>OY720224.1:14127500-15401666 GCA_963082605.1 Rhodophaea formosa | reverse complement strand
ATTTGCATGAAGGAGTTACAAGTATCAGTTTTACATTTCGATGCACATTAGCCTCTCCAACATTTTTTTCAGAATTTAACCTAGTAATTATTTGAAAATAGAGATTACTATTGGCAGAATCGAAATTTAAATGTTTGTTGATAGGCCTTTTTTTTCTGTCAATTTCGTATTTATTTATAGGTGATTTTAGCACAGTTAGTATAACAGTCAATCAAACACAGATGTTCGGAAGTTAAAATGAAATTTCCGAAGCTCTATTCCAATAAAATACATTTACTTAATATCATTGAGTGTATCCTACGACACAAGTTTACAACTTCCAGCTGTGTTTATGTTCCTATATATTTATTTATATTATTATTCTGACGTTGTCCGGATGAACTCCACCATGAAGATATATGTACTACGTAACTCCACCTATTGCGTCGTTGCACCCGCAATCCTATTATGTGTGCAACAACCTTTCAACCGCGAATGTCATCCGCCATCTTGAAACCTTATGTCAACAAACATTGCATTAACTAGCAAATTAAGTTAATACTAAATACATAAACCCTACGCAAATATCACGCCAGATAGGTAGGTAGTTAGATATTCCTATCCTTGTTTTTCGTATGGCCAACAGTACTAATTTTTCTAAAATGGTTAAAGGCATCTGACATAGCATAACGACTATCATCGATGATATAGACCAGACCAAAGGCTTAACGTGCATTCCGAAGCACGTGGAGTCGAGATATTTTATCCTACAGGTATTTGCGGTCCTAGTTCCGACCCTGCCTGAGGTAGGTATAGCTTGACATGCGTAAGCGCTAAAAATTCTCACGCCCACCGGGCTCACGTGTTAGTGACAAACAGTAAACAGTGTTGGCATATTTTCAATCTGCCTTAAAGCATCTGCAAGGCTGGACCGTCTTTTTTGAGTTAATCGCGAACAGACAGAAAGACTTTGTTTTATAAATATGTAGTGATAGTGATAATACCTCTATCATAGGCAGTAGCCTTGTTCAACGTCTCCCAGTCGTGGTAAATCGCCATCCCGATTTCCTTCCACATCGCCAACTTCTCCTCCCTATCGGGCGGTTGTTCAGAGTTGTACAACCCCGGTCGCTTCTTCACTTCTTCAATCAAGTCGGCTGGATTCACGAACGACATTGCGACGAAAAAAACGCACGGCCCCACAGCGGCGCGGAGCGCGACTGACGCAGAGTCGCGCGATTATGCGCACGCAGCCCGGCCGTTCTGATTGGCTGTCTTGCGACTGTGCGACCGACGCCCACTGCGACAGATCGTAAGCGTGCGGTTTGCTTATGAAGAATGTTTTAATTTTAACCGACTTAAAGAAAGGTTTTCAATAGGATTATTTTTTTGCTCATACGTAACTCCTTGATTAAGTAACTAATAAACCGATGTGGATAATAAAATAATATATTTTTCATTCACAAGGTTGAGTTTATTTTTATTTGTCATATATTGGAATTTCATTAAATAATGAATAAATCGGCTCATTACGTTGATGAAGCCTTTTTTTTATATATATATACGAAGGATTTTATTTATTCTCTTCGAAGTTACCTATTCCATTTATGAGTACCTACGACATTTTATAATATTCTATGAATCGAGTTGATAAATCGAAACAAAATCTGAACGCTATTGGTTTCTTTAGGTATCTACATATATTGAGATTATGTTCTTATGTCGGTAGTCTGTATGGTTGATATAACGAGGGCTGCTGGCAACTTAAAATGTCGATGGAACTTCCAGTTTCCAACCAAAAATCAATTGTGTTTGATTTTATTCATTGTTTCTTTTTACTAATAATTTTAATAATAAATTTTCAAAAGTGGTAACACTATATTGGAATCTTGACACTGCGATAAAATGGCAATTAGGTTATTTCAGATGCCTCTAAGCAGCTTAAAATATGTCAGTTACTTTTAAGGAATCACAATTTACTAATTTTCAGGCCCCTTCCTTTAGCTACATAGTCCCAATACCAACTAATATTATAAATGCGAACGTGAGTTTGTTTTTACGCTTTCACGGCCTATTTACTGGACCGAGCACCATGAAATTTTGCATACACGTTGTCTGGAGTACGGCGAAGGACATAGGCTCCCTTGCACCCCGGAGGGAGAAAAGTACTACTCCCGAGGGATCGACATTAACGCGAGCGGAGCCGCTGACGAAAGCTAGTAAAACAATATTTAGTATCAATTCACTCTGTAAAGCAATCGTGTTTCGCCATCGCCGTGCACGAAGGAATTTTATGCAAATGGCGGCACTTAGCATTGCTGATTTGTTGACAGAGCTGAATAGCCATTCAAGTGCTCTCGACAACTAAATGCTGACTGGTACATGGACATGGCACACGGGGTAGAGGTCGCAAGACTGTAAGTCATATTATGTTGCCTAGTGGGCGTACTTAAGCATTTTAGCGCTTAGTCAAGCCAAAGACAATATATAATACTAACGTAATAGACTGCCCTCTTACAAAAATATTGGACCAAATTAAGGTTGCGAAAAGCAGAAGAATGTATGGCGCAGGAGAGTTGCTTGCTACTCGATGCTAGATGGCGGTAATCTGTGTTAGCCTTTAGCTGACTAAATATCATCCTCATCATCATCAGGTCTTTTTAGTCTCCACTGCAGGAGCACGACTAAATATACGGTGTCATTTTTAAATATTATGCCTAAAATATTGTTTTCACTTTTAATAAGATATATTTTGTGAATAATCTTTTTATATTCTCATAATACGGAATATACAATGTTGTGTAGCAATTCGTAACGACCTCTATGCGAGTCTCGGCGTTGATACCACATGGTCAAGCACTCCCCAAGGCGGTTTTTAATCTTAGAGTTATTCTTCTTCTTCTACTTATCGTGTCGATGGCTCACAATGTTTTTTGAGCCGTCGTAGTGTAGTAATTGGTTCACTAGACTCTGCGATACCGAGTCTATCCAGGTGCGCCGGACGCCGACTGATCATCACTCGTGGCTTCCTACATGCACCCTCTAAGAGTTATAGGTTACCAGAAATGGCATAAAAATCTTGAGCTCTATCCTTGCACGGATGGCGAATTTCGATGAAGAGCCCGATGGCCTAGTTAAGCAACCTCGGCCCAGTCCCCAGTTGGATGGGGGACCGCAAGTCGCATAATAATAAATTTGAGCTCCCCCGTGCTTCGGAAGGCACGTTAAGCCGTTGGTCCTGGGTGACATAATTGATGACAGTCGATAAGGTATGTCAGATACCTTTTAGGCAGCTTGAAAAATCACACCCGTGTTGGCCACTTACACACGCGAAAAACAACAAACAACAATGGCGAATCAAGCCGTTAGCTCTTGACTTGTGAGAAGCATCTAGGTTTATAGTAAGCGTCTTCTCCGAAAAGGTATAAAGTAAAGTTCTTGGATAAAATTTCATGTCTTTAGCCAACTTCAAAATCTGACATCAGTAACTTGAAAAATAAAACTGTCGCATTCACCAGTCGTGCGACTTTTTTTTCGATCCCGTCTGACCCCAATGCGAACAGAGATAGAAATATGAAAAGAAAACAACGCGAAAATACCTAACGTCTAAAACACCTTCGCCCTGAGATCAAAGGTCGCACCGTCCCTGCATGCAAAATACTCGCGGGGAGCGCGCGGCGTTGCCGCTCCGTGCACGTTTTCGATTGATGCAATTTTCGTGTAGTCCGAAACGGCATTTGGTTGGAAAATTTTAGTGCTTTTTTGGTGAATGTTGTTTATATTTATTTTATGACGTCCAAATGTTATACCATCATCATCATCCTCAGGTCTTTTAGTCTCCACTGCAGGAGCACGCACGACCCTCTCTTTACTTCCAGAGCTATATTTTAGCTACTCTCTACTCTCAATAAAGAAGTTTGAGTTTGAGTTTACGCTCTGACATCGTCAGAGGATTTGGCCTACACTCTCCACGCTGGCCAGTCGGGTTGGAGAGGTAATGAAATGTTATAAGTATACGTATGGATAACTGATAACTTTTTATTTAGGTAGAACTAGGTTACTTCAATGTTATAAGGTAAAAGAATTTTAGCTCCACGAGCCACGAGCCAATCATAATAATATCACTCCCAACCTTTTACACAAATTCTATATGAAAAAAACATTCATTTCTGAAACTCGCCCGTTCAAAAATAGAACCCCTCGTTTCTTGGACCACGAAATAGGCGGATGAAATAGAGGAGGTAAAAAATCGATAGTCCGATTCCGATTACAGTCCAGTCGTTATTTCGTGGTTAGCGAACATAAATTACGTTTTTGTTTCACCTCGTGTGGTACACGCCCACTTATTTTGCTACATCATAATTTTGATTTATTTTCCGCTGACCAAAAAGAAATGAAATAAAATAAATTTATTTGCAGGTAACACCATCGCAAAACTTTGACCTGGACTAGGCCTCGCAAAGATCTACAGTCTGAAGGATCGCAATAACAGGACCACTGTATGTTAGGGAACATCAATTCATAACACAAATAAAATAAAATAGTTAGATCTGCGGTCCCTTGACTCCGAGAAAAGAATCAAAAGCGCTATAAAACAGACTACACCGTAGGTCCCATATTTTGCGAATCACTCTCGACTCAAAGTCGCAAGGAAAATAAAACCTGTATTTCTCGCATAGTTGGAAACTCTACTCTTTATTGCACAAATAAAAGAATAAATCTAAAAATTGAGTTTCATCATCATCATCATCATCAGGTCTTTCTAGTCTCCACTGCAGGAGCACGACCCTCTCTGTACTACCAGAGCCATATACTAGCCTGATTTGGCCTACACTCTCCACGCTGGCCAGACGGGTTGGAGAGGTATCTTTGATGTTAATAAGCTTTGTTTAGCTTGTGTTTCCTTAGTCGCCTTTTACGACATCCACGGGATGACTTGGAGTGATCCTATTCTACTCTGCCGGGAACTACACGGCTAATTGAGTTTAATTATGCCTAAATAAAAAAATAGGCTTAGGCTTCTTTACGGTTTTTTAAATGACCAACGCGCCTTCAGACTTAAAAAATTCAAGAAGTCGCAAATTGTAGTCATAATAAGATTGCAAATGAAAAGTGAATAATAAATTCCTTACATTACAAACTCGTACATCACAGCGATGCATCATCATCACTGACACGACGCCGAGCAATAATAGCAGTCAACAGATTGTGAATCAGTATTAAAATTACATTTTCTGGATGATTTGTGGTTTGTGGTAAAAACATGTCCGCGATTCGAAATAGGTAAGACCTGGCGGGTTTTACTCAAAATCGTAAAAGTGGATAGTGACTTAATTCCTCTAAACTCTCTTCTTTTTAAGCCACGCTTACTGCGTGGCTAAAAAAGAACCACTCCTAGCCTAGCTTTTCAATCGTAACTTCACAAGTCGAGCGATTTTTCATAGGTACTAAAATTCGATTCCGATTCCATCAGGTTCAGGTCACACGTTCAAAAATAATACCCTTGCTCTTCACTTAAGTATTTTTCCATTTGCTCGTTTCATTTGCATCGTTGGAATCCGGGCTCCACTATTATGACAGCATATGCTATATAATGATTTGCCAATTTATTTAAGGCCTGCCTTTTACGCCAACTCTCCTTAGGTCTCGTTATAAGTCTAGTGAGGTGGTAAATAAATAAATAAGACAAACCTCACACGGACAGGCTAGCGTACATATAGCACCACTCATTGGTCCATTTTTCCGTATGACCAGCGACGCAAGGAGTTAGGAACTTGGAACGTGCAAATCAAAACGCAACTTAGGACCCTACAAGCACGAAGCTCCGGTGGTTGGACGACTCACCACACCTCTAGGGCTGCCACTGCCCACATAGACATAGTTAGGGTTGCCATCCGTACAGTCTTAGTAGAAAGCATCCGGGGCGTCAGGCCGAGTAGGACCGGGCGTATGTATGTATGTAATTTCTTTATTGTACAATTGCGTCTTCAATTTTGTAGTCCGGGTTTAAAAATTTTAATTCTTGGGCCTTCCGCGTCACACGCGTTTCGCCCTCTTTGCCCAATATTATAGATGGCTACTCTAGCATACATACTACAAGTCACAAAAGTAAACCAAAACGAGTTCAGAAGACTAGAGACTCTTAGAATAATCCGTCTAGTTCTGCCAAGACTTAGGCTTAATCCGCTGGAATTGAACCGGCTCTCGATCACTCGGACGGATTAAGGCCGTCCCGCTGGGCTATTGATACCTTTCATTTGTTTCATCTGGAAGTTCTAAAATGGCGAGCCACGAATGCCACGATTTCGTCCAGTAGGTACTTTAGTTTTTAGTGAGCAACGTTTGTATTGTAAGCGGCTCTAATGTTTTTATTTATATAATTGATCTTTTTGAGGGTGAACTTCGAAATAATTAGATTCATTCTGCCCTGACATTTCTAAAAAGTTGCATTGATTTTATAAACCCCCACTTTTCGGACATGGGTTAAAAATAAGGACGCCACAAATCCACAAATAGCAACGAACCTCACTTCTGGACGTAGCGGGAGACGCGTAGAAAATCAATACTGCCCTGACATTGGGCGTCCGTGCTCAAGGCATACTCTGTATAGTACCTGTAGTAGATACTTACAGGTCACGTGTATAAAGAATTTCGACAAGTAGGTATCTTCTCAGTAGTGAATATATCTGCTTAGTAATATTATTTATACCTACTTGTTTATTTTGTTGTTTTGCATTAAATTGGCTCCTAAACTAATGGACCTATTTTCAAAATTCTTTCACCTATATAGAAAGCTTATTTATCTGCGGGTGACATAGGTGACATAATTTACGCGCACGTATTCGCGGGAAAATTGCTAGTTTTTGTAATAAAATAAGGTAGGTAAATAATGGGTACGAACTAGGAATGTAAGAATTTTGAATTAAATACTCCTTGGCAACCGAACTATACTATGTATATTTATTAAAGAAAAGCATAAAATTTTCGGGATCCACATTCATGTACCTATAACTTAAATTAACTAGATCGCTTTTTTGCTATTGCCTGAAAAAAAAACTGGGTAAGTCGTAGGCACTAGGCTATATTCTTTTAAATTAATATACGTTATAATAATACACACTAGTAGAGTCTAGCACTGTTATTAGCCTTAATAACATTCTCGTAAAGCGTAAACGGATCTAGTGAGTCGTTTACAACAATGTTATTTGATTTTTTTATGTACAAATTGCTCTTTCGAAGTAGGTAATTATAACTTCTGTATCTAATTTATTTTATTTTAATAGGATTTTATTACAAATCTCTCTCTTCCTATGACAGTTCTATAGATACAGACCTGTGACTAGGAATATACACTTGCCTGTGACGTGACAGGCGGAGACACGAACGGACTTGAGACTCCTAATAATGAGCCTCCTTTTTTACCCTTTGCGTACGGAACCCTAAAAGTTAGATCTTTTAGTCCAACATGGTTTCAAAAGCACAAAATCAAATACCTGCCGAGTTTTCAACACGGGAGCGCGGCGCGCTGTTGCCGCTCCTCACAATACCGCTATGCGGCGTTGCCGTCCCGACCCGACCCACTTCCAACCGGCAACAGGCTTTTTTCACTTTGCTAAATTGTTGTAGTGTAGCATTTAATTGCGATTTCTAGATTCCTTGTGCGAAATGCATTAAAGTGGTGACGTCATGCAATGTTGATGTTTTGAATGGATTTCGTAATGCGGTTTATCCGATAAGGCCTTTGGTCGGGCTTATCGATAAGATAATATAATACTTACATATACTTACGTAGCTTTTTTGTATTCATAAACCTAGGTTACCTAGGTACTTACCTACATAGGTACATATTTCATTTAATTTATTGTTGTATGCTTCTCGAGTTTTAGCACTTATGAAGTTAAATTAGATAACGGATACCTACCTGCTGCCATTATGTTGCTTTTTATCAGTTGTTCAGGTGTCTTCGGATATCACCATCAGTCAGGATATTGATATTTTAAATATAGGTATTATATTCTAAATACCTAACATAATCGGACAACACTGACTATAATTCTATGAAGTCACATGACTGACAGTTATTAAGTAATTATGTCATAGATAATGATTGGAATAAGGTGACTGTGACCATCATCCGAGCGTTTCTCGGTTACATCCACAACTAGCACAAGCATTCATACTGTATGTAACTTGTAACAAGATTTGACAAAGATTTCAAGGCCGGCAGCCTGCCTAACGATAACCTGTGAAAATGATGTACCTACCTGCAATAAATATCCCCGCTGGGAATCTAACCCCACGTTAACCACTGAGCCACAGGGGAAAAGCAATACATAATCCAACGTCGAGCTCCGTGGCACAGCGGTCAACACGCTAGCCTGCGACACGGGGGTCCCGGGTTCGATCCCCGGTCAGGTCAAGATGGAAAAAGATCTTTTTCATATTGACCTGGGTCTTGGATGTTTATCTATATAAGTATATATTATAAAATATAGTATCGTTGAGTTAGTATCCTGCGACACAAGTTCACAACTTACTGTGGGGCTAGCTCAATTTGTGTGATATGTCCCTATATATTTATTTATTTATTTATAATTTTAAGTTGAGATGCGGGACGTGTATTATTTTTATCGCTCAAATATCCATGAACATACAATACTACCATCACGTCTTTCTCCCTTGCGGGGTAGACAGTTGAAAAGCCTTAGGGCCACTTTTAGGATGCTGGTAGGCTTGTAAGTGAGAACGAAATCAAAATAGTGATGGGTCGCTAACCGTTCACCTATTGACGTGATTCCTGATGCCTATTCCCTCGATCGGCTTTTACTGCGCGGGAAGAGAAGCAGCTGGGATATTCTACGTTTTTTTTTCTTTTATCCCAGACCAACATAGAAGCCATCCATTTCCCTAAATTTCATGGAAATCCATGAAGTTCAGGCTAATTCTTTATTTTCCACACGTTGTTTACAATAAATAAAAAATATGTAGTGACTTAAATTCTACCTTTGTCCTTAAAGCTATTACCATTACTGACCATCAAACATTCGCCATGGTCATTTCAGCCATGGCTGTTCACGGTGTCCGGCTCAGATTCTATGTTGTTGATATTTATGGTACTTACTTAGGTCTACTCTTTAAGTAAAGACTCTACCGTCTACTCTACGCCTTCTCTACCGTCTACTCTACCGCTTACTCTACCGTCTGCTCTACCGTCTACTCTACCGCCTTTTCTACCGTCTACTCTACCGCCTACTCTACCGTTTACTCTACGGTGTACCGGAGGCTTTACTTACAAACAGTCAATAGAAAATACGCAAAAAACCAAAGTCATTTTGATTGCGATTGTAGCGTTTGTCGCCTACATGTTGCATATATTTTATTCTCTATTTTCAACACCCTGGTGGTTTTGATTGTACCTGTCCTTAAAGCTATTACCATTACTGACCATGAAACATTCGCCATGGTCATTTGAGCCATGGCTGGTCACGGTGGCCGCACTAATGGCGCCATCACCAGACAAATGATAGACGCCGCCATTTTGTGTTCCATTTCGGTCGTAACACTCATACATAACGCCGTCAATGGAATTATTGAGGGCATGGAAAAACAATGTCAGATTTTATGTTGTTGATATTTATGGTACTGAGGTAACTCTACTTAAGTTAGTAGCAAATTATAGCAATAATCTCAATAGCTGAGAAACAGTTTGATCATTATTATGTTCACTACGACGGGACTTACCGCGATTATTTTTGAGTTCTGTCTGATATTTCGACAACATTGCAGCTGCCATTTTCACAGATCATTTTTTTAGCCCTCGAAATCCTCATTTCGTAAATTTTATTAAAATTATTTGCAATGATTAAACGGTATTTTATTAGCAAGAAGTTCATATAAATTATTAGAATAATAAATATTACCATCTAATCAATCAACAAATTTAAGAGCTGGGCTCTTGTCGGTGGAGCTTCTTCCACTCCTCTCTTTCTTCCGCCAGTTGTTTCACTTCTCTGTAAGTAGCAACGACGTAGCAACTTATACCATCTAATATCGGCTGTTTTCATATGAGAAATTTTACTATTAGATACTAAGTTTATTTTTCAAGATTGTGAATATTGAGTTGATGCGATGAGTTTGTAGTCGTAAATAACGAAACAGAGAAGCAGACGAAAACAACATATTAAAATAACAAGTTCTCTTTGTGTTGTAATAAGAGTATCGTACAAAGAGTAACAGACTACTGGTTCAAGTCCTGCCCGTGTGGATTGTGTAAACCATATCTTTTTAGGGTTCCGTAGTAAACTAGGAACCCTTATAGTTTCGCCATGTCTGTCTGTCTGTCTGTCTGTCTGTCTGTCTGTCTGTCTGTCTGTCTGTCTGTCCGTCCGCGGTTTTACTCAGAGACTATTAGTACTAGAAAGCTGTAATTTGGAATGAGTATGTATATTAATCATGGCAAAAAAGTCGTAGAAAAAAATCTTGAAAAAAAAATTTTTTTTGGGTAGCTCCCATACAAGTAAAGTGGGGGAGTAATTTTTTTTTGTCTACTTACCCATCGTGTGGGGTATCGTTAAAAAGGTCTTTGAAAAATATTGTGAGGTTGACGACACCATTTTTCGATTTAGGGATCCGTTTCCGAAATATTTGGTTTTAAAGTGCAAATTTTTGTTAGAGGTACGTGTCCCCCCCCTCTATCTCCTAAACGGTTATATATAGATACGTGAAAAAAATTACAGCAATAGTATATATACTGAAGTTGAAAGGAAAACTATCAGAGCTGGGTACTAAGTACAAACTAAAAAGTTATAGGCAACCAACTTATAAAATGTAAAATTTCATACAATCTTTATTGTTAGACGTTTTTGGTCGTTAAACTGTGAGGTGCGAGTGTAAACAGTGTGTACTCAAAGTTGTCATTCGCAACTACGGAACCCTATACTGCGCGTGGCCCGACACGCACTTGGCCGGTTTTTTCTTAATTTAATGAGAGAATATCAGAATAGAATTATGAATTAAAAAAAAAATACCTTAATAGGTATTATTTTTTAAATTCATAATTCTAATAAAAAATACTAATATATATCTAATAATAAAACTCTAGCGAAATTAATTCTAAATAACAAGTTATTGAGAATGAATTTCGCTAGAATACATTCCTAGCAGTTCTCACAGCGAACCAGCAATTAATGATGTAAAATAATGCAAATGGCGCCCCCAAGCGTGAATCAACAAAAAACAACAACAGAAAATTACGAGATTCTATCATTAATCGTTACTTACGCGTTATGCGTGTTTTAATGTTAATGTGAAGGTCTTCGTTGCATGCAAACTTGTGCTATTGTAAGAAAGTATTTTAATATGACTAAGAAAAGCGAAATAACAGTCTCTGTAGCAAAGGATCACATTAGTTTGATTTGATGATCTAATTAATCATATTATTGTTAATATTTAAAATAAGGAAATATTTGATTATTTGTTTGTAATGGATAAATTAACAATCTATTGATTTCTTGGAAGTGGCAGCGGGCGGGGTACATAGCCCGAAAAACCGACGGTTGATGGGGCAGAAAAGTTCTTGAATGGTCGGACTTACCTTACCATGGTCGCAGGAAGGCGCTGGACCGCTGGATGCAGGCTGCTTCCAATCGGTCGTATTGGAAATCATTGGGGGAGGCCTATGTCCAACAGTGGACTTCTTGCGGCTGAGACGATGATGATGACAAACTACTGACCTGATTATCCGGTATCGCACGAGAAACTTGCATAAGAAAACTCTAGATTTATTTGCCTTTACATCAAGTAGCTAAAAAATAAGTTGAGTACAACCTGTATTGATAAGACAATATGTATCAGAACTCCCACCTTGAAATAGGCGGGAGTTTTGATACGTCAGCAAGTCAGTTGTTTCTATAAACAGACTGCAACTTCCTCTAAGGGCTGATAATAATATAGCCGCTGCAGCGTTGCGTGAAGATGCAGATCTGGTAACAATGCAGCGGATGTGCATTGTAAGAATAGCGCATGTGCATTTGGGTGACGCATAGGGTTACCAGATGACAGGAATTTCCCTGAAATGTGCGGAATTTTAGCTGTCTGTCAGGGAAACAGTGGGAAATTGGAAATCGTATGGCATTTTAAGAAAACAGAAGAAATTATATTTATAATAAAATCAAATTCCGAAAAACTAATAATCAGTCATCTTTTTGACTAAATGTTAGGAAATTTATTGCTGAGGCGGGGATTTCGCCAGGAAACCTTATTTTTTGATCTGGTAACCCTGGTGACGCGAGAAGCCAAGCTGCGGTAAAACTTTTATCATTTTAGAATATCTTGATGCGGTTTTTTTCCTCGCGCGCTCCGCTTCCCCCCACTGTCCCACAACACACGCCGCCCACCTATTGCGTGTGTATTAGCCATATTCGTATACTAACAGTCCGCCCCGGCTTCGCCTGTGGCACATACATAGCCTATATGGTACGCAGGAGGGATAGCGTTCATAATCAACGGTGATTTTTTTTCTGAAATCGTATTATTCCTGAGATAAGCGCGTTCAACCAACTAAACAAACTCTTCAGCTTTATAATATTGGTAGAGAGAGATGACTATAAGAATAATAATACAAAGTTTGTTTTTAATAACAGAATCATCATCGTACCATTTACACGATGTTAATAGAAATGAAGGGTTTTTCATACAGTTAACGCGAGCCTAGCCGCTGGCAAAAATTAGTATGTATTTGTAAACGTGTAACGGAGAAATCTCTTAAATGAGTAAACCAATTAACTAACGAGGTGTCGTTAGCTCTGTGAATTAGCCAACTTGGTTGTCGTGATATGGAGAGGAAGACTGTTAGGTTATTCTCGGAAACTATTAGCTCACTGTCAACAAACGAATGAATGGAAGGAAATTTTTACACTCTGTATCTATAGCTCCTCCTCCCGCATGTAAAATCTGTTTGTAGGGACTCTGGTTTATCTGCCGACTGTACATTATTATTTTACATCTGTCTAGAGAGGCGAGAGGCGGTTCAAAATAACTCTGACACCAAGGCTGCATGGTCGACTGGGTCGTTAGTCATTTCGCACCACTAGCGATTCGGACCGCGGTGCGAATCACCCAAGAGCTCTTTTTGAATGGGTTCTTTCGCACCGCAGTCTTTGAAGCGGTGCGAATGACCCAAGGTATTTTTTGCAATGGGTCGATTCGGACCACGGGGCGAAACAATGCATGCATGTAATCGAATTATTTATTTGTACAGATCAGAAGAAAAATGTACAATAAAAAAAAATTGCAGGGTAGTATAATAATAATAATAATTCTTTTATTTCGGTTTCCCATATGATGTTAGTAACAATTTGACTTAAACCTATATTAGTATAATTATATTGAATTTATATCATCATCATTATCATTATATCATCATAATCACATTAATTTTTCATATCCGACCGCCTATGGACACTAACATACAGTGCCTCATTGTAGAACAGTCGGGGCGAGAGGCTAACATCCTTAGGATGCTGTTGTTACTGTCCCGCACACGTCGTAACAGGGAGGCAGCCTTTTTACGTATGACAGCATGAAACCCGTCAACCCTGGCCTCTGCAAACATACCTGATGCACTGCATCTGCGAGACAGCCCCAACATCATCCTAAGTACATTGTTGTACTGGACACGCAGATCCCCGACGGTACGGCGCTTATATTTTTCCCACAGGCTACTGGTATAGAAACTTTGGCAGAAGGCTTTGAATATAGTAGTCTTAACCGGATTAGTACAGCGGCTGAAACGACGTGCTACCATATTCCCCCTCACCGCCAGAGCTCTGCGCTCCCTCTCTATATCAGCGTCGTCAGTCAGAGCTGAGTTCACAATATGCCCCAAGTATTTGAAACTAGTGACCCGTTTCAATTCCTTACCATTTAGAAAAACAGGTGGCACAAATTTAGGCTCCTTGGGGCCTGCCTTAAAAACTAGCACTTCACTCTTTTTGCAGTTGTAGACCAGCCCATTTTCACTAGCATATCTCTCACAAATACCAACTAGTTTTCTTAGTCCACTGATTGATGGGCTCAGCAAGACCATGTCATCGGCAAAGCTTAGGTTGTTAACGGACACACCATCAATATGACAACCGACATGATCATTGCTGAGCTCAACAATCAGTTCGTTGATGTACAAGTTAAACAATATTGGTGAGGAGACTCCGCCCTGTCTTACACCGCATTCCAGAGTATACTCATCCGAGTAACCACCATCCCACTTTATCTGGTTTATTTGATTGGAATACCAAAATCTTAATAAAGAGACATATTCGCCCGGCATACCTGTGCCAGACAACTTTTTCCAAAGCCTTTCATACAACACCATATCAAAGGCTCTAGACAAGTCCAGAAAACACCCATACACCGGTGTCTTCCGTCGCGTATAGTACTTGACAGTATTTTTCAAACACAAAATAGCACTCTCCGTAGACAGCCCTGCTTTGAAGCCAAATTGAGCATGATATGATAATTTTCAAAAAGTATTAAATTTAGAGATGGGCCGAGTACTCGGTTTATACTCGGTACTCGGCGTACTTGGCGGGTTTTTTGATACTTGTATTCGGACGAATAACTCAGTTTAAATCCCGAGTAAGTATACTGCTTTTTTTCAATTATGAAAAGCAATGTATTTACGCATGAGTAGTAATGAGACAAAATTAAGAGAACGATAACAAAAATAATCAATAATTAAAATTTAATAAAGGTAAGTTGTGATTCAGGAACACAAGGCTGTCTGCTCGTTCTGGTAACAGCCTATTCCTCTTTTCTTCGTAGACGTTTCCAGCCTCTGAAAACAATCGCTCGCTATACACGGTTCTTGCAGGTGCACATAGAAACACTCTTGTTAGACGTGCCAGCTCTGGATAACTTGTTTGGTGCCCTCTCCACCACTCGAAAGAACCCATTTAAAAAGAGCTCTTGGGCGATTCGCACTGCGGTTCGAATCGCTAGTGGTGCGAAACGACAAACGACCCGGTCGACTGACCGTGTCACCTACACGAAATGATGATGATCTACCTAGGTACGTTTTTTCAAACAAAGTTTAACCTTAGATTATTGATAGCCCTCCGCCTATCCCAATTCTAGGGACGGGACAGGAGGGTGAATACTCTCAGCTCTAAATAGTTAAATAACGGTAGAAAATGAATTTTTAGAATGGGCACCCATTAGGTAATTGCTCATTTGTTTATTCGGCGTGTAAGAATTTAAAAGCATAGCTAGCTACCGGCTACCAGTTACAACTTACAAGCAGTCCTTAGTAAGTATTCTTTTCGCGCAGTGAGAATAATGGACTCAAAGAAAAATATTACGACAAGCTACTTTGAAGACTCTATAAAGCTAAATTGAATTCCTTTTCTCTTTTCTTTAGAACCAACTGGCTTTCTAAAATAAATTCCGCTGGCGATAAATAAAAAGAAATTACCTATCCGATCCATTTAACTAAAGTAAGTTTTCTATAGCGGGTAGGTAGGTACTTACACGAAAGTAGAGTAGGTATCTACCGAAGTAGGTAAGTATACATAGACCTATCATAGCTAAAAAACAAGAAACGTTAAGTTGGGTGGAATTGATAGTACCTATTACAGCGGAAGGTATTTTTGCAAAGTAAGGAGGTGTAATGCGCCTTTGAGTCGACGAAATTGAGCACTTACAAAAAAAAAAAAGACACTGGCTGTAAACTAGGTAGGTACTAAGTAGTTACTATTTAACTAACTCTGCAATAATGCAAATAATATAGGCGTCAGTCAATATTGTGCGCAAAATATCCAGTAACGAATGCAGAAGAAATGATATCAAGAAACATAATACGTACAGACAGCACAGCAACAATTCGTCAACAAATAGCGAAGTAATAATAAAATGTAATCTCCAAGACTTGAATGTGAATTGCTGAATCAGAGCGCGCGGTTGCCGTCCCGCATGGCCGGCTGACGAGGCGTTGCCGCGTCGTCGGATACGCTACTGCGGCGTTGCCGTTCCATGCGTTTGGTGCGGGCGGGCGCCACGCGCCGTTGCCGCACCGCGCGGCTGAAAAATACCATTCATTCAATAATTAGATGCCGTTTCCCATTTTGAATTTTACTGAAATAAATAATGAGGAGCCCGATGGCCTAGTGGGCGTGAGCATTATTAGCGATTACGCACGGTAAGCAACACCGGGCGCAGTCCCCACTTGGATGGGTGACCGCAAGTGGCTAAAAATATCTCGATCTTCTCCGTGATTGATGGCAATCGTTAAGCTATGTCTGCCTTTAGGCAGCTTGAAAAATCTGACACCATTGTTGGTTACACACCCGAAAAACAAACATAAAACTGAAGTAAAATAAGATAATGTGCATTTAAGGAAATATTATTGATACTAGCTGTCACCCTCGGCTTCGCCCGCGTGATATACCTACAGTCTTTGTCCTTCTCAGTACCCTAACCTATGTGTTTGCAAAATTACATGATCATCGGTTTAGTAGATACGTGAAGCGTAACAAACAAACATACAAAAAACAAACAAACTCACTTTCGCATTTATAATATTAGGTAGTTAGGATTACTTAGGATTAGGATTTGTTATATTATACCTAATTAAGTTATAGTAGTAGCACAGACTACATAATAGTAGTAAGGTAGGTGCTTGATATGTGTAGCAGAACTGGCGTCAGCTTCCACGATCGATAATTTATGTAGGTACTTTCAACGTACATTTACCACAGCATATAAGCATTGGTATAGTGAGAGGAATACTTGTATTATAGGTACTTTCTCGCTATGCGAGTTTCAGCACTTCCATCCCGGCCGGATATTTTTTGCCTGCGTGTACCGGACTGCGATTTCGGACGGTCGCCTTCGCTAATGGTCCGGAAAGCCGTTGATTGCCCGATTTCCGTACCCATTGGCACATCCCAAGCCGGCTGGGCCATTGGACCATCCAATAACTGAGATTCAAAAAGGTTCCATCAGATACCAATATAAAAGTCCCTTTGAAATGACAATGACAATCTTCCAATCTCTATTACCAATTTTATGCGAGGCAGTCACGTTTGAAATTCTTGGAAAACTGTCGACTTTTACGGCATCGCGGCATACATATTTCATTAGCAACATATACGATACAACTATGTGAGTCGAGCATAAAATCTTAATAAAGTTGCTGGCGGCAATTTATGGCGCGAATCTAAATAACCCTTGTTCTGTCGCGATGAGAGCTCCCCTTGTGTTCGAAATAAGACTTCCTTTGTGTATTTTTAGTGAATTTCTTCGGAATTCAAACTGGCAGTGGAAATATTTATGAACGTTTAAAAAAAAGATTGAATGAAGTTCATTGTTTTATTTTATGTATTTTAAGTACTTACCTAGGTTACCAGCTTACCAACTTGAAATTATTGATGTAAATGATTGATTGATTTTGTGTTTTGTTTCAGGTACTACAATTGGTCATTCGAGAGAGGACATGAAAATAACAACGTTGAATTCCTACCGGTGTAGAAAGGAATTTAATAGGCAAAAATTTCTTCACAGGACAAAAATAACAATATTCTTGATATCAGTTTTTTTAAATTAAAGTAAGTAATTTGGTATAACCATGAAAAGATGTTTAAAAAAAATCTAAGATAGAAATAGGGTTAAATTTAAAATTCTGGTTAATCAGTTAACCAAATTCATCAAAACCTTAACCTTCTTTAAGGCTATTAAACGGGTTTAGGAATGCGAAAGGTCGGGCCTCGTAATGGAAGGGTCCAAACCGCTTTACCTAAACTTGAATTTCCAGATTCCTTTAATAACTGAAACCCAAGGGATCCGAACAATGAAGGGGAGACGTTATTACCCTGGATTGTTACTGTCTCTGGGATATTGCGCAGTTTGACACGGCGTATATCATTTCGAGTTGAGTCGCAGATCGTCTCAATCGCATATAGTCCGTAGCAATTTTTTAGGGTTCCGTACTTGAGGGAACCACTGTCTATGGCCACCGGCGTCTATCTCGGTAGCCCGTTCTTCCTAGATTAAATTACTTTAATCTCAAACTGGAATTATGCATTTATTATGTTTATGACATATATCGGTATTTAGCTGCATATTCAAAAATATCACAAGAAATATCCAAATCTTGTTATTTCTCTATAAATAAAAAACTAAAACAGAGCTATGTAAACTTATCTTCTTTTCCTAAAATTTCACTAAAATGCTCTGGGCGTCCATAAATTACAGTATGAGGTGCTTAGGGAGAGGGGGTCGTGTATAATCTCACCTGAGCTCATGCTGGGGAGAGGGGGTCTCGGTAAACGGCACATATTTTTTTCTTTTTAGTTTTTCATCTAAAAGTAATAGAGTGGTAACTTCAATTCCAGTAGAAATTCATTTTGCTACTTGGTCAGTGGTCACTTGAATTCATTTCTGCTGGAAATGACGTGGAAGGACTCACCTTTAGTCTACTATATCTGAATTAACTTCAAAAATATAATAAATCATTAATGCATTTGAAAAATTAATTTATTCCTCCAGAAATTTGCTCATGCACTCGATGATAAGTCCCCTTTTATCTTCGGGAGGGGTCAAGTTATAAGTATCGTCATGGTTGGAGGGGATAAATGGACGGCCCTTTACATTTCTACCCGTAGACCAAAATATATAAATCGTTTATTATTTGTAAGCCCATTGACGATTCGATCAATCTGAGACTTACGATTTCAACATGCCTGATACCGCGTTTTATATCAAAACGCACGTGCACCGCGGCCGAAATACTACATCTATTTCTGTTTGTAGACGCCAGTGGATAGGGTTGTCAATATTTTATGCCAAACATATAATTTTTTTGAATAGATTTAGTTATTCCCGAAAAGAAAGAGCTGCCATAAAGTTTGCATCACTACACAGACTCCAAACAAATTCATATAAAAAAAAAACTCGTGTCGCCATTCAAGTATTACGTAAGCAAAAAAACAGCTAATTTTAACCCACTCCCCTTCTTGTCAGCAAAACTAAGAAAAGTTCCCCCCTCTCCCCCTAAGCTTACGTAAACATTGGAATCATTTTCACAAAAAATTTACATATTTTGCGAAATGTTGCTTATGTCATCACCACGTCAAACCTCTCGTCCCCCATGTCATCAAAAATAAGCAAAAAGCCTAGACCTCCCCACCCGCTTTCACCCTTTCGACCCCTGTCTCGCGACACGTGTCGTTGCCACCGTACTTAAAACTAAACCTCAAGGTAGGCAACCCTCATCGTCATCATCAGGCCTTTGTCTTTGGTCTCCATGGCAGGAGCTAGAACCCTCCCTGTACCACTAGCGCCAATAGCCAAAGTAGACAGGATTTGGCCTACTCTCTTCACGCTGGCCAGGGGATGTCTCTATGATGTTTATAAAGTTTGTTTAGCTTGTGTTTCCTAAGTCGCCTTCCTCGACATGCACTAAGACTTGGAGTGGTCCTATTCTACTCTGCCGGGAACCACACGGCTATAGGCAACCCTAAGTGGCAGTTATGCTATGAAAAGCATGCTCGCATGCGATCAATTTTGGCAGCAGTTACTGCTAGTTTTATTCCTGGCAGAGAACAACATTTCAACGTCATCTTGGAGGACTGCGTTAATTATTCTGAATTTATTTTCGAAAGGGTTTATGACTTGTTTAGAATGGCATTTACTGTTACATAAATAACGACTAGATTTCAATTGAAGTTTATGAAGGTAATAATATTTTGATTGTGACTGTGAGTCATTGCGATGTGATGCAATATTTTGTTATAATTGCATATTAATGACTTGTCTTAAACTATTTCATGTTAGTCAAATAGGTACTTATTTAAGTAATTATTTACTACATATAATACACGTATACCTGCGTATATCTTAAATGATCTAAGATTTTACTCAAAGAATTTTGGGACATTTGTTATAGTTTAGTTGTTGAGAAATGTACGCCTTTTAAAAACCTTATGGAATAAAATGAAAGCATCGATCATAATAGGTACGCAAGACTGGGTATGTTTTTGTGTGTGTCGGCCATTATTATAACATAAGCATAATAAGTTTTACTGCTATAATATATATCAGAAGGGTCCACCAAAGTCGGGCCGGTAACAGATAAAGTAAAAAGCAATAGATTGACTTGGTTTGGGCACGTAATGAGAAGAGAGGAGCAACATCTGACTAAAAAAGCGCTGAATATAAAAATAGATGGGTATAAAGGAAGAACCAGACCGAAACAGAGATGGATGGATTGCGTAAACAAAGATATGAAGGGTAGGGAGTAGATGCTGGAATGACACAGAATAGAAATATATGGAAAGATAAGACATATTGCGCCAACCCCAGGTAATGGGATAAGGTAAGGCAGATGATGAATAAGTATAACCGCCATCTTATGTTGATAGTCCTGTTGTACTTTCCGAAGTACGGAGGAACACGCATCCCGAGCTATATGTATAACATGCATGGATAGCATGCATGTATTTGAATTCACACGACGTGAAAGTCTATACGTCCGCCGTCTTGTAACCCAAGCCGGTCGCCACGGCTAGAATGTCATGCTGGAAAACAAATATGCCCCGACTCGCTGATTACTCGCAAAAGGTTCGTTGAAATTTGCTCCAAGATATACCAGTTCATACCTAGAGCAAAGTCTAGAGCTTGCACCCGGCATCTAACATTGCTTAACAACTGCCATCAACAATGACAGCCGGGATCAATGGCTTAGCTCGGGATATTTTTATGCCACTTGCGGGCACCAACCCAAGTGGGGACTGCACCTGGGGTTGCTTAAGTATTTGCGATTTTATTTTGAACTAATCAGTTTTATCGATCGTTATTTCTCTATGACGCGTACATAATGAGCCCATACTCCATACGTATAAAGACTCATAGAGATCACGTACTCTTGGACCATCGGGCTCCTCGGCCTCATTATGTACTCGTCATAGATAAATAAATAATATAACGATCGATAAAACTGATCAGTTCAAAAGAAAATAGCAAAAACTCAACAATTTTATCTACCAATGTAAGTATGAAAGGACAACTTGAACGGCGGAATGCTGAACATGGACAGCATAGATAACTACCGCTCCTTGCTTTTCTGTCAGTAAAATAAGTAACTAAACGCAGATAGCTACCACCGCTCCTTAGCTGTCAGTAATAAGTAACTAATCGATTTACTTACTATCTACTTGAGAAATCCTGTCCAATTTTATTTAATATCTTCTTGCTCCTCAATTACATTAAGTTAATAGGATTAATGAGCACGTATAAGGTTTAAATAGCTTAGATTCTGAGCAGTCACTAGGGTTGCTGCAGCCTTTAATGTTACTTTAAATCCAAGAGAATAAAAATGGTGTGCCAGTTGGACTTGCGCACTGAGGGAAGTTTTGTTTCAGTTCAAACAACAAATTTCTTGATATATTTTTATTTCTCTAGTATTCTTTATTAGTCGCTTATCGCTTAATTTCGTCGGCAAATGCAAAATTTGCGTTATTTTTCTGAAGAGCGAGTCAAATTCCTACGAATTTCGTCTGATTATTTATTATTTTTCGCAAAATGTAAAATTCTATGAGTATTTCGTTCATTTTAAATACCTTCCGTAAATTTTAAAATTCATAGTGGATTTCCAAGAGGGTTGGGAACCCTAGCATTGACATCATGGAGTAGAAAGTCTCGGAAAAACACTTGTTTATGCGTGCGTCCGCCATCTTGGTCAGGCTTGGGCACGCGGCCTGCCCGTGGCCTTGGCGGCTTCCTGTGGTAACCATCTCCACTATAGGAAATAATAAGAAATAAATACCTAAACTCAAATTACTACACCGGTAAAAATTAACTAACATTATACAAACAGATAGATCTCCCAGTAGTCACCAGTCACCGATCAACTGGTCAACATTCTATGAGTGTCAAAAAATCGATTTTTTTGGGCTGTTTTTTTCCGTTGGGTTAGACTTTAGACTTGGGTACCTTTGTTTAAGGTATCCATGGACCTAAGAATTGGCAGGATATGCATTTTGGCTTCGTCGTAGACAGGTAAAAATATACCTAGGAGATTTCTTCACGGCACTACCGAGGTAGGTAGGTACCTATGCTTTCAAATTCAATTTTTACTCCAAGTATGTGAGTAATTTTTAAAGTTTCTATCGATGTTTATAACTTCTTCACGCAATAACTTTTCTATCATGATGGATTTTGATGAAACTTTAGACTATACGCTGTCGCGATCGCGGGAAATAACAAGTCTTTCTTTAATCGACCTGTCAGAAAAAATTCTTATAATCTGTTTAATTAGAGCAAAGAGATTTCATTTTCCTCCTTTTGTGCGAGACATATTATAGGTACCTTAGATTAATAATTGGTCTCCGCGCGCTACGACTAGATACCGTCGGCGTACCTGAAAAATGCGGCAACAAACCAGGGACCGGAACCGCTTACCTTAACCGCGGTTTCTGATAGGGTTTTTCATTGAATTGTTTTCTAAAACCCCATCGATATGGTAAGCGTATTAATATTGTAACCCTATCGATACGGTAACCCTATCAATACGGTGAGCATATCATCGGGTTAACTTGATGAAAGAAACCCCATCGATACGGTTAGCACACAGAGTTAGTATTAACAATGTTGTAACCCTATCAAAACAATAACCTCATTAATACGGTAAACATTTCATTGGGTTAACTTGATGAAAGGCTAACCAAAAGAATACGGTTATTGAATGGTACGCGCTTACCCGATACTAAAAACCCTATCAAGGGGTTTTGGAACACTATCGAGCCATCTCGATCTTTATTGACAAAGGCATTCAGCCTATTGCAAGACCTAGCAAGACAGCACACGCGGCGCGGGGAGGGGGGGGGGGGGGGATTAGGTAGGGCCCCACGCTGCACGAGTTCAGACAATAATGGACCTTTTCTTGATTTGGATTATGCACAAAATACAAAAACTTTGTTTAGATTCGCGAAATCGTTTCGGCATCTGGCGCGTGCGAAAGGTTCGGGTGCGGAGTGTTGAACACTTTATGTGTTGTTTTTATGCATGCGAACCTTAAGTGTAGTGCGCTTCTTTTAAACAAACTTAACTAAGTGTTAATTAATTTGTGTAATAAATGGCACCACCGAGAACAACCGCCGCTCATATAATGAAAAAAGTGATCTAGTTTATCCCGTGGTTCGGTTTATTACGGGTGTGTCTCTTCCAATTTGTATAATAATTCAAATATTATTTTGGTACCAAACTGTATTTTTTTACAATTTTACCGCGACGTCGTCCGCGTAAATTAAAGCCAATGTCACTCACTTGCAATTGAAAATCATTCGTGTAGTTTCGGAGCCTATTCAATGCAAACAAACTATCAAAGTTTTTCTCTTTATAATATTAGTAAAGATAAAAAATATATGATTTATTATACAGTCACAATATGACTACGTAGGTAGGCAATATCCAATCAAAAACATAAATGTGAAATGAGAGCCAAGTTCAATATTCTTCTTCTTCTTAGTCGTAGGTACGCTCTAGACAGAGTGGTCGTGCGTGACTAAAGTCTGACCAACAAAAGCTGAACCTCACAAAACGCGGGAAGTTTAAAAATTCACGGACGAGCCATACAGTCTATAGTAGGAAAAATATTTTTGATACTTATTACATGACTGCCCAAAACATGTAAGTTAATTTGTTTCATACTAACTTCTAAGGACTCAATTCAATATAATTATATAAATACCATACACTTTTAATATATGGTATTTGGGATATTCGTGATGATGCCACTGCGGCCGTAGCCCATGCTAAATACCTACCTTCACTGTATTCCGAAATTAAGCAAGGTTTGTTTGTTTAAAAGTAAGCAATAAATACTATAAACATTTAGTAGTAATTCATAAATCATAATTGAAGACATGCTAAAACGTTACATCAATAAAGTGATTTACCAATTCATCGATACGTACAATTTTTCTACGGAAAGATCAAAAATATATAAAAGAACAGTACCCAGTGCCGGTAAATTTATTTATTTTAGATTCCTTTACTTTTTTTCTTCTTTATTCAAAGCCGTTTATGAGTATCAAAAACACATGGGTGAATCAAAAACACATGGGTGAATGAATGAATAAAATCAGGCATTGACAACTGTAATGTCAAAGTCATCTGTATCAGTGTTGCAACTCAAAAAATGACGAGGTTCAGCTTTCATTAGCCAGACTATATGGATTGGGTTGTTGGTCCATGGCCGCTGCTCTTGCGATTTTTCTTCACATGTCTCTATCTGCAGCCGTCTTGGTGCATTCCGTTGCTGGTACTTTGTTACAGCTTGACAAGATCTAGCCACCTCGTTGGAGACCGACCACGTGAACGTTTGCCCTCATTACGACCCTGAAACACTAAACGCTCCATAGAGTTTTCTTTGAGGGTGACACGACCGAAGAAGTTAAGGATTCGTAACTGCACAATCGACGAGAGCCTTTTCTTTATTCGTAATTCTTTCGATATGGGGATGTTACTGCGGTGGGCTGTCTAACTTATTCTGAAAAGCCGTCGCCAGCACCACATAGTTCAATATTATGATATACTTATGCCTTGGTTGCTAACTTCGACGACAAATGAAGTGAGATCTAAATGGGTGCCAAGTTCAATGGTCAGTCCTGAAATTTATTTATTTACAACATAAAATATCATTTCTTCTTATAACTTAGGATAATATATTGTAGCCTAAGGTCTGACTTGGCTAGTTCTCATATACGAATCATGGATGCGTAACATGACAAATATTGATCATGAAAAGTTAAGTGATGCAGCTAAGTTGGACTTTTCAGAAGTTATCGAGACAACAACCATAGATGATAAAGTTGAAAAATTTTATTCCACCATAACTAGTCTTTATGATGTTCATGCTCCATTGAAAGCCATCAAAATCTAGCGTCCACCCTCTCGTTGGATTACCAGGGGCGTTCGTATAGCCAGGTCACGGAGGGATAGGGCGTTTAGGACTTTTAAGAGGGACAGAACGGACGAGGACTGGGTTGTATGCAAGGTTGCGCGTAATCGTTTCAATAGTATGGTAAGAGCAGCCAAGCGAAAACATTTTTGTGAAAGTCTGTCTGACTGAATCTTCTTCGACCGAAATTTGGAAGTTTCTACGTTCGCAGAGTCTAGCTTAAAAAAAAATGCTTTTTGCTCCTCTTTTAATTTCTCTCCTAATGATTTCAACAATCACTTCTCTTCATCAAGTTTCCTCGATCATATTATCAAATTTTCTATCATTTCTAAAATTTCTTCCATGGCCAAACCTTCGATAGGACTTTTCTCTTTTCCTCCAGCTACTGAGGATGAGATTTGTAAAATTGTCATGTCAATTAAATCCAAAGCAGTTGGGTGTGACGATGTGAGTCAGCACATGATAAATAACATACTGCATTTAGTTATACCTATTTTAGCTCACATTATTAATTTTTCTTTAGCCACTGGGACTTTGCCGTCTTTATGGCGAAAGGCTTACATAATACCTCTGCCCAAAGTTTCCTCTCCTCAAGTTTTAAATAATTTCAGACCTATTTCAATCCTTCCCTTCCTCTCCAAAATCCTCGAGGCAGTCGTGCATGACCAGTACTGCACTTCTCAAAATTTCTGAAGACATCCGCTTGGTTATTGGAATACCTTGGTTACCACTCTTGTTCTAATCGATTTCTCTAACACCTTCAATATGGTTGATTATGATATTCTCCTTGCCATTCTCCATCATCTGCAATTGTCGTCCTCAGTGGTGGATTGGTTTTCAACGTACCTCCGAGACCGACAGCAAGCAGTTCGTGTGGATCGTGATCCGTCGGCATGGAGATTTGTCTACTGGCGTACCTCAAGGTGGAATCTTACCACCATTGTTCTTCTGTCTTTTATTAATCTCTTGTCTTCTTCAATTGGTTGCTCTTATCATTTCTACGCAGACAATCTTCAAATCTATGCACAGTCGTCAGTCGAGGACTTGGAATCGAATATATTTATTGTTTACAGCCTTTTCATCGATATTATCTTGGTGAAATTATTATGGCATACAAGTCAACCCCTCAAAGTGCCAGGCTAAATTGTGGGAAGCATAAGACAAGTAAATAAAATTAACTTTGATGCTCTCTCACCGGTAAAGTTTGATAATAACGCTATCCCCTTTTGTAAATCCGTGAAGAACCTTGGCTTGCTCATTGACTCCACACTTAGCTGGGTCACTCATATAACAGAAAGCAATCGTTCTGTTACAGCCACTCTCCAACAACTCAACCGTCTCAGGAACTTTATGCCTTTATAGACGAAGATCTTACTTGTGAAAACTTTAATTTTTCCTATTATGGATTATGCTGATGTGTGTTGCCCCGATGTTAACGAACATCTTCTCAATAAGTTTGATCGTCTCGTCAACAATTATATCCGTTTCATTTTCTGCCTTCGTAAGTACTATCGTTTCTGCATATCGTTCTGAGTTAAAATGGCTTCCAATTCGTCAACGTAGGCACCTACGACTTCTTTGTACTTTATTTTCTATTCTGAATTGAACTGAACTCACTCTCCCGATTACTTAAAATCTAAATTTAAATTTCTCTCTGACACATGATTGACATGTTTAGTTGTGGTAGAGCCAGGCTACCGGCGAAAATCACTTTTGCGGGTAGCATGAATGGCCCGGCTCTCCGGGGAAGTACCACACTCTCACAGAAAATCGACGTTTGAGTAGTAGCTTTACAGCTTCTATGCTTCGTTCGGTGAGTGAGAGCGCCGGAGGCCTATCCCCCCTCCCCTCTGGAGAGGGGAAATAAAAGGCCGGCAACGGTTTTGTAATACCCCTGGTGTTACATTAGTCCATGGGCAGCGGTGATCACTTACCATCAGGTGACCCGCTTGCTCGTTTGCCGCCCTATGACATAAAAAAAAAACATGACTGGCAGCCGCGTTCTTGTCCAAAAAAGGGTTATGGAGAGTAGACACTCTCATACCCTCATACCCCTTTTTTGGACCAATTTTATGTCAAATTTATTTACCCCCCTAACTTCACGACTCTGGAATCTAGAATGAATTGCCTGTTGACATAAAAAGACTTTCATTCCCACCTTCTGATCTCTTCCAAATTCCATCTGTCACTATCTCTCATCCTTAAAAAAAAATTCCAGATTTTTTTCTACCACTCTTTTGCCATGATAAAAATACATACCTATACCAAATTACAGCTTTCTAGTACTTATAGTCTCTGAGGAAAATCGCGGACGGACAGACAGACAGACAGACATGGCGAAACTATAAGGGTTCCTTGTTTACTACGGAACCCTAAAAATTACACTGTAGCAAAAGTTGTTCAGCCTGATTAGTATTTTTGTAGAGGTATAAAAATCGAAGATTTAGAACATCCGATACAGAACCATGTAAAATTTTATATGGACAATTTTACAGAATCACGCTCTCCACGGGGATAGAGTGCGAAGAGTACGATTAGCTCATATTTCTGGTGACCGCCAGCGGTCCCAGGTCACTCGCAACTAGGATATGCCCTTTTGGCAACGTAGCTTTCAGCATGTACGGCAAAACGTGAGAGTTGCTGTCTCTCCAAGCCCACCCGAAGCCGAGGTCCGTCTCTCCCGAAGGCCCTTTAGAGATGTGCGCTTTGTAGGTTGAGCGGAGCAGCATGTCAGCAGGTCAAATTTACAGCGGGACAAATGGAAATATTTGATTTGATTTGTTGGTGCGAAGTGAAATGGAATGAAAACCATCATTGCTGAAATCAGGCGCCAAAATAAACTAACCCAAAGGATACTTCCAAGATAATTTTTTTGCGAAATACGTTGATATTTATTAACTTTTTATATTAAACATACAACACTACTGCAAGTATTTTCTTATGTATCGACATTAGTTCGTATTGAGGTATATTAATGCTCCGGAGTCATAAAGTCCACGCGAAAGAAGTCGCGGGCTTCAGCTAGTGTGTAATAAGTACTAATTATTTAGAAACACAAATCGAATTCCAATAAACTTAAAACTTTTAAACGAAAAACTGTTAAATTTTCAACAATCGACAGAGTATACCTAAGCGAAGCCGTCCGCATGTTTTCAATTCCGAACATTTATGACAAATGCCGGAGCTTTGAATAAAACCATTGAAATGCGCAAAAAAGACAGGCAACACAGTTGATAGAAACCTTTTTTAAACCGATTGATACGGTTAACTAACTAACTTAACCCAATGATGGGGTTAATACACTGATAGGGTAAACCTAATAATAGGGTTAACCCCATGAAAGGGTTAACCTAATGATAGAGTTAGCCCAATGATAAGGTTAACCCAATGATATGGTTAACCCAATGATAGGGTTAACTCAATGATAGGATTGACCAAATGATAGGGTTAACCCAATGAAGGGGTTAACCATATCATAGGGTTTCTTTATTAATCATATTAGGCCTGAAACAGGTTTTCCGGTCCCTGCAACAAACACTACGCCGTATTCGGCGTAGTGTTTGTTGTTACAATTTTAAATATTGCCAATGTTTGTTTTATTTAATATTACCAATGTTTGTAATATATTAAAATGGTAAATATTAATATTTATATTTTTAATTTACCTTTGTTTCATGTTGATTTTTGTTTTTAATAAATACTTTATCTAGAAAACTGTCATATATGGTATCGTGTTTTCTTCTTATCATGCATTATTCAACCATTGATCACGTTTAAACATTCAAGTCTCATTCAAACAAAATAAATTCGTATAAAGATATTGTAATAAGTTGTGTATTACTCGTCAGATTGCAGTTAAGTACATTTAACGACAGTTAATTCGCAGTGGCAGTGCTATAATTATACTTTATACCGTCTGTTAAATGTATGACAAAACATTGTTGTTATTTTTGTGTGGCGTAACAACTGACTAGTGAGTGTTCATCTGAATTGCAAATGGCGTCAGGGAGGGACGGCAACGCCGCGCGGCGGCACGGCAACAGCGCGTGCGTATTTTTATCAAAGCAATCGCGACTTATCATCTGTTATCAAGAATGCTGTTATTGTCTCGCGTGGTTGAATCTCTGCACTTAAAGGGTGTTACAAAGTGTAGAAATATTAATTGTGTATAGTTTTATGAGAAGATTCATATTTACCTGATTCAATATTTACATACAGCTAGGCGGAACACAAGCGCATGTTATGAGTTATTCTGTAAGATCTCAGTTACCTTCTTTCTTAAATTTCTTCTGAAATTATTATCTATCTTTTTTTATAATAGTACATGTATTATGTTATACTTATGCAAGAAAGCACTGGTTATTATAGTCGAGGTATTTAGAGGCACGAGGCGAAGCAGAGTGCCTACAAAAACCGATGACTATAATAGCCAGCTTACTGAGTACGAGCATCATACGACATTTGCGACCATAAATTAATTGAGAGCAATTGTGATTGGTGTAAGGAATTGGGCCTAGTCCGTAAAATACAATATTACGATCCAAGTTTCGATGACATAAGGACCGTATTAGTAACAAATGGATAGAAAAGGATATCATTCAATTTACGAAACAATAGTAATTTACAAGGGACGAGCCCTATCAGCTGTACTTTTTACTAGATGATCCTTTTTAGGGTTCCGTAGTAGGAATAGTAGGAACTAGGAACCCTTATAGTTTCGCCATGTCTGTCTGTCTGTCTGTCTGTCCGTCCGTCCGCGGTTTTACTCAGAGACTATAAGTACTAGAAAGCTGTAATTTGTTATGGGTATGTATATTAATCATGTCAAAAAAGGGGTAGAAGAAAATCTTGAAAAAAATTTTTAGGGTAGCTCCCATACAAGTAAAGAGGGTGTAATATTTTTTTTTCTATACAAACCCATCGTGTTGGGTATTGTTAGATAGGTCTTTAAAAAATATTGTGAGGTTGAGAGAGAATATTATTTTCGATTTAGGGATCCGTTTCCGAAATATTTGGTTTTAAAGTGCAAATTTTTGTTAGAGGTAAGTCCCCCCCCCCTCTATCTACTAAACGGTTATATATGGATACATGAAAAAAATATAGGCAACCAACTTATAAAATGTACTCGAAAATGTATAATTTCATACATTTTCATTGTAACATGTTTTTGGTCGTTTGTGCGAGTGTGAACAGAGTGAACTCTAAGTTGTCATTCGCAACTACGGAACCCTACACTGCGCGTGGCCCGATACGCACTTGGCCGGTTTTCTAATTTTTTCGTAGCTTAAAGCGTAAATTGAGCTAAGTTGTCAAGTTTTAAGTTTTGCCGTGTAATAGTCAGGCGACACCTTGAATACTGTATCGCCTCTTCGTTTGCATTCTGAACGTATAAAAAATAAGTTGACACCTATCTGTCGGTTCGTTTCATAGTCTTAAGTTTAGTTTACTCAAGCGAAAAGCCCTTTTTAAAAGATAATTCGATCTGGCAGCACTCTGTATACGAGCGTTATATCACTGTTTTCCTACTTTTGGCACGGTTTATGTGGATTTGTTTTCGGCGGAAAACAACAAAGAGGCGGGGTTTGGCGCTGCGTTGGCTTAGGGCCGAACCTATAGATTGTGGCGCCCAGAGCTTAGAATTGTTGGGGGCTGCAAATTATGCCTGCAAGTTTATTGCCAAAGTATCATAAAACTACTTAACACACAGCAAGCGTCTTCCGTAAGAGCCCAGGGACCACAATTATGACAGCATTTCATGCTGTTATATGATGAAGCAAAGTTCTAACGCCCATTCGCCTTGGGAAGTGAGCGATACACAAATAACAAGTCGTTTGTCGTCGTTGTCGTCGTTTTCAAAGTCCATTAATTACGATTATCACAGCACAATGATAAATAATGATTACCTCAATTCATTTTACTTATCAAATTAAATAAACGATTTAATTCAAAACGTTGTTTACGGAAAGAACTCTGTAACCTTACTTTAGGGAGTACCTATATACTATTTACAAGAAAAATAAAGTGATAAATATATGTAGTTCAAAAAATAAGTAAAAATAAAGGGGTCCTTAATATCTGAGGCCCCGGGTCGTACCCCAAAAAGCCCTTGAGTAGATCTAGCGCTGGTAGGTTTGAGATGTTATATAAAACTAGAATTAAGAGGCCTATACTACCATAATTCAGCCGAGGATACCTTTGACTACCATAATTCAGCCTTAACCCGTTTATAGTCATGTACACTTTAAGTGAGAGTAAATAAATGTACACGGAGAAAAAACTCTTGTAGCTTTTACAAGAACAACGATTGCTAATACGAGACTTTCTTATTGTTATCGACACAACAAGAATAGCCGTATTCTATATACTAAACAGAGTTTTCTTTATCCTTACCTAGTTAATGTAGTAAAGGTTACAAACACTAACGATTGTCGATACTTTACACATGGTGCTCTTTACCAGAATGTTACGTAGTTGTAACAACTCGAAGAGCTAAGAGCGTCAAATGTGTGCAACGCTTTACTTTGTTCACGGTGCTCTTTACCAGAATATTACGTAGTTGTAACAACACGCAGAGTTGAGAGCATCAAATGTGTGCTACGTTTTACTTTGTTCACGGTACTCTTTACCAGAATATTAGGTACTTGTAACAACACGAAGAGTTGAGAGCATCAAATGTGTGCTACGCTTTAATTTGTTTACGGTACTCTTTACCAGAATATTACGTACTTGTAACAAAACCAAGGGTTGAGAGCATCAAATGTGTGCTACTCTTTACTTTGTTCACGGTACTCTTTACCAGAATGTTACGTACTAGTAACAACACGGAGAGTTGAGTCAAATTTTAAAGTGTGGCTTCTACCGATGCGATCTTGTAAATGTTACATTATTATGTTAGGTACCTAGTACTTAGTAGTTATTTACTGAAATCACATTTTTTCACATTCTAGTAACCGTTTATGTTGTTATTATGTAATGTCGCTGCATCTATGATAAGCAGCAACGACGTTACACAACAACATCAAATGGTTACTAGATTGTGAAAATAACGTGATTTCAGTAAAAACTACTAAGTACTAGGTACCTAACATAATAATGTAACATTTACAAAATCGCCCGCTATATTAACATTGGATACTAAATAAAATGCTTGAATCTTTAAAATAATGTTTATTTTTACATAATATAGTTTCACATAAGGAACTGTACAGAATCATTCAGTCTTTTTTAAGAATTATAATTAATAATTTAAAAAAAAGGAACGATTTTTATACAAAATGTATATTTTCTAATTGACTACGTATAATATTGCAAATTGAAAATAGTAGTTTTCAACACATTCGCTCGGAAATTGCTATTTACCACTGGAATCTGGTCCCCCACAGGAATGAATTAAATCTTTGGCCAATTCAGCATCCAGCATTGGAAAAATGTCTGATGAAACTTGATTATCTGCAAAGATAAACAAAATGAGATCTTTAGGTTTTAACGTCATTTTTATTCCATTCCAATTAAACCTGGAAGATTTTGACCCTTATCAATATGACACGTGTGTTGGTTTATAATGTAGATTTTAATAATATTATTTAATACTCGTCATCATCATCACCATCATCAGGCCTTTCTAGTCTCCACTGCAGGAGTACGACCCTCTCTGTACTACCAGAGCCATATACTAGCCTGAGTAGTCAGAGGATTTGACCTACACTCTCCACGCTGGCCACATGGGTTGGAGAGGTCTCTTTGATGTTAATAAGCTTTGTTTAGCTTGCGTTTCCTTAGTCGCCTTTTACGACATCCACGGGATGACTTGGAGTGGTCCTATTCTACTCTGCCGGGAACCACACGGTGAATTTAATACTCGTAACTTCACTTAAAACTCGTAAAGCGCTTAGAATCTAAGGTACCTATTAGTTTGCTACTGCATAACAATAAATAAATAAATAAATATATAGGGACATATCACACAAATTGAGCTAGCCCCACAGTAAGTTGTGAACTTGTGTCGCAGGATACTAACTCAACGATACTATATTTTATAATATATACTTATATAGGTAAACATCCAAGACCCAGGTCAATATGAAAAAGATCTTTTTCCATAGTGACCTGACCGGGGATCGAACCCGCGACCCCCGTGTCGCAGGCTAGCGTGTTGACCGCCACAATCAAGCAAAAGTTTGAAAATGTTTCTTTTGAGACACCCGTTATAACATTGATGCATGTTCTGTTAAAGAGAACCTGCTCCGAAAATTACCAAAAATTAGCTTACCTTAAAATGGGATATATTCTTGAAGATCCCATTCTGTTATCAAATTTTTTACGTCTTCATCCATATTTTGTGTTAATTATATGGGCAAATGCACATTAGCCGGAAAAACGAACTGTGATACAGTACAGAGGTACCGGATATGTAACTGAACAGAAAGATAAAAAATTGAAAGGGACGTGACAGCTGTGCTGCTACCGTCCGCGAATTGAGTGGTTTTTTGACATTTGTTACAATGCGGTCCATTTTTGCTGCGAAACAAGAAGTTTGGATTACGATAAAGCTCGTATTCACGGCAAGGTGTGTTGTTTGTGTTAACAAATTAATTGGTTTGTTAATATGAAATGTATTTTTATGTTATTAAAACCAGATGTTTAATATTACTCACTAAATTCATATTTGTTATCTATACCAATACTATATCGTATTATTAAGTGAATCTGTTATTGTTCTACAAACAACAAAGTTGTACTTAAAGCAGAGTATTTTGTTACAAAAACTAGAGATACCGTATTCACCACTTTACAGTATATCATATAAATCACTTTTAGTTTACTTTGTATTGCTTACTCATTGACTCGTAATGAATACAGATCTAGACTAGTAGCAGATAGCACAAGAGTTCTTGTTAGATCACATGAAGTTTACTACACAAAATCAAATGCAAAGAAAACTAAACGTTAGTAACGTTTACCAGAATATTGTTATAGACACTATAATTTAGTAACGTAAATTAAAATTCTTGTAATTATATTTTACTAATCAATTCTAGTAATTTTTCCGGTCACAGATTTTTCTCCGTGTAGGTATACGGACAAATCACATAGATTGAATTAGCCCTAAAGTAAGTTCGAGACTTGTGTTATGGGTTACTAACTCAACGAAAGAATATTATTTTACAAATACATATATAGATACGGAAAAGCCGTGTTGCTCGAAGATATAGATAGATAAACATCCAAAAAAGTTGATAAGGCAGCGTTCCTCGCGCCTATACGTTAGAGACTACAGAATGCTACACAAAACGCAGTATAAATCGCTAAAAATAATTATATTTGTTAAACATCACAAACAGACAAAGGGGAGAACCCATCACTGGGTTATGGAAAGCTGATGATGATGATGATGAACATTGACACGCTAAGAAGAAGAGCTATTATATCTCTGTTTTAATTTTCAAAGCATACCCTTAGTAAGGTTGTCGTCAATAATCGCTATCTGCTACGAGGCAACCCTACACATGCACGAGCCAGACCGCGCTGTATCGTGCAGCGCGGAACGGCAACGTCGCAAAAACAAAACATGAATACCGATCTTGATTTGAGATTGAGATTTCGAGTTCGTTTTGTTGTGTGGTTTCTGGAGTATTACGTATAAACTACTTTAAAAAAAATATTAGGTATACATGAGAGAGAGAATACAATTTTTTTACACTAGTGTATTCTGGCCCAGAAAAAATTACTTACTCAGGATTCCTGGGTAAGTAACCCAAACAAAGCGTTTTTCCTGGTTGAGTCGTCGGCTGTGATGCGTCGGAGCCAGGGGTCTGCTAATATATGGACTGTCTACCCCAGGCAACACATTTTTCTATGCCATATTCATTAAAAATGAGGAGCCCGATGGCCTAGTGGGTACGCATAATTGGCGCTTCCGCATGTTAAGCAATCTCAGGCGCAGTCCTCACTTGGATGGTTGACCGTAAGTGGCATAAAAATATCTCGAGCTCCTCCGTGCTTCTGAAGGCACGTTAAGCCGTTGGTCCCGGATGTCATTTCCCGGCATCATTGATGTGATGACAGTCGTTAAGCTATGTCAGATGCCTTAAGGCAGCTCGAAAAATCTGACACCAGTGTTGGCTACTTACACACTCGCACAACTAGCAGCCTGTGTGACACGGCACTTATTCCTTGAGTAGAGTCTGATTCAGGACAAACTACCAAAATACTACATTACAATGCAAAAAACTCCTTTGAACCCTGAAAACATAACACCTATTTTAAGCTATCATGCCAAAATATCGAAACTCATATTCATCCCTACACACCTAACTTTATCTCACAACATTCCGCCCTCAGTTCGCGCCGGGGGGCCGGGGGGCGAGGGTCGGCCCCCGAGGGTGGGTCCCGGGGACCTTGAAGTCCCCCAGGACCGCGAAATCAGCTGTTCCTATTTCGTACTGTAATTTTATTACAAGGGACGGAGGTGTGGAATGGCGGAATCGATAAAAACGTTGGGTATATTTTTTTGATACTTTTCGGATCGTTTTTAAGGGATATTTGGTTTGGAGTTTGGACCATGTTATAATGAGACACACAAAGTAATACTTTTGATTTTTCTCCATAATGGTAAATCTACCTACCTGTGGTCCAGTGGTAAACTAATCGTGTCGTGGTCGAGGGTTCAAATCCTAGGCATCATCTTCATCAGGTCTTTTTAAGTCTACTACACGAGCACGACCATCCCTGTACTACCAGAGAGATAAGACAGAGCAGTCAGAGGAATTGGCCTACACTCTCCAGGCTGGCCAGATGGTTTGGAGAGATCTCTTTGATGTTTATAACTAAACTTCGATTTTACGACATCGACGAGAAGACTTGGAGTGGTCCTATTCTACTCTGCCGGTAACCGCACGGCAGTCAAATCCTAGGCATACTTTGTTAAACTCGTTTCCAGTCTGGTATACATACTACCGGTTACATAGAATCACCTGATGATTATCGATAAGACTGATGATTCCGAAGTATCGTGTGAAAAATTCGTCTCCTCTGGCCGCTTGTGGCATCTTGCGGTAGCTAGCGACGAAGTTTTTCTTTCGGTTTTGATCAAATTTTCTTTAGGCATTCCGTTGTATTGGTGGGATTGTAGGAACTCACATACCACTCATTATTTTATTGCTGTTATCTAACTCTTTGTTTTTTCTATTCCTTTTCCAAATACCAAATCGTCTCTATCTCTATAGTGAATTATACTGTTACTAATCCTACTACCGCGTCTAACTAACATTAATGTTTATTGCAAGATTTGCAAGTGAAGTCCATCCATTGTGTAGTCCGTGGTGAATGGTGATCTGTTTTACAGGTAACGAAACTTATCTCAGACACCACTCTGTCACAATTTAAGTTTGATCATTGCAATTCATACTGCAGTTACAAAAAAAAAGTAGTTAATCATCATCATTTCGTGTAGGTGACACGGTCAGTCGACCATGCACACCCTGGTGTCAGAGTTCTTCGGAACCGCCTCTCGGCCTCTGACGTGGTTCCTTTAACGACTACCAGATGGCAGCCGGGATCAACGGCTTAACGTTAGGGATGGGCCGAAATTCGTTTCATATTCGGTTAAACCGAACTTCGGTGAATTGAACAGAACTTCGGTATTCGGCCGAACTTCGGTTCAAATGCCGAATGTTGGGCCGAACTTCGTTTCATATTCGGTTGAACCGAACTTCGGCATTCGGCTGAAATTTGGATGAAAAATGAAAAGCCGACTGTTTAGAAGAAAACAAAGAATACTCAAGTATAGAAATAACTGAGTAATAAAACAATTTGTCATGTGATCATCTGCTTGAGGTGTCCATGTCTGTGCTCCTTCTTACATACTCTGCTAGAAAAGTACGTCTTACTAAACTTTAGTAAGACGTACTTTTACAGTCTGATGTGAAAAAATTCATCTTGAAGCGTGGATCCAGTAAGTGGCTAAGGTGTAATATTTGTCATCTTCAATATTCTGGAAACGTTTATCCAACTCATGTTTTATGATGAAATGATTCATAATAAAAATTTTTAATTGTTCATACAGTTGTGGTAATATAGTTTCAGTCATGTATTTCCGGCTTGGAATCTGGTATTTAGGCTTTACTACTGTCATTAACCAATTAAATCCAGAATCTTCCAAAATCGATATAGGCTGATTATCCACAGCTATCATTTCTGCAATAGTTTTGTGAATTTCTTGAGATCGTGGGTCATCTATCTTCCACTTATTTTCAAAGGTACCCTCAATAGATGCTTGACGTAAGGAGGACTATATTGTTGGAGACTTCGTTGATGCACTAGTAGAAGGTAAGATTGGGTTTGGCGTATGAGGAGAATGATGGATTTGTGTAAATTCTTGATAATGCTTCACTCTAAGGTGGTTCGTCAAAGCAGAAGTTGATGCTGAACGCCCTTTTCCACCACGAGATATTAATGAACAACACAATGTACATTTCACTTTATTTTCTTCATCAGCTTCTGTGTAAAATGTCCAAACATTTGATTTTTTTCTTCCACTCATGACTAATTAGCACTCATTAAGCAAATATTGAATATTTATAACTTGATTCTTCTTTATTCTACTAGAAATTACGAAAGATATTTATTTATTAGGTTCGAACAATAAGTAATAACGGACGGTGTCGCAAGGTCGCTACAGTAATGAATTATGACAAATCAGAGGCCGGCGGTAAGTTTGAGAATCGCGCGGAGGGCGCGGGCGGGTTGCGTAGGGATCATGTCACGACGTGAACGCTCGAGAAAGCACGGTAAAAACCACCGAAATTCGGCCGAACTTCGGCCGAATTTTATATTTCCACCGAATGTTCGGCCGAAGTTCGTATTCGGTTCAAGTCACATTCGGCCCATCCCTACTTAACGTGCTTTCCGAAGCACGGAATCAGGTGATTCATGCCTGCAATGTCCTAACTAAACTGGAAACAAAGTATGCTTCCCGTGGGAATCAAACCTTAACCACTGGACCACGGAGGCTCTTCATTGGTTAATGTATTTGTATATGTATGTATATATTGTATAAATATTCATAACCTACGACACTCAGAGATAACATACCTTTGCAACGATAAAAGAATTTTTGAAATTGGTCCAATAGTTCCTGAGATAGCGCGTTCAAATTCAAACAAACAAACTCGAGCTTTATAATATTAGTATAGATCGTGACGAGAAATAAATAAATATTTTATCAGATATATCCAAGGAAAATTATTCAATTTCTTCCAACAAAAGAACAATTTGAAAGCACCAAGCATCACACCATACCTCATATTTTCTATTAAAATGGGAGCCTGAAGCCATAGGTCGTTCGTTGCCTAGCAACCCCCAAATTAAAAGGACCCTCGAGATGTAAGCCAGCGATTTTCCCTGACGTATGAATTGAAATATGAGGCGGCTGTAAAAAATTGAAAGTTTGTAATACCACGAGAATTAGCTATTCGAGGCAAAGAAAATGTTATTTATTTTGTATTTATGCATAATATTATTAAGAGGAAATATAAAGATTTGATTGAATTACATTCGTTTACATTCAATAGACTCCGAACTCCGAATATACATGACCGATTTTCGGAATTCTTTTACCAATAGTAAGCTAATTTATCTACGGGTGTCATTGGCTATAATTTACGCAGACGAAGACGAGAGTAAAATTATTAGGTTAACATATTTTCGTTTTAGCCAAATATTTCTTCAAAGTCATGTGAAGTAGCGAAAGTTCACTTGGAGCTAGAAACATAGTCCATTAAAAAAAGAAGTCTTACACTGACTAATCCTTACTATTATAAATCCGACTATTCCAAAAAGTGAGTTTGTTTGTTTGTGACGCTTTCAAGCCCTATTTACTGAATCAATCATCATGAAATTTTGCATACACATAGGTATAAATAATAGCCTATAATTACGCCGGCAAGCCACGGGTTACAGCTAGTATGGTCATACATTCGAATACAATACAATACGAGGATAAAGTCGCGGGCAAAAACCTTGCATACCCTGTGCGAGGCCGGAACAACCGGTTCGCAGATAAGATGGCAAAATGATATACTATTCCGCATTTCCGCCCCATGTAGCAGATCGAAAATTACATTTATTTTGTTACGATCCCTCGAGGAAAAATTGCAAAATACCCCTAGAGGACACAATACGACATCCGTCGCAAAAGGTATCTTTAGAAAATAATTTCCTTTTGTATTCTCTCCCTGTATTCCACCTGCCCTGTCCTTTCTAATAGTGTTTCCAATATCGATGTGACAAAAAATAACAGGCTACTATGGAATAAACAAGTTTACTAGACCGATATTTTTAGCAACGAGATCAAGTGTTTCAAAATAAAATTATAACTCGATCTATACGTACTCGGGATGACCGACGGCGTGAGGATTCGAAGGATACCCCAAATAGTGATGTAAAGAATTCGTTGTTCTAAAAAATTCCTTCTCTGGGAAATTTCCAATAAATCTCGAGAATTTATTAATGTTTCTCAAACATCAGTAAAATTATTCTCGAAAATTTCGAGGATGGATCACTCACCCTAGTAGATATGTCAAATTTGTTTAGGCCACAAAACTCAGAATAATTTAGGGGTCTGTGGTTTTGGGCATTTCTAAGTTATAACGAAATAAGTAACTCAACTTGGGTACATATCTACTGAGTTACATTCATAATAGTTACCTGATAAGTTGATAACGGTTCGACCTTTTTTTAGGCAGTCAGGTAAAAAAATCTTAACATTTTTTACCTGACTGCCTAAAAAAAGGCTTTCTCAGTCCGACTCGGACTTAGATTTTTTTCTAGAAAAGTGCAAAGCCTGAAACCGCGTCGTGCGGAACTACAAAACAATACATGTTTTATGTACGACGTCTGTGTATTTAAATAAATTTAGCGATGCCCTCCAGACGACCGGGCGTCCGCGGCGGCTACAAAATACCTATATTAGTTTCACACTCCTGAATCGAGCAGTAGTTTTGTTTTTACTTCGTCTTCAGAGTTTTCATTGTTTTATTACAACTTTAGAGTAAATTGGTATAAACGGGCAGATATTTTTTTTTTTTGTAATTAAGAGTTTTTACCTAATCAGCCAACTAGCGACACCCGTCATTTTATTTCTTGTACTCCTAAATCAAATCGAATTTTAAAAAATCTAGTTCAGTTCTTCTGTACTAAATTACCTGTAGTACTTTTATATTTGTGATAGTGAATAGTTGCCCATTCTCTCTCACCCTTTCTCATTCTCTTGAAAAGGAGAAGCAGCTGTTATATCTTTTCCCAGACCAGCACGAAAGAATTACGCATTAAATTGATCAGAGTAGCCACAACAAAGCCCACGAATTGTTCTAAGACCAGTGAATCTGACCTCCACTTGACAAGACAAAGGCGTCAAATTGTGAATGGGTATTATAACTCTTTTGTACTTGGACGGCATAATTCCAAGTTCAGAATTGATTGACTTTGATAAGATTGCCCATACAAGGCTGCTTGGCCCATTTCAAGGAAGATAAACACCATTATTTACTCAGGCTTACGATGTTTCGGCTGTAAAGTTGGTATTAGAACATCATCATCATTTTAGCTGCAAGAAGTCCAAAGCTGGATATTATTGGCCTCTCCCAAGAATTTCCAATACGATCGCTGGAAAGTGGCCTGCATTCAGCGGTATAGAACAGAAAGTTGCCAATATATTTTTAAATCATTTGATAAATGAAAAGAAGGAACACTTTATTTAGAAATACAGCAAAATATCAAATTTAGTTACGTAATCAAGATCCAAACCTAATTCTACAAGACAGCGAAATATACAATTTGCCAATTTCATTGCCCATTGAGAAGAATTCCTAGTAATTGTTTTTGTCCCGTCCCTTTTTTGCTTTTAGAAATCGACTGAAACAGGATTTTCTGCCGAAACCGAAGGAACGCCGACACTTTCGGCCATTCGAAACCGAATCTTACTCAAATTTCGATAATAATAATTGCTATATTTTAATGTACTAAAGTGACTTTACTACTACAGTTTCACATATATGCAGGGAGTTCTATACTATTCTATTTTTATTTTTAATGGCTACTAACTAGGTTTCGGTGATTCTGCTAAAGAGATACAAGGCATAATCGGTGTTGTATGGTATACAAATAACTATGTAGTAGCAATCAAAGCTGGCGTAGGTCCTTTGTTTGCTTTATAGGAACATCTATTGACAAATATATCCAAGTTTATATGACAGTCACTATTTCACACATTAATTATGAGTTTTATAACACCAAACTACACCAATTTCGTATTACAAAGGTCAAATAAAAGCAACTAGCAAAATCTAAAATCATCCAGGTAAACCCCAACTGAACCGCTCGACTGCCCACTAAAATCTCTTTTATAAACTCTGTTAGTAAACAAAGAAGTTGCGTCAGTCACTTAAATGACCTTATTATCATTACCTTAAAGATATCAAATCTTATCTGAAACCTATCGAAAATGCAGGTTACCTACATCCTTCAAGATTAGCTATCACTTTCTAAGTATTTCACAAGTCACAACGAAACATAACCGTCCAAGGTACGAGTAAATATTTATTGTTTTATAGATTTGGTTGTTTCCCTGTTACCGTCGAGCTCCGTGGCGCAGTGGTCACCACGCCAGTCTGCGACACGGGGTCCCGGGTTGGATCCCCGGTCAGATCATGATGGGAAACGATCTTTTTCAGATTGACCTGGGACTTGGATGTTTATCTATTTTCACAACTTACTGTGGGGCTAGCTCAATTTGTGTGATATGTCCCTATATATATTTATTTATTTATTCACTGTCGATTGTCTGTCAAGTCCTTCACAATTTTTACCCTGTCGCCTTTGTTGTTTATCGTGTGTAACCGCATAATATTCAAAATAATATGACTACAATCTTCAGTCTTTGTCTTCTTAGATTATCTAGACAGGTGACAGAACGAGACTTGAGAACGATTTTAGTTAAGGTGTCTTTGCGTTAGCCGCCTAAAAGCATCTGACGTAGCCTTCGCTTTTCAGTCTGCGAATTTTGACCAGCGGGGCTACTCGCTTTCTTTTGACTTCTCCCTATTTCTGAAAATAAACGAATATTTATTTTTGACAACTACGGTGTACGTTTTGATGGTTACCCTTGTTACGGAATAACAAAGGCAAGGAACCCTAAAAAGGGAGCAAATCCCGGGTTCCGGTAATTCGCCCGGATGAACGGAGACTTGGCCTGGGCTGCTGCATGTTGGCTGTATCGATCGCGCGCCATTTCATGACACGACAACATTGGGGTCAGGTCGTATGTAAATAAAAACTTGTGCTAGGGTGGAGAGCAACTAAACTACGAATTATGCAAAGGAGTGAAAGATCAATAAACCCTACGATAGTAGAAAAATATAGTTCTTAATATTATACGGGTGGAAATTATTGCTGTGTTATACAGGGAGTTTAGTGGTATTTTCCGTCTCATGTCAGGTTTTATGTAAATAAAAACTTGCGCTATACAGGGTTAAGTGAGATAAAAGTAAATACTAAAATGATACTAGTATTATTTTAGTTAAGGAGTATGGCACCAATTAACCCTACGATAATATAAAATATAAATAAATACGGGGTGCGCAAATAATAAAGTAAATACCTACTGTATCTTCATGTTATAATGTGTCATACATGAAGTTATTGTTATTTGTCGTCTTCGGTCAGGCCGTACTTAATTAAATAAAAGCGTGTTTCTATACATATAGGGTGAAAAGAAAAATTTAACTACAAATGATACAAAAGAGTGAGGGATCAATAAAGCCTACGATATAAGAAAAAAAAAAACAACACAGTATACATATGGATATACTAGCTCAGTTAAACGGCTTGTATTTTTTCATTTGCACTTTTCTTAGAAAAATATAATGTACATAGTAACGTCAGATAATGTACCACTGTTGAATCTGTGCGAAAAAGCGAGCGATATCATATTGATTGTACGCCATTTTCACACTACGAGATTGCCGGGGTCGAGCAAGTTTAGGTACCTACGTGAAAATTAAATGTTTTTGTAGGTATAGAGAGGTTTTGTCAGATACCTTTTGGCAGCTCTTTAAGAATATGTCACCACTTAAAACCAAATTAAAAATACCTACTCAGCTGGAGAATTGTTTAAAGATTTCAATATTTTAACCTTACATTCTCAGTACATATTTGCGAATATTATGTTTGTACACCATAATTTACATTTATATGAGAAAAATAGTGACATTCATGACCGAAACACAAGAAATAAAAATAAGTTGGCTACACCAGCTTTGCGATTGCAGAAAACTAAGCGTTCATTTATGGGTCTCGGAGCACGCTTCTATAATAAAATTCCCGCAGAAATTTCGGGTCTACCTTTACATAAGTTTAAAACTGCTGTTAAAAACCAGTTAGTAAAAAAGGCATATTATTGTATTAATGATTATTTAAATGATAAAAATGCGTGGCAGTAATTTAATTGATTGTAATTTATTGTAATTAATATAAATAACATTAGTAATAAATAAATACTTGTAAAATATTGTAATCGAAGCCCTTCAGGCACGTAGGGACCAAGTCTGGATTGAGTTTCTTTCGGCGTATTCTTCTCACCAGTGGTCATTACGAAACGCTAGTAGTTTTTCGATTTGCATATTAAAAATTAAAAATAATAAGAAAGTAAAAAATATGACGTTCAAAAAGAGATACAATTATCCAATTTTGAATAAAAATCTTTGACTTTGACTTTGACTTTACGATTTTTGAAATTTCGCCGTTCGCAATCGAGCGGTTTTTCTATTACAAAAATCGTTCGGAGACGAGTGGTCACACTTCAAAAAGTACTCCTGGTGTGAAGCAGGAGTAGATAGAACAGGTATTTTGGTCAAATCACAAATCTGTATATTTTAGTCCAAGTCGTGGTATTGGATCAGAATGAATCGTTACAGAATACACGTCCGATTTTTCCATCCGACAATTGGACAGTGTTGCCGTTTTAGGTACAGTGTCCCTAGATCTAGTGGAATTTGTTTGTCCTTGGGCACTTCACTCCCGTAATCTACTTTCGTAGAAAAACTAGTTGAGTATGAAGAAGATGATCTGTAGACGAAGATCTTTTTCAGTTTATAGCGTATTAATAATTAAAGATAAGAACAAAAAACAAAACGGACTTCTAAATTTTTTTGGATTTTGTATTTTTTTTAAAAAGCCCTTCACACATTTCGTAGCCCCTATTGTAGTCGGATAAAAGGTTTGCGCTACGAAATATGGAAGACTTCGATTATATGTGTGAAACCTTTGAGTGTAACACAGGGTGTTTTCATAAAGACACGTCTAGGGTACCTACCTGTTTAGGTAATACTATTATAGTTGGATTGGATCACTCATTTATCCGAAATAAATTAATCAATTTATTTATTATTCCTATGATTCGTCTCTAATAAACTCGTATGGATGCCATTAATTTCATTTTTATATACCTATATGTTGTAATAAAATAAAAATGTGCCTTTGTCAGACAGGTCACAAAAATTCACCAAACTGCTTCTCAAACATTCATAGATACTTACTGTTAGGGTGTGTTAGGGTTGTGGTTCAGAGAGACGAAAGAATTTTTTTTTTAAATCTATGGTTGTGGGTATTTTTTATTTATCTAAAATTATGTGATCGGCTATTTCCAAAGATGAACTAAAAAAAAATAAAAACGTGGAATGTCAGGGCTCGTTGACTGCACTGCTCACGAAAAAAATAACGACTGGAACTGCAGAAGAAATTCATGTTTTGTCATTAATCTTTAATATACGGTGTAGGTATTTTTTGTATTAAAAACATTCACAAGTATTATTAGATTTTCGGTTTTCCTTAAAATTGCCGAAGTCGAAACACCAGAAATGGAGCTTCTGAAAAAAAATCCTATAGGTACTGTCGGTTGATAGAAAACGTGATCGATGGCCTATGCATTTGACGTCTGAAATCACTAGTTTTAGAGGTTATGTACTCAATCTGTTTCTGTATTGCCTCCTCTGACAGCACTTACAAAATCATTTTTTTATGTCTTGCTTCAGGTAACACGAGTGCCAAGTGGTTCTGCAGAAGTTGGTAACTTTTAGATAACTCACGTTCATCGCCATTTGCACAGTAGTATCGATCACATTTCGTATAATTTCCACTTATTTTACTCATTTCTGATAATCATCGGCTTAGTTTCTGGATGAGTTGAATACTCGAATCAAATTGCGTCGATGTCGTACGTGTCTTACGTCACTTTATTCTTTGTTATGCATTCCATCGCGTTTTATTTATCTTCTGATGTGATCACTGATATCTGTTCACATCCTGCTCTTCAAAGCATTCGTCTGCCTGTTTTCAAGTTGAAATGGATACGTCCGTCCAGTCGAACGTCCCCGGCGTGACTGACGTGAAATTCATTCAACAGGCCACTAGGATGTGGGCGGGGCGTGCGGGACGCGGCGTCATTGGCCGGGAAGGCACCGCACAGTAATGGCCGCCGACGCATTCAGCCAATGAGCGGCACGCTAACCGTACGCGCGTCCGTCCGGTGACTGGCGCGACGTTGCCAGCTTTTCAGAAAAAAATACTAGATTCGACCTTCTTAGGACCCCCGGGTTTTTTTTTGTTTGGCCGCGTTATCATTCGGGAACTTGTATAGAGGTCCTTATCCGTTAGTGAGATGGTGTTCGTTCGCAGGTGTACTTTTCGTGTTGTGTTATAGTGTATTATGGTGTGGTCGGCGCCGTCCGGGGAGGTGTTGATAGACATCGTCACAAGGTAGCTATGATGATTGCTTAACCCAGCTGAGTCATGTGACAGCGTGGTGCTGCCTCGTGGTGGTGACGTGTGCTTATCAGCAGTGCGTTATCAAGAGGTGTTTGTCTGGGTTCGTGTCCCATATTCTGTAGTACCTAATCCATCTCAGTTTTCAGCACTAACGTGGCTAAGGATAGCAGTTAATGCCGAACGCGCTAGTCTTGACATTGAAACGGGGCTCCCTGCTATCTATATATATAATCACCGGAGTCATAAATAGCATTACGTTAAGAATCAGTACTGCAGGTTGAGTACCATTGTTCCTAATCTAGAAATGTTATACCTACCTAGTAGGTTTCTATCTACCCTCGATTCGACTGCAACATGAAATGGATACAAATTGCTTGGCAATTCTATTATTAGACTTGGGTAAATTCGAGTATGACTATCTATATCAGTCAATTCGGTAAAAGAAAAACAAGCTGTGCGAGTAGACTACTTAGGCACCTATATAAGACTTTCTAAATTCACTTAGGTACTTCAAAGACTTACAACTAGACTTAATCACAAGCTCTGAACGATATTAAGTACTTTTGAGCTGTGCAAAGTGTATAGTCACTTAAGATACCTATCGAAAAACTGACTGACCTACGTCAGTCACTCTTACTTACTTAGACTTCGTGTGTCCAAAGGACTCACGATATAAGCATTTGCCCAATACCTCAGTTGGCAGAAAGCACCATGCATTCATAGCATCCATCGTAAACTTAATATACTTTGTATAGTTAATGCAACTTACCCTCGAATATTCAAAATAATCGTAACTAATACTAACTACCTCTCCAATCCGTCTGGCCAGCGTGGTGAGTGTAGGCCAAATCCTCTGACTGCTCTAGCTAATATATGGCTCTAGTAGTACAGAGGGGGTCGTGTATCTGCAGTGCAGACTAAAAAAGACCTGATGAATGCTAAATAACTACATTCTTAAATCTCAGTCTGTCATTGCCTTGGTAGATCTAGACAGTGACAGAACGAGATTAAAGAAGATTTTAAGTAAAGATGCTTCTTAGATGCCTTTGAGTATTCTGGCATTAGATACTACGGCAGCTGTGTCACTGGACTTAAGTAACATTAAACTGAGTACAGACCCCTAGCTATATGTCGCTACGTAACACCTGCTCTTTGCAAAGTGTTTCATCTTTGGCACGAACATCTGTGTACACATACACAAGTGTTAGACGTGGCACTGTCTCATAAATATCTCACTAAAATATACCTTATAAATTATAATGCAGTCATGATTCATGTGACCATCAGCTTTTGTAGGTAAATTCATTGTTGAATGAAAATATTCATCATTTTGTTGTACGTGTGGTTTTCTGGAGTATTTACAGCTCGTGTCTGCTCTTGTTTTGTTTGTGGTGTGTTAGTGACTAACACTGGTTTCAGATTTTTCAAGCTGCCTAAAGGCATCTGACATGGCTTAACGACTGCCTTCACTTATGACAGCCGGGCCGTGTTGTTTTCTGGAGTACCTAGTTACAGCTCGTCTCTGCTCTTGTTTTGTTTTTCGTGTGTGTTAGTGACCAACACTGGTATCAGATTTTTTAAGCTGCCTAGGCATCTGACATGACTTAACGACTACCATCAACGATGACAGCCGGGACCAACGGCTTAACGTGCCTTCCGAAGCATGAAGGCGCTCGAGATATTTTTATGCCGCTTGCGGTCACCCATCCAAGTAGGGACTGCGCCCGGGGTTGCTTAACATGTGGAAGCGCTTATTAATGTAATGCTTACACCCACTATGCCATCGGGCTCCTCTGCTCTGCGTAGTATGACATCCGAAAACACTAACATTAAGTCCAAAAGTTTTATCTTATTGAATAGTTCAATAATCTATTTAGCCCGAATAGTTACCCAAGAATTCTTCGATGGTTAACAAAAGTTGATAGTTTAGTCGAATCATTTTCTAAAGGACGTCGACCAACTCTTCAAAAGTTTGTTTAGAAAAGTTGTTCAGTTTGGTTGTATAAATCAGCTGTCACGAAGTTTGAAAACGTAAATCGAGTAACTTTTAAGTAATCGATAGAAATGGATAGGGCCAACCCCCTGTTACATACCGTCACTTTTTTTTTTAAACTTGTTGAGTAAATCTAGTATTAAACGGTTTCAAACGTGAACATCGATTATGAAATTATGATATCATCATCGCCATCATTAGGTTTCTTTTTGTCTCCACTGCAGAAGCACGACCCTCTCAGTACCTACTACCAAAGCCATATATTAGCCAGAGCAGTCAATGGATTTGGTCTACACTTTGGTCTACACGGGTTGGAGAGGTCTCTTTGATGTTTCAAAGCTTTGTTTAGCTTGTTATCCCTTAGTCGCCTTCTACGACATCCACGGGAAGACTTTGAGTGGTCCTATTCTGGTTATGATATAACCTTTATCTATTGATAACAATATGTCATGAAAATAATTCTCTTGAAAACCTCGTTTTGCAACACCTATATATCGTCACCCTATTTTTTTTTTTTACTAATACAATATTAAGGCACAATAGGAGGATTTAATGCTAAAAGCATTATCTACCCAAAGGTAGACTACCTTTGGGTTATATAGAAAATTTGAATGAACTTATATGTCTTATCACTTCAAGACATTATATTCATTCTAATAAAACCAGAATTTCTTCGCTAGACGACCCAGGAATATGTTTGATATCATATATGCCATGCTAATGATATGTGATATACAAGATACGTATCAATACCCCGGGGCTTAAGGATCGTTACGATTCGCGATAACATCCGTCTGTATGTAATTATATGTATTCATAGATATAACATACACGAGCAGACCTTTATAATATAATCCTACGTAATCTCGTAACGAGTAATGCACATACCTACCTACATACAACGGAAAAATATGGCGATATCTACGCAGTATATTTTAGTCAATATTTTTATCCAAGGTCATTGTCAAGTCATGACTTTCTTTCAGGACATATTCAAACTTTTATGATAAGAGGTAGGTTCAATTTAAGCGAATTTCCGGTGTTCGATATAGCTGAAATTTTGCATAATTTACATGTTTAAAATTGCATCCATGCAATATAAAGAACAGACATTAAAGAAACATCTCCAAACCGTCTGGCCAGCGTGGAGAGTGCAGTCCAAATCCTCTGACTGCTCTGGTTAATATTGGCTCTGGTAATACAGAGAGGGTCGTGCATCATCAGGTCTTTTTTAGTCTTCACGGCAAAGACCTGATGGTGATGATGAATATAAAGAATTTGTCACAATCAGGAAACTTTATTATTATTTCAATAACCAAATAAGAAGCTTTAAAAATGTTAATCAAATTTTTAAGAATTAAAAATAAAAAATTAAAATTGCTCATGCGAAATTAAAACCTTAAGCCTGCACAGTGCCTGCACATAAGTCTCACAAACTGAGTCAATCATATATTGAAAATCGTGGCGAATTTATCTTTCAATTCACATACACTAACGTTACTGTTACGTGTCATACTTACTTCAATACAAAAAAGACCTTAGCTTCGAACAAAAAGTAAATGCACAATTTATCTTTCACTCCACATACACTACGTTACTGTTAGGTATAATTCTGACTGTAATACAAAAAAGACCTTCGTTTTGAACAAAAAAGTAAATGCATATTTTTAATCTTCACTACAAACGCATCCAGCGTGACTAAGGTCGTTAGAGGACATCAGCAATTAGTGCTAAGATAAAAAAGGTACTTCCAGCCGTCACCGTCGTTAGCTAAGTGAACAGCTGACAAAGGCTTCTAATGACAGCAGACTAAGGGCCTCTTTTTATTACACAATTACAAAGTATGCCCTAATGATATGGTTGCACCCTGTATATGCTACATTTTTTTTAATGGACTATGTCGGTAGCTCCAAGTGAGCTATCGCTACTTCACCAGGAGTGCTATTTTTGAACGCTTGCCACTCGTCTTCGACCGATTTTTATTTGGAAAAATCGTTCGAAGACCGTGTGGCACGCGTTCAAAAATAGTACCCCAGACTTTTACAGACCTCGAGGAGGCAAATGACCGGGGCTGTCTGTTGCTGTGCCCGCATACTGGTCGAAATTATTGTAAACTAGCTGTTACCCACGGCTCTGCCCGCGTTATATATAGCCACTGTCCTTCTCAGCCTATGCGTTTGCAAAATTTGACGATAATCGGTTCAGTATATATGGAGTGAAAACGTAACAAACAAACAATAAAAAAAACACTTTCGCACTTATAATATTACTAGCTGATACCCGCGGCTTTGCCCGCGTGATTTATAGCTTATGTCCTTCCTTCTCAGTACCCTAACCTATGTGTATGCAAAATTTCATGATGATCGGTCCAGTAGATACGGCGTGAAAGCGTAACAAACAAACAAACTCACTTTCGAATTTATAATATTAGTGAGGATGAGGATTAGTATTAGGATTTAGCTGCTAGGGGATGCAAAACATGCGAAAGCGCTAATAATGCTCACGCCCACTAGGCCATTAGGGCAGGCGAAAGTCGCATACTCGGCTTGTCAGTTCGTGATCAAAAAAGGAAAAATGCTCCAATGTGCTGTGACATGGTATCATAATTACCTTATCACAAGTAAGTACAAAATGGCAGAGTTTTGCATTTCTAAAATTTTTTTGTAGCCCAAAACCTTTACCTTAATAAAGGGTACCGCCCCCTGACATGATTTATGAAATGTATTGAAAAGGCGTTTCTGGTAGCGCCACTGACAGTCCCATTCTCTGCTCTGGTATCTCTACCAGAGCAGAGAATGGCCCAAACACAGAAATCTTTTTATGGTACAAATGATGAGTCAAGTCTTTGGGATCCATCACGGGATAGACTTGGATGGGTGACCGCAAGTGGCACAGAAAATTCTGAAGCTCCTCCGTGATTCGGAAGGCACGTTAAGCCGTTGGTCCCGGCTGTCATCATAGATGGCAGTCGTTACGCTATGTCAGATGCCTTTAGGCAGCTTGAAAAATCTGACACCGGAGTTGGCCACTTACACACACGAAAAACAAACAAGCCTGCTAACCGGGCGCAGGCTGACACGCGGTATTATTATATTTATAACTTTTCTCTCTTCGCACCTTGCCTCAGTCAACCCCGTGCATGACAAAGACGACCAGTTTTTTGCACAAAGATATGGCGTTGAACCCAGCTTGCATCCACGACAATGAACTGCAACAAAAGATCTTTGTCAGGTAAACCTTGTTGATTGAAGATAGCAAGGGTCGGCGGGACGAATGACTCATGATGGGCTGGTTTCAGAAGGTGGGTGGAGGACTAGATTCCTGTGCATTGTAGAATTAAAGTGAGGCTTATAGAAATACCATGAATGTTCATGACTATGTACACAGGTGAATATAATCTAAGTGAAAAAATCTGCCAAGTGCGAGTCGGGCTCGCGTATGAAGGTTCCGGTAATCTATGCAACATTTGACTATCGAGCAAGAACGGCGAAAAATCATGATTTTTGTATGGGAGCCCCCCTTAAATATTTAATTTATTGCGTAAATTGTATTATATTTGTTGTTATAGCAGCAACAGAAATACACCATCTCTGAAAATGTTAAGATACAGCCTGGTGACAGACTGACGGACATCGAAGTCTCACTAATAGGGTCTCGATTATACCCTTTCGGTACGGAACCCTAGAAAAAAGTAACTAATATTAGTAATTTTATATCCGTGACTGTTATCTGTCACGCGGAGATTATATTATATTATATTATATATTTACGGAGTGTAAAGCTTACACACAAAGATAACAAGTTTTTGTACTATCGTACACTTACCTGGACCTATCACCTATAGCTGGACCGTCATTTAGGAGCATTTTGAACTTGTTTTTGCCTGACACTACATTCGCTTTCACCCTTAAGGAATTACTCGTATTTAGGGATAAGAACACCACAGCCAGTCACAAGGCAGCCAACTAGCAGGGCGAGTTTGAATGAACCTACACAGGGCTAGGGAACGGTTCAAAAAATACCAGCTCATTATAATCCCGGACCAGGTTTTTCGCGAACACTCGCTAGGAGCGGAATCGCTTCGCGAACTTTATATTCGCCGGGATTAACCAGGTAAATTTCAAACGATTTGGGGGCGGGGTTTCCCGGCACCTTACACGACAAGTTCTTTCTTGTTTGATATCTTTCGTCAATTTTATGCGTTATTTTGTTTATTTACGCGGATGAAAAATACTTGACCGATTAATTGACAACAAATTTACCATTTAGAATTTTATTTTGTTAAAATTTTATTACAAACCGCTTATTCTTATAACAATGTGCAACACATTATCAAAGTCAAAGGATGATTATATTTTTTAACCAACTTAAAAAAAGGAGGTTTCTCAATTCGACCGTATATATATATATATATATATTTTATGTGTGTTCGCGGATAACTTTGTTGTTTATGAACCGATTTATATATTCTTTTTTTGTTGCAAAAAATCCCAACAAACAAACTAAACTTATAAAATTAAGTCTATAAGGTCTAAACTCTTTTACCTGTTATAAAACAGCATTCATTTTGTCAATATTCCTTATAATGGCACATTACTAGAAGATTTGGCTAATATTACCTATATTCTATAAAACTTGGCTGGGTAAACGTTAATAAATCTAATTAATACGGCTACAATAAGGGTACAAATTTGTTCTTATAGAGGCTAGTTACATTGCTTTTTAGCCGTATAATATTCAAAGTCATATAAAGGCTTTTATGGTCAATTATGCTTTGAAAAGTAATGCACAAGGTTACTATGATGCTTTTTAACTTATACTAGCATTTGATAAGGCGTCTATTCAACTAACGAATTCTTACATCTTATATGATCTTAACAAGGATAAAAGCAAATACATTCTCTTAAACAGTGATTACAAAGATATTATTCTCTATATGGTTACATTAAAATGTTTTACATAACTAGACTCGCCATTTATAAAGTACAGCAGATTGTGTGAATTTATTACGGAGCGGAAATTTCATTTAAATAATGGATTCAAAAGACTGGAAGAAGTTTAAAAGGAGCGGAGGATACAGAAGAAAAGTAAAAAAGGTCTACGAAAACATGGTTATGAGCATTACACCCACCACCTCTACTCCTATAATGCTACAAAATTACCAAGCCGATATCAACGAATCAGACAGTGGTTCCGCAGAGAATTACTTTATTGAGAATGAAAAGGAAACTAGTGAAGAAGAATATAATGGTAGCGATAGTAAAACACACAACATCCGCACAATGAAGCTAGACGAGAAGGTCGAGCAAGTGGAAGAGGAACTGAGTAGGTTACGGTGGGACATAATGGGGTTGTCTGAAGTCCGAAGAGAGGGAGAGGGCACGACAACCCTAAAGACTGGTAACCTACTCTATCACCGGGAGGGTGACTTTAAAAAGTCACAGCATGGTGTCGGGTTTCTCGTCCACAAGTCCCTCATCAACAATGTCATAACCATCGAAAGTGTTTCCAGCAGGGTATTAAACCTGATACTCAGAGTATCTAAAAGATACTCGCTGAAGGTAATACAGGTATATATGCCGACCGGGGAACACTCAGATGAAGAGGTGGAAGTGGTGTATGAGGACATTAGTAGGGCCATACACACTTCCGAAACCTATTTTACAATTGTTATGGGGGACTTCAACGCAATTCTTGGTAAGCGGAGCGATGGAGAGTCAATTTGGAGATGGAGTCCGGAATGACAGGGGTCATAGGTTGGCTGATTTTCTGGAGGATGAGGGACTCATTGCGATGAACTCTTTCTTCAAGAAGCCGCCTCATAGGAAATGGACCTGGATGAGACCCAGCAGAAGGGGCCAACCTCCTGTCAAGAACGAGATAGACTTCATCATGTCGACGAAGAGAGAAATATTCAACGACGTCCCTGTGATCAATAAGATTAAAATCGGAAGTGATCACCGAATTCTAAGAGGCATCGTGAATATCAATCTCAGACGAGAGAGGACTCGCTTGATGAAGTCTACTCTTCGACCATCACCGGCTCATATCCAAAATGTCGACAGCTTCCAACTGGAACTCTCAAATCGCTTCGATTGCCTAAAGGATTGTGTTACAGTGGACGAGTTAAACGATGGGTTTGTAGACACTGTCCAAGCGGTGGGGTCAAAGTTTTTTAGGACCCGCCCCAAAAACAAACCTCAAAAAATCTCTCCCCAAACCCTAAATTTGATGGCCACGCGACGATCCATGCCGCTGCAGACCTCCGAAGATGCGGACGTACATCGGCAGCTCAATAGACAAATCCAGAAATCCTTGCGACACGACATTCGCTCCTTTAATACCGAGCGTATTAAGGAGACGATTGAGCAAAATAAAGGCTCCAAAGTGTTCGCAAGGATGGAGTCTATTGGGCAGAGCCGATTGACGAAGCTGAAGACGGAGGACGGCGGCGTGGTTTCGACGAAGGCCGAGGTGATCGGAGAGATCGAGAGGTTTTATGGACAGCTGTATACCTCAGTAACCAAACCCAGTGTAAGTTTGGCCACAGATCCTAGGGCCAAACTAACCCGACACTATACCGAAGACATCCCGGACATCAGCCTGTACGAGATTAGGATTGCCCTCAAGCAGCTCAAAAACAGCAAGACGCCGGGCGAGGACGGAATCACAGCAGAGCTTCTGAAAGCGGGCGGAACGCCGGTACTGAAAGTCCTTCAGAGGCTCTTTAATTCCGTTCTGCTCGAGGGCGTGACGCCAGAAGCGTGGCATAGAGGCGTGGTGGTGCTATTCTTCAAGAGAACTATAGACCCATCACGCTCCTGAGCCACGTCTATAAGCTGTTTTCGAGGAAGTTTTCACGAATCGTCTCACCAACAGGCTCGATGCCTTCCAACCTCCCGAACAAGCCGGTTTCCGAAAAGGCTATAGTACCATAGACCACATCCATACGCTGCGGCAGGTTATACAGAAGACCAAAGAGTATAACCAGCCACTATGCTTGGCGTTTGTGGACTATGAGAAAGCCTTCGATTCGATCGAAACATGGGCTGTGCTTAGGTCTCTCCAGCGATGCCGTATTGACCATCGGTATATCGAAGTGTTGAGGTGCTTATACAGTAACGCCACAATGTCAGTCCGAGTACAGGAGCAGAGTACGAGGGCTATTCCATTGCAGAGAGGTGTGAGACAGGGAGACGTCATATCTCCGAAACTGTTCACCGCTGCAATGGAGGACGCCTTCAAGCTCCTGGAATGGGATGGACATGGCATCAACATCAACGGCGAGTATATCACTCACCTTCAATTTGCTGATGATATTGTCGTCATGGCGGAGTCGCTGGAGGATCTAAGTACCATGCTCAATGACCTCAACGAAGTTTCCCAACAAGTGGGCCTTAAAATGAACATGGACAAGACGAAAATTATGTCGAATGTCCATGTTGCGCCTTCACCAGTTATTGTTGGAAACTTCACCCTTGAACCTGTAGAGCAGTACATCTACTTGGGTCAATTGATCCAGGTCGGAAGCTCCAGTTTCAAGGACGAGGTCTTTCGTCGAATCCGACTCGGCTGGGCAGCGTTCGGGAAGCTCCGCAGCGTCTTCTCGTCCAAAATACCTCAGTGCCTTAAGTCGAAAGTCTTTGACCAATGTGTGTTACCAGTGATGACTTACGGGTCCGAAACGTGGTCCCTTACTATGGACCTCATAAGAATGCTCAAGGTCGCTCAAAGAGCTATGGAGAGGGCTATGCTCGGTGTTTCTCTGCGAGATCGAATCAGAAACGAGGAGATCCGTACAAGAACGAAGGTCACCGACATAGCTCAGCGGATTAGCTCTTTGAAATGGCAGTGGGCGGGGCACATAGCGCGAAGAACCGATGGTCGATGGGGCGGAAGGGTTCTCGAATGGCGACCACGTACCGGCAAGCGCAGCGTTGGACACCCAGCGACCAGGTGGTCAGACGACCTGATAAAGGTCGCAGGAAGGCGCTGGATGCAGGCCGCTTCTAACCGGTCATATTGGAAATCCTTAGGGGAGGCCTATGTCCAGCAGTGGATTTCTTGTGGCTGAGATGATGATGATGATGATGATAGTAATAGTGACATAGACATATTTTTAAATGAAGGGACTAAGACTTTTTTTTTAATTCGGTATTGTATTTCACACCATTAATCCAGAAGAAGAGTGGCTCTCAAATCCGGCAAGGCTAATTTTGTATTTGTTAGTTTACAGACTGACCTCAATGCTCTCTCAGTTAGCCCGAGAAACGGTGGGTTCACAATAGAAATCGCTGTTTAAACATAACCTGTGGATAGTGCCTGATTTGGGAGCTATCACTTGGTCTTTTACAAATTATCTTTTTTAGATATGTACAACAAAAACATTTCTTTCTTAGAATAAAATGTGTCCACTTCCATGGCCGTCGCATATTATGTAAATTAAGATCTTTTCTTTGTAGAATTTTGTCAACATCTGCCAATATGTATACCACCATTACAGTATCTGCAAACAAACATATTATTTATATATATATATATATATATATATATATATATATATAATTTATTGTGTACCCACAATTATAATTATATTTCAAACATAAAATTAAAAAAAAGCGAGCTTAAGTAAAATAAACAGATTTTTTCCAGCCAAGCCAACGCAACTATAGCGAGAAATAAATTTAATACGTATGGGAACAAGACTAGCTAGGTTCCGGATTTTGTTCGTGTGAAAGGAACCCTAACGACATGTAAAATGGCGATAGCATAAGCAACAAATATGTATCCATTATAAAGTCTTCACTCTCATAGACTCCTTGTAGACGATGTGCGAATCGTTTTGCTCTCATAATAGCACTGTTTATAACATGACTAAATAATTAGTAATGTTTTTAGGACAAAAACAGCCCAAAATCAAGTGCGCGTTAATACTACAACACACAGCGTACCACATTTTACCATGCATTTAAATTCCATACAGATTTTACTATAAACGAGCACATAAATCAGGTAAATAAACTACATAAAATAATAACTTACCGTTCACTTGTCAGTAAAATGGTTGACGTTTCTTTTTCTTCCCCAAACTGTTGCGAAAATGTAAATCACTAACAAAAAAGACTTATTGCAGAATCATAAACAAATAGCTAAAGGGTCTACGGATTTTTAAGAGCCTCTGATTTGCCTCAATGAGTTTAATTTCCTTGTATGGGACTATAATAAAACACGTATAAGAATGATTGCCCGTATTATCGCTTTTTATATGTTTTTTATTAGTAATAATTGGCTTTTTAGGAGCTTTTTTCTTGCTATTATAAGTTTAATTTCCTTGTTCTTTGTCATTATATAACACGTATAAGGAAAAAAAGCTGACAATAAAGCAACCATAAGAAGGGTATAAGGTTATTGTCTTTATAAATTGTGCCCAAACGCACCCTTGTTAACTATAATACGGCTCCTATAAGACTATTATTTTTGGCAATATTAGCCACTACAAGATCAATTTTTGTTTGTTGGAGGGGGTATCCCAAGGGTGGTACCATGATAAGGAATCAGTCATGTGGAAATCGGTATTTTTTTGTTAAAAATTTTCTTGTAGACCAATCGAAAACACGATATTTAGAAATACAACGAAGCATCTATTCCCAGAAAAAAACCGAAGACAAGTTTTATTCAATAACAAATCAATCGTTATTAATAAGTTATTAAAACATCAATAATTTCACTGGAGTATATAGCTAGCAAAATAAGTAACAAATAACGTTTGTTCCATAAGGTTTGATATGACACGAACACGATACATATTTTTTTAAGCAGCGATCTACTTATTTTATAAATCAAAAAAGACAGGCGCGCGGGTAAAGGGTGTCGGTAGGCGGAGCCAAAATGATTCGAACGAAATTAACCAAGTTTCTCGAACTGAAACACTTACGATTTGCTCTTTGATCAGAACCCAAATAATATCGGTTCCGGTCGAGCGGAATCGAAATGTTACGGCTCCTTTTTTTTCTGTATGGAATTTCTAATGAGCTGGTTAAATATTTTAACCTGGTATCCGAGCCCTGAACCTACATTGCAATGATAATGGAACCTAAATGTCATACGACGTATTTTTAAAACGCTTCTGAGAAAAATCGTTACCAGTGGGAAGGTCTTTTTAGTCTACCAGTCTGTACTACCAGAGCCATAAATTAACCAGACCAGTCAGAGGATTTGGCCTTCACTTTTCACGATGGCCAGCCGGGTTGGAGGGGTCTCTTTGATGTTTATGAGCTTTGGCTTAGCTTGTGTTACCTAAGTCGCCTTCTACGACATCCACGGGAAGACTGGAGACTTTTTTTTAGTATGTATTTATATTGAATACACTTGCCAGAATACTACAGTACTAGAATAGAACGAGTATCATCTTGAGATACTAATATTATATGTATAGGTAGAAAACATCACACTCTTTCACACTCTTTTACGTGAAAAAGTGCCTGCAAATGCCTATTTTCTGAATGAACGTTTAGAATATTGGAAACACACTGACAAAAAAAAACCATAATACACCGAATGCTTCGCAGACAGTTTCATGTACTGCACAAACATCATTTTCGTCATCTTGACATTGGTTACGAAATTGTTTTCCGTTAGCGTCGGTTTGCTACTTGCACTTTGAACGGACACGTTTCTACTCATTTTAAGTTATTTTGCTAGATTTTTCCAACTTCCCAGCATGAGGTGAACGACCTCTGTCACAGATTTGTTTTTCTTTTTCTGTAAATGGCCTTCATTTCTGTATTTCTGTTGACTTAAGTGCCTATGTGTATAGATGGATGTCTGTTTTGTAGTTTCCACTAAATTATTTTATTGGATACCGACTGATTTCCAGAAACTTCTTGCGTGAGAATTGTAGCTTTAGTTAACCGTTGATATCGTATTCCAATCCCAACTGTCCCAATCCTATCACAATAATATTATGAATGCGAAAGTGAGTTTTTCTATTCGTTTGTTTCTTACCTCTTCACGCTTTATCTACTGAACCAGTCGTCTTGAAATTTGGCATACACATAGGTTAGGATACTGAGGAGGACATAGGGTACGTTTGATCCCGGAAAAAAGTACTGTACCCGTGGGATTTGCGATACACGACTCGGCAAATTTATACGCAAGCTAAGCCGCGGTGAAATTAACGATTTTCTTATAATTGGTATAGTAGTTGAGTTTACCTATTATAAACAACACATTTAAATCTTTCCTCTGCATAATATATGTATAGATTATGCATTATCAAAGAACTATGGCAGATAAAGACCCTCTCGAAAAAACATAAACGAAATACCAAAAATCGACGTTCCACACAAATGAGCGATCAGTAGATCTTGTCCAACCGGTCGTATTGGAAATCCTTGGGACAGGCCTATGTCCAGCAGTGGATTTCTTGGAGCTATGATGATGATAAGTAGGTACAGTCCGAATCAAACATTATGGCGGCTCGGATATTGATGCGATTGATGATTTGTCCGTATATATTTGGATATTAGCTGAGAGCTGCGCAGTACGCCCCCGCCTTCCCGCGCGCACCCCGCTGAACCTGAAATTGTACTGCGCAACGACTCGCGCGATGTTTCGAGCCGCTATAAAGTTTGGTTCGGACTGTATCTATCTAATCTAACTATCTAACTCTAACTAATATTATAAATGCGAAAGTTTTAAAATCTTTTTACCGCCTCAGAAAGTGGAATTAGAGTTGCCACATACTGGAGGGACAAAATCTAATTGCCTTAAGCCATCGACTCGAAAAGAAGAAGAATGCGAAAGTGAGTTTGTTTGTTTGTTTATTTGTTTGTTTGTTTGTTTGTTTGTTACGCTTTCACGCCGAATCTACTGAACCGATCGTCATGAAATTTTGCATACACATAGGTGAGGGTACTAAGAAGGACATAGGCTAATATTCACGCGGGTGAAGCCGCGGGTAACAGCTAGTTATTAATAAATTTGACTTCTATTTATGTCTTGAAACGAACTTCTATTCAAATACGCAGTCTGCTCATCCAGTCAGTGTACTCTATAGTTCGTGTAGATTACAGTACCTAAAAAATATTGCCAAGGCCGCTTTGCAAAAAGCGCCATTATTTATCTTTACTTTTTGCGACCAACCTACACGCAATACGGCCGAACAAATATCCTATGATTGATATAAGTTCTTACTGGATGGCGAGCTTACGCACGAATTCTCAAAAGTATCTTCAAAGGTGAACAAGTCTCCATACCGAAATGTATACATTGGATTGCGTAGGCTAGGGATATAGAAGGATGGCGCAGACAACGGGAGGCCAATGCCCAGCAGTGGGTTATAGAAAGCTGACGAAGATGATCAAGTCGGTAATGTCAATTTCATTTATATCAGCTGTGTTGTTTCCCTATTTAAAATAGCTCGTTTAAAGATATTAACTGGATTGATTAGATGAACATAATAACTATATTTTTCTGAATTGGTTCGAAATATGTTAGCCATATGTTGTTATTAGGCGACTAAGGAAACACAAGCTAAACAAAGCTTATTAACATTAAAGAGACCTCTCCAAGCCGTCTGGCCAGCGTGGAGAGTGTAGGCCAAATCCTCTGACTACTCAGGCTAGTATATGACTCTGGTAGTACAGAGAGGGTCGTGCTCCTGCAGTGGAGACTACAAAGACCTGATGATGATGATGATCTTAGCCAGTAGCTGTAGCCTGTACCGCATATTAATAAAGGTAATACGTTTTTAATTCTTTAAACTATCACAAAAAGCATTCGAAAAAAAAACCGTTGCTGTCTTTTGAAAAATAGACATTACACACTTTCATATTTGTGTTATTTCAAATTTGGCATAACTCCCGCGGTCTATAATGCTCGTGATCTCAATATTTTTTTATCTTCATATTATGGGTTCTATACTAATATACTAACCCTGCGCCCCAAAAATTGAGGGGAAGTCGTTGGCAGGGAATGGCTCAAAACAACCCGGGACAAGAGTTATAACCTTGTTTTCGTTCTGGCTATGGGCTTAGTTGTTATCTATAGCTGGTAATTTCATGTCGTCAGTATGAAATCTTTTGGAATATTGAGCGGTTTTTGGGGAAACTCTTTCAGTGCGTGTCAACTACGTATGTGTATTTAATGAAATAACGGAAAGAAAACCTCCTAAGCTAGACTTATAAATTCTTAAGGGACTTTTAGCAAGTAATATGAATTGTGAAGTATGAATAAGCGACTGCCTAAAAAACGAAACTTTATTTAATAGTGCCAGATAAACAATTACGGATGGAATTAAAAGTGCTAAGTCCGGTGAAAATTATGGAATTGTCAGTACTAGGAAATTGATTAAAAGCTTTCTTTTTTTTTTAAACAAGACCTGTTCCATGAAAATAAATTTTCCTGGTACACAGTAATGGCTGTGAAATCACCAAATTCTCGTTAAATTCCTCTGTCTATTACACAGTTCATTTGCATGGCCCGCCACAAGGTCGTTGACACTGCGACGAACGGTCGATTGACAAAAAATATTGATTTACTTATTTTAAAAGAACATCTGTCCGTAAATTGCGTTGCACACATACATATCCATTGTGTTCGATAGAGGGTTGCAATGGCCTTGCGTGCGTCGATGAGTTTCGAAAATAACCGACACTACGCTTAAGTTAGTGTACAAAAAAATAAAAAATACTTAAAATACCTGTCAAAAAGATAAGTAAAAAAAAATGCTGCCAAAAAAACTTGGCGTGTGATACTCGATAGGTATAGAATCTAACGATACGGCATACTTCCAAATCCGTTGAATGTACTTACTTACAAATAAATTCAATGAAAGAAGTGAAATTAGTAAAAATACTGCCAAAAAATATAGCGTGTAAAATTAGAGAGGTAAGGATTCTAACGATACCCTATACTTCCAAATCCGTTGAAACATTTACGAATTATAGTGGAATAATTATAAAATATAATTCTAGTATACTCTCTCTTCGAAGCAGCTCAGCTGAGGATGCAACCGGGGAAACGAGCGGAAAAGAGAGATATATGTTTCTCTCTCACACATCGGCGCGTTTTCCCGCCATTGTGCTCGCTAGAGGGTTGCAGTGGCCTCGAATGCGCCGATGCGTTGCGCCCTGCACTCACACAATTACACAATGAATTTGGGTGCATGTATAATTGTACTCATGATCATTACGTAAATTAAAGAGCTGGGCTTGTCGGTGGTGCTTTTTCCTTTCCTCTCTTTCTTCCGCCAGTTCCTATTTATTGAGAACCAGCAGTCCCCCAGGCCTCGCCCGTGTTACATACCTAGTCTCTGGCTCTCAAGGATAACGTACCTACCCAATTGTGAAAGATTTTTGAAATCGGTCCAGCCCATAGATTAGTGCGTTCTACCAAACAAAGAAAATCTCAGCTTAATAATATTATAGTATAGATTGAAGAGGGAGATAGTAGGATCCTTAATACGACACGACGACTTAATCAAGAATATAGAAGAAAAAGAGGGACTGGGAAGGTCGAGTTCGCAATTCTTATGTTTCAGATTCTTGTTTGAGAGCTTTATAGCTCTTGTCAGTGGAGTATGGGCCGTATTTGTCCGTTTTCTGCTTTATTCTTTATTTTTACGATGTGACTCCAGCTTTCTCCTTTATCTAGTGAAATAACGTTTCCTCGGTCTCACAGGACCTGAAGATGTAATGTGTCAACTTATCATTGTAACGTTCCATCAAAATCCGGTAGTTTTTGCGTAATAGGAGTCGTCACACCTTCACATCCATTCAAAGTATCATCATATTAATGTGAAATACTAGTTGGATTTTAAATAGAAAACGATAATATATTTAAATCTGACACATAATATATTCTACAATTCACATTGTATTTAATCTGATAATAATTTGAAACAAAAGCACTCGCGATTAATTAGCTAGAAGGAGAATCGCTATGCAGATAAGGATAAATATTTGTCCAAAACACTCCTATCAGTCAAAAGATTGCGTTATCACGTCGCAACACGTTATCAGAGTAATCGAGGTCATCAATTTCTACAGTCGTGATGGATATTACTATATTTTTTATAGTTTAACGTGAGACGTAATTTGCCAAGTTTATCAATCGCCTAGTAGTATCGAAATAACTGATGTCGCACTAGAATAAATCGCAAAAGAATTTACTGTAAGGCCTACTAATCTCAAGGTGAAGATTCCCATCCCATGGTAACAGGCTTTGCGTGGTTTCAAAGCACGAAGGACCTTGAAATATCATTCCACTCGTGGTCACCAATCAAAGTCTTAACTAGCCATGGATTGCTCATACAAACGTACTTTAAGTATCGATGGAGTTAAATATGGAACCACTAATTTAAAGACGCTCCATGTTACGTACAGGGAAAAATCATTAACGAATTTTGAAACGAAATTAAGGACCCCGTACCTAGCCCACTAGGCTAGAGCTTTTCAATGCATGGCGGAATGAAAAGCAAAAGCTCCCATAGAAGATCAGCTGATCGCTCAATACGTTAAAGATAAATTTTTAGTACTATGCTACTGGAATGATAAAAAAAGCTTGCATGGCGGCCGGTCGTTAAAGCTGCGCGGGAGTGCGTGCAGCGAAGGGCACCGGGGCAAGGGCGAGGGGCGTAGGGCCGTCTATAGCTGTAGCAACATTATATTTCTTGATTTGTAACTGGTTAAAGCCGAGAAGAATTTGACTTTTCCGTGTGTGACTCAAAAATCGACGGTACACATTATTTTGCATATATCGTTTCAACAGTTGAGTAAGATTGCACCGTTTTGTTTGGAATTCAAGTTTAATATTAGATTAACTGTTTTCCAGCTATTTATGTAATTTAATAATACCCTGTGCTACCCGTAATAATGTAGCTTTCTATAAGTGAAAGAATGTTAAAATCGGGTCAGTAATTTTGAAGTTTATCCATTACAAAGAAACACAATCGAATATTTCCTTTAATATACTTATAAGCATAATAAACAAATTTTCTAACTCATTGGTTATCCATGAAGTTTGTGGTGATGCGTTATACAATCACTTCGTTCACTCCAAGTATCTTACATTTTACATGATATGTCAGTTATTGTTGGTTGTTGCTTTAGTGAAATAATGTTCAATGAAAACAGGTCACCGGACCAAATCGATGTTTCGGTATCACCATTAGAAAATTGGTAAGCAGCTGTGTGTAATTTCCAATTTAATTTCCTATAGTTAGCTATCTCGTCTATTGAAAAAATGCTTATTCTGAGAGTAATTTAATCTCACGAATAGTATAATTTCTCTGAAGATAAATGATACCATTTATGTTTAGATTTTGTAAACTAAAAATCTTGATTTACAGGATATATTTATACCAGGTGTTTTAAAGTACTTGAAGGGGACAATTTCCAGTCATTAACGAATGTACAAAGTCAGATTTCGCATCACAACTTGCAATTTTTCTGTCGCAACTTATAATAATTTCCATGGAAACTGCAACGTTTAGCAAAAAACTTTCTCATTTAGGTCATCAGCGGACGTATTAGAAAGTAAATAAGGAGTTGTTTACCAGACGTCCGCCACTGAGTCAGTGGCAACGCGGCCGTCCGTGACGCAACCCGCGTGCCAGTCGAGGCGCGAGCTACGACAATTTTATCGCGCGCGAACTAGTTTCTGCCGTACTTTGAATCTCAGCGAGAAAGAGACAGCAAGAGTTGTGATATTTACTTTGAATGAGTTAATGCCATTGAACATGTCATCCTAATACGGAAGAATCTACTTGTAATAAAAATCTGTGATAGTATTAATCGTTACGTGCGTTCAAAGTTCATGTTAATGTGAAGTCTGTGGTAACCTGAAAGCGTCATACGTGATAAACAGTGTAATTTAATGCTCTAGGCTAGGCTTCTACTAGGGAGCAATAATTGTTCGAGTTGGAAAAACGTAAAATCAAAGTAATTTTGTGGAAATATCAAAACTAGTATGTATAATTTGTAGCCCACTGTACATTTGTGAAGTGTTTGTGTTGAATTGGTGCCAGTGATGTGCGCTGAGAAGCGATCTAGAAATGATATTGAATCCTGAGGTGTGGAAGTTTGATGAGAAGAGGTAATTGAAAAGTAATAACTTTTGTTTGCTTGTTTCATGCCTAGTCTAGATGGCTCAGCTATGATAGCTCAGATGTACTCAGATTTTTAAGCATTCAAGAGGCGAAACCTGTTGAAGGCAAGTAACACAACATGGTTGTTTGCGATAGTAGAATATGCCTATTTCCGAGCAATTGCTTACTTCTTTTACAATCTTATACAAAAATAGTTGTAATTTTTGTCTATCTGCCCCTATTTAAATATCAGGATTCACTTTTCAAGTATTCCTTCCGAGCGTCAATTAGTATACGTTTTGGTTTAAATCACGCCACGATGCCCCATTTCAGGTCGGTTGTGGGAGCTTTTAGGATGGTTAACACGTACTTTAACATTTTTCAAGACGCATTAAGGCTTCAAAAATGAGTTTTTTAAGCTAGGGGGAGATGTCCTATACCTCTAAGCATCATCGGCAGAGGCACCTAGGTAGGACGGATCTCGGCTTTGGTCGTTGCCTGTGAGCGAAAGGCTTGGAGAGGCAGCAAACTCTCATATTGGCCAAAGGCTCGCGGTCGGTATTTGTATTTTCTTGAAGGGCAACGTTTAGCAAAATGGTGTGCTTAAAAAATAATGGGGGAGAAGACTGGGATGGCTAGCCATCGTCTATTTATAGTAAAAATCAAGTTTACGACGCGACCCTTGATTGACTTTTACAATCTCTGCTGGAGGAGAAACAAGCCGTATATAGGCAATTAAAATGGCAAGTTGGCTTTTATTGTTTTGTTTCTTGAGAGACTGGGACTTGAATAGCTGACGTCTTGCTGCGGGTGGCTTGTGTATAAAATGGTTACTGCTATTAATACTGTAAATCCTTTCACATGAGTTTGGCATTTAAAAGTTTCTTCAGAAATATTCGTTTCTAAGTACACTTTATGTCATATTTGATTTCACAACAGTAAGTTTAACAATATGTACTGCAGTATTTACCTCTAAACGACTTTTTTGATTTTTAAAATAGTAAATAAAACTGCATTTGGCCTGACAATCGTGATAATTAAATGTCAAGATAGAAATTGTTGTTTTCGACGATCCAACGCTTATTGAGGGTACAGATCTATTTGTGATGTCTGATATAGGTTTATGACCTAATCTGTATTCAATTCTGGTCGTCAGACAGCGAAGGCGGATTCTTTAGTTGACTTTATTGAACTTCATCGATTCTTGCTTTTCGCGTGTCCAAGTAATCGAACTTAAGTTTTATTAACTGTTTATATATATATTCTTGGCATAAAACGAAGAAGATCCACGAAAAGAGTCATAAAATTACTTAATATCATCATGGAAAATAAATATCTGTGCTTTTTTTACCTGCGATATTGGTGGACGATGTGTTCATTTTTTCTTAAAACATTAACACTCCAAAATATTCTAGTTAACGGAAGGCTATGTACTCGAATTTTCGATAAAATCTATACGTTTCTATGAAATCCTTACAATTTAGTTCTCAAAGCAACTGGCGAAAGAAAATCACCGTTTAGGAACCATATATTGAAGAAGTTCTAAAAATAACTCCATAAAACCTCAAACACGAATATAAAGTGTCAAGTCCAAGTCGTTCTTGAGATTTAGTTAAATCTATTATAATCTTGATTCAAAACGACAGTGAGATATTGTTGAAGGTTGAGCTTGCTGCGGTGATGATTTTGGTTTTTCTCCAAAAAAAAAAATACGTGCTTGTTTGTTTGTTTGTTTGTGATAACTTTATTGTATAATAAATGAGATACAAAAGGAATACAGGCACGAAAGAGTAAATTGACAATGGCGGAATAAAATATATCATGAAATCATAAAAAAAAAATATTATTTGGTAAGAAGTATATTGAAAGATTAATTCAGAAAATATGTTTAAAAAGTTCAGTTCTTATTTATAGTAGTAATTATTGCTCAAAATCTACAGACAACTAGCGTTTCGGAACCGCCCACTGCAGAGAAGAAACGCCTGAAAGAAAGTCTTTTTTAACCTATTGAAGATGATAATCCAGACTAAAATTCGCACAAAAACGACATTCAGTAAGTTCTTTACGATTTTCAACTCGAAAAACTGAGGAATCATCGAAGACTTCATATTACGATAATCAAAACCTACGGACCTAAATACAATTCCAAAGACGTGAGATACCGAAGCAATTCATTCTCGCTCTCAGCGTAGCGTTATCCTCATTTACCTCTTCGCCTCCGGAATACACAAGTAGCCAAACGTCAAAAGCTATTGTAAACTCAACGTACGCCATATCTGTCGTCCGCCTATCTCGCACGACCTTCGCCCGGCCGGCTGGCAACAGCGTAGTACACTTCGTACCTACCAGTACTACAGATTTCATCAACTATACCTATACATGTGTACATCGCGCTTAGCACGATGACCTGCTCGGCTCCCCGCGCGTCTCCCGCACTCCCCTCCGCGCCGCTCCGTGACGCATCGCATTCTCGACAAAATCAACAACGTAATTCCCCAACGCGTTTTAATATTTTCGACTTTACTGCTTCTATTTAAAAGTCATTTTCGCTGAGCACGATATTTTCCTTACAGCGTTTGCAAACGGCGTGGGCACGGGAAAGTGTTCATTGTATTTATTTTTATACACAGCCGGCGCAGTCGGACACAAGTGCAGCGTTCTCGGAACCGTTTCGAAAACAGACACTGGTCGCGAACAGATGCGAAATGCAGCTACTATTATTAGATAGTAACCTGTTTTTTAGGGGTTCGCGAGTTTCATTAATCATTGATCCAGGTCGCGTCAAGGGCTGAATAATTTCAAGATCGTCCACGTAGAATTTAAAGCATCCAATAAATTTAACATCTGCATTCTGACAATAGGTCCTTTTGTCAGCTATAGTTTGCAAATTAGTTTTAATTTTGGGTAGCTATTAGAATTTGGTGCTATTTACTAACTGCTGTGTCATCGATGTACGTTAAACAATAATCACAAAATTGTATAAGAAGTTGTGGATCTTTTGCTTAGCTTGTAATATTGTATGTTGTCCTGTATGTTAAGAAACCGATTCTGATGTTTTGATGAAAGCAATATAGACCGTTAGTTACCACAAACCTTGCTCAGTTTCTGTTAAGTTGACTTTGACGATTTCTTCGTACGAGTAAATGTGAGTGGGAAACATGAAGCGGACCACAATCTTGCCTTCTTAAACATGGAGGAAGTTCTTCTCGCCGTGAAACCAGTTTGAGAGCCATATCCAATGGACTCCAATGGAAAATAACTGTGATGAATTGTATGGCTAAATATGCGACTAGTTCTATGAGAAACGTTACGAACAAATCCATAATGGAACAGAAACAGCGAACCTATTACGGTATTTCAGAAATCGCGATTTATTATTTTACAGGAAGCACATCATTTGAAATTCAATCACTGTTTTTCCGATTTTAGGTCGCCGAAAGTAACGGGACCGAAAATGCATGCGAAAAACACTCATTTGTGAATAAACGGTTTTTAAACGTGTTCTAGATTCGGGCACTTGTTTCGAACAGACGTTTTTGCATAAACATTTTCGGCAACAAATACTTTTTGGGAAAAGTAATAGAAAAGCAATCAATATCTATGGCGAAATAACATTAGTCAAAGTTTCATTTTTGAGATAAGCTTTTATTGCCAGCCAATTAGTACTGCGAAATTTGGCGATCTCGTTGATTTTATCGCATTGTCATCCGATTTATATAAGTATGAAAAAATTAATTTCAATTGGACACGTGGAAGTTGGTTTTAACTTGCAAGAATTAAGCGTTATATGGATGATATGATCGAGTACACGCATAATTTGGAGTATTATAACACAAGATTTTTTAAATAAATAAATAGGGACAAATCACACAAACGATGAACGTAATGAGACAAACCTCAGTCATTCGTAGTTCTGATAAATAAATTGCTTTGATCATTGATGCAAAATACTATTGGGAACTTTCCCTAGTTTTATTATTATTATAATTCATAGATACATACATCATCATCATCTCAGCCACAGGAAGTCCACTGCTGGACATAGGCCTCCCCTAAGGATTTCCAATATGACCGGTTAGAAGCGGCCTGCATCCAGCGCCTTCCTGCGACCTTTATCAGGTCGTCTGACCACCTGGTCGGTGGGTGTCCACATACATATTATCCATACATATTAAATATATTTCTGGAGTATTGAAAGCTCATCTAAAACTTAGATCAGCTTTAGAACATTAATAATTTTCAAATTCCGACACTTTATCGTTAGTTTTGCTAGCTGTGCCTCTCTGTGGTTATGTATTATAGTTATAAATTAATTATGTTCAGCTACATTGTATCTTGGGGAATTACGAATAGAGAGATTATGCATTAGTGAGAGTACTCTAAAACATCTCTCAAATCATGTCCCCACGAATGACGTAATAATTAAAACAAACGGTTTCAGTAATTTTGTCGTTATCGCCGATAATGATCATGATAATGTTCCAAATTCCTTTATCAAATCTGACCGAAAACGTAGCTCCTACGTATCAATGCAACCATACTAAAATATTGGTTTTTTGCTTTTTATTTCTGCGTATTTCGTATTATGTTAATTATTGTCGTGTCTGAAATTTTTAATTTTTTTGACCATATCATGCCTGTAGGTAAGCAAACATTCCGAAATTGAATCAGCTATGCACGATCAATCATTTTGAAATTTCGAAAGTCTACCGCCAGTTTTGATACTAGCTGTGCCTAATAGACCTCCATGAGCTTGATTGATGAGAATTTCATTAGGCTACACATTGTCGCCAGGGTATTATTCAACCACCTGTATTGTAATTACTTCGGGCTCAAATTGGGTTGTCCTTAATTAAGTTCGGGATCCTAAGAGATATTCCCAAATGGTATTAAGCATTTCATGTTGGATAAACAATTTCATAGCCATATTAGTTTGCTTTCTTAAATCGAAAATTTGTGTTTGAGTTTTATTAGTTGCCACTTTTTCTTTATGCGTTCGTTGAGATTTTCAATAGCATTAAACGTGGCACAGTGTACAAATCAATGACAATATTAATAATTTTTTTATCACTAACGATAAAGGAATAGACTAATTTCCACCAGGTCAATGGTCACGTTTACCTAAGTATCATAAAGTATATATACAAATACATTTTCAAGTAGGTAACGATCATCATTGAATTCAGCCTTCACATATTCAGGGGTACTGAGAAGGTCATAGTGTACTTTTCATTGATTGACCGAGCACGAAGTATTTCTGTTTTAGCTTGGGCAAAATGTATGTGGTATGTCTGCCCGGCTGTTCACCTCTGCAGGTCGCATTTCTCAACCGATTCTCGTAAAATTTTGTGAGCAGGTTCGAAAATTACTTACAATTTTTTTGTCGATCCAGTTTTTGAAGTGCTAAAGTTGGCACAAAAGACTGAGGTTTTTATGAGCTGTGTGAGTTTGCGGAGATAATAAAAACTTGAATCAGTCTAAAGAAGGACAATTTCACTGACGTCGTGATCGGCAGAATAGCTAAGTTGGTTATACGAGTAGATTGGCGTAGTTAGTTTTAAGGTGTCATTTGAACAATTATTCAATTTTAAGATATCCAAAGACAGATTAGCGAGGTTTACAGCTGATAGAGCCCCTAGTAAATAAAAATATTTATGAGAGCTTCACATACGCGAGCTTTGTCTCTGGCGAAAGCTATTACTAAATAAAGACATAACTTTAAAACCATTTAAAGGAACACATAGCTATACTTCACAAGCCGAAAGGCTGTATCAAGACGTGGACTTTCAAGAAAACATATACGTGTAAGTTTCACACATACAGACAGCACATAAATAGTTTCAAGACCTTTATTTCTTGTTGAGACGAGTCCCGCTATTCAAAGCGTTTCCACTCGGCGGTCGCTCGTTGCAACTGAGAATTTCTATTGTTGGAAGTATTTATTTTCTTTGCCCTTTGAGTGCTAACCCTGGATCAAAGGGCAGCGTCAATAAAACAGGAAAGGATCTGCTGACAGATAAAGCTTGGTTATCTGAGGATTTGTAAGTGGAAAGAAGAATTTTGATTTCTCTTTGAATTTGAAGGCTTTTGGTGTAAATAGATCGTCCGCTTGAGGAAGTTATTATAAATACTCGCTTTATGTGGAAAAAACCGGCCAAGTGTGAGTCAAACTCGCGCAATGAGGGTTCCATACAATATGCTTCGTGAACACACACACACAATGTACAAAAATGTTTTATTCAATTGACTAGCGCTATCTAGTGGTGTTTTAGTGAACTATTTTTCTAGGTGAACTTATTATTAGTGAGTTTACCACTTTATTTTCAACTGATAGAATGATTATTATTTTTCCTGTAATCTTCAAGCAATGAACTATATATTGTAATTTTTTCGAAATTTTAGGCTCAGTAGTTTCGGAGATCAGGGGGGGGGGGAATGGTCAAATTTTGCCTTCTTTCGTGAATAAAATCAAAAGTATTGATTTTTCCCGAACAAAAAAATATATTTTTGAGATCTTCATAACAAGCCCTTTCATTTGATATATAACACGGTAAATAATTAGCCTTATAGTTGAGAATAACAATATACAAAACATTATTGATGTAAACTATATCGGAGCCGAAATATCAAATATCAAAATAAGACAAATAATAAGTAAGTCGTCTATATAGATGTAATATTTTTTAACAAAAATGATTTGATTAAAGCGTATAGTATGTCGTTATGGATAGGAATCTAGACTAATATTATAAAGAGGAAAGATTTGTTTGTTTGTTTGTAATGGGTAATCTCAGAAACGACTGAACTGATTTAAAAAATTCTTTCACCATTCGAAAGCTACATTATCCCGGAGTGAAATAGGCTATGTAGGTACCACGAGCGAAGCCGGGGCGGACTGCTAGTGATAAATAAAATGCAACAGATACACACAAACAAATCATTTATTATAGGCACATACAATATCAATATGAATATATTACATTATTATTAGTTTACAAGATTAGTTATTTTCCGATTTATACAATTTAGTTATTTTCCGGTTCATCGTAAACTTCATTTTCTTGATCATGTCGTATTATTGTGTCTAAAAACTGAGCTGGGGGAGATAGATTATCTTGGTATCTACCCCATCCCAAATACCATATAATGGACATTACATGCGAGCAACAGCCTAGAGTCCGTTTTCCGACAACACATGAGCAATAATGGCCCAATATTGCGCTGCTTCCTTCTAGTTCCCTTTCTAATAAAATATAAACATAATAAATTCTGCTTGTCACGTGTCTTGATTGAATTTTTCCTCTAAGTAGCCATGGATTCCGACAATCCAAATTCTGCTCTCTAAAATCTTCTATGTGGGGCTCCTTATATATTTCAATTATATACGAACCATTTTTTACATGCTCCCCGTAATAACTGCGGGCTTGGAGAATTTGATACGTTCCCAACGCATATATAATAAGCTCGTCCATACTTAATATTGGGAAATCATTAAAATCTAATAAAGCCGCATCAATAGACTGAAAACGAGCCCATCTACGATTGAGATTATTTTCTATAACATATTCACTTAACCTGTTTCTGTCACCATCACATTGAATTATTTTGTTTACGATTTCGTTCACCAAGCGGTGGTCGGTTAGGGGTTTGCCAAAAGCATTTAATAATGCCGCAGCAATTTTTATCTCGTCGAAAAGATGCCTTGCAGCTACATTAAAGTATTGGTGACGTAATTGGCGAAACTGATTTTTTAATCTGCCATTTACTGTTTCTACAACCCAACGGCAAATAGTAACTTTCCTAGAATCATTTGCTTGTCGCACACTTAACTGACTTTCATTTACGTCTTTGGAGGCTGGCATGTACGTTTTGTATCCATATGACTCCACTTCATCAATGCAATCTCTGAAGCCTCTATCTAAAATGAGTACATCATTTTCACGAAAATACCAATGAAATGTATCAGTTTCACTACTCATAATCTCAGACAAAATACGAGCATCTGAAGTAGTAGCTTCATATAAACCATAAATATCAACTATATGACCATACTACTAAAAAGGGTTTTAGTAAATGACGAAACTTGTGCAGACTATAGGATTTTCTTTGAAAGTAATAGTTGCTGCTTTTTTGTAAATATATATAAGTCCCGTCTAATATAATTATGGCTCTACGTTCACTCAGAGGAGCATTTGGATTTCCAAATAATACATTTGGGATAGTCAGACAACGTGATATGACTTCTTCTCTTGTAATATGATCATAGCCTAAATTCTGTGGCACAAACTCTGTCATTAATTCTTGTCTCACTTCTCGCATTATTTTTTCAAAAGTTTTTCTTGTCATTTTGAATACGCTAGAAAGTCGTTGATTTGATTCACCGGTGTGAAGTTTTGCAAGAACTGTTGCAAGGGCTGTTTTAGCCTTTTTGTGATGTTGTGTGATACTTGGGGTTGCTTCAAGAATTCGCATAAAGTTTTCCTTAGAGAAACCAATGTAATAATGAAAGACTCCATTATTAATGGAAGAAAGTCTCTCAAAATCTAAAAAATTACTACGATTTCTTAAAATATCCATCATGTCTTTCACTTGCTTCGACGAGAAACTTGCAATTACACGACGTGTTCTTGTTTCAATATCTTGAAACCCTGAATCTGAATGCTCTCTACATACACGTGTACCCCGTGGAAGGTAAAATCCTTTATTTTGAAGAATTGTGGTTCTTATGTCAACATGAATTCGTTGAAGATTGGTGTTGGTGCAATCAGCAAAAATACATAACTGTGTATTAAGTGGTGCTCTGGAATATCCAGGAACTTCAATCGTTTGCGGTCTACTAACTTGCACTTGTTGGTCTCGCATATTTTCATTAATAATAAGATCTGATTCAGATTCCTCTGTATTGCCTCCTTGCGATGAATCATGCTCTAATACTTGATCATCTGCATGTTGTTCAAGTAGGTCTGGTGCAACTTCTGCTTGTTGATCTCTTGAGACATAGCGCTGAGCTCGAAAAAAGCATGGTCGACATATCCGTTCATCGCCACCAAACTGTAAAATACAAAATATAGGCTTAATCAATATATTTGTATACGTATTAGCTCCATATATAGGTAAAAAATAATTAAAACACATCGTAGTACCTAGATGAATCTAACTGGGTAAATTGATTTAATTATTTATTTTTTAGTAAATATGAAATCATTTCCTCTTTTACTTGACTTACGAACATATAGCAAGTCTCAAACATATAGTAATCACTAAAAAAAGTGGCACGTACTGCATCTTATTGCATTTATGCCGGTTTGGGAGCAAGCGGAAGAAACACAAGTACTAATCTTCTTTGACACTCAAAAGATAATCAAGGTAAAGGGGAAAATATAACCAGTGGCCAGTTTTCAATAAGTTAGGAATGGCTTTGTGACGAGTGAGATCGCTTTAAGATATGTACTTCAAACAAAATATAATTGACACTGGGATATTGTACCTACATGAAATAATGTTTGACACAACAGTCCCTGAGTTTATCACGTTTTAACAAACCAACTGTTTTTTAATATTAGTGTAAATAAGAAAGTTAAACAATTAATAATTATATAAGAAATGTCATCACTTACCTCAAGAATGTTAATAACTTCAATGCAGTATGCCATTAAACATGGGTTTTGCTCCATCAGTTGAGCCGTTAACACCATAGATCTCCTGCGAGTGCCGCCAATGCGGTTCAAACTTCGATGGCAGCCAACACACGATGCTCTATCTGCATCCATATTGTTTTAAAGTCCAAATCACTACAGCAAACTCTTAGTCCAGTTAGTAATGCCAGGTCACAAAATAAGATAATAAAGAGAGAGTCCAAAAACAAAGCAAAGGTCGTGGTAATCAAAAGTATATAACGCACTTGCACACACTCAACACAAAGGTTAAACGGGAAGTGAATCCTGCCTGCGCCTGCACCTCTTTCCTTCACCCCTCCACTCCACCCTGCTCGATTTTCAAAGCCTAACCGAGTCAGGTAAATGAACCCTGCGCTGTGATTGGATGAACGCGACCGGTAGCGGGCCTTTCAACTTTCTAGGAACTTCCCATTGTTTGTTTACTTAACGCACTAAAAGTTATGAATCACATTCACCCTCGGTCTTTTGTTATAGAAAATTCTCTAATCCACATCTGACATATCAGTTACCTTCGAATGGCTTAAAAAATCTGTGTGTGAGACTTATCATGTCTTCCGTGTCATTTTATGCCATATGAAACAATTTTTTCGTAAAAATATATAAGTACACATGCATGAGTGCCTGAAGTAGGATATCATCAAATTCTGCGTAATAAAAATAATATATTAATGTTTGTTGTATTAATTATGAATGTCGCATACCCCACTGTAACTGTTTTTATTTTATATATAAATAATATAAATCATAGAATCAAGTAATATTTACACGAAAAAATAATAAAATAAAGATCCTGTTTTGTCTATCTAGACGACATTATTGTAATTTATTTTTTAATTATGAATGCCGATATCTCGGCTCCGATACACTGTAGACAGAAACGGCCATAGATGAAAATAAACATCTTAATATGATCTTTCGAATGAGTAAACTTTGAACGGTGGTCGCAAATTTTGAAAATCAGGCCACTTTTACCCAATGCCCTTTGCAAAACTTTTTTTTTTAACATTTTCTATTTGGACCCCCTAAAGTGACCCTTATTTAAAAAAAATATATTTACTTTGCACATCCGTGTTTGGGTCATAGGTTTACACCATCTTACCAAATTTCATTTAATTAGGTTCAGTAGATTCCGAGAAAATCGACTGTGACAGACGGACGGACGGACAGACAGACGGACGAGTGTTCTATAAGGGTTCCGTTTTTCATTTTTTGTACGGAACCCTAAAAATGCTAAAGTTTACCTATTTAGATGTTTGTGACTATCACGCCTCAAACATCATCATCATCCTAGTCTATTGAGTCGCGAATAATCCTGGGCTCGGTCAAAAAAACTGTTCCATTCGTATGTATTTGATGAACGGATATGGATATAACTTAGCACATAGGCAACCATAACTTAATACAACCGAGAAATGCACACGGATGGAGTCGCAGGGAAAAGCCAGTTAACATTTTTCAGAAAACATAATTAATCGTTTAACAGTACTAACAGACCACTTGAAATCTTACACCTATGTAATTACCAATATCTCAAAGGTAATATCATATTTTTATGAACAAAGTCTTTAGTTGGGTGTTACTACCTATATACCATTCGGTGCCGTCTATCCTGATACTAAACACTTACTCTAAAATTGATTCTAGTGATCAGAGTGGAGTCCCTACCATGTCGTCCATGTATAAATATTTACGTTGTGCAAAACAAGCATTAATTGCTTGCTACAACCTTCTGCGTCCATTCTGTAAAGTAAAAAATGTAATAATCTTAAGGTTCTAGTAATCATAGCGATGTCACCGCCATGTCGTCCATGTATAAATGTTTGCGTTGTGCAAAACAAGTTTGAAACTGACAGGAGTTGACAGGACTTTATGTAAATATTTTAATTTCCTTTCAACGCGACGGTCAAATCATAAAATGTAGATTCACAGAAAGGGTACCTAGAATATTTTCCCGGCTACTAAGTCAGCTGTCTGATTTTCCTAATTGCGTAAAATTATTTAAGGACATTAATATTTTGACATTTCCCTCCCAATACATCTTTGCGAATATCATGTATGTGCGTCAAAACCTTCATTTATATAAAAAGAATTGTGATATTCATAGTAGGAACACAAGAAATATAAATAAATTAGCAACCCCAGCATTGCGGCTGCAGAAAACAAAGGGTTCATTTCTGGGTCTTGGAATACGCTTCTATAATAGAATTCCCAATGAATTGTTATGACTATCGTTTTATAAATTTAAGACTGCTGTTAAAAATCAGCTTATAAAAAAGGCATATTACTGTATAAATGATTATTTAATAGATAAAAATGCTTGGAATTAGTCAAATATTTGTTAAATGTATGTGTAGACTTATAACTGTTATGTATTATGCCCTTCTGGCACGTAGGGACCAATACTGAACTGAGTTTCTTTCGGCGTATTCTTCTCAGCAGTGGTCTTTCCGAAACGCTAGTAGTTTTCGATTTTGCAAAAAAATAAAATAAAATATAACAAGAAAGATAAATGACGTTCAAAAAGCGATACATGAGATCCAAAATTTGAATAAAAACTATTCATTTCATTTCATTTCATTTCATGTCGTCCATGTATAAATGTTTGCGTTGTGCAAAACAAGTTTGAAACTGACAGGAGTTGACAGGACTTTATGTAAATATTTTAATTTCCTTTCAACGCGACGGTCAAATCATAAAATGTAGATTCACAGAAAGGGTACCTAGAATATTTTCCCGGCTACAAATTTTTTTATTGGCAATATTGAAATTCCTGTACTGCAGAGTAAAAAAATTCTTCCGCTTTTACCCATCGAAATCTATATACATATTGCTACTATATCATCAATTACCATTGCCTTATTTTCCGACTATTTCTCATTATGAATATTCCGTCTATATTGCGTATAAACTTAACACAACATTTTATCCTCGTATGATATTAACACTAGCTGAGGGGAAAAACGTAAGCAATGCTGCCGTTTTTTTACCCGTTAAAATCGCTAAAACATAAGAAATCACCAAGAAATGTCGGCTTTATGTTGTTAAAGGCTTATTGATTACCTTACAATTAAGAATGCCGTGCGAATTGGAGAAGGAACAGCTAAAAAGCGGACTTCGGCATCTTAAGCGGAGGCTGCAAACTGCAGAGAAAAATCATACAGTATCGATATAATTTTTGTCTCTCCTCGCAAAAATCCGTTTAAGCGATATTACTTTGCGTCTACATATATCTAGAGAAATTTTTATTAAGCGCCACATCTGCAACCCTTTATTTTGTGCTGCGAACAACGCCATCTAGCGACGGGTCCAGCGGAAATTGCGAGCCATTACGTGCGGTTCCCCGAACACCCGCACCCCCACCGCGAATAGTTTGTACTTTTGCTTTCATGGGACGCGGAAAATCGAAGTTGGGTTTAACAAGTGTACAAGGTTAGTTAGGAAGGGTTAACCGAACGTGGATTGGGGATTAAGGTAGAAATAGTAGGAACTACACGATGAATCATTCTTGATATTAAATGAATAGTTCTTATTTAAAGGATTACAAGTGTCAACTTTTTGAAAGTCACCATTTATTTCTTGTTATTTTTCGCCAATACTTAGTATAAAAAACAAACTCGCTTCTCCATGTCTGTCTGTCCCTATGTACGCTTAGATCTTTTAAACTACGCAACGGATTCTGTTGCGGTTTTTTTGTGTCCAGTTTTCTTTACGGTTTATCTCGATATGTCGACTTTAGCCCCACTCGTGAGTATTACTTTGTTGCAAGTATTGCTAAACCTTAGCTGATACTAGTTATTTATGAGAATTGAGCATGTTTGTATGTATACGAGTACCTCACAACGTTCATACAAGTTCCTTCCTTGTGGCAATCGTAAGTTCATAACTGTCATAGTTATGTATATTATGTAACCCGCGAATTCGACTTAATGGACTCCAGTTATAATTAATATTTATTTCCTCTTACAATATACATTATAGGGTTAGAAGAGGCTTAGTGTGATATAAGGTTAAATAATAAGCTTGTTTATAATAGTAACTGTACTTCCCAGGGTCTCATTGAAACCGGTTCAGCCGTTTTGACGTGAAAGCGGAACATACAGAAAATCATACACATTTTTGCATTATTAATAGGTATTAGTATTTGAAATAAGTTTAATAAGTGTTTGATTCTAAGCGTTGGAAAAGATATAGATATTTCAAAAAATATTGAAGACGTTGGCAACGTGTACATAACCAAAGTAATACATCAAGCGCTCCCAAAATAATCTTCAGGCGGCTTAGGACTGTTTGAATATTTATAAGTCGAGTTATAAGTGCTCGGAAGCGGCCGTGAAATGGGCCTTCATAAAATATGAACAAATACGGGCATTAACGGCGATAGACCTAGTAAATAAATAAATATATATTGATATATATGGTATGTACTTCTGCCTGCAAGCGAGGGGAACAAACATATTTATGTAATAAATAGTACATAGTCGGGCGACGTGTCGCTAGCTACGAAAGGTATTACATAGAAATATATAAAAACTTTCGATAAAAGAAGACACGTCATCTTCGATTGAGCGACGTGTCATAAGCTGCAAAAGCTTATTCTTCATCTATATGATCTCGGTCGCAAGAAGATCACTGCTGGACATAGACCTCCCCCAAGGATTGCCAATACGACCGGTTGGACATCCAGCGCCTTCCTGCGACCTTTATCAGGTCGTCAGACACCTGGTCAGCGGGTGGCAAAACTACCTGCAAAAACTATTTCATAAAAATATAAAGAAACCTGTCGTATCGCTCGTCTCATGTTGCAACGACATGTTTTCCGCAGTAGGGCGACGTGTCGTCGGGCGACGCGACGTGTCCCTAGTTGCAAAAGCTATAACATAGAAATATAAAAACCGCGGTTGTCCGCGGTTGAGTGACGTATAGTCGGGCAACGTGTCGCTAGTTGTGAAATCTATTATATAGAAATACATAGATTCAAAGATTTAATTCAGAAATAGGCCGTTCGAGTTCAGGCACTTTTTCACCTCATTTCATAATATAAATAATTCTAATTTACTAAGACATATGTTTTATACATATTATTATACATAGACCAGTGCTGTCGCAGCGACACGTTTGCTGTTGCTGTTTGCGGTGGCTACTTGTAACTTTAAATCAAAAACTCTAAGTTTGAATGAACAAGGAAAAACATTTCTGAGAAATGATTCATTCACCGGATTTAGTCAAGAGTTTTGCAAATGTGTACTTTTTTGATATGCTTTTTATTATCGCCATGCCGTGTCGATGTGTCACGCAATGGTACGAACTTGGAGAGTATCAAATAACGCAATATGCACTTTAAAATGTTATTAAATTCCTTCAAGTGTTACCTCAGCAGAATATTAGTTTTTTTTAATAGAATATTTAACCATATCATTATAACGCCAATATAGATTTTATGTTCAAATCTAAATGATTTATTTTTATAAATATGTAAAATACGGGTCACACACGCACGTATGAAGTCAGCTACAGGCCGACTTGTTTAAGTCTATTTTATTTTTATTAATGAAATCCATAATAATATTAAAATGCGAGATTAACTGTCTGCCTGTATTACCGATATAAATGAATTTGGTATGAAGGTAGATCGAATCTTTCCCCCGGCCTCAAACTGCTGGGTTAGTTACTATTCCATATGGATATAAATTCACAAATCGGAGTCGCGGGCGAAAACTAGTGAACATACAAAAGTTGATAAAACATAAATCCAGATTTTCCGCTAGTATTTTTGTCCGTCTGGCGTCTATCTTCTTTTGCTAACGGTTTTGGCATTACCATAGCTATTTTTGTCTGAAGAGTAGTAGATCAGAGTGCAGAGCATAAGGCACATCTATACGGAACTTTAGGATGGCCACAAGTGGCATAAAAATATCTTGTGGTCATCTGTGTTTCGAAAGAAGCTTTAAATCGTTGGTCCTGGGTGTTATCATCTTGTAGTCGTTTGGTTATGTCAGATGATTTAAGGCAGGCCGGTAAATCTGATACCAGTGTTGGCCAATTAAATACTCGAAGAACTAATAACTTTATTTTTATGTTATAAGATTTGATTTTTGTTTGTAGCAGGATGATATTTCTTTGGAAATCACACTCATTATCACTGTCTATTAAAGTCTACCTTGCCTAGTTGACACATGATCTAGAATATGTTCAAGAAAACAAAAGATTATTTTTACTGTGACTTGATCGGGTATCAACACCGAAACCTTTCACACGCTTTTGTTTACTTAGATACGTCTGTGCTGTATCATAAATAAATAAATATATACGGACAAATCACACAGATTGAGCTAGCCCCAAAGTAAGTTCTTAAGAAAGACTTGTGTTATGGGATACTAACTCAACGATACTATATTTTATAACAAATACATATATAGATAAACATCCAAGACCCAGGTCAATCTGAAAAAGATCGTTTTTCCATCATGACCTGACCGGGGATCGAACCCGGGACCCCCGTGTCGCAGGCTGGCGTGGTAACCGCTGCGCCACGGAGCTCGTCATTAGATCATAGAGGTCATCGCTATGTGTTGTGTTGTTTTGAATATTAAATATGTTATGTATGTATGTTCGTTCGATAATGTGTTCTCAGCGATGACTGTAACTAAATGCGGAAAATGACATTATTATTATATATCAGGTTGTTTACAGGAAATTATAAGGAAATTCCACTTTTAACAGGTTACGATGCGTACACAAAGTGTGACTGTACTAAACCTATAATCCCGTACACCACATTACTCATAAATAGGTAGCTTTTATACCGTTTATTTAAGTGAACTTCAATTAAATGTTTATTGTAATTATGAGATAGATTTTACGTTTACTTTGGTTGTTTTCGTTTATAATGTATTTTGTTTTGTTACGTATGATCTAAATACAAATGTTTATGAAGTTACCATGATTGTATCGAACTCGTATAGTGTAAGTACCTATTATCTTATTAATAATACGTAAATACGTGTCACTCACGTATGAAGTCAGTTTCATGCCGATTTTGTCTTTATAATAAAGATTTATATTGTCTACTAGCAATTTTCGTCCGTGTAAAACTTCACTCCTTATTTTGCTCCTATAGGGGTTGAATTTCTAAAAATTCTTTCATAGTGCGCACTTACATCATGAAAGGAACCCCTGTACTAAATTTCAAGTTTCTAGGTACAGTATAGTTTCGGCTGTGCGTTGATATAGAAGTCAATGAGGCAGATTTGCCTTTTATATTTAAAGATGGCTTGTAATCTGCATTTAATTTCCTCCGTCCCAGAGTTCAATGCTGCTGAATGTAATTAGCACTGATTCCGAGCCGGATCCGTCGTCGTTTTTATTAAGCCGTTGTTTTTAGCAATAGCTTCTCTGTGAAGGCCGCTCATTGTTTTGTGTGTTTTTGTGCGTAAACAATAAACATAAATATTGTAATTAGTTAACGTTTAAGTGAGTTTGCCTCTTAAATAATATTTCCAGTATTAGTCCCATAGGAAAAGTTGTTCATATTGACGGGCGGAGTCGCCCCTTTAAGTATCGGATAGGGTTTTGTTAATATACATTATATAATTAGGGACATTAATGACATCCGCCGTGCCGTTCCCGGTAGCGTAGAATAGGACCACTCCAAGTCTTCTCGTGGATGTCGTAGAGGGCGACTTAGGAAACACAAGCTAAACATAGCTTATAAACATCAAATAGACCTCTCCAACCCGTCTGGCCAGCACGGAGAGTGTAGGCCAAATCCTCTGACTGCTCTGGCTAATAGCTCTTGTAGGACAGAGAGGGTCGGTGCTCCTGCAGTGGAGACTAAAAAACACCTGATGATGATGATTAGAGACACCAAAAAATGTTTTAAAAAATAGATTTCCTTCCAATTCTGTAAGTGATTTACCGCGGACAGACAGACAGACTGACTTGACGAAACGAAAAGGGTTCCTTACTAACTACGGAGCCCTAAAAAAGCGTGGAATAAATTGAGATGTAAGCAATTAATATACAGGCGCTAACAATGCCTAATTAATAATTAATTTAGATGTTATTGTTCTGCGCGAAGAGGTACAGTTATTATTGTTTTGGGCAATTAGTGATCTAATGTTAATTACGTTTTGGGATTCCGTAATTTGCATTATTGTTATTTCTTCTAGCTCGACTGTGTCGGTATTATTGTGTGAAAACGAACGCTTATTATGACTAAGTGGTATCATCTTTTAAAACATTTCATTCAAAATAGCACAGAAGGCGCTAGTGATGCATTTGATATATTTATACTACAACATGACTACAACTAACAGAGATTAATATTTATACTACAGAGAGAGTTGTTCTCCTGCAGTGGAGCCTAAAACACCTGATCATCATCATCTCGTGTAGGTGACACGGTCAGTCGACCATGTACATCCTGGTGTTAGAGTACTTTTTCGCTTTACCTCAATCTCACGTGACATACTATATTATATTTAATTCTTGACTTTTATTCTTCTTCCTTGCCTTTTTCCCTATTTGGGGTCGGCTCTGTATGTCAACTCTCTCCAAAGTTTCCTGTTACCAACCATATCGGCACTTGCTCCCCGTTCCTTCATATCATTCCTCACACATTCCCTCCACGACTTTCTCGGCCTTCCCTTTCCTTTTTGTCCTGGCACATTTAAGTGTAGCATCCTTTTAGCCAAGTGATCGGCATCCCTTCTCTCGATATGGCCATACCAGGTTAAACGATGGCTCTTTATTTTTTCCACTATTGGAGCGACTTTCAAACTTCCTCTTATATATTCATTTCGGATCTTGTCCATCTTTGTTACTCCACACATCCATCTCAGCATCCTCATTTCCGCCACATGCATCTTATGTTCTTCCTTCTTTTTGGTTGCCCAACATTCCGCTCCATACAATAAAGCTGGTCTTATGACAGTCTTATAAATCTTGCCCTTCAGCTTACACGGAATACGCTTATCGCACGTCACACCTGTCACCTGTCTCCACTTAAGCCATCCAGTATTGATTCTTTTTGCGATGTCCCGATCCACATTGCCATCGCTCTGTAAAAGTGATCCCAGGTACTTGAACTCAGTGCAAACTGGCAGCGGAGTATCGCAGATGTTCACGGAAACAGCGCTGGAAGTTCCTCCAAAATCGCAAAACATATACTCCGTCTTCGATCGGCTGATTTTTAGTCCGGCATCTTCCAGCGCTTTCTGCCATTCATTAAGTTTGCACTGGAGGTTTTCCCCGTTCGCCTCGATAAGCACGACATCGTCCGCAAAAAGCATACACCAAGGAGCGTCATCCTGGATGCCAGTTGTTAAGGCATCCATCACCAATACGAACAAGTACGGGCTCAACGCTGAACCCTGATGTAAACCAACTCTAACCTCGAACTTGTCCGTTGTTCCTGCTGAAGACCGAACCTGTGTGTTTGCTCCGTCATACATATCCTGAATCAACCGGATGTACTTAAGTGGAACCAGCTTCTCACGAAGACACTTCCACAGCACGTCCCTGGGAACTCGATCATATGCCTTCTCAAGATCTATAAAAAGCAAATGAAGGTTTTTGTGCACTGCTCTATTCTTTTCTATCAGTTGACGTGCAGCGAAAATGGCGTCTGTTGTGCCTTTGCCCGGCATAAATCCAAACTGATTCCCTGATACTTCCGTTTCCATCCTAATTCTACTTTCTATAATTTTTTCCCATAATTTTAAAGTATGTGACGTAAGTTTTATTCCCCTGTAATTATTGCAATCTTGGATGTCTCCTTTATCTTTAAAAATCGGAACTAGGTAACTGTCTCTCCACTCATTGGGAATTTTCTCGTCCTGAAAAATCTTGTTGAATATTTTGGTAAGAAATATCAATCCCTCGTTTCCCAAAACTTTCCACACTTCTACTGGAATATTATCAGGTCCTACTGCTTTACCATTTTTCATCCTACCAAGAGCCTTCTTTATCTCTTCCGTGTTTACTTCCTGAACCAATCCTTCATTATCACTATTTTTCCAAAGCATGTCTTTTTTATCATTCTCTACGTTCATAAGGTTGTTAAAATACTCTTTCCACCTGCCATTAATATCAATATCACTTACTAGTACTTTCCCCGCGCTATCTTTAATACATCTTATGTGGGTGACGTCTCTGCTATTATTGTGCCTTACTTTAGCTAGTCTATAAAGTTCCTTCTGCCCATATTGACTGTCCAGCTTTTTATATAAATTGTCCTGTACTCTATTTCTCGCTTTCGCAACGGCTATTTTCGCTTCCTTTTTAGCTTTGTCATAAACTTTTTTCTTCTCATTTCTCAGGTTGATATCATTGGTTGATTGCCAATCTTTAAATGCTAACTTTTTCGTCTGTAAAGATTCTTGCACATCTATATTCCACCACCATGTCTCTTTTTCAATTTTCTTAGTATTTTTAGTTTGGCCTAATACCTCAGCAGCTGAGCATCTAATTGTGTTGGCAATTTTATTCCAACTCTCTTCTACTGATGTTACCTCAAAGTTATTTAAACTACCTATTCTTTTATAAAATATATTTCTAAATTCTATTGCACTATCTGGTTTATCTAATAGCCACCATTTAATCTTTGGTACACTCTTTTGCTTTTGCTTAATTCTATTGAGATCAATCTTTAATTCTACAACTAATAATCTATGTTGACTAGTTAATGCTTCACCCGGTATCACTTTGCAATCTTTGATAGTTTTAATTTTATCTCTCCTTACTAAAATAAAATCTATTTGTGTTGTACGCCCTCCACTTTTATATGTTATTAGATGTTCTTGACGTTTCTTAAAGTAGGTATTCACTAAAGCTAAATCATAAGCCACAGCTGTTTCTAGAATACTTATTCCTTCCTCATTTCTATCCCCACATCCATTCCCACCATGTACTCTTTCATAACCAATGTTGGTACTACCAACATGTCCATTCAGGTCTCCTCCCAGTATAATCTCTTCTTCTGGCGTTATAGTAGCTAAAACTGATCCAATATCTTCCCAAAAACGCTCCTTAACTTCTTCATCACTGCCTGCTTGTGGAGCATACGCACTTATGATATTTAGTATTAATTTCCCTAATATCAATTTAATTGCCATAATTCTGTCATTTACCCTTCTGATATCTACTACATTTGACTTTAATTCCGAATCCAATATTATTCCTACCCCATTGTTTTTACCATCCTTTCCATAATAAAACAATTTAAATCCTTCTCCCAATTCTCTTGCTTTTGCTCCTTTCCATCTGGTCTCCTGTACACATACTATATTCATTCTCCTTCTCTTTAAAGCATCTGCCATTTCAGTTCCCTTTCCTGTCATTGTTCCAACGTTCCAACTCCCCACTCTCAGTCTTCTTTCCTGAACTAACTTCTTACGTCGCCCCCGCCCAGGATGGTGCGACAACCCTAATCGATTTCCCACAAGTGCCGGGTGCTGCACTTGCGCGTCGCCTGAGGGGGACGCCCTAGCATGATCGCATTTCTTATTAGTCGACATACATACAGGATTTGGCTTTTGTTTTTTACAATCGGCCGCCGACCAGACATCAACCTTCCCATTTTTCTAACCTGGGCTGAGGTACCAGGCTTAGCAGGGTTTGGCAGTAGCCCACCTTATTGGAGCTAGGGGCACCATAGGTAACGCCACCCCTAATCAAATGCTGTCCTGCCTCCGGCAGCATGAAATCTAGAGAGCCCTCCTCAAGTGTGGCACTAGAGTACTACCTCAGCTAGACCCCCTTTACGCCCGTTTGTTCGTCGACCTAGCTTCCCGCCGGGATTGGGTACCCGACCTTCCACTAGGTTACTCGACTTAACAGGTTCCACTGCGTGAAAGTGGGCGAAGAGTTGAGGTGGAGAGGCTAAGAGGCCATACTTGCGAATGGCCTTGTATTGCGCGTCACACCTCCTTGGAACCTCTAATTCTTGACTTTTATTATGTAACACTTAATTTTAATTTTGATTGACTTTATTTTATGTTTTTTACCGTTCTATCTACCTTATTTCAATTTGTAATTAATAAATCGCCACACCCAAACTGGGTTCATGTCAAACTGCAAATTATATTTTGTTATCTTTATGCTGTACATGTGAGCGAATAAATGAATATGAATATGTATACTATATGGTAAAATAAATAAATACCTGATGATGATACTACAACTAACAATTATAAGCATTTTCGATTATCACATTTATTTCGATTGCATTTTTATCTTTTAAATGATACGCAGTACACACTGTAGATATAAAGACAGCACTAATGGCATACCACGCCTATGTGGTGTCTATAATACGTTATGGTATTGTTATTTGGGGAAATTCAGTTGATTTGGATAGAGTTTTTATTGCTCAAAAATGCTGTATAAGATCGTTATGCAATCTGCCTCAAAGAACGAGTTGTAGAACGAATTTTAAAAAATTAAATCTTCTAACAGTCCCATCAATTTATGTTTTTGAAATTTCTTGCTTTGTAAAATTAAATCCTACATTATTTAGACGAAATTGTGATGTGACACGGGAATATCGTGGCAGATACCCTAATAAGCTCGTTTTGCCCGTTATGTCTTCAGCTCTTTACGATCAAAATGCTTATCCTATGGCTGTTCGTATTTATAACAAGTTGCCGAAAGAGATAAAAGATCTACCCGTGTCGATATTCAAAAGAAGGTTATGTAGGCTCCTTATAGATAAATGTTATTATTCGGTACGGAGCTACTTGGAGGATGACAATATTTGACGTGAATTATTCGAAGAAACTAAACAAGGCTACTATTTATGAATGAGTTAACCACGGAAGAATGTAAAAACCTGACATTAGTAAAATTGTGTGTGTATGTATTTGAATTGTATCTATTTATTTTGACTTATAATGATTGACAATTTGTATTATGTAATATTCTATCCATGACTGTTTTCAATTCAGTTCAATTCTTGTATTTTATGACATATTTAGCTACTAACTAGAATTACTATTACTTAATTTAAAAAACTGTAAATTTTTGTATGCCTATTAAGGTTAAAAGTGAGTTCCTCGTACCTAATAATAAGAACATATTGTACCACTTTTACTGCAAATAAATTATTATTATTATCCTTTATTTATTTTAACACATATTATTTACATTTTTAAATATTTAAATATATAAAAAAAAAACATTTAAAAATATAAAAATAGTAGCCCACCGGTATCGGGAACAGGGTCCAAGCTACCGGCGGTCAGGGCTCCAGGGAAAGGAACCTCCTTACAATACGGGCCGTGTCCAAAAGTACTGCCTTCTGAATCAAGCCCTTGATCCAGCTGCCTAACGAGAGCCTCTTTAGGTGTTGATCGAGGCTCTTGGCAATTAAGCCATGGGCTGTTACTACTATCGGCACAATGATCGCTGAGTCAACATTATTATTATTTTTGTGTGTTTTCTTTTCTCAGCTCTAGGCTGGCTTTATTTTTTTAATATTTACGGGTCGCGACCAAGTAAATATTAAGAAGTTGATTAAACTGAATCTTTTTGATTATTTGTGGATTCGATTTGGGGAGGAACATCATTTTCATCTATCTGCATGAACTTTCTTACAGTGCGGCAGGTATTGAGAATGGCAGCCTTTTGAAGCTTCATATAAATATTCGGATCGAGGCCTAGTAGTTTCATGCTGTGATGAAGATGCTTTGGTATTATACCCGTCGTAGATAATATGACGGGTACAATAAACACTTTATTTTGCTTCCACATACGCTGAATTTCGTCCTTTAACTCTGTGTACTTACTTATTTTTTCAGAGATCGTTTTAGTGACATTATGGCTATTGGGTACGGCTATATCTATTAGGTATGTAATTTTATTTTGTTTATCCTGCAATGTGATGTCTGGTCTATTGAAGTGTATTGTTCGGTCAGTTAATATAGCACGGTCATAGTATATTTTATGGTCTTGGTTTTCCAATATTGGTGAAGGTGTATATTTATAATAAGGGGTGTTAGAGTCTTGTATGAGTGCGTGTTTAAGTGCAAGAGCCTGGTGTAAAATATTAGCTACTTGATTGTGTCGGTGAGTATAGTCGGTTTGTGTGAGAGTGGGACAAGCCCCTGTTATGTGTTGAATGGTTTCGGATTGTGCGTGACATTTTCGGCATTTATCATTAGTGATGGTTGGGTCTTTAATAATATGTTTTCTATAGTTTTTTGTGTTGATGACTTGGTCCTGGATCGCAATCATAAAGCCTTCGGTTTCCGGGAAAAGAGAGCCAATTTTTAACCATCTATTTGAAGCTTCGATATCTACATGGGATTGCTCTAAATCATGCGGATGGCGGCCGTGTAAAACTTTCTTTTTCCAATCTTCTATTTTTACCTTTTCCTGTTCGCTGTAATTGTGATTCGAGGGGGTTGTATCTATTAAATTAAGCGGTGTATAATTTTGGTCACTTAAAACTATTGAGTTATGGATGATACTATTTTGGGCTTTCTTGAAAAAGAATTGGCGCAATCCGTGTATTTGTTTTTGCCAAAGTGCTTCTAAGTTAATAAGACCTCTTCCTCCGTTTTGTCTGGTTACAGTCAATCTTTCTATAGCGGATTTCGGATGCAAGTAATTGTGTTTCGTAAAAATCGTCCTAATATTACGCTCGAGGTTGGTTATATCGGTCTTGGTCCATTTTATAATGCCAAATGAATAGCTCAGAACCGGAATAGCGTAGGTGTTTACAGCTTTGATAAGTTTTTTCCCTGTAAGTTGTGTTTTGCAGATATTAGTGATTCTACGTTTAAATTCCTGCGTTAATTTATTTTTAATATCTGTATGGTCTAAACCTTTGAGTTGTTGATATCCTAAATATTTGTAAAGTTCGTTGGGTTCCAGGGCCGATATTACTTCATTTTCATTAACGGTGTAGTTACCCTTATGTATTTTACCTTTGATAATATGTGTAGTTTTACATTTTTCGAGTCCAAATTGCATCCTAATATCTCTACTGAATTCTGCAGTTGCCTTAACTAATTTTTGCATTTCTTTATCTGTTCTACTATAAAGCTTTAAATCATCCATATATATTAGATGTGAAACTAAAATTTGTGACTCTTCATTCTTCAAGCAATATCCAGCGTTCTGACTATTAAGCAAACTAGATAAGGGATTAAGAGCGAGGCAAAACCATAGGGGGCTAAGAGAGTCTCCTTGATAAATACCCTTTTTTATAGTAATCGGTTCAGTAGTTACAGACTTATCTTTGCAATTTAATTTTAGTGACGTTCTCCACAGGGGCATTATGTTATTTAAAAAATGTATTATGTTGGAATTAATTTTGTAAATTTTGAGAACATGTTTTAACCAAGAATGCGGAATACTATCAAACGCTTTTTGATAATCTATATAAGTGCAATGTAGGTTCTTCTTTTTCTTTGATGCGTTTTTATGTATAGTGGAATCTATTATTAACTGCTCTTTACACCCCATATGGCCCCGCCTGCATCCTTTCTGCTCTTCTGACATTATATTATGCTGTTCAATATGTACGGTTATTTTTGATGTGATAACAGAAGTAAGAATTTTATATATAGTCGGCAAACACGTGATTGGGCGGTACTGTGATGGTTGTTGTGTATATTGACCTTTTGGCAACATGTAAGTCACTCCTTTTGCAATAAACTCTGGTATTGGTTGTTTACCTAAAATAATATCTGTAAAAATTTTTGCTATTATTCTGTGTAGTGAATTAAACTTTTTGAACCAGAAATTGTGAATTTTATCAACTCCTGGTGCCTTCCAGTTATGTAATTTAGATGTTATATTTGTTATTTCACTTTCAGTGATCTGTTCGAATTTCATTTCTTCTATGCCTGACCATTTTATTTCTTCGGCAGTAATCCAGTGTGCATTTTCTTCATGTTGAGCTTCCGCCTCCCATATTCCTGACCAAAAATTCTTTAAACCTTCGGCTGTTGGTGTTTCTACATTTTCTTGACTGCCGCTGTTTTGAGAGTTAAGGTTTCTATAAAATGCTCTTTCACTTGTTGAAAATAGTTTATTATCTAGTTTTCTTTTATGTGCTTTCTTATATCTTAAGAGTCTATGAGATTTAAGTGCTAGTTTTTGTTTTAAAGTATCGAGGTATTCTTCTGGCCTGCTGTTATGTTTTTCGTGTCTGGTATGCAAATTATATGACCTAAATATAGCTTCAGCTGTCTTAACAACTCTATCTGACCTATTTCCTTTACAGTACTGGGTAATTCTACCTATATCAGCTCTCAATTTTTCTATATTTTTTTCAAGCCTTACTTGCCAGTGTGGTTTTTTGTACTCCTTATGTTGTCTTTGTTCTGATTCCTGTTCAATTTTATATCCAAGTTCTTGAGTGATAACGTATGCAGTGCAATAAACTAATGTGTGAATATCTGTTAGTTGTGAATCTGGAGATATAAATCGGTTCAATATTTTATCATTAAATAAATTAACTATTTTTGTGAGGTTATTACTATACCTTAATCTTGGTAGTCTAGGACGGGACTCTGGGTCTATTCCAGAATATTGGAAAATAATAGCTTTTAATTTTTCACTTAATGTGTCTTCTAAAGGATCATTCAGAGGTACGTCTAGAGTTTCTATTTCGTTTTCAAGTAATAAGCTAATCGTTTGTGTTTGTGTTGATACTGAGTAAGTTTGTGTAGTTGTTTCGTGTGAGCTCATTAGATTATATTGAGTGTGTATTGGGGTTTGTGAGAGTAATGGTAGTGAGTGTGATATACTAATGTCTGTTACATGGGTTGTTAAGTTTTGAAGTTGTGTGCTATTGTTAATATCTAAACTGGTGTTTCTTTCTGTTTCTAATTGTGTCTTAACTTCTTGTTTTATTATGTCTAATTCTTGATCTGATAGTTGTTTATTTGTTATTATTACACGTTTTTGGTCGGCTATTCTCTGCTCAGAAACATTTGTTCCAGGATAATTTAATAAGAATTGTTCATGCAGATATTTCCTCCAACACGTTCTATCTGTTTCTAATTTAGTTATTAGATAGTATGTACGCATGATGAATTTGTTTACGTCCGAAGTCCATCTCATGCGTACTCTAGCTTTTCCAGCTTTAGTGGACGCGGGTATTATTATTATTATTATGTTTTTATTTGTTATTCTCAAGTCTTTTATGGGACTTGGTAAATTAAGCTTTTGTGGGGCCTGAGCCAACACAAAGAGGCTTCTAGTAAAAATCTAGGAAATTGACAAGAATTTTCTAACTATTCTGCATGTGTTGAGAACAACTGCTTTTTGAATGAGGACGTAAGTAGATGGATGCAAGTCAAGTATGTGGAGGTTTGTGTGGAGCGTATGAGGTATGACGCCTGTTGTAGAAATAACGATCGGTATTGTTTTGACGGTATTTACTCGCCATTGAGTTTTAATCTCAATAGAGAGGTCGGTGTACTTGGCAATTTTTTCCGAGTGTGCGTTTTCTAGGTTATGTGTGTTAGGCACAGCAATATCTATTAGGTATACAGATTTGGTTCTTTTATTTAATACAGTTATATCCGGTCTATTGAAGTGTACAGTTTTGTCGGTTAGTATAGTTCTGTCCCAGTATATTCTATATTCATCATTTTCTAAAATGCAACATGGTTGATATTTGTAGTAGGGGGTCTTTTCGTTGATTAACTGATATTTGTGGGCTAGGTTTTGGTGGACTATGGCAGCTACTTGGTCGTGCCGGTGCTTGTAGTCCGATTGTACTATGGCTCTACAAGCTCCGGTTATGTGTTGGATAGTCTCGGAAGCAATGTGGCAACGTCTGCAAGTATCGGTTGTGAGGTTGGGTGCGCGGATAATATGTTTTTGATAATTTCGTGTATCTATTATTTGATCCTGTATGGCCATCATAAAGGCTTCGGTTTCCGGGAACAACTCACCATGTTTCAGCCAAGCATTTGAAGCAGATTTATCAACATGTGCTTGCTGTAGATCCTTACGGTGTCTACCATGCAGTGATTTTTGTTGCCACATTGCAATTTTTTCTTTGTCGTCAGTGATTTTTTCGTTACTTTGTGAATTGCAATTATGTAGGTTAAGCGGAGTAAGCTTTTTGTCGGCATGTGTGATTGTTGAGTGTAGATGTGAGAATTGTGCCTGTGTGTGGAAGTATGTTCTGAGAGAGGAAACTTGTTTATTGTGTAGATTTGTAAGGTCTATGAGCCCTCTACCACCTTCAGATCGTGGTAATGTAAGTCGCTGGAAGCAGGACCGCGGGTGGTGCTTACGATGGTACGTCATGGACGTGTTGATAATTCGTTGCAGTTTTAAAAGGTCTGTTTTAGACCATGTGATAATCCCAAATGAATATGTCAGCACAGGAATTGCGTAGGAATTAATGGCTTTTATTAAATTGCGCGAGGTAAGTTGCGATCGGAGTAAAGAATTTAGCCTATGTCTGAACTTCTTTATTAATTCTGTCTTGGTTTGTTGTTGTTTTATTTGGCGGGACTGTTGGAAACCTAGGTATTTATATGTAGTGAACTGATCTAATGACTCAATGCAGGAACCTGTTTCTAGAACATAGTCATTTGGCAATATCTTTCCACCTTGGACACAGAAAATTTTGCATTTGTCGATGCCAAATTCCATGCGTATGTCATTAGAGAAGTTTTGAGTGATGTCTGCAAGAGAGTGTAGTGTATCTTTAGTGTTACTGTAAAGTTTGATATCGTCCATATACATGAGATGTGATAGTGATATATGACTGTGATCTGACGAAACTTGGAGTCCTTTATTAGAATCGTTCAGTAAACTTGAGAGAGGATTGAGTGCAAGACAAAACCAAAGGGGACTGAGAGCATCTCCTTGAAAGATGCCTCGTTTGATTGGGACAAAATCTGATTCAACGTTGGAGTCATTTAAAAGTTGTAGTTTAGTTTGCCAGTGCTGCATGGAATATTTTAGGAAATTAACTATTGTAGGATGTATTTTGTAAAGTTCTAAGACAAAAGTAAGCCAGCTGTGTGGGACTGAGTCAAATGCCTTCCGGTAATCTATATACATGGTGTTTATATCTTTTTTCTGAATTATTGCTTGTTTCATTACTGTCGTATCTATTATTAGTTGTTCTTTACAGCCCTGGCATCGTTTTCGGCATCCTTTTTGCTCCTCTGAAAGGATATTATTATCTATAATGTGTTTATGAATATGCTCAGCAATACAAGAAGTCATGATTTTATAAAATGTTTGTAGGCATGTAATTGGACGATATTTCGCGGGATTTTGTGTGTCATTGTCTTTGGGTAGCATGTATGTGAGACCATTGGTGATGTACTGCGGTAGTAAATGAGGAGAGTGTAAAAAGTCGTTAATGTGATTGTGTAGAATAGGATATAGAGATGTTAGTTTTTTATACCAATAGTTGTGTAAATTATCACTTCCTGGTGCCTTCCAATTGTGAGTTCGCTTAACTACCTGTATAAATGTATCTATCGAAATGTGTTCAAAATTCATTGACGGTATGGTTTGTGCTTTTTGTATTTCTTTGGGAATCCATTCTGCTGATTCATTGTGTTGTTGTGGGTTTGACCATATATTGGACCAAAAATTGTGTAAGCGCTCAGAATTCGGCGGGCCGGAAGGTGATGTGGTAGATTCCCTGTTAGATGAAAGTTGTCTATAGAACTGCTTTTCACTATTAATAAATTGGTAGTTCTGTTTTTTTCTAAGAGTGCAATTAGTGTATCGTCTTAGTCTGCTTACAGCGGTGCATAACTTTTGCTTGAGAGTATCAAGGAATTGATCATCTGATACGTTTTCTTCTTCGTACTGCGAGTGATTGGAGTGTCTATTTTTTATGTCTTGTATGTGAGTTATTAGTCTTCTACTTCTATTTCCTTGTATGTATTGTGATAATCGGCCTATGTCTTTTCGCAGCATATTGATTTTATTTTGTAGCCTTCTCTGCCATGCTGGTATTGTAACTACTTTTTCAGTTCTTTCACGTATTTCTCTTATTTTTGTGCCATTATAAATAGCTGTCGTGTAAGCTGAACAATATATAAGGGTTTGTGTAGTCATAAAATCCTGGTTGTGAGTTATATATTTAGGAATAATTACGTTGTTAATATACTCTATAGTATTTGAAAACTTTTTGGATGTTTTTTGTCTAGGTATGTGTGGTCTTGATGTTGGGTCTGTACCCGTGAAGAGTTCAAGAGCTTGATTAAATATATTTTCAATTTCTCCTTGGTTTATACTATGATAATTTGAGTTTCTTGTATCGTTATTTTCTACAACATTCGTGTGCTGTGTGGTAGGGGTGAGGGTATTATATTCTATATCGTTTTGGTCTGTATGTAATGAACCTGTGACATTGAATGTGTTCATGTCCTGTGAAAAAGATGGTACGGGAGAAACTTGTGTTGCATGTGTAGGCGACATTGTTGTACTATTCTGTAGTGACAAAATTGGACTTACTTGACTAATATTTGCAGTGTTTAAATGTAGCGGTATGTTTTGGTTCAAAATTTCCTGTTTAATCTCCTGTAATCTTTGTTCCGGAATTAATTTATTATTAACTATGGATCGTCTTTGGTCTGAAATACGTTGTTCTGATAAATGTTCAAGATTAGGGAAGTGTTCTAAAAATCGGATTCTAAGGATCTTTCTGTAAGAGCTTTTATTGTTTTCGACTTCTGTGATTTGATAATAACACCTAATCAACGCTTCATTCATCTCTGAATTCCATCTCATTCTCTGAGTTGATATTCCGGTACCAGTACTATGTGTTGTTGGAGTTTGTGTGGGTGTGTTACTTTTTTCTACTTCTTTTCTAATTTTTTGTAGTTCCTCATTGGATAATAACCTATTTCTGATAATGGCCCTTCTTTGATCACCTACTCTTTGCCTAGATGCATCCATCTCTGGGAATTTTTCAGTAAATTTTGCGTGGAGTTCGTCTAAATAAACTTTGGGGTTTCTTTCTAAATTAGTTGCTATTAAGTATGTGCGCCAGATGAAGCGATTCATTTCATCGGTCCATTTCTTTCTCGCACTTTTTGTGCCGGCAGTGGGCGCAGGATTAGTGGCGTGTGCCTCCTGCGCAACATCTATCGACATTGATGAAGTTGTTGATGGTGGCCTAGGTGGTGAGCTTAATAAACTTACAGGATTTAATACTGATGCTTCTGAAGACAAGGACGGAATAGGGCTAGGGGTAGGTGAAAAACTATGTCTAGATGAACAAGGGGATGGGAATAGGCTACTGGCTGGAGATAGCGACCCCCGTTCACTCATTTCTACTTCTATTCTGTTGTCAGCATTGTTGCTGAAAATATCTCGAGACCTTTGAGGGCGAGATCTTAAAAAATATCGTTTGTTTTTTTGTTCCATTTCGTTCCCACGAGAAGCTAGGGATAATATAACGTCGACCATGGCATTGCCCCGCTTACCATGGCAAGGGTACTTTAAACTGGAGGTCCCCCGGTATCCAGAGTTCGCATATTTAATTGTGCTCCCCACAATCATGCAGCCCGTGGCATATGCTGTTCCGCCATGGCTTGGGTTTACCTGAACCTTGTTGGCCGCGTAAGTTTCAATAGTACGCGTGTCCGCCCCCCACGTGGCCAGGTGTTCGGCACGGACGTAAGGTAGGAATTATAGGGGGCTTATTATTATTATTATTATGTTCTCTCTAGGTTTATCCTTCACGGGACGTATCCCGGACCTTTGAGGCTTGCATGGGGACATAGGTCCAACACGTAGAGGCCTTGTGAGAGTTTTTGCTATAATTTGTGATGGGGCGCCACCAGGGCATGACAGTAAGTCACACTATAAAATGTTCTCACTGACAATTCCCAGTAAGTGCAGGACTATGGAGGTATAATGGAAAAAACTACATACTTATACTACTACTTATTATTATTATTATTATTACGATCTCTTGTTACGCTTCAGCCAGGCTAGTTGAAAATTCAGAATGTTCTAAACATTCTAAATCGTCAACCAACAGTGGAACTTCTGCCATTTAACGATTACTTTTGAAACTAAGCTTGCCAGTGCGCGTGCTGTTAAATTATATTGTCTATGCTTTGACTATGTTGGACTAAAATAATGCAGTATTTTGTAACAGCTTTCTTTAGAAAGTCGTGAAAAATTCAAGTGTTATGTCTTTTGTTAGGTCTGTTAGCTTTTTATCCTTATGAAAATGGACGACCCCTTGCTCGTCCATTAATCACGTGATGTTTTTAGCAACTTTTTGACTCCCTCCTTCCTCTAGCAATACGTGTTCACGTGTTCTAAAAAGAATAAGAAAGTTTATTACGAAAATCATGGTTTTGCGGCAAAAACTGTTTCTCGTGGAGCGGCACAATATACGATTAAATACGAAACAAAACCCAGTGTTTCCCTTTGGTCTGTCTTGTAATAATGTTTATATTTTCCTCTTTCCTATGAAATACTACAGACCCAGATTCTTTTTGATTTCTTGATTTAAGCATACCAATAAATCGGATGCTTAATTTAAAGAAGTACTTAAACTTTTTTCTGCGACAATATGAGTGATTATTTTTAACAATCAATAGAAAATTGCCATTAATTACTCTTTAGGATATATGTAGATAAAAATTTACTACTCTAAATGAAATATATTTTTCTTCTGTGTGTGCCTTCAAATAAAATATTTTTCTTTCTATATTCTTAAAAATAACGCCATAAAATTATGAGCTTTCGGCGCAACGTTGTTCTATTCTTCGTTGAGTCAGCTCACTAGGGTTAGTCACTGGTAGTCACCGGCAGCTAGCAATACAAATAAAGGTACGGGGTCCGATGAGTCATGGCGCGTCAATCCGATGGGATGGACAGCGAATACGGTAGCAGGTAATGGATTGTGTGATAAGCGATAGCGGTAGGCGGTGAGCGTCTTTTTCGATTTTTCTGTTACATTTTATTAAGCTTTAGCTTTGGTTATTGTAACAAATGTTTTGAAACTCTTTTTAACTGTTACGTCATCATCATCTGGTCTTTTTTAGTGTCAACTGCAGGAGCACGATCCTCTCTGTACTCCAGCCAGAGCAATATATTTGCCAGACCAGTCAGATAATTTTGCCTTCCCTAGCCACGCTATACGGGTTGGATTGGACTGTTACGTATAAAACGTAAATAAACAATTTATAATGGAATAATTACTCCACTGTATCAACTTCTCTCCCATACCATACATATATCGTCATTATCGACAGCCTCACGAAACTAATTTTGATCCGCAGTTTTCCCGATATTGTCGACCCATCTATAGGTCTCGGATCACTTATATTCCGGTTGCAATCTAAATTAATTTCTCATTATTTTATAATTTCTTACTAGCTATAATAAGATAATCGATACGTATGGTTGTTTTTTTAAGTACTTCTCTAGATAAAGTTTAGATTTACAATTTAAATACCATTTTAATGGCTGTTGAGTTTAACTTTTAAGTAAAGTCCACCTACTAGTTTCACTTTCAAACATCATTAATTAAACTATCAATGATTAATTCATATCTTTATTACGCCCCCTCTATTTAAATAGTCCGCTATTTCTATATTTCGACATCGCGGTCACGATCGACCGCTCCGCCCACACACAAGCCGCAGCCTTACCCAAATTATATCTAGACATGAAAGCAAAAGAAATCTATTGTTTCCAAATATCATAAATTCTGAAATGATATATTTCTTGTTAGGCTATGAAGAATAGCTTTGTTTTGACTATATGGAATAATGTCATAAAGAAAGACCCTTATTTTTACCCGACTCAACGATTCAAAGATTTCTCTCAGGAAATAGGCATGTTCAGGCACTTTTTCACGCCTTTCCATATTTTAAATAATTCTAATTTACTTCGAAATAAGTTTATATTATTAATTAGAGTTCAAAGGCTACATATTACTAGCTACAGACTACGATAAAACAAAAGGAGGGTTACCATTTTGGTCGCTATTTACTATGTTCGTTTGTTCCTCTCGTAGGGCTTTTGCATAAAACTACACCCACTCTTCATTATAATAATGAAGTTACTTTTTACCCCCACTACAATGTTTACCCCCGCAAGCCTCTATTTAACTAACCGGAGATGCAAATTTCATGGAAACCCGTTTTTAGGGTTCCGTAGTAAACAAGGAACCCTTATAGTTTCGCTATGTCTGTCTGTCTGTCTGTCTGTCTGTCTGTCTGTCCGTCCGTCCGTCCGCGGTTTTACTCAGAGACTATAAGTACTAGAAAGCTGTAATTTGGTATGGGTATAATCATGGCAAAAAAGTGGTAGAAAAAAATCTTGAATTAAAAATTTATTTTAGGGTAGCTCCCATACAAGTAAACCTATTTGTTTTTTCTCTACTTACCTATCGTGTGATCGTTAAATAGGTCTTAAAAAAATATTGTGAGGTTGGAAACACCACTTTTCGATTGAGGGGTCCGTTTCCGAAATATTTGGTTTTAAAGTGCAAATTTTTGTCAGAGGTGCGTGTGTCCCCCCCCCCCCCCCCCTCTATCTGCTAAACGGTTATATATGGATACATGAAAAAAATTACAGCAGTAGTAATACTGAAGTTGAAAGGAAAACTATCAGAGCTGATTACTAAGTACAAACTAAAAAGTTATAGCAATTTTCCATAAACCGCAAAAATAACTTTGTCATTCATACAAACACTATGAAAAACAAAGTTATCTTTGCTGGCAAAAAATTATAGCGGTACCCTTCATGGGCGAGCCTGACTCGCACTTGGCCAATTTTTAAAGTTATGTTAAATGTTGTATTGTATTGTATTGTATTGTATCTTTATTGCGTCATTTGGTTTTACATTAGATCTTAAAGCTATGAAATAGTCCTCAAATGAGCCCTGCAAGGGCATTGCAAGTTATGATTTATTATAATAGTCAGATTAAATTATTGCGTAAGTTGTAGTACAAATAAACATTAAAATAATTATACAATATTAAGATTAGTCACATAATTATACATCATACATAAGATTTAATAAATAAAATTCAATTAATACATAGTCACTCATCAATTTATATTTGTAAAAATTCGTCTAAATTGTAAAAACATTTTTGTATTAAGTATTTTTTTTTTATGTTGCTTTAACGAAGGGTTGTTAGCTGAGTTCCGTTGGGAGTTTTAAAAATTAATATTTACTTGCGGATTCCTGAACGACTGACGAAAGGATGTAACAGAAAAATGTTTTTTTTTCTTGATAGCCGTTTCTACCTGATATCGGGTCTCTCTTTAGCTGTGTGCTGTCAGCTACCTGTCGATTTGTTTACCTTGGATTAAAACAGGGTTTCAGTTTCACATCGTGTTTTGTATTTTGTCGGTCTGCATTTAGCAGCGAAGATTCCTGATATAATTGACGGAAGTTGCAGTCTGAGCAGCCAAGATATTATAAAATACTAGGAATGTATCTCGCTTCAAACAAAACTTCCACGCTGGTCTGGAGAAAAGAAAAAACGTAGAATGTACCAGCTGTTTCTCTTCCCGCGCAGATTGTAAAAGCCAATCGAGGGAAGGGCATCAAGAATTATGTCTTTAGTCAATGCGGCTAGCAACCCATCACTATTTTGATTCCGTTCTCACCTACAAGCCCATCAAAATGCTAAACGTGGCCTCAAGTATTTACAGACCTGGGCTCTGTCTCGCAAGGGAAAAAGGCGTGAGAGTATGTATGTATCTCGCGTATAAAAATAAATGCATCAACTTAAGCAACACTTTAAAAGTTAAAAGGTAGCCTAAAAGAGATTGCTGTGCGACAAGGCCGCCTTTTTTTTACTTCTAGTTGTACCTTTTGTATCCCATTTTTGAACGAGCCTGTTAAGTGTTTTAAATATTGAAATAAAAAGAATTACACACATTATAACTGAGATATTTGTATTAGATGAATTTTTTAACTTTTGAATCGGAATTAATTAGCAGTAATAATAGTTGTAAGTTTGGATTTTTTTTGCTAGCCGTTTGTGTCCCACTGCTGGGAAAAGGCCTCCCCCTGTTGTTTCCACACATCCCTTGCATTTGATATTATCCTCCAATCCTTCTCAAACTGATTAAGATCGTCGACCCATCTCTTTTTCGGTCTTCTTCTTTTCCTACGCACACTTGGAGTTGGGAATAAGTGAAATAAAATAAAAATTAAATTGAATGAGCCTAACATGTAATCTGTTTGTTCCAGGCCCGGGCAGTCCGAACACAGTCACGGCGGCGGCGCGCTGGCCTACGGCGGCAAGCCGGCCGGGGGCGGCGTGGTGGCGGTGCCGCAGCCCCGGGGCACGCCCGCCGCGCCCTACGCCCCGCAGTACTCGCCGCAGTTGCGCCTGCACCAGCCCGGGTACGGATCGGCGGCCCTCACATACAGGTACATCGGCCTTCTTCCTTATTAGCGTCTCAAAGGGTGGTTGGTTATATAGGTACTAGTATAATAGGGACTAGGGAATACGTAGACTCCTTTTTTTGTTAGTGGACTGTATCTCATGAGACGTGCGTAAGACGTATATAAAAGGTAGCGTAGGTGCAGTTCCTCGGCCGTCACATCACATATGAGTACATCTACCTTCTTTATTCAGCGTCGCAAATGGTGTACTAGTTACTGAGGAAGCCTCCGCTTTTTGTTAGTTGACTGAATCTCATGAGACGTGGGACGTAATAGGTAGAGGAGGTATAGTTCCACGGTCCTGACATACAGGTACATCGGCCTTCTTCTTTATTTAGCGTCTCTAAGGGTTTATTATTATTACTAAGCTTCTTCCTTTTGGTTTTGTATTCCGCGTCCCATAGGGTGCACGCTATTACTGAGTTCCTCATTTTCTAGTGGACTATATCTCATGACTCGTGAGACGTTTGGGCACTATCAGTTGCAAGTTAGATAATGATAAGATTAAGTTAGATGATCGCTAAAAGTGACCTTACGTGAGATAAAGACGAAAGGTATTCAATGAGTCGGGCCGTTCGGATTTTCAACCCAAAATCATAAACAACTTATACACTAAGATCATAAAACATTCTCGCATCACAACCAGCCAACTATAATAGCCAATTACATTTCAAAGACCCACCATATTCGTTGTTCACGTCTCCTAACAATAATGCTTTAAAATTAATTTCTCCGGGCCTAATTAGTTAATTACCAAGTTTCATTAGCACATAACAATAGGCATTCAGCAAGTTCCGAATTGATGATACAACGTCCGTCAAGATAGGAGGTATTGTTTGGCTCGACAGACTGACGCCTACGTACGTTGGGAGATGAATTCAAGGACGGAAACGGTATGCAGAGCAAGATAATATAATACTATGTTTAGACTGCCAGCCTCATACAAAAATATTGGCCCAACATAGGACGTGTTCTAAGCACGCTTACCTTGTACAGTCAAAATCAAACAGCTCGGAGCTAATATCAGAGCCACCATAAAATTTGATTCGGACTGTACCACTGTCTGCCGAGCTGAGGGACGGCGGTAACGGTGCTGCAGTGCAATAGTGACAGTCTTTTCTACTGATACTAGATGGCGTTGGCCTGTGGTTGGTAAAACTGAAAAATGTGTGTGGCTCCAAATAAAATATTTTTCTTTCTTTCAAACAGCTTTATTCAAACATACATACATATACGGAAGGGAGAATTTGTTGGCTCGCCAGACTGACGCCCAGTGAGATTTCAAGGACGGAAACGTTATGCAAAGTAACATGCTATGTCTTTGCATGTGGGCACAGAATTAATAATAGTAGTGTGGGACTGAAAAGTCCTAAGGGTTTTGCTAACGTCACTTGGATAGGCCAAAGTTTTCTTTGAGTTGAGGCAAAATGCTTATCTTTAGGTATCTTTGACCAATATTTGGTCTTGCCTGTGGGTCTTGCTAATCGTCCTAACATCTAACCAATAAAATACTTGCGTGCTGTGAAAAATACCTTTTTCTACAAGCCAGCAATAGTTCTAAAACATATAACATTAATAAAACAATCGCAAAGGTTTACAACATTCTCATCTCTCGCATAATAGTCTGATGGAAAAATAAGTCTGATTGATGTTCCTCCATTTTTTCTTAACAAAATAGGCACATAACATTGACACACAGTTCAAGGTCACCAGCCACCATGATTTACGCGAACAGACGCAACATCCGGCTTTGATTATACATTTAATTACTGAGTCAGAGCGCGCGGGTGGTCACGCTCGCGAATGGCAACCTAACGGATTTTTACCTTTACATAAATGCCTATTGTAGAACAGTATAATAAAAGCTTACGATCTATTTTTACGCTCTACACATTCTAATTAGTTATCTAGCACTGCAGGCCGATTTGCTAACGGTGTACAACGATTTGATTGTCACTTTAGCATCTATTACGGTTTTCATATCTTAAATAAAAATAGTCATTCATACCGAAGCCGTAATGAATATTAAAGTTACCATGAAAATGATGTACACCGTAGCTGTCAAAAGTAAGCAAATAGGCCTGCCATCTAACGATGAGTTTTGGAATAACCTTACAAGCGTGCGGGTCGCCGGTTGAGATATATATTCTTGTACAATATTTAAAGAATCTTCTTTGGGCGCAATTTGATGTATGCCCCTAGCACTGTGTTGGGTGGGCACATCACTGCAACCGCCCAAAGTTCCCCTAATATTATACATATTATTTAATTTTTATTTTATATTCCCGGTTTAGAAAATTTTTTTTTTTTCATAAAATGTGTTTGTCTGTTTTGTCATCGCCAAAACTGTCGCCAAAAATTAACCACAGCTGTCATATAATACCTTCGTTTGGTCGTAGGTAATGAAGATCTTTCTGAAACATCAGTCTGCCTTCAGAAAGTAGACCAAGAACGCTGAGTCGCGTGAGACAGATATGATATCACAATTGTGTTGGTTTCTTCAGCCGTGGGAGCATATTATATTCCGATTCTGGGAACCCCCGTGGGAGACTACTGATTGTAATTTATGTTTGTTTGTCTGCAACAACGGGAAAACAGCTTGTGTTACCGAAACGTTGCAAAATTAAATGCGAAAGGTTATCGTAATATAATAAATAATACAATTTTGATGAGACTTCATTTATGCAATGTTACTAAGAAAAGCCTGACTCAGAAATCCCAACAATATGAACCACTTTTCCTATGGATTAATGCAGGAAATAGAAAAAAAAATTGACATTCTCATACCAAAGTGTTCAGCCGGCCGGTAATTTGTGTGAAAATATTAAGTTTTTTAATTTACAGCATTAGTTCCACACAAGAAAAGTTGTTTTATATTGACGGATTGAATCGCCCCTTTAATGATCGAACAGGGTTTTATTAACATACCTGTTACCCGCGGCTTTACCCGCGTGATACATAGCCTATGTCCTTTTCAGTACCCTAACCTACGTGAATGCAAAATTTCATGATGATCGGTTTAGTCATGTGGTCTCAACTCTCAACGCCTTAATCGTACGATTTGTTCTCAGAGACTCGCATAGATGGCGCCACTCGAAACTACACAACATTGTATCTATCGTATAATGAGAATATAAAAACATGATTCACAAAATATATTTTATTAAAAATCAAGACAATATTTTAGGCATAATATTTTAAAATGACACCGTATATTTAGTAAGTTAAAGGCTAACGCAGATTACCGCCATCTAGTATCGAGTAGCAAGCAACTCTCCTGCGCCATACATTCGCCTGCTTTTCGCAACCTTAATTTGGTCCAATATTTTTGTATGAGGTGGGCAGTCTATTACGTTAGTATTATATTGTCTTTGGTTCAGTAGATATTGCGTGAAAGCGTAACAAAAAAACAATCTCACTTTCGCATTTATAATATTAGTTAAAAGGAGTTAGGATTGTTTGTAAATTACTCGTGCTAATAGTGTCATTTATCCTCTTTGTGCGCATAAGCTTAGGATTATTGTCTAGTTCATAAGTTGTAATAGTTTTGTACAAATACGAGGATAATCTGTTTTATGTCCCTTATATAAAAAAAAAAAAGTTGAAAGATTTTCTTAGGTTTAGTTTTTGAGTTATACGAGTTACTGCTGTAGAAACGATCAAATACAAGATAATTACAGAGGTATACCTCTAGTGAGAAGTGGCAGTGGGCTGGCCATATTAGCCGAAGAACCGATAACCGTTGGGGCAAACGAGTTCTTGAGTGGAGACCGCTCGGCAAACGTAGTGTAGGACGTCCTCAGGCACGGTGGAGTGATGATTTGCGCAGGATGGTTGGCAGGAGCTGGATGCGAGCAGCCGAAGATAGATCTCGATGGCGTGCAATTGGGGAGGCCTATGTCCAGCAGTGGACGAGTATAGGCTGATGATGATGATGATACCTCTAGTACACACATATTACATTTACATTATTATGTGTGCGTTTTCATTTCACCATATTCCTTTTGGGTGTACCAATAGGAATATAGTGAAATGAAAACGCACTAATCTGATTGCCGCCTCACTGCCTCCAAATGGGGTGCCGCTCCTGAAGTTCTTCGCACCACAGGTATCGCCTTATGCTTCTCTGCGGGTGAGTACGCAAGCTCAATATGGAGTAGGTCCGCACATGCTCACCAAGTAGATGTTGCACTTAACGAAACCTGCCGGACTATAACAGGCTGCTTGAAACCGACTCCGGTAAATATGTTGTACCCACTCGCAGGCATTGCTCCTCCGAAGGTCCGAAGGGAAGTGTCAGGCGAAGCTGAACGGAGAGCCCAGGAGCGGGACCCCCGCCACCCCCTATTTGACTACTGTCCAGCTATTCAGAGACTAAAAAGTCGCCATAGTTTCTTGAGAAGTGTGCATGCTCTTAATGGTGACATCAGAACGGCTAGATTACAACAATGGGAGAGAAACTACTCCGCAGCTTGACTTGCTTTGTCCCATTTGGAAGTCCCTTAACAGGCTCCGAACACAGGTAGGCCGTTGCAAGGATAACCTTGCCCGATGGGGAATGATTGACTCTTCGCAAAATGTCTGCCGGTGTGGTTTCTCTCCTCAAACTATGGCGCACCTACTCACATGCCCCGAGTGCCCAAACACCTGCACGAGGGACGATCTACTTGTAGCAAACGATAGGGGTACTCAGGTAGCCCGTTATTGGAGCGACAAAATTTAATTTAATAATAAACGTACCATCGACACGCTAAGAAGAAGACCATATTCCTAGGATGTTTATAGTTACAGACTTACTTAGTAGTCCACATATAGTATGATAGATAAGATAACTATAGTACGTAAGTATGTGTGTGTGACACGTGTAGACCACGGATAGTCGCGTGAGGTCATGCAGCTATTTTTGTTTATGTTCCGTGAACTGACTGGGAGTGTTGTAATTTAAGAACTCTGTTCGTTTATGTTTCATTTGACGAGCTCCTTGGCGCAGTGGTTAACACGCCAGCCTGCGATACAGGGCATCGAGATCGACTACCGGTGCGGGCAAATACTTGTACTTCATTATAACTGTTTTTTATCTGCGAGAGATTTCCGTTTGAGCTCAAAGAACTAAAGGGTACCCCAGATTCAATTCTAGGATAGATTCAACTATTACATATTATTTATAACTCTCCATGCTGGTTTGGGAGAAAAGAAAAAACATAGAATATACCAGCTGTTTTTCTTTCCGCGCAGACCGTAAAAGCTGGTCAAGGGAGTGGGCAAAAATCTAAGGAATCACGTTATAGGCGATACTGTTAGCAACCCATCACAATATATTGATACCGCTTTCCATCTCAACGCCCACTAATACGCTAAAAGTGATAAAAAGTGGCCTTTGGGTTTTATGACCTTGGGCTCTGTCTACCCCGCAAGGAATAAACTGGTTACATACATACATATTATCACGTCTCTGTCCCTCGCGGGGAGACAGAACCCAAGATCTTAAAACCCAAAGGCCACGTTAGTATTAATAACAATAGATTTAAACAATCGCTATTTGGCGATCGGGACCCACAGTCATCACCATCAATAATTTTTCTTTTCGGATTTTTCTTTTCAGTCTTGTAGCTTAATAACTTAAGGGTCAGGCAGGCAGCTAGCCTTAAAAATTCTCGCCTGATTATATATCAGCGTAACTGCTATCATAGTGGATCCTAAGATCCGACAATTCGCAGCTGTGTACGCAACCGGGAAAATACTTAGATGGTGAATATTTCAAAGACTTGCCTTCAGTAAGACCTATGTTTAAAACCGAGATTTTATCATTGTAGCTGTAGGTCACCTAGGTGCTCCTTGCCTTAGGTGCGGGTCTAACTAAGGTTGAACGCTGCATTACAAGTTTTGTATTATTTGGTTACGAAGACACGTGAGTGTAGGGTTGCCAACTTACTTTTATGAAAAAAAGTATATGAAGGGTGGAGACATAAAATTAAAAAAAAAAACGAAAGGTGTCAAACAGTATTTAATTTCTTTCGACGTTTAAAAAACATAGGTGTTTTTATTGCAAAAGTTATTGTTATTTTTTTAAATGATCATAAGCTCATATAGCATACTTAATAAACTAAAAATAAACGAGAAGCTTATTTCAATAAATAAATTAGTAGCTATATTCGCCAAAAGATGCTGTTTTTGACAGAAACGCTGAAAAAAAAGTCCGCCATTTGTACTATGTGTTTTTATAATATGTGCAATAAAGTTTAAATATGAATAAAAAAATAAAAAAGCGTCACGTTCTCACTTTAAATTGTAAATGTAGTTCACAAAATAGTTTAAAGGGTTATCTAGAGCCTTTTCGAACAAAATTTTAAATGACATTGACATGTCCGTTTTCTGTCTTACGATTTATCTCAAATGGGGGCAGCACTGGACCCCTAAACATTTACGCTTCCCCTTAACAGTATGGAAGACAACCCTACGTGAGTAGGTACATAGTTAAGGTGATTATTTTTGGGTCTAAGATTTGTATCGATTATTTTAGTAATCAAATGGAGAAGGCGATGGCCAACCACTCCATTATTTCCTGCCACATTGTCATTGTGAGCGTTTTTTGGCCATACAATGATTTGTACATTGACTTTTTTTAAACCTTCGGAGCTAGCTCCAAGTGGTCTGTTGCTACTTGATCGGACTTTTTGGGGATGAGAGCAAAGTGGCGGCTCCGTGGCGCAGCGGTTACCACGCCAGCCTGCGACACGGGGGTCCCGGGTTCGATCCCCGGTCAGGTCATGATGGAAAACGATCTTTTTCAGATTGACCTGGGTCTTGGATGTTTATCTATATATGTATGTGTTATAAAATATAGTATCGTTGAGTTAGTATCCCATAACACAAGTCTTTCTTAAGAATTTAATTTGGGGCTAGCTCAATCTGTGTGATTCGTCCGTATATATTTATTTATTTTATATTTATTTTAAGTGCCCTCAACCTGTATGGCGTACATTACCGAAGGGCCCCAGGGGAGAAGACTTTTATACTCTTGTCATCATCATCCGAGCGTGCTCCCGTTTACATCCTCATGTATGATTGATGTAACGCTTCAGAGCCCAGGGTTCGCTTGGATAAGTAGCCTAGAGGATTGAAAAAATCTCGCAAAAATTTAGGTACGTTTTTGGGGGATTTTCCGCTTTCCGCAATTTGTGTGAAAACATCATTTTCGAGGTCTCAGCATTGGTCCTGTAGGAAAGTTGTTCATATTGACGGGCTGAGTCAGCCATAGGATGAGGGTTAAACACCCAGTTTACTTAATGGCGAACTTTAGCTGTCTCTAGCTAAAGTTCGCCATTTGGTCAGAAATAACATTCTCACGACTCACAAAATCTATCGTCCAAATACTTTTAAGTTTTTAATTCTATTTTTGCCACCGCCCAAGACACTTCCAAAGTTAACGATTTAATTATAATTGGCATATGTTTATCCAGTCGCGGCCAAAACAACGAGCCGTCTCGTGTTTTCATAACGGCTGGCTCGGAGCCAGGGTCTGCAGTTGTCACGTGGACGCGGCAGGGTGGACAGTTGAACCATTTCTGGTGCGGTCTACAGATGTTTCCTAAGAAAATCTTCTTAAATAATTAGTCCGTCTTAGAGATTATCGGGTGTGTATTACCGTATGGCTCCCGGCAGAGTAGAATAGGACCACTCTAATTCTTACCTGGTCGTGCTCCTGTAGTGGAGACTACAAAAGACCTGATGATGATGATGAAGTCTTACCGTGGATGTCGTAGAAGGCGACTTAGTTGTGTTTCACAAGCTTAACAAAGCTTATAACATCAAAGAGACCTCTCCAATCCGTCTGGCTAGCGTGGAGAGTGTAGGCCAAACACTCTGACTCCTTTGACTAAAAGACTCCTCCGACTATATTTGGAGATAGGGTTGTGCTCCTGCAGTGAAGAGTATATTAGATAAGAATTTTATTAAAATCTTGACGATATATCGTCGATACAATCTTAATATGTGTTTAAAACACTGATGGATGGATGTCCGCCCACATTCTGTCTATTCGTCTGTATGTATATTGTATATCCTTGATAACGTGAACTTTTTGTTACGTGACTTGCCGTGTTCGGCGCTGTGATAATTGCAATGCGTCACTAATCGAGCATTCGTGACGCCCACTTTATTAATACGATACGACGTAAATATAAATAGGTCAACGGGTTTTTTGACATAGGTACATCATCATCATCAGGTCTTTGTAGTCTCCACTGCAGGAGCACGACCGTCTCTATACTACCAGAGCCATATACTAGCCTGAGTAGTCAGAGGATTTGGCCTACACTCTCCACGCTGGCCAGACGGGTTGGAGAGGTCTCTTTGATGTTAATAAGCTTTGGTTAGCTTGTGTTGTGACATAGGTACATTTCTCACAATTTCGGCCGAATACATACATACTACGAGGTCTTTCTCCCTTGCGGGGTAGACAGAGGCTCTGTCACAGAGCCCAGGCCCGTAAAACCTTAAGGCCACGTATAGCATGTTGGTGGGTGTGTAGGTGAGAACGGAATCAAAATAGTGATGGGATGGAAGCCGCATCACCTATTGACCTGATTCCTGGCGCCCATTCCCTCGATCGCCTTTTACGATCTGCGCGGGAAGAGAAGCAGCTGGTATATTCTAGGTTTTTTCTTTTCTCCCAGACCAGCATGAAATATAGGTACTCGCACATTTCTCACAATTTCGGCTGCGTTTAACTTCACCCGCTATTTCACTCCCTCAGGGGTTTAGATATAATAATATAATATAATAATATAATATATAGGGACATATCACACAAATTGAGCTAGCCCCATAGTAAGTTGTGAACTTCTGTCGCAGGATACTAACTCAACGATACTATATTTAATGACATATACTCATATAGATAAACATCAGGTCATTCTGAAAAAGATCGTTTTCCATTATGACCTGACCGGGGATCGAACCCGGGACCCCCGAGTCGCAGGCTGGCGTGTTGACCGCTGCGCCACGGAGCTCGTCAAACAGCTCGACATACAGATAGTATTGTATTTGCTAATAGATTCATTTGATCGAATTCTTAGACTACGACATTCGGTCGAAAAATAAAACAAAGGTTGGGTCAACAAATCAGTATAATAAAATACGGGACAGTTTTAGGTTAAAATCGTTCTTCTGAATGCAACCAGGGAACGCGCCCAGAAGAGTGAGAAAGCATTTTAAAAAAATCATAAATAATCGCGTCTTGTTCGTCTATTTCTCTTGAACCCGCTTTCTCAGCTCGATTTTCTTTTAATTAGAACAAGTTATCGCGATTGCTCCACTGTAATTTATTGCAGATAGCCGCAGTGACCTTGAGGTCGCGATCCGATGATAAACAAACATCCGACGTCTGTGAACGTGTCTGTAGCTAATTGCTGACCTTCTGTGTATTTCTGTATTCTATGGCTGTCATTGACCTGCCCGAACGCGTCGCCTAGACTGAATTATGTTTTTCTTTCCCGCATATTGTGCTAGCCCCAAAGTAAGTTCGAGACTTGTGTTATGGGATACTAACTCAACGAAACTATACTTTATTACAAATACATATATAGACAAACATCCAAGACAAAGGTCAATCGGAAAAAGATCATTTTTCATGTTTTAACCAAATCGAGGATCTAACCCGGCACGGAGCTCGTAGCTCTGTGACATTACAGCTGTCTTTGGCAACGACTTGAAACGTTCAGCCCTTGGCTTTTTTCCATTTAATGCTTGCAAGTCAGGCTATCTCGTAAACTGACCTTCTGTATATTTCTGTATTCTTGCTGTCTGACCTGCTCGAACGCGTCGCCTAGACTGAATTATGTTTTATGAAGTTAGGGCTCTGTCTTTGGCAATGACTTGAAACGTTCAGTCCTTGGTATTTTCTTTTTTAATGCTTGTCAAATGCTTGCAAGTCATCGTACTATCTTAAGTTTCTGTAGTGTTCCTAACCCTATCGGTAAGTTTAACCCAAGAAATACTGCGCTCCAAGCTCTCTGGCAAACCTTCTTATCTAAACCTCTGCTGCATAATATGTGACCAAGTTTGAGGAAAAGGTTTGTTATACATAAAAAGTCAGTGAAGTGTATACATTCAAGGGATTAATGAGGCTTAAACTCAATCACATTATACACAATTCAGTAACTACGAGAAAGAGACGCCGCAATACGTTTTTAAGTATTGCAGAATAAGTTAAATTTGTTTTTATTGCAGAACAAGCTAAAAATGTCTTTCCGACATTTTGTACTCATATTATCTAAATTTTTTTGCCTCGTTAGATTCAAATAGAAGTTCTTCTTATTCTGAAAAATACTACTTTTCATGTTCCTTCTATTCTAAGTAAATTCTTTTTCTTGTTCTGTGTGTGATGCAATACATCCTGATTTGACTGAATTTCATAACGCTGAATCGCCCGTTCACGAAATGTTTGCAATATTTATTCGCTCGCGAAGCTAAAATTGAAGTTTTACGACAAATGTTGTTTTCAGTCTAGCAAGCAATTTACTTACGTCAATGTTAAGTTATGCCGTTGAACTCAAAGTGGGCGACACGGCGTCGATCCGCGCGAGAGGCGGTGAAAGTAATTATTTTTACAGCCTTCAAGTTCCCATTTATTTTCCGATTTCGTGGAAAGTTTCATGCTTGTTGGCAACATTTAAATTTTGTACGGATCTAGGCTGTTTACCGGGCGGGGATTGAACCCTGAACCTTCTAGTTTTATTCGACCAGAGTTGTGGGCGAGGGCTGCGCCTTGCAAACTCGTAAGTTTGTATTGTGGATAGAATCGAATATAGAATAGTCTTTTATTCGCGTATTCGTGTGTCTCATCTCAATCTGACTCCGGTAGTTATAATATGGGTCTTTAGTCGTTTCGCAGCACAAGCGATTCGGACCGCGGTGCGAATCGCCTTCTTTGCATGGGTTCTTTCGCACCGATCTGGCAGCTTGAAAACCTCATAATCAGAGTGGCCCACAAGTTAGCCGTGTTATTTAAATAGGTTACTTATTTCATTGGTACCTAATTTTACTTGTATTTGTCATCGGTTAGTGATGGGTTGAATTGGGCAAAATTAGTGTATATTCCTATTGCTGGTAATGGTTTTGGTTTTGACTGTTGGTCTTAATAATAATTACGTCTTTATCCCTTAAGGGGTAAACAGAGCCTGAACCCATGAGACCCAAAGGACACGTTCAGCGTTTTTGGTGAGCGTATAGGCGGAAAACGGATTATAAATAGTAAGAGGTTGTTAACCGCATCGCCTATTGAAATGAAAGAAAGAAAGAAAAAATATTTATTTGATATTGCACAAACATGGTACCTATACAGTGATTACAACTTGTCAGCAAATATCTGTGCCTATACCAAAATGGCCTCCTCTCAGCATAAGTTGTGGCCTTCTGACCACAACGCTGGTCTTCCGAGGATACCAGTTAAACAAAATAAAAATTTAAATCTAATATAAACGTCACATACAAAAAAATTAAACAAGGCATCTAGGGTGGCTCTGGCTCTCGGCTCTCAAATGGTTCTTTACATTTTTGCCCAATCTCAACGCCGGCTTTTATGGTCTGCACTAGAAGAGAAGCAGCTGGTCCATTTTACGTTTTTCCTTTTTTAGCAGACTAGCAGGGAAGTCTTAATATTGATTCATGACACGTCTAATAAAATTGTAAACCGGCAATATTTGATTGTCGGAATCTGTCTTGATTGTCTATGAATCGATATACTTAGTCAATCATTTTATTCATCGTAAGATATTTCAATTTCATTTAGTGAACGTCAATTTTTTCATGATTACAATAAGTTTACAAATATATATTATTGTTGACGTCAATTATTTACTTACGGCTAAGTTTACACCGCTTCCATATAGTCCGATAATTTCTTCCGATAATAGTCGTCGATTTTACTCATCCCTATTCCTGATACGGTATTCGATTATCGACGAGAACTTTTGTCCAAGATAATAAAGCGAAATGTAGTAATAATAAGAAAAGGAAACATTGGAACCAGATATTTGATTTTTCAATCGCTCATACAAAACATAAAGAAAATATTTGATTTTCAAAATTCTTTGCGATTTTTACCAGTTCGTGTCCGAAAAATCTATCGCTTTCGTAATAAAAAGATATATTAGTAATTAAATTAATTTGCCTTTCATCACTTTCCAGGGATGGCAGCTACGTGCGGGGCGGGGGCGGGGGCACGGCCGGCGAGTTCAGGGGTGGCGCGAGGGTGTCACTACTGGCCCCATACATACCGGCGCCGGCGCAGCATCCTCCGCCGGCGGATCCGCCCCCCTTCAAGAAAATCCGTTTCGGAGTCGACCGCCCCCCGAATACGGCCCTTCCTTTGCATCAGCCACTTAGGGTTGATACGAGGGTGAGTACTTCATCACTAAATCAAAATAATAGTTTTAAGCTTGTATTATATATAGAAAATTAATCAATAATAATATTACTTACACTAGATAAATTAATTATGAAAACCCGGCTTTACTCATATTTATCTCGTCGAATTCGCCGACTAGTTTCGGTCTATTACGAAGACCATCATCGGGGCGAGTGTTAGGGGTAACGACACGCCGGTAACGCTGTAGCCCCGATAATGGTTTTCGTAATAGACTGAAACAAGTCGGTGAATCTGACGAAATAAAACGTGAGTAAAGCTGGGTTTCCTTAATGGATATTAATTAAAGACATGTAGGTATAGCTACGCGTAGGATAGACATGTTTTATGCGATAAACGGGTCGTATATGTACGAAGTCTGCTACTGGTCAATATGTTTCCAACTTTCCACCTCCAACCGAAGGTCATTCAGGCCGAAAGTGAATCCAGACCATGGTAGTGATTGTCGAATCTAAAAATGGACGCGCTTCTACCAGTTACATTAGAATGAATGAAATAGCTGGTAGAAGAACTGGTAGAATGAATAACTGGTAGAAGCGCGTCCATTTTTAGATTCGACAATCACTACCATGGTCTGGATTCACTTATACTTCATAACCTGAATGTTCGGAATTAGCCTTTTTGAAATTTCAACAGAGCAGACCAGACCAATCATTCTATTTATATTCTCTCTCTCATTCTATCTAACCGCAGACCACGAAATGCGCGTTTAGTTTTAGATTGACTATCTTTTCTATTTTTAATCGGGCGACTTCACTAACCGAGCGATTGTCCCATAAAAGTACAAACTACGATAGATAAGAATCAGACGCCCGACTGGCTTATATTTTCTTTAGTAGAGACCATAGACCAATACTTATTGGAGTGACGTTAAGATGATTAAAAATAATGTGTATGAGATTCAATTAAAAATGGTCATCGGTCTGGGGTGTCATCCACTACTGCCTATCCGGTGGTTGCAGTTATGGCATCGGGTACGCGTGCCTGGCCTTCCGAGCTGCTATATCTCATTCCCACTCCATCTGAGTAGGTAGTATGGTCCCGGCTGCCATCTGGTAGTCGTCAAAGGAACCACGTCAGAGACCGAGAGGCGATTCCGAAGAACTCTGACACCAGGGTGTGCATAGTCGACTGACCGTGTCACCTACACGAAATGATGATGATGGTAGCATTCCAAATACTTTTATCCCGTTCCTCCACTCCAACAAACTTTTATCCTACCTTCGCTTAAAAAATGGTTTCGATTGGCTGCAGCGTCGGAACTCAGATAAGCCAAACAAACTGCGCTCACCAACTCGTCTGTCAAGCGTGGTGAGTATGGCAAGACCCCGCCATGATGTAAATTCTTGGGGAGGCTTATGTCCAGCACTGGACTTCTTTCGGCTGAAATGATGATCTCCCGCCGCTTGTTCTATGCTCTTAAGGCGCTCCTATAGTAACACTAGCGCCACCCAGCAATAAATTCTTTTAATCCAAAATTATATCGAATTTTAAAAATCTTACAAGTAAATAAATAAAATATATAAATAAATAAATATATACGGACAAATCACACAGATTGAGCTAGCCCCAAAGTAAGTTCTAATGAAAGACTTGTTTTATGGGATACTAACTCAACGATACTATATTTTATAACAAATACATATATAGATAAACATCCAAGACCCAGGTCAATCTGGAAAAGATCGTTTTCCATCTTGACCTGACCGGGGATCGAACCCGGGACCATCCGTGTCGCAGGCAGGCGTGATGACCGCTGCGCCACGGAGCTCGTCAAAATACATAACTAGTAAATTACTTGTAGTATTTTTGTATTCATTTTCATTCGTTTGATAAAATAAAAGAAAAACAGGTTAACGCCGAAAGTGGCCACTTTTGGCGTTAACCGTTTTTTCTCTTTAAATATGGCATTAGTAAATTACTTTTAATAAACAAAAATACTTTGAGTAATTTAGTAGATTTGTACTTGTTAGATTTTTCAAAAAATCGGTACCATTTATGATTGAAGCAATTTAATTGCTGGGTGGCACTAGTGTCTAAGATATATGTCTATAAGAGCGCCTTAAATCCAAACAGCCAAATGAAAGCCGTTCGTTTCGGTGAAGTCGCCCGATCTGCAAATGAATCAGTAACTTCGTACTTTTACTACCCGTATTCTAATAATAATATTATTCTGGTTGATCTCCTGTTTTATTGTAATATATTTAGCTGTACTATTTGACGTGTTCTATCGCTTCGTGGTATTAAGTTTCTGGGTTCGATCCCCGGCTATGTTTATATGAATATTATCTTTTTATGATTGACATGATCATAGATTTTTTTTATAAGTAGGCGTTGTTTTTAAGTATGCATTCACAATGCTATTCTGACATACTCATAATCGTAGGTCATAGATGTTTATCAGTTTGAGTATCAATTATATTGTACCCATGACATCAATGTCCCATGGCAGAAGTACTAAGTGTGGGGCTATCTCAATCTGTGTGATATTATTAAAGGCAAGAAAGAAGAGAGAAGACAGCCGGTGGTGCGACACTGTCCGAATGCTTACTATGTATGGCAAGTGTCATAAAACCGTAGAAGCATTTGTACGGATTGCTCCATTGGCGTAACTGCAACTCCTGAACGCTATTCCAATAGTACTTTATGTAACTGTCAAGTAATAACAGCCCTTAAAATACGAATATGGGCTTATGAAACGAGCCGCGGTCGAGTTTCATAATAAGATCACATGAGAATTTTAAGGACTAATTACGAACAGTTGCATACAATACTTTATCTCCACACACTATAAAGCGTCTATAAAGTTTCAGAAACTGTTCTTAAACTTTTTCATAACTTAATTCTCGACTTATCTGGCAACGAATTGTTTCTGATCTCGTTATAGACACATTATAATGTGTGTGTAGATAAACGTCTAAATTCAACCATATCTAAGCATGTTTTCGGTTACATTTTAGTCGGGGCAATGAAAAATACTTTGTTAGAAAAAAATGCATTAAATCCTACAAAAAAAAATTACGTATGGTTTGATTACGTATAAGGCCATCAATGATAATTTAAGGTTTTCCCCAAAATATCTGGGTAGGTTTTTTTTAAATCGCTGGTTAAAGTTTTATTTTTCAAAAATTCTTTGAGATTAAAACCTACACAAGTGATTTTTTCTTCAAGAAGTCTTTAAAACCATTAGAAATGAAAGCTAAATAATCACCCCTTAGATTTAAGCGGAATATGTCAAAAAAGTCACACAAAAAATAAAAAATCATTACAAAAAAACAAATATTAAACAAATGGTGATTTTGCAGTATATTATCTCTATGATTATTACATTTCTCAATATTAATTTTCACTCGAGTGACAACGTTAGTTTTTTTTTAAGATAGTTTTATTTGTTTTTTAACCGCAAGCATTAATTCTACACTTAAGAAAAGTCTATAACCACTTTCGTAATAATAATTTACGTCCCAGAATAAAAAAATCCCCTAAAAATACTTTAAGGTTATTTTGGAATTAGCGAAAATATTATCGTAATACGCAAGGGGCGCGGGGGGAGGACGCGCGCGGCCCCGTGGTTGCGCTCGCGCCCGGTAGCGTAGGTATATAAATAATGAATAACTGCGATAATCGCAGTTATTCATTATTTAAGTAGGTAGTCTATAAAATGTCTTTAAATAAAGTGAGATAAGTAAGGATAGCTAAACTACCATTCATACTATACGTAGTGGATCTAAAGAATTGGTAATAATTGGTGCAAATCATATCACACCGACATATACTTAGGTATATAATATGTATAAGTTTGCCATGTAATCATTCGAACACACTATGAAATTAACCAGGCAACATATGGTTCAAAAAATGTACACCTGTGAGGCTTTGCTAAAGTTTTTTACCTATTATTTCCATACTGTTATTATAAACTAGCTGTTGCCCACGACTCCATCCGCGTGGATTTCTCGTCATCTTGATTGATTTAAATAGATTAGAGTATGACACATGAGAAAAAAGAAAAAACCAGCCAAGCAGGTGCTGAGTCACGCATAGTATAGGGTTCCGTAGTTATCCGTAAAAGTGCATTTTACAAGTTAAGCCCTAATAACTTCTGAATTTACAAAGCTATACAAGCCGTTAAAGTTTTCCTTTAAAGTTTACCACATGTATTACCTTCATGTGTTTAGCTATTAGAGGGGGAGGGAGGGGAGGGGCACGCCCTTGTCTATCAGCTTTCAAGCTTAATACTTTCAACTTCGATATATATATATCGAAGTTTATAGGAAAACTATCAGAGCTAAGTACTAAATATAAACTAAAAAGTTATAGGCGACAAACTTTGGTATTTACACAAACATTCAGTATTTTTGGAGGTAATAAACGCCGGGAACTGGCTGCAGTCGGCGACCTGGCGTACTACGTTTCATGTTCGTTTCTTCCCTCGTATCTTCTAAACTAACCAATACGAACATACGACGGATCGTTGTGAAGATGCGTCTTAACCGTTCGTGACTCACACCCACTCACATTTCAATAATTTAAAATGATACCCTCTAGAGTGCAAAAAGCAGTGCAAAAAAGATTTTTGAAATTTCTTATGTTTATTAAACGAAACGTATTTTCATTTAGACTACAAAATATATAATTTATGTACAATAATATACTAACATTCTTCCCCAAAGCCACAGAATTAATATAAGTCCAAAGCTTCAAAATATGTCCAAAAATATTTACAGTCAGGTTTTATTAGTGTAAATTATGGAAGCTATCCCTTGATTTATCCTGTAGGACAGTCACCACCTTAGAGTACAACATAAAGGTCAATACTATTTTGGACTAAAATAAAAGAGTGTTTTTAAAAGAAAATTACTTTTATTTTTGCACACTATTACATGCAAATTATGATTATATTATTTCTTTAGTTAAATTCTTAATTTCTTAGATTGTATCATGTCTGAAGGTTCCCTAGATGCAGTATCATAAATGTAAATTTCGGGAAGAATTTCGTCATCCTCTTCGTAAGGATCATCATCGTCATTAATATTTTGAGCATTCGTGCATGATTGACCTTTGCAACTTTGGCATACCTCTGAACATTTAAGCCCGGCTTTGCGGCAACCACATTGCGGGCCGCAACTTTTTTTACACTTACAGAAAATCATTTTTAACACATTTTCTGGTGCTGGTTTCATTGTAGAAATGACCGGTGTCAAAATCTTGTTCTGTACCTTCCAACCGAATTCTGTTGGATTTAAAGGGTTTCCCAACCAAGATTGTATTTGGTGGTAGACACGTAATGAATGTTGCTTAGCTGCTGACTTTGTTGGCGGTAAATTCGCCAAATTTATTTTACTTTTAGTTAGACTTTGAGCAAACTTTTGATATCGTAATTCGTCTAAGCTTCTATTTAAGTCACCTCCGTATAATGCCGTAAAGAATCTTTCGCCCGATGAAATAATTGCATCTTCAGAGGGTTGTTTTTCATAAAATACTAATAAATGTTCTTTTAAATTTTCATTCTTGTCTAAAACATCAAAAAATTTTTTCTTTCCGTAATTATACAGCGCCGAAGTAGTATCACATCCACTAAATGCATGTAATAATAAAATGTAATTTTTGAAATGGTCATATTTCAAACAATTGGAATTATATATTTTTGATTCAGTTTTACCCTTTGCGGGTTTCATAATGAACACGTTGTCTTCGTTTTTGGCCAACCCAGTTAATAAGACCAAAATATCTATATCATCACATATAATACAAACACATTCGTGAGAAGAGGATAAAGCTAGAGCTTCCAAAACAATTCGAGTATCAGCATCAGCTTCGCACTGAATAACGTTAACGCCACTTTCCCGCAAATATTTGCTTAGTAGTGAAATAAATCTTGATTTATTTTTGTTGCTTGTCAAAAATTCTGCTTGAGATGTTGTCATTTGCATTTTAGGTTCAAAAAATACGTCTGCTGTAGTTTTATTGACGGACCTTCTCATTCTTTCTGCAGTTTTAGTGCATGTGAGTAAGGTATTATCCTCATACCCATCGAAAACAGTAGTGACATCATTGCCATAATGTTTCTTTACGTACTCAATTATAACGATACAAATATCTTCGTAAGTTTGACCTTTGTTCCATACAACTCTGTGAAGGAGATGGCCACCATCAATAACAAAATGTATTTTTTTGCCAGTAAAAGAAATGTCAAGTGGAGTGAACAAATCATACAATGCGGATTTTTTTGTTTTACGCATTCCTGAGTCATCGAATAATGCAAGTGGGTAGGGCGTTAACTCGAAGGTCAGATATTCTTTCATTTCCTCTTCGCTTTTCTTCAAAAATGAAATTCTTTGAAAAATCGTTAGTGGATCGATAGGAGTGTCGATTTCGTCTTGAATTTTAGAAGCAGAATTTATGTTTGAAATTGGTATAACTCTTTCCTTTCTGGAGTAAGTAAGGTCTGAGAATGGAATGCCAATTGTCTTCGATAAAATATTTTGGCCCACTTCAAAAGCTTGATGGCAGTTTGTGTCGGTATTCCCGGTTATACCTGTGCTCAAAGACATTATATTTTTGTCCGATTCATTTTTGAATGGTTGATGCTCTTCAAACCAATAAGCCAGTTTAGCGACGTCTGTGTTATCTCTTTCCAACCTAGCAGGAGTGGAATCTTTGTGAATATCGTCATTATTATTGTCAAAACCACAAAATGACTCCAGACAACCCTCGACTGCCTGAACAACAGGCATAGACAGAATCCATTTTGCTAAAATGCTGTCTGTCATTCCCCTTCCATGGGTCAATCCACCTCTACACTTCATTTTTTTCATCAGTGATTGTTCAATCACCATATCGGTCCACGTACCCGACCAAAATTTGTCGGTTCTGCGGATAGTGAATGCCCCATCGATGAATTTTTTGTATTCTTCGGGCGGCATCATTTCTTTCAGGTTATCCATATCCTGAATGTAAAGTCGAAGACTTTTTGCATAGTTGAAATGTCCGGATGCAATAAAAATTGGTAACATCTGTTTCACCGTATCCAGATGGAGTTTCCAATTTCCAGAACGTTCAGCTTCAATGAATTTTTTCACAAGGCATACCATTTTAAAATATTGAACCCATAGTTTTGCTGTAGGACTTCTGCTTTCAATTGCGGTTAAAGAATTAAAAAATCTATTTTTAATTACATCTATAATTTCTTTGGTCATATAATCAGAGGTCCTCTCCTCATCATTATTAAGATTATGTAAAATATTTTCAATTTCGATATTTTCCTCGTCATTTAAAGTCATCTCATTAAAAATAAGCCCACCAAGTACGAAATAAGTCATTAAATTGGCCCTCAAAGCTCTAGAATACGCATGTCCAGTTAACATGTGAGTAACTGTATTTGGGGCATAAATAGTGGACCATAACTCTTTAAGGCCACTGCCTGCCATTATATAGCCTATGCTTCCCATGAACGACATAAGAAGGTGAAATCCTCCAATGCGGACGACAACATTTTTTAATAAAGGTGTTTGCGTTTCAGTAGCTGCAGCAACCATTTCTCTCGATTTTGCGTACAATGGCTGATCAAAAGTAACAATTGTGATTTTCTGATTATTCTGTTCTGTTTTTTGTAATGCCAAATTTAATACAGTGTTTATAGTGTCATAATTTGACGGCGGAGAGTTTACAAATGGAAGAATCTTAATGTGTGTAACTTCAAACGGTTGCTTTTCGGTCAAATTTTGCATAAATCCATTCCAGCCACAAACATCTGGTATATTTTTATGTTTCCCGTACAACCACAGTATATCACTGGTTGATGGCATAATTGTTTTGCAGTCAGTGACAGTTTCTTTTACAATTATTTCTTTAAGACCGTTTTTTCCTTTATTATAATGCAGCAGCGGAACATATCCAAAGTTACCTACCACTTCCGCGTTGGGAATTTTACCAATTCTAGGTATTTCATGTGCATGTTTTTGCGGAGGAATGGGAGTCCTGCACTCAATACCACCCATTGCATGGAAAGTGTTATGCCCATCAATGGTATTTATGTTCGCATCCGCGTTATCAAAGACAAACTGTACAAATCCGGAATTATTTTGATCAGAATTATCAAAGTTGATCGCAGATATCTCAAATGTGTTTGTCTCTGCGTATGAAGCACAAAATCCTAAACTATTTAAGATGGTTATTAACATTTTTGAGCCAAAATTCTTTTTTAATGTGACGGAAAGTGCCAGTAAAATACAAGAAACAAACTTTTTTGGTCGTAGCATTTGAATAATAGTGTGAGCAATCGACAGCAATTTCCGTTTGACTGATTGATCTTTCGGTTTAGGCCCCGCAAGCGTTTCGAAGAAAAGTTCTAGGCTCTGAGGAACATCTTCTTTAGCATTTTTTAAAAAGTCGTTTGAGCTAGGATAGCTAGTTTTATCGTATGGTTTTGTACGTATATCTTCTCGGATTATTTCAGCTGCTTTTTTTACAATTCTCAACCTTTCTTCGTCTGTGTTATTGCTTCTTTGTAAATACCAGTCATTGAATAAAATACTATCAACAGAATCTTTAAAAGACACTATTGGACTTCCTCGTGGTAAATTTGTAATATAAATTCTACTTCCAAATTTTTGTTCTAGCCTTTTAAGTATGGTTCGATCATCTGGGATATAATCAGATAGCAGATTCTTTAATTCTATGATACTAAATTGTGAGTCTTCGTTTTCTTCAATGTAGTCAAAAATAATTTGCATTGCCGTAGATACATCGTAGCATTCAGGTCGGCCTGAAATACAAATAAGTAATTAATACTCAATCTACTACACATTCGATCTATTTAGTATATATCAACGGTACAGTTAACATGTTAAGTAGGTACCTCTCTTTAGATTTCGTTTCGGTAACAATACACCTGAATAGCAGTCTTTGTGGTAACGTGCTTGTACACGGGAAAGGGGCACATTTTCAACCCTTTGTAAGATCTGCAATAATAAAAATAATATATGATCATACTCTTCATCAATAAAATTAAATATAAAAACATACACGTACTCGTAAAGACCTATACCTAGTGTTATAAAAAGCCGAAATATAGTGACAACTAGTCATGAAATTAAACAAATTTTCCTAGGGAATGTGTGTATGTTATGCAGTGTGTTGCAAATAGGGCTCCTTGTGGTATATTGTATGTACGGAACAACAGAACTAGTTATTTAGAGTTTTGTGTACGGAACGTGTAATGGACGTTATGTCCATCCGTCCGTCAGTCTGTCACCAGGCTGTATCTCATGAACCGTGATAGCTAGATAGTTGAAATGTTCATAGATGATTTCTGTTGCCGCTATAACAACAAACACTAAAAACAGAATAAAATAAATATTAAAGGGGAGCCATAATCCCATACAACAGACATGATTTTTTTCCGTTTTTAAAGATAATGGTACAGAACCCTTCGTGCGCGAGTCCGACTCGCACTTTACCGGTTTTTACCCTTTAGGTACGGAACCCTAAAAATTCTCGAAATATTTCTGCTCCGTGTTTGCCTATCTTTTTATTGAACACTCTTCTTCGTGGTAGGTATTCTAACCCATTAATATACCTACCTAAGTAGACAAGTAGATAATAGGTTTTCGTAAATTAACGTATCTGATAAGGAAGTACGTAATTATGTTAAGTAAACAGTAGTGTCTACCCACCACGGAATATATACATACCTACCTATAATAAATATCCTCCGTGTTACCTACCCACCATCCACTATAACAGCTAATTAATTAGACTTGTCTAGTTAAAGTTAAATATACCAGTAATAATTTAATTTGAGTAAGTATGTACCTACCTTTTGGCGAATAAATGAATCTGGATTGTTTCGAAGAGCCGCAACTATTGTTTGTTGGGTTTTTTCGCTGCTGACTCTGTAAGTTAAACATCGCTTTTCTATGGGTTTTCTATTTTCTTTGTCCATAAAGTCATCTGTGAGTTCTTGGGCACAGATAAAACATTTGTCCTTATATGGAAACTGAGACCCATTACTTCCACTTGGGCCAGCGACAGCTTCTGCGGCATTTTGGTCGGAAGAGTTGAATTTCAAAGGCTTATAAATACCTTTAAGACTTTCTTTTGTGTATTTCTTTCTGCATTTCGTATGTAAACAAATCTCATTAAGACACCCAAAAAGATTTGATAAACCGTCTTTCCTTAAATCGCTAAATTTAATTAAAGTCTCTAGTCCTTTCTTCTGCACAGTCACTGTGTCACCACTACTCAAAGGATTATTACAAATAACACAATCCATGTTGCCTTTTCTTTGAATAAGTACTACTGCCGTAGAAGTCCACACGGTAAAAGTACGTATGTCAATGTTTAACAATGAAATCAGAATGAACCGCACAAGCGCACCGCCATCCACCGGCCGGCGAGTGCGCGTTTTCTATCCCTGTCACACACTATCACAACGATCGAGATGTACCCGCGTTCAAGGTCACGCGCCAACCGCTGTGCCATAACGCATAGTAGGTATTTCAAATTTTCTTCGAATGCTCTCTATAAAATTTAGTGATTTTTTGGATGAGTGTGTGTTTAATGGCAATAATTTAAATTGCCATAAAATATCTTGTGTAGAATTAATGCTCAACAGTATAAGGTGAAAAAACATCAAAATAATTAGATAAACTTTAGTCACCCGGGTGAAAACTCACAGAAGCTTCCAAATACATTCTATGAACATGTTATAATAAAATCACCTTGTGTACAATTTATTAAGATACTTTTCTCTACTTTCTTAAAAAAATAAAAATATACGGATTATATCTCCAAAACCTTACACGAGAAAAAGGTGATTATTTTTTATTAACAAATGTTGTGTCTAAATAAGCGAAGGAATGGCAAATCCCCACTGTAGAATTTTATGAACATTCGTTTATAGGTATTTTACCTTTTGCCCCCTATTTCTAAGAAAGCTCTTGGAGGGGATGGGGGAAAACGTTACATGGGTTCCTAACAATTCTAAAACTTAATTTAGAAAAAGAAAACAAAACTGTAGGAAATAATGTGACTAAAATTTTATTTTTCCCGGACTATTTTAACTGTACCTGCGTTACAGCTAGGGATGCAATCGGGAACTTACTGGTTTATGCTACTAGGCAATTTTCTTGCTTCACATTTCCTTCTCCATTTTTCACAGTGTTTGACATTCTTGGTCGTTAGTCTTCTGACATGCCTATCATCTTTGGCGACATGAAGGCTACTTAGGTCCTCCACTTTTGCTCTACGATTAAGAGGCTTAAGGATGCGCTAGTCAGGTGTTTCGCCATACAAATTCTGTAGGGTGATGACTCCGTTGTTCGGTATCGTCTGTTTAAAGTTTTTAATTCTATCGATTTGTTTTTTCGTTATCTATGCTAGTATGGAATCATAATTGTAAAATTATAAGTACTTTAAAAGTTATGAGTCTCAAAACATTCCGTTTTAACACGTAATTTTAACGCAACTTTGGGCACAATTAAATACCGGAAGGAGTATAAAATCTCTAAAACAAAATTCAAACAAGCATAGTTTGGTTATTAAAAAATATAAACTATTTTACTTTTAATAAAAACATTCAGCTGTTATGTCACAAGAACACTTCTCCCAAACGCCTACTCGCGAATTTTTAGACGACGAAGATTTAGATTTTCAACAATATTTGTGTTTGCACACACTAGACTGTTGTTCCGATGTGCTTATAAATCAGTGTAAATAGTTCCGCGCTGTTCAAAACCGAGTCTTTCCCTTTCTCAGCGAAATAGCACGCATTTTAGCCACGTGCGCTGACGAGTTCGAGTTCCCGACCAGCGCATCCTTAAAGCCGCGAAGTGCCACCCGCCATTTTATTCTTGTACTCTTAATCAGATCAAATTAAATACATCTACTTCAGAAGACTATTACTTGTAGTAAAAATTAAGAAGACTACTACTGAAGATTAACTACTATCGCCAAAAGTTGCCACTTTTGGCATGGCAGTAATGATTTGATCTGATGTAGTGGACAAATAAATAAAATGAGGAGTGTGCCTCTAGTTGGCTGATCTATGTTAAGGAATTTGTGCGTACTACTAACAGTCTATTTTCTGTCTTAATTTTACAAATAAAGTTTTGCGTTTGTCATTAAATCTTCATTCGTGGAAACGGGCTCTGCAATTTGATTTTTACAGTTACATATTAATATAAAACAAGTTTGTTTTTTTATTATTTATTACACACTAGCTTTCCCCGTTCCGCAATTTTTTAATGTTTCTTATTATTTTGTGGCTATTCTGATATTTTCATGGTGACAGCAAAACTTAAAAATCAAAAACCATGAAAATCGGTCTAGCCGTTCCTCGTGTAAATGTTTTAAATATATAAAAGATTTGAAAATTTTGGTAGTTAATAGAAGTCCCATACCACATTATGTATGAATAAGGTTTTTATTTAATATGTTTTGTTTGGTTAACATTTTATAATAACTTGATTTACATGCGTGAGCTATAGCAAGGAAATAATCCTAGATTCATAGCTAGAAATATGTACTTTGTAACTTTATTAGTCAAAATAAGATTTATATTGAATGTTGCAGGGAGAGTTCATCCATAGATGTACTAGAGGTTCAAAGTTTACTCAACAGTCACTGGCGAAATATTTCACTTCAACAAAAAAAAAAAACAACGTGTTGCAATTAATGCAGAAAGTGAAAATTTGAATATTAACGTTGTCTTTGGTCACGTGTCCGTCTTACGAATTTGAAATCTGATGAATCTGTCGGTCACGTGACCTGTCGCGAGTTTAACATTTTTCCCCATCACAAAAAGTGCACAGCGCCGCTAAAGAAGCTGTCACTTTAATAAAAATATTTTTCCCCGCAACATTTGCAACATTCAATTATTAGTCATTAATTGGTCTTACTGCGCTCAACTAGATGTCATTCCCGAGAACCACTGCTGAAAAACTGCCTTTACGGATTTTAGGGCATAGAACACACGTCAATTGACTTTGAATTTATGGCCCCCCATAGAAACTCAAAAGGAATTGTATGGCATTTTTTTCATTTTCACCCTCACTCCATTATTTGTCTATGATCCTTATTGCCTAGAGAAAACATATGGCAGTCGGTCGTCTGATACTAGTAATAGTATCTTCTTCGTAGTTTGTGCCGAGAACAATGGCTCTTGGAATGTGACAACTCATATCATTAACATTTTCGTATTTGCTATGTTTAGATAAACTATTTGTCTGTGGATATAAACTGATAAGCAAAGTATAAAAATCACGTGGCTTGCCAAACAGAATATTACGCCGCCTATATTCCTAAAACTGCATTTTTGTTTCCATGACTTGTCGCATTTTTTAGATACACTTTGGTATCTTGTTTGAGCGTAGTGGATCCTTCTTTGCTACTAATTAGAGATGGGTCGTACTCGGCAAAATTAGGAACTTTGCCTCAAATTCGTATAATCTTGGCAGGCAACTTTGCCATATCCATATTTAAGTATGAAAAATAAATAAATAAGCGATATTGCCGGGTCGACCCATAGTATTTAACCCATTAGAATGCAAGAAAGAAGAGAATACAGACGCCGGTGGGGCCAAGTCTGTGCCAACGCTCTTATGTATGGAGCATGACTGCCAAGACCGTAGCAGCGTTGGTACAGACTGCTCCATCGGCGAACAAGCGCCTCAAGAAGATGGCGGTGAGTTCTGTATGAAGAGATTGAAGTTGTAGCTTAATGTGCTTTACACTTTCTATATAACCTTTTGTAAAATGTCTTCCATTCTGGCACAATCTACGTATTTTCGTAGTAAAGAAAATTGTAGAATGAGTCAGTTTCTTCTTCTGCGCAAATCTTTTAGTTAGATTCATCTAAATGAGCCATAGAATATTTAAAATTGTTTCCATTGTATTGTCAAATATCCCCTCATTCTTTCAAAAGTTGCAAGGGTATCGTTACAGTAACGAATAGGAAAAAAATTAATACAGTATAATGACAATTTGCTATGTTTTGCACAAGAAATGCTTTCCGAATCAATTTCTTTGCTTATTAGATTTTAAATTCTTCATATCAATATATTTGAACGTAACTAATCTGTCACAATTTTCGTTTTTATTGGAATATATAAATCTAGGCAAAGTTGTAAATATTGCCAATGAAATTCGTTTTTTTTCCTCTGATTTTTATTGATATACCTGAACATGAAATCACCTGGTTCAATGCTTATTTGGTATGCTTTTGTATGTGTACTGTATGTTTATGTTTTTACTTTTGCATTAAGTTTGTTTATGTATGTTTCGTGACAGACAGAAACCCCGTTGACGGGTAGTCTCTATATTACATATGTGTTTAGTTAGTTAAATGTATTTTAATTATTATGATCGTTTGTACCTAGCAACTTTTGGGAATTTTACTGGCATATTTTTCTGAAAATCACATATTGCCTATGACCATTTCGTAATATTGCCCGTTGAATTGGCAATGTTGTCAAACCTACCCGCAATATTTGTCTTATAATTTAGTAATTCTTAAATTATTTGTCCTCAATAAGTAATTTTGTAATTAAATAAATTATTTTGTAACTTATATTTAGGGAACCCATCGATATAAAATAATGCTAAGCGAAATCAACTACCCTTATTTCCAAAACAAATATTTTGCAAAGCGAAACATCAAAACTTGTTATTTTGCACAGACACTGGCGTATCTGAGGTCCACGACCTAACTTTCTTAAATATAGGATGGGGTTTTTAATCATTCATAAATAACAAATAGTGTGTATAAATAAATCAATCTTAAATGTCCGCATCGTTATCGTGGCCTTTTGGTCTTACAAAGACTTCGTTATAAAGATTTATCACTTTTGATGTAAACAGAAACAACATAATATTGGACATAAATTACAATTTGCTGTTAATTAAAATTGTTTTCATTCTTTTACACTGCTAGGCAAAACAATGGCAAATGTGGGACATAATAGGTTAAATAAATAATTTATAATTAGTTTAAAAAACTAAAAGACACGCTTTTAGCACGCTAGTCATGTATTGTCATCAGAACTCAGAGCGTGTGCAAAATTTCATCCTAATCGAAGACCGGGAAGTGGGTCAAATTTGGATTCCAAGATTTTCTCACATACAAGTAAAGCTAATAAAAGCGTGTTAAAAAATATCATTCACACATAGATAATAAGAAAGAAAAATATGGTGTTCAAAAACCGATACATGTATCCAATTTCGAATATAAAATCTTTGACTTTTTTGTTTCAAAACCTATCCTACATTTAATAAAGAGTGACGCCAGGCCTCTGTGCCAGGATTCCTGTGTCTGATAGTGGTGTCCTTGCTTGCAGGAGCCGGTGAACTCGTACAGCACGGTGGATCTCTCCCCCAACCCCCCCTCGGAGTCCACCATCGAAGACCAGAGCTTCAGAACCACCAAGGATGACCTGCTGCAGCAGATTTCTAAGGTATAGAATTTCTTAAATTTTGTAATGTTAACATACAGTCGCCGTGTGGTTCCCGGCAGACTAGAATAGGACCACTCCAAGTCTTCCCGTGAATGTCGTAGAAGGCGACATTGGACACAACACAAGCTAAACAAAGCTTACAGACATCAAAGACCTCTCCAACCCGTCTGGCCAGCGTGGAGAGTTGGCCAAATCATCTGACTACTCTGGCCACTACATGGCTCGGTAGTATAGAGAGAGTCGAGCTCTGCAGTGGAGACCTAAGAAAGACCTGATGATAAGATGCAGGCAATGTTTAATAAGTTAATAACGTTGAGAAAAAATAATATAGATAAATAGCTAGTGTTTCTCTTAATTTATCTAATAAATAATAATGAAAAGTAATACTACAAAAATACAACAAGTCTAAAATTTACTAGTTGCGACAATTTTTTAAGGAAAAAATTCGCCAATTGCGACTTGAGCTCGCCCATGAAGGGTACCTAGAAGCAGGCTTAGATTAGCCAAAAAGCTCTATAATTATTCGCCAGCAAATAAAGATTTTGTTCGTAAACCATATGTACATAAAAGATTTTTTAAATTTGATATGATGAAGGATTAAAAGAATCCATTGTTGGGTGGAGATAGTGTTGCTTACTACAGCGCCTTCGCAATTAACGCTGACGTATCCGACGGTTATGTCAGAATACCCTTATTAATATTTTATAGGCATTTTTTTTCATTCATAACTCGTACAGAGTAAAGACAGCTGGTTCAATCAAATCCTGCTCATGTGGATGTTTTTTCCCATATCATATTTTTTTTTTAATTTTATTTATTTATTATCACAAAATCTACAGCTCTTATGAATATAACAATAAAAAATCTTATAAATTACACTTACAGCCAATAACAGATTTACATTTTTTAGTTTAATACAGATAGCACGAATTCTTTTCTTTTTTTATTTAATTATATATTAATATTATTGAGCAAGATAATAATAATATGGAAAAAGACGTCACAGTATGTATATATTATATACATACTGTCACGTCTTTTCCCTTGTGGGGTAGACAGAGCCCAGGTCTATAAAACCCTTAGGTCACGTTTAGCATATTGGTTAGCTTGTAGGTCTAAATTTTCCATCTTATTACTTAAATGAAATATACCCTCATTAATTTAATTTTCCAAAATTCCAGGTGGATCGGGAGATGGCGCTATCAGAGGCGACGCTGACGAAGCTAAAAAACAAGCAGTTAGAGCTCGAGCAGTCCGCGTCGAAGCCCGAGCGCGCCGAGGAGCCCGAGGAGGCGCCGCCGCGGCACAGGAGTCTGGCGCAGTGCGTCTATGCCGACAATAGGAAAAAGGTATGTCTGTCGCCACAGAACACAGAAAGACATTAGAATGGCCTTTTGGGCGGGGCAAGCGCGCCGCAATGTTGACTAGATGCTCAAGCTTCTAACAAAACGCCCACTCCCGTTGTTTAGTGATTCACGGACTCTATCGTTGCAAGTAACGAGTAACGCGGCGACTCAATAATTGAAAAATGCCTAGTTGTGCTGTAATTAATTGCAAAGCAAGAAGTCAAGGGTCAAGTATAGCTAAAAAAAGGGTCTCTTTTCATCAGTAAGTAAGAAAAGTTCTCTTATTTATCGTTTTTAAGTAAAAATCTGTAAAAATGATATCAATACGAACATTCTCATTAATCAATTTCAAAAAATATACATTGCTGGGAAAGAACGCATACTATTACGATTGCGTCGTTTTAAGCACGTAATGTAAAATGAAATCGCTGGTTCGTCCGTTTTAGCTAAAACTCTAAACACGTAGTAAAGGTCATAGTGACACACCACCCACACTCTAAAGCATTCTATCGATCTATCGATAAATTTCAACTGTTGATGAAGTGAAACCATCGATGGGCACGATGAGTGATTATTAGTAGAAGATAAACTTGTGGACACTCACATGCACGCTAGTGTTATTAACCGACTTAAAAAAAGGAAGTTATTAATCGACTCGTATGAATGTAATTTTGTTAGATTGGCTAAATTTTTGTGTATGTTAATCTAAACTGGCCAAATTTCACAATTGTATGTATGTTTTTATTATTTTTAGGTTTAACTATGCATATTTTAAAAACTATAAGTCGGATTGTAATATACTTTTGTTGGACTCGGTGATTTCTTGCCTTATCGCGTCCACTCGTAGAGCTGTTCGCTTTATTCATATTGAATTCCGCATTCGTATTTCCAGTCACAATTCATATTTTTTGCCTCTACGATCATCATCATCAGGTCTTTGTTAGTGTCCACTGCAGGAGCATGACCCTCTCTGTACTACTAGACCCGTATATTAGCCGGAGCAGTCAGAGTATTTGCCCTTCACTCTCCACGGTGGCCAGACGGGTTGGAGAGGTCTCTTTGATGTTTATTGACATCCACGGGAAGATTTGGAGTAGTCCTATTCTACTCTGCCGGGAACCACACGGCACGATACAGAAACTTTTTTATTTTAGTGTCCATATTAAGGGGGAACACTAGGCACAGTAGCGACGCCAATCATTTTATTCCTAATACTTTACAAATAGAAAGGAATTCAAGAATATAAACAATACAAGCCTTAGTAAATAACCTGAAGTATTTTTTGAATCATGTTTATTACTATCAGAATCAGTGAGAATTATGAGAATCTGATTACCGCCAAAAACGGCCGTTTTTGGCGGTTATCACTTTTTCTCTCAATGACTGATTCTCATAATATTAAAACATGATTCCAAAAATATTTCAGGTTGTTTACTAAGACTTGTATTGTTTATATTCTTGAATTTCTTTCTATTTGTAAAGTATTAGGAATAAAATGATTGGCGTCGCTACTGTGCCTAGTGTTCCCCCTTAAGGAAAACTGCGAGTTTCATGACATTGGTTCAGTCGTTTATGAGACGAAGTTAAAAGGGATTTTTTAATTGTTTTTTGTCACTTCTAAAAAATCACATAAATGGCGAATTTGTAAGATTTTTTTATTAACTTTACACAGTTACAAAACTAGATAACTACTGGCTGTTACCAGCGGTTTTACACGCGTGGTGTATAGTTGTAGTAGTTATAGTTCATCCTTCTCAGTGCCCTAACCTATATGTATGCAATATTCCATGATGGTCGGTTCAGTAGATAGGGCATGAAAGCGTAACAAACAAACTCACTTTCGCATTTATAATATTAGAATGAAGTAAAAAAAATTACTATAAATTAGTAATTCTTTTCGCACTGAGATACTATTATTTCTTGAAGCGCACTATATTTTTTATCAGCTTTTTTAAAAAAGACCTTATATTCAGACAAAAAATTGTTGGCAACCTAGATACATCATACCTATTGCGATTCAACTAAGAAACTACATTGTACACTCCGTGCCCGATTCCAACTTCAAGTATCGTCAAGTTTTTTAATGACGTAAGTAAATCATCAGACATCAAACCCAATATCGTGTCCAACCAATATATCGATAGTGTCAATATTTTGTGTCACGGCACTAAGTGAGTAGCGAAGGTAAATATCACGTTACAATGAAATGTCAACCTTATTACGATGAATATAAAGTTTACCAATTTGTTTGTACACATGCTGCCATCTGTTGACGAGTGGCAGAACTTTTTTGTAAATCGAAGCTCGTAGATTCAAGAGGGACAAAACGTCGTAAATACTTTTCTTATCTACGGCAAACTGAACTCTATTTCCATATGTTGGAGGTGTGTTTTCGTTCAAAAGTTTGTATGATTTAGGCTAGTTCGGGATTAAAGTTATGCGACAAATCAAAACAGGTGTTTACTAGTAGTGCAACGTATTATTGACCGTTTGTATGTGTGAGTTTGGCGACAGCGGTTCCAGTATTAAATGTATCGTATCGCCCTTCTAAAGCACTTATTACACTATCCAATTTTTAGGAATCCTAATTAGGAAATCGGAAGATGTAATCGCAGTTAGGGTAGATCGGATCCGATTTAGGATGAATAGGACGTCCCGATCGCTCTATTTCCTAAATCGTATACGATTTAGGATAGTGTAATCGCATCGCTACGATTTAGGACGCCAATTTGCCCTCCCGCCAGCGTTGCCGACATCAAAAGTCTGGATTACCCAAAAGCCTAACTGAAAATCCCCAAATTTGTGGCAAATAAAATCGATATTTCCCATATTTTCCTCACAAATTTTCAAAAAAGAAATTAAAGTACTGTTCAGTTATATCAAATATATTTATCACCTACTAACACTTAAGTATGATATTGACGATTACAATCATCGTATTGCAGCTTTTCATTCTTTAGTAAAACTTGTGTTATGGGATACTAACTCAACGATACTATATTTTATAATAGATACTAATAAGACCCAGGTCAATCTGAAAGTTATCATTTTTCATCTTGACCTGACCGGGGATCGAACCCGGGACCATCCGTGTCACAGGCCGGCGTATTGACCGCTGCCCCACGGAGCTCATCATACAACTAATATTATATTCTATCAACTTAAAATACCTTTCCAGTAAAAAAATATGAAAGGTTATTTTTTATAAAAAAGATTTTTTTTTATATTTCAGGTAATTTCTGACATGACCCGACTGGCAACACTACGATTTAGGAACCGATTTAGTGTAGTGTGATCACTAGCTTCCGATTTAGGTTCCTAACACGTTCCTAATTAGGATTCCTAAAAATTGGATAGTGTAATAAGTGCTTAATGTCTTTCTGTGTTCTGTGTCTGTCGCCATCTTAGGTTTGCCTATTATTATAACTACAAAAACAAAACAACGGCTTGCACTCCGGTAGTACCGGCAGAAGTGAAAACTGTGCATTTTTGATATTTTGAAATGGTGAGGGAATAACTTTGCAGAAAAAAATACTAAATAAAATGTAATAATGAATATTAGGTATAACAATAAATATCATGACATAAAAACAATGGATTTGGTCATTTATTTTAAATACGGGTCTACTGGCTTCAATGATATTGTGATAGTTTTTTCACCAGGTCACGTGTCCGTCTTACGAATTTTCAATCTGACGAATCCGTCGGTCACGTGACCTGTCGCGAGTTTTAACACACACAGCGCACAGCGCCGCTAAAGAAGTTTTCACTCTTCGCTCAACAATACCAACTAGATATCGCGGTACGTACAAAATCGAAGCAAAATTCTGTCCGCTTGAATGTAGCTATAAAACCGTTTTAAGTTTAACGTATTCTCGACCAAAGCACGTGATAATAAAGTCGCAATTCTATTATTCCAACTAAACAAAATAAGAGCTCACCGTCTGGAGTGCGCTCTTATTTGCCGAGCCGCTTTTCTTGCGCCGACCTGATATCTAGTTGGTATTGTTGATCGAAGTTTTCACTTCAAAAATTGCTTAATTTAATTAAGGGTTAGTTCTTACCTACAAGCCCACCGACATGCTAAACGTGGCCTTTTGGTCTTGGGGCCTTAGGCTCTGTCAACTCCGTGAGGGATAAAGACGTGATACATACTATTACGTCTTTTTCCCTTGCGGGGTAAACAGAGCCCAGGTCTATAAAACCTAACGGCCACGTTTAGCATGTTGATGGGTTTGCAGATGGAGAACGGAATCAAAATAGTGATGGGTTGCTAGCCGCATCGGCTATTGACATGATTCCTCACGCTCAGTCCCTTGATCGTGCTATCACTACATATTATAAAACAAAGTCCTCTGCCGCGTCTGTCTGTCTGTCTGTCTGTTCGCGATAAACTCAAAAACTACTCCACGGATTTTCATACGGTTTTCACCAATAGATAGAGTGATTCACGAGGAAGGTTTTAAGGTATAACACATGCCCGGGCGCAGCCGGGTAGGGCTGCTAGTTATGTATGTAAATAATTATTATTTGTATGTTGTCACAGGCGGCGTCCGCGCACGGCGTGCTGGCGCATCTGGGCCCCCCCGTGCTGTACCCGCTTTACAACCAACCGCAGGACGCCGAGGTCTACCACGAGAACATCCGGAAACACCGCCTCTTCCGGAAGCACCTCGCCGACCACATACGGAGGCTGAAACAGGAGGCCGAGATGGTGAGTATACCTTCTTTGCTGTATCTGCATGCCATCCTTACCTGGTTGAAATTTCTAGTATTCGTACCAAGCGCTTCTCATCATTTATTATGTGCAGAGCTAGGGATTGGAACGCATTGCCTACGTCTGTATTTCCGAGTGCATATAACCTGAATCTTTTTAAAAATTAAGTGAATAGGCTTCTTTTTGGTAAGCTCGCGTCATCTTAGGCCATATCTTTGCCTCTGGGCTAGATGATGGTCAAGTGCAAATTCAATTAATATAAAAAAATATCTGAACTTAACATTGGTCGAAATGAGGGTGTTCTGAATCGATTTTTCCTCCAGATGGTGCCACTCTGTCGAGATATAGTTTCTTCTTCTGTTTTATAGTATGGCTTCCACCGAGATCTCAGTGATTCTGCCAATGTCCAGTTAATTAAGATACTAAGTATCGTGTTGGACGGTAAAGTTTTAACAAGTAACATCTAAGATGGCGTATGTTCTTTGATGCCTCGCGGGAGCTTCTTTTGACAAATCTATACAAGTCCATATAACAGTCATTTCCCAAATTGTTCATGAGCACGAGCACACGCAAACATTAAAAACAATTCATCATGAAACGCGTTGCTTAGTGTCCTTTATCAGGCCGAAACCTTGTGAAATTTCAAATAAAAGTAAATGCGGGCTAAGATTCATAAAGCCAGCCGAATTCCTTTTAATCCATCACTAATCTCGTGCAGCTTGACCGGTGACCCGCGCGGCTTGTATTTTTTAAGAAATTTTAAAGGCCAAATTTGTATGCCTTTTATTTCCTTTTTAGGGTTCCGTAGTAAACAAGGAACCCTTATAGTTTCGCCATGTCTGTCTGTCTGTCTGTCCGTCCACGGTTTTACGCAGAGACCATAAGTACTAGAAAGCTGTAATTTGGTATTAATCATGGCAAAAAAGTGCTAGAATAAAAACTTGAAAAAAAAATTTTTTTACGGTAGCTCTCACACAAGTAAAGTGGGGGAGTAATTTTTTGTCTGTGTGGGGTATCGTTAAATTGGTCTTTCAAAAATATTGTGAGGTTGAGAACACCATTTTTCGATTTAGGGATCCGTTTCCGAAATATTTGGTTTTAAAGTGCGAATTTTTGTTAGAGGTAATTGTTACCCCCCCCCCCCCTCTATCTGATATAGATACGTAAAACAACGTAGGTTATATATAGATACGTGAAAACAACCAACTTATAAACTGTAAAATTTCATACTATTTTCATTGTTAGATGTTTTCGGTCGTTAAACTGTAAGGTGCGAGTGTGAATAGTGTGAACTCAAAGTTGTCATTCGCAACTACGGAACCCTACACTGCGCGTGGCCCGACACGCACTTGGCCGCTTTTTTATTATTTACAAATATTAAGAAATATGAGATGTGGTTTGTTAATTATTATACGTCTTTTTAGGAAGATAAGAGTATTTATTTATAGTGTACATTTTGTCTTTCCAGCGAGAAGATCTCTTAGCAGAAGCGTATAGTAGAAGAGCAGCGGAGTGGATGAGAAGAGTGGAGAGGATAGAGCAGGGACAGAAACGAAAAGCGAAGGACGCGAGAAATAGAGAGTTCTTCGAAAAGGTACGAGTATGACCTAACTGTATTGCATGTCGTCATTGTGTCAATCTAGCAGCTTTGACCAACTGAAAAACTCTTGACGAAAAAAAAAAAAAATAAGGTCATCAAGATGATTTTTTTAAATCTGTGGTCATCACTCATCAGATCACATATTTGGTCTATGGAAATTAGAGTTTATATAAAATGTTTCAGAGACGAATTTTTTTTTAAATCTATGTAAAATGTATTTGACATGACAGCTTCTGTGGCGCAGTGGGTAGCATGCCGGCTTGCGACACGAGGCGTCGGGTTCGATCCCCGGCCAGGTGATGATGGAAAACGATCTTTTCAGATTGGCCTGGGTCTTGGATGTTTTTCTGCTTATATAAGTATCTGTTATAAAATATAGTATCGTTGAGTTGGTATCCGAGTTGAGACGATTAAGGCCCATGATAAAAATGTCTGACAGACTAGCAACAGTGAGTCATGGTCAAACGACACGGCGTTTTTCGGTTTAGAAATCTCGCGTTTAACATAAAAAAAATACACATGATATCTTACTACAACCCGCCTCCGCCTTGGTGATATATCATGCTTTTATTCCGAACCCCCTCTCCCCTTTTGAGCCTCACGTGATTAATGGACGGCCCTTAATAATCTAAATCTGTTGCTTGCAGGTGTTCCCTGAACTGAGAAAGCAGCGGGAAGAACGGGAACGGTTCAACCGGCTGGGCGCGCGTGTGAAGTCGGAAGCTGAGCTCGAGGAGATCGCGGATGGCTTGCATGAGCAGGAGCATGAGGACAAGAAGATGAGGTCCTTGACGGTAGTCCCGCCCTTACTGAGGGACCCTAGGGACCGGCGGCCCGTCTATGTCGATACGAATAGTAAGAAAAATTGTACATTTTTTCGGTCTTAGATTTTGGTCTCTCTCTTTGGCCTTGATAGTCGTAGCGCGTCAAAACTTACATGTACGTATAGCCTAAAGTTTGATCTATCTGTTGAGGGTGGTTTCATTCAAATCTGAACAGTAGTTTAGGAGTTATACTGGATTAAAGCACACCATTGCTAAGGTTAGAACTGTAAGTCTTAGGCCAAGTTCGCGGTGATCACCGTGACCTGGACTGTCCCTTACTGAGGGATAGGCGGCCCGTCTATGTCGATACGAATAGTAAGAAATTTTTTACATTTTTTCGGTCTTAGTTTATGGTGTAAATCTCCGGCATCGCGACATCTTCCATGAGCAGGGGTATGCATGCAGGAAGATACGGTCCTTGAATGTAATCCTGGCATTACTAGTTGTATCCATCTATATAGTAAGCGTCTTTTCCTTGGTTCCCTGATGAGAACTGTTTCCATTTTTGATATACGATATTTACCCGTATTGTTCTGAAAACAGAGAGCATAATTCTGCAAATATTAATGGTTGACCTTAAGACGGAAATTCTACAGGTTGGTGTCTCTCTTGCACATATGCAATTGTATATAATATACTCGCAACTATAACTACAGTTTTCATACAATTGATTATGTGTGAGCGGGACACCAACCTGTAGCATGTTCGTCTCTTTCTATGGCAAAAGTAGTTCAACTTATATAAGATCTTTTGTTTTTATCATTCGTGTGGGTGGCCTCATGATTCAAACCAAGTTCTGCTTGTGGTGTCTCGCATGTGGCCTCAGGATCCTAACCAAGTTCTGATTATGCTTTCTCGCGTGTGGCCTCAAGATCCTCTTGTACCGCATGAAACCCACGCCCTCACTATCCTGACATATGATTGCATTCGTCTCTAGTGGGGTGCGAGCTACATTCTCTACTCTACTCTATGGATCTAATGATCTAAAATTTAAACCATTTAGCATAGAAGTTAACATCAATTAATGAGTTTTAATTGTGTCAGGGCGCTGTATGGACATGGAGTCAGAGCACAAGGAGTTGCAGCTGCGCAACACGTGGTCGCAGGCCGAGCGTGAGGTGTTCAGGGAGAAATACCTGCAACACCCTAAGAACTTCGGCCAGATCGCCTCGTTCCTGCCCAGGAAGAGCGTGCGGGACTGTGTTAGGTGAGTCATGCCAATATGGGTAGGTGGCTCTATGTCAATAGCAAAAGGATCATTTTCCCCCGAACATAATTCGTCTTTGCACGGTCATGGTAATAGAGCCTCTATTACTAAATCGTAAGGATCATATTCTCGTGAACAGCAACATGTCGTAAAAGAGAAGTAACTGCAACACCTTAAGATGCGCCTCGTTCCTGCCCAGGAAGAGCGTGCGGGACTGTGTTAGGTGAGTCACGGCAATATGGTCCGTATTTCAACAGCAAATGGATTAAATTGACCTGAATATAAGGACTTGTCACTATGTGATCACGGCAATGAAGCCTCTAAGACAAGGTGGTAGGAAGCATATTCCTCTAAAGAGTAATACGTAGTCGCAGGTTGATTACGAAGTACCTGCAGCACTCTAAGAATTTAGGACAGATCACTTTGTTTCTGGTTTCCCGGGACTGTATTAGGTGACTCACGCCAATACGATCCGTATTTCCACTGCAAACGCAGCATATTCCTCTGAATATAAAAAGTTGTAGCGATATAATCACGGCATGCAGTCCTTAATACTATGGTATAGGTAACATATTTCCCTGATTTTATTAATTTCGAGTGTTTGTTATTTTTTTTTAAATTCGTCCTTTTTTGTCCAGATTTTACTACCTATCGAAGAAGGCTGAGAACTACAAGCAGTTGCTGCGGAAGCCCCGGCAACGACGCTCGGCGCGCAACCCGCCGCGGCCCGCACCGGAGCCCGAGCTGTCCGCCGGCGTCACCACGCGCCTGCAGCGGTCACAAGGTATGCCAGCAGCAAACACTTCTAAACTAAAGAATGGTGTGATGAACGATGTGGATCCTTTTCTGAATTCATAAGTGTATATAATAGACTGTATATAAACTGAGGTAGACGACCCGTACGTCCAAAATTCTGAAGCGTTCAACGGGAGCTAATTAACACTTAGCTCGCACCTTAAGGCGCGACACAGACGACGGACAGTGGCGGACAAAAAGTCCGCGGCGCGCTTTTAATAGTAATGCAATAAGGTTGCACTTTGTCCGTCTAATACCTCATGTCGCCTGGCGGACATACACAGACTAAATGCAACCTTATTATTGTACTAATAAGACCGCGCCGCAGACTTTTTGTCCGCCACTGTCCGTCGTCTGCGTTGCAACTAACTCCGTACTCTCCGTCTGTTTCTTGGAGTGGGGCACGTCTACCTCAGTTTATACAGAAGTCTTAGATCAGCAGCTTGCCACGTTCACAGTGGAGACACTCTCTGCGTGTAAGAGTTCTGACCTTGAGCCGGGGCGTGTAAGCGCTAGGGTTGATATTCACTCACTAGCCTCTTAGTGCCTGGGGTGCTCACAGTGCTCTAGACGCAAACACAACAGACAGCCCTCGAGCAGCCGGCGACGGCCCGCTCCACGCTCCGCGCGCCTCTCGCTGCCCCCGCGCACATCCACACATACCCGCAAGCGATTTTACGTGCATACATACTTATGTATCGAACACAAGACATACGAAAAATGACGAATATTTTTTTTGAGTTCCCAGCAATGGTTACAATCACAAAGGACAAATCTTATTGGTAATTCCATGGTACTAATGAAGTATTGTTTGTGGCAGGAGCAAACTCGGGGGCGCGGCAGACGGACAAGGAGCCGAGCGCGGACGAGGGCGGCGTGGTGCCCGTGTGCCCGCTCGCGCAGCCCGCCACCCCCGCCAGGTATGTCGTCATCATCATCATCAGGTCTCTTTTAGTCTCCACTGCAGGAGTCATGGAATCTCTTAAAGTATGATCTTTTGTTTTCTTTTTATTTTGTTCTGCATATACATACCCCCTTATTTTTAATTCAATACACAAACTTCAAAGGCCGCGCTACACTAGATTAGCATGGGATGGCATCGGAAACGACGCGTCACTTCAAAACAACCTTTTTACTTAGTATCATAAAATGCATAACTGCTTGAACGTGGCCGGCGGCCTGGCGCGGCCTCGCGCGGTCTAAACGCGAGCGTGCAGCCGCCGTTTTGCATCTTACGTCACTACTTCAGTAGACATATAGCTTGTTTTGAAATGACGCGTCGCTTCTGATGCCATCCTATGCCAATCAAATGTAGCGCGGCCCTAAGAGGTGACTCAGCCCATCAACATGAACAACTTTTATTATGGAACCAATGCTGAAAATTCAATTTTATTTTTACCTTTTCCATACATTTGGTCCGATCATCTGGACACTTTTGTATGGGTATGTAATTTTTTTTGAGTTCCCAGCATTGGTCCCTTATCAAAAGTTATTTATGTTGATGGGCTGAGTCACCTCTTAAAGTTTTCCAGCATTATCATCATCAGGTCTTTTTTAGTCTCCACTGCAGGACCCTCTCTGTACTACCAGAGCCATTACCCTAAGCAGTCAGAGGATTTGTCCTACCCCACGCTGGCCTGGTTTGGAGAGGTCTCTTTGATGTTTACAATCTTGGTTTAGCTTGTGTTTCCTTAGTCTCCTGCGAAAGACCTATTTTACTCTGCCGGGAACCACACGCCAGGTATGTACTTCATTTATATAAAAAAATACCGGGCATATTATTATTTATCAGTAATCGGCACAACGGGGTATTGCCGAGGAGATTAGCATATCCACTTGGTTGTAACTGAACATTACCTTTTTTTTGTAACGCGAAGATGTCCGTTCGGATCACGTACCAGCCACGGGGAGCCAGCACGGTTAACTATATCGTGTTGATTTTTTAAAATTAAGTAATGAATTAGGCATTTGTCTCCCATCTCACCTGATGGTAAGTGTCGATGAAGTTACATGCGTAGCCAAGAGATACCCATATATTCTACTTTTAAATGTCCCGGGATTGCACTTGTCTAGGAATATAGACGCAGGCAGTTCAGTCCACACCTTAGCTACTAGGACCAAAAAGGAACTGTCGAAGCTTGCTGGTAAAAACTCCGCGGTCTCTGATCTGCCGCTTTGTGCCAAGAGCGTGTGCTATTCTCGCTCCACAGACCAGGGGTACTATTTTTGAACGTGTGACCAATCGTCTTTGATCGATATTTGTATGGAAAAACCGCTCGTTTTCGAACGTCGAAATTTCAAAATCGTACCCCAGGCACGGCGACCACTGCAATGGTTCGGTCACGGCACGCTGTCAGATCTCACCAGCGAGAGGATCGAAACCATGTGGTCCCTACCTCTAATTCTTTGAATATGTTCTTACAGCGGCACCTAGATGGCGCTTCTGGTTGCGTCGCAACTTTGTATTGGCCATAATGACAAAACATACATACATAGATCACATCTTTATCCTTTGAGGGGTAAACAGAGCCCACGGTCATAAAACCGAAAAACCACGTTTAGCGTGTTAGTGGGCGTTAGGTGGCAATGGGTTGCTAGCCATATCGCCTATTGACAGTTTTTGTGATATCAGTAGGGAGCTCCCCTGTGTAGAATAAGCCTATTTCATTGAAGCCTTCTAACAAGTACCCACAAAGAATCATCATCATCTCAGCTGTAAGACGTCCACTGCTGGGCTCTCCCAAGGACTTTCACCATGGGAAGTTTTTCTCTTAAAACAGTAATTAATAATAAAAACAAGTTTGAAAAATTTTGTTCTACGAAGACCTAGATAACACATCTAAGGCTTCGTAGAACAAATTTTTTCTTATTATTTCCATACTCTTTCCAAAGATCTATTTAAATTGAGGTCAGCACTGGACCCCTAAAATTCATAATTACCCTGCTCGCTGCAAAAATACGTTCCGCTTTCGTTTTAAACTTTTAGATTACTTAAAAAAGTTTACGTTTACTTTAAATCACGCGGTTATTTCTTCATGTACATTGTACACCGCTCAAATAAAAAATACAGTAATAAATTCAGTATTCTCCAGAACACACCAGCAATAAGATCTCGATGGGATGGTTTAATTACGCTATGTCAACACAGCGTACGGCCCGCGGACATGAATTATTCAACCCCTCCCAACCCCCGCGCCTCGCGCCACGACTCTTTTACTTTTTCCATTCCTACTGCTTTAAGTGGATGAAAAACTAAGAAAACATTTTTTATTTTTGATCGGTTTCTAAAGGAGGTTCCAAGCAGAGCGTATATTTTACTTTAGGGGGTATACTTTCATTCTTGAGCGTCAGGAATCATGTCAATAGGCGATGTGGCTAGCAACTCGTCACTATTGTTTTTTGCCATTTTATTGTTGTACTCTTAAATAAGGTCAAATTAAAAAAAAATACTTTAGTACTACCGAAGTACTAAAGTATTTTTTTTTACTTGTACTATTTTTAGTATTACTTTTCATTATTTTGCATTTAGTAAATTGGGATAACTACTAATTACCGCCAAGTAGGTTGCATTTTAAATGACTACAACTAAGACCGTCAGAATTATGTCAGTATGGGATGCGGCTAGCAACCCAACACTATTTTGATTTCGTTCACACCAACATGCTAAAAGTGGCCTTGAAGTTTTACAGACCTGGGCTCCGTCTACCCCGCAAGGCCGAAAGACGTGATAGTATGAATATACAAGTAAAATTCTGATTTGATTTAATATTAAGAGCGTATACTAGGAGTATTTTTTCAATATGGTATCCATACAAATGTATTTTTCTATTTTCTCGCTGAAAACTGATTCTAGAGCCACAATTCTTTTTTCATAAAATCTAGTACTAAAATAGGAATGCCTCTATTTTTTATTTTTTCCAAAAAAACTGTTTTTGTACAATTTTTTTTCTTTTAAACAGGTTTTTAGAAAAAAATTAAACATAGGGACATACCTATTTTAGTAATAGATTGTATGTAAAAGGAATTGTGCCTCTAGAAGCAGTTTTCAGCGAGAAAACAGAGAAATACATTTGTATGTATATATATTATATTGTATAAAATGAACTTTAAAACTTGTATCTCTTCTGATCATAACCCCGGGTGTATCATCACTCGGAGTCCGCCATTTAACGTTAAAACATCACTTAATTAACACATTTTAATTAAATTACCTCACAACGTCAACACAGCTCCGTATGAATATTTTAAAACATCTTCCCGATCTCTTTCCACCGCGGAATCTTTTTATTTGTTCAGCTAAGTTATTTATATTTATATATTTTATGTATTTTGGATTATAAGTTCTACCTTTCACTAGTCTATGAAACTATATTTCGATATATAATAATAATATGTTAACATTAACAGTTACGACCTAACTAAAATTTAAATAACTTACCTACCTTTTAAGTATACAGGGTTAATTATGAATTCATTGCCATCCTTTTAATTATAAACTAAACTATACCCAAGATTCAAAGTAATTTGAGAATACTTTTAAATAAATTAAAATGACACATTTTTCACATTTGAGAAAAGTTATAGAATACATACTTAAGATAAAAATGAAAAATTTAAACATGACTAAATTACCAATTACGGCCAATAATTATTTCATTTAAACAATATCAAAATGGTCGGTCAGCGAAATGTCCGCAAAGCATGTGTTTTAGGGTGTGGGACACAAAAAGCAGGTGTTGATGCCAGAATAATGGTTTAGCAACCCGTGGTCCGCCATTTAACGTTAAAACATCACTTAATTAACACGTTTTAATCACATTAACCTAACAACGTCAACACAGCTCCGTATGAATATTTTAAACATCTTCCCGATCTCTTTCCATTGCGAATTCTTTTTTATTTGCTCAGCTAAGTGGATGAGCCATCGAGGCTCAGTGAGATGTATGCGATTTGGATTGTACAACTGTTAAAAGCTTAAAGTTTCACCATTCAGTGGTCTATGAAACTGTATTTCTTTGTATAATAATACATTTGCACTAACAGTTACTTAAGAATTACTTATAAATAGACCTAACTGAAAATAAAATAACCTTCGTAAAATGGGCATGTTGACTAATTTTTTTTTCATATTGCTATGTAAAGACCTGCCAAAAATAAACACAATAGTGACAGAAATACATTTCTAAACAAAAAACTCTTTCAGTTATAAAAATTTCAAAGACACATGTTTTTAGACGTAAATTTTTAGACGTGAAAACGCGCCGCTGAAATGCCTACATATTTGTGACGTCACAAGCTTGTATTTTGTATGGGTGGCGTGAGAACTTTGTTTGGTAGCTATACGAAATATTTCGTTTATAATGTTTTCTTATGTTTTCGCGATTGTTACACATTTAAATAAAATTATTTTAATACGGTTTTTATCGCGTTTATTACATTATTTATACACCTAACGTTTTCTACCTGCGACCACGAACACTGTAAAGTGCTCGAAACGTTAGGTGTATAAATAATGTAATAAACGCGATAAAAACCGTATTAAAATAATTTTATTTAAATATTTCGTTTATGGTAATGGTTCCATATAATAGTAATACATATAAAAGTTGCTATAAATTTTGCAGACTAAAATACAGTATAATTGTAATTAAAGATTTTCATACTTTAAAAAATGGTCCTATTCACCCAACTTTAAAAAAGCTTTAAGATCACTTAACGAATCGATATCAAAAGTGTTCTTTATAGTGTTTTTAGGTAGAAATTAGTCTCATTAGAAACAAATTTTATATAGGTAATCTTAACATTAGGCAACTACCGCATTATACAGCAGGGACATATATGTTTGACTACGAATATATTCATGCATACAATTTATCACGCCTTTGTTCCATGGGGGTAGACAGGGAGTATGGACCTCAACTTGCTGCCATCCTTACAAACCTCTTTCGCTTTAGCATGCTCGCCGGTTTTGGTTACTCCTTACCCCTTTTCGCAAAAACGCGCCTTCTCTATTGTTATAATAAATTTTTCATTGCCTTTTAATAATTTTTAATATGTCAATAAGAACAAATTAACTAAGTTTTTATTCCGCACTAGTTTTACTTTCAGGCTAGAATAATTAAACTAATGTTCTACTCCAATTAATAGATAACAAAGAATTGGTACCTTTCTCTATCTATACGTAGCAACTTAATAATTGGCTACTTGACTACAAAAATTTTCGTGTCGCTATGTAAAGTCCTGCCAAAAATAAACACAATAGTGACCGAAATACATTTCTAAACAAAAAACTCTTTCAGATATAGAAGTTTTAAAGACACATGTTTTTAGACGTTAATTTTTAGACGTGAAAACGCGCTGCTGAGATGCCTACATATTTGTGACGTCACAACTTTGTATTTTGTATGGGCGGCGTGAGAATTTTGTTTGGTAGCTATACGAAATATTACGTTTATGGTAATGGTTTCATAACAAAAGTTGCTACAAATTTTGCGGACTACAATACAGTATAAGTGTAATTTAAGATTTTCATACTTTTAAAAATGGTCCTATTCACCCAACTTTAAAGAAGCTTTAAGGACACTTAACGAATCGATATCAAATTAAAAGTGTTTTTTATAGTGTTTTTAGATATAAATGAGTATCATTGGAAACAAATTTTATATAATTTTAACAGTAGGCAAATACCGAATTAATCTTCAACGTATATACTTAAAATTACCATAAGCCAACTCGCTCTAATAAAAATTCCAAAAATCCCAAATGTAATCTCGGTAAAAGGCTACCAAAATCCTTATTGTGTGAAGAAAGTGTTTGCCTTCACTCGCCGTTACGAGCAAGCTTCCGGATAACTCGATTTTTCATCTACAAATTAATCGTTTAAAATTCATATTCCTCTCCGATCTTCGGGACTTGATAAAGGAACCCTCCATGTAGAACATTACTTTTATTATTCTTTTTCTTTTCGATTCGGGTAATGCTATAAGTGAAATGATATAGCTTTATTGCCTTTGATTTTCTTCAACGATTGTTCGTTTCAAAGGATTAAAAAGTGTTATTGTAGTACTAAGTTGGTACTAGTTAGTCCTTGATTTGATCTTTAACCATCAGGATAATAACTAACCTGAATGTACCTGGTTGAATTTAATCCCAAAAGAAAGGTACATTTTTATGAAATAATTAGTAAGTTACCAAATATTTTTCAGTTATATTATTGTCTAGGTATTAAAAGTGAATGAAATTAATGAACAAATTTGTACATTTTTAAGAGGTTATTTTAAAAAAAAGTGCATAATAGACTGTAAGTCGTTTTTGGTGTATCTAGCAAACTATTTTCAGTTAATGTCAGAGTTAAAATCTTCATTTTAATACGAAAAGACTTTTCCCCGACCTAATATCACTACATATTATAAAACAAAGTCCTCTGCCGCGTCTGTCTGTCTGTCTGTCTGTTCGCGATAAACTCAAAAACTACTCCACGGATTTTCATACGGTTTTCACCAATAGATAGAGTGATTCACGAGGAAGGTTTTAAGGTATAATACATGCCCGGGCGCAGCCGGGTAGGGCTGCTAGTGCAAGATAAAAACATAAACCAGTATAACACAACACGCATATAATGATCACTTCGATGCGTTTGTTTAATTTTAATTATTGATGGATGAGTTAAAAGCTTATTTCCTTCTTGGATGTTCTGCATTATTTTTTTAATTACGATTTTCTTGACGATCAGTGGAAACACCACTGCTAAAGAAAACCGCATTTAAATCGTCTATCCCGTAGAGATGAAATATTGTCTATCTATGCGGTTACTCAATAATTACTCAATCCTCTGACTACTCAGGCTAGTATATGGCTCTGGTAGTACAGAGAGGGTCGTGCTCCTGCAGTGGAGACTAGAAAGACCTGATGATGATGATGATGATGATGATGATGATGCGGTTACTACGATGTCTCGCACAGAGGGACGTCCCTCTACCGTCTCTGTGCGTCTTATTAATAACACACCTCTTTTTTGGCTTTGAGCGAAATGAGAGGAAGTGAACCGACAAACTTAGATAAAGTCTTAAATGCCGCGGCAGTCAGTGACCAACGAACAATTGAAAACTATGAGATCTGCGATTCCAGCAGTCAAAGTGTTAAAGAAAGATCAATCAAAAATCAGTCCTTGCGAGGCAATTTTTACATTCCCTCCACATCAATCGTCCCCGGAGGCCGCGTTAATAAAGATCCGAATAATAATGTTTGTTTGTGCGTGTGTTGACAATTACTCCCGTGATTATTTGCGGAGGAGCCGCCGTGGGACGTGGGTTGGTCGAAATCGATGAAATGCAAATAGTACGAAAATATTACGGTAATTTGCGTGTGTGTTGACAATTACTCTTCTGATTATTTGAGTAGAACTGCTAAGGGATTTATAAAAGATATAAAATGTTATTTATTGATTGCTTGGATTTTTGCGTTTCTTCATGCAAAACGAGCGTTTATACTGTTTTGCATGAAGAAATGCAAAAATCTGGTAATTGCTGTGACGAGATATAAAAAAAAAAGAAATAACAAACATATGACATCACTAACTTTCTCACGCGACTCCACTCACGTTAATGTTGATTCGTCGGGAAAACTAAAAGTACAATTCATGTTGGTGTGTTAGGAGCGTAAAAGCGTGAACAAACTCACTTTGGCATTTATAATTGACGTCAACATTTGCTGAAAATCAAGTATAATAATAAATAAGTGGTCTAAGAAAGTTTTGAATTTGACTTTTGGACGCTAAATAAAGCAAGTTACTATCGATAACTTTGAATACCATCGACACCTGGGTGCCTCCCTAGGCTGTATCGGCACCACATTCCTCCCTTGTTTAGATTTTTGTGCAAACAGTGCGCCATCTTTCTAATTGCCTTAATTAAACCGATCGAGATGGGCTGTGTGCGCGCCGAATGAAAAATACTCGATGTCGGGTCTCAGGGAAATTCTGTTTGTGGTACAATAGCTGAATTTTGGGCTTGCTTTGATTGCCCTGGCTTTTCGTAAATATTGTAGTTATGTTTGGTAAATTTATGTTTAAAAACAGTATTTGGTAAAAAAAATGCGCGGCTACATTTTGTAATGTTAAATTGGAATGTCAAACCAAATAATTTCTCTGGTTTCTTTGAAATTATTTTTTTTGAAATGTGGCAGCACTGGTATCATGTATCCTTTTAATCGGTTTATTAAAAGTGAAATAATTTCTCCATGGTCGGCTATTTACGAGTGGCATCCTCGGAAAATTAATTTAATTTCTGCGGTGGCAACTAAAACTGACTTTTTTTAAAAACTGAAATAAAATAGTTCTTATTCAAATAGAAAAATGCATACATTTTTGTATCATTCATTGTTTCGACTACTGGTTTATCCGGCAAAAAGCAGGCTTAATCCAATACCCGTGTTTACCCGCGCCCTCACAAACATCCCCACCGGGGGGTGGGGGGTAATTACCACCCCAGTATTAATTGGCCAGATTTTAATGATAATCAAATAACGGCGAGCCGTGAAACGCAGATTAAAACTTTAAATCGCTGGCGTTTTTTATCTGTGGCTCGTTTGTGAAATGGTGTTGCTAGCAGTTTTTACGTGGGAAATTGTCGAGTTTTGTTGAATGGTTGATTCCGTGTATTTTGATATATTAAGTACATTTCGACAGGAGTACCTACTGCCAAACTGTTAATGTTTGACAGTAGGTACTCCTGATCACCTGTATTAAAAATTACGTGGTGTTGGTTGTATTGTTAGAACTTATTAAAGTTATATGGTCATTACGAAACGCTAGTAGTTTTTCGATTTTGCATATTAAAAATTAAAAATATTAAGAAAGTAGAAAATATGACGTTCAAAAAGAGATACAATTATCCAATTTTGAATTAATTTTTTTTTTTTTATTTAGGATTTCGGATAGGATAGGATTTAATGTTTACGATAGCTCATTTTATTACTTTTATCTATTGAATAAAATACTTTTTGACGAGCTCCGTTGCGCAGCGGTTAACACGCCAGCCTGCGACACGGATGGTCCCGGGTTCGATCCCCAATCAGGTCAAAATGGGAAATGTTATGTTCCAAATTGACCTGGGTCTTGGATGTTTATCTATATAAGTATCTATTATAAAATATAGTATCGTTGAGTTAGTATCCCATAAAACAAGTCTGGAACTTACTTTGGGGCTACCTCAATCTGTGTGATTTGTTCACATATATTTTGTATTTATTTATTTAATTTTGATTTTAATCTGCAAGCGAAAATGACCGTTATTTATTCTTAAATGTCCAACACATACAAATATATGTGTTTACTCACCTTTATCCATCATCAATCGACACAATGTTTTTTGTGATTCCCGGAAATGCATCACTATTTCGAAAACAAATCAGTTGTAACCAGCATTCACATACATATATCGTTTTTCCGAAATTTCAACAAACGTTTGTTTACTAATTTAAATAAATACATCGAAATATTTTTTTACTTCCAAATGGATTCAGCAATACCAGGAAATCTATGAAATAAACACATGTAGATAAGCCCCAATAAAAAGATATTGTTTTATATAATAATGGTAGGAGGTTAGCCCTTCGTGCCGTGTGGTTCCCGGCAGAGTAGAATAGGACCACTCCAAGTCTTCCTGTGGATGTCGTAGAAGGCGACTTAGGAAACACAAGCTAAACAAATCTTAGAAACATTAAAGCGACCTCGCGAACCCGTCTGGCCAGCGTAGAAAGTGTAGGCCAAAGCCTCTGACTACTCTGGCTAAATATGACTCTGGTAGTACAGAGAGGGTCGTGCTATTGCAGTGGATACTACCAAAGACCTGATGATGATGTAAGCCTGGCCACTGGTAACGATTTTTCTCAGAAGCGTTTCGAAAAACGTCGTATGACATTCAGGTGCATTTATCATTGCAATGTAGGGTTATTGAGCAAACTCGCCCTGCTAGTTGGCTTACAAACTCGCATCGATTTTAAAAATGTTTACTTCAGCTAATCCCAACTAAAAATATAAATGCGAAAGTGAGTTGGTATATTTGTCTGATCTGATACCTCTTCACACCTCATACTTGTTTTTTTTATAAAATCTATTTTATTCAATATAATAACATTCAACAATTAAAACTAACTTATATCAACTAAAAACTAACAATTAATCCTACCTATAAAATAAAATTACCTATAAATAAAAACTAGCTATAAATAAAAAACGTCCACTTAACCAATCGTCTTGAAATTTTGCATACACTTAAGGTACTTAGAAAGACATAGGGTACTTTCATCCCGGAAAAAGTACTGTCCCCGTGGGATTTGCGATAAAAGTCTAGACATATTTAAACGCGAGCGAAGCCGTGGGTAAAAGCTAGGTGATCTATAAATTTCAAATGAATGAATAGGCCGATCTGCTTTGCCTCGCAAATGAGCACTAATTAAAAGTATACGGAACGGTTAATTATGTTTGCTATGGCGGGTGGGGGTTACCCCTCTCTTTGGTGACGTTATAGGCGGGGATTCGGTTTTGGTTTTGAAGGGCTTTGAATTAATGTAATTTCCTTTTATTACGCCAATTTATAAGCGGCAACGCAAGCTAATTGCAGATGTCGATGCATACGCTTTTTCCTAATAAAAATGTCTGTCTTTTTGCCCTTTATGCAAGTAATTAATACAGGAGAATAATGATCATCAATTGACCTTTCCTTAGAAAATGCAGGAAACTTATATTTTTCATCTTTAGAGAGATACGTTTATAAGTGGATTGAGTTTCTTTCGGCGTATTCTTCTTACCAGTGGTCATTACGAAACGCTAATAGTTTTTCGATTTTGCATATTAAAAATAAAAATAATAAGAAAGAAAAAAATGACATTCAAAAAGAGATACAATTATCCAATTTCGAATAAAAATCTTTGACTTTGACTTTAAGCTTTTTGCGAACATACTCTATAAAAATATTTTTTGTCATTTTTTTTGTTGCTATAAATATTGTCAATTGGTTAATATGTCGAAAATTAGCCAATATAAACAGTTGAATAGTTTATATTAAATTTTTTTTAAATGCAAACGTCCATTAAAAGACGGTTTTTTTTTAGGTCGGAAACTTACTTGCCAATTTGATGTGGAGATCCAAAATTTAACCCAACTTTCTTTCTCAGATCGGAGCTCATCCGAACGCCTCCCCTCCCGCCGTCGCCGCCGCCGGCGTCGTCCGCTCCCCCCGCACCGGTCACCAGCACGTCGAGCAGCAGCGCGCCCGCGGCGTCCAGCCCCGCCCCGGCCCCCGCGCCCACCTCCCCGCTGTCCATACCCGTGCCGCTGCCCATGGAGGAGACGCCGCTGCCGCCGGCGACGACGCCAGCAGAAGTGACGGTCGTCACGGCGGTCACCACCGTTGTTGTTACGGTGAGAACACTTTGTGTGTTACATTTTTAAGGAGTATAACATATAATTTTAAGGAGATTCGGAAGGCATACTCATGCCGCTGCCCATGGAGGAGACGCCGCTACCACCCGCCACGACGCCAGTCGAAGTGATGGTTGTCACGGCTGTCACCACCGTCGTTGTTACGGTGAGAACATTTTGTGTTCATAAAATTTTAAGGAGTGGGTATAAATCTTACGGTAAATCCACACATCATGTAATCATTGTGGAACTACACTGCGCAACAAGATAACATTGGGTAACTATACTGTAATTTTTGTGGCTACTTGTTGACAGCCTCCGTGGCGCAGTGGTTAATAAGCCAGATCCCCGGCCAGATCATGATGAAAAAAGTATACTATACCCGCATACTATTGCTATTATTATACGAGTATAATTGGCGGTATATTTTCCTATGTGGCCCGCTGTACTCAATACAAATGCAGCAATAAAGATTACGACTGAACCGGTATTTTTTCCCAACAGACGACAGCAACAACAAGCATAGCGACAACGCCTACCCCTACAACAAGCGTGGTGACGACGTCAATGACGTCGGTGACAGTGACGTCGGCGCCGGCGACGGCAGTGACGTCACTGGCGCCAAGCAGCGGCAGCGCGCCGCCCACGCCGCAGCCCGCGCAGCCGCCGACACCTACGCAGCCGCCGCCGACGCCCGAAGCTGGTGAGTTTTTTATTTACATATATTTACAACTAATACGGTCCTTATGACATCGAAACTTGAATGGTCATATTGTATTTCACATCCTAGGACCTTTTTCTTTAAACCAAATGCTCATGTTATTTCATAGTAATTGCAAAGAAACGCATTGAAAAACGTCGTATGATGCTTGTACTCAGTAAGCTGACTATAATTTCCAGTTTACCGTACTTGCATGACTATGTACTAGTTTCCCGTGTTCCCTAACATCTCATGGTAAAGATATAATCGAGAACACAATAAGATGTCAGAGACTTCAATAGTTTTCGCAGCGCTCGCCCAATAATAACTATGCAGTCTTTTATACCTGGTTTAAAAATGAAATTTTCGGAAGGATTCCTGATTTAAATAGAATAAAATGTAGTCCATGTTACTAACCGATAATTTAGCTGTTTATTGGTGAAAGAATTTTTTAAATCGGTTTAGTAGTTAAACACACAAATCATTCCGCCTAGATTATTTCGCTCATTGGCAGGAAAACATACATACATACACACAGCATGTAAAGTAACCACCGACATTCCCTTGAGGGGGATTCAGCCCGTCAAAATAAACAATTTTTCCTATTGGACCAATGCTGTAAACTAAAAAAAATGTTGACAATTCCATACAAATAGTCAGGTCGGTCGAACACTTTTTGGATGGAAATGTCGATCTAACTATTGGTGCAACAAACTTCATTGTTATTTTTTAAATTTCGCGCTTTAGACACAATTATTAATATTAACCGGACTTAGCACGAACCAGTGAAAATCATCATCATCAGGTCTTTCTAGTCTCCACTGCAGGAGCACGACCCTCTCTGCACTACCAGAGCCATATACTAGCCTGAGTAGTCAGAGGATTTGGCCTACACTCTCCACGCTGGCCAGACGGGTTGGAGAGGTATCTTTGATGTTAATAAGCTTTGTTTAACTTGTGTTTCCTTAGTCGCCTTTTACGACATCCACGGGATGACTTGGAGTGGTCCTATTCTACTCTGCCGGGAACTACACGGCTATATGCCAGTGAAAATAAAAAAGTCATTTTAATATTAATAATTCTTTCAATTGAAATTTTGACCATCGCTAACAATAATCGTTTTAAATAATTCCAACACCAACGTTAATCGCATCAGAATTAATATTCCCAAATATAATTAGCTCACCTGTTCATCTAAACTATCAAAATAATTAATTGAATTTTGATTCATATTAAATCATCTTCAAACTAATACGGATCCTTATTTCTTTGGATATACAGTGGTAAAAATGTTTGGATGGTTTTTTAACGAAAGTTCAGAGGCAATCCCTTGAAATTATTTGAAAAAAAAAAACACAAAAAGATAGTATAATATTGTTTTAGACCTTACGTTTAGATAATTGTGAAACTTTAAATCAGATTTCTTAAGAGACTTAGATGAGCAAAATGAGCGCCACCAATCATTTTTAGGGTTTCGTAGTAAACTAGGAACCCTTATAGTTTCGCCATGTCTGTCTGTCTGTCTGTCCGTCCGCGGTTTTACTCAGAGACTATAAGTACTAGAAAGCTGTAATTTGATATGGGCATGTATATTAATCATGGCAAAAAAGTGGTAGAAAAAAATCTTGAAAAAAAAATTTTTTAAGGTAGCTCCCATACAAGTAAAGAGGGGGAGTAATTTTTTTTCTCTATTTACCCATCGTGTGGGGTATTGTTAAATAGGTCTTTAAAAATATTGTGAGGTTGAGAATACCATTTTTTGATTTAGGGATTCGTTTCCGAAATATTTGGTTTTAAAGTGAAAATTTTTGTTAGAGGTAAGTGTCCCCCCCCCTCTATCTGCTAAACGGTTATATATGGATACGTGAAAAAAAATTACAGCAGTAGTATATATACTGAAGTTGAAAGGAAAACTATCAGAGCTGAGTACCAAGTGCAAACTAAAAAGTTATAGGCATCCAACTTATAAAATGTACTGGAAAATGTAAAATTTCATACAATTTTCATTGATAGATGTTTTTGGTCGTGAAACTGTGAGGTGCGAGTGTAAACAGTGTGACTCAAAGTTTTCATTCGCAACTACGGAACCCTACACTGGGCGTGGCCCGACACGCACTTGGCCGGTTTTTTATTATTTTACTCGTAAATCACATCAATTTAAAAATCAAAATCTATACTTTGCTAGTAAATTACTGGTATTATTTTTGATATTATTTTTCATAATTTGCATTTGGTAAATTGAGAGAATTATTGATTACCGAAAAAGTGGCCACTTTTCTTGTGCTTTTTTTACGGCTACTTGTTACTATTAGTAATTTACTAGCCAAGTAATGATTTAGATTTTTGTTTGATCTAATTTAAAAGTAAAAGAATAAAATGACGGGTCACTTTTGCTCATCTAAGCCTTTTAACTTGTCCGATCAAACTAATTTTGATTAAGATTTTTTGATTGGTAGGGTTTCTAGCAAGTTTCAAGCCCTAAGAATGTAGGTAATTGAAACAATATTAATACTTAAACATTTATTTTAACAACTTACAATTGAAATTAACCTACGAAGCTCGTCCGATCACGCGTAATACTGATATGTTTGAATTTGCTAATCTCACACCAATCCCCAATTTTAAACACTAATTTGGCAAATAAGCATACGGCCCACTTGACGAGGCGGCAGCCAAAGACGCTTGCAACGCTAGAGATGTCACACGCGAGATTACTTGAAGAAAACTACTTTTTAAGTTAAAAAAACTTAATTTGTGGCACTGGAAGTCGATGGTTCCGGTTCTTGTTCTTGTTCTCCCGAAGCGGCAACTTCTTCAGCATGGCACCTCTTCCGGTGTTTATGCACGAAGTAATACGAAGGAAACTTGGAGCCACAAGTTTTGCAAGGATAGTAGTGTAGAGTCGTCTTCGCTTGGTTAGATTTGCGATGTCGGCACGGCCAGGCGCGCTGTGATGAAGTCTCCTGCCAGGCCACGTTGAGGACTCTGCTGAACCGGACAGGACCATCGCAAGATGCGATGTCTAAGACAGTGTTGGTTGGCCTCTTTGATGGTTCTGTTTCTTCAATGCGTTCGACGTCAAGTTCGCTGGATGTCGTTGAAGACGGTGAAGGAGGAGGCGGTGTTGTCGGTGGTGAAGGGACTCTGGCCCTTCGAGGGACAGGTCTATGGGCCCCGGGCGGGGGCGCGGGCCGAGCCACGCACGGACTGGGCCCGAGCCAGGCGCGGTACAACGACAGCATCGCGGGGCGATCGCCGGCGGACTGAGCGTATCGCCGGTCGCCGCGGTCTTATATACGCTATCCCGATTCGAATTATGAATTCTGATTCCAGTTCTCATGTTTACACAGGCGATTGTATTGAACGTTGACATGATTTTTCTTGAAATCTTCCTATAATGTGTTTAATATTTAATAATATTACGTGTAAACATCAGCGGCATCGTCCAATTTAAAATATTTAGGGTTCTTTACCTATATAAAAAATTTCGAAATCCTGATAATGTTCTTTTAGATTATGTATGTGAGAGACATGGACCTAGGAATAATATGGACCCGGCATTAGACACATCAAAAGTGAAGCATAACTTACGTCACATCAAGTTACATGTGTGCAGCATGTATTTGACATTTGGGAAATTTGACATTTCGTTCGACCGGGGAAAAGTGTAGGGATTTTTGTGCCGATGTGTGCGTGCGCTAGTGTCGCGACACGAGTGTAGGGATTTTTATGTGCGTCACTGTTACATTTTCCAAGGGCATATCCTGATTATTCTTAGATCCATGGTGAGAGATGACGAACATGTCGTCTATATACAAATAATTTAGCTGTAGATTTATCACCCAGATTAAAAACTTTTTAAACTTATCAGTGTACTAATCGGAGTTTTTTAAGGATCATGCATGAGAGATGACGAACATCTCATCTATGTATAAAATATTGATATTTTCTTAAAGCTTATTTCAATCACTGTTAAAAAACAGTTGAATCTTTTATAAAATCCTTTGATATCTATGTTTATGAGAGACGTCGAACATGTCGTCTATGGATACAATATTAATATTTTAGGCTATAGACCGATCAGCTAATCAATTTTTAATGCGAGATATTTTTATTTTATTTAAAAGGTAAAAGTTTTTCAATGTCACTACTGATATCATCACGTTGTATAAATGATTTATTATTATTTTACGTCCGTTTGTATGCAATATTAAATATTAAGTTAAAACGGTCGCTGTATAACAATCGCCGCCACCGATGTCCCATCGGACACCAATTAACAAGACAAGCTCAAACACGGCGCTCTCCAAACACCTGCCCTGTTAACATTGTGTCCATTACCGACCTCTCTTCAGCTTTATAATATTAAAATAGATTTATTTGTCGTAAACGGTGACTTAGGGAACATAAGCTTAACAAAGCTTATAAACATCAAAGAGACCTCCAACCCGTCTAGCTAGCATGTAGAGTGTAGGCCAAATCCTGTGACTACTCTGGCTAATATATGGCTCTGGTGGTACAGAGAGGGTCATGCTCCTGCAGAGGAGACTAAAAAAGACCTGATGATGATGATAGATTTATTATTATTATTATACGACCGTTTGCGTGCAATGTGAAATATTTTATCAAAACGGTCGTATAACAATCGAGCTGCCGCCGCAGTCCCATCAGACACCAATTAACAAGACAAGCTCAAACACGGCGCTCTCCAAACACCTGCCCTGTTAACATTGTGTCCATTACCGAGCTAGGTGCTCTGTTTTATTCTCATTTTCAATTCAAAATCTATTCAGTTCAAAAAGTTTATATAATATAGGTTTCTTAGCAAAATTATTAATTAATAAGTGTGCTAAAAACCTATATTATATCCTGCATATCATTTTACAACTGAAAAATTGTTAACGTCAGTAATTTACTTATGGCTTCGTTTAACGCCGCTTCCAAAGTAGAGTGCAGAAGAAGCTGCAACAAACTGCACAGCGCATTTTCTCCAATCGACGTCAACTTTAAATTTTAGATAACTTTAAAAGTTCTAACTAGCATTCTCTCACGATTTCGGACGCTCAAGAAATGTAGTTTTTATATAATGTATCTCACGTATACTTCGTACATACTTTGGCGTAAAATCCTTCGACCTTTTATTATGTAGTCGGTTAAAATATTAAAAATATATATTGGCACCACGTTGGGCGCCAAAATTCTCATAACCAATAATGAGCATTATTTTGGCCGATTGATAGTTACCTTTATTAATGAAAAGTCACTATCAAATTTATAATAATACTTAGAATTTGATGTTAGACTTTTTCTCCGTGATCTCTATATAATCCTAACCTTTGCTAGGACAATCTTTTCTCCGACTGAATAATACATCCGTCTTTGCATAGCGCGCGTTTAAACATCTGTAAAGTGGGCACAAAAGACGTCCCTCGGGTAAATGGCGGGTTTAGCTGAGAGTCCTCTGAAATAAAATAAAATATAAATACGGTCTGCATTGTATTGAGTAAATATGGAGATTTATAAAATGAAGAATGTTTATATCTGAAACATTTAAAGCATAAATTACATGGCGCTGTTTTGTCTCAATATTTACCAAATAAAATAACAGATGATTTAATCCACATAGTCAAGCGATATAGATTAGCTGAAATACAAACTTTCTGCCATGAAATCTACATCGGCTAAACATTGAAAATTTATAGTATTAAAACCACGTTGGGCGACAGTAAATTACTATTTTCTGTTTAAATTGTGTTCAATTACAATATTCAAAATAACAAGTAACGAGGTCGACAGAACCTGAAACTTTTTAACTCAACAATCCTCATTTGTTTTGTAAATTGGTAGTAACTTGTTGAACACAAATAATTTATGTATACACATGAGAAAATTATGATTATTTAAAATTCGAATTGACGTGAAAACTTGCCTGGGCTGGCCTATTTTCTAAATAAATCCTTGAATTAAATCAGCTCAGATACAAAATCACGTCTACAAGCTCTACGAGGCTTATAAAACATCAAACTTTTGAACTAAAGTAATAACCAATCCCCATTCACTCTTGCCTCTATTGAATAGCGCGGTCCCTCCGCGAATCGTCAAATGAATATTGTTCGTGGTCGGACGCTCGCCGCCGGTTATTTGCTTAATAGTCTCAGGGGACCAGCGTTCGAATCCGACGGGGCCCGATATCCTCGAATACTGAGAATAGCACTTTTTATATAACTGCCATTGTAGACTTTAGTCTCTCTGTTTTATTATTTAAATACCTCTTTTATGTAAGCACATGTTTTTAGTTTTTATAAAAACTTTAGCGGTTGATTTTCTATACTCTAGAAATATTTATTTGCAATATCAGATGATCACTATTTGAGTATTAATTTGTGAGGATGTATAAATGAAGGTGTAGTATTTGTTATATCCACCCACAAGCAATTTTCGTGCGACTTTTCCGCGTAAATTATAGCCTATGTTACCCGCAGATAAATGAGCTTCCTAAAGATAAAAGGAATTTGAAAATCAGTCCGGCAGTTTCGGAGCCTCTTCAATGCAATTAAACAAACGATTAATAAAATCTTTCTTGTTTATAATATGAGTATAATATCATATAAGATGAGAAGATATTTGTTACTTATTTTTTTTACGACTTTTACACACACAAAATTCGAAATTATCTTTTCTTTTTAATTTTCTTTATTATAGACTTCCATTAACTACAAAACCATCTCAATTTAAAGGCATTAATGATGCATGATCCACACATAGCATTACATTAATGCCCTTCTTGACCATCGCTGTGTCGTCACGCGCTGAGCCGCCCCGTGACGCGGTAAGCCGACACACGGAATAGCAAAGCGTGACAGCATCCGGATTAACGGACTCTTTGGCTGGTAGAGTAATGAGTGGTTTTACTTGTGTTTTCTATGTCTTTTATGCTACTTAATATTATTTATTTGTGAGGATGTATGTTAGGTTGAGAAGATATAGGTATGTTACTCATTTTTTATTACAACTTTTACACACAAAATTAGCGACTCATCATCATTTCGTGTAGGTGACACGGTTAGTCGACCATGCATACCCTGGTGTCAGAGTTCTTCAGAACCGCCTCTCGGCCTCTGACGTGGTTCCTTTCACGACTACCAGATGGCAGCCGGGACCACCGGCTTAACGTGCCTTCGGAAGCACGGAATCATCTTTCTTATCAGACAATCAGGTGATTAATGCCTGCAATGTCCTAACCAAACTAGAAACAACTAAACAAAGTATGCTACCCGTGGGAATCGAACCCACGACCCCCGGGTCAACAAGATAAACGCCTTAACCACTGGACCACAGAAGCAGTCATTATTGTTATATAATTAGCGACTACAAATCCATTTCAATTTAAAGGCATTAATGATGCATGATCCACAATAGCATTACATTAATGCCCTTCTTGAACATCGCTGTGTCGTCACGCGCTGAGCCGACGTGACGCGGTAAGCCGACACACGGAACGACACACAAAGCGTGACAGCATCCGGATTAACGGACACTTTGGCTGGTGGAGTAATGAGTGGTTTTAATTGTGTTTTTTTGCGTTTTTTATGTTACTTTATATTATTTTTTTGTCTATCTGGAACTTATCCACCCAAAACAACTTGACAGATTTATGTAAAATTTCACAATATATTACGCTTCAATGTTGGTTTGGGAGTAAAGAAAAAACATAGGATATACCAGCCGCTTTTCATTCCGCGCAGATCGTAACGGCCGGTCAAAGGATTGGGAACAATCTTAAGAATCACGACAATAGGCGATGCGGCTAGCAACCCATCATTATTTTAATTTCACGCACCACCCGCCGCCGTGACACGGTAAGCCGACACACGGAATAGCAAAGCGTGACAGCATGCGGATTAAACCTTTTCAAGGCAGTGGCAGATATATAGCCACCAAAAATTGAACCTTATGCCCCGGAGATAAGGTCCAAAAACAATGAGTTTTGAATATACCTACCGCCTTGTTTACAAGGCGATAGGTATATAACGGACTCTTTGGCTGGTGGAGTAATGAGTGGTTTTACTTGTCTGTGTCTGTGTTTTCTATGTCTTTTAAACTACTTAATAATATTAATATCATAAATATTATAATTCTACAGGAATAGATGTCTCATCCTAAGGCATGCGCTCTGGCAAACTCAGTTTTAGGAAGCTGCCGTTAGATGGCAGTAGATCCACTACTAGTCAACTAGACTAATTAGGGTGTTTTAAGCGAAAAACTATAAGTGCGCATTTATTTAGAAGATGAAAATGTAATTTTGATTTAATGCAGTAATCAAAAATAATTTTTTTAGTTAGTTGTAATAATGAATATCTTTTATATATACGTATATATATATATCTCTCTCTCTGGTGTCGGTGTTTTGGTAATAGTGTCGCGAGTTCAATGGTTTTTTCCTCAAAAATGTCCAACGCGCTTAAAGGAGTTTTCACTTTTAAAAATATGAATAAGGTGTCTCTGGGAATAATGGAGAACGATTAACGATTCACCATACACCCTAATCTGTCTCTGTCGCATGAACCTTAAAAACATTACACACCTTATTTTGTGCAGTCGTGTAAAAAACACAAGAATCTAAGCAAAAAAATTATTAGTAGGTCAGGTAGTGTTAGGTATAGCAAAGCATTTTTTAAAAAAGAAGAAGATATGCTTTCTGGTAATGATACTGGCAACCCTGACAAAAGGAAAGTGTCAATTTCTGTTTTTTGTTAGCTTACATATTCCTCTTTTCCAACAGATTTTATTTTCGAGCCACTCTCCGTAATCTACAAGTGGAATAAGGAAACTCATAACAACTGAAAACTGTACACTCCTTTTGTTTAAAGACGTGTGAAAATCGAGAACTCGCTTAGATGAAGCGGAGGTAGTAAAATTATTTAAAAGAATATTGTATACATCCCGCACCATGTTGGGCGCCATTTCTTTTTATTGACATTATTAATTTTGATATGAAATGGTTGAATATAGCCCAAATGGAATGTTTGAAAATATATTTTTAAACATCCCTTTGTTGATGTTTATAAAGGAATAGTACATTTTAACCAGGAATGAGAGAGCATATAAGTTTATAAAAGAAAACATTTCGGACCCCTGTATCCACGGGGCCCCGTAACTTCAACACGGCCGATACAACGGTAACTACGCCCCTGCTACAATTTACAAGGCAAACACGCTGATCAAATATGTGCGTCAATGTAATAGAGGCGCCCGTGGTGTGCCAACACGTTCCAAAGGCATTTAATCTGCAAGATGTCTGTCTGTTTGCTCGACAAACACGCGCTCGTTAAATTGTCGCGCTCCGTGCACAGATAAACAAGATATACTCTGTCACGTACGGCTTTGCCGACCGTTTTTGTGTAGCGAAAATCGGTTACGCGCTTGAAAATTGTTGTGTGGATTTCATCATAGCGAATTCTCGATTGAATCCACAACCTTTGGACTCATGCTGTTTCATTCAAGGTCATTTCATTTCAATAATTTGGTAACGTTTTTATTGCCAGTACACAATACCTATACAAAATTACAGCGATTTGAAGTTTCGTATCGAAAACTTGTACTCGCTGTAATTTTGTATAGGTATTGTTTTTAAAATTGAAATCTGATTATAAACATCAATATGCCTTATCCGGTCGTATGTACGGAATTTGGTTGAGATTGGCTTAACTGTTGTAAAACTAAAACGAAACTACGTTTGTATGGGATTGCGGCTTTACGTGGGACTCTTAAATTGGCAATATAACTTCATCGACCAACCAACCTCCTGATAAATTCTCATGTAGCGCCAATTTCATTGCAAGCGTTCAATTAACGCCGTAATTAATATGTATTTTATTAATTAAATAATTTAACATCACTAAAATATTAATAACTTAATTAAATAAGTCAGTTTATAAGTACATTTAATACTTATAAGCTGACTTATTTTATGAAGTATACCAATCTTCATAGGTATTTAATTTCCAAAACGTGGATTCGAACTGGCGCGCGATCCCGCCCGACGGGTCCAATTAGAGCTGTGCAAATATCTGTAATTGGGGGATTAATCGACGGTGCTGGTCGGAAATAGCTTAGCTGGATGTGACTCTTGTTAGATTTCTATTATCTAATATATTTATTACCCTTTTTACATTTATGATAAAGTATAATCCTAACTAATGACGATGATGTCGCGTGAATTTTGGTTATGTTACATAGTCTATAAGAGTCCTGTTTTGTCTTCAAAGGGGCAACTCAGCCCGTCAATATGAACGACTTTTCTAATGGTATTGATGCTAAAAAAAATCTACAATCGTTTAGACTAGGCACAATGACAAAGTGATAAATATAATGATTTAAAAAATACCATGTTGGGCGCCAATTTACAAAAGTTTTGCTTTGCATTGGAAAATATGAACCCTAAAAAAGGTATAAACGTTTTTTTGGGTTTCACATATTTTTGTTTGAATATTAGAGAGATTATTTACTCCACAATAACTTCTGAATACCTGAACTGTTATTGATACAATTGTTGATTGAAGCGTGCCCTGTGCACAGGTTTCAAGACTCCTTCCAGTATCAAACCACCTCCAGGCATCTCGGGAAGACAAACGTTTGCCTAGACCCGGCACTAATTACCGCAGAACTGTGTGCTTAGCAAGAACAACTGCTTCCAACTGGATATTTCCGGAATTTACTGCTTTTATGGACTATTTTAAATGTCAATTACAATATGCCAAAAACCCTTTATAATCTACGCGTTTTTTCTATATAGTCTATATAAAAAAAATGCGTAGATTATAAAGGGCTTTTGGCATTCACATACATATTATCACGTCTCTTTCCCTTACGGGGTAGAAACAGCCCAAGGTTATAACACCCAAAAGCCACATTTAGCATGTTAAAAAACAGAATCTAGATAGTGATGGGTTGCTAGCCGCATCGCCATTGAAATTATTCCTAAGGTTTCGTTCATTCCCTTGACTGGCTTCTACGGTGTGCGCGGGATGAGAAGCATCTGGTACATTCGACGTTTTTTTTCGTAGTCTACATCTGGCCGTGAAAGGGTTGGTCTCTCTGTTCGTGTAGGTGACACGGTCAGTCGACCATGCACACCCTGGTGTCAGAGTTCTTCGGAACCGCCTCTCGGCCTCTGACGTGGTTCCTTTAACGACTACCAGATGGCAGCCGGGACCACCGGCTTAACGTGCCTTCCGAAGCACGGAATCATCTTTCTTATCAGACAATCAGGTGATTCATGCCTGCAATGTCCTAACCAAACTGGAAACAACAAAGTATGCTTCCCGTGGGAATCGAACCCACGACCCCCGGGTCAACAAGGCAAACGCCTTAACCACTGGACCACGGAGGCAGTCGAAAGGGTTGGTAAGACCGTAAGACTAACAAGGTAGTCGTTAATCCAAAACAAAACAATTTGGTATAATCCGAGTTGGGCGCGGATCAGCCGCTGCAATATTCAACGGACGCCATTTGCAAAGCAAAGCAGATTACAACCTGCCCTACATTATTTATACCCAACACGATTTGGACTTGATTGTTCTTCATTACTAGTTTGCAGGGATACACTGTGTTAATCTAATCATAATCATAATCATTTATTTGCCAACTAAGTGTATACAAAAAGGTCTTATATCTAGTATTGCACTTTACAACTTAGTACCTTTTACAGGTATTGCAAATAGGCGGCGCCTGATATACTTAATTTATATTAAAATAATTATATATATTTTTAATCTTTTAATCGTCATATTCATATATATTTACTTGTTAAATGCAAGTTTATGTATTTGTTTATTTATTTTGTATTATTTTTCATATATTCATCTATTGAGTAAAAGCACATATTGGTTAGGAATTCTTTTAATTTTTTACTAAATATAGATTCTTTTTTCTCACTAATAATATCTTTAGGTAAATTGTTATATAGTTTTATAACCTAGCTATATTGTCGGACGTACCTATCTATACTGGTCATACTGAACAACTTTCCCCAAGGAATATAGGTCGAAATATGATAAATACCTCGTATCAAAATCCAAGTGTAGCGTTCATAACTTGTAGTAATTAGTTTTATACTGATTTTATGTCAATCATCAAAAAGGTGTATTCTTTGTAAGTCAATATAAGATCTTTAAAACTTAGTGATAGTGATTTCGCTGAATTTAATTTTTTCTGCTTCTTGACGACAAATTTCTGGGCCGCGACAATTTAATGTTGCCATCGGAACGCTGAGAAAAAGAATATGTAATTTCATTAAAATTCAAAACCAATTGAAAAAGTAAATAAATACATGAAAAAACATAACCCTCCTCCTAATGTATTCGGTTAAAAAGGGTTAATAGTTTACAAATGCACAGCCAATCTGACATCTGTCTGGCTGGAGTTAATCACCAGTTAGTTAGTAGTTAGTAGCACCATCCGGCGCCTGCCCGTGCATTATTGAGTGCGCTGCACACAGAGCACGGGATGTCAACTGGTGTTTCAGTAACATCTTAAACTTACGACCAAACGAAAGTATGATCTTATCCTATCCTAATCCTGTAACTAATATTGTAAATGCGAAAGTGAAAGTGTTGTGGTAGAGCCACGCTATCGGCGAAAATCACTTTAGCTGGTAGCATGAATGGGCCGGCTCGTCGTCGAGCTCCACAGTCACAGAAAATCGACGTTTGAGTAGTAGCTTTACAGCTTCTATGCTTCGTTCGGTGAGTGAGAGCGCCGGAGGCCCATCCCGCCTTCCCTCTGGGGAGGGAAAAATAAAAGGCCGGCAACGCGCTCTTGTCATACCCTTGGTGTTGCATTAGTCCATGGGCAGCGGTGATCACTTACCATCAGGTGACCCGCTTGCTCGTTTTCCGTCCTATGCCTTAAAAAAATGTCGCTCGCGCCCTTCTAGAGACGAAAGTAATAATAAAACAGCGTGTCAGCCCGCGCCCGGCTAGGAGACAAAAGTCGCAATTCGGCCTGTAAAAAGGCCCCATTGTGCTGTGATATGGTATCAAAATTACAGTAAAAAGGTTATTAAACGAAATTCTGATGAACTATATCACAAGTAAGTAGCAAACAGCATATTTTGTCTCGACTGTGAATGACGAGCTCCGTGGCGTAGCGGTCAACACGCCTGCCTGCGACACGAATGGTCCCGGGTTCGATCCCCGGTCAGGTCAAGATGGAAAACGATCTTTTTCAGATTGACCTGGGTCTTGGATGTTTATCTATATAAGTATCTATTATAAAAATAGTATCGTTGAGTTAGTATCCCATAACACAAGTCTCGAACTTACTTTGGGGCTAGCTCAATTTGTGTAATTTGTCCGTATATATTTATTATTTATTATTATTTTGCGTTCCTATAATTACCTTGAATCCCAAAACCTCAAAAACGGTACTGCCATCTGACACGCTTGTTTCGTATGAAATGTGTTGGAGAGTCGTCTCTAGTAGCGGCGCTACTAGCGCGCGAGCGACAGTCACATTCGCTGCTCTGTGACGCTGCCGTTTGCAGTTCCCAACTAAGATGATTTGCGCTGTGATTCACAAAGTTTGCCGGTAGTCTATGCTCGCTAAATTGTCGGTTTAAATAGTATTTTATCGCTGTGTATTTATAATTATTAACCAAGTGGGTGTAGCATTGAGGTCTTGAAATGAGTTGGGGCGATCACTAATTTTTTTAATACGGTAGTTGACTAATGTTAAGATTATATAAAATTTGTTTCAAATGTAACTAATTTCTATGTAAAAACTCTATAAAGTACACTTTTGATTTGATATCGATTCGTTAAGTTATCTTTAAGCTTCTTTAAAGTTGGGTTATTGAATAGGACCATTTTTTAAAGTATGAAAATCTTTAATTATTATTATACTGTAATGTAATCCGGTAAATTTATAGCAAATTTTATTATGAAACCATAACCAGAAACGAAATATTTAGTGTAGCTACAAAGTTCTCACGCCACCCTTACAAATTACAGAGTTGTGACGTCATAAATATGTAGGCATTTCAACAGTGCGTTTTCACGTCTAAACATTAGCGTTTCAAAATATGTGATTTTGAAACTCTGAAAGATTTTTTTTGTTTAGAAATGTATTGTAGCTATTGTGTTTATTTTCGAGAGGACTTTACATAGCTAGCATATTCTTCCTTGCTGGTTTGGAAGAAAGGAAAAAACCTAGAATATACCGGCTGCTTTTCCCGCGCAGACCTTAAAAGCCAGTCATGCGAGTGGGCAAAAATCTAAGGAATCACATCAATAGGCGATGCGGCTAGCAACCCATCACTATTTTGACTTCGTTTGACTACCCCACTATGGATAAAGACGTGCTATGTATGTATGTATGACTTTACATAGTGACACGAAACATTTTTAGTCAACATGTCCATTTTCTTTTTGTCCTCAGCGGTGACGGAGCGCGTGGGAACCCCATCCAGCACGGGACCTACTCCCGTGACGCCCGTGACCTCCACGTGCGCCGTCTGCAACATGCCGGGCGCCACGCGGACGGTATCGCGGTCCAGAGCTGTTCATTATGGACTGAAGGTACGAGACTACGCGATAGACTAATGTGTAATATGACTTGGGCACTGGCTACCCCGCAAGGGGTATCAAATCAAAATCAAAATCAAAAAATCAAAACGTTTATTCAGAAAATAGGCCTTTGCAGGCACTTTTTCACGTCATATCACATTTAAAATTATCTTATTAGATAATATGTATTTATTAATTGTTCAAAAGCTACAGACTACTAGCGTTTCGGAACCGACCACTGCAGAGAAGAAACGCCGAAAGAAACTCTTATCAACAGTTTTGGTCGCCTACTCGCCTGAAGGGCTTTATATGATTACGAATATTTATTCCTTATTGTCTTTTTCTTTCTTTTCTTTTTTCTTTCTTTTTTCTGTTTTCATGTTACAATTTCAATATACATAGATTTATTATTTTTGGAACATGTTTATGTTAACGATCGAGTTTGTAAAGATAATAAACAACATATGATACTTAAAGTAGTCTCAAAGAGGCCGAGCAGACCAGTCCCCCCTGACAGCACCCGTTCACGAGTTGACGTGTGGATCAGCCATCGCTGAACTCAACCATATTACAGGGAACTCAACGACCCGACACACAACGCCGCCACCAGATTGAACATTTTTAGTGAGCATGACTAACTCTAACTCTTAAGACATTGTCAAACAAGGTTAAATGAGGTTATGGTCTATACTTGTTGCTCGCTCGCTACCATTTACATGTTTTACAATCAATGAGTAGTTGATTCTATATAATTTAACATTGGGTGTGTTAAAAAAAACCAAACACAATATAGCAAAAACAATAGATAAATAACGTTTTTTGAGGTCTCCTGTATCTCACACGAGGTCATGGCTCCATGCATTTTTATCCGCTAAATAATGATTAACGTTATAATAGGCTCTTTTTAATAATATACTTTTAGTCACTTCTTTAAATTTTGGATAGGGCAAAGATGTAAAATCTTCTGGTAGTTTATTGTAAAATTGAATACCAAGCCCTAAGAATGAATTACTAGTTTTCTGTAGTCTACAAGCTCTTGTCACAAGTTTATTCTTATTTCTTGTGTTGTAATTATGAATGTCACTATTTTTACTATATTTTTGAAAGTTTTTATGTACATGCAGTATGTTAGCGAAAATATATTGAGACGCAACAGTTAAAATTCCAATTTCTTTGAATAACTCTCTCAGCGAGTCCCTAGCCCCAAGTTTATAGATAGATCGAATAGCACGCTTTTGCAGAACGAATATGGTGTTGATGTCTGCTCCCTTTCCCCAAAGTAATAACCCGTAAGACATTATGCTGTGGAAGTAGCTGAAATAAACAAGGCGTGCTGTCTCGACATCTGTTAGTTGTCTTATTCTCCAAACAGCGTACGCTGCGGAGCTAAGCTTACCAGCAAGAGTTGTTATATGGGGGTAAAGACGTGATAATATGTGTATACATATATCTGGAGGAAGGTAGTCCAGCGATGCTGATTTTGGAAAGTTTATTTGTCATTCTAACCCTTATCCTATCTTCCAGGAGGACGCAGTAGGCTCAAGAGTATGCGAGCCGTGCCACTGCCGCTGCGTGCGGTCGCGGTACACGCGGTGTCCCGTGCCCACGTGTCCCGGCCCCCGGGTCCGCGCCAAGCGGCTGAGGCATCTCCCGCCCAAGTGGCACGACCTGGCGTTAGACGCCAAAAGGCCACTTATGGATGAGTTTCGTGAGTACATTCATTATTTTCGCGAAGCTTCCAGAATAATTTTGTACTTCCCGAACATTGTCTGACTCGCTCGTATTTTGTTTTGTTCGGGAATATTCTAGAATTTTGGAATGTAATGGAATGTTCTGGCTGTCAGCGGTCTTATGGACGATCCGGTACCGGTTCGTCGCTGGGGTTATAGAAAATAATCTTTGATTGCTTTACGTATTGGATATTCGACGTGACCAGTCTTTGTGTTGGGATACCGAAGTGAATTAATTCCCTCAGAACTATTTGGTGTTTTACTCCAAATAACCACATAAAAATTTCATAGGCAGGTTTATCATTGCTCTTTCTTTTTAATAATTATATTGAACTGAAAACTGCATTAAAATATGTGAGCCTAAAGCATGAAATTCATTTTGCTCTCTTTTCGTTCCAGAAATACCAAGCGAGCTAAGTAAATGTTGCCTCGCCTGCTTTAAGCGGATCACGAGGCGACTCGAGACCTCCGGCGGGGAGCCGGAGCCCGAGCCCTCAGAGGAGGAGGTGTCCCGTGTCCGGCAATTGTTGAGGGAACACGGGCCCGCGTGGGACAGACTCGCGCCGCTGTGTTCACGATCGCCTGCCAGTTTGAAGGCGTTCTACTTTACTTATAGGTGAATTATTTTATTATGACATTATATCAGCAGCTATTCTGTAGCGTTACTTTGAGCCTCAAAGGAGGTGTCCCGAGTCCGGCAATTGTTGAGGGAACACGAGCCCGCGTGGGAAAGACCTCTCCTAAGATACCCGAACCTATCCGGTTAAATGATATTCGTCCTATTTCAATCCTCCCTTTCCTGTCCAAAATCCAGGAGGCGTCGGTGTTTAATCAGTTCGTAAAACACTTGCACGATCACAACCTTTTAAATCCGTTTCAGTCAGGTTTCAGACCTGGCCATAGTACTACCACTGCATTGCTTAAGGTCACAGATGACATTAGAGCTGGAATGGAAGGAAAACAATTGACCGTTCTAGTTTTGATAGATTTTAGTAATGCCTTTAACACGGTTGACATCGACATCCTTCTAGCAATCCTCTCCGTTGCAACGTCTCTCCTCTGGTAATTGACTGATTTTCTAGCTATCTTCGCGGTCGCCAACAACAAGTTCGCAATGAGCTGGATACGTCTGGCTGGTGTGAGTTGAAAGCTGGTGTACCGCAAGTCGGAATTTTGTCTCCAATTTTATTCTCTATATTTATAAATATACTATCGCTCTATTTAACCTGTTCTTACCATCTTTACGCCGACGACTTGCAGCTTTATACACAATCAAGAGTTGATGACATTGACACGTCAATTTCCTTAATAAATAATAATTTGGCTCGTATTTTGGAATGGTCTAATAAATTTGGGATACGTGTTAATGCAACGAAGTGTCAAGCTATTGTTTTAGGAAGTACTATCCAATTTAATAAAGTTGAGTGGGACTCTATACCTCCTGTAAAATTCGACAACGTTGAGATACCATTTAGTCCTGTTGTTAAAAATCTTGGTCTACATATTGACTCAAACCTTAAGTGGAACTCTCACGTTGTTGAAGTTAGCCGAAAGGTGTTTGCAACTCTTCATTATTTACAGCGCTTAAAGCACTTTCTTCCCGTCAAAACTAAGACCATGCTAGGTCAAGCACTTGTACTTCCTCTCATTGATTACGCTGATGTGTGTATTCTGGATTTGACTGAGGAAGAGCTTAATAAGCTGGACCGCCTTCTTAATAACTGCATAAGATTTATTTTCTGTCTCCGTAAATATGACCACGTCTCAGAGTATCGTTCTCAGCTTAATTGGCTTCCCATCCGCGAACGCAGGAACCTCCATATTTTATGTCAGCTGTACAATTTACTCAATAATCCCCTTACCCCCGACTATCTTAAAACTAAATTCAAGCTTTTATGTTCTACCCATAATAGGGACCTGCGTTCTTCTCATAAATTGACGCTTGCTACTCCTTCTTACCATACTGGCTTTTTCTCTAACTCTTTCGCCGTTAAGGCAGTTAGACTCTGGAACGCGCTTCCTGACTCTGTGAAGACTGCTTCAAGTCGCATTGGGTTCAAGTCTTAAGTATTCAGGCATTTTCTCGCACAAGCAAATAACGTTTAATTATTGCTGCATCTTACTTTTTTTTTTTTATTAAGTATGTATATTATCTATAAATATATTAAAAATTGTATTTATGTATGTAATTGTCTTAAATCTTATTGTTAATATCATTTTTAGGGTTCCGTACAAAAATTGAAAAACGGAACCCTTATAGGATCACTCGGGCGTCTGTCTGTCCGTCCGTCCGTCTGTCACAAACGATTTTCTCCGAATCTACTGAACCAAATTAGGTGAAATTTGGTAAGATGGTGTAATCCTATGACCCAAACACGGATGTGCAAAGTAAATAAAGATTTTTTTTTAAATAAGGGTCATTTTCAGGGTCCCAATTACAAAATTTTAAAAGAAAGTTTTTCAACCCTTACTGTGTCATATATCAAATGAAAGGGCTCATTATGAGGATCACAAAAATATTTTTTTTGTTCGGATAAAATCCTATAATTTTGATTTTATTCACGAAAGAAGGCAAAAATTGACCATTCCCCCCCCCCCCTGATCTCCGAAACTACTGGGCCGAAAATTTTGAAAAAAATTACAAAATATAGTTCATTCCTTGAAGATTACAGGAAAAATAATAAGAATTGTATCACTTGAAAATTAAGTGGTAAACTCACTATAATAAGTTCATCTAGGGAAATAGTTCACTAAAACACCACTAGATGGCGCTAGTCAATTGAATAAAACATATTTTTTGCACATTGTGTGTGTGTTCACGTAGCATATTGTACGGAACCCTCATTGCGCGAGTTTGACTCACACTTGGCCGGTTTTTTCCACATAAAGCGAGTATTTATAATAACTTCCTCAAACGAACGATCTATCTACACCAAAAGCCTTCAAATTCAAAGAGAAATCAAAATTCTTCTTTCCACTTACAAATCCTCAGATAACCAAGCTTTATCTGTCAGCAGATCCTTTCGTGTTTTATTGACGCTGCCCTTTGATCCAGGGTTAGCACTCAAAGGGCAAAGAAAATAAATACTTCCAACAATAGAAATTCTCAGTTGCAACGAGCGACCGCCGAGTGGAAACGCTTTGAATAGCGGGACTCGTCTCAACAAGAAATAAAAGTCTTGAAACTATTTATGTGTGAAACTTAACCCTCATAGCGCGAGTTTGACTCACACTTGGCCGGTTTTTTTTCTTTTTACACCCACCTAAAATTCTCTGCATAACCCAAAGGTTGACTGTTAGATAATGCTTTTAGCATTAAGTCCACCTATTGTGCCTTTACATTGTATTGTGCAATAAAGAGTAAATAAAATAAATAAAAAAGAGACTCGCGCCGCTGTGTTCCAGTGTCTTGGATGTTTATCTATATTTGTAAACAAATCTGTATTGTATAGTATCGTTGAGTTAGTATCCCATAACACGTTACAAGTCCCCTTTGACTAAGCAAGTCTCGAATTTTCTTTGGGGCTAGCTCAATCTGTGTGATTTGACCATATATATTTATTATAATAAAAAAGTAATTTTTCCAGGAAAAAATACCAACTAGACGCGGTAGTAGACCGGACGAACATAACGGCCAGGTCGTCATCCGACGAGTCGGCGGCCAGCTCAGGCGACACGGACACGTGTAGCGCGGGCTCCCCGCGGCCCCCGGGCCCGCCCGGCCCCCGGACGGACGCCGTGGCGCCCCGCAGACTGGCGAGGTTGAACCCCCACCAGCCCAGAGACGAGTACGACTCGTCGGCGACTGAGACGGCGGATGAGGAGAGCGAGCCTAGTGCGAAGGTATGATACTATTTCTGATGTGTGTAAATTCCATACTTTTGAGGTTTCAACTTGCGATATATCTTTGATCTTGATTTCTGAGATGTTTCTATAACTGAACTTGTGACTTTGTGATCCTTCCATAGAGTTATATTATACAGCGAGCGTGCAAATTACAATATTAAACAAAATTCGAAAGGGGATGACCGTCAATATGAATAACTTTGCCTATGGGACCAATGCTGGGAACTCGAAATTTGACGAATTCTTACTTATTGCCCGGGCGACGAAATTGATCCCATAGTAAAAATTTACGGGCTAAGTACCATGAGTATGATTATTTTTACGGTTTGTTTTCGATCCCACTTCTAATTTTTTATGCTCCCACTTCTGACATCTCTATTTAGACAAAAACTGGTTTTGGCTGTACCTTCTATGTACTATTTCTTCCGCTAACCACATAAACATTTAAATTGGACCCTATCTTTGCTTTAGCCCGAAAAATCTAATCATTCCTAAATTCACCACAGACAGTGCGATAATGCCAAATATCAAAAACTACTTATCATTCAACATAAATATACTATTTATTACAGGTCTTACCACCAACGTCAATCCCCACACCCGTGTCTTCCGCGCCCACGCCCCCCACAACAGTCCTGGCGCCGGTGACGGCCGCCACGCCCCCCTGCCCCGCCGGCACCCCCACCACGTCCTCCGCGACGGTGGTGACGTCATCGGCGCCGTTACTGCCCCGCAACGGGCCCGCCACGGGGCAGCTGTCGGTGCGAGACGTCGTGCTGAACATGATCGAGATCAGTTTGACGAAGAACAGTCAGCCTGTGCCGCCGGCGGTTAAACCGCAGCAGTTGAAGGTATGTCATCATCATCAGTTAAACCGCAGCAGTTGAAGGTATGTCATCATCATCAGTCTTCTTTAGTCTCTACTGCAGGAGCACGATCCTCTCTGTACTACCAGAGCCATGTATACAGCTGTCAAGCCGAATCAGTAGATGGTACATCATTATCAGGTATTCTCAGTCTCCACCGCAGGAGCACGACCTTCTTTATACTACCAGAGCCATTATAGGGCTGTTAGTGCCTAACATGATCGAGATCAGTCTGACGAAGAACAGGCTGCACGCTGGCCAGACGGGTTGGAGATGTCTCTTTGAAGTTTATAAGCTTTGTTTAGCTTGTGTTTCCTAAGTCGCCTTCTACGACATCCACGGAAAAACCTGGCGCGGTCCTATTCTACTCTGATGCAACAATTCCTGAACTTCAGCTACCTAAATTATACATTTGTTTCCCAGGTGACGCCTACAACAGGCGGGCGGGAGACCCTAGCGACGCTGAGTGTGGTGAACAGCTCGCACTCGCGCGCGTCCCCCCGCTCCCCGCACCGCCCCGCCACCATCACGCCGCTGGCCGCGCCCCCGCCCAAGGACGGCGTGGTGGTACTGCATATAGAGCCCCGGGCTGAGCCTCTGCTGGACCTCAGTGTGAAGAGAGTACGGCATGAGCTAGCCTTCCCACAGCCGCAGCAACAGCAGCATCAGAAACCGGTGAGCATTCCTGTCTAATACTAAACAGACTCTGGCAACCTTGAGCGTAGTGACCAGTTCGCACTCCCCCCGCTCACTGCACCGCCCCAGCCCAAGGATGGCGTGGTGGTCCTGTACATAGAGCCCCGGGCTGAGCCCCTACTGGACTTGAGTGTGAAGAGAGTACGGCATGAGCTAGCCTTCCCACAGCCGCAGCAGCAGCATCAGAAACCGGTGAGCATTTCTGTCCAATACTAGATACAGGCCGGGAGACTCTCGTGAACTTTAGCGTGGTGAACAGATCGCACTCCCCCCCCGCTCTCCGCCGCGCCCCTGCAAAGATGGCGTGGTGGTACTGCATATAGAACCCCTCGCTGAACTCCTACTGGACTTCAGTGTGAAGAGAGTGCGTGGACTTTTCACGGCTGTGATGATGATGTTGATGTGCTTGCATCATGTCTATGTATGGGACAATTGTTTTCTACGCTTTTAGGCTAATATATATAAGACTTTATATCATCATCATCAAGTTTTTTTAGTCTCCACTGCAAGAGCACGACTCTTTCTGCACTAAAAGAGCCATATAAGTCATAGCAGTCAGAAGATTGGACACAACCCTGGCCAGATGGGTTGGAGAAGTCTTTTTGATGATAAGGCAGCGATTGCATTTGCTTCGTTAAGGTTTATTTGAGTGCAGGAAGCTAATAAAAACTGACCTAGGTTTTAATGCGTGGGTAATTATAGTAATGTTTTAATGCATTGAAATCCTCAAAACAGTTATCCTGATGGATGGTATATTAGACTATTTATTCTCGATATGTTATTTATTTCAGCTAATCAGAACATCAAAAGATTCAAAACTTTTATTAAGAAAATAGGCCTTTGCGGGCACATTTTCACGTCAAATCACATTTAAAATTATCTTATTAAGTATTATGCATTTACTTATTATTGTTCAAAAGCTACAGACTACTAGCATTTCGAAACCGACCACTGCAGAGAAGAAATGCCGAAAGAAACTCTTTTCAACAGTATAGGTCGCCTACTCGCCTGAAGGGCTTTGCATGGCATCTTTATACAACTAAGATGTTTGTTCCAGGCGTACCGTAACTGCGGCGAGTACAGCTCGTACCGGGCGAGTGGCCCGGCGCAGTCCCCCGCGCCGGCGCCCGAGCGCAAGCCCCACGCCCAACCGCAGCCCGCGCCCGGCACCAAGGGCTCCATCACACTTGGTGAGTGTCCACTGCTTTAGTAAGCGCCTTCTGCTTAGTACTCTGATAAGTCATCTTCAGTATATATTTATATGTATGTATATTTATTTATGTCTATGTTTATTGATATCTATATTTATTTATATGTATGTATATTGCTTATATATAGAAAGTTTATGTATGTATTAGTAAATATCAATAACTTTATATTTGATCATATTTACCCTTTGCGCCGAACAACTTTTTCTGTTTATCCCTATGGTTGACTGGGAGAGAATGCTCATAGCATTAAGTCCGCCAATTGTAACAAGTTTTGCTTTGGTACAATAAAGTTCTAATAAAAAAAAATAATAAAAAAAACTGATACACATATTTGATCTTTTTTAAATTCCTATAGTTACCCTTATTACGCTTATATTTAAGCGCATATTTCTGTACAAAGATTTATGTTTGACCGTGAGACATGTATGCAATTATCTGTAATATAAATACATACGAACCTATATCTATTGTTTTTAAATATAAAATATAAATATATACGGACATATCACACAGATTAAGCTAGCCCCAAAGTAAGTTCTTAATAAGACTTGTGTTATGGGATACTAACTCAACGATACTATATTTTATAACAAATACATATATAGATAAACATCCAAGACCCAGGTCAATCTGAAAAAGATCGTTTCTCATCTTAACCTGATCGGGGATCGAACCCGGGACCATCCGTGTCACAGGCCGGCGTGTTGACCGCTAGGCCACGGAGCTCGAGCTTATACGACCAGATTTGAACCAGGAGTATTAACTTTGTGTACAAGTTAAAGTATTATGTTCTACGACTAAAATAGATCCTTAACAGTCCAATTTGATTTGCCTATCTGTCCCAACTCAGAAGATTCAGAAATAAAATACGTCTACTGGTGTGAGAGTCCCGGAAAGTGGTAAAAAGGAAATATAATAATTAGACTATTCCGTTCTGTTGCAGGCACCCCCGTCCCTCTAGAGTCGCGGTACGAGCCCCGAAGGACGCCGGAGCCCAAGCCAGGGTCAATAACCCTCGGCACCCCCGTGCCTCACCCCGCGCAACACGACAAGCGGTTCGACCAGTACTATAAGAGACGGAGTCCGCATGCAAGCTATTACACCACCAGGCCGCATGAACCTAACAACTTCTCTCCGGTAAGTGTCTTATCATCATCATCAGGTCCTTTTTAGTCTTCACTGCAGAAGCATGACCCTCTCTGTACTACCAGAGCAGTCAGAGGATTCGGCCTACACTCTCCACGCTGGCCAGACGGGTTGGAGAGATCCCTTTAATGTTTATTAGCTTCCGTTTCCTGAGTCGCCTTCTACGACATCCACGGAAAGACTTGGAGTGGTCCTATTCTTCTCTTCCGGGGACCACACGGTTTTATTTCTCGTAGGTACCTAATTCTCGTCAGTCTTAATAATATGTCGATCCCCCCGCACCCCCGTGCCTCACCCCGCGCAACACGACAAGCCATTCGACCAATACTATAAGAGACGAAGCCCTCATGCAAGCTACTACACCACCAGGCCGCATGAACCTAACAACTTCTCTCTGGTAAGTGTTTTATTTCTCATCATCAGGTCTTTTTTAGTCTCCACTGCAGGAGCATGACCCTCTCTGTACTACCAGAGCAGTCAGAGGATTCGGCCTACACTCTCCACGCTGCTGTTTCTCGTAAATTTTCATCGTCATCATTTCAGCCGTAAAAAGCCCACTGCTGGGTTTTACCATACTCACAACGCTTGACAGACGGGTTGGTGAGCGCAGTTTGTCTGGCTAATATGGATTCCAACACTGTTGCCCATTAAAACCATATTTTCTGAAAAAGATAAAAATAAAATAAAAATGATTCTTTTCAAACAACTATTTAGTCCAGTTTTGTTAGTAAACAAAAATTGACTAAATTATATGTAGGTAGGTGCGTTAGTACTATTCTACTAGCGAAATAATTAAATAGCCGACACAGCGGGGACTGTCCGTCAAAAACTTCGTGATACAAGAGAAAATACGTGTCTGATATTTTATTTTTTGATTATTTAATTAACAGACTAATTTTAATATTATTATTTTGACCCAGAAAACTAGACTATATTTATAACTAACAATCTCTCTATTATTTACAGCAACAAAACGCAGCCTACTCCCGCAGCCCCTACGGTCTAGAACAACGTCAGATCATCATGGCAGACTTCATCACGTCCCAGCAGATGCACGGCGGCGGGCGCCGGCCCGAGCGGAGCGAGCGCCCCGAGCGGCCCGAGCGCCCCGAGCGCAACGAGCGCCCTGAACCCCGCTCAGGCTCGCCGCAGTACAGCCCGCAGCCGCGGAGAGAGAGGGAGCCGGTGTCTGTTATACAGAGACACACGCCGCATGTGTATCCGCAGCAGCATCCGCATCCGCCTCCTGGTATGCCTTTTATTTTAAAACAATGTAAAAAAAAACATAATGAAGCAGTGATTGAAGTTTACGAACTATACAAAACTACCGCCTAAAATATAAATTGATAAAATTATATACGTATATAATGGTTGGGTTAGTCCGGGGCTCGTGACAATACAGTTCGCTTAAAAATATATCGGACAGTGTCGTCACACGGAATTTTAACGAGCTATCTTTGTAATTTTTTGTTTGATTGTCAAAAGAAAAAATACGTGTCAAATGATTTTTGCTAATCTAACGAACTAATTATATTTTTCTAGGAAACTAGCGCGTTACTCTGTCATCATTTTATCGTTTATTATGTATATTTCAGGTCATGAAGCCTTCGCGTCGCTGGTGAACGTGGCGTCGGCGGCCACAGCATTGCCCGTGCCACGCGGGGAACAGGAACAGAAGCAGGAACCCAAGCACCATCCGCACCACTCACACCACGACATCAGGTAACCATTGCCATCAAGTTCACAACTTACTGTGGGGCTAGCTCAATTTCTGGTATATGTATATCTATTTAATATTTATTGCCTCCCTTACTCACTCCTCCTTGTTTCTCGACTCGTACAATTTAGGAATTTTCAAGGCAATAGTGTGTAGGCATTATTTGAGTTTATGTGTACCACCCTAGACATCATGAATGCTTCCCATCAGGCAAGAGAGAGGTCAAACGTACTCAAATTATTCATTTAAAAAACATGACTATAGGAAGCATATTTTTCAACTTTATCCCACCCACTTCACCTCCGTTAGGCGCATAATGGGAGGCACGAATAAAATATAATTTTCTAATTTATAGCAGAAACATGAACTTTTTGCAAGGGGCTTCACTCGCTCGTTGTTCTTGGTCTGTTCCTTTACCAGATAACAATTATTGTCATAACTTCTGTTATATATATCATAGTCATAACTGTTAGACATAACTCTTTTTTAATCTTGTACAACAATAGAGTTATGTCTATTCGTGTCTTAATTTTGACGAAATAATGGACTTTCGTAAGATTTGTTACGGAACAAAATAAAGATTCAAATTATTTACCTTCCAACAGGGACCAAAACCGCATAACCAAAAGCGTATTAAATGATTTGTAAGACCTCTAAATGACCAATAACAAATAACTTCACTTACACATTCCTTGTTTCAGATTACAAAGAGAAATGACGATGGCGAAATACCAGCAAATACACTACCAAGTGTTAGAGCGAGACAGGAGAGCGCAGGCGCAGTACCTAGAAAGAGATAGAATCGCCATGCAACAGAATAGAGAAAGGTAAATATTATTTCATCATCATCATGTTTTTTTTTAGTCTCCACTGTAGAAGCAAGACCCTCTCTGTACCTCTAGAGACATATGTATGCCAGAGCAACCTAAGGATTTGACCTACATTCTCCACGCTGTGACTCAGACGGGTAGAAAAAAATAATCCATTGCAGGCACTTTTTCACGTCTTATAAACTAGTTGTCGCTCTATGGGACGTCTTTTTCTCTGAATTTCTTAGATGATCATGTCGATGCGGCTAGCAACCCATCACTATTTTGATTCCGTTCTCCACCTACAAGCCCACCAACATGCTTAACGTTTTTTAGATCTAGGCTCTGTTTACTCCGCAATTGAAAAAAACGTGATAGTAAGTACTTCTTACACGATCTTGCTGTATGATAATTATAAATAACTTTGTTGTCTACAGAGAACGCGCGATGCTTCAAGAGCGGCAAATAGCGATAGAGCATCAACAGCAACAACAACAGCAGCAACAACAACAACAACAACAACACCAACAACAACACCAGTCGCAGTCTCACCATCAGCAGCAAATGATGATGGAACGGCAACACCCACAGCAACATCAGGTATATACAGCTTAAGCATTTTTAAGGTAGTAAGAAATATATTTCTATCAGAAATTGAACCTTATACCATAAAAATAAGGTCCAAATACAATTATTATTTAGTATACCTACTGCTTTATAATGAGTTAATACGGAATCATTTACGTCATTATTTTAGTCTACGCAAGTTTTCTTTCGAACATAGGTGTAGGACTTCATCATCATCATCATCATCAGGTCTTTATTAGTCTCCACTGCAGGAGCACGACCCTTTCTGTACCATCACAGCAGTATATTAGCCAGAGTAGTCAAGAGGATTTGACCTACACTGTCCACGCTGGCCAGACGGGTTGGAGAGGTGTTTTTGATGTTTCTAAGATTTGTTTAGCTTGTGTTTCCTAAGTCGCCTTTTACGACATCCACGGGAAGACTTGGAGTGGTCCTATTCTACTCTGCCGACAACCACACGGCTGCAGGACGATGTAGGACTTATAGATTGATTAATCAATCAATCAATGTTTGATCGGAAGCCTCTGATTCGATAACTAATGGGACAGAAATGGTAATAAGTGAAATACGTTGCAGGATAGTGATATGACCAGCGGGCCTATATGCTAACTTTTGACAACTATGGCGTACGTTTTGATGGATACTTCAACATACATTACCGTTTATGTTTCTTGAAAAAAAAATAGTCAATCAAACGACAGCCGTAATGGATGTTGAAGTGACCATCGAAACGTTGTACACCGTAGTTGTCAAAAATTAGCAAATATGCTTGTACTAATATACTAATTAGACAGGAATAAATAAATACGGACAAATCACACAGATTGAGCTAGCCCCAAAGTAAGTTCGAGACTTGTGTTATGGGATACTAACTCAACAATACTTTATTTTATAATAGATTAATTATATAGATAAACATCCAAGACCCAGGTCAATCCGAAAAAGATCATTTTCCATCTTGACCTGTCCGGGGATCGAACCCGGGACCTCCGTGTCGCAGGCAGGCGTGTTGACCGCTGCGCCACGGAGCTCGAAAAAGGAATAGATATCTCATCCGGAGACACGCGCTCTGACAAACGCTATGGAAAGCTTGGTTTCAAAAAGTCACCGTTAGAAAGCAGTAGGTCCAATAGATCGCCTTGTCAAAGCGCGCAAACCATTTGAACGGACAGACTTATACCTTGAAACTTTTGAGTATAAATGTTCTGACGTGTGTGTGTAGGTGGTGTCGAGCGCGGAGGCCGAGCGGCGGCTGCTGGGCGTGGCGGTGTCGGTGGCGGGCTCCAACCCCGCGTACACGCCGCACAAGCATCGCGCCATCACGCCGCATCATCTGGAGAGGAAAGACAAGTGAGTTTCTTGATTTTTTTTTATTAGAACTAACGTGAGATGTTAACATTATTAATATGTAAAATACGGGTCACTCACGTATGAAGAGTCAGCTATAACCCACTAACAACTGACACATTGTGGCCTAATCAGATTCAGATTCAGTTTATTGCAAGTCACAACTGCGACCGACCGGACCCGACGTCTCTCAGACGCCTTTCAGAACGCCCTCATAAGACTTCTGCTCATTGCTGTTAATGAAATTACAGTACAAATAATCAAGAAACTCTATTAATATGTAAAATACGGGTCACTCACGTATGAAGAGTCAGCTACAGGCCGACATGTTTCAACCTCATCCGGACCGTGTCGCCCGCACCGCCTGCGCCGCCGAAGATCAAAATCAAAATTATTTATTAATTATTTATTGCCTTAAACAGGGTACATAAAGATTATGGTAGGTACATGTGTTGAGAACAAGCCTATTTAGCCACATTTAATAGTATGCAAATTTTTGTGTTAGTAATTAAGGGTGCGCTAGTCAGGTGTTTCGCCATACAAATTCTGTAGGGTGATGACTCCGTTGTTCGGTATCGTCTGTTTAAAGTTTTTAATTCTATCGATTTGTCTTGTCGTTATCTATGCTTGTATGGAATCATAATTGTAAAATTATAAGTACTTTAAAAGTTATGAGTCTCAAAACATTCCGTTTTAACACGTAATTTTAACGCATCTTTGGGCACAATTAAATACCGGAAGGAGTATAAAATCTCTAAAACAAAATTCATACAAGCATAGTTTGGTTATTAAAAAATATAAATTATTTTACTTTTAATAAAAACATTCAGCTGTTTTATCACAAGAACACTTCTCCCAAACGCATACTCGCGAATTTTTAGACGACGAAGATTTAGATTTTCAACAATATTTGTGTTTGCACACACTAGACTGTTGTTCCAATTTGCTTATACATCAGTGTAAATAGTTCCGCACTGTTCAAAACCGAGTCTATCCCTTTCTCAGCGATATAGCACGCATTTTAGCCACGTGCGCTGACGAGTTCGAGTTCCCGACTAGCGCATCCTTAAACGCTCATTATGCAGATTTATGTCACAATCAAATTAAGAATCGTAAAGTAAAAAAAAGATGCCGCGCGCTAACGTCAGTGCGGACTGGGACGACTTCGTGCGCGCGTCTCGGTTCACATTCGCCCTGAGGAAGACCTCTGGATGAGGTTGAAACATGTCGGCCTGTAGCTGACTTCATACGTGAGTGACCCGTATTTTACATACAGGGTGTAAAGGCTAACACCGTTGTCCTTCAAACCATGGATACGTAACTCTAAAATATAATTATTAAAAAAATGTTTAAAAAGAATATACCATTCGTTTTATAGAAGTACCACGATTTGTTATTCCGATATTTTGCGTTATTTCATGGACATTACACGTGTCAGCGACCTTTTGATAGGCGCCGCCGCCGCTCCGGGGCGCGGCTTCATTGACAATGCTACATACCTAGATTACTACGCGCGTGTGTAGTAGGTACCTAGAGTAAGGTATTCGGGTGAAGTTTGTTTATGAAAAAGAAGGACTTCTTTTTCGAAAATACTTTCTTTTAGATTATGATAGTATTGGACTCTACTCATGATTCTGAATAACTGGTATCAAGGATAACGGTGTTAAACTTTACACCCTGTATTAATAGAGTTTTTTGTTTATTGTACTGTAATTTCATTAACAGCAATGAGCAGAAGTCTAACGAGGGCGTTCTGAAAGGCGTCTGAGAGACGTCGGGTCCGGAAAGTTGTGATTGGGCCACAATGTGTCAGTTGTCAGTGGGTTATAGAGGTCGACGCTTCAGTGCTGCCATCTTGTGCGGCTCGCAGTCAAGATGATTGCCATCCCGTTACGGCTTTATGGGTTGCTTGTTTAATATTATCCATATTCTTCCGGTCACGACAGCCTAAATATTCTAGAATATTCGAGACAGTGTGAGCGGGATAGAACATTTATGTGTGAGCGGGATAGAAATGTTCATGTAAGTTCTAGTGAATTTTATTCTAGTAGCTTTGGGTTTTCTAATGTACTCCCACACCGATTTTCGTTACTATTACAAACAGTTTGTTTTGTTTCCAAATGTTACAAAATGTTTTGTTCTTCTTTCTAGAAAACCATAATATAGGGATGGCAATAAACTTAACTGCGAGTTTATATATTTGTATAATTGAATTGAAGTTATTAAATGTCTCGAAACGAAGCCAAGCTATATTATGAACTGTATGTGTCTTGCAGCCGGCCAGCGGTGTCGCAGGCGTCGAGCGTGGCGTCGGGCGGGGCGGGCGGCGCGGGCGGCGCGGCGGGCGCGGCGGCGCACGCGGAGGCGCGGGCGCGGGCGGCGGAGGGCAAGCTGACGGCCGCCTCGCTCATCGACGCCATCATCACGCATCAGATTAGCCAGACTACTGATACGCAGCAGCGGTTTCCGGTCAGTACTTACTACATATATATTATCGACTCATATGTACTTCATTCTCATTAATTCTACTATCAAAACCTACAATTAAAACCTATGTACTACGCATTAATGTGCATGAGTCAGCTCGATTCTTTTTGAAAATCGATATTTTCTTAATATAATGCCTTTGATAATGTTTTCGATATGCAAGTTAATTACTTTCTTTAATCTATATGTACATATATAAAGTGCAAAACTGGCTCACTGACTTATATATCAACGCACAACCGGAACTTCTGCACCTAGAAATTTGACATTTGGTACAGAAATTCCTATCATGATATAACTAAGAAAGGATTTTTAAAAATTCAACCCCCAGGGGGATGAAATAGGACGATGAAGTTTTGCGCGGACGAAATCATGGAAAAATTGCTAATAAACTATTACTTTAAAATTTGCTAACATTAGAATATTTGCCTTATTCTAATCGTGTAAATTAATACATTTTAGGCAGAACATTTATGTTTTTATTAGTCTTTATGAAAAACACCAAAAGAAAAAAAAGTTTTTTTTTTTAATTGTTACATTCCTTTTAAAACTTGTTTTAAAAGCCGCCAAAAACGGCCGTTTTAGGCATAATGAGTAGTTCTCTTAACTACTGATTCTCTTATGAGAATCAGTAATTAAGAGATGCATGTTTTAAGCTTGAAATTAAAACATGATTCCAAAAATACTTATATGATTTACTAATGCTTATATGATTTACATTCTTGAATTTCATTCTATTTGTAAAGTATTAGGAATAAAACTATTGGCGTCGCTACTGTGCCTAGTGACTAGTGCGGGCCCTTAAGGATGCGCTAGTCCGGAACTCGAACTCGTCGGCGCACGTGGCTAATTTACGTGCTTTTTCGCTGAGAAAGGGATAGACTTGGTTATAAACAGTGCAGATCTATTTACACCGATGTATAAGCACATCGGAACTACAGTCTAGTGTGTGCAAACACAAATATTGTTGAAAATCTAAATCTTTGTCGTCTAAAAATTCGCGAGTATGCGTTTGGGAGAAGTGTTCTTGTGGTAAAACAGCTGAATGTTTTAATTAAAAGTAAAGTTATTAAATTTTTTTAATAAGCAATCTATGCTTGTATGAATTTTGTTTTAGAGATTTTACACTTTTTCCGGTATTTAATTGTCCCCAAAGTTGCGTTAAAATTACGCGTTGAAACGGAATGTTTTGAGACTCATAACTTTTAAAGTACTTATAATTTTACAATTATGATTCCATACAAGCACAGATAACGATAAGACAAATCGATAGAATCAAAAACTTTAAACAGACGATACTGAACAATGGAGTTATCACCCTACAGCATTTGTATGGCGAAACACCTGACTAGCGTATCCTTAAGCTTATAAGATGAAATCAACACAACATGTCCCCAATATTGCTCCAAATCAACATTATATATTTTCTTCCAGACGTTACGAGAATGTGAAAACAGCAACCAACAGCAGCAGCAAGAGAGGCAAGAGCGACCGCCCTCCGAGCGAGTGGAGAGGGAGCGAGACGAGCATATACCCGTCTCAGCCCACACCACGAGCATCAAACTAGGGGATCTAGCGTCTAACATCATTACTAGGGACTTCTGTAGTCCTACTACCACGCTTATGCACCATAAGTAAGTATCATCAGGTTTTCTTTAGTCTTCACTGCAGGAGCATGACGCTCTCTGTACTACCAGAGCCATATACCCGTCTCAGCCCACACCATGAGTATCAAACTAGGGGATCTAGCGTCTAATATTATCACTAGGGACTTCTGTAGTCCTACTACCACGCTTATGCACCACAAGTAAGTATCATCATCATCAGGTCTTTGGTAGTCTCCACTGCAGGAGCATGAACCTCTCTGTACTACTAGAGCCAACTAGAGCCATATATTAGCCAGAGCAGTCAAAGGATTTGGCTTACACTCACCACGTTAGCCAGACGGGTTGGAGATTCTTTGATGTTTATAAGTTTTGTTTAGCTTGTGTTTCCTGAGTTCTACGACATACACTTGGAGTGGTCCTATTCTACTGTGACGGGTACCACACGGCAAGTTTAGCTACAAAAAGTCGAGTTTCCAGCAATGATCCCATAAGCAAAGTTTTTCGTATTGATGGGCTGAGTCACCCCTTTAAGGGCATTTTCTTCAGCCCTTACTAACCCACTGTTGGGTATAGGCATCCTTACTGACACGCCATTTCTCCCCATTTTGGGGATCCCCAAGATCATATAAAATTTGTTTCCAATGATACTAATTTCTATCTAAAAACACTATAAAGAATACTTTAAATTTGATATGGATTCGTTAAGTGACCTTATTTGTACTACCAGTTGTACTTTTCGGTAGTACTTCTGACACGGAGCGCTTAAAGCTTCTTTAAAGTTGGGTAAATAGGACCATTTTTTAAAGTATGAAAATCTTTAATTACAGTTATACTGTATTGTAGTCCGCTAAATTTATAGCAACTTTTATTATGAAACCATTACCATAAACGAAATATTTCGTATAGCTACCAAACAAAGTTCTCACGCCACCCATACAAAATACAAGCTTGTGACGTCACAAATATGTAGGCATTTCAGCGGCGCGTTTTCACGTCTAAAAACATGTGTCTTTAAAACATTTACATCTGAAACAGTTTTTTGTGTAGAAATGTATTTCTGTCACTATTGTGTTTATTTTTGGCAGGTCTTTACATAGCACCACGAAATTTTTTTTAGTCAACATGCCCATTACTAGGCCATCGGGCTTCTCAATAATAAGTCTATAATCTAACAATAATATATGTTTTCTGTAGCAGCAGCCGGTTCGTGGCGCCGACGTCGGAGGCGTACAGCGCGGGCGAGGACTGGAAGCGCCGCGACGCGCCCAAGCACGCGCCCTTCCTCGAGCCCGTCTCCCCGCCAGACAACCACCAGCCCAACAGGTAGGCCCACTGCTGGACATACCAAAATATCTATGTCATTATCATCTTCAGATTTCTGTAGTCTCCCCTGCAGGAGCACGACCCTCTCTGTACTACCAGAGCCATAATTAGCCAGAGCAGTCAGAGGATTCGGCCTACACTCTCCACGGTGGCCAGACGGGTTGGAGATTCTTTGATGTTTGTAAGGTTTGTTTACCTTTTGTTGCATTCTATGACATCCACGGGAAGACTTGGAGTGGTCTTATTCTACTTTGCCGAGAAAAAAAGAAAAAAACATAGAATATACCAGCTGCTTTTCTTCCCACGCAGACCGTAAAAGCTAGTCAAGGGATTGGGCGAAAATCTGAGGAAATTGGGTGAAAAAATGAGCAATAGACGGTGTGGTTAGGAATCCATTACTATTTTGATTCTGCTTTCCACTTTGACCACTACGATGTTAAATGTGGCCTTTGGGTCTTATGATCATGGGCTCTGTCTACCCGCAAGGGATAAAGACGTGTAGTACGTATGTTTTTGCATTTTACTCTATTTTGCCAAGACTAAAAATTGCATTCTAAAACTAAATGCGATCACAATATTAATAGTGGTATTTATTTGTCAGGAGCAACAACGCTCGTCGGTACGGCGGCGCGTCGGGCGGCGCGGGCGGCGTGGGCGGCGGCGTGCTGACGGCGTTCGACTACGTCACCAACCGCATCGTGGAGGTCATGCGTAGCGACGCCGACGAGCGCGCTAAGCCGCTGGCCTTCCCAGCTGCTGCTTACGCGTACCCTTACTCCGCTTTGAACGTGGCTACAGCGACGGCGCCTAATGACGGTGAGTAGAAAAAAAAACTTGAGATGTGTCAAGGGACACCCGGATGGAACGGAGCTCCTTTCGATTAATTACAGCATCTAAACTCACACCGCCTTAAAAAGTAAGAGCTCTAGTTACACTGGACGGACCAAAAATTTCTACCAACTTCTCGATTCCAACCAGATTAACCTGACACGGGCTGACCACGTAGCAAAAACTTTTGGTCTTAATTTTTTTCCGTCTAGCCCCCTTTCGTAACGCGCGATAAGGAACTTCGTTTCAAAAAAAAAAACTGTGTGCCGGCAGAAGTGAAAACTTGAATATTAACGTTGTTTTTCAATTAGGTCACATGTCCGTCTTACGAATTTTCGGCTGACAAAATGTGATCCCGGATTTTGACCGGAGATATTGGCAAAAACCATTTCAAATTCTATTCGATTTTCTAGATTTGTATTTTCACGGAATTGAATCTAATACAGTGAGCACATCAAGTCTAAACTAGTTTCTTTGACCAATACAATATACTAATAGACAAAACGACCTGACTTATTTTGCTTTTCCACCTGTTTCATCATCAGGTCCATTTTAGTCTCCACTTCAGCAGCATGATGAGTATCTCTACCTGTTTATATTCTGAAAATATAACTTTTGTCCCCAGCGGCCCCCGCCCCGGCGCCCGCGCCCGCGCCCGCGCCGCCCCCGCCGGAGCCGGCGCCGCTGATGTCGGCGCAGTACGAGCCGCTGTCCGACGAGGACTGACGGCAGCGGCCCGCGCACACCACGCCCGCCTGACGGTAGGCACGCCACCGCTCGGCAGGACCTACCACCAACACAGACATTGACAAGAAGGCAGCAACTAGAGACCAGACGGATGGGGCAGAACCTATAGCAAAGCTGGTCTGACGGTAGGCTCGCCACCACCTCAGGGCAGGTGACCACCTCTCAGCAATTGAAGATCAGGCAGATGAAACGGAAGCTGTAGCAGAGCTGGTGTAATCGATTAGAACTATTGAAGCAGACCCGTCGCTATCCTAGCTACCTCTTGAGACACCAATAAAAAGCTATAGCAGCTACAGCAGCGTCCGCATGACGGTAGCCCACCATCTCGCGGAAGAAGAACAGCAAGAAGCAACTAAAGACTAGACAGATGGGACGGAACCTACAACAAAGCTGGTCTGACGGTAGGCACACTACCACCTCACGGCAGAAGACCACCTCTCAGAAACTGACGATGGCAGCAATTAAAAATCAGATAGATGAAACGGAAGCTGTACCAGAGCTGGTCTGATGGAAGGCGCGCCGCCAACTCGCAGAAGGAGACTACCACCTCTTCGGATACGGGAATAATAAAGACCATAACGGAAGCAACACCTGCTCTGGTCCAATAAATTGAAACGATTGAAGGAAAAAGACCCGTCGCTAGCCCAGGTGTTCAAATTATTCGGCCCTGCTACTTCTGGCTGTTAGCCGCCCCCCTGAAGGAGCCTCCCTACCCATCCCCATGCGACCATTGGCGGTGTCAACCTCTACGCTGTCGCCCCTTAGCTAGACCATACACGGGCCTAGAGCAACCGCTTTAGCAAAGAACCGAGCAACTATTCTAGCAAAGGATTGAGCAACCGCTCTTGCAAAAGACCAAGCAACCGTTCAAGCAAAGGATCGAGCAACCGTGCTAGCAAAAGACCGGTAAAGAAGAACGACAAAACGAAGCCTAGTGATCAAGTGATTACTTTCAAAGTGCCTAAAAAGAGCCTAAACTCTTCGAGTGACATGATATTGTACAATCAGGATAAGAGGTTGCTGCTCCTAGGGATAATATCACCACTTTATATCACCAAAAGGGGCAAGGCAGAGACTAGGTATCTCCACTACGATTCTCTAGAAAAAATGTAAAAGAAGAAACAATATTGGCATGTGCAGAAATTGTAAAGCCGAAAAGAAAAGGCAAAAAGGAAATTGTATTACTCAATTTCTATTAATCAACAGGTTATTTAGGTTGCCTTTCGTGTTGGTAAGACTCTGAAACTAAACAAGACACCACCGGCTTTAATAATGGAGAAAGTGCGTTTTGATAAACCTGTGATAGCCACGGACACGACTAAGAGGAATAAAAAAGGTCTAAAGACTTAAATGTTCACGTATTGCCCAAACAATGTGTGGTGTCGAATGCTCACGAAGAAAGCACGACACGTTACTAGAACATAGCATGGACACAAAATGGTTGACAAAAGGAGACTGTACCTTGAAAAGGAAAAAAAATAAAGAATTGACAAATTGTTAAACGCAAGAAAAATATTTATAAAAGCTTCAGTATCAACTTTAAGCTTATTCTCTCTGAAGCTAAAGCTATCTTCGTTCAAGAAGCTATTGTTACACGATATAAAACTAACGGACTGGCAATGTAGTTTTAAGACGTTAAAGTGTGACAACTGTGAAATATTGAAAATTCGTACGAAAATTATGACCATAGGGTCGAAACAGGGTGCATTGGGACTCGTTGGAGAGACGATTGTATATTTCTAGTTTAAAGCAGGGATATACCATGTTGTGGCAAGCTTTAAGTGCGGAGGTCGGGGCAATGAACTTTTTTGTTTAGGAGTGCCTTTCTCGGACGAGGGCTCTCGAACGATTCTTTTTACATGAAACAAAAGAAATGGTTCGTCTAAATGTTATACCCCACACAATCGACGATGATCGGCTGTCATCGTGACTTAACCGAACATTACTGCTTTGGATAGAAAATTTTCAAGAGCTTTATGTACATTTCATCGTCGCGATGACAGTCAATCATCGGCGATTACGTAATGAGTCCTCGTTTCGAGAATAGCTCCAGCTTTCAGATTGGTGGTCCCGGGCAAAGAGTTCTATATAAACTGAGGTAGACATACTCCAAGAAACAGACATTTAAAAGCAATCGTGTCGCGTGACGTGGGCGCGTCTTCACGTGTAAAAGTCAAAAGTCAAAGATTTTTATTCAAAATATCCAATTTTGAATAAAAATCTTTGACTTTTAAATCAAAATCACACACACAATCACAAAATCTAAAAACTACTAGCGTTTCGGAACGACCACTGGTGAGAAGAATACGCCGAAAGAAACTCAATCCAGACTTGTAAATTAGCTTTGAACGCTTCGAAATTTGGTACGTACGGCTCGTCTACCTCAGTTTATATAGAAGTGTTTAACTCCGGGACGCGATAATTAGTGATTTGGCCGCCATGTTGCACTGCCGCCGTGATGCAAAATTACCTCATATTTTTAAGTGGCAGCCTCCTGTCTTCCGCGGCGCCGGCCTCCGCCTCTGTCCATTACGTAGCTACACTAGTATTGTACATTATGTATAGAGCGATGCCACGTTGCATTTCGGTGATCCGATAGCTTTTGTAAGAAGTTTGCGGATTTCGCTGCCCTCATGTAGAACCGCGTAGTGTCACGTGTATATATTTCATCGCATCGTTTTCTGTATAGGTCGACGCAGCGAAATCCCCAACCGGTAAATTATATACATATGTAAAAGTGTATGCATTTGTAAGTATATAGGTTAGATAAGTCCAAGATAGAGATTTCATTTTTAGTTTTATGGGAGCGAGGCGAGAGTGAGCGAAGTCGCCGCGCCGGCGCCCGGCTCGTGCTGCGCGCGCTCAGCACGAACATCCCAGATGACACGACGAATTTATTTCTCATAAAGTATGTAGTTAAGTGACGAGGCGGGCCCGCCGGCGAGCGGGCGCCGTCGAGTTGTTCACGCGCGAATCATTCCCTACACGTCCTGCGGCCAGGACGCAGCCTCCTGAGCGTGCGCGGGCGCGCCCGCTGTGCGGGTCACACTCCGCTGTTAACGATTAACACGTCGGCTGTTGACAGGTTAATTGTTAACACGTTGGCTGCTGACACGTTAACTGTTAACACGTCGGCTGTTGACACGTTAACTGTTAACACGTTGGCTGTCACTGGCACAGCGGCCGCGTGGAGGCCGGCCTTTGTAAATGTTTTCTCGTATGTTTCGACCGACTGACTAAAGTAACGTCGGCGCGGGCTGCGGCGGCCTCTTGTGATTTCTTTGTAAACTGTACTGTTCTGTAAGTAGCCCAAAAGAAACATAATCCCTGTAAGTCCGATCATAAGCAAAAACAAAGTTTTGTGAGGACGAATCAATAAATAAGATGCAAATCGATTTTTGTGTTTCATTTTACTTTTCGCCTTCAATTTTAGCACAGCTTCATACAAGCGGAGTAATATTCGTGCATTAGGTAAATCCTAGGCCTGTGTCCAGCAGTGGACTTCATGCTGATGATGAATATTCATGCCTAAAACTAGTACAAACAAAACAACATCCATGCACATGTTAATGAGTGAGGTAGCAATCAGGTTCGCCACCCTAGAACGAATTTACGACCTGTTATAATAAGAGACGTGTAGCACGTAGCATGCGACTAGCTGCTACTAACAGTAGCAGCTAACCCTGTTATTCAAAGCTATCAAACACACCCGAGAACGGGGAAGATGCGGGGGGAGGGACGCTACAAGTTTCCGTTCTGTAACTTACTACTTATATAATTCTGTAATACCACAGAATTATATAAGTACCTAGGGAACGGAGGTACAGAACGGAAACTCGTAGCGTCAATCAGGATACACCCCTTAAAAACGTAATAGTGACGCAAATATCAATGCATGCAAACCTGCAAACGCGACACAAGCCCACGCACACATCAATATAAGATATGCATGCAATTTTCTCTACATTTTCCAGTGTTCGAAATCCAAAGATTTCGAAATGTTAAGTAGAATAGTGTTTTCGCGAGTGAGATAGACATATTTTCGTAAAATCATTTTATCTCGTTCTATTTTCAACTGTTATTCTGTTTTCACTTTCAGTAGGTACTTCACTATTGAATAGTTTTGGATAAACAGGATAACACATATTTTTTTCATGCATATCCCTTTTACCTACGCAGCACACATGTAACCAAAGAAAATAATATTCTCTACAAACTTGACGTCATTTGTAATGATCTCAGCCCCGGGTCCATATTCTTCCTAGGTCCAACAGGGACAGGTATTACCACAACGATAGCCCAGTGAACGTAAGTATTATTAGCGCTTACGCATGATAATGGGCATGTTGACTAAAATTTTTTTCATGTTGCTATGTAAAGACCTGCCAAAAATAAACACAATAGTGACAGAAATACATTTACAAACAAAAAACTCTTTCAGTTATAAAAGTTTTAAAGACACATGTTTTTAGACGTAAATTTTTAGACGTGAAAACGCGCTGCTGAAATGCCTACATATTTGTGACGTCACAAGCTTGCATTTTGTATGGGTGGCGTGAGAACTTTGTTTGGTAGCTATACGAAATATTTCGTTTATGGTTATGGTTTCCTAATAAAAGTTGCTATAAATTTTGCAGACTAAAATACAGTATAATTGTAATAAAAGATTTTCATACTTTAAAAAATGGAACTATTCACCAAACTTTAAAGAAGCTTTAAGATCACTTAACGAATCGATATCAAATTAAAAGTGTTCTTTATAATGTTTTTAGATAGAAATGAGTATCATTGGAAACAAATTTTATATAATCTTAACATTAGGCAACTACCGTATTCAGATGCCTCCAATGTAGGCCACACACATGAAAAGCAAATACTTCAGAAGTATCACTTTGAAGTACTAGGTACCTACTATTTTACTCGTATAACAGTGCCTATCTGTGAGAAAAAGTACGTATCTATTTTGGCAGACGGCCTCCTTGACGCACTGTTTACCATGCCAGCCTGCTACTCGAGTAGCAACGGGTTTGAATCCCGGCACAGGTTCGCATTTGCACTTATAATTCATTTTTACGAGAAAGTATTACGCCGCGGTCTGGAGCGACCCAAGGAGAGTTATGTCAGGCAGGCGGCCGGCCTTATAAACTATGTTAAATCTTTACTAGAAAAAAAAAATATAAGAAAATATGCCATGTCACAGATTGTTGCCACTGTTATATTATAAGGTCAAGTCAATCCCGGGGCTGGGTCATACCAGTGTGACTGTCTGTTACAAGAACGGGGAAGGCCTCACTCTTAATGAATTGCTGTGGCGTAATTTAGGGAGGGGGATGGAATTGGTGGGACGTAATTTAGGGTAGGAGTCTCACTCAAAATAAGGGAGTCAAATTCTGGTGTGACGTATTTATGGGAGGGTCTTACTCTAAATTATATTGGTGTGACGTATTTTTAGGGGAGGGTCTCACTCAAAATCATGGAGTCAAATTCTGGTGCGACGTACCTATTTATGAGAGCTTCTCACCTAAAATCATGGAATTGGTGTGGCGTAATTTAAGGGTTTCACTCAAATTCATGGAATTGGTATGACGTAATTTATAAGCGGCCCCTAGTACCATATGCTGGTGGTCAATGTACCAGTCTAGTTACATGAATGAGTTCTATTTAAATGCGTAAAACATCAAGACCTGTGCTTCTATCTGCAGTTAAAAATACACCTTAAATCTGAACTCTTGCCAAACAGAATAATATTGTATTAGTAAACACTTCAGTATATCAAGTACGAATTCAAGTATTTGTAATAAAAACTCCTCTTAGTAAAATTGCATTCAGGAAAAACGAAAAATATTTATACTTAACTTTCATTTTTGTGCTGATATCAGATAAATTCAACGTCAAAAGTGATAGAAAAGACGAGGAAAAGACAATAATAAAATAAAATCCAAAGCGTAAAGGCGCGCTCAACACACCGGAGCTTGGTCAGCACCAGCACCGCAAGGAAATTAGAAGTGAATATTTAAGCCATATCAAATATTTTTAGTGACGCTTAGCTATCAGCACAGAAAAAAAAAAAGACATGCTATTAGCAAGGAAGAACTTTCAGAGAATCATATTAATGACTGTTTGTTCTGTTTAAAGTGTAAAAATCTTGTCGAAATGGAGAGAATCACTCGATTCGGCTACAGTAACCCCAAAGAACGCGCTTGTTTTTGTGATGCTTAGAAGAAAAAAAGTACTTACAGAAAGATACAGAAAGAAAAAAGTATTTACAGAGAATCACATAGTGACTGTATGTTCTGTTAAGTGTTAAAATGGAGAGAAGCACTCGATTCAGCTACAGTAACCCGAAAGAACGCGCCTGGACAGGAGTCACGGTGTTTTCTGCCTACCTAGTGCTGCTTATGGTAGAAATATACATTGAGATCTTTGAAAACCAGTCACATCTACGCGTGTATGACAAAATGTGCGATTTTATTGTGTATTTACAGAATCTCAGAGGGGGTTGAAATTTTATTTATTCGTTTGAAGTAAGAAGTATGTGAAGAAATAAGTATAAATACTATAAGTAAATCGTACACGAAGGCAGTAAGGAAGTGACTCTTATCTCAAGAATGATTGACCTCACCAACCCATCTAGCCAGCGTGGAGAGTGTAGGCCAAATCTGACTGTTCTAGCTAAATATATATAGTGGAGTATGTATTGAAGTCGAGTAATTTCTCAAGAGTGCTGCTTTTGTTGGAGATATACCTACCTATCTACATATAAATAATCTAGTCTACTTGCCGCTATCCAACACCTGAGAGTAGGTTGTTGTGAGTAAGGGCTGAATTTGCAGTTGAAACGTGTGTTGATGCCTCCTCGGATAATTTTTTGGTCTTGAGTATAATCCCAGACGTGACAGTATGAGATTTCCTTCTTTTCTTGTGTGTTAGTGGTCCAAAGATTCGTTAGGCTGTTCAGGTTTGGGCTGCATAGCTAACGACTGCCATCTAGTGATGATAGACGGGCCACGGTACCAACAAACCACAGAACAAGTACTAAAGCAACAAACAGTCAACGAGCCGTCGTCGTGCGGGGATAGCAACTGTAACGAAGTGGTGAAAGTAGTGAAAGAAATCGTGATCTGCACTTCTCCTTTGTAAATGTAAATATAAAAAAATTACACTTTTATACAAATAAATAAAAAATTATTAGCGTTTTCGTTAATTATTTCCTTAAATGATGTTTTCAAATTGAAGTTTAGAGTAGGTAATCTTACTAGTAATAAAGCATATTAATATTCATATTAATATTTTTTATTCACATAAAATGTATGTTACATTAAACCTTTCGGTATTTGCGAATAATTATTAAATAATTTTCACATTTGAACAACATAAACAAGAAATAAAATATAACAAATCAGTAATAATTCAATTTAACAAACATAAAACTTTCTGACTAAAACTTAATCTAAAAACTTATCCTCTAGAAATTCCTTCATATTATAATAGGCCCTGCTTAAAAGGAGACATTTCAAACTATTTTCAAATTTATTGCCTTGGAGGGCTTTTAATGAACTTGGCAGGTGATTGTACACCTTAACTGCCATGTATTGAGGCCCATTACTGTATAAGTGAAGGTGTGAAGCTGGTAAGAAGAAGTCGTTTTGTCGGCGAGAGCTATGGCGGGTGGGCAAGTCGCTTATGCGCTGGAAATAATGACTGCATTTTGTTACAAGACGGCACAATTCAAATATATATACTGATGTAAGGGTTAATATTTTTAATTTAGTAAATAGGGTTCTACATGTGTCCCGAGATCCAGAAAGTGTGATAATTCTTAGACATCTTTTTTGTAATACAAACGCCGTTTGAACGTCACTCGCGTTGCCCCAGAAAATAATTCCATAGCGGATCCAAGCCGCTGCATGACTGTGGTAGGCCGTGAGTGCGCACTCTTCGCTTGTACTTTTTCGTAGCTCACGTAAAGCATACGTAAAGCTGCTTAGTCTGTTCACTACCACGTCGACATGTGGTTTCCATGACATTGTAGAGTCTAAAGTGATGCCTAGTAAAGAAAAGGTATTAACTTCTTCTATCTTTTGTCCATTGTAAGCAACGTTTAAAGGCAAACTTGGTCTTTGGAAGGGTCTAAATTGCATGATTTTTGTTTTTTCTAAGTTTAAAACTAGTCCTATGGATTCTAAATGGCTTGCGATGCTTTTTAAGGATGAGGCTATATTTATATGTAGGTTATGAAGTTTGTTTTGGTCACAATAGACAATAAGAGTTGCATCATCTGCAAATAGAACTACATCCTGAGAAACAACCGAGGGTAGATCATTTATGTATGATAAGAACATTAAGCAGCCCAGTACACTTCCTTGTGGTATTGAACCAGTCATGACTTCACAGGAGGAGTTGAGATGTTTGAACCAGGGATGTTGCGAATATTCGCATCCGCATCCGCAAATGCGGAGCTTCCGCATAGATTTGAACATCTGCATTCGCATCCGCAATAAATCGATGCAGATTTTTAAGCGGATGCGGATGCTTTTCTTGAAAAGGGAGGGGGCTACGAATGGCGCCTGCTGTTTGCGTCACGCGTGATGATGACCAATGGAAGCGAAAAAAATTGGCCAAGTGCGAGTCGGGCTCACCCATGAAGGGTTCCGTAGAAGCAAGCTTAGATTAGCCAAAAACCTCTATAATAAGCAAAAATAACTTTGTCTTTCATAGTGTTTGTCTCAAAGTTTTTTGCGGTTTATGAAAAAGGTCTATAACTTTTTAGTTTGTACTTAGTACTCAGCTCTGATAATTTTTCTTTCAACTTTGTTATATATACTCCTGTATTTTTTTCACGTATCTATGTATAACCGATTAGCAGATAGAGAAGGGGGAAACATACCTCTAAAAAAATTTTGCAATTTATAACCAAATATTTCAGAAACGGATCCCTAAATCGAAATGTGGTCTTCAGGTCACAAATTTTAGAGACTTCTTCATCAACACGATATGTTAGTAGAGAAAAATTACTCCCACTTGTATGGGAGCTACCCTAAAAAATTTTTTTTTAAAGATTTTTTCTACCACTTTTTTGGTATGATTAATAAACATTCCCATACCAAATTACAGCTTTTTAGTACTTATAGTCTCTGAGTAAAACCGCGGACAGCGGACCGACACGGCGAAACTATAAGAGTTCCGTGTTTACTACGGAACCCTAAAAACCAGTACCTTAACCTATGTGTATGCAAAATTTCATGATGATCGGTTTAGTAGGTGCAGCGTGAAAGCGTAACAAACAAACAAACTCACTTTCGCATTTATAATATTAGTTAGGAAGTTAGCATTAGGATATTTAAGTAGAATCTGAAACATCCGCATCCGCATCTGCATCCGCGGATGTGAGTCTTCAAAAATCTGCATCTGCATTCACATCCGCGGATGTGAAAAATTCGGCATCCGCAACAACCCTGGTTTGAACTCACGGCTTGCTTCGTCGAGATAAGTTATTTGGACGAATTGTTTCCGGTCTTGTAACTACGAATTCAGCCACTTATTCGCATGTCCACGTATACCTTGCGATTCGAGTTTTTGTAATAGAATCGGATGTGAGACATGTTCATAAGCTTTAGACATGTCCATAAAAACGGTGACGACGCATTTTTTATTGTTCAACGCGTTCAGTATTGCAGTATTACAGTCGTAGACTGCAGTCGCAGTACTGTGGTTTTTCCGAAAGCCATGTTGTTTTTCGCTGAAGACTCTGTATTTTTCTAGGAAGGTGTTAATGCGGCGGCATATGATTTTTTCAAATATTTTTGAGATTACTGGTAGGATAGCTATTGGGCGGTAATTCTGAGTACTTTTCTTACTTCCTTTTTTATATATAGGTACAATTTTAGCTAGTTTCAGACTTTCAGGGAAAACACCATCGACATAAGATTGGTTAATTAAATAGGTTAGTGGCGTTACAAATTCTTCGACACAATGTACTAATAACGCACCTGGAATCTCGTCGTGTCCACAAGTTTTATTTCTTTTTAAGCCTAGAATAGCTTTTTTACCCTCTTTTTCGGTCACGACATCTAAATAGAATGAATTTGTTAAATTTTTATTCATGAGTTTATTTGGATTTTTAATTTGGTTATTTTTCCCAATGCTTTGAAAATATTTATTGAATATATCAGCTATTTTTTCTGGGCAGGTTATGTCTCTATTGTTATCTGTCAAGGTTATGTTATTATGCTTTATTATGTTTGTAGTTTTTGTTTTTTCTTTGATAATATGCCACATTTCCTTATATTTATTCTGAGATATATGTATTCTCTGTATATAGGATTGCCGTTTTGCAGTTACAATTACATTCTTTAATATTTGTGTATAGGATTTAGCATATTTTATAAGTGTTTCATTATCAAATTTAGTTGTTAGATATCTTAGTATTCTTTTGTGGTAGCAACATTGTTTTATTCCTTTTGTGATCCATTTACTTTTATTATTTTTATTGTTAAATCTTATATTCTTTCTTGGTATATATGTGTCTAGTAGCGTTAATAGTTTGTTTTGAAATTTGTTGTAATTTTGGTTCATGTTATGGTGTAAAGAAAAAATATTAGTCCAATCAATTGATTGTAGCGCTGTTCTGAATCTCTCCATGTTTTTAAAGTTATAAATTCGCTTATTTATTTTGTTTGTGACTGGAGTTTCTTCTAGATTTGCTTGAAGTTGAAATTGACCAATTATGGTACCATGGTCGCCAAAATTGCCATGTTGAATTTCAGTTTCCATTTCTATGTTTTATTATAATTATTAATTCATAGTAGTAATTAAAGCATTGCATAATTATATTGTTTATTGTTCTAAAGATGTGCTAGAATTTCTCGGGTTTGCCTCTTCTGTCGAGATCAGGCGTAGTCGTCAAAGCCAGAGACTTTCGTTTCCTACATAATTGGCTGGTTTCCGCAAGGCCTGTCCGTATCTACCAGTGTAGAAGGCACTCTTGCAGTTTGTACGAGCAAAAGGGTGTCTAGGAACACAGTAGCACCTGCTAAATAGCAACGTTCAGAGGAAATATTTTTTTTACATATAGGACGGCAAACGAGCGAGCGGCTCGCCTGATGGTAAGTGATCACCGCTGCCCATGGACAAATACAACCCCAGGAGTGTGTCAAGTGCGTTGCCGGCCATTTAAGAAGACAAGACTCGTTTTTTGAAGCTTCCCAGGGCGTATAAAATAATAATAAATTGGGACTTACCATTTCTTCCCTGAATTCGCCGCAGCCAGACACAATGATAATAACTTGTATTAATGACTGAACGTGTCAAAAACAAATATGAGTATAAGTTATGTGGGTAGCACAGTTTTTTTTTAAATTTGGCATTGGGCTCCATTTTAAAATAGTCAATAGTCAAAAATTTTATTCATCTTAAGATATATTAAATATCATTTGGTGAACGTCACTTTACATTTACAATTGGTTTACAATGTTATGTTATTGTTGACGTCAATAAGTTACTTAAAGCTAAGTTTACACCGCTTCCAAGGCGGAGTGCAGAAGAAGCGGCAACAAACTGCACAACGCATTTTCTCGAAATGACGTCAACTTACAATCTACGACATACAAGTACCTACAAAAAGACGTTAATAAATACTTAACTTAACTAACTTTGCCCGGGGATCCAACCCAGGCCCACGCATGTCGTGTCGCAGGTTGGCGTGTTGACCGCTGCGCCACGGAGGTCGTCAAATGTATGTTATATCACAAGTGATAATTCACGTCTTTATCCCTTGCGGGGTAGACAGAGCCCAAGGTCATAAAAAAAGTGAAAAAGTGCCTGCCAAGACCTATTTTCTGAATAAACGTTTTGATAAAACAGGCCGCGTTAAGCAAGTGGGTGTTAAGGTGGTAAGCGGAATCAAAATAGTGATGGATTGCTAGCCGTATCGCCTATTGACGTCATTCCTTAGATTTTCGTCCAATCCTTTGATCGGCTTTTACGAACTGCGCGGGAAGAAAAGCAGCTTTTAAAGTCTGTTTTTCCTATTCTCCCAAAACATCATAGGAATCACAACTTCTAAAAGAAACGTAGGATTATTTGAAAATATAAAACACTCAACTGCTATTTTTACCCGACTGCCAGGAGGGTTATGTGTTTATTACCCGACTGCCAGGAGGGTTATGTGTTTAGCGCGTATCTTGTATGTATGTAATATTCTTTATTACCTTGTATCTCTAGAACCGTTGAATGGATTTTCACATTTGAGGTATCGTTAGATTTGTCTTAATAGCCCGAGTGTTCTTAGGTAGGTGAAATATAAAATAATTGTAGTTATCCATGCAGGCGGGTTTTTTGTTTTTTAAATTATTAACTTGTTAATAGTTCACGTCCGTGATATTGATTTTTCGCTGGCGATACATAGCCTATGACACTCCGGGGAAGAATACGAATCTAATGACACCTCACACATAAAGTCGGCCAAGTCGTTTAGGCTTCAAGAAACAACTACAGACATACATGTGGGATAAAAATATTGTATTGCCTTAGCATAAACTATGAACGCACTACTAATTGTTAGTATTATGGAACGCAGTGGATAAAAGAAAATGTGTGCGAGAGAGAGAGAAATATGGTGATTTCTCTGTGCCCACGGCGAACGTTGTTATAATTTTTGATTTGTTTTCCAATAAATAGTTTTAAAGTTATTTAAACTCGTTTATTTTGACACACAATCCCACATAAACCACTGGACTGGCTCCGAAGTTATTTGGATAAAAGAAAACAGTACGTCGAAATTGCACGTGTCAATTCTAACTTAGAACAGAAAGCTTTTAAGTCTGATATAAAGCATAATAAATGCGGTGTACCTCAGGGAAGCATATTGGGTCCCTTACTTTTTCTAATATTTATTAATGACCTTCCTGAAAACATTAAAAGCGATTGTACACTCTTTGCGGACGATATATCTATTGTAATACCGTGTAAAAATAGAAATACTTATAACGTTGACATTAATAATGAAATAATCAATATAATTGACTGGCTTGAATATAATAATTTAAAAATTAATATGACTAAAACAAAATATATACAATTTCATAATATGGGGGCTAAGAAATTTGACTTAAATGTACATTACAAAAATAATAAAATAAATGAAGTTCCTGAATCAACTTTTTTAGGAATAATACTCGACGAATGTTGTACATGGAAGCAACACGTTGATAAAGTATGTACAAAGATAAATCGTTTTGTTTATGCCCTATGGAAACTTGGGAAAATTACAAGCAGAGACACTGTTCTGAAGGCCTATCACGGGTACATAGCATCGAACATTAGGTACGGTATTTTACTATGGGGAAATGCAGTGAATGTCAATGCAGCCTTTATAGCTCAAAAAAAGTGTATTCGAGCAATCTGTGATGTAAGTCCTACAACTAGCTGTGTTCCATTATTTAGGAAACTGAAGCTACTTACATTACCCTGTATATACATTTACGAAATGTGCATATTTGTTAAGAAAAACTTGTCTTTATTTAGAAAAAGAGGAGATGTTAGTAGATTTAACTGTCGATATCCTAACAGGTTGATGTTGCCTAATATTAGAACACAAATTTGTGCAAGAAACTGTTATGCAATGGGTGCAAAAATTTTTAATAAGCTTCCTGAGGATATGAAAGCACTGACATTAAATAAATTTAAAAATGAATTACATTTATGGTTAGTGAAAAAATGTTTTTATTCTGTAAATGAGTATTTGAAATGAAAAGGGTTCACACTATATTATTATCATAATTGTATTTTTCTTATTATCATTATTATATAATTTTATCATGACATTAACATAATTGGACTACAATGTATTAAATTATATTTGCATGCTGGATACAGTTAAATGTGTGATACTTATGGCTAAAGATTGTACTATGCTACCACATTTATGGCAAATAAATGAACTTTGACTTTGACTTTGACATACATACATTGGTTTATAGTACATACGTGCGGAACCAACATTACCGTCCTTCTCGATGAGTCTATCGGGTAAAAAAAATAAATAAAACAAAAAATCTCTTACTAAAGGTCATTTCTTTAATGTAACGTTAACACGCTTAAACAAAATATTAATATTTACAAAACATTCACCACAGAGTAACTTTGGTACTTATTGCTCGAAGGAAATAATACGCCGCTTACTCGGAGACCAGGCCTCTGAAATGCAGGGGATCTCTATCAATATGGCGTTTGTTAGACTTGCGGTTGCACGCCGCGATCGAACGCCGCGGTTGAACGCCGCGTTCTTCCCCAAACCAAATTGATGCCTATAATTTCTGGATGCATCATGAAATTCGTACACACGTAAATATTATATGTGTGAGAATCAGGGGCATAGAGAATAGACAAAGAGCTTAGAGGACCACTAGTACAATTCGTAATTGGTTGAATTCTAACTCGTGTACATTTGTATGATGATTTATTGTTGTAAAAGCAAATCGCCTTTGCCCTTATTCAGGCCTGCTAGACCATATTTGTGCGTTCTTACACCAATTGTCGCGGTAACACGCAGCGTGCGCCCGCTTAATACCCACGAGCGGTCAACCGCGCGAGTTTAACAGACGCCATACATTTGGATCTTACTATATTATTAATATTTCTATACTACCTCGAGCTACGCCCGTACCAACGCTACCTTACATTCATAGACAATGTAGATGGCGCTACTGACATTTTTGGCATATTCTATTTATACTTACATAAATAAAATACAAACTTTGATCTCGCGTAATAAATATATCACAATAAAAAAAGACTTTTCCTTAAAAAAAAAGTGTTAATTGATTTTTACATAAAAAATTACTACAGTTAAATTGAAAATACGTCATGAAAAAATTTGCCACGGGAATAAAACCTTGAACCTTGTTTATTCAGGCTTCAAATCACCTTGTTTTTACGACATATTTTCAATTTAGTGTGTTCGGTAACTCAAAAAAATATTGACAAGCCTTGTACACTTATGTTGGTATTGATATAAATAGGCAAAAATTGTTAAACTTTCCATACAAACATACCTAGTACAGTTTGTTATAATGAATTTGTACGGGAAGCTTAACATTTTTATACACTGTCTCAAAGATAACTTTCTTCAGTGTGCTAGGTCCTTTACTGTTTTTTTTTTTTATTTATTTCGATCAAAAATTTCTGAAGGACAATTTTTGAACGGTTTCACTGATTCTGGTTTTGAAAAATCGTTCAAAAATTGCTTTCAGTTCTTTTGACAGTCGAAAATAACGGGTGTAGGCGTGTATGTAGTCAATGCACGCTAGCGCCACCTACGGAACAGCGTAAACATTTACTTCTTAACGAAGTTCTCGCCGGTCTTGATGTTCTTCAGCAGCTCAGGGATGGCCGCCTTCAGGAGTTCCTGGAAAGAACAATTTTACATAAGTAAGTTCTTTTGGAATCCTAAAAAATGTTTATAATGTTTCTTAAAAAAATTGTGTTCAAAATAATCAGTCCGTCTTATTTATTATCGTAAAATATTAGATATGTATTTTTTATTTTTTCAAACAACAGATTATAATGTTATAGCGCATCAAAATGCAGGAGTGGGGCTCATGGGTCATGACACAACAGACCGCTAAAAAGTTTATCGGTCAGTGACATCACGCGAAACTTATCGGGATATATCTTTATGAATATTCGTTTGATTGACAAAATAAAAAAATACGTGTTTAATATTGTTCAATAGTCTACCAGACGGGGTTATAGTTTTAAAAATAATTTATTTAACGGATGGTCCCGGGTTCGATCCCCGGTCAGGTCAAGATGGAAAACGATCTTTTCCAGATTGACCTGGGCCTTGGATGTTTTTCTATATATGTATTTGTTATAAAATATAGTATCGTTGAGTTAGTATCCCATAACACAAGTCTTTCATTAGAACTTACTTTGGGGCTAGCTCAATCTGTGTGATTTGTCCGTATATATTTATTATATATTTTATTTATTTATGGAACAAGCCTATTCAGAATATACTGAAAACATAAGGCAGTCGAGCTCCGTGGCGCAGCGGTCAACACGCTAGCCTGCGAAACGGGGGTCCCGGGTTCGATCCCCGGTGAGGTCACTATGGAAAAAGATCTTTTTCATATTGACCTGGGTCTTGGATGTTTATCTATATAAGTATATATTATAAAATATAGCATCGTTGAGTTAGTATCCTGCGACACAAGTTCACAACTTACTGTGGGGCTAGCTCAATTTTGTGTGATATGTCCCTATATATTTATTTATTAGTAATAGTATATTCGTCGTTGTTTGTCAGATTCACTGAGTAGGTGGCGCTTGTCGCCTTGCCGAACAGCTATGATGAAACTAGTGGATTTGAAGAGTTGCCACCATTATTTCGTTGATAAATAAAAATAACTAGCCAACTTCGAAATAAATTAAAAAAAAAGGTATTGGCCGAAAACAATAAAAAAAAATAGCGAGTGACCGCTTTGCGCGAGATATACGTTACAAAAATTCGGATATATTGGGGTTTATATTTTTCATCTTCACATAGACATGTATTTGTTCGTAGGCGTTGAGCTTGCCGTAGCCCAGGTTCTTCTCCACGCCGTTCTTGCCCAGCACGAGGGGCGACGCGAAGTAGGGGGCCTCCGTCAGGACAGAGGTCACGTCATCGTCATGATGATGAGAGACTAAAACGACCCTTTTTATGTCATAGGACGGCAAATGAGCGAGAGGGTCATCTGATGGTTAAGTGATCACCGCTGCCCATGGACAACTGCAACACCAAGGGTGTGACAAGAACGTTGCCGGCATCTCGTTTTACCCTGCCCAGAGGGGAGGAGGGGATGGGCCTCCGGGTCTCTCACTCACCGAACGAAGCAAAGCAGCGGTAAAGCTACTACTCAAATCTCCCCGGACGAGTAGGCCCATTCATGCAACTGGCAAAAAAGATTTTCGCCGGTAGCATCATGATGATGATGATGATGTATTAACGTGGACACGGACCTGTTCATAGGCGTTGAGCTTGCCGTAGCCAAGGTTCTTCTCCACACCGTTCTTGCCCAGCACGAGGGGAGACGCGAAGTAGGGGGCATCCGTCAGGTCGGACTTCACGTATGCGCACTCTACTACGTTGGCCTCGCCCTGGGGATGAATAAGATTTAAAATAAAAAAAAGTTTGTAACCTCCGTGGTGTAGTGGTTAACACGCCAGCCTACGAAACGAGGAGTCCCGGGTTCAATCCCCGGCTAGGTCAACGACCTTTTTCACATTGGCTGGGATCTTGGATGTAATACAAACATAAATACATACATATTATCACGTCTTCATCCCTTGCGGGGTAGACAAAGCCCAAGATCATAAAACCCAAAGGCCACTTTTAGCGTGTTAGTCGGCGTTAAGCAGGAAAACGGAATCTTATCGGAAATTTATTTAATGCACAATGCTATGTGTATGTGTAGATCTGTAGTTACCTTGAGTCCTCTGAGGACGGAGTTGGTGAGCCTGGCGCCCGCGTACGCCATGGATAGGGTGGCGGAACCGCCACCAGCCTTAGCCTTCACCACCTGACAACAACAAACAATAGTTGAATTAAATAAATTAACGCGCGTAAAGCGAGTGAGAGGGGGAGGATAGGAGCGTGAAACCAAGGGAGGGGGGAGTGGACGAAACAAAGACTAGGGGGCGAAAAGAGGGTAAAGAAAGAGACGAAATAGTATAAACACCTTCTTTATCATTTCATTTTTAAACAGTTGAGAGCAGGTAGCTAAGTTAGGGGAAAAGCCCACCTCAGTGCCAGCATCCTGTATCCTCTCCGTCAGGGCCTTGATCTTGGCCTGTTCGGTGAGCTTCAGCGGCGGCTGGCTCTGACTTAGCACGGGCAGGGTGGTGACACCCGAGGGCGGGTGGGAGTGGTCAGGGGAAGAACGAGCGGTGGGAAAGGCGCGTGAAGGGGAGAAGATAGGAGCGTGAGATGGGGATAGAAAGGGTCGGGAGTGGATGGAACAAGACTAGGGGGCGAAAAGGGGGAACAAAAGGAAAAAGACCTTACCTTCTCGTTTTGGAAAAGTTAGAGGCAGGGGGTAAGTTGGGGTAATAAGGAAAAACCGGCCAAGTGTGAGTCAAACTCGCGCAATGAGGGTTCCGTACAATATGCTTCGTGAACACACACACAATGTGCAAAAAATGTTTTATTCAATTGACTAGCGCCATCTAGTGGTGTTTTAGTGAACTATTTCCCTAGATGAACTTATTATTGTGAGTTTACCACTTCATTTTCAAGTGATAGAATTCTTATTATTTTTCCTGTAATCTTCAGAGAATAAACTATATTTTGTAATTTTTTCAAAATTTTCGGCCCAGTAGTTTCGGAGATCAGGGGGGGGGAATGGTCAATTTTTGCCTTCTTTCGTGAATAAAATCAAAAGTATTGATTTTACCCGAACAAAAAAAAATATTTTTGAGATCCTCATAATGAGCCCTTTCATTTGATATATGACACAGTAAGGTTTGCAAAACTTTTTTTTTAAATTTTGTAATTGGGCCCCCCAACATGACCCTTATTTCAAAAAAATCTTTATTTACTTTGCACATCCGTGTTTGGGTCATAGGATTACACTATCTTACCAAATTTCATCTAATTTGGTTCAGTAGATTCGGAGAAAATCGGCTGTGACAGACGGACGGACGGACAGACAGACGCTCGAGTGATCCTATAAGGGTTCCGTTTTTCAACTTTTGTACGGAACCCTAAAAACTAACCTCAGTGCCGGCCTCCTGTATTCTCTCCGTCAGGGCCTTGATCTTGGCCTGGTCGGTGAGCTTCAGCTGCGGCTAGCTCTGGCTCAGCACGGGCAGGATGGTGACTCCAGAGGGCGGGTAGGAGGCGTATGATGGAGAAGACAGGAACGTGAGAGAGGGATGGGAATGGGGCGTGGAGTAGATGAAACAGGATTAGGGGGCGAAAAGAGGATAAAGAGGGGGACGAAAGGGTAAAAATACCCTCATTATCATCTCATTTAGGAGGAGAGAGAAGTAGAAAGTTTGTGGGAGGGAACGACAAACTTACCTCAGTACCAGCCTCCTGTATCCTCTCCGTCAGGGCCTTAATCTTGGCCTGGTCGGTGAGCTTCAGCGGCGGCTGGCTCTGGCTCAGCACGGGCAGGATGGTGACGCCCGAGTGACCGCCGATCACGGGAATGGTGACGGAGCGAGGGTCCACGCCGTTGATTTCACCGATGAAGGCGGCCGCGCGGACTACGTCCAGGGTGGTGACGCCGAGAATGCGGTTGGGGTCGTAGCAGCCTTGCTGGGGAGGAAATTTGACAATGAGATACAAATACTTAGACACAGCTAATAAAAAATAACTAATGATGAGAACCCCGATAGGTAAGCAAATCAAATATCTTGACTTGGCTCGCGAGGTTGTCGACATGTGGGATGTGGATTCAGCGATCATTGTGCCGATATTCATGACAGCCCATGGCTTAATTGCCAAGAGCCTCGACCAGTACCTGAAGAGGCTCTCGTTAGGCGGCTGGATCAAGGACTTGATTCAGAAAGCAGTGCTCCTGGATACGGCCTGTATTGTTAGGTTCCTTTCCCTAGAGCCCTGACCGCCGGTAGCTTGGACCCTGTTCCCGATACCGGTGGGCTACTATTTTTTATATTTTTAAATGTTATTTTTTTTTACATTTATGTAAATATTTTAAATATGGAAAAAATAAAGAGCCATCGTTTAACCTGGTATGGCCATATCGAGAGAAGGGATGCCGATCACCTGGCTAAAAGGATTTTGCACTTAAATGTGTCAGGAAATAAAGGAAAGGGAAGGCCGAGAAAGTCGTGGAGGGAATGTGTGAGGAATGGTATGAAGGAACGGGGAGCTAGTGCCGATATGGTTGGTAACAGGAAACTTTGGAGAGAGTTGACATACAGAGCCGACCCCAAATAGGGAAAAGGCAAGGAAGAAGAAGTTTAAATATTTAAAAATGTGATTAATATGTGTTTAAATAAATAACTAAAGGCTAAGAAGTTAACGTTGCTTTAAGTTAATAGAAGGCAGACGAAAATGAAGAATAATGGGTTTTAAACTACCAATTTTCACTATTTAAACTGAAGTAACTATATTTTTAATAAAACATGTGTAAAAACATGCTTATTTGTGTTTATATTCACCGGATTTTCCTTTTTTCTCCCCCTTGAAAATCTTAAGGTTCAACCTATAAGCAAAATATCTGGGATTCAAATGCCGCCCTGTACTACCACTTTTTCTCTTTCAGACCAATCTGACTTAATTACGCAACTTTCCTTAACCACTTTCTTCATTTGAAGGAAAACATTATGAGGCAACCTGAACACTAGTCATGATGATGATGATGATGATTGTCCACTAATGTGGGAAATTTAAAAGGCAATCTGAATGATTATCTGTAAGACGAATAAATATGAACAGTTAAGTCAGTAAAGAAAAACAAACGTATAAAGAAAATACTATTAATATGTCGTTACTACATCGAGATAAGACTCGATTTAATCGACTTAAATACATAAAATATTACGCAATTACCAGTCACCAGCGAGTCAGGCGATGCTATCTTCTATCTCAACCGATAAAGAAGTACTAGGTACTACTATACATCAGATTATGTTGATATCACTGTCTGAGACAAATATAATACTAACGTATACGTACTGCTAAGCCAACCTCATAGGGAGTTTTTAATGGCAGAATCACTGAAATTTCGGTGGAAGCCATAATATAAAACAGAAGAAGAAGAATAATATTTTAAAATTACACCCTAGTTTTGGTAAGTTTAGGCTAACGCAGATTACCGCCATCTACCAAGCATCTTTGCAGCATCATACATTCGTAAACGAGCAAGCGGGTCACCTGATGTAAGTGATCAGCACTGCCCATGGACTAATGTAGCACCATAACTAATGTAGGGTGTGACATGAGCGTTGTCGGCCTTCTGTTTTTTCCTCCTTAGCCAATCTAGGGGAGGGGATAGGCCTTAATTTGGTTCAATATTTTTATATGAGGTTGACATTACGTTAGTACTATATTGTCTTTGGTTCCGCCAACTACCACGGCTACCATTTGGCCAGCAGCGACGGCGCTGCAGTGAAATAGAGACAGTACTTTTCCACCCGTCACAAGATGGCGTTGCCTAAACTTGGTAGAACTGAGAAATACATTTATTTACTTCGCGCATGTACGCTGTGTGACGTCATCGTATACTACTAGCAAAATATTGAACTCTTCATCTGCGTCATAAGTCTCAAAACTGGTAATGTTTAATTTAAGCCAACGTTAACACACGGTCTTTGGTTTGAAGAACACGTAAAATAACGAATATTTAAAACTTAAGATTACAATGAATTCGCATGTTCATGTAATGAATCAAAGATATTTATGAATAATATTTGTTCTATTACGAATTCTTTATTATTTTTTATAAGAATTTACTTTAACTTTGAAATCATAATTCTCAGACAGTTGTGCTATTCTTACTGGGAATGCATATGTTCCTAAACACCGAAACTAATATCGGCCTATTATGCATAATTTCCCTTATATAATAAACTTCCGTTTAATAAACTACGTATCCATCCATGTAATGATACAAGTAAAAAGGAGAAGTCTCGAAATGCAGGTTTATCTTACCTAAATGTCAAAAAATATTTTCGTCTTATACTTGAAATTTATTATGTGTCACACACATTGCCCTTTTATTTCTAATATACATACAAACAAATATATTAACGCAAGTGTGGTGACCTGAGATAGCCTTAAAATTATACATGTAATTATTACGATTGTTATCTGAAGATTACATCAATGAACTTTTATCTTTGTAAGACAAACGGGTGTAACGTTGGTAGTGTTGGTAAAGTCCGCATCAATGTTTTTAGCGGCTACGATCATCGCACGAGTCCATGCGCGGTACACTATATCAGGTTCAGCGGGGCGCGCGCGGGGAGGCGGGGCGCGTTCTTCGTAGCTCGCAGCTAATACCCGAGAAGCCATAAAGTTCGATTGAGGCTGTACCTACATCCAAATTTTGAAAAGCCTTTTAATTAGGTACAACACGCGGCGTATAAGTTGAACTAAGTGTGAGCGAGACACACCTATATTAATCAGTGGCAATGTATTGCGGTGTCCTACTCACACTTAGGTCAACTTATTTGCCGGGCACGAGTTTAATAGCTCAGTGGTTTGTCTAGCTATTGGCTTCATTTATTGAGCTCAAAAGCGCTGATGTTTGACTGTAAACGAAAACAAGATTTTAAAAAAATGTTTCTGAATATTTTATTAGATTATGAAGGTTATGGTATATCAGAAAAACAATAGATTCAGGATTTTAATATAGTATCATTTAATAATCCTTTTAATTATATTGGAAGGTGTGCTTTAGCTACGACGGAGATCTAAGAAGTGAGTATGGGAACCGAAACAGGGATTTCGTCAAGTGGCTAACGGGCTCGTTGTCATTGTCACCTCATAAAATACAATATTTATGAGTTGCATGGTTAGAAAGAGAAGGACTTGTGTATTGGAGTGAAACGGAAATATAATTTATTTTTGCCATATTGCAACATATTTCGCATTTAAAGCGAAGGACAAATATGGGAAGACGAGCAGAATAAGTATTATTTAATTTTTACAAAATCAAAATATATTACACATCCTAAGGCGTATTTATAAATAAACATTTTCTTATTCAAAGTCCATATTGAGAGGTGAGGACATGTGATAATGAAGAGCACAATTCATACAAAAATAACCCAACGCACTTAAATCTCCTCAACACAACATGTTGACAAGATTTGAGTGCGTTCGGTGCGTTGGTCCTTGGCAGGATACTGCATGCCAAGTCAATAAAGACAGATGCGTTGGTACAGTCCGATGCAAATATGACGGCTCGGATCATCGCGCAAGTCGATGCGCAGTACACAATATTAAGTTAAGCGGGGCGCACGCGGGGAGGCGGGGCGCGTCTCGCAGCTAATATCCGAGCCACCATTAAGTTTGCTTTGGACTGTACTAAACTAATTGTTAACAACGCCATCTATATGGCTCGCTGTACACTAGAGTTAAGCGCCACGAACCTTCAACTCTATTCATAGATACCTGCTTTGCTATTACTAATTTAGTTCCGAATAAATTAGTAAGGTGGCGCTTAATCACAGTATATAAATATGTCCGTAAATGCTTCTTAACTACACAAGCTCTCTGAGACAATAACTGTACGAAATAAACGATCAATCACACCTATCTCCTCTTTAATTTGGGCACCAATTTTACACTAATGTTAAGAGGCTTACATAAGCGAAGCTAGCGCCACCCGTTATTTTATTCTTAAACTTCTAAAAAAGATAAAATTTAAATTAAAATCTATTCAGTATTCGGTAGTAAATCACTTATAGTATTTTTGTATAACTCTTCATCAATATCATCATTGAAAATAAAGAGAACTATTAATTAATGTCAAAAGTGGACGCTTTTGGCGGTAATGAGCAGTGCTTAATTTGGCAAATGCAAAATAATGAAAGTTCATACCAAAAATACTACAAGTAATTTAATACCGCAGTACTCGCCGTAGACGATGGAAGCGTTGGTATTGAAGCAGTGCGTTAATATGATCCTCTTTAACGTTGAAACAAGGAATATCTTACTTGGAGATCCTGCATGAGTTTTTGAGGAATAACCATAACTGTCACTCACCACCTTCATTGATCTAAGGAACTACTGGACCGATGCCAAACAATATTTCACCATTATATAGATACGTTATCCCTGAGTGACACAGGCTATGTATGTACGACGGGCGAAGCCGGTCGGACTGCTAGTAATGAATATAAACAAAACAGCAACTCACCGCCTTCATGACCTCAGAGGCGATGGGCACCATGGAGTTGACAGGGTTGGTAATGATGGCGACGATGGCCTTGGGCGCGTTGGCCGCTATGCTGCAGGCCAAGTCGCGGACGATGGAGGCGTTGGTGTTGAACAGGTCGTCACGGGTCATGCCGGGCTTGCGGGGCACTCCAGCGGGGATGACGACGACGTCAGCATCTGAAAGTAATATATTGCTGCAACTACTTTTTTAGGTGTGTGCCGGTAGTTGGAAAACTAGAAATATGTCGGTGGATGAAGATGTCATCGCGCTAACACCGCTGCATCAGTCGTCCAGTGACCACGGTCGGTGTAACTCGGCAACGACTTGAGAAAAACGGGATGTTTCGCGTTAATTCCCGATATTCCATTTAATATATTACTGCATTCAAGGTTTCTTGCCTAATAAGAAAAAAACAACTGTTGTTTTAGAATTACGCGCAGGGCGCGTACGGCCGCACTGTCGGCGCGCGGTGAAACGAGCGACGCGTGACGTGAGTTGTGACTTGTAATATAAATTCTTGATATGAATCAGAACCCCAAAAAGAACTTACGACATTCCCAAATAAACTGTCCTCTTTTGCGGAGTTCTTGCGGGAATTTTAGCGGACTACACGGTGTCTGTTTTGGATTGTTTCGCAAATTGATTCTAGTGGACTTTATAATGTGAAATTGGTGTTATTTTGTGTTATAAATGCCCATATTTAAGAACAATGTGTAGAATAACTAAAATAGATAGTCATTGTGCGGCTGTAGTGAGATTTGGGCTGGTGGTTGTCCGCCTTGCTGCGTCGTCAATGATGAAACCAGTGGATTCGCGAAGAGTTGTCGCCAGGGGCTCCGTGAAAACAATGAAATGAATTACACCATCATTTCGTTGACAACAAAGAAGAATAACTCGCCATCTGGCGAAATAAATGAAGAAAGGCTCTGAAGGACTTGTATCCAGGGCCGTAAAACAATACTTAAAAAAAATGTCCTCTTTTGCGTGGTTCAATTTATTTTGCATTTGTTTTTTACTACTAAAACATGAAATAGGAAATGAAGATTGTGTCTACAAAGTAGATGTTATTTGATAGCTACAAATAATAATAATTTGAGTCAGCTATTAAAGGTGAAATGGGCCCGAATAGGCGGCCTAAGTGTGGAAAATAGCCCACGGTAGCAGTAAGCAGTAAGCAGTAAGGTGAAATGAAACCATACTAATAAATTGCTGATTAATCGTAATACAATAGCAATGTCTAAGATGTTTTGAGGAAAACTCTTATACATTATACATACTGAAAGGTGTTTTTCAATAAGAATTATTGTGCAAGTATTTTTATAGCTATAAAAATAAAGATATTCCATGGGAATGTTGAAAAATTACCTAGTTCCCTTATTTGGTCCAATATGATATTGATAGGTTGAGCTGACCCTTCAAAGCTATGTTACGGATTAAACTGTCATCCGGTATAGTGTTATTTATGTTCAGTTGTGTATATTTTATGAACTTAAAACTATAGATTGAATAGATGTAACATTGGAGCTATATTATCCAAAAATGTTTGAAATAATGTCTGTGCAATTATTGCATTTATGTCCCAGTCCAGCGATGGGATAAAATTGGATGGAGTTTTGTACCAAAGCCTATATGGGCATACCTAGGATGACAAATGTTTATATTTAAAACAGTTTGAATAATGGGCGATTTTCGTAAAAATATATAATTAGTCGGTTTGTTAGATTATCAAAAACATTTGACACATTTCTTTTATTTTTTCCATCAAACAAAAAATGACAAAGATATAGTCCGTTAAAATTGTGTGTGACGTCACTAGCCAGTACACTTTTTAGTGGCCTGTGATATCACAAGCCCCCACCCCACTCATGAACTTTGACATGCTTTATCTTTGACATTTATTGTTTAATTAACGAAAGAAAAAAATATGTATGTGTCATATATTTTTTGATGGTCTTATTGATGGTCTTTATTATTAATATTTTGAACCAGGAAAATAGCCTATTCTATGGATAACAACACACCAAATACTTTTCACCTGAGCATTTTTGTTGTTAATTCCCTTAGTTATTCAAACTATAATTTCCACAGGTATTTGTCTGCAGTTCTGGAGCTACTCAACGGTCAGGCAAGCAGCTTGCCATTATGGCAAGACATAGCAATCTATAATTATTTATTCAATCATCTGTATTATTTGTACCTATAAACAACAAATTATTGATTGACAAAACATCAAATGAACTAGTATGTTCAATTGAAAATCTTTCAAAAAGAAAAGAAAATGGTTTTGTGTAAGGATCAATCTCATGTTTTAATGAAGGCAACACAATAGCTGATTGAAATTTAAGAAGACAGTTAGAATTTTCAGTACAATAGGCTATTAGCTATGGCAGTTGTTCTCAATCTTTATGCCGTGGATCTCTTTTGGAACGTAAAAGAATATAGAGCCCAAAAGATAATTAAATTAATAAATTAATGCCTCAACTCTGCAAAATTGCAAAATTTTATCATAATGTCTCATATGTTCATGGAGCTTTCAAAGAGACTTTGAGGAACCCTGGCGCTCTGTGGGGATCACACTTTGAGAAGGGCTAAGTTAGGCAGAGATTTAGTGTGGCACTAATGGTCTACAAAACTGATTGATAACTATCGTATATTACAGTTTAATTACTGAATGACAACCTGAGTTATAAATAAATTAGAAAACAAGATGTTAGTGATTTATGTGGTAAATGATATTGTAGACTGTGTAAACTGTAAAAGACAGACACGGGAATGGGCGAAAATCTTAGGAATCATGTCAATGGGCGATGTGGCTAGCAACCCTTCACTATTTTGATTCCGTTTGCACCTACAAACACACTAAATGTAGCCTTTGGGTCTTAGGCTTTAGGGATAAGTCATGTAAATCTGACCAATCTAGATATTTTGCTATTTGAATCACTAAAGTGGCACAAATACTTGGTTACAATGTCAAGGTCATAGCATTTGGTAGGCTGATTGGGGCGAGTTTATGCGTTAATGCTGAAAATATATGCAAATAATGATCAAAGACTGTATTTAGACACATAACCTTGGGATTTATCGTCAAGTACTTTGCACAGATAAGAAATTTCATCTTGTAACCATAACATAACCTCCTGTTATGTAACACTTATATGGGTTATTTTTCGAGCTTTTGTAGATTTTATTAGGTTGTTTCAACGGTAGTTTACCTTTGATTGCGGCTGACAGTTCTTCAGGTCCCTTGTGGCCTGAGACCTTGGCGGGAGTGTCCATGTGAGACAAGTCTACTGCCACGCCAGGGGTCACGGGCGCGATGTCGTACAGGGCCAGGCGGGTTATAAGTGGGTTTTGTTTCAACATAAGACCCAAAGGCTGCCCGATGCCACCGGAGGCACCAGCTACCACAACTTTGAAATTCCTCTGAAAAACCAATATCATTGTTAATAATGCACTCTGTTAGCTTAGGAAGTTCCAGTTAAGACAGAATTTAGGTAATATTCTTTACAAATATTAAAAAGTGGAAAATTTGAGATTATTTTATTCTCACCTGGGAAGTTGTGGAGAAGTTCATGGAGCCACTTTGGGTATATACGCCATTAGCAATGGGTCTCAGAGCTCGGGAGAACATTTTTGTGGATTATTTAGGCGTATATTTATCGAAATAATAAAATTCTTTGCAGCACTTCCACCTGACCCAGCCGACCTTTCGTAGATAACTGATTGTCTATGGTCTTTTAGTGATGTAACTTTTCTGTCAACTCCACATCAATAATCTGTCAAATAAATTTAATGCCGGCTGTACACTCTCGCTGTGTCCATTCTAGCAAGTACTGAAACCTGCGTCATGGCAACACTACTAAAATCTCTATGGTTAAGATATAATGCAAATAATGAATGAAATTGACACTGACAGTACAGTGAGTGACAGTTCATTATCGAAATAAAAACATTGCATGCATTGCATTGCATCTTCGCTTGAATGAATGCCTGAATAAATATCAATTATTTTAATCTAAACAAATAAATAGAAATCAAGATGAATGTGATCCAGGCGGTGAAGATGTACATTACGAAGATGACGGAGGAGAGCGGGCCGGGCATGAAGGTGATTCTCATGGATAAAGAAACTGTGAGTACGCCCTCGATGTTATTCCTCATTTACTATGTACCTACTCATTGCTTTCACCTGGCAATCTGAAGAAAGTTCAGTACTTTCTTGGTATTAAAGTTATCTGACTGTCTGTACTCATCATCATTTCGAGTAGGTGACACGGTCAGTCGACCATGCACACCCTGGTGTCAGAGTTCTTCGGAACCGCCTCTCGGCCTCTGACTCGGTTCCTTTAACGAGTACCAGATGGCAGCCGGGACCATAGGCTTAACGTGCCTTCCGAAGCACAGAATCATCTTTCTTATCAGACAATCAGGTGATTCATGCTTGCATTGTCCTAACCAAACTGGCAACAACTTAACAAAGTATGCCTCCCGTGGGAAACGAACCCACGACCCTGGGTCAGTAAAGCAAACACCTTAACCACTGGACCAAAGAGGCTGTCAAAGTTTTTTATTCAAAATTGGATAATTGTATCTCTTTTTGAATGTCATTTTTTTCATTCTTATTATTTTTATTTTTAATATGCAAAATCGAAAAACTTCTAGCGTTTCGTAATGACCACTGGTGAGAAGAATACGCCGAAAGAAACTCAATCCAGACTTGGTCCCTACGCGCCTGAAGGGCTTAGATTACAATGTATTACTACTGCTGTTACTGTCAGGCTGTAACTTGTCTGTACTGGAGATATCAGTAGCTGAGATGCTAGATATGAATCATCTCAGCGTCTCCCAGTATTGGAGCCCAGGGTTCACTAAGGCAGATGTTCATCTTGCTGTATGTGCTTTTGTCGCTTATAAACTGTAGAACGTCCATGGGAAGAGACAGACGTTTACTTAAGACTGAGACTTTGGTAAAAAAAGTTTCTATATTTGGTAATAACACAAATTAGGCTATAAAAATAAAAATTGGTATTAAGGGGGCACACTAGGCACAGTAGCGACGCCAATCATTTTATTCCTAATACTTTACAAATAGAGAGAAATTCAAGAATGTAAATCATATAAGCACTAGTAAATAACCTGAAGTATTTTTGGAATCATGTTTAATATTATCAGAATCAGTGAGAATTCTGAGAATCAGATTACCGCAATCGCATACAGTAATCATGTTTTCTCGTAATGACTGCTTCTCATAATATTAAAACATGATTCCAAAAATACTTCAAGTTATTTACTAGTGCATATATGATTTACATTCTTGAATTTCTTTCTATTTATAAAGTATTAAGAATAAAATGATTGGCGTCGCTACTGTGCCTAGTGTGCCCCCTTAAACACTCAACATCTTTCACATTACCTTGATTTTACACAGTATTTACAAACTCCCTTATCCAAGTTACTGGAAGTACATCACTCTCATTGCCTACATAAAAAGTCATGTGTTTAGTGGACACCTGAATGAATGCTTTGAAATTTCATGATGATCAGTTGAGTTAGGGGCAGTTAATTACATCACACAACATTTTGATGCCTTCCCCCACTTTGTCATACTCTTTCCTATGTCTTTAACACGGATTTTATGTTTGGCAAGACCTGCTCCTCATGTTGCTGTGATGTATTAAAGCATAACAAATAAATAAGCTTACTTTGACATTATAATAATAGTACATTTCATTACGGTTTTTATGCATTCTAATACTTAATAATAGTTAAGACCTTTAAGAGGCCCTGTGGTTACCGGCAGGAGTATAATAGGACTACTTCAAGTCTTCCCATGGATGTCGGCGGAGGAAACTTAGGAAACAAGTTAAACAAAGCTTATAAATACAAAGAGTCCTCTCCAACCCGTCTGGCCAGTGTGCGGAGTGTAGGCCAAATCCTCTGACTGCTCTGGCTAAAATATGGCTGTGGTAGTATAGAGATGGTCATGCTCCTGCAGTGGAGAAAAAGACCTGGTGATGATGAGTTAAGACTTTTGAACTTCATAATAATTTCAGACAAGCATAGTCAGCATGGTGTTCAGCCAATCGGAGATCCTGCAGAAGGAAGTGTACCTCTTTGAGAGAATTGACAGTCATTCCAAGTGGGACAACCTGAAGCACATGAAGTGCATTGCGTTCCTGCGACCTACGTCGGAAAACATCGCACTGCTGTCTAGGGAGCTGCGGTATCCTAAATACGGGGTTTATTTTATATGTGAGTAGTGTTATGTTGTTGGTGAAGTCTTACACTTTCTTTATGTTTTTCGTAAAGTTGCCTTGTATTGCAATTTGTTGCTTTCAAATAAGCTGTAGCCTGCTTAACTTGAAAATTATTTTTTTATACTTTTTTTAATTTTTCTGTATATCAAACAAATTTTTATTAAGAGTTTGGAGAAATATTTCTTTTGTTTGAAAAATCAATAAAATAAGCTAAATAATTAGATGGGTAACCTTACCCAAAAAGTTGTTTTGTCAATAACCAGTTCGGTAACTTTACCCAATTGGGTAAAGTTGCCAAGCCAAAGAAAAAACAAAATAATCGTAAAAGTTACTTATTTTATTATTTTGCCTTGACGACAAAAATAAAAGTACTTACTTCTATTAAATTAAAATAAAAAAGTTACTTGTACTTTTGTCGCCAAAAAGACTGACAAAGGCCGCATACAAGCTAAATAATTGAATAAACAATTTGATAAGTATTTTATATAAAATGTGTAATACTGTTTAATATGTAACGCTAGTAGTCTGTAGCTTTTGAACATTTAATAAATACATATTATCTAATAAGATAATTTTAAATATGATATGACGTGAAAAAGTGCCTGCAAAGGCCTATTTTCTGAATAAACGTTTTGATTTTGATATGATTTTATTTACATAGCAAGCCATCACACAACAATCGTTGTTCCCAGATTTCAGCAATGTGATTTCCAAAGCTGACGTGAAGACGCTGGCTGAGTGCGACGAGCAGGAGGCGGTTCGGGAGGTACAAGAGGTGTTTGCGGACTACCTAGCTGTGGACAGGCACTTGTTCTCCTTTAACATCGTGGGATGTCTCCAAGGTTAGTGTTTTATATATTAAATTTAATAATTATTAAAAAAAACTGACGGCCTTTTAACGTAATCTCAGATTACGTCCGTCATATTGTTTTTTTACCGATATATATTCTAGGGTAGAATACAAATCTAATGACCCGTCAAAATCGGTCAAGCGATCAGGCCTACGTTTTGAGGCATGGCTGTACGATTGCATTTGATGATTTTATTAAGATGAATATGTATTATTTATGTTGCATATGTTTTATTTATGATGCAAGTACGGTAAACTGGATATAAGCCGAATGCTAAAAACGGATCACTATCATAACTGAGTAGGAGCGTTAAGAGTCCCACGTAAAGCCGCAATCCCATACAAACGTAGTATCGTTTTAGTTTTACAACAGTTAAGCCAATCTCAACCAAATTTCGTACATACGACCGGATAAGGCATATTGATGTTTATAATTAGGTTTTAATTTTAAAAACAATACCGATACAAAATTACAGCGAGTACAAGTTTTCGATACGAAACTTCAACTCGCTGTAATTTGGTATAGGTATTGTTTTTAAAATTGAAATCTGATTATAAACATCAATATGCCTTATCCGGTCGTATGTACGAAATTTGGTTGAGATTGGCTTAACTGTTGTAAAACTAAAACGAAACTACGTTTGTATGGGATTGCGGCTTTACGTGGGACTCTTAAACGGCGTTTTTTGAATACATTAAGTCTGTAAAATACAACATCAAATTCCTAGTTTCGATTAATAAAGACCGAAAAGAAGCTGATTTAGATCAACATATAAAACCATGCAATTCTTACAATATTACATGCATACAGGTTGAACAGATAACATACTTTTTTAAGTCTGTTAAAAAGTAAGCTTCTCATCTTTATGAAATCCTTTACCAGGTCGCCTCTGGAACCAGACGCATCTCCAGCGCTGTTCGCAAGGGCTCCTAGCCCTCCTCCTGTCTCTGAAGCGCCGCTGCGTGGTGCGCTACGAGGCGGCATCGGAGCCCTGCGCGCGACTCGCCGAGCGCGTGCGAGACCTGCTGCGGAGGGAGGCCGTGCTTATAGACAACAACATACCCTTCAACGGAGACATCCCTACTCCACAACTACTGATTATAGATAGGAGGGATGACCCAGTTACTCCATTGCTTAACCAGGTAAGAAGGGCCAAACTCCTGTTAAGACTTGTTGCTCACGGAAGCTGTCCTCATCGAAAACAACATACCCTTTAACGGAGACGTCCCAACTCCACAACTACTCATCATTGACAGGAGGGATGACCCCATCACTCTATTGCTTAACCAGGTTAGAATGGTTTCTGTCAACTGGAAGGGAGGCCATGCTTATAGACAACAACATACCCTTCAACGGAGACGTCCCTACTCCACAACTACTGATTATAGATAGGAGGGATGACCCAGTTACTCCGCTTAGCCAGGTCAGAAAGGCAACCTACCTTCAAAGACTTCTATATAAACTGACGTAGGAAGGAGGTAGACGGAGGTAGACGTGCCCTACTCCAAGAAACAGACATTCAAAAGCTATCGCGTCACGTGCTGCCCGGTTCCCGTGTCTTTCCATCCGGTGCCGTCCGGTTCCCGTGTATTTCCATCTGGTTTCGTCTGATTCCCGTGCCTTTCCATCCGGTGTCGTCCGGTTCCCGTGTCTCTCCATCCGGTGCTCTTGTCTGCCCATCCAGTGCTGTCCGATTCCCGTGTCTTTCCATCCGGTGTTTTCCGGTACCTGAGACTGACCGTCCCCTGTATCAAATTGCAGGATAAATATCTGTGAGTGTATAAATTTATAGAAATTAGTGTTAAGATCGAACTACCTGTAACATTTGAAATGTAGAAAACCTCTTCATGTGCAATACACTATCCTGGAGGGTGGCGTAACCTTCTGGGAGCAACAAAAAAAAAAGACCGTCCTGTGTCATCCGTTGACAGTTGTCGGGTTAGTGTGTCACCAACAGGTCTGCCCCCCTATTTACTAACTCGGATGACAGGTGTCGATGCCTATCAATCTAGAATTTACAATTACAATGCGGGTTTTGCTTGCTCGAACTTTTTATTTGAAATACAAAAACCGCATTGTAAGAGCAAATCCCAGATTGATAGGCATCGACACCTGTCATCCGAGTTAGTAAATAGGCCGGCTGGTAGTTGTGGGAATGGCATTTGGTTAATAATACCTTTATCCCATTCCCCTTAGTACAACAAACTCCTACCCTTCCCTCGCTTAAAAAAAGGTATCAATGGGCAGTAGCATCGAAACCGAGAAAAGTCAATTATTGAAATTTAAGTGGGAGTCCTGAGTCCAGCTGTGGACTTCAAACGGCTGTAAAGATGTCTAAAATTAGTCTTCAATTTGTAATAAGAAGTTGTAATGTGTGTTGTTTAACTCTATGTTGTTTTGTACGAGCTCCGTGGCGCAGCGGTCAACACGGGCCTGCGACACGGATGGTACCGGGTTCGATCCCCGGCCAGGTCAAGATGGAACATGATCTTTTGCAGATTGACCTGGGTCTTGGACGTTTATCTATGTATTTGTAATAAAATATAGTATCGTTGAGTTAGTATCTCCTAAAACAAGTCTCAAACTTACTTAGGGGCTGGCTCAATCTGTGTGATTTGTCCGTATATATTTATTTATTTGTTGCAGTGGACGTACCAAGCCATGGTGCACGAGTTGCTTACCATCAACAACAACCGCGTGAGCCTCGCTCACCTGCCCGACGTGCACAAGGACTTCAAAGAAGTGGTGTTGGCTTCCGAACAAGATGAGTTCTACGCCAAGGTAAGGGCCAAGAATCATTTTTACTAGAGTCTACATAGTAATCGGGGTATGTTGGTGATGCATTCTTATAAAAATTCTTGGAGTAGTTTTTGAGTTTATTGTGAAAAGACTTCTTTGTAAAGAAATCCTTGTAAAGAAATGGATCGACTGAACATTGATATCCTAGGCATAAGTGACGTAAGATGGAGACACAAAGGTGAACACCGGATTGATGATTGTCGAGCTCCGTGGCGCAGCGGTCAACACGCCAGCCTGCGACACGGGGGTCCCGGGTTCGATCCCCGGTCAGGTCATGATGGAAAACGATCTTTTTCAAATTGACCTGGGTCTTGGATGTTTATCTATATAAGTATATATTATAAAATATAGTATCGTTGAGTTAGTATCCTGCGACACAAGTTCACAACTTACTGTGGGGCTGGCTCAATTTGTGTGATAGGTCCCTATATATTTATTTATTATTTATGATGATGGGTAAAGTTGCTGGAAAACGAAAGGTGGGAAGAAGAAAGAAGTCGTGGCTGCGAAACATCAGGGAGTGGACCGGGATCGCTAAAGCAGCTGAGCTGTTCCGGCGAGCCAGGAACAGAGAGGACTGCACCAAGCAGATTGCTGACCTTCACTAGTTGGAGAGGCACCTTAAGAAAAAGTGAAAAGACGCGGTGGAGCACTTTGTTTATAATGCAAGATCCTAGAAAAGTTGTACTTCCCAAATGAAAGAATGTGGGGCTTTACCCATAAGACCGTATGTAAGGGATTGGACGGGACGACTTAATTTATCCACCCTGCGGGCCTTTTCACGAAGTTCACCTTACAGGTTATAAATAAATAAATATATACGGACAAATCACACAGATTGAGCTAGCCCCAAAGTAAGTTCGAGACTTGTGTTATGGTATACTAACTCAACGATACTATATTTTATAATAGATACATATATAGATAAACATCCATGACCCAGGTCAATCTGAAAAAGATCATTTTCCATCTTGACCTGACCGGGGATCGAACCCGGGACCTCCGTGTCGCAGGCAGGCGTGTTGACCGCTGACGCCGCCACGGAGCTCGTCTAGGTCTAGGTTGAGGGCACTCTGTCGCAACCATAAAGTCCGGTGAAGTAGCGAAAGCTTACAACTACACAGTCCTTTCAAACAAATTAATCAGATGATCGCGAGCTTTCGTAAAGTGAAGTTAGAGCGATACTTATAGTGACAAGTAAGATTATTTTCAACAACCCTAGCGACGACAAACCGACGTGTTGGAAGCCTAGTAAGTGTCAGTGTTGGGATTCCGTAGCGAATAAATTCCTTTGGTGTTTTACTCCAAATCCTGTACCCTAATCATGTAACAATAATATGTAGTGATAGTGATTTGTAGTAATTTTGTTTTCTACATGTGCCAAAACCGACGCTTCTCCCTTTAATTTTATCTAAGTTATATATTGCACAAGTTTTAACACCCTTCCTTGCTGATTTGAGAGGAATGAAAAACATTGAATATTCTAGCTGCTTTTCTTCCCGTCATCATCATCATCCTCGGCACTACAGCCGCATGTGAGCTTGGCCTGGTTCAGTAAATTTCTCCAGTCGTTTCTGTTTTTGGCTTTTTCCTGCCATCCTCTGACGCCTAGTACTTTTAGGTCTGTTGTTGTATTCCATCCAACCATCGAAGTCTAGGTCTTCCTGGCGGTCTTCGTCGCAAAAATCTAAGGAATCATGGCAATACCCGATACGGCTAGCAACCCATCACTATTTTCGATTCCGCTTTCCACATTTACGCCCACTAACACGCTAAACGTGGCCTTTGGGTCTTATGACCCTGGGCCTTTGCCTACCCCGCAAGGGATAAAGACGTGAAGATATGTACGTATCACTACATATTATAAAACAAAGTCCTCCGCCGCATCTGTCTGTCCGTCTGTCTGTTCGCGATAAACTCAAAAACTACTCCACGGATTTTCATACGGTTTTCACCAATAGATAGAGTGATTCACGAGGAAGGTTTTAAGGTATAATTCACTACATATTATAAAACAAAGTCCTCCGCCGCGTCTGTCTGTTCGCGATGAACTCAAAAACTACTCCACAGATTTTCATACGGTTTTCACCAATAGATAGAGTGATTCACGAGGAAGGTTTTAAGGTATAATACATGCCCGGGCGCAGCCGGGTAGGGCTGCTAGTGCATGTATAAAACAAGTATTTGCGTTGCAGAACCTGTACTCAAACTTCGGTGAAATCGGGCAGACGATGAAGTCGCTGATGGACGAGTTCCAGAAGAAGGCCAAGAGCCACCAGAAGGTCGAGAGCATCGCCGACATGAAGAACTTCGTGGAGACCTATCCGTTGTTCAAGGTGAGGCTTTGCTATATGATGTAGTTTTGTCAACTTTTCCTCGGAACAGCAAAAGAAACAAAGTTAGAATAATCAACTTCTTTATATTGGTAGTAGACATGATTCAACATTGCCTGCCAAAATGACCTCGATTCGTTTTGATGTGAACGGCCGTAAAAAAAGCTCTTTACTCACAAGGACCACGTCCTAAAACGTCTACTTCCCAAAACGTCCATGTCCCAAAACTACAACTATTTACAAAAAAAATTGAATAAAATGATGAAAATCGAAACGAGGAGATTCGTAGTAGAGGGAAGTCAAAACAGGGAGTTTCTTCTATGACTCCCTGTTTTGACCTATGTTTTAATACGAATCTCCTCGTTTTGACGTTTTCTCTTCTACGAATTTCCTCGTTTTGACCTTTATTCTTCTAAGAATCTCCTTGTTTTCTTACTCTTCCTTGTTTTGACCTTTGTTCTACTAAGAATCTCTTCGTTTCGAATTCGGTCTGGCAGGAATGCTAGTTAACAGTAAGATTTTGTTGCAGAAAATGTCGGGCACAGTGACTAAGCACGTGACGGTGGTCGGAGAGCTGTCGTCAGCTGTGAGCAAGCACTGTCTGCTCGACGTGTCCGAGCTGGAGCAAGAACTGGCGTGTCAGAGCGAGCACGCCAAGCATCTGCAGGTATGTACATGTTTCACGAACTGATATATATATCTCGAGCTCCTCCGTGCTTCGGAAGGCACGTTAAGCCGTTGGTCCCGGCTGTCATCGTTAATGGCAGTCGTTAAGCTATGTCAGATGCCTTAAGGCAGCTTGAAAAATCTGACACCAGTGTTGGCCACTTACACATACGAAAAACAAACAAACAAACGAACTGATATAATGTAAAATATTGGTTTTTCTAATTATATGATATGAATAATTTTACAGATTTTTATCATCGGGACTTTTTTTAGTCTCTGCAGAAACATAACCATCTCTGCACTACCAGAGCCATATAGCTGCCATAGCCAGCAGTCAGAGGATTTGGCCTACACTCTCCGCGATTGCCAGACGGGTTGGAGAGGTCTCTTTGATGTTAATAAGCTTTTTTTAGCATGTGTTTCCTAAGTCCCTTTCTACTACCCCGGGAAGACTAGGAGTGGTCGTATTCTACTCTATGGGAACCACACTACAAATTGTAACAGACGTGTAACAAAACATAGTCTCTACTCCTCCCTACTTTTATCGCAAGAATGATAGGTAGGTATAAATATATAAAACATAAAATATATATAATATCCGGTAGAAGGTATGCGGGCGGGTGACCAGCAAATCCTAGATTGATAGGCATCGACACCTGTCATCCGAGTTAGTAAATACGGCTGGAGGCCTGAAACACAGATTTTCCTAGTTTAGGCTCCAGTCCACCTCCTCAGTTTCACATATTTTGTAAGCAGTTGTGGAAAATAAATATATTTTCAATTCAATTTCAATAAATCAATTACATAAATAAATCCCTTCCCAACTAATATTATTAATGCGAAAATGAGTTTGTTTAATTGTTTGTTTGTAACCCTTTCACGCCCTATCTACTGGACCGATCATCATGAAATTTTACACACACAGGTTAGAGTACTGAGAAGGACATAGGCTATATATTACGCGGGCAAAGCCGCACGTAACAGCTAGTTATATATATATCTGCCATTAGGGATACTGTAATCATTATGGAGCATTCTGTGATATATTTTTCTAGCGTCTCCGCGCCCTAATCGCCAACACGTCGGTCCGCCATCACGACGCAGCCAAACTCGTGACTCTCTACGCCTTGCGATACGAGAAACACGCCAGCAATGCCTTACCATCATTGACCGAAGCCCTGAAGAGTAGGGGATGCCCGGAGCAACTGGTGAAGGCAGTTGTGAGTGTGCTGGAGTATGGAGGAGCTCATGCAAGGCAGAGCGACCTGTTTGGACTGCAAGACGCTGCTAAGATCACCAAAAGACTGTTCAAGGTACAGTCTTATATTTACTTTCACTCAATCTTAGCTGGTGTGTTTCTCATATAACTATATGAGAAACACACCAGCAATGTCTTGCCGAAGTTAACCGAAGCCCTGTTGAGTAGGGGATGCCCGGAGCATCTGGTGAAAGCCGTTGTAAGAGTGTTGAAGTATGGTCGACCAGGACGTCAGTTGTGAACGTGCTGGAGTATGGGGGAGCTCATGCTAGACAGAGCGACCTGTTTGAACTGCAAGACGCTGCTAAGATCACTAAAAGACTATTCAAGGTACATCATTTCGTACTTCTCTACTGGTGTTTCTCATATCATTGCAATACGAGAAACACTCTAGCAAGGACTTGTCGTCTTTGACCGAAGCCCTTTAGAGTCCGGGATGTTCATGCGACGCAGAGCGACCTGTTTGGACTGCAGGATGCAGTTAGTGTCATCATCATCATCAGGTCTTTCTAGTCTCCACTGCAGGAGCACGACCCTCTCTGTACTACCAGAGCCATATAATAGCCTGAGTAGTCATAAAAGGGCATTGGGTAAAAGTGGCCTGATTTTCAAAATTTGCGACCACCGTTCAAAGTTTACTCATTCGAAAGATCATATTAAGATGTTTATTTTCATCTATGGCCGTTTCTGTCTACAGTGTATCGGAGCCGAGATATCGGCATTCATAATTAAAAAATAAATTACAATAATGTCGTCTAGATAGACAAAACAGGATCTTTATTTTATTATTTTTTCGTGTAAATATTACTTGATTCTATGATTTATATTATTTATATATAAAATAAAAACAGTTACAGTGGGGTATGCGACATTCATAATTAATACAACAAACATTAATATATTATTTTTATTACGCAGAATTTGATGATATCCTACTTCAGGCACTCATGCATGTGTACTTATATATTTTTACGAAAAAATTGTTTCATATGGCATAAAATGACACGGAAGACATGATAAGTCTCACACACAGATTTTTTAAGCCATTCGAAGGTAACTGATATGTCAGATGTGGATTAGAGAATTTTCTATAACAAAAGACCGAGGGTGAATGTGATTCATAACTTTTAGTGCGTTAAGTAAACAAACAATGGGAAGTTCCTAGAAAGTTGAAAGGCCCGCTACCGGTCGCGTTCATCCAATCACAGCGCAGGGTTCATTTACCTGACTCGGTTAGGCTTTGAAAATCGAGCAGGGTGGAGTGGAGGGGTGAAGGAAAGAGGTGCAGGCGCAGGCAGGATTCACTTCCCGTTTAACCTTTGTGTTGAGTGTGTGCAAGTGCGTTATATACTTTTGATTACCACGACCTTTGCTTTGTTTTTGGACTCTCTCTTTATTATCTTATTTTGTGACCTGGCATTACTAACTGGACTAAGAGTTTGCTGTAGTGATTTGGACTTTAAAACAATATGGATGCAGATAGAGCATCGTGTGTTGGCTGCCATCGAAGTTTGAACCGCATTGGCGGCACTCGCAGGAGATCTATGGTGTTAACGGCTCAACTGATGGAGCAAAACCCATGTTTAATGGCATACTGCATTGAAGTTATTAACATTCTTGAGGTAAGTGATGACATTTCTTATATAATTATTAATTGTTTAACTTTCTTATTTACACTAATATTAAAAAACAGTTGGTTTGTTAAAACGTGATAAACTCAGGGACTGTTGTGTCAAACATTATTTCATGTAGGTACAATATCCCAGTGTCAATTATATTTTGTTTGAAGTACATATCTTAAAGCGATCTCACTCGTCACAAAGCCATTCCTAACTTATTGAAAACTGGCCACTGGTTATATTTTCCCCTTTACCTTGATTATCTTTTGAGTGTCAAAGAAGATTAGTACTTGTGTTTCTTTCGCTTGCTCCCAAACCGGCATAAATGCAATAAGATGCAGTACGTGTCACTTTTTTTAGTGATTACTATATGTTTGAGACTTGCTATATGTCCGTAAGTCAAGTAAAAGAGGAAATGATTTCATATTTACTAAAAAATAAATAATTAAATCAATTTACCCAGTTAGATTTATCTAGGTACTACGATGTGTTTTAATTATTTTTTACCTATATATGGAGCTAATACGTATACAAATATATTGATTAAGCCTATATTTTGTATTTTACAGTTTGGTGGCGATGAACGGATATGTCGACCATGCTTTTTTCGAGCTCAGCGCTATGTCTCAAGAGATCAACAAGCAGAAGTTGCACCAGACCTACTTGAACAACATGCAGATGATCAAGTATTAGAGCATGATTCATCGCAAGGAGGCAATACAGAGGAATCTGAATCAGATCTTATTATTAATGAAAACATGCGAGACCAACAAGTGCAAGTTAGTAGACCGCAAACGATTGAAGTTCCTGGATATTCCAGAGCACCACTTAATACACAGTTATGTATTTTTGCTGATTGCACCAACACCAATCTTCAACGAATTCATGTTGACATAAGAACCACAATTCTTCAAAATAAAGGATTTTACCTTCCACGGGGTACACGTGTATGTAGAGAGCATTCAGATTCAGGGTTTCAAGATATTGAAACAAGAACACGTCGTGTAATTGCAAGTTTCTCGTCGAAGCAAGTGAAAGACATGATGGATATTTTGACACAATAATACGACATGATCAAGAAAATGAAGTTTACGATGAACCGGAAAATAACTAAATTGTATAAATCGGAAAATAACTAATCTTGTAAACTAATAATAATGTAATATATTCATATTGATATTGTATGTGCCTATAATAAATGATTTGTTTGTGTGTATCTGTTGCATTTTATTTATCACTAGCAGTCCGCCCCGGCTTCGCTCGTGGTACCTACATAGCCTATTTCACTCCGGGATAATGTAGCTTTCGAATGGTGAAAGAATTTTTTAAATCAGTTCAGTCGTTTCTGAGATTACCCATTACAAACAAACAAACAAATCTTTCCTCTTAAAATATTAGTCTAGATTCCTATCCATAACGACATACTATACGCTTTAATCAAATCATTTTTGTTAAAAAATATTACATCTATATAGACGACTTACTTATTATTTGTCTTATTTTGATATTTGATATTTCGGCTCCGATATAGTTTACATCAATAATGTTTTGTATATTGTTATTCTCAACTATAAGGCTAATTAAAAATACTAGTTATATTAGTGGTCGCTGAAAAAAAAAATCATGCCAAGGCTCATACAAAATTACCCAAACCCCTTTGGCCTACACTCTCCACGCTGGCCAGACGGGTTGGAGAGGTTAGTGTCAGACGCAGTTACTGTCACTAAGAGACTATTCAAGGTAGTCTTTTACTTACTTTCCCTCATAATTATTTCTCCTGATGTGTTTCTCATATCATTGCGATAAGAGAAACAGCAACGCCTTGCCGTCCATGACGGAAGCCCTAAAGAATAAAGGATGCCCCGAGCAACGGGTGAAGCAGTTGTAAGTGTGTTGGAGTATGGTGGCGCTCATGCTAGGCAGAGCGATCTGTTTGGACTGCAAGACGCAGCTAAGATCACCAAGAGACTATACAAGGTACAGTCTAATAATTACCTAGGCATTCTTATCTCTACTGGATTGTTTCTCATATCATTAGGATACGAGAAACAAGCGAGCAACATCTTTCCGTCATTTGGGACATTTTGCTACAAAGCCCATGATGCGTGTGGCAGTAGTGAGATTTACATAGCGGGCTGGAGGTTGTCCGCCTTGCTGCGTCATCTATGATTGAACTAGTCGATTCTCGACTTTTGTACTTATTATTTGTCTGGACACTTTTTTTGCCAGGCAACTTCAGTCTGTCTATCTTCTCCGAAATTGTTTGTTTTTCGTATGTGTAAGTGGCCAACACTGGTGTCAGATTTTTCAAGCTGCCTTAAGGCATCTGACATAGCTTAACGACTGCCATCAACGATGACAGCCGGGACCAACGGCTTAACGTGCCTTCCGAAGTACGGAGGAGCTCGAGATATTTTTATGCCACTTGCGGTCACCCATCCAAGTAGGGACTGCATCAGGGGTTGCTTAACATACGTAAGCGCTCATAGAGCTCACACCCACTGGACCATCGGGCTCCTCAATGGAGCCTCCTCCTCCGAAATGGAGATTAACGGATGTCTGAGAATAATCGGATGACGGAAATCGGATCAAGTGCGTAGACTATAGTCCTGTAAACACGCTGGATAGTATTTTCACGGATTTGGATCGATGACGTAGTGTGAAAGCGCTCTTACTCTTGTATCTCATGATGCCTTTACATCCCAAGGCGCTGAAGAACTGATGATTCTATATTGTCAGGTTATGCTAAGTCCAAAGTGGTTTTGTGGCTAAGGTTTTACTCATCACCAACATCAGATCTATTTTAGTTTCCAGTTGCAGTAGCACGACCCTCTGTAATACCAGAGCCATATATTAGCCAGAACAGTGAGAGGATTTGGCCTACACTCTCCATGCTGGCCAGAAGACTTTGATGTTTATACATTAAGGCAATATCCAACCCGTCATGCTGTTTAGCTTGTGTTTCCTAAGTCGCCTTACGGATATCCACGGTAAGACTTGGAGTGGTCCTAGTCTACTCTGCCGGGAACCACTCGACATAGTCAAAGTCAAAGTCAAAGATTTTTATTCAAAATTGGATAATTGTATCTCTTTTTGAACGTCATATTTTTTACTTTCTTATTATTTTTAATTTTTAATATGCAAAATCGAAAAACTACTAGCGTTTCGTAATGACCACTGGTGAGAAGAATACGCCGAAAGAAACTCAATCCAGACTTGGTCCCTACGTGCCTGAAGGGCTTCGATTACAATATTTTACAAGTATTTATTTATTACTAATGTTATTTATATTAATTACAATAAATTACAATCAATTAAATTACTGCCACGCATTTTTATCATTTAAATAATCATTAATACAATAATATGCCTTTTTTACTAACTGGTTTTTAACAGCAGTTTTAAACTTATGTAAAGGTAGACCCGAAATTTCTGCGGGAATTTTATTATAGAAGCGTGCTCCGAGACCCATAAATGAACGCTTAGTTTTCTGCAATCGCAAAGCTGGTGTAGCCAACTTATTTTTATTTCTTGTGTTTCGGTCATGAATGTCACTATTTTTCTCATATAAATGTAAATTATGGTGTACAAACATAATATTCGCAAATATGTACTGAGAATGTAAGGTTAAAATATTGAAATCTTTAAACAATTCTCTAAGAGATTCTCTAGCACCAAGTTTATATATAGATCTCATGAATATTTATCATCTTATCAACAGGGTCTCCAAGGCGTAGAAAACATCTACACCCAGCACTCGCCACTGCTCAAGGACACTCTGGAAGACCTGATCAAAGGCAAATTGCGGGAGAGCCTGTACCCCACGCTGGGCGGTGACGACGGGTACGGCCGCAAGCCGCAGGATGTCGTCGTGTTCATCGTGGGGGGCGCCACTTACGAGGAGGCCTACTGCGTGCATCAGATTAACCAGGTGAGGCTCGATTGTATGCTTCCACGCTGCTATCAACAGTACTATCAGTAAGTAAAAATACTCTAGAGGACCTGAATCCTGTTCAAAGGCAAGTTTTTTTATGACATAAGACGGCAAACTAGCAAGCGGGTCACCCTGATGGTAAGTGATCACCGCCGCCCCTGAACAACTAGTACACCAGGGGTGTTGCGGGCCTTTATTTTTCCCTCCCTAGAGGGGAAGTGGGATGGGCCTCCGGCTCTCTCACTCACCGAACGAAGCATAGAAGCAGTAAAGCTACTACCTAAACGTCGGTTTTCTGTGAGAGTGTGACCGGTCGAGCCATTCATGCTACTAGCAAAAGTGAATTTTGCCGGTAGTTTGGTTCTACCACAACTAGAAACTGCGGGAGAGCCTGTACTCTGCAGGATGACGTCGTGTTCATCGTGGGGGGTGCCACTTATGAGGAGGCCTAATGCGTGCATCAGATCAACCAGGTGAGTTTATTATGTTACCCAAGGTAACCAAAGTCGCAGGAAAGCGCTGGATGCAGGCCGCACTAACACTTGGCCAGTTTTATTACACACTTGCAGTCCGCCCCGGGTTTGCCCGTCATACATACCTAGCCTTTGCTCAGGGATAACATGCCTAGACTATGGCGAAAAAATTTTTGAAATATGTGTAGTTTCTGAGATTACCGCTTCAACCAAACAAACAAACCAAACATATATATACTGATATTTTATTATAGAAAGTATAGATTACTTCACCTTTATTTCCACTGATCAATCTTGATTACGTATATAAAAATAAAAGTATTTTTTTTTTTATTTCAGGCATATCCTGGAGTAAAAGTGGTGCTCGGAGGTACAACTATACATAATTCCACATCATTCTTGGAGGAAGTCAAGTCTGCGATGCAGGGCGTGCACAGGACACACACAAGGCATATTAAAAATGTTTAAGAATTTAGAATTTGAGGCTGAAATAGATCTTTACAATATAAAGTAAAAAACAATTATCGGGCGGCCTCTTAGCGCGGTGGTGACCTGCCTGCTACACGAGCGATCTCGGGTTCGATCCCCGACCAGGTCATGTTGAAAAACGATCTTTTTAGGGTTCCGTAGTAAACTAGGAACCCTTATAGTTTCGCCATGTCTGTCTGTCTGTCTGTCTGTCTGTCCGTCCGCGGTTTCACTCAGAGACTATAAGTACTAGAAAGCTGTAATTTGGTATGGGTGTGTATATTAATCGTGGCAAAAAAGTGGTAGGAAAAAAATCTTGAAAAAAAAATTTTTTTTGGGTAGCTCCCATACAAGTAAAGTGGGGGAGTTATTTTTTTTCTCTACTTACCCATCGTGTGGGGTATCGTTAAATAGGTCTTTAAAAAATATTGTGAGGTTGAGAACACTATTTTTCGATTTAGGGATCCGTTTACGAAATATTTGGTTTTAAAGTGCAAATTTTTGTTAGAGATACGTGTCCCCCCCCAACGGATATATATGGATACGTGAAAAAAATTAGAGCAGTAGTATATATACTGAAGTTGAAAGGAAAACTATCAGAGCTGAGTACTAAGTACAATTTAAAAAGTTACAGGCAACCAACTTATAAAATGTACTCGAAAATGTAAATTTTCATATATTTTCATTGTTACATGTTTTTGGTCGTAAAACTGTGAGGTGCGAGTATAAACAGTGTGAACTCAAAGTTGTCATTCGCAACTACGGAACCCTACACTGCGCGTGGCCCGACACGCACTTGGCCGGTTTTTATGATTGGCCTGGGCCTTGCAGCTATTATAAAGTATGGTATCTTCGAGTTGTTTTTGACACGACTCAAGTCCACAACTTTCTGTGGGGCTAGCTGTATTAAAATCTTTCTATTATTTTATTATATTTGCAACAGCGACAAACTATTAGTTTCCGAAAGACCACTGCTGAGAAGAACACGCAGTCTTTGAGTTCTTCTCAGCAGCTTAATACGAGAGGAAGAGAATTCCTTTTAAATTCTATTCCTCTTTTTTTTATGACACCTTAAAGCTTAGTTTCTATGACAATTTTTCTGACATTCTTCGTAGTCCAAAACAGGAATCGAACCTACAATTTTCAGGCTTATGATAGAAATAAGTTAATTCCATTAATGAAATGTGACAATGTAAGTGATTATTTTTTACTGTGATTGTTTTGTACATAATCAATTTGTTTTGTTTAGATTTCGTTAATATAAACTTCTAGATGTTTTCATTATTTATTCTAATGTAATAAATAATCATAAAATAAAGGTTTGTTTTTATTACAAAAAAACCATACACTCAACTTCAGTTTTTAGTTGCAATAGTTGTTGTGATAGTTCTTTTATAAAATCATGATTGTCTTTAAATATTTTGCTTGGAATATAAGAAAAAAGTTCTCATTCAAGTGAATACTTGAAACTATTTTCTTGCATGGTTTTGTGAGAAATAATTTCTAAGTCCAAAACATTAATCTAAGATAGGGCTACAAAATAAAACACGCAACTGTTGTGTTCAAAACACATTTTTTATATTTTTTTATTGAAAAATATCCGTCGACACAGATGTTACATGTCATCAACAATGCAGTAAAAACAATGCCGTACAGTTTGGCACGATAGCCCCTCGGGCCGCTGACCCCTGCATACCAACTGAGAATGCCTTACCCAATCATTCCTTCAGTCTTTTGAAGAGACGGCACGACGGCCGCCCCCCAGTTGGTAACCCTCAACCACGCCCTCTGGCGAATCTATAAGGCATTTAATACACACTTCGTCCGAGACGATATTTACAAGTGTCGACTCTAGGTAAAAATGAAACGAAGCTGCTCTTAGGGCTCTGGAGAGCCGAGTTGTAGCGATGTGTTCGGGCGCGCGGCAGGCGGCCGCTCGCCAGTATTAAAAGTAGTTCAAGGCACAAATAGTTTTCCGATAAGCATCGTAACAGAATCCAAGTCGCGGAACTGTGCGGGGCCCCACGCGCGCCCCTGACTTTCGTTTTTGGTACATTCTCTAAATGCTACATATGCTGTGTGCGTAAGCAATATAATACACAATATAGTACATAAGGAGCGATATTGCTCGACACGACAATACCGGAGTCGTTGCAACGATTTGAACGTACCTATTTGACGTCGAGGAGTCGTCTTGTACAAAAGTTAGCCACAACCGCATCATGAACGGGTCAAAGGAACTTGCATTCGTTACGGAAATAAAAACTTGTAAAAAAATTGACGAAACAAGACGTGACTCCCTCGCAGACTAAATTATATCGATATACATATATATTTATATTCTTTATGGCGCTCAACAATCAACACACGCATATAGAATTTCTCAACCTTACATTCGTAGCAACAAACGCACACGCGGTGACGCATTCACGCGTTAATAAAATTTAAATCAAAACAAAAGAGAAAAATAAACAAGAATATACTGGAGACCCGCGGGGCTTCACGTTTTATCTGTCGTACGGCGAAGCGCCGCGGGTGCCTATAGGCCCTTTCCAAACTTTTTTTTTGTGATTTTTTGAATGTTAACCTTTTCATATAATCGAAAATCTTTATACATCACAAATTATACACAAATTGAAGCCGTTTCGGGGAAAGGACTCTAATTTCCTTTCTATATATAAACCTATATACATATGTACAAGTTTAACGCTCCATGATCGGCTGCCATGGACTTTGCAGAGATTTCTGATTTCATAATGTGAACATTAGCAATCTCTCAATTGTAAATATGTCTATTGTATAACTATTACTTTTATATTATATTTTAAATCTAGAAACTTGTTTGAAGTAAATATACTATTTGGATCGAGGATATATTACATGTTATATAGATAATTACATTGTTTCAACTGCTGTTGATCGCTCGATACCCTGAGCAATAAAAGGGTGGAAAGGAAGGAACATTTTCATACATATTACGTTCAATTAAGTGAATGAATTCACAGTTTTATGTGCTGTGATAGTTCCTAAAAGATTTTTGCCACGGATTCGTATAATATGGTGCAGAATAAAAAATATTAAAATTAATGGCTTGGTTACACATTTCAGGTATACAAAAATCTGAGTCGTAGCTCAAAGGAGTCAGGGTAGGAAGTAATGTATCTGGATTCCCTCTTCTTTTTACGTTGTTTACCTTAAGAGAAATAACAAGGCGCGGTATATGTGATATTCTGCTTTCACTGGGCATCGAGTGATGAACGTCAGTATGACCTGAATATCCTACACAGGGTTCCGAAGCCCTGTCGCGAGCGCCGGTAGTGACGTCACTGCCGGCACGCGGATAGCGCCGTCTCACTGGCGTAATAGACAAACTTGCAATCGTCTTTTTGTATTCGATTTCAGTATAACAACAATACAGTGCTCGAAAAGAGAATTTTAAATTCATTTTTTTTTGTGGCTATGTCAGTTCTGGCTTAGAATTCTTTTTACTGCTTTTAATGCTTAAAATTAAATTTGCTTTGAATCAAGTTTGGTAAAATACTACGTAGGTATTTTTGATAAGGTTTTGTCAAATTATAGTGGATGTTGAACTCCCAAAAATATTGTGAAAACTAAACAACGAGAATGTTTTAGTGCAAGTAAAAATTTCTTTGTATGTTTCAGTCATTTTAGTGAAAATTGACTACCATATGGTATGAAAAAAATTAATGAAATAATTATATCATAAAATTGCAAGTCTGCCAGTTTCCGCCAGCGAGCGAGCACCATAGACAAATTTGAACGTAATGTTGACTCTTGTCCACATTTGGCGCGACCCAGGGGGCACCGCGCGGAGGTCATGGACTCAGCCCCCCTTGATCCCACATTTTGTAATTACATTAAAAATCTCCGTTGAGCATTTCATTATCTATGGAACATTAGGCTGCATTTTATCTTCGCAGACGCATCGATAGTTATTTTGATTTTATTAAAATATAGTCCGTAAATCGTGTGGCATTAGATACTTTTTCCTTTCACCAACTTCTATTATACTAGTTGTCAGTAAGATTGTGAATAGCGGACTTTGACCTAGAGCTATATGCCCGTTTAAGAAAAAATATCGTTACATCATCACTTTGTTTTTGTTATGACATTTATCCTTTAACGACTCGGACACGCAGTAAGGGGTCAATGGCCGGGTTTGACTTGCTAAATGGAAACAAAAATAATTTAATAGAAGTCCACTGCAAGTGGTCTTAGCGTGTAGCAAATGTTCGCAATTACACACGCAATGAATTTTTATTAAGTTACAATACTCGATTGTAAAAATGCCTTCGACAAACGAACTTTATTTAACGCGATGTAAAGTTCATATTCTAACTTTTTTAAATATAGTACATATCGATGCGACATGCGAAGAAATTAAAATTAATGGACATTAGGAAGTCTTTCTTGTGTAAAAATGTGACTGTTTTTTCTAAATTTGGATCATTTTTTCGAACCCCGACTGTTATAGAAAAGAATTCGTTGCATGCCTCCTTGTTATAGATATTTTTAATACCGTTGAAACTTTACTTCTATTGTTACATAACGTTTAACAAAATTAGCTGAAACTACTGATTTTGGTGTATGACACTGATCAATCAATATCTTTGAAATACATATATCGAAAGATGAAAAAAGATAGTTCACTCAGAAATTATATCAGTTACTATACTTTCTCTCTAATTTCCTTTATACGTTTTTGAACCTACCCACAAAATAGTTTAAGTTAATTTTGTCAGCCGGTAAAAATCGTTAAAGCCGGGGTTTTGGATATTCGTCTCCGTATCTCCTAAATCTATCGATTTTATTGTCACATTTACACGCAACGCTAAAACTGAACGGACCTTAGTAAACGTTGATAAATATAAACTGAGATGCAGCTTCAACGAATGAATTGACTAACTGCCATCAGAAATAGCTTGTGACGAACAAATCTCATATTTAAATATCACTACTATTTTCCAATTGGAATTATTGGTATTACAAAACAAGCTACAAAGAAGCTTTTTTTGTTTATGATCAAATTAAATTAACAGATGGGTCAATGACCTCCATTGAAATGCTAAGTGGCGTCTTTTATAATTCTTACTTTGATGTGTATTTAGACATAAATAAAATGTAATTTCTATTACAATTTTACTGTATGTACTAACATGTGGTACACAAAATTCTACATTATTTTGCATTTTGCAATTATGAACACTTTCGTAGTTACTTATTCGTTTAGGTAATTATTTCCTAGCGGTACCTTTAATGAAAATACAAGATTTGTCCGTACCGAGCTTAAAAGACCCGTATAGTTTTAGCTCCAATAAAAACCTCTCAGATACACATACCAACACGTAGGCAGTAAAAAAGGAACTGTCTCGACTCGCAACGAGACGTCTACACGTATATACAGTCACACACATACCGATTCCCAAGTGCGCACACATTTAAACACTATATAAACTACGAACCGATCCGATAGTTCGATGCGCACGTGAGTTAATATACCGTGTAGAGATTTACTCTTATATAAAACGAGTTTCCAGATAGTTCTGTTAATTTATGCTAAATATTTGGAAAACTAAGAAATTATCTGGTTAAGTTTTAAATCCTATTTTGAGCTTTAAAATTAAAAGTATACTTCTTTCGTCCTGATGATGAGTCCCTATTTTTCGCCGATATAATTCATACAGTTCAGCAGAAAATTCCAAATAGCTTTAACAGCAAATAAAATTTATATTTGATCAATTTCAGTACATTTATTTTCTTTACCTTATCCCACTTTTACATGTAGGGTCAGCACGGCAAAGTACACATTTCTCCATTGAAATTTTTGTCCTTCCTAAGTCGTATTATTTTAATCTTATCTTTGCTAACCGACTTTGAGTAGGCTACATAACTGTTACATACGTCGCGTCCGCGACATAGCGATAGCCACCTTATTTTAGGATAATCAGCAGTCAAACAAACATATCAAACTCGAATTGTCCTCTACACGGTATATTCACTCACGTTCTACAAGTGCATATAATACACTCGAAAAGAAGGGTTTTTCGTAACACTAAGCAGCTAAATAAATACAAGGCAAGCCGCGAGCCGTGCTGTCGTGGACGGCTCGCGCTTGCCCAAAACTAGCGGCGGCAGTTAGCATAGACACGAACCATAGATGTAAAATGATGAATTGACGTTTCCTCGCATAGATAAAAACGTCGTTGAGTTTGAGAATATTTAGGCACGCCAATATGTTACAATTTTACATAGCAATGCTAATTAATAAATAATCTAGAATGATTTACTTCTAAAGATGACATTTGGATCACACCACGCGTTGATACGGATATTTTTCATACAAGTTGGTTGCGGTAAGAAAGATTTTTATTTTTTGAAAAAATCAGTTTTATAAATGCGTAAGACGATTGTTAAGACTGTCAGTTGTTCACACGTTGACTAACTTTCTTACTCAGAATATAGAGAAAGAAGAGAGGGCTATAAAGTGTAGTCTCGCCAACATTGTGATGATATAGGACCAGCCTAGTTAGAGCGCTCAACTCTTATACGGCGAGACTGAGGAGAAAGAAACTTGCACAATGACTATTTTGTGAATGAAATAGTGTTTTTTTTCATTGCTCACACTACAGCGATTTCTTTTATTAGTCTGACTCGGATCAAGAGCCAAATAAAACTTTTGAACGTAAAAATTAAACCGCTGAAATGCGAAAAATCAATCATCTGTTTTTCCATCTATAGATGATTATATTATATATTCCATGATATAAATCCAACATCGGGGCATACCTTTTCCAATAAAAAAAAAGAATTATCATCAGACTACTCTGTAAAAAGGGCCATACGTAAAAAAAAATATACGAGTCGATTTAATAACCTCCTCTGTTTTTTCGTGGTATAAAAAACTTAACAATCGCATCTGTGCCAACTCCCGCCGTCTTAGAGAAGTAAGAAGGAAATTTATCTAACTATACACGAAGCACCCGGCGTCGCTTGCCGAGTCCGACTCTTATATACGAACGCAATTCTCACACTCAGTTCCGCCGCGCCATGCTAAGCCACCCTACACACCCCTATTTATACAATCCGACTGTTGAAACCTAGGGATACACATCCCACCGCCCTAAACTCAAAAGTCAATGCCGCCAACATTGTCGAGGAAAAGACGATACAAAAATTCGAATAGCGAATCGTTTTCGAATTAAAAAGTTACATACAATTATTGCTGGTTCGGTATTGCCATAGCAAAAGGCAATCATTATTACTATCCGTTAGATTTTTTATTTAAATGTCGGTTAAGATATGTATGAAACCAAATGGTAGAGCCAATACTTATTACGGAATGAAAGTTTACCAATGTTTAACACTAGATGGCATTACAGAGAACAAATAAACAGCTGCCATTGGTTACTTTTGACAATAGCAAGACTAGTGCTGTCATCTAGTGTTACTTATTTCAAAACTATCATTTTACATATTAGTTCCTAATAAAAATACCTCAGGCAATGTATAACACAAAGTGAGCTACTTAATACAGTATTTTTTAAACTAAATGAATATCGGCATCTTATAAAACCTTCAATAACTTAACCAAATCAGATTAAATTTCTTATCAATACAACACAGAATCAAATCTTACCACTCACATACACAGAAAACGTTACATTATAACACTGAACTAGTATTTTCTGTGAATACAAGCGTGTAACAGTTATTCGTTATCGATTATCGAGTATTCATACTAGGTATCGAGACATTACTTTCAGAAACTCACAACTAAGTAAGAATATACCCGTTATAAGTCGAATACTCGAAACTATAACGAAAGTATCGTTGGAAATACATGATTATCAATAAATACTATATAACCTATCACTCTTTACAATAATTAATGTACAATTCAACTATTGATAGGGTTGCCACTTTTTGTTTTACTGTTTTTGAAAATTCGATTAGCTGTCTTCGCAGGCCCGGGCTCCTTAGCGATACTGTAGAGACGCAACCGGTTACGCTCAGATATAAGACATAATATAATGGAACAATCATTTATTACCTATTCAAATGGAGTTTATATTATTGTCTTTTTATACCTACTTTGCTGCTATTATTTTTTTAATAGGTGTATGTTCTTTTATAATACAGGATTGGAAATTCAACTCTTTGAAATATAATGTCGAAGGTTTTTGACATAACTGTTAGGTGGATTTACTTATTTTTATAGGGCTTAAAATTACTCGTGGTAATCTGGACTTGAACTTAAAAAAAGATAACATACTATTTAAAGTAGATAGGAGAGACCTTTGCCCAGAAATGGGATAGGTTAGAAAATATTAAATTTGTATAATATTGTTGTTACATTTTGAACTGAAGATTTTATATTAATTTGGGAAAGTTATAAATATTCACGTTTTGGCTTGACATATAGCAGCTAATTTTAGTTACAAGGATGGAAAAAAAATATTTTGCGTATTTGGGCCGAACGAAGAAATTCTGTATTGCAGTAATTTCTTGGCTCTGGGTTCATTAGATTTATGAAGTCTGATTTTAACCTAATATTAGGTTCAATTTCGGACAATACAGGGTGACATTCTAACCAATAGTCATTTTCAATACATAGTACTGAAATATTTTTATAAAAACATTTTGCGATATACAAAAGAAGCAGTCGACACTATAGAGAGAGTTTATCTGATGGGACTAAGTTCCAGACTGATGAATTTTTAAAAGCGACACGGCTAATAACATTCCGGGGTAGTAAAACAGACGGTGTGACGGCTAACACCTTTTCCAACCCGTCTGGCCAGCGTGGAGAGTGTAGGCCCTGACTGTCCTGGTTAATATATGGCTCTGGTAGTACAGAGAGGGTCGTGCTCCTGCAGTGGAGACTAACAAAGACCTGTTGATGATGATGATGACGGCTAACGGTATGACTCTATGTTATATCACTTCAATGCTGAACGTGCCTTAACCGCCAATTTTTTTTTATTCGTGTCATTCATAATTTCGTATGACAGGTTGTTATCTACTGCAAGATTCCTATACGTCTAATTTCAATTCTTCAGCCATTCTTCAGCTTTCGGAGTCAAAGAGTGAAGTTCGCTCAGTGATCGGGATTAGCCGAGTACATCTTTTTAATTCATGATCGGGATGAGCAGAGTAGGTATATTTCCGTCAACTCTTAAGAATTTTTATAGATGATAATGCTACGTGTGCCGCACTCTCTTCGGCAAAGGTATTACAATGTATTCACTTATGTGATTTGAAGTTTTGTAATATTTCGTAAGTCCCGATCACTAGAGAGGGGTCTTAAAGTTGCTACCTACTGGAAAGACAATATAATTTGAGTCTATCAACATGATAAGAAGACTGTTATGATCATATTGATTTATTTTCGCAGTTACTTTTTGTTTTCAAGCCATTAAACGCTACTTCGGTCACCTTGTGACTGACAAACAATTGAATTAGGTACTATTCTATCTGCGAATCCGACTTTTAATATTAAATTACGAGTTACGAGCTCCATGGCGCAGTGGTTAACACACCAGCCTTGCTCCCGGGTTCGAACCGCGGTCAGGTCATGATGGAAAATTGACCTGAGTCTTAGATGTAGATAACGAGCCCAACACTATTTCCCAATGTTATTACTATCTCACTTTAAGGTTGTATTTTTTTTTTGTAATTTCAATTCATATCTATTCATATTTAGATAGTCTATTACAAAATCGCGAGCTTTAATGAAACACCGCGTTTTTGCTAATATAAGCGATATTGCATGTTATTCACGTACAAAGTCAGCTACTACCCTCAAAGACAATCACACGCGACGTTTATCGACTACCGCCATCTTGTTTTACAAGGTAACAACATTTTGTCGCGCGATATAAACGGCATCGCTTTGCTACGTTCGCTGTCAAGTCTGGAACTTCCTCTCTCAATGCGACTACGTTTTCAAATCGCAAAATATTTGGACAAAAGTAAACCCAGTGATACAAAAATGAGCGATACTTAAAGTGACCCTACCGGCTAAGGTTGCTTAAGAGGCGTGGCGTGTGGCGGCTAGCGCGGGGCGTAGCGGGGTTACGGGTGCGGCGCGTGCGGGCCCGGCGGCGTGCCCCCCGACGACGCGTGCCCCGGCAGCAGCACCTGCTGTACATACGCCACAGTTACGTAACAGGCCAGGTTGAATAAATAGATAGTGTTACAAGTCTTTTTTACTGAGAGATTTTTAAAATGTCAATTTCACGTATGACAAGTTTATTTTCTTAAATTGTTTTACGGTCCTGATTAAGAGTCCTTTACGCCTGTAGCATACAGCTGCGAATGCGAAACGGAAGCGTTTCGGAACGAAACAAAAACATTGACTAAACCGCGAAACGCTGTCTAGTATGATTTTATTTGCTGCGTCTCACACCGAAAGCGGAACGAAGCGTTTCGTGGTTTCGCCAATGTTTCGTTCCGAAACGCTTCCGTTTCGCATTCGCAGCTGTGTGCTACAGGCGTAAAGGACTCGTAATCAGGGCCGTAAAACAATTGTGTGCTATGTAATGTAAGTATGTAATGTGCTACAGGCGTTAGGCTTAAATCACACCGAAATGGCAGTGACGCGGCGAGCACTTACATCGTGATAGGATTTTTAGCCTTATCTGCTAGGTCATTACGACAATTGTCGCGTCAAAATTCGTCGCCTCCTCTGGCCGCTCGTGGCATCTTTCGGCCGTCGACAACAAAGTGTTAGTAGTTCGACAACAAAGTGTTAGTCTCCACTGCAGGAGCACGACCCTCTCTGTACTACTACAGAATATATTGGCCAGAGTAGTCAGTGGATTTGGCCTACACTCTCCACGCTGGCCAGACGGGTTGGAGAGGTCTTTTTGATGTTTGTAAGCTTTGTTTAGCTTGTGTTTCCTAAGTCACTTTTTACGACATCCACGGGAAGACTTGGAGTGGTCCTATTCTACTCCGCCGGGAACCACACGGCAGTGTGGGTGTGTGAGTGTGCAAATAAGGATTAAATCCTATCACAGTGTAAGTGCTCACCACTTCGCTGTCGTTTCGGGGTGATTTGAGCCTTACGAATCTTTATCAATAAAAAAATCGTACATTCAGATTCATTATCCAATAATGCCACTAAGGAGCCGTCATCCACGGTGAGACAATCTTGACAAGTCCTATATACTCTATTATATAGTCGAAACGAGTCATGTTCGCTCGCGCTTTGCTACTCGTCGGATCGCTGCGATAACATCGCCGTGTGTAGACTATAGACATGTTCTAAAAGAGTGATACGATAGTTGAAATGCGAGGCACGGCGAATAAATCGCCGCGATTCTCGCTCGTGGAGACGGGCCCTTAGGATTAAGTTACATAGGTTGTGTTATGCATAGATAGTGTGAGATCGTATTATGTAGAGGCAGTGTGCTCGTGTGTCGGGGGGTGGTGTTCCTATATGGGGTGGTGGTGCAGGTGGTGTGTCCGTGTATACATTGTGTCATGCAGAGACAGTGTGACTATGTCGGGGGGTGGTGTACCTGTAAGGGGTGGTGGTGCTGCGGCGGGGAGGCGGTGGGCGGCGCGTGGGGCGCGTGGTTGTGGTACACGGCGTGGTGGTGCAGGTGGTGGTGGGCGCCCGCGCCGCCCGGCGCCGCCATCAGCGGACATAGCACCTGCAAAGCAACACAATTTTTAGGTTCCGTATCTAACGGGATTACCAAGTTTCCGCTGTAGAGTATAGGCTAATTATGGATGCCATACATATAAATGACAGATTAAAGTACTGGAGTAGAAAAAATGAAGGAATAAAAGGCAATATAAAGTAACTCCATACAAAAAAGTATTTTTGACAATTATTTGTAATATGGTGGTATAAAACCCATTGGCGATTACGACTCGCACTTGGCCTTAAATTGTTACACCGTTCAATAAAAAGCGTAAGCATTTAAAGTACATGATCAGTCGATGAACAATACAATGAGAAATACTCAAGATTTCTTCGTCCTCACATGACGACCCTGCCAATCGATGCAATGTATTTGTATACCCAATACAGCTTCATTTCACGCTAACCATAGGTTCAGTTGAGGCTTTTACTTCTTCGATCGTACAGAATGTTATAATAGGGGCGTAGTCCTAAATAAGTATTGTATCTAGTACATTACTTTATACACTATACATACCGTAGTATATTTAAGGCATTAATAAGTATTAAATTGTATTCTATTTTAGACTTTATCACATTGACTTAACAACTGTTGTGTTTACATTAATTCACTATATTCTCCAAAAAAATATTTTAACTAAAATATTTTTTTTCTCCATTTTTAGTGGGTGTGGTAGTTCAATCAAAACAGAGAAACAAGGTCCTCATTAACTTGTCTTGATTCGCAAATGAATAAAACAGAAATAAAATTAAACCAAACACACAATGTACAATTTTTCTGGATTTTGTTGATTCTTTCAAAAAGGCGCTCGATACTTTTCAATAAAAATTATATGGGACCATCTTTGGAGCATTGTCTATAAAACAAAAAACAGAATCTTCAAATCGGTTCTTTCGTTCAACTGACTGAGTAATCGCGTAACAAACATTAAAAAAACATACACAATAAATGAGAAGCTCCTCCTTTTTGAAGTCGGTTAAAAAAACTGACCTGGAATGGCGCCGGCTGCTGATAGTGATGATGTGGCAGTGGATGTGGGTGGGGGTGGGGGTGGGGGTGCGGCGTGTGCGCGGGCGAGGGCGGCGGGTACAGCGCGGGCGACGCGGCCTGCGCGGGCGACGGCGCGGGCGCGGGCGCGTAGCCGCCCACCTCGCCCGACCCCACGCCCACGCCTGACCCCACGCCCACGCCGCCCGGCACGCCTGGGACGCCGCCGCCGTACATCCGGACCTGAGATACGAGATAACCGTATTCGTTGATAGGGCTATTATAATTTATTACTCACAATGGTTAAAGCCTAAAGTTGTGGAATTCGCATTCCGATCAAAATTATTATATAATAAAATCCCATGTTGCGGAGCGGCTGGCATGTCGCCGTGGCCCCACGCCCACAGTTGGGCCTTCTACTAACATAGAAAGTCCTTCTCACCATGTGTTGGTACTGTATGGCAGGCTGAGCAGGATGTGGCCCGGGGTGGGGGTGTGCGTAGGGCACAAACTGCTGCATGGGCGCGGGCGCGAGGAGCGGCTGGCCTGTCGCCGTGGCAACCTGTACGCCTGACCCTACGCCCACTGTGGAAAAAGAAAAACATTCAAGTAAACTTAATTACTTAGTAGTTTATTTTGACATAATGTGGGCTTTGGCCTATAGTCTAAGGCTCTGTAGTAATACTGCAGTCCCAGTATAAATAACACAAATTTCATTAAAGCATTTTCTGTCAGAGAATTTTGGCATCAAAGTTACAGCTTTTTTGTGTGAACGGATGAAATCTTTATACAAAAGTCGAAAAGACTTTCCTCGACCTAATATGTAATTTAAAAGACTGGGGTCGGTTCGCTCACTTTTCCTGAAGTTCCTCTGCTGCTGAGCTTGCAAGGGGCCGTGCTGTCCCGCGCCACCGGCGACACCTGCGCCGCCGCCCATAGCACCATACGCCAGCTACAATACACACATCGATTAGTCTCGCCTCAGTTTTAAGTGACTATGCAGGCAGGTCTTAGTTGCGGATTGGGACGATATCGTGCGCGTCTCGATTCACATTCGCCCTGAGGAAGACCTCCGGTTGAGGTCGAAACATGTCGGCCAGTAGCTGACTATTTACGTAACACATTATTACGTTATGAAAAACACGGCTTTACTCACGTTTTATTACGTCGGATCTGCCGACTAGTTCCGGTCTGTTACGAAGACCATCATCGGGGCGAGTGAAAGGGGTGGCGACACGACGGTTACACTTCCCTCAAACTTGAGTAAAGCCGTCTTTTTCATAATGAATTTATCTCGCGTAAGTTTTAATATTATTACATTATTACGTATTTAAGGTCTTAGTAAGCTCATTCTGCTTTACCATATCATTGTCTCTCGTCTTCGTTGCGCCTTAACCGACAGAAAGTAGGATTGATCCGACAAACATGTTGCGTCCATTTCGTCGGCGTCAAACACTGTGTAAATCTGTAACCTTGTTATACTGTCGAATACATACATACATACTATCACGTCTTTTTCCCTTGCGGGGTAGACAGAGCCCGGGTTTGTAAAACCTTGAGGCCACGTTTAGCATGTTGGTGGGCTTGTAGGTGAGATCGGAATCAAAATAGTGATGGGTTGCTAGCCGCATCGCCTATAGACATGATTTCTGATGCCCATTCCCTCTATCGGCTTTTACGATCTGCGCGGGAAGAGAAGCAGCTGGTACATTCTACGTTTTTTCTTTTCTCCCAGACCAGCGTGGAAGACTGTCGAATGTATCTAACTATCTATACTGATCACACTGAACAACTTTCCCCCAAGGAATATAGATCGATATCTAAAAAAGGTTTGTTCCCAATACATAACTGCTAATCAGCTGACCGATTTAGTATGAGTTGTCTATTTTTTTTTAAATTCCTTCCTTCGTTCCTTGGCAAGGTTACTTCTATGAGGCGTATGGGAAATACCTAGTTGCAATTGTTTATTAAACATTTTTGTAGGGCACAGCAATGTGATGTGACATTAGGATTCAAATGATACAGTTATACTCGTTTGCGCATTCAAAAATTGTGATGGAATAAAAATGAGAACTTTTATTTGAATCGCCTAAAAATCTAAATATGAAGTGCATTGAAGGGTTCTCGTTAGCGCATTCAAAAATTGTGATGGAATAAAAATTAGAACTTTTATTTGAATCGCCTAAAAATCTAAATATGAAGTGCATTGAAGGGTTATGTCCTCATACTCATAGCGACTTTTTCATTTTACCTGGTGTTTGACCTTCGGCATTCTTTTGAAGGGGTGACGCAGTCTGCGAAAATGAACAACTTTTTCTATCGGGGTAATTATGGAAACCCAAGAAAAATTGGACATTTTCAAATGAATTGCCGGTTGACCACTTATATATGCGAATGTCAAAAAAATCGCCTTTTCAGTATTGGTCCAATAGGGAAAGTTGTTTATATTGGTGTACCGTCAACCCTTCAAGGTCATGTTCACAGTTCCACCTCGTTATTTGACTAATTATTACCGTAGTTTAATACTTTTATTCGTATGTTGTTCTGAAAGCAGAAACACAAAATTTTAAGATCTTCGAGTTGTTAGGTCAGAGCTGCTTAAACATTTATAAGCCCATCGGATAGGTGACCGAATCACATTCCTCACGAGGCCACCCAGGTGCAAATGATCAATACTTGATTCTGACAGGCCACTGGTTGTTCGCTGATAATGCTGGCACTTTGACCCGCGCTATCGGGCCAAGATAATGTACGAGTGCGTATATTACGAAATGGACCGTTTGTTTGGACAGTTGTTGGGATAATACAGTCTTTAAAGCCTTTATTTTAGTTAAAGGTTGCGCTTAATTTGAATACGTTAATTTATATAATTTGGATTTATTGTTAACATTCAAATTTATTTTAATTATAAACTTGAAATAATATTTTTAAAAAATTTAAGATAACGCCTTTTACACTCACACAAACAGAAACAAATACTCTTACCAAGTCTCTTATCAACATGGCGTATTTCATCTATTTTTCTTTTTTTAACTCTTTTACATGCAATTATGTATGCCATAAGGGATTCTGATTACGAGATTAAAATATATTCACGAGGGTTCAAAATTAGCATGCATAATCCGTTATTTTATATGTATATTATGTGATCCAGATTATGCGAAATAAATTATTAATCTCTGTGCAGAAAGAGACGAATAAGTTAACTACCACTATTTTTTATATTCATTATTTTTTCACAGCAACCCGATTCGGTAGATAGATTAAATATCTCCGCTTTGGAAGCGGCATTAAAGTTCGCTAAGTAAATTATTAACGTCAACAATAATATAATAAGTGTAAACAATACATTGCAATGAAAATAGTCACCAAATGATATTTAAATTGTGAATAAAATATTTGACGTTAAAAAAGAGAAACAGGGCCCCTAAATCCCACGTCTATCTATTTAAAAAAAACCAGTTGTTTACTTCTCTAAACGTGCAGAAACGCCCGCTAACCCATACATCAATTGTTAACGTGTCATTAGAACTTGGCGCTCTGCCATACCGGTAGACAAAAATCGAAAAAACTGCGCGCAAAACCACGCCTACCACCTAGCGTGGTATTGTTTATCAGTTGCGACTCTCACACTACTGTGCGCTACATTCAGACACACACGTATCATATTTAATTTAATTCACTTCATATATAGTTATCGAGTCATACAAAACTTTTCGTAATGTGGTTCTTATGGGTCGCCGCGACATTAGTATTGATAAAGGTGTTGAATAAACTGTCTAATGGAAAGTGCTACGCTGATACGGTGATGTGCGGGAAAGTGGTCGTAGTGACCGGTGCTAACAGTGGGATAGGATACGCCACAGCTTTGGAGCTGGCTAGACGGGGAGCTAAAGTCATCATTGGCTGCCGAGACGACGAAAGAGGTAAAGAGGCTGCCGCATCGATTATTAAACGAACTGGTAATAAAAGTATCAAGTATATTCATTTAGATTTGAGCTCTTTTGACTCGATCAGAAAGTTTGTTAAAGAATTTAAAAATTCTGAAGCAAAGTTGGATGTTCTGGTAAACAATGCTGGTGCTGGCGGTTTGGGCAGGAAGAAGACTGCTGATGGGATCGTCAGGGATATGCAAGTCAATCATTTCGGACCATTCTTACTAACTTTATTACTCGTACCGATTTTGAAGAAATCGGCACCGAGTCGAGTCATCATAGTATCTTCAATATTACACAAATTCGGAACTATAGAGAGAATAAACGAAGAAAATGCTTATGGATATTTTCAGACTTACTGTAATAGTAAATTATGCAATGTATTGTTTAGCAATGAGCTAGCAAGACGTTTGGAAGGCACCGGAGTGGTTGTGAACAGTTTGCATCCAGGTCAAGTGAATACTTCATTATACAAAGCGACCATACTTGAAAAGCTGAGGAGTTTGGTGCTGTACACGTTCTTTAAGAGTCCGGAAGAGGGCGCTCAGACGTCTATCTACTTAGCGGTGTCTGATGAGTGTGATGTGGTGTCAGGGAAGTACTTCGCGGACTGTGAAGAAGGAAATATGTCTTCGAAGGCCAGGGATGAGGGGTTGGCGAAGAAGCTGTGGTCTATGTCTGAAGAACTGGTAAAGTTAAGGCCGGAGGAGGCTATTTGACTGTTGTGAAAAAGTTTATGTTAAGTGTCGCCTGGACGCGCATGTCTCCATACAAACGGAAAAAGGGAATTGTGGCAATATTTGATAATTTTAAAGTAAAATTAAGCATTTAATCAATTAATCTCATTATAATCTACGTACGTTCGTATACAGCTTGGTTAAAATACCAATGGTTTGAGAATTACAAGCCTTTTCAAATTTGTATGGAAATCTTGAGAGGCGTATAATTCTCAAACATTTGATAATTTAACAAAACTGTATAGGAACGTACGTAGATTATAATGAGATTAATTGATTAAATGCTTAATTTTGCCCTAAAATTATCAAATATTGCCACAATTCCCTTTTTCCGTTTGTATGGAGACATGCGCTTCCAGGCGACTCTTAAAGCAAGAATATACAATGATTCAATAAAAGTATATATAATTTAATGTTGGATCACTTACTTACGAACATGCGCTTAAAAAAATTGGGGTCTTTTAACCATTGCATATAAAGGGGCTGTTTGGACCATGTGAAGAGTTCTCTTTCAAGGCATGAAATGATAGCACAAATTTTGTTCAACAAATCCTAATCCTAACTAATATTATAAATGTAAAAGTGAGTTTGTTTGTTTGTTACGCTTTCACGCCGTATCAACTGAAATTTTGCAGGTTAGGGTACTGAGAAGGACATAGGCTATAAATCACGCGGGAGAAGCCGCGGGTAACAGCTAGTAATATATATATTAGCTGGTTCCGCTGGTTAAGAACAGAAGTTGGCCGAAGTGACCAATGCTATAATCAGAAAAAAAATAAAGATTTTTCTTACATTACGTGAATGTGAAACTAAGAGTTACCTAATTCAGATTATAGTTACTATCCGTGTTATTTATTGTTGTAATAAAAATGTGATATTTTTATACTAACGTGATTTGTTATCGTAGGATAAGTTTAATCTAAGGACATCTATATTGATAATGTGATTATTAAACGTACTGAAAACAAAATCTTTGATTAACTATAATGTAACAGGTCAATATCCTTGAACAGTTTCAAGGATATTCCAAAAAGCGTTTCTCCATTAAGGGTATACATGATTTTTTCGGGGTCCAGTGCTACTCTCATTCGAAATACATCATTTGAAAGAAAAATTTTGTTTTGTGAGGACCTGAATAAATCTCAAACTTAAACAAATCTAGTTTCTTTTCTGGCAGATGTGTACTCTATTATGGATTCTGATTCTGGCCATTAAATATTGTCATAGAGTTCAAATCTCAGTGTATATTTACTTGTTTCTGTTTGAGAAGCGGTGTTAAATCTGTACTCTTGAATAAAATAATAAACCTACTTTAAGAAACTCTACCTTAATAATACTTCCATGTTTTTCTTATTCCATCACAACTTATTAAATATTTTAATCGATTTACAAATCTGCAGTGTTATAAGTAAATAATAAATAAATAAATATATAGGGACATATCACACAAATTGAGCTAGCCCCACAGTAAGTTGTGAACTTGTGTCGCAGGATACTAACTCAACGATACTATATTTTATAATATATACTTATATAGATAAACATCCAAGACCCAGGTCAATATGAAACGATCTTTTTACATCTTGACCTGACCGGGGATCGAACCCGGGACCCCCGTGTCGCAGGTTAGCGTGTTGACCGCTGCGCCACGGAGCTCGTTATGTCATCCCAATTAGTTCAAAACGACACGAATTTAGTCCTAAGTCACACACTGTTGCATTATTTTATCCGTGCCGGTGTCGCCCTAGTAAATTTAGTTTATGGCCGCAATACAAAGCAGTACAATCGAAGTATATTTTAGTACGTTTCCTTGAAGGGGCATTCCGCTCGTCGATTTGAACATAAGCTGAAATTCATGTATTACTGAAAATAAATGACATCGTAGGTCGGCGGAATACATGGCCTAATTTTGGACCCTTACAAGGGTGATTTAACCTGTCAATATAAACGGGATGAATTACTCCTTTGAAGGTAAAAAGCAGCCAAAATTTCGCGATGCACGTATGCATGCCACAACCATTTATAAATAGTTAATGTAAACTTTCACCACTCATGTTAGTGGCGTTTTACAATTCTAGGCACTCCAAAACGACAGATATTAGCATAAAAATCACAGCAAAGTAAACCGTTAGTACTTACATCGCTTCTTATTGAAAGTAGGTCAAATATACTGTTATTGAATTAAAGAATAAGGTATGGGAGAAAATTCCACGCGGGCAGGCAGGAAAATTATTTTTTTCCCATAATATCTTATTTCTTCATTCAATAAGAGTATATCTGAATAGCATTGTGTATATTTAAAAACACCTACACCCTTATCTTAAATTAACTACACAAACTGAGGTGACTGCTGGGCTGCCTCAACATGAACAACTTGACCATAGCTAAAAATTCAATATTATTTTTACCTTTTCCATGTGGATCACCATTCTATGGATTGGACATGTCATTTTTTTTTGAGTTCCTAGCATTGGTCCCATATCAAAAGTTGTTCATGTTGATGGGCTGATTCGCCTCTTAAAGTATGTGTATTGAATTTGAAATAAGGGTGTATAAAAATAAAGTACGTCAAATCACAAGTCTACATAAAATGTTCACATTTTTTAATACTAATAGGCAAACAGGCATACGGCCCATCGGATGCGAAGCGTTTACCGTAGCCTATGGACGCCTGCAATACCAGGGGTGCCACTAGCGCGTTGCCGTCCCTGAAGCAATCTTTTCACGCCCTTTTAAAAGGACCCCAAGTTCTATTCGCTACTTAAGATTTTCCTCCATTCAAAGCAAAAGCAGCTGGTATATTTGTATTTTCTCCCCTCCCAAAGCAGCAGGATTCTGGTTCGATTTACTACGCGTATGTCTTTTACACGTTGTATATTTCTTCATAAGTACCAAAAACACACGCTTGATCCATGTGACAATATGCTGAATTTATTGCAAAGCTATCTTGGGCCACCGCGTAATTATGTTGACCTGTGATCTGAACGGCTCAATGTCGGAAGAAGAATAATATTCACTCATTCAAATATTAAAAATATTTAGAGATTTAGTTACAATACACGAATAAAACACTTAAAAGGGTCAGCGATCAAAATTTCGCCATGTGTAACAAATTGAAAAAAAAAAAACACTTCAGTTTTTGTGTTAAAAGAAGACCTGGCTTGAACTTAGCGTAAAAATTAATCTATATAATCACGTCTTTATATCTTGCGGGGTAGACAGAGTCCAAGATCATAAAACCCAAAAGCCACGTTTAGCGTGTAAGTGGGCGTCAAAGTGGAATTAAAACCTATTGACATGATTCCTTAGGTTTCGCCCAATCCCTTGACCTGCTTTTACGGTCTGCACGGGAAGAAAAGCAACTGGTTTATTTTATGTTTTTCCTTGTCTCCCAAACCAGCGTGGAACCTTTAAAAGATTAAGGAATTAACCTATTATTGCAATACTATTCTGTTTGAGTAAACACTTTACGAACATTTATTCTTCTTCCGTGACTCACAAATTAAGTTAAAAATGTATGAATATATACAAACGTGAGATAAGACTGGATTTGAACAATGTGAGGTGATAAATAAAGAGTGCAAACAGTTCACGCTCAAACCAATACGCAAATACAGCCTTTTACAAATAAAGCCTTAGTCTAGAAGAAAGGCGCATTAAGTTTTTATTATTTTTTTATTATAAAACTGTCTCGGCAAACAGACATACGGCCCACCTGATAGAAAGCGGTTACCGTAGCCTATCAAAAGGGCTACAACACAAGGGCTGCCACTTACGCGTTGCCGACCCTGCTCTATCTATCTATCCTCTGGTCTTTTTTTTAGTCTCCACTGTTTGTTTTTCGTATGAGTAAGTGGCCAACACTGGTGTCAGATTTTTCAAGCTGCCTTAAGGCATCTGACATAGCTTAACGACTGCCATCAACGATGACAGCCGGGACCAACGGCTTAACGTGCCTTCCGAAGCACGGAGGAGCTCGAGATATTTTTATGCCACTTGCGGTCACCCATCCAAGTAGGGACTGCACCAGGGGTTGCTTAACATACGTAAGCGCTCATAGAGCTCACACCCACTGGACCATCGGTCTCCACTGCAGGAGCACGACCCTCTCTGATCAACCAAAGCTACTCGTATTAGCCAGAGCAGTCATATGATTGCCGACCCTGACGAAATCTTATCACGCAAATTTTAAAAGACCCCTTGAAACCCATTATAGGCTCTCGGGAGAACTATTAATTTAAACTGACGGAGTTGAGTTCGGATCGGGTATACCGTGTGACTTAAAACACGAGAAATTTTTTTTACCGATACTGAAGGCATTCCCATGAAAAAAACTTTGGACAAACCAATAAGTAATTTCCGTCTGCAAGCAGCTGATCGGACTTAGTATGGATACAACGAAATTTTCCAGTGAAATAAGTTCTGTATGATTGCATTAAACAGAAAATAAAATTATGGGCTGTTTAAAAAGTCAGCCTGTTTAATGGAATGAGAAAATTGGACCTTCAAAATAGTAGATAACTTTAATTCAATGTACCTACAAACTGCCATGGTCGGACGCTACGCCAAAAAACGCCGATTTACATAAAATAAATTCCGTAATTCCGCCGTAAATTCGTTTAAATTATATCAAAATAGTGGGTCAGCGATATTAACGCAAAACATGTGGTTTAAGGCCGGTACACAAACCAGCAATTTCGTGTTTATATGAAAGAATCTTTTCAAATTCTTGCGAAGGCCAATTAATTTAAGTTCACTCTGTATAAGGTCCTTTCCCTTTGTTGCTATTTTACTCGACCCGCCCCGACTGGTGGTAAAGATACATTTTCACATTTTGGTAAAGTAAGCTTTAAAATTTGCATATTTAAAATTCTGGAAAAGGTTATAATGTTAACACATAGGCACAGCACTCACACACTGGTAATTGCGACAAGTGCGGGGTTCAAACCTGGGTAGGGGCGAAGGCACAATGTAACCATACAGTTTTTAATACTGATAAATATTATAGTCTTAAGGTTCAAATTAAAATGTAATTTATAATGATGAAGGACTTATTGCATTAATAACAGAGTGATAAATAAAACTTTTATAACCGTTTTTCTTTCTCCGAATACGATCTTACGCCCAAGGATCTGTATAATCAATCAAGTCGTGATGAGTAAGTATATTATGTTTCCGTATATACATTAAGTTTCAACAAAAAAAAAAGTCAATCGAAACTCCTTCCATAAAAGTTTATAAGTAATATTCAGTAAATCAATCAACTTGTAGATTATGTCAAAAATTAAAAAGATGCTAACTGCCGTTTGGAAGGTTTAAGTCCGCCATATAATATAGATGGACACACCTCCATCTAGATGGGTCAGTCGGGTAAAAACCCCCATAAATAAAGAAATTGTGTCTTGTTAAACATGACGTGTGCGTAACAACTGATGATTGTGACGACGAGCTCCGTGGCGCAGCGGTCAACACGCCTGACTGCGACACGTATGGTCCTGGGTTCGATTCCCGGTCAGGTCAAGATGGAAAATAATCTTTTTCAGATTGACCTGGGTCTTGGGTGTTTATCTATATAAGTATTTATTATAAAATATAGTATCGTTGAGTTAGTATCCCATAACACAAGTCTCGAACTTACTTCGGGGCTAGCTCAATCTGTGTGATTTGTCTGTATATATTTATATTTACAAAAAAAAAGAAAGATTTATCCTGCTCTGTTATTACTGCAAATTGCTGTGTAGACGGTTTTAACCTGTGGTTTTTAGCCACAGTTATAATCAGATAGTGCCTTCCCCCCCTCCCCCGTCCCCTGTGCCTCACCGCGTCCGGTCTGTCTCGCTTGTCGAGCAGGAACACTGGCGGCGCGTACTGCCGACACTCGCAACCCATCTCCATCTGTCCCCATACCAAAACTTTTCAAGGCAGTGGTAAATATATTGCCACCAAAAATGGAACCTTATGCCACGGAGTTAAGGTCCAAAAGCAATGACTTTTGAATATACCTACTGCCTTGTAAAGGATTAAATTCAATACACAAACTTTAAGAGGTGACTCAGCCCATCAACATGAACAACTTTAGTTGCAATAATGCTGAAAATTCAATATTCATCGTCATCAGGACCCTGTTAGTTTCCACTGCAGGAGCACGACTCTCTCTGTACTACCAGAGCCATATATTAGCCAGAACAGTCAGAGGATTTGGCCTACACTCTCCACGCTGACCAGACGGGTTGGAGAGGTCTCTGATGTTTTTACCTTTTCCATACTTTTGGTCCGATCCGATCAGCTGGACACTTTTGTATGGGTATGTCAATATTTTTTCGACTCAAGCATCTGTCCCATATCAAAAGTTGTTTATGATGATGAGCTGAGTCTCTCCTTAACCCTTTACAAGGCAGTATACGTTTAATCAAAAGTCATTGTTTTTGGACCTTGTCTCTGGGGCATAAGGTTCAATTTTTGGTGGCTATATATTCGCTACTGCCTTGAAAAGGTTTAAAGTTTGTGAACTGAATTTAAAATAAGGGTGTATACACTACGCGAAAGAAAGCGACGTTTAAGAGTCGCCTGGAAGCGCATGTCTCCATACAAACGGAAAAAGGGAATTGTGGCAATATTTGATAATTTTGGAGTAAAATTAATCATTTAATCAATTAATCTCATTATAATCTACGTACGTTCCTATACAGCTTGGTTAAAATACCAATGGTTTGAGAATTACAAGCCTTTTCAAATTTGTATGGAAATCTTGAGAGGCGTATAAAAATTCTCAAACATTTGATACTTTAACCAAACTGTATAGGAACGTACGTAGATTATAATGAGATTAATTGATTGGATGCTCAATTTTTTCCCTAAAATTATCAAATATTGCCACAATTTCCTTTTTCAGTTTGTATGGAGACATGCGCTTCCAGGCGACTCTTAAGCATGTGTGCACGTAAAATCGCTTGCAGCTGTGTGTGGATGTGCGCGGGGGCAGCGAGAGGCGCGCGGGGCGTGGAGCGGGCCGTCGCCGGCTGCTCGAGGGCTGTCTGTTGTGTTTGCGTCTAGAGCACGGCTCACACCGCAGGCACGAAGAGGCTAGTGAGTGAGTATAAACCCTAGCGCTTACACACCCCGGCTCAAGGTCACTGGTGCCCGAACTCCCACGTACAGGGAATGTCGTCACTGTATTCACTCTATTCAATTTGCTAACTCTGTATAAATATCTGCCCGAATACTCAAAGGCATCTTAGATGTATCTGAACTAAATCGTTTTCAAGTATCGTTCTGTCACTGTCTAGATAACTTAGCAAGACAAAGACAGCCTGAGATTTAATATTATCATTAGTTAAGATTATTTTGAATATTCGGGGTTAGATCTTCCATAAACAAAGAATATGAACACAGTTCTAGCATTCACACCTGTCGAAAATTTGCATTAGGACCTTTCACAACGATATCAGTGGAAACGCAACCACATTTGACCGTTTAAGGGTTGAGATACAACTGACAGCACGGAATCGCATTTTCCTATGCTTCTATCTTTTTCTATCACTTAGAACCGTTACTTACTAGAGCGAGAGAAAGCGACGGAACGCGGCCGGACCATCCGTTCCGTGCTGGCAAATGTAGCTCACCCTTAGTTTCTCAACCAATATAAAGTACCCTCCTCCATACAGCTGTTATAACTTTTGTTGGTAAAGAGACTGGTTGCGCAAGCGCAGGCCGATTTGCTAACTCGGTGTACAACGATTTGATTGTCACTTTAGCATCCATTACGGTTTTCATATCTTAAATAAAAATAGTAATTCATACCGAAGCCGTAATGAATATGGAAGTTGCCATGAAAATGATGTACACCGTAGCTGTCAAAAGTTAGCAAATAGGCTGGTATCCTAGTGCAATATGGTCCTAACGCTTAGGCCACAGAAAGTGATAGGTCAGTATGTAAGCTTACATACGAAATACAACATTACGACATTTAGAAATGTAATAGACCTCGTCACTAAATCTAAATAAAACTCTTTATTAAAATAAAAAAATTGTGACAGATAACGCAACGGATAGTAACCTATGTGACGTGTTGCATAACAACTCTAATATTACAAAATTCCTAAAATTGCTGTATGTTGTTCAATGAATGTTCAAATTATTACTCACTCTTAGACTTGAACTCGCATAAGAAACATCGAATAAAATTTAAAAAGCATGTTCAGTTTTGTACTTACCGCAGGATGCTGCAAGTATGAAGGTGGTTGCTGAGCGGGAACCATGTATGTGGGTACTGCTGTCATCTGTCACACAAAATAAGTATGTCAAAAGTGAAGTGAACGCGACAAGATGACGAAAATTTGCAAATTTTAAATTTGCGGAATTTATAGACCATTTTATAATATATTAATAAAGCAAACTTTTAAAAATTACCCGCTTGATAATACGGCTACTTGGGGTACAGGTCGCGAGGTCTAAGCTGAGCTTTGCATTTGTGTGAATGCACATATACATGGCGAAATTTTGATCGTTCTGGACCCTTAAAGGGGTGATTCAGCCCGTCGATATGAACCATTTTTCCTATGGGACCAATGCTGGAAACTCAAATTTTATTTCGACATTTTCATACAAAAGTGTTCAGCCGCCCGGGCAATTTGTATAGGAATGTCGTAATTTTTTTCGAGTTTACAGCATTTGTCCCATAGGAAAAGTTGTTTATATTGACAGGCTGAATCACCCCTTTAATGGTCCGGAACGATCAAAATTTCGCCATGTATAGTGTAGGTGTGACTATGGCCTACAGCGCGGCGCATCTCCGCCGCGCACCTGTCACACTTCGACCTTGTACTGGTAGCACTGTGACTTATTTCATTCTTAATATTTTGTCCTTGTGTTCCATTTATTAGTGAAATGGCTGCAAACACAAGTAAATGAAGAATGCGAAAACCTTTCAATAGCCAAGTAAAATAAATATTATGTAATTTAATAAGTTATCTTAAAGACATGAACAATACATAATAACATTAATTTTTAAAGGTTTTTCTCTGGCTCTACTTTTGGTGATTACTCTCACTAATGCAAAGCTCAGCTTACGCCTTCCGGACTGTATCCCCTTATGAGCTGACGTATCTGAGCAAAGCTATGAGTACTCACCATGTGTGGCGGCGGTGGATGCGGCGCGGGCACGTAGCTGACGCCGGTGCCCATGACGCCCACTCCGCCCAACCCCACGCCGCCCACCCCCATCCCCATCACGCCGCTCACCGGCGTGCCCGGGGTGTGTGGTCTGCAAACACAACACAATTTATTTTAACCTAGCAATTTTCTTTTCGCGTAAATTATAGCCTATGTCATCCGCAGATTAATTAATTTTCTGTAGGTGAAAGAATTTTGATAAACCGCTCAGTAGTTTCGAACCCGTGTAATACCGTGTAAATCTAACCTTGCCATATTCTTAGATATACCTATATTGATCGTACTGAACAACTTTCTTCAAGGAACACGGTTCGACATATGAAAACAAAAATTCGGTTTCCCAACAGTTAATCAGCTGATGGATTTAGTATGTGAGTCTTATTACTTTTTCATATTTCAGGCTGTTTCTTGGGGAAGTTGTTCAGTATGATTATTAAAGGTAACGCCTGAGTATGTGGCAAGGATACATTGTATAAATGATAAAGATTTACACGTTGCATAATCATAAGATGGAAGTGCGGACGTGTCGTTATTCTCTCGCTTATGGAGGCGATTAGTGTAAGCAGTATTTATATAATATACCCATTATGTATGAAAAAGGTTTGATCTCATGTTAATGTCAATGATTTATTTATATGTAGACTATATTATAAAGAAACAATGGACCACAGAGCTAGTAAAACTGGACTAGAATTTTTTCCCACATTTAATTTTTTATTTCAATAAGAATATAATCAAAATAGCAATAATATACCCATTATGTATGAAAAAGGTTTGATCTCATGTTAATGTCAATGATTTATTTATATGTAGACTATATTATAAAGAAACAATGGACCACAGAGCTAGTAAAACTGGACTAGAATTTTTTCCCACATTTAATTTTTTATTTCAATAAGAATATAATCAAAATAGCAATAATATACCCATTATGTATGAAAAAGGTTTGATCTCATGTTAATGTCAATGATTTATTTATATGTAGACTATATTATAAAGAAACAATGGACCACAGAGCTAGTAAAACTGGACTAGAATTTTTTCCCACATTTAATTTTTTATTTCAATAAGAATATAATCAAAATAGCAATAATATACCCATTATGTATGAAAAAGGTTTGATCTCATGTTAATGTCAATGATTTATTTATATGTAGACTATATTATAAAGAAACAATGGACCACAGAGCTAGTAAAACTGGACTAGAATTTTTTCCCACATTTAATTTTTTATTTCAATAAGAATATAATCAAAATAGCAATAATATACCCATTATGTATGAAAAAGGTTTGATCTCATGTTAATGTCAATGATTTATTTATATGTAGACTATATTATAAAGAAACAATGGACCACAGAGCTAGTAAAACTGGACTAGAATTTTTTCCCACATTTAATTTTTTATTTCAATAAGAATATAATCAAAATAGCATTATAAATGCATAAAAACACTTAGAAAGTACTTTTAATTTGTCTGAAAGTTTCTTTAAATTTGGATAAATGGGACATTTTTTAAATCTTTATTTACAATGTAATTTAAAACTGTAGTCCGTTAAGTTTATAGCAAACTTTTATAATGAAACCATTACCAGAAATTAAGTATTTAGTATCGCTAACAAAGATCTTTAGAAAGGAGATGTAACAAGTACCCGAAACCGAAGAGCATGCATGGGGAGAGTGATGAGTTTAGATGAAGCTAAAGGGATTTGTCAGGATCGTAGCAAGTGGAGATCCATAGTCTCTGCCTACCCCTATGGGAAAAAGGCGTGATATATGTATGTATGTAACAAAGATCTCTCAGGCTCCCATCTGCTGTAGAGCATTTCAACAAACTGTCATTATAATTTTCCGTGGGGTTACCTGCTGGGGTTGGGTGTGCTAGGGCTACGCGGCGTGAAGGGCTTGGCGGCCGGGCTGAACTCCTTGGCGTTGGGGTTGAGCGTGGACTTCTTGAGCGCCACGGCTACGCCCGGCGACGCGGCCGCGGGCGGCGACGCGGGCAGCGGCGACGCCGACACCGACGTCGGCGGCGACGGCCCGCCCGCTGACGGCGGCGAGCGCGCCGCCGGCGGCTCCGCGCCCGCTCCGCCCACGCCGCCCACGACGCCCACGCCGCCCACGCCGCCCGGCGGCTGCGGAAACATACGGTACTTTTAACGCGCGTTAATGTTTGTTTGTTGTTTTTCGTATGTGTAAGTGACCAACACTGGTGTCAGATTTTTCAAGCTGCCTTAAGGCATCTGACATAGCTTAACGACTGCCATCAACGATAATAGCCGGGACCAACGGCTTAACGTGCCTTCCGAAGCACGGAGGAGCTCGAGATATTTTTATGCCACTTGCGGTCACCCATCCAAGTAGGGACTGCACCAGGGGTTGCTTAACATACGTTAGCGCTCATAGAGCTCACACCCACTGGACCATCGGGCTCCTCACCTAACCAAAACTAAACCACTAACGCGCGTTAATGACAATGATGTATAAATATAGAAGGGACATACCCGCAATAAATCGAACCAAAGTCTACACTAGATCATTATAGTATAATGAAATTAACAGCAAAAAAAAAACAAAAATACCGATTAACGCATAAAAGCCGATTATTGTATGGAAACATTGTTTTTAAAGTGATCGTGCCCGTGGTTTGATTTATTACGGGTATATCTTTTCCACCTTGAATAAACAGTTGTGACGCTTCAAAACCTCGAATTAACCACGGAAGTTTCAATGGAGTTTCGCTGCGCAAACGACCGATGTAACGCCATTGAAACGTCAGCAGAAACAAATAAATATAAAGGTTGTGCTTCGTCCCATTTATATACATAATGAAACTAGGGTATTCTTAGTGGTCAGGCTTTTAAACGTATAAATAGGGATGCAACCAGGATAACACTGAGAAAAAAAATTGTAATACTTGAAGTATCATGGACGAGCTCCGTGGCGCAGCGGTCAACACGCCTGTTTGCGACACGGATGGTCCCGGGTTCGATTCCCGGTCAGGTCAAGATGGAAAATAGTCTTTTTCAGATTAACCTGGGTCTTGGATGTTTATCTATATAAGTATCTATTATAAAATATAGTATCGTTGAGTTAATATCCCATAACACAAGTCTCGAACTTACTTTGGGGCTAGCTCAATCTGTGTGATTTGTCCGTATATATTTATATTTATATCATTTAAATTTTATTTCTTTCTTTCTTTCAAATTGGATCTGAAATATAGACGAGATGAAATGACCAATACACTTGCCTTGTGGTGATGTGGGGGTGGGGCCTGCGCCATGTGGTGGTGCGCCGGCGGGGTGCCCTGCTTGGGGGGCCGCGCCTCGCGCTTGTGGGGCTCCGACCCCGCATTGGCCGACACCTCCGGCGGACTGGCGGCGGGCGCTGGCTGCACCTGAACAAGACAATATCGTATTTATATAAAGCGCGGATCTATGGATATTTGTGTTCCCTAAAGGAATCCTCCGAATATTCAAGATCAACTCGTAATCGGAATGTAAACGTTTCATCTTTCCATCCCCGCACTTACCTCACCGACCCCGCGCTTACATCCTACCGTTCCCGCACTTACCATCTGCCCGTCCCCACAAAAAGCTTACTGTTTCTATATATATCTAATAATTTCTGTACCGGTGTGTGTGGGTCTGGTGGGGACTGCAGCTGTGGCGGAGCACCCACGCTCACCGTGACCAGCTTGAACTCCTGCACTTCATCCTGCCTCCGAGGCTCTGGTGTGGGACGATGATGATGTAATAATAATAAGATATACGCACCGGTACCTCTCCAACCCATCCGGCCAGCGCTAAGAGTGTAGGCCAAATCCTCTGACTGCTCTGGCTAATATTTGGCTCTGGTACCGCTCACTGTGACCAGCTTGAACTCCTGCCCGAAACGCCAGAGCTCTTGCACTTCATCCTGCCTCCGGGGCTTTGGCGGCGCGTGGTTATTAGGAAGTGATATTTAAATAGGAAAGCAAACGAACAAGCGAGTCACTTGATGGTAAGTGATCACCGCTGCCCATGAACAACAGCAACACCATGGATGTGACAAGAACGCTGCCAGCCTTTTTATTTTTCCCTCCCAGAGGGGAGAAGGGATGGGCCTCCGGCTCTCTCACTCACCGAACGAAGCATAGCAGCGATAAATGTCCGGTTTATGTGAGAGTGTGGTACTTCCCCGGACGAGCCGACCCATTCATGCTACTAAAGTGAATTTCACCGGTAGCGTGGCTCTACCACAGCTAAAAGTTGCGAAAAAGAGAAGGTAAAGCTGATGTGAGACGTTGATGACGTAATAATAATAAGATTTAGTTACCGGTGTGTGTGGGTTTGGTGGGGACTGTGGCTGCGACTGCGGCTGTGGCTGCGGCTGGGGCGGAGCGCCCGCGCTCACCGTGACCAGCTTGAACTCCTGCCCGAACCGCCGGAGCTCCTGCACCTCATCCTGCCTTCTGGGCTCTGGCGGCGCGTGGTGCCTGTGGCTGTCTACTACTGGCGGTGGGGGGTTCTGCAAAAAATATGTGTGTGTTGTGGTTACTCATTTTGCATCAAACTGCCGTAGCCTTATACGCCTTCTTGCTGATTTGTATGAAGTGTGCATCCACATACATTTTATACTTCCTTATGTAATAGTAAAATAGTAGAATATTAAGCGGCCAATAAGAATAATAGGCGTTTGTTTGATAAAAATAATGTTTGTCTGTCAGTTCACTACACTGGCCTATTACATTGTGCTACTTTCGTAGCAAATACACACATCGTAGCAGATAAATTCGCTTGGAATGAGACGTAAGGGCGAGGATCAGTCGTGTGCACAAAAAATCTCGTAGTACATACAGAAGTCGTAGCTCGAGCTTCATAGCTGGTAAATTCATCAAATTATCGGCTACGAAGCTCAAGCAAGGATTTATCTGCTACGAGATTTTTGCGAAACGCATCCGTCCTGCTATGGCTGTTTGCATTATGGAACAGGTATAGCATACGTGGTGGTGATGTGGCGGGCCCGGTCGTGGATGTGGGGCCCCATTGAGTTTGCCTGCACCAGAGCCCGGGCCTACCAATTTGAAGCAGATGCTTACATCGTAGCAGATAAATATCCTAGGAATGAAACGCAGCTTGTGTGCAGACATTTCGTAGTAAATACACAGTTCGTAGCCGATATATTGATGCTATAACTATTTAGATGAATGTAGAGGTGTAACGTACGTGGTGGTGATGTGGCGGGCCTGGTCGTGGATGTGGTGCCCCGTTAAGTTTGCCTGCGACAGGGCCCGAGGGCGCAGGGCCCGCGACAGCCGGCACTGCACTGGCCTATTACATTGTGCTACAATTTCGTAGCAGATACATACATCGTTGCGTAGCACTAAAATCGTAGCAGATACATTCATCAATTTATCCGCTACGAAGCTCAAGCTATGACTTCTGTATCTACTACGAGATTTATACAAAACATAGCAGCTAAATTTGCTGGGAATGCGACGCAGCTTATGTGCAGACATTTCGTAGTAAATACCGAGTTGGTAACTTGAGCTTTGTAGCCGATATATTGATGCTATAAAGTGTATAAATATATAAATAATTTATATGAATGTAGAGGTATAACATACGTGGTGGTGATGTGGCGGGCCTGGTCGTGGATGTGGGGCCCCGTTGAGTTTCCCTGCAACAGGGCCCGAGGGCGCAGGACCCGCGACCGCTGGCACTGCACTGGCCACCACTGGTGCCGCCGCTCTGAAAAGTACAAAATAAGTTACAATTAAATACGACTTAGTTTACAATTTAAAGAAAACTTTTCTCTTCATAGCTAGTTACAGTACTACCACTTTTATAAGTTACACCAATGTACCCGCGCAGAAGTCAAATTTTTGCATGGCGCGAAAACACCCGTCCGCTATTGGCTGATGTTTACGCGCCATGCGGCCTCTCGACCACTCACGGCAGTCGTACGAGTATTGCGAGCGAGATACCACGAGTCCTGTTGTTTTCGGATTTCAAATCTTATTCTGTTGCAATAAGTTCGTTATTTGATTGATGTTTTCATTCGGGTTGAATCGGCGGTAAGTTGCGCTATTCTGCGCCATAAAACAATACCGATGTAACTTATAAAAGTGGTAGTACTGTATTATGATACACAGGCCAGGGGTCTTCTTACAGATATAGACGAGCTCCGTGGCGCAGCGGTCAACACGCCGGCCTGTGACACGGATGGTCCCGGGTTCGATCTCCGGTCAGGTCAAGATGGAAAATGATCTTTTTCAGATTGACCTGGGTCTTGGATGTTTATTTATATAAGTATATGTTATAAAATATAGTATCGTTGAGTTAGTATCCCATAACACAAGTCTTACTTAAGAACTTACTTTGGGGATAGCTCAATCTGTGTGATTTGTCCAAAAAAAAAAAGAAAATATGGCATCGGGTCCACACGCTCGGCCGCCCGAGCTGCTAGTTACTTATCCCGTAAGTACCAAACCTAATCCATACAAGCAAGTAACATGCCAAATACCTTAATCCCGGTCCCTCAGTCTAACAAACATCCTACTCTTCTCCTTTCCTTCCCACGCTAAAGCGTTTTCGGTGGGCAGCAGCGTCAGAACAGAGTTAAGTCGAAAAAACTGCGCTCACCAACCCGTTTGCCAAGCGTTGTAAGTATGGCAACCCACCACCCCATGATCGGGGGTGGACTTCTTGGCAGCATGATAATATGTAGGACTGCAGGTCCTTGGGTAGTGACGACTTCATTATTCTTTTGGGGTTATTTCTGTGGACTCGAGGTTAACGGAGTAATCTCTTCGAACTATCCATACTCACGGGTGGTGGTGGGGGTGCGGCGCGTGGTGCGGGTGGTGGGCGTGGGGGAAGGTGTGGTAGCCGCCGGCCTGCGCCGCGTAGCTCTTGCTGGGCGCCGGGTTGGGGTTGCTGCTGCCCGCGTTCACGCTTGGCACCGGTTGCTGTAACAACATGGAATGACGTTATTAAAATTTGCTACAACAAGTCAACAACAACTGATTTTCGTGTGTAAAGCAATATAACATTGTAAACAAACTGTAATGAAAATTGACAGTTCGTTCACCAAATGATATTGAAATATCTTACGATGAATATAATATTTGATTATTGTGTGTAACACTGGTGGTACATTTTTCAAGTTACGCCAGCTGTTTTCCATACAAAATCGTTCGAAGAAAAGTGGTCACACGTTCAAAAATAGTGCCCCTGATGACTAGAAAGTAGCACGTAGCGTGTAACGCATACCTGTGGAGGGTCGGGGCGCGCGGGGGGCGTGAGGTGCGGGCGCGGGGGGCGGTGGTCCTTGTCGCGCGCGTCCTTGTGCGCGTACGGCGGGGGCGGCTTGCCCGCCAGCGGCAGGGACCCGCTGCCCGCCTTTACTAGCTTGCCCGTCTGTACCAACAAAATATATACTTCATTATTAGGGAATTACTACATTCTTAGATTTAGGCCGAACGACGCACTTTTATGAGTTCTGCGCCGCATAAAACAGGTTTAGAAATTTATAGTAACTAGCAGCCCTCTGGCTGCGTTCGGGAATGTATTATACTTATAAAAAATCTATTTATTGTAGAAAACTACATTAAAATTCGTTATTTAAATGATTTAAGGAAACAGCCAGTGAAAGCGACTTTATTTTAAACTATGCATATGGATAGAAACTAAATATTCACATATTGCCCATGTATGGCTCAACAAAACTTTTGTGTATACTTCAATTAAATTTAAAACTACAATCAAAAATTAACTCATACCATCTTATTATAAAACGAGGACTAACTTTAGTACCATTATTCACCCAAAACGAATTGACGACAGTTGTAAAATCGTCAAGTGATAACTGTTGACTTATTTTGGTCGCATTATGGTTTAAACCAGGTACTAAAGTTAGTCCTTGTTTTATAATAAGACGGATTATGTTATGCTACTTTGACTATAGTCAGCAAAAATAAAGATCCAGGATACGCCCTACTAGCAAAATTGGTTTTCAGCCCATACAACGAAACATCAGCGTTGCTGCTCTCCTAAGACTTGCCATTGTTTCTCAGTTCGGCCCTTCAGGTTATGCATGCAAATCACAGCCCATCAGGCATATGAGAGTTTGCTGTCTCTCCAAGCCTTGCGCACCCAGGCAACGCCTAAAGCCGTGGTCCATCCCTTAAGTGATGTTTGCCTTACAGATTGAGGGCACTCTGCCCTCATCACAAAAGTACGGTAAAGGGTGCTAGTCACGTAGTCATTAAAAAAAACCGGCCAAGTGCGTGTCGGGCCACGCGCAGTGTAGGTTTCCGTAGTTGCAAATGACAACTTTGAGTTCACACTATTCACACTCGCACCTGACCTTACAGTTTAACAACCAAAAACATCTAACAATGAAAATAGTATGAAATTTGACATTTTATAACTTGGTTGCCTATAACTTTTTAGTTTGTACTTAGTACTCAGCTCTGATAGTTTTCCTTTCAACTTCAGTATATATATAGTACTGCTGTAATTTTTTCACGTATCTATATATAACCGTTTCTTACCTCTAACAAAAATTCGCACTTTAAAACCAAATATTTCGGAAACGGATCCCTAAATCGAAAAATGATGGTGTTCTCAACCTCACAATATTTTTGAAAAACCTATTTAACGATACGAAATAGAGAATAAAAATCAGCTTTCTAGTACTTATAGTCTCTGCGTAAAACCGCGGACGGACGGACAGACAGACAGACATGACGAAACTATAAGGGTTCCTTGTTTACTACGGAACCCTAAAAAGATAATTTGAACTCCAGGGCGCACCGATCTAGGGAATGGGCGTCAGGAATCATGTCAATAGGCGATGTGGCTAGCAACTTTCTTCATTGATGGTTAGAAAAAAGTAACCCTCACCTGCATATTCTTCCTCTTGTTGGGTATGACGTACTTGCCGGGCGCGCCCTCCCCGGGGCGCACCACGGCCGCGAACCTCTCCTCTTCGTCTCCATTCTCTACCTCGATGCGAGTTTTGTACGCAGGCGCGCTCTCTATTTCAGCCGCTATTTCCTCTGCTTTCGCTTCTGCATCTCTGTGGAAAAAAAAAACCAATATTATAAATGAGAGAGTAACTCTGTCTGTCTCATTTTCTTCTAACACTCCATGGACCCTGTCAGAAATAAATGAAAAAAAAAAAGAAATACTACAGTACCGATTTAAATGAAATTTGGTACACAGATAGTCTAGAGCCTGAAAAACGACATAGGGTAAAGTCAAAAACAGACTGTGTGATAAAACTGAAGTCCACGCGGACAAAGTCGCGGGAAACAGCTAGTATGTTACGTAACTTGAATATGAACACCTCAACGTTAGCTTCACTTGAACGGTGAATTTATTTCCACCGTACACCTCGTTTCGGAACATGTCGCTGGCGTAACAACTACAAGGCTCTGGAGGGAGACATAGAGCATACCTGTAATCCTGCGTGTCCTTCTTCTGCAGCGGCACGGTGTAGCCCAGCAGCGAGTTGTCGTAGGTGCTAAGCACGCCGTACACCTCCTCGTTTTTGCGGAACATATCGTTGGCGTCCCAGCCGTTGGCGCGGTGGTCCAGTTCGAGCTCGTCGAGCCTCGCGTCGCCGTTCAGTGACGGCGTGTCGCCGGCGTCGCCGTCGCAGCCGTCCCACGGCTCCAGTTGCCGGTCTTCGGCTGACCGACCATTACCTGGAACATTTAAAAAGACAAACGGTTAATAAATACAATAGAAGAAGATTGAATCGGAATCGCTAGTCGTTTCTGAGTGAATTATGAATATTGACAACGAATTATAATATATAAATACGGAAAAATCACACAGATTGAGCTAGCCCCAAAGTAAGTTCGAGACTTGTGCTGTGGGATACTAACTCAACGATACTACATTTTATAATAAATACTTACATAGATAAACATCCAAGACCCAGGTCAATCTGAAAAAGATCATTTTCCATCTTGACCTGACCGGGGATTGAACCCGGGACCATCCGTGTCGCAGGCAGGCGTGTTGACCGCTGCGCCAGGGAGCTCGTTACGAAGTTATCAATCTCTGGCCTCATCAGGGCTATATTAGTCATAGGTTTTTGAAACTAAGTTTGTGGGGTCCTAAACTGGGACTTTAAATAAAAGAGTGGACTGTTACTAAGGCTGGTATATTGAACGAAATACATAAGGGAAAAACAAATATAAGCGACGCGCCTAAAGCCGCGGTGGTCAAGCGAAAGAATGTGAGGTCCTCTCCATGGTGGGGGCCGCGGCCGGTGGTTCCTCCGCCCCCGGTCCCCGCATCTGATCCTCGCTAGGTGGGGCGAAACATCACAACATACTCCCGCCGTTGAAGAGGCTGGATCTTCAAACATCAAATGAACCTGGAAGTGGGCAAATGTTGTTAAAGGCCCTTCGGATGGTTCCCTTTTTTGTCCTAATATCGGCAACCCGAGAGACGCGATCATTGCCCGGATAAACTTTGGTCACTCGACCTAGTGACCAAAGCAACGGTGGAAGAGCCTTTTCCTTTATAAGAACTAAGGATCCTTCTTGAAGATCTTCATTCGAGTTCTGCCATTTAGTTCTCTGTTGAAGCAGTGAGATGTATTCAGAACTGAATCGTTGCCAAAAATGCTGCTTTATGAGCTCTACTCTTTTAAATCTCTCGAGACTTGAAATATTTCTCTCTGTTACTTCCGGATGTGGTATCGACAACAGAGGCCGTCCAATAAGGAAGTGAGCAGGAGTTAAGGGAGAAAAGTCGAAAGGATCAGAACTTAAAGGGGTAAGTGGACGCGAATTTAGAACAGATTCTACTTGTGTCAAACATGTAGACATTTCTTCATAAGTGAAGTTACAAAGTTGAAGTAATCTTCTAAGATGATGCTTTGTAGCACGCACAGCGGCTTCGACTAAGCCATTGAAATGGGGAGTGAAAGCAGGTATGAAATGAAAATTTATACCTTCCTGTTCGATATCAGCTGCTACATTACTCTCTATTAGGTAACGTTGTAATTCGTTACTGGCACCAACAAAATTGGTGCCATTGTCAGATGTGATAGAGCGAGGTTTTCCCCTACGAGCCACGAAACGTTTAAGAGCAGCTAAGTAGGCCTCTTTGGTAAGGTCCGTAACGAGCTCCAGATGTAAAGCCTTGGTAGCTGAGCAAACAAGGATGCATATATATGCCTTACTAAGTTGGCAACCCCTACCCTTACGATTAGCAATCATCACTGGGCCTGCGTAATCCGCAAAACAGTGAAGAAAAGGATAGACTAACTCCGTTCTGGATTGAGGTAGCTGCCCCATGATTGGTTGAGCACAAGAAGATTTGAATCTAAAACATTTTAAGCAATGTTTTGTGATGTATTTAGCTAAATTCTTGCCCCCTAAAGGCCAATACGATTGACGTATATTGGACAACAGCAATTGTGGTCCAGCATGTAATAATTTTAAGTGATACATATGAAATATGATCTTAGTTACGTGATGCTTAGCACATAAAATAAAAGGGTGTTTAACGTCATAACTATAAGGCGAATTATCGAGTCTACCGCCAACACGCATGATACCATTTGAATCTATAAACGGAGAAAGTGTTATTAATCTATTTTTCTTTGGCAATGACTTGTTAGTTTTAAGAGTTTCGTATTCATCTGGGAATATTTCTTGCTGGGCAATACGTATAATAAAGTTGTGAGAATTATTTAATTCTTCACATGAAAGATGATTTGTATATTTCTTATCCCTATTCCTACAATTATATATAAATCTTTGTAAATAAGCTATGATTCTTTGTAAATGTGTAAATTTAGAATATTTTTTAATTAAATTTGTAAATATGTTATTGTGTGAATTATCAGTTTTATCATTGTTTTGGATAGTTAAACAAGAAACGAGGTCTGGCAAATCATGTTTTGAGGCCGTGTTAGGAAATTGTGGCCAATCTTGTTCATCCTTATGTAAAAAAGATGGACCCGACCACCACAACGAAGAGTTGCTGATAAGATCAGCCTTCACCCCACGGGAAACTAAATCCGCCGGGTTCTCTTTAGAAGGCACGTAACCCCAAACATAACTACCAGTAATATCTTGAACTTCGTTCACTCTATTGCGCACAAACTGTTTAAGTTGATTAGAAGGCGTTGACAACCATCCCAACACAATTGTTGAGTCACACCAAAATTTGCATGTTTCGATATTAAATGTAAGAGAAGTTATCACCTTTTTAAACAATTTGGCACCTAAATGAGCTGCACACAATTCAAGGCGCGGGATAGTCATATTTTTAGTAATGGGAGCTATTTTATTCTTTGAGATTAATAGTTGGACGTGAATTGCTCCTGATTGAGAAATAGACCTAACGTAGGCACATGCACCGTAAGCACTCTCCGAGGCGTCTGTAAATATGTGAATTTGTATCCACTGTGAGGGATGCTGAATCACCCACCGAGGTATCTTTAAGTTATTAAGACATGGCAAGGTATTAGCAAATGTAGACCATAATTCGAATAACTCGGATGAAACTTCATCATCCCACGCGCATTTGTTTATCCATAGCCTTTGCATTATTAATTTTGCCACTACAATGCATGGACCCACGAGACCCAAGGGATCAAATATCTGACTAATAACAGAAAGAATGTGACGTTTTGTTACGGGTGTACGTAATTTGATATTGATTGAAAATGACAAAGTGTCTGTGTTACATTGCCAGTGAAGGCCTAAAGTTTTGGAAGGTGTGTTATCACTGTTACTCGAAAAATCTAAAATATTATTGGAATTCATAGAATTAGTGTCTGAGATCAATTGGTTGAGTATTTGAACATTGTTAGATTGCCATTTTCTCAAATTAAACTTGGCAGATGATAACACAGTGGCAACGCCCTTACAAAGTTCAACCGTCTCGCTCACTGATGAGCCACCGGAGAGATAATCATCGATATAGAAGTCGTGTGTAATACTTTCCTTAATGTTGTGGTTATCTACCGTAGATGCAAGACTAACCAAACATTTTGTGGCCAGGTATGGAGCAGAAGCAGTACCATAACTCACTGTATTAAGAGTGTAAGTTTTTAATGGATCTGTATCATTGTATCTGAAGAAAATTTGTTGTAAAGAACGTTGGGATGGATTGACGTTTATAGCTCTATACATTTTTTCAATGTCGGCAGATACGACATAACGATGTTGACGAAATCTTAAAAGAATGGCTAACAGATCGTCTTGAACCGTGGGCCCTACCATTTGTATATCATTGAAGGATAAACCTGAAGTGGTAGAAGCAGAAGCATCGAAAACGGTTCGTAATTTCGTCGTTGTGCTAGACTCTTTTATGACACCATGATGAGGAATATAGTAGTTAACTGTGCCATCACTAGGAAAAGAGCGCTTGTTTTCTGTCATATGCCCTAATTCTTCATACTCACGCATGAAATCTAGGTATTTTAGAGCAAAATTTGGATCACGCTTAAATTTACGCTCGAGGGATAAAAATCTAAGCTTAGCCAGTTGAAAGGAATCACCCAATACGCCTGGGTCCTGCTTAAGAGGAATGGTAACAACAAAACGACCGTCGTTGTCTCGTTTCGTATTAACACTAAAGCTATGCTCACACGCACGCTCCTCTGCAGATAAAGAATGCACTGATGAGATGCTATCGAGTTCCCAAAATCGACACAAGTCACTATCTGTGTTATTTGTAATAAGGCATTGATTTTGTGTATGATATGAATTTAATATGTGTCCTGTTACCAACCAGCCTAACTTACTTTCATGTAACTGAGGCAGATTTTTTCCTAATATAATTTTTTCGCTGCCTAATACTTGCCAAAAAATGTCTGCCCCTATGAGAATGTCAACAGCTGACGGAATATTGTAAGAGGGATCCGATAAGCGGATTCCTGCTGGTATTTGTATGTGTTTGACATCAATGTATGAGACAGGTACGGCCGTGGTAACATTTTCGAAAATATTACAATGTAAATCAGCTTTAAACTCACTATGGAATGACTCAATAGTTATTACGCAACTCTGTGTACTACTAGATACAAGATTGTTAAACCCTGACACTGTGGAGCTTATATTTCGCCTTGGCAAACCCAACTTATTACATAAAGACTCAGATACAATATTTATGCCACTTCCATTGTCTAAAATAGTTCTAGCAGTATGCTTGTTACCTTTGCTGTCAACCACTTTTACTAAAGCCGTGCATAAGAAGACACGCGCAGCAGTTGTGTGCTGAATAGCTTCGGACGCCAGTACAATACCTTCTGATGTAGAAGAAGAAGGGTTGGAAATACTGGAATCACGTTGTTCTAAGTGTAAAAGAGTGTTATGCTTGACCTTACAATATTTGCAGTGTGAAAGTCGACAAGTTTTTGCCGAATGCCCTGGACGTAAACAATTGAAACACACTTTATATTCTTTAACCTTTTCAATGCGTGATTCAATCGGTAGACTCTTAAATGATTCGCATGTAAATAAATAATGACCTTGGTTACATAAGTTACACTTTATTGCATTTTTATAAGATGAATGGCTTTGATTTGTATTATTTATTACTAAACTCTTAGATTTATTACCTTCAAACTTTAATTTATGTGATTTTTGTTCTTCCATTGTTTCTAATAAGTCTGCTCGCTTATTTAAGAACGTTAAAAACTGAACAAGTGTAGGAGATGTATCTGAAGACAACTGTGTGTTCCTATATTCCTCCCAGTGACGGCCTGTGACGCTGTCAAGTTTGGTGGACATCATATAAATTATAAGTGTGTCCCAATGCTGGGTAGGCTCATTAAGAGTTGCTAATGCCCTAATATTTTTGTTTGTAACGTCAACAATAAAGCGAATTGATCTACTTGATTCCTTACCAATAGGTTCTACGTTAAATAATGACTGTAAGTGATTGTTTATCAATAAACGGCTATTGTCATATCTTTCACACAATAAATTCCATGCAATGTCGTAATTATCTGATTTGACATCAATATTTTTAATCACTAAAGCTGCACTGCCCTTTAGGGACGCGCGAAGGTAATGGAATTTATGTATTTTATCTAAAGACGTATTATGTATTAAGGAAAGAAAAGAATCTTTATATGACAACCAATCCTGGAGACCACCACTAAACTCATTCAGAGATATTTTTGGAAGCCTTACGAAACTGTTTAAGTTTGGAGTTGACTCAGCATCATTGAAGCTCGCTACAGACCCTTCCCATTTCTTCTTCCCGGAAAGCAGGCTGCGGGCCAGGGCTACCAGTGGGTAATAATCATTGTCAAACTGCTCCCGTTCCACTGGCGCTTCCTCGTCTCGCGGCTCGTCGGAAAGAATCTCGATCTCGGTCTGTAACGCATCAAAGTCGTCACGTAAACACTCAAATTTATTTAATCTGCACTCTAAATCGATTAACTGTAGGTCACTTAAACACTGAATGTCTTTAATTAATTTAAGATAATTGCCAAAAATAGTCACCTTTGACTTAATAGCAGAGCGTTTTTTAATCAATGTTTTAAGCATGCTGTCAGGCATTTTATATAACAAGTACTGGAGTGCAACTAATATCGAAGTTATAAATTGCAGTAAACAAGTTATGAGTCACCGTTAGCGACGACAAGCGACCCTTTCGCAGGTAAAAAATGCGAACAAAGAAATGGATGATTGCAAATGAGACGCTATGAATCGGTGCAGTATATGCGTGTATAGGTAGCTATAACGAGATAATGCAGTAGTGCTTGCTTGATTTATGAGAAATGAATGCACATATAGACACAAGTAGTTGCTAATTATTACTGAAGTATAAGTAAAAAAGAAATAAAGAATGGATTTGGATATTAAGGTTAAAGATAAAGGAAATTGAGAGAGGACAAAATGAAGAAAGGAATTATGATGGGATAAGTATTGGAACGACTCACCGCCTTTATGATACCACTCTGTCCTTTTTTTGTCACTCCTCACTGTAATTATCCAATTATCCAGTTTCCAGTTACTATTGTGTATCCAAGATTGCCAATAGGTATAATCCAGGTAAATTAGATGTGTAGATGTGAAGATTTTCGCTGTTCGAGAATGTTCTTCGTTACGTAGCTCGAACGTGGCCGAAGTCCGCGATGACCTTTACGACGCGTGGTACTAAGACTTTTAGATGCCTCCCTAAAACGTATTTACTCCGCGAAAGGACCAAATTATGTGGGGTCCTAAACTGGGACTTTAAATAAAAGAGTGGACTGTTACTAAGGCTGGTATATTGAACGAAATACATAAGGGAAAAACAAATATAAGCGACGCGCCTAAAGCCGCGGTGGTCAAGCGAAAGAATGTGAGGTCCTCTCCATGGTGGGGGCCGCGGCCGGTGGTTCCTCCGCCCCCGGTCCCCGCATCTGATCCTCGCTAGGTGGGGCGAAACATCACAACAAAGTTCTTTAAAAAGTTTGGCATATTATTTGACTCTAGTCAGCGAATCCGACGAAATAAAACGTGAATAAAGCCCGGTTTCAATAATGAATTCTGTTTGATACCTTAAATTAGTATTTACTTAGCACAAACTCAATTAGTTTTTTTTTCTAAGTGGGTAATATTTTTTTTCTTCATATACTTCATGTTATTTATTAGTACTTATATTGATCATATGTACTTTGTTAAATACACGTAGCAGCATCAGATTCTCATGAACTTAATATTTTTTTTATATACTACATAATTATCTTAAATATTACGTTCATGGTTGTTTAACTTTTTTGCAGCAGTATAATATACATCTTATTGTAATCCGTGGAAAACGGTGTAGGCAATACAGTTACATATTCTAAATTTTAAGTCTAGTATAAGAACATACACTGTATTGTTGTTTGTTTTTCCCAATAAATAAAATAAAAAAAATAGTAATGGGAGATAATACTGCAATGTTCTCCCGCCAGAGGGCAGCATTAGCAGAGACAGTAAACAAATGTTTGACATTGACAAGTATGTCAAACTTGCAATAAATTGCCTTTATTTTACATCCGAATACGCAGATTAATTGCATTTTTATATTTTAATACTTATAGAAGTATTTTAAAATCAAATTAATAAAGGATTAATGTATAATTTCACAAATTAATTGCGACTTTGACACTGACATGTACATACTTGTCAGTGTCAAACCTTTTTTACTGTATGTGCTAGTGGCGCACTCTGGCGGCACAGCTTTCAGTAATATCTCCTATTAATGGCGGCTCGGATATTAGCTGCTTACTGCGCAGTACGCGTGTCGACTACCCACGCTCGCCCCGCTGAACCTTATATTGTGTACTGCGCATCGACTCGCGCGATGTTCCGAGCCGCCATTAAGTTTAATTCGGACTGTAACTTGTCTTTATTGTATCAGTTACCGTTAAACTTGCTAGAAATAGCGCTGTCCGTCTGGAACACATCGTGCGTGGCGTACTCCAGGTCAGAGTCCTTGGCTCTGATGGACACCACGTCCTGCGGCTTGAAGATCAGCTTGTCTACCACAGACTCCACTGCTACCACGCCGTCTTGGTCGACGCGGTGCGCTACTTCTAATACAACCTGGAAGGAATAAATGGTTTTAACTATTGGAGTCTTTGATTTACTTTTTCGCTGGTGTTTCTTAAGGTATTTTAACCCCTTCTCAGTAAGCTCTCGTTTCCGCGGCTAGCAGCTCGTGTCATGCGGTCGCAAAAAAATTTTGTCCGATTTTCCGCGCGGCAGAAAACAAAGGATATCTCAAAACTTTTGTATGAACACTAGTGTAAAAAGTTATATATTTGGAATCCTTAGGAAATAAGCTATCAGACTGTATATATATTAATGCAATGTATTGTTTATTTTATAAGACTAAAAAAAGTTGAAAATACGATTTGCGATTTTTTTTCCACAATTTAGGAAGAAAGTGTGTATCTATCTGCTTAACCCCATATAAATTGCTGTTGGAATGTATAATTTAGTACATAAATGTTTCTAGTAACACGCAGATGACTTGGTGTTATTACTGTAAGTCTGCGTGTGATTGTGAAATAAATAAATAAAGGTGACATTTCGCCCGAAAAATATGGCACGCTGGCCAGACGGGTTGGAGAGGTCTCTTTATGATTATATAATACTTTGTTTGGCGTGTGTTTCCTAAGTCACCTTCTGCGACATCCATGGGAAGACTAGAAGTAGTTCTATTCTACTCTGCCGTGAATCACACAGCTTATTGACATTTATAAACAACCCGATATATTAAAAATAACCCGAAATATTTCTGGACCTTTATTAAATCTACAAGGTCGAACAGCAATGATATTTCGGATGAAATGTATTTGGACAGCCAAACAGCCCACGGTGGTCAAGAAATTTGTGATTTATTTTCAAATTATTTTCATTCGGTTTATCAGGTGTGCGATTCATCGGTGCAATCACCTTCTTTAGACACGCTAGAATCAGCAGTGGGACATTCTTCCTTGGGTTCGATTCACCTTTCGAAAGAGGAAATTTTAGAGGCTCTTGAAAATATTGATATTACCAAAGGACCAGGCCCCGATTCCATTCCACCGATATTTCTCAAAACTTGTGCTCCTGAGTTTGTTACACCTCTTTATCTTATTTTCAACAAATCTCTTCTCAAGGGTGTTTTTCCTGCCCAATGGAAGTCAGCGCATATTGTTCCCATTCACAAGCAGGGTGATTGTTCTGATGTGCGTAATTTTAGGCCTATCTCAATTCTGTCTGCGATTCCAAAATTATTTGAATCTATGGTCCAAGTTAAGATCTTATGGCAGGTAAAACATATTATAGATCCTCATCAGCATGGCTTTCTACAGGGTAGATCAACAGCTTCGAATCTTATGGAATATGTTTCTGATATTTTTGATGCTTTGGACGATAGAGCCGAAGTTGATTCAGTCTATACTGACTTTTCTAAGGCATTTGATGTAGTTGATCATTCAATGCTCATTGAGAAACTGAGTCACGCTGGCATTTGTGGGTCTCTGCTAAGGTGGTGTGAATCATATCTCCGTAATAGGTCTCAATTGGTTACAGTTCGGGGTTTCAAATCAGCGGCACAAGAGGTTCCATCGGGGGTTCCACAGGGTTCACATCTCGGGCCTTTGTTTTTCCTTATATTCGTTAATGATCTGGGCCAGTCAATTTCTTCTAAATATCAAATGTTTGCGGATGATCTAAAGATTTATCGTGTTATTCGTAATGATGATGATGTATTGCAGTTACAGAGTGACATTAACAACGTTAGTCAATGGTGTAGAAAAAATAAAATGCTCTTAAACGAGTCAAAGTGCTTCCACATAAAGTTCACACGTAAGTGTATTTCAGTACCTTCTAGCTACCATATTAACAATATTACCTTACGCCAAGTTTCAAATACGCGTGATTTAGGTGTAATATTAGATAGCAAACTGGACTTCAGAGAGCACATCGACCACATTGCAAAAAAAGGCGCACAACTGGCTGGATTTGTTACACGTAAGACAAAATTCTTTAATGATCCCGAAATTTCTATTATCTTATTTAACAGTTTTGTTAGGTCACTTTTGGAATATTGTTGTGTAATCTGGAACCCATTATTTCAAGTCCACTGTAACCGATTAGAGAGAATTCAGAAAACATTTCTATATCACCTTACATTTGCGAAAAAATTATGTCACAGTCTGGAATCCTATGATGCTCGACTGGCGTACTTTAAAATGACTTCCCTCCACCTAAGACGAGATATCGCTGATATTCTTTTTTTGCAAAAGATAATAAATGGTAATATCGATAACCCGGAACTGCTGGGCAGGATAACTATTTCGGTTCCACGTCAGAATAGTCGACTTCATACAAGGAAGACCTTCAATATCCCTCCGACTCGTACGTTATATCTGGAGAATTCACCGATTGTTCGCATGTGTTCCGCGTATAATGACGTATTATCAAAATTTGATATTTTCGGTGCATCGGCCAATTCCATTAAGAGGAATATGCTTCTATGATTTTGTGTTTATATAACTTATGTATACGTCATATTTTTTTTTCTCTGTGTAGGTATTTATGCTTTTTATATATGTAGTAGATTATGTATTGTGCATGCTGTGTTTACATCTAGAAGACCTTACACTTTCACTTGTCATTGAATATTTTTATTTTTATGTAAATGTCACTGTGTAACGTCAGTTTTGTGAACATAATAAAAAAAAAAAAAAAAAAAAAAAAAAAAAAAAAAAAAAAAAAAAACAATACAAACATTACTTTTTATGGAGAAGTGTTATGACACAAGAGCTTTCAGGAAATAGGTGCAGTTTATTATATCATTGCGAGTAACAGTAATTGTATATAATGTATGATGCAAGTACGGTAAGCTGGCTATTATAGCCGAGATGATAAGGCACGAGGCGAAATGCTTATAAGAAACTGATGACTTTAACAGCCAGCTTACTGAGTACAAGCATCATACGACGTTTTTCAATACATTTGCGATTACTATAAAATAAATTGAGCAATTGTGATTGGTGTAAAGAAAACGGGCCAACCTAGTCCGTAAAATACAACATATCGTAATGTTGTATTTTATGTTAGGTACCAAGTTTAGACATCATTAAGACTACATTAATAGCAAATGTATTCAAATAAATATTGTAAACACGAATAATATGATCAACCACGCAAAGGAACCGGAAACACGCCCGAATGATAGAATAAATAAGTTATTAAACAAACAAAACATTGTAGCAAATCAAATGAGTCCAAACGCGATGTTCCTCTCATTTATTTTCTATCTCCAACTCATAGTTAACTCCATTACAGTATTGTCTTCTGACTTTGATAACTATGCTTTCTTTCAGAAAAACTAACAAGGATAGGTAAATAAAAGCCTAAAAATAATATTTGGTTCTGAGAGGCCCTAGATCAAACTATTTTATGAACTGTGAATTTTAACTAAGGAATTTCTCCACTCATGGCAATCGGTAAGTTTTTTTTACAGATCCTAAGTGTTACTCCGTCAAGTGGTGATTTCAAAATACTCATAAATTACAGCATGGTGACAGGTCAAGTATTTTTAGCAGTAATTTATCGTCAGTGAAACTGTACAGTACAGTAAAAGCGTCAAGCGCTCGTGTAAACATAGTTTTGTTTCCTTATAACAAGACCGCCCGCGACTTCGTCCACGTGGACAAGATTTAAGTAGTGCCTTTAAAATGAAATTCAGTTGTTTTAGACCAATTTTTTTCTTATGTTATTGTGTTGTTCCTGATAGAGACAAATGCACTAAATAAAAGATAACAAGTCAAATCCTGATTTAGAAATGTTGTTACTAATTCGACTTCGTTTATGTTATTAACTTTTTTTTAAATTACCCTATATTGTCCAAATTCTGGGCAAAAGCCTCCCCTCTAGTCCGCCATAGCTTTCTATCTTTGGCGATGATTGGCCAATTTTTTAAAGATTTAACGGCACACCACTCCTAGATATGTTTAAAACAAAGTCCCTTGGAGTTCTTTTCTCCCAAACCAGCTGCAAGAATACTAGATAATATGAAAAGTAAGGGCGCTCGTAACAGGCGGAAGCAAAAGTTCACAGTGGTATCGATCGACCGTTTCCGGGTCACGCCGAAAACGCATTCGCTGCGTTGCACCAAGAATGTACATACACTTACACTGTCTCTACATAAATTTCTACATATCTACTACCTTTCATTCAATATGAAAATTGCATAACACTTAGAATGTGTAATAATTTCGATTACTTAATACATTGTGATTTCTCCGTATATATTTATACATTATGTTAGAAGATTATAATCAATTATAATCGTCACGTCTTTTTTAGTCTACTCTGCAAGAGCTCGACCCTCTCTGTACTACCAGAGCCATATATTAGCCAGAGCAATCAGAGGATTTGGTCAACACTCTCCACGCTAGCCAGACGGTTTGGAGAGGTTCCTTTGATGTTTATAAGCTTTGCTTAGCTTGTATTTCCTTACTCGCCTTCCCCTATTCTACTCTTCCGGGACCCACACGGCGAATAAAAAGTAAATGGTGATGAATCATACTAATCATAAATATGATTACGTCCGCATGAATGATAGCCTATGACACCCACACAGAAATTAGCTTCCTATGATAAAAGAATTATGAAAATCGGTCCAGTAGTTTCGGAGCCTATTCAATGTAAACCAATAAACAATCAAATCTCGCCTCTGTATATTAGTAAAGATTATAATATGAAAGTGACTTTGTAAATTTTGTCCGTTTGATTGACATGAGCCATGTATCTGCTTACTTGCTTCAAACAGATCGTCATTTTATGCACACACGTTGTAAGGTATACGAAAATATTGTTCAAATAAACAGAGAAAGGAAGGTATGCCAAATGGCATATTTACCAGCAGCTAGCTTAGCGAGAGTCAAGGGTGGTTTTGAGCGACGGGCGTCGAATACGGGCGAGAGTAAAACTATGCGGGACAAGGTATGCTGCGAAAGATTAGGGATACAATGCCTTTGAATCACAGGGTCTGTGGCTCGATCCCCGGTCAGATCAAGATGGAAAACGATATTTTTTTTTCAGTTTGATTTGGGTTTTGGATGTTTATCTATACAACGTGTGAATGAAAAAAAATAATAAGTTGGGTCGTCTAAGGTCTTGCGCTGTTTCATTAACACGTATGTTATTAAATATATCCCACGAAAGTTCATTACTTACTGTCGGGCTAGCTCATCATCATCATTTCGAGTAGGTGACACGGTCAGTCGACCATGCTCACCCTGTGTGTTCTTCGGAACCGCCTCTCGGCCTGTGACGTGGTTCCTTTAACGACTACCAAATGGCAGCCTGGACCAACGGCTTAACGTGCCTTCCGAAGCACGGAATCATCTTTCTTACCAGACAATCAGGTGATTCAAGCCTGCATTGTCCTAATCAAACTGGAAAAAACAAAGTATGCTTCCCGTGGGAATCGAACCCACGACCCCTGAGTCAGTAAAGTAAACGCCTTAACTACTGGACCACAGAGGCAGTAGCTCAATCGTCAGATTCATTCTTACATATTTTTTATAGAATATGATACCACTACAACCTCTTCCAAACATTTTGTGCATCACACATTAGAATTGTGACAAAAACGGCCCCATCTAAACCGGACGGCGCTGATGAGTCGCGAAGGTCACGGACCGATAAGCGAGAACTTACCTCTGCTTTGTTGGGATTTTTTAATACTTCAATACAGTTATTTTATACTTCATTATAGTTTATTAAATGCAATATCGGGAATTAACGCGAAACATACCGTTTTTAGGGTTCCGTAGTAAACAAGGAACCCTTATAGTTTCGCCATGTCTGTCTGTCTGTCTGTCTGTTCGCGGTTTTACGCAGAGACTATAAGTACTAGAAAGCTGTAATTTGGTATGGGTATGTATATTAATCATGGCAAAAAAGTGGTAGAATAAAACCTTAAAAAAAATTTTTTTTAGGGTAGCTCCCATACAAGTAAAGTGAGGGAGTAATTTTTTTTTCTCTATTTACCTATTATGTGGGGTATCGTTAAATAGGTCTTTCAAAAATATTGTGAGGTTGAGAACACCATTTTTTGATTAAGGGCTCCGTTTCCGAAATATTTGGTTTTAAAGTGCGAATTTTTGTTAGAGGTAAGTGTCCTCCCCCTCTATCTGCTAAACGGTTATATATAGATACGTGAAAAAAATTACAGCAGTAGCATATATACTGAAGTTGAAGGGAAAACTATCAGAGCTGAGTAGTAAGTACAAACTAAAAAGTTATAGGCAACCAACTTATAAACTGTAAAATTTCATACTATTTTCATTGTTAGATGTTTTTGGTCGTTAAACTGTAAGATGCGAGTGTGAATAGTGTGAACTCAAAGTTGTCATTCGCAACTACGGAACCCTACACTGCGCGTGGCCCGACACGCACTTGGCCGGTTTTTCTCCAGACGTTTCGGCCGGGTTACACCGACCGTGGTCACTGGAGAGTCATCCAATCATGCAACGCGAAAGTTTAAAAGTAGTTCATTATAGTTATTGTTTAATAGCTGTACGCACGTGTTAAGATTTTTAATAAATGCGTAGTTATTCTTTTTATTAAGTAACAAGAATCTTAAATTTTTCCGGGATAAACTGATGTGATAAACTTAAGTCATTAGATGTTATAGTGACGATAGTTCAAAATTGTATGAGACGGAAAATCTTAATTTTTGGTATAAGTACATATAAATACAGAGGCCCGAGGAAAGGCGGATGGAATCAGTAAAGAATAATGTGGAATTAACGAATTATTAGAAAATATTAAAACTTAATACACGATAACAGCTACAAATAAAGTGGACCGTAGATATCTTTTTGAGCTTTCCAGAATGCATAAATAATAACTTACTAATTAGATTTAATTTGTTTAGATTTCTAGAATGATCAATCATCTTCCGCGCGTTTTTTCCCGACTGCGTCTTTAGCACTACGGAGGTCATGTCTATATTTCGATGTACAATTAATATTATTTGTAATCAATCTATCGGAAAGTTGTTTTTTACGTCCTCGAAATCCTTTTGGGGTAAAACCCAAGTGGTATAAACCACTTGATATTGTTCCGTCTACATATATATATGTATATGTCAATGTGACTTTCAGATCAGCTTTTTCCCGTTGCTGTGCTCCTTCAATATTATATGCAAACATTTTTTTGTTGTCCTATGGAAAGGTCTACCAAATAAATATATGTACGTCAGTGAAAGTTGCAGTGTGGTGCCGTGTGGTTCCCGGCAGAGAAGAATAGGACCACTCCAAGTCATCCCGTGGATGTCGTAAAAAGCAACTAAGGAAAAACAAGCTAAACAAAGCTTATAAACATCATAGAGACCTCTCCAACACGTCTGGCCTGCGTGGAGAGTGTAGGCCAAATCCTCTGACTACTCAAGCTTATATATGGCTCTGGTAGTACAGAGAGGGTCGTGCTCCTGCAGTGGAGACTAATAAGACCTGATGATGATGATGATGATGAAAGTTGCAGTAGGTAAAAATTGCCTACTTCTTTGTATAACAAGTTATATAAACAAGCGCCAAGAATACTGGCGACCAAGTGCAGGCCAAATCCTCTGGCTACTCTGGCTAATATATTGCTGTGGTAGTACAGAGAGGGTCGTGCTCCTGCAGTGGAGCCTAAAAAATAAATAAATAAAAAGGATGGAGGTACCTATAGCAAGAAGACTGATTCAAAATAAACAATAACCGCATCCAAATCGGTCCACCCGTTTTAGAGCCAGCTCAGACAGACACACGCGCGGGCGCGCGCGCACACACACACACAAACACACAGAGCAAACTTATAAGCCCCCTTTAAACTATCTTTTCGTCGTCGTGTGTTAAAAAAAGCCTTGGTAATGTTGATAATCCAAAAATTCTTCTGAATATAAAAGTTACAAATTCACTTTATTTTGTGCTGGCAACCCAAAAGTCCAATAATATTATGGGAACAAATCACACATATTGAGCTAGCCCCACAGTAAGCTGCGAACTTGTGTCGTAGGAATCTCAACGATACTATATTTATAATAGATATTGATAAACATCCAAGACCCAGGCCAATCTAAAAAAGACTGTTTTCCATCATGACCCAAACCGTGGATCGAACCCGGGTCCCCTCGTGCCGGCTTTATAACCACTGCGCCACGGAGTGCGGCCATCCCAGGCAACGCCCAAAGCCGAGGTTCGTCCTTCCTGGGAACCCTTTGGTGAAGATTGCCTTACAGGTTGAGGGCACTCTGCCCTCACCTCAAAAAGTCCGGTGAAGTAGCGAAAGCTCATTTGGAGCTAGCTACGTAGTCCATTGAAGAAAAAAAAAGTGAGGCCATCATTGCAAGGAATGTGTGCCTGGAGAGCGTACACGATCGTTTATTTGTATCACACACGCGGTCACTACTCGGGTTTTTCCCACATAATATATGTAGTAACAGGACCACTAACAACTATAATATAATACTGGTTATAGCTACTGGTTATAGTACAAAGCGAACCTCTGTTATTATTTATTAGTTATAGCTAACACAACAGTAAGTACCCGTGATGACTATAATTAAGCAGCGTTACTTTGTTGCAGCTATATTAATGCAAGAGTAAAGTCGAACTTTTTATTATGATGCAGATAGAGCCTATATCCATCATGACTGTCCCCTACGCGGTGGACAGAGCCATGTATTGCAAGACGAAAAGCCTAGTAGGGGCCTTGTTTAATTATAGACGTAAGATGATTTTTGCTAGTTTTTGATCACCTTCCACCTAAGTGAGAAAAAATAATAGAAAAACCGGCCAAGTGCGTGTCGGGCCACGCGCAGTATAGGGTTCCGTAGTTGCGAATGACAACTTTGAGTACACACTGTTTACACTCGCACCTCACAGTTTAACGACCAAAAACATCTAACAATAAAGATTGTATGAAATTTTACATTTTCCAGTACATTTTATAAGTTGGTTGCCTATAACTTTTTAGTTTGTACTTAGTACTTAGCTCTGATAGTTTTCCTTTCAACTTCAGTATATATACTACTGCTGTAATTTTTTTTACGTATCTATATATAACCGTTTAGGAGATAGAGGGGGGGGACACGTACCTCTAACAAAAATTTGCACTTTAAAACCAAATATTTCGGAAACGGAACCCTAAATCGAAAAATGATGTTCTCAACCTCACAATATTTTTCAAAGACCTTTTTAACGATACCCCACAAGATGGGTAAGAAGAGAAAAAAAAATTACTCCCCCACTTTACTTGTATGGGAGCTACCCAAAAAAAAATTGTTTTTCAAGATTTTTTTCTACGACTTTTTTGCCATGATTAATATACATACTCATACCAAATTACAGCTTTCTAGTACTTATGGTCTCTGAGTAAAACCGCGGACGGACAGACAGACAGACAGACAGACAGACAGACAGACAGACATGGCGAAACTATAAGGGTTCCTAGTTTACTACGGACGGAACCCTAAAAACAGGACAAAACAGTGGGATGTGGCCAGCAGCCATATAGGAGCCAAACACACAGATTGAGCTAGCCCCATAATAAGTCCTGGACACTCGTGGAATACTTACACAACGATAAAATTTTTAATAATAATATAGTTAGATAAACATCCAAGATAAGATCTTTTAAGGATTCCTTACAACAAAAGTTAAAAAGGTACTGTATGTATCTCAGTCAATACCATTTTCTCATAACTAATTATCAATTAAAAGATACGGTCTAGTAAGTCGCATTTTTTGCAAATTTATTCAAACTCGCAAGGGAATCAAAATAAAGTACCCACTTTACGATGAGGTACAACCATGAAATTTGGCATGTAAATATGTTTATATGGGATTTTATTTTGCATTCACAATGCTATTTTACCTTATTTATTAAATAAAGAAAATAAGAAATGGTGAAAAAATTCCACGCGGGCAGGACTTGAACCTGCGTCTAGATCTCAGTAGGATCTATGCGTTGCCAATTACGCCACCGCGCTTCAAGCCCCGGCGCCGAATTTCTCCACCATATCCCATTCCTCTTTCACGCATCTAGGCTTGCGTCAACTCATTTTGCAATGAATTTGGAAATCAACTAAATAATGTAAATATGTTTTATTGCACAAGTGAAAAATCTTAAAACCGTGATTCGCAGCTACATCACGAAAATAAAACAACCCTATATGCCGACCTTTCAGTCAATAGCCAGCGTAACCATTGCGCTACAGAGGCTATCCTTCCCATCATCGCTCATCTCTTCTCGTTTGCACTATCACCAGCATTCGCAGACGAATAATTGGTGGCGGCCGGGACGTCTCCAATATTGATTTACACCCCGCGCATGGTCCAAGTTGCAGGGTGCCACGGTGCATGTCTGGGAGACAGCTCTAGGTCACCCCCGGCCGTTCACCCCAGCTAAAATTAGTCCACAACACTATTTGCGTTCAAATGTATTTGAAGGCACTCACTTTCCAATACTACATCTTGCTCTCAGGTTTTATAGTTGCTTTGCTTGCAGCGTGTATAAAGATGGCTGACAGCACTCGTTGAAATCAAAATAGGTGTCGTTTTCTAGATATTATAGAGTTTATTTTAAAAAATGACGTAAATTTTGAGATCGAATATAAAATTCGACATTGGTACCTATGGGTACTAATATGTATATACATAAAAAAACAAATATATATCCTGACTGACTCACTGACTTTAATATCAAGGCAGACGAAACTACTGTACCTAGACGATTTCATTTCATGCTGTAAGTGAGTTCTTAGTAAAAAATTTTTTTAGAAATTGAACCCCTAACGGCTTGAAAATATGGGGGTGAAGATTTACGCGAGCGAAGTCGAGGGAGAAATTCTTCGACATGTGTATGTGTACATCACGCCAACTTTGCGTTTCAACATGGTTGACATCACTTTGGATGAAAATTCGACATGGCTGTCATATTAGCGAACCCCGGGTTCCGAAGGACCATTTTTTCTGATATAGGACGGCAAACGAGCAAGCGGGTCAACTGATATATTATCACCGCTGCCCATGGATAACTGCAACACCAGGGGTGAAACAAGAGCGTTGCCGGCCTTTTATATTTCTCTCCTAAACGGGAGAGGGGATGGGCCTACATCGGATGCAACCGGGAACACGCTTGAATCAACCGCCTTTTATGGAGAATCTTGGTCTTATACTATACTAGGCCATAACAAGTAACTTCCTAGTATCATCTCCATAATTCATTCATGCAAATGGTATTTTCTTTTGAGCGGTCCGCTGGGTACGACGCGCTTCATCTCAACTGGGCCTAGGTACCCTAGAAACATACTGATAGCACGCAATGCACGACCGGTGTACGAGATCCGTGTTAAATTTATTATATTACAGAAAAAATACTTACATACATACTATCACGTCTTTTTCCCTTGCGGGGTAGACAGAACCCAGGTCTATATAACCTAAAAGCCACGTTCAGCATGTTGGTGACCTTGTAGATGGAGAACGGAATCAAAATAGTGTTGGGTTGCTAGCCGCATCGCCTATTGACATGATTCTACACGCCCCTTCCCTCGATCGGCTTTTACGATGTGCGCGGGAAGAGAAGCAGCTGGCACATTCTACGTTTTTTCTTTTCTCCCCGACCAGCGTAGAAAAAAATAAAACAGTTAATATAGTATCATTGAGTTAGTATCCTACGACACAAGTTCACAACTTACTGTGGGGCTAGCCCAATTTATGTGATTTGTCCCTATACATATATTTGGTACTTTATTTATATGGCCTACCTGATAGAAAGCGATTACCGTAGCCTATGAACGCGTGTAACATCAGGGGTGCCACTCGGTTGCCGACCCTGAAGAAATCTTTTTATGTCCAATTTGAAGAACCCCAAGTGTTTTCGTATTTTGTATAAAGATTTTATCCGACCATACAAAAATGCATTCACTTTGGCTTCAAATTTCTCAGTCGAGGTGCTTCGGCGTTGCACGGACTCCGAAGCTGTTATGACAGCATTTATGCTTAAATATGATTCGGTATAGTTAAGTCTCCCCAAGGAAACACAAGCTAAATAAAGCTATAAACATCAAAGAGCCAGGGCAGTCACCCCTGGCTAATATATGGCTCTGGTAGTACAGAGAGGGTCCTGCTCCTGCAGTGGAGACTAACAAAGACCTGTTGATGATGATGATAGTTATTTCGGCCGGCCTCGCCTGCCTGACGGAAACAAAGACCTGTTGATGATGATAGTTATGTCGGCCGGCCTCGCCTGCCTGACGCCAACCCTTCTTGGGTAGTTCTTAGTAGAATTGCAGACAAACATCTCTGAAAATGGAGTATAAGTATTTCCCCTAGCACCAGGAATCGAATCCGTTGCCCATCGTGTAGCAGGCGTAAATAGTTAACTACAAAAACGTCACATAAACAACTTTTATGAAGCCTGACGTATAAGTACGCATGAAATGTTCGAGTTTGCCCTTTGGAAAATTAAGTCTAAAAAATGATCATCAAACAAATCTTAATACAAAGGTTTTCTGAGTAACCCTCAGCCGTGATCCTTGTAAGAGATTTGGAGCAGTCGGATTAATCTGAAAATCATTGTCATTTTCTCTGACGTCGAGAATTCGCGGGAGTCGTATATGTACTACCAAATTATATGGAGAACCACAATCAGGGTTGTTCTGAAATATACAACGGCAGCACTAAGGCGCCAGGTCCGGTGAGCTGTGATTGGGCCACAATATGTCAATTGCTGCTTTTTTTATGTCATTGGACTGCAAACGAGCAAGCGGGTCACCTAATGGTAAGTGACCACCGCTGCCCATGGACTAATGTAACACCAGGGGTATGATAAAAGCGTTGCCGGCCTTCTAATTTTTCCCTCCCCAGAGGGAAGGTGGGATGGGCCTCCGGCGCTCTCACTCACCGAACGAAGCATAGAAGCTGTAATGCTACTACTCAAACGTCGATTTTCTGTGAATGTGGTACTTCCCAGGGCGAACCGGCCCAATCATGCTACCAGCTAAAGTGATTTTCACCGGTAGCGTGGTTCTACCACAACTGAAAAATGTTGCTTGTCAAATATATGCAATGACAGCGGTTTATTGAGGTCGAAGCCTCAGTGCTGCATCAGGTGGAGATCATTTCAAATAACCCTCATTCCTCGCACTGGAGGCACTTTAGACAACTAATATAAAGTCTGGCAGTTAGAAGGTATATGTTACTGTTCTATTTTGCATGTTTAAATATAAATACTACTATATAGACAAGTAAGTACGACAAGCTCCGTGGCGCAGCGGTTAACACGCCTGCCTGCGACACGGATGGTCCCGGGTTCGATCCCCGGTCAGGTCAAGATGGAAAATTATCTTTTTCAGATTGACCTGGGTCTTGGATGTTTATCTATATAAGTATTCTATTATAAAATATAGTATCGTTGAGTTAGTATCCCATATCACAAGTCTCGAACTTACTTTGGGGCTAGCTTAATCTGTGTGATTTGTCCGTATATATTTATTTATTAGTAAACATAAAACTAAAAGAGTTCCTTACACCGACCCTGTTAAAACATTATACATTCAAAATGAACAGCACTCTTCAAAATACCACGTCATAGTCGAGTCTTATTGTAATATCCTTTCATAAGTCTGTCTGCAAAGTTTCGAGATAAAAGTTGAAATTCGATTGAAAGTCTGGATGAAAACAAAGAAATGTACATTGAATTTTCAAAGCAGTTAATATTTTATATTTTAAAAGATAGTTAAAAGTTAATCTCTGTCTCATGTTAATGTCTGCAGATCTTCAAGGGTTGTTTGGAAGAGATTGCTTAAAGCCATAAGACCGCCCCTTGTACGTTTGTTTAGATAATGTACAGTACATTATCTAAGCAGCATCCTCTTATTGAGGTGCAATAAAGTATATTTCATTTAATTTTGATCTTACGGGATGATAGAGCCCCATAAAGCTGAAATTATGACAGGTTGCAATCCGCATCGCGGTTCGATATAACTTCAGAGTTATTTGTCCGACCGTTGCAAAGTGGGTATTCATGTTTCCGAACTTCTTTAGGGTAATTACTAAGTTTATGAGGTAATTGGAAATTTGCTTACGTCACGCGACATTACTTTGGAATGCATCGCATTTCACTCTCGATGGTCATCGCACAGAGCAGGGAAGTTGACTGTCACTCACGTGTGACATTTCGTACTCTATGACCCATAGGTCATCGCATCAGCCCGCGTATACATGGCGAAATTTTGATCGTTCTGGACCCTTAAAGGGGTGATTCAGCCCGTCGATATGAACCAATTTTTCTATGGGACCAATGCTGGAAACTCAAATTTTATTTCGACATTTTCATACAAAAGTGTTCAGCCGCCCGGGCAATTTGTATAGGAATGTCGAATTTTTTTTCGAGTTTAGAGCATTTGTCTCATAGGAAAAGTTGTTTATATTGACAGGCTGAATCACCCCTTTAATGGTCCGGAACGATCAAAATTTCGCCATGTATAATGTGCTTAAAAACGATGTATGTAAGCTTACCTCTCTTTAGTATTGTGTTGGCAGCTAAACAATAAATGCTTTTCATTGCTGTTTTATAACCAAATGCGCATACGAGGATAAACGACAGCAGCAATGTTTGAAAAACTAGAAACCGGGACATGTTTTTAGCCATTTTGGGTAAGACAAGCATTCAAACAATATCTCACAATGTCTTTGTTTGGGAATTTTGAAATAAATAAAACACATAAATGAACCCTAGAAACATAACCCCCACTTTTAAGGCAGTCATGTTCAACGGGGTCCAAAGATCCGGATCCATAGGGAAAAATTAGTTGTAACTACGTCCCAGTTAGCAACTGTTAATTACATTGTATGTGTTGTGTATGGTCCTCCATTCTATTTGTGTTTACAATCGGCTTACGCAACGAGAAATGTTAGCCGAGCCGTTATTGGCGAAAGTGTGGACAAATGATAAGTGATAGTTGCATGTTTGCAGTCGTGGCGATTTCTGAGATGCATGTGGTCGTTGTACAGTCGTGTATCTTTAATACTACACTATCTACTTCACTATGTAATGACTTACCTCGAATTGCGCGCTGAACGTTTTAAACCCAGAGACAGCCCGACTGGGTGACTTGCACTGTGTTGGCCACGTGGCTGGTGTCAGAGTGTCTCCTGACAAGTCTCGCTACTGCTTTGTAATATCCTACCTCGAATTGCGCGCTGAACGTCTTGAACATGCCCTCCCAGAGACAGCCCGACTGGGTGAGCACTTGCACTGTGTCGCCCACGAAGCTGGTGGCTGCGTGTCATTCTGACAAGATCTTTAATACTACACTATCTACTTCACTATGTAATGACTTACCTCGAATAGCGCTGTAAGTTTTAAACCCAGAGACAGCCCGACTGGGTGACTTGCACTGTGTTGGCCACGTGGCTGGTGTCCGAGTGTCTCCTGACAAGTCTCGCTACTGCTTTGTAATGTCCTACCTCGAATTGCGCGCTGAACGTCTTGAACACGCCCTCCCAGAGACAGCCAGACTGGGTGAGCACTTGCACTGTGTCGCCCACGTGGCTGGTGGCTGCGTGCATGAAATGCGCGTTATTGTAAACGCCCTCCGCCACGACGCGCCCTCGTGGCGACCTGGTGACAACAAGAAAATCGGTTATTAAATATCCATACAGTGTACAATATTAGAAAAATGTCAAAAAGTACATATTGTCAAAAGAAAAAAATATTAGTCAAAGAGAACGCCCCGCATCGTGCCTGGTGCAAATGTGCCCATAACTGCTGCTGTGTTGCGAGGGAAATGTATTGCACCAAGTACGACTCGGCGCGGGGGTCAGACTCAGCACTATTTCTCTTAAGGCGTCTTCCTAGCTCTGTCACAAAACCTCTAGCCTCGACCACCATACCCCGCTAACCTCTACAATATTTATTATTCATTATCGATATTCTTCTAACATGCAGAAATGTGGAACGTCTCAAGTTTTTTTTTTGTAGGAATATACCTATTTTTGTAAAAACATGGGATTTCTTGACAAGCAAGAGGTTCGTCCGAGATTTAAGAGCTAGGCTCCTATCGATGTCATAGTGTGGAAAGGAACGATCACTTACTATTTTTTTTCGATCGATTTTTTTTCTCTAACAATATCTTCGGTTGACATCAATAATCTATTAATATATATTTTTCAAACCTTCGAAAGCAACGCTAATGGCGTACTCATACAACCTGCGATAAACTTCAGACATCGTTAATTGCCCTTCGCCTTTGTTGTCTGCACATCACTCAAATGCTAAAGTTCCCTAACTACGAGAGTACGTCGTACGGCGATCAGTTTTTCAGTTATATTTTTGAGATTTTTAGGGTTCCGTAGTAAACTAGGAACCCTTATAGTTTCGCCATGTCTGTCTGTCTGTCCGTCCGCGGTTTTACTCAGAGACTATAAGTACTAGAAAGCTGTAATTTGGTATGGGTATGTATATTAATCATGCCAAAAAAGTGGTAGATAAAAATCTTCTGAGCTGAGTATTTAGAACGAACTAAAAAGTTATAGACAACCAACTAATAAAATGTACTCGAAAATGTAAAATTTCATACAATTTTGATTGTTAAGATGTTTTTGGTCGTTAAACTATGAGGTGCGAGTGTGAACAGTGTGAACTCAAAGTTGTCATTCGCAACTACGGAACCGTACACTGCGCGTGGCCCGACACGCACTTGGGCGGTTTTTTTTTAAATAAAAAATGCCTCGTAATGCTTATTTAACTCAAATGCTAAAGTTCACTCACCACGAGAGTACGTACGTCGTACGGCGCTCAGTTCTTCAGTTATACTTTAGAGATTGTTTAAAACTAAGCCTAATTTTCCTTAATATTAGACTCGATCTACGAATAAGTAACTGGATGGACCAGACTTTTTTCTTTATCAAACATCATCGCTTAGGCATATATAAACCATACATAGTATAACGTCTTTATAAACGGGGTAGACAGAGCCTAAGACCATAAGACGGAAAGGCCACGTTTATCATGTTGATGGGCTTAAAGATGGCATACGGAATCAAAATAGTGATGGGTTGCTAGCCGCACCGCCTATTTACATGATTCCTTAAATTTGCGCCCATTCCCTCGGCTGGTTTTTACGACCTGCGAGGGAAGAGAAGCAGCTGGTAAATTCTACGTTTTTTCTTTTCTCCCAGATTAGCATAGAAAAGCTATAATCTATCCTAATCCTAACTAATATTATAAATGCGAAAGTGTGTTAGCTTTATATATGGCTCTGGTAGTACAGAGAGGGTCGTGCTCCTGCAGTGGAGACTAGAAAGACCTGATGATGATGATGAAAGTGTGTTTGTTTGTTACGCTTTCACGCCGTATCTACTGAACCGATCATCATGAAATTTTGCATACACATAGGTTAGGGTACCGAGAAAGACATAGGCTATATATTACGCGGGCGAAGCGGGTAACAGCTAGTATTATATATTTTTCGAGTCCTCGAAAGCCACGCTAATGGCGTACTCATACAACCTGCGATAAACTTCAGACATCGTTAATTGCCCTTCGCCTTTGTTGTCTGCACATCACTCAAATGCTAAAGTTCACTAACTACGAGTATATACGTCGATCAGTTTTTCAGTAATATTATAGATTTTTTTTTATAAAATTGCCGTTATCATCAGGACTTAATTAGTCTCCACTGCAGAAGCACGACCCTCTCTGTACTACCAGAGCCATATATTACCCAAAGCAGTCATAGGATTTGGCTTACACTCTCCACGCTGGCTAGACGGGTTGGAGTGTCTCTTTGATGCTCATAAGCTTTGTTAAGCTTGAATTTCCTAAATCGCCTTCTACGACATCCACGGGTAGACATGGAGTGGTCCTATTCTACTCTGCCGGGAACCACACAGCTTAATCATATCTATTACGAGTAGGGTTGTCTAACCTAAAACAACAGCTAATTTAGCTGAACATTTCTTAATTACCTAAATCAGCCAAGTGCGAATCGGACTCGCGCACGAAAGGTTCCGTAACATTATCAATACAACTATAGACACATATCTAATACAACGAGCAAATGATGCCATTAGTTATGTATTACACTTCAAAATCGGTCAATCCGTTTAAGCTACAAGAGGCAACAAAGAAACATACAACTTACATATATACGAGCGAAAAACATTACCCTTATTCCGTGTGGGTCAGTCAAATAAAATCGAAAGTGTTTGTCTCCAAGCAAGATACCGTTGGAAAGCTCATATTATTTGCTCATCGGCCTTAATCATGTTATTTAATTTCAAATGAATGAATAACTAATGGAATTCGAGATAAGGGAATACCCAACTCATTACACGCTTTTTCAAGTCACTAGCCACGAGTACATTCTTGTAATTATATTGATCTCACGAGAATTCCAAGCTAAATAAATAAATAAATTTGTACCTATCAAATGTTACTAATTTCAATGAGTGCCACGAGTACATTCGGACGGACAAATCACACAGCTAAACTTCACACTATGTATTATAACTTACGCCCATACGTCGTTCATGTGGACTGCGGTAGTATACCTGTTGTTAGATTATATAAAATTTGTATCAAATGGTACTAATTTCAATGAGTGCCACGAATAAATTCTTGTAATTATATTGATCTCACGAGAATACCAAGCTAAATAAATATATACAGACAAATCACATAGCTGAACTTCAGACTGTAACTTATGCCCATGACTCCGTTCATGTGGACACTGGTAGTGTACTAATGTTAGCATACCATTCGTATCAAATGGTACTCATTTCATGAGTTTATCTGAATAAGATCTTTATTTTCCTTCACAAAGGTATTTACAGTGAACTTATTGATAATTTGATGTTTATAAAAAATTAAGAACATATTGCTTTATAATGTTTCCTGCAAAACCTATCTTTGTAAAGGACTGGTGCCTGAAGTATGTAGGTTATTATAATAGGTTTTTGGAAAACACCTGTAACACAAGTCAAATCTGAATGATTGATATCTTCCATGTTGGTCTAGGAGAAAAGAAAAAACGTAGAATGTGCCAGGTACTTCTCTTCCCGCGCAGATCGTAAAAACCGATCGACGAAAATCTGAGGATTGATATTAATAGGCGATGCAGCTAGCAATCCATGTTATTGATTCCGTTTTCCACCTACACGCCCACCAACATGCTTAACGTGGTCCTTAGGTTTTATAGACCTTGGCTCTGTCCACCCCGCAAGGGAGAAATACGTGACAATATGTGTATGTATTTCAATGATATGACATAATTTTTTTCGGACTCAATTTTGATCGTGAGAACAATTCTCAATATTCTATGTACTCGATATATGTATGTAGTTTCTAAGGTTAACTAAAAGCGAGTAGACGTCGCTTGGAGAAAATGGGCTGTGCAGTTTGTTGCCACCTTTTCTGCACTTCGCTTTGTAAGCGGCTCTAAACTTAGCCATAAATGAATTACTGACGTCAACTTTCAGTTATAAAATCAAATAAAATCACACTCAAAAGCTTACAATAAAACAGAGAACCTTCTCCTTTTTTTAAGTCGGTCAAAAATGAATGATCATGCAAGTAAATCATACATAAGCATCGGCGTGAAAGGAAAAATCATTCAACATAATACGCAAGTTCGTCATGATGATAACATTATGTTAATCACTAATTATATTCGTCGCTCGCGCATAATTTCAGTGACAACATAAAAGGGCATTGTTTGGTTAGAAGATGTGAAAAATATTTTTACAATATTGGTTTGAATAATATTCTGATATCTATGGTTTGAATCCTCCATGATGGTCTATGAAAAAAGAAATATGAACAATGTAGTAGCAGTTCTCTTCTCGCATGGACCGTAGCAGCAAACCAAGGGAAAGGAATGATTTCACTAAGCAAATACAGTCCGAATCGAACTTTATGGCGGCTCGAAACATCGCGCGAGTCGAGCGCATTACACAATATTAGGTTCAGAGGGGCGCGCGCGGGGAGGCGGGGCGCGTACTGCGCAGAGAGCAGCTAATATCCGAGCCACCATAGTGCTCGGATATTATCCGGCTCGAAACATCGCGCGAAGCGATGCGCAGTACACAATATTAGGTTCAGCGGGGCGCGCGCGGGGAGGCGGGGCGCGTACTGCGCAGAGAGCAGCTAATATCCGAGCCGCCATAAAATTTGATTCGGACTGTTTATACAATGTAGTAACAGTTCTCGCACAGTCCGGAGAAGCAACCCAAGAGAATGGGCGAGAATTAAGGAAATTTTGCGACAGGCAAATACAAATACTTTATTTGGCTATGTGGCTAGCAACAACTAGATTTAGTTTTCCGCTATGGGAAGTTATACCAAAAATAGACACGTCAAGGAAAAAATACCGCGTAAAGCCAAAAACTCTGACAGCAGTATAAAGAGCACATTTTTGGGACGTTACCAATACGGATCACAGAAAATGCTAGTGAATCGTGACGTCACTGTTCAGTAATTAGTACGGGACGCATGAGAACTTTTTTCGACAGCTATGTTATATATTGCGTTCATTGTAACGGTCTATTAACAAAAGTAGCTTATTACTTTTTTCATACTTATAAAATGAACTTGTCCAACGAAATTTTAAGGGTCATTAAGCGTGGTAAACAAGTCGATGAATACCTAATTGAAATCATGCAGTATTTTCAGACAAATTTGGTAAAATATGACCAACTCCATTTGTCATCCCAATTACAAACAAGAGGAGCCCGATGGTTCAGTGGGTGTAAGCTCTATGAGCGCTTACGTATGTTAAGCAACCCCTGGTGCAGTCCCTACTTGGATGGGTGACCGCAAGTGGCATAAAAATATCTCGAGCTCCTCCGTGCTTCGGAAGGCACGTTAAGCCGTTGATGGCAGTCGTTAAGCTATGTCAGATGCATTAAGGCAGCTTGAAAAATCTGGTACCAGTGTTGGCCACTTACACACACGAAAAACAAACAAAAATTACAATACATTTGGTGTTTTGGTGCTGTCTACTTACAACGTAAAGGATAAAATCACCATTTATGGGAGATGGAATCATTTTAGCGATGAACTTTTTGACGTATGGTTGGTTTATTTGTTAGTTTTATGTTTTCACAAATAAACCAATTATCATAAAAAAATAATCATTTTTTTATGATAATTGGTTTTGATGATAATTTTGTCGAGCTCCGTGGCGCAGCGGTCAACACGCCAGCCTGCGACTCGGGGGTCCCGGGTTCGATCCCCGGTCAGGTCATGATGGAAAACGATCTTTTTCAGAATGACCTGGGTCTTGGATGTTTATCTATATAAGTATATGTTATAAAATATAGTATCGTTGAGTTAGTATCCTGCGACACAAGTTCACAGCTTACTGTGGGGCTAGCTCAATTTGTGTGATATGTCCCTATATATTTATTTATTTATTTATTTATCATAATGCAGGTGTACATTACGTTACATTTCATTCATAAAATGTTTCTCAATAATATACAAACTCTTCATATCTTACAGTTTACCTTGAGATTAAATGTGGAATAAAAAAAGGGAAGGAAAACAAGATATAAGAAACCGATTAACGTTACTGGAATAGAGGGGTGAAATCAGGATCATACATAACCTAAGAAAGTAATACTGAACCCTAACGACATCCCCTTTAAAATCAACATACCAGATTGTAATGTGTATTTGTTTGTGTGTACAGATGTCAGATCTCCAAGCTGCATATTTAATGAGGCGGGTCAAGGCCTGCACCTACTTTATTACGCCTTCCTGTACTTAGACCGTTTTAAACGCAGGGCATTTATGTAACTTAAAGTGACACAGCCATGCAAAAATTTTATGATCATCTTTCGGATGAATGAAAAGGCTTTAAGGCCGCACACTAGGCACCGTAGCGACGCCAATCATTTTATTCCTAATACTTTACAAATAGAAAGAAATTGAAGAATGTAAATCATATAAGCCTTAGTAAATAACCTGAAGTATTTTTGGAATCATGTTTAATATTATCAGAATCAGTGAGAATTATGAGAATCAGATTACCGCCAAAAAAGGCCGTTTTTGGCGGTAATCACGTTTTCTCCTAATGACATTCATTCAGACAACATAATTCCAAAAATACTTCAGGTTATTTACTAGTGCTTATATGATTTACATTCTTGAATTTCTTTCTATTTGTAAAGTATTAGGAATAAAATGATTGGCGTCGCTACTGTGCCTAGTGTGCCCCCTTAATGAAACTACTAAACCGATTTTATCCTGTCTATTATCCGATTTAATCGGTTTAGTTGTATTCAAGTTAAAAAAAAATATATTTTTTTTATACCTGTGTTTTAATTATTTATGAATTACTGAGTTGATAACTACAAGTCGAATTAGGAACCTTCTCCTTTTTCTTAAAGTCGGTCGAAATGTTAAGTAAAGTTCTTTGTTCCCACTTTGTTTACCAATGATGGTAAGGGATTTAGAAAAATCCATAGTTATACAATAGAGATAAGTATTTCGAAGAACTACACCATTCGACGACAGGTCATTAGTACGTAAGCCATAAATTATTTCCCTTTTTAGTAACTCTACATGTTAGGTACATATATTTATTTTCTTCATCTGAGCATGCGTGTTGCATTATCCGCTGTGAAGAGCGTCGAAGACCGGGCTCCGCTATAAATAAATAAAATAAAAAATTCCATTTATTGTCATATACTTTAGTCCATTAAGTTTAATGTACTATTACGAAAGCATAATGCTGTAATACGATTTAGCAAAGTGTACAAATACTCTTGTAAGTAAAGATTACCTAATTTGTTTTAAAAAAAAAACCGACTTCAAATAACAAACTCGAGATACCAAAATATTCTTCAGAATGTAACAAATAAGTACTCTTCTTAAAACCACTTTAAAATCTGTTTAGCCAAACGCGAGATAATCAAACACAAACGGGTCAAACTGAGTACATCCTTTTTTTAAGTCGGTCAAAAATACAAATCATGGAAAAATGTCCCAATGTGCCGTGATATGGAATAATAACAGGTATGGTAAGGTACAATAAGGTTAAACAAAAGTTCTGATATAACCTATTTATAGCTAATTTTTGCATTCCTACAATGACCTTGAAAGCCAAATACCGCACCCTGACGCGCTTGATTCGTATGAAATGTGTTGAAATGGCGTCTATAGTATCGCGCTAGATACAGTCACATTCCCTGCTGTCGTCACGAGCTTAGGCTCTTTAATAGTAGTAGTGGTTCTTTAATAATTTATGGAGTTAAGATCTGTCGAGAGGTTAGCCACTCGACAGATCTTAACTCCATAAATTATGTCCCTTCAAGTATTTCTATTTATGAAATGCAGTTATGAACTAGAAACCAAAAACCTTAAGGTTCGCCTGGACGCGCATGTCTCCATACAAACGGAAAAAGGGAATTGTGGCAATATTTGATAATTTTGGAGTAAAATTAAGCATCCAATCAATTAATCTCATTATAATCTACGTACGTTCCTATACAGTTTGGTTAAATTATCAATAGTTTGAGAATTATACGCCTCTCAAGATATCCATACAAATTGAAAAAGGCTTGTATTTCTCAAACTATTGGTATTTTAAACAAGCTGTATAGAAACGTACGTAGATTATAATGAGATTAATTGATTAAATGCTTAATTTTACTCCAAAATTATCAAATATTGCCACAATTCCCTTTTTCCGTTTGTATGGAGACATGCGCTTCCAGGCGACTCTTAATAAACGGTACCGCCCCCTGACTCGCTTGTTTCGTATAAAATGTGTTGAAAAGGCGTCTCTAGAAGCGCGCGAGCGACACTCACATTCCTGCTCTGTCGTCACGAGCCTAACCACTCGACGGGTCATAACTCCATAAATTATTTCCCTTCAAGTATTTCTATTTATGAAATGCAGTTATGAACTAGAAACCAAAAACCTTAATAAACATTAAACAGTACCGCACCCTGACACGCTTGTTTCGTTTGAAATGTGTTGAAATGGCGTCTATAGTATCGCGCTAGATACAGTCACATCTGCTGTCGTCACGAGCCTAACCACTCGACAGATTAAGAACTCCATAAATTACCTATGTCCCTTCAAGTATTTCTATTTATGAAATGCAGTTATGAACTTGAAACTAAAAACCTTAATAAACGGAACCGCCCCCTGATACGCTTGTTTCATAATACATACTATCACGTCGTTATCCCTTGCGGGGTAGACAGAGCCCTAGGTCATAAAAACCTACAGGCCACGTTTAGCAACGTAGTGGGCATAAAGGTGGAAAGTATCAAAATAGGGATGGGTTGCTAGCCGCATCGCCTATCAATGTGATTTCTTGGATTTTTAGACAATCCCTTGACCGGCTTTTACTGTCTACGCGGGAAAAGCAGCTGGTATATTCTATGTTCTTTCTTTTCTCCCTAACCAGCATGGAAGAGTTGAGCTTGTTTCGTATGGTTGTAAAGGAGTCTCTGCTAATAGCGCGCGAGCGACAGTCACAGTTCCTCGTTACAAAGATTTGAATATGTGTCCTAAAACCTTTCGTATAATCTATATTGACTATTAATCTTTGTGGAGCGCTTGCTCCTGATTTAGGTTGAACCTGTGCTACAGGTAAAAACATTCCTGCTCTGTCGTCACGAGCCTAACCACTCGACGGGTCATAACTCCATAAATTATTTCCCTTCAAGTATTTCTATTTATGAAATGCAGTTATTGATCAAACTGCTGGTGTCGCGTCTGAGACGACCTTTAAGTTTTATGGCAACAAAAACGAGTGCTCGGGTATTCCGACAGTTAAAGGTCATAAGTGTATTTGATTCACTCTTTCCTTCTTTATATTCGTATTTGTGTCTGATTTGTAGATTTTTAGGTACCTTAATGGGCTAAGATAAGCCACCTAGGGCCTCCCCTCATTTTATTTCTTTTACTACTAAATAAGAACAAATTGAAAAAAAAAAAACTAGGTACGTCAGTAGGTATTCATTACCGGGGTTACCGGCTGTAACGAGTTCTCTTAATTTGAAATGATGATATTGATGAAAAGTTATAGTATGTAGTAAAATACTACAGTAATTTACTACCGAAGAGCTGACGTAGATTTTTTCAATTTGATCTAATTTAGGAGCACAATAATAAAATAACGGGTGTCGCTAGTTTCGCTGATGTAAGCCTCTTAATGACATCGTGAAAACGATGAAATTACCGTGAATAGTTATTTTCAGAGGGCTAAGTCCTATCGCGCTATTTCGGTCAGACTCTAGTCTCAATGTCTCTTGTTTTCTAGTGTGTAAGAGGCTAAAACTGGTGTCAGATTTTTGAAGCTGCCTAAAGGCATTTTACATAGCGTCACAACTGTCATCAATGACGACAGGAGACCGATCCTAAGGACCCGACACAGTTGCCTTCGAGTCAGGAGTTAAGGGGGTTAATAGCTTCATTCAGCTGGTTGTCCCATTGCATCAGAGATATACTGGCAAGCGCAGCGTTGGACAGTGGACAGTGTCCAACGCTGCGCGTGTCCCCGGGAACCCATCGAACAGGTGGTCCTTGATATTGGCTGAAATGATGATCAGAGATATGTAGGATAAGTAAAAAATCTTTATCCTATACCTCTAGGGAGGGGCAGGGCGACCCCCTTGAAAGGAGGTCTTTTGTCACTGTTTAGTTGGCGCGAAAACTAGCTAAAGAGAAACATAGCTGTTCCCAACCAGCTGGCAATCCTTTTTTCCTTTTTCACCAGCACATATAGCGTGTAGTCTAACAATGAACGTAAACACGTACCCAGTGTTTACGTTCGGCGTCATTGTGAGACCAATTTGATGAATGTCGCGGAGTTGAACGGCCGGCGGGTCGTAAAATACAAGTGTTGTTAGCATTGTCGATATTAAAACTGTTAAAGTATGCATGTACTGATACGTACCTAAGATTGCAATTACTAAAATTGGGAACACAGGCAATGAATTTTTTTGAAATGGTTAACGCCAGGCGCACTGCTTTGTAGGGTCCGATGAGCCGCTGTCATAGGATAATATTTGTCAAGCAGACAACTGAAACGCAGTGCTGCTGCCGGTCATTTTAAAACACCTAATTACTTAGGAACGCCGATCATCACGCTACACGTTGTCTTTAGATCTTATGGCCCAAGGCACTATCAACCCCTTGATGATTCTGAATAGATACCTTATAATAACATTCCAATAGCTAAAACAGGCTACATATTACATAGGAACATCACGCTACTCATGGCCATAAGGCCATGTGTAGCGATGCTGTCGTAGCCTAGGCTATGACAGCACCATACATCATCATCGTGGTTACATCCTCAGCGGTCATTTGACGAGGTTACTGGTTTTCTTTTTACACAGAGCGACTGACCTCCATAACCAAACAGCACCAATCCTCACCCTCAAATCAATGCATTGTGGGTCCCAAAAGCCAAGAGCACACTGGTGTCATATATGGGGGACGTGCGACGAGTCTATGCCTCTATTGCCCATCATCATCATCATCATCATGTCATGTCCTTGTTAGTCTCCACTGCAGGAGCACGACCCTCTCTGTACTACCGGAGCCATGTATTAGCAAGGGCAGTCAGAGGGTTTGGCCTACACTCTCCACGCTGGCCAGACGGGTTGGAGAGGTCTTTTTGATGTTAATAGCTTTGTTTAGCTTTTGTTTCCTTAGTCGACTTCTACGACATCCGCGGGAAGACTTGGAGTGGTCCTATTCTACTCTGCCGGGAACCACACGGCTCTATTGCCCATTACAAGACAAAAACTACCTTCTACCTGAATGGAAGCTAAAACCAAATGTCATATGGATAGGGTTGCCAGGTCTTTAAAGTGAATAGCCAGTCAGAGCCGCCAGTTAAGCCGGACATTTAGGTTAAAAGGCAGAAGTCTTTTAGATGTAGTACTTATACTTATAACACGACAATTTTTATGTAAATAAGGCAGGGGTTTGTTAGCATAACATCTTCTTAAATTCTATCAAACTTCATAAAAATGGTCAAATTGAAAAAGCCAAACCAAAGCCAGACATGCCGGACTCCGATTGATTCAGCCGGACATGCAACCAAAAAGCTTGACCGTGTCCAGCTTTATTCGGAAGCCTGGCAACCCTACATAGAGGACATGCGAAGAGCCTATGCCTCCATTACCCAATAAAAAAAATTACCTACTACCTAATTGGAAGTATAAACCAAATTTTGTGACTCACAGAAGATTCAGAGTAGTCTAATTTCCATTTCAATCCAAATTCTGCCATCCTTCATTCTTTATAATGTGTATGAGCGTCATCACACATTTCAATGATGACATAAATTTTTTCCAATTCAATTTTTATCGTGACATTTAATTAAAACAATGCACACTCAGTCCACATATATATAAGTAGTTTATAAGGTCTAACTAGAATTGTGAGTTGACGTCGCTTGGAGAAAATGCGCTGTGCAGTTTGTTGCCGCTTCTTCTGCACTCCGCTTTGGAAGCGGCCTAAACTTAGCCATAAGTAATTATTGACTGCAACAAAATTTTTTGTTGTAAAAATTGTAAACACAAATATGACAATTAATAAGTGTTCAAAGAAACCTATATTAAATAAACGATTGAATCTTGAATCATCACATTAGTATTAGTACCATATTCAAACAGTAATGCTCTGCCGATCAATTGTTATAATAAAACCGTAAAACGGGAAAAGCAATCCAATGACAGATTATATTTACAACAGAACAATTACAATAAAAAATTGTCAACTAAAACTGCTTGATCTAATCATCTACCCAAGGAGGGTTAGGGTCAGGCAAAAAGCATAACATGAATGCTGTCATAATAGAAGACTCTGGGCTTCAAAGAATTCAACACAGAATGCAACCAGAAATATGCTCTACTGATGATAGAAGTTGTTCTTATGAATTTTTGGACCTTTGGTACCTGCATAGTATATAACAAAATGATTATAATAACTACGGGGTAAATATTAGTCATCCATCATTTTAACATTCATAAAATGAATTCTGACTACAAATAAATAATCTATTTCAGCCTATACTGCCGGAACCAAGAAAAATAGAACAAAACATAATAATAATAAATAATTTAATTGGTGAATAGAAAAATATCTTCTACGCTGGCCTGGGAGAGAAGAAAAAACATAGAATGTACCAGCTGCTTCTCTTCTTGCGTAGATCGTAAAAGCTGATTGAGGGAATGGGCGTGAGGAATCATGTCAATAGGCGATGCGGCAACTAAGCCATCACTATTTTTATTCTGTTCTTCAACCACAAGCCCACCAACATGCTAAATGCGGCCTTTAGGTTTTATAGACCTTGGCTCTGTCTACCCCACAAGGAAAAAAGACGTGATAGTATGTATAGAAAAATAATCTTCTATCTGATGCACTCAAGTACGGTACGTACTTTCCAAAACTAACAAACTATTCTCAATAACTTTATCAGAGGTTGCCCCAGAAATGATGACTGATGAGCTGATAACAGATGACACGTAAAAACTGTTAAAAAGTTTAAAGTTTATTGTTGTGGGACTTGTCATTCGCTCTTTCATTCTTTTCATTAATAATTTTATTTTGTTACAGTACAGCGCTGGGATGAGACACCACTTTTGACAGTTGTTTTTGGTATTGAAGTGGCAGCTGCAGGTTCAAAAAAGTTCAATTGATGCGTTGCTAAAACCAATTTTGTATCAAAAATCTGGACTTCTGTAGGTATTAATGTTGTAAAGAGGAAAGAATTTATTTTTTGTTAGTGAAATGGATATAAACATTAAAATAAAAATAAACTGGCAAGTCCTATTTGCACATGACGGATTCTACTCAATCATACAATACTCATTTATGTAATTTAGAATGTATTTTAATGTATCTATATGGCTAAATATTGAATATGTGATTTTTATTATTTGTAGCGGCAATAGATCACCCTGTTTTAGACTGCGTGATCCATTGCCGTCTTTGCACAGCACTTTTGTTTTCTATTGTATTGTAACTGCTCAAACGGTGTTTACAATGGTCATTCTGTGAATATACGTTTTTTGGGTCTCAATCTAGCTCATAATGTAGTATGTATTTTTGATTAAGTTTTATTGATTGTGTATGCCTTGAGAGCCTTGATTACGTTTAAAAAGATAAAACCCTGAGACAGATGAACTGACGGTCATCAAAACTGTCATACAGCTACAGTATAACAGTACATTTAAATAAGAAGAGCATCTCTTGATAACAATATTATTGACATAAATGGATAGAGCAGATACAAAATAAAACAATAGGACATTGGCCAAAACACACACCCGGACATTGAACATCTAATAAGACCAACACTAGTTGGATAATGGGAACTTTTTATAAACTGAACATAAACAAAGAATCTTCTCAGAATATAACATTCATGGTAACTGTGGAATGTTGATTTATTCATAGAATTTAAAGAATATAGAAACGCTATTCACAGAAAAGAGGGGAAACCACAAGACATACACACACACACACAAAAATAATTTATAGAAAGTTAACCTATAACACAATCATAGGTAAGTAAATTAAACCGATTAGCAATTGGATTGTTGCCAAACACCATTCCTGTTGTAAAAAAAAAATTAATTAACTAATACTTACTCCGACAGCAAATAATCCTGATGAAAGTAAAATTAATTGACAACTTCTACTTTTGTATCACTCACAATACTTGAAGATAGATTGGTACATGCACTTGTGGGATAAAGTGAGAGTATTTGCGGAAACGGCGAGTAATGACTGTATTAAGCCAGGACTGGGATCAGCTGATCGCACGCGCCCAAATTAATCGGACTACTCGCAAAGTAGGGCAAACATCTAGACTATGGACGACGCGCCGCCGCAGCCCGCGGCGTGTCACTTCCACAGCCCCGCGAGCTGTTCTCACGCCTTGTTTACACCGCTCCCACGCTGCTTCACCAAGAAAACTGTCAACGTGACAACACCATCGCCATCCCGCACCGCACTACTCCCGAATAACAAAGACATGTCAACCCATCCCCAAATTTCCCCGACTTAAAACTACATTTACCTCGGCGGTCCTTGGCGATTTTTGCGTTTATTGTTCATATCTCCTTCGCCCGACTGCCCCGGCGGGTAGGCACCTTCTCGTCTACGCGTAGGGACCGGAATTTTGGCTAATTATCACTTCTTTCTTTTACAACACAGTCCTTTCAACTTTCGCGGATGCACAAAACTGCAGTTGAAATTAAGAGTTAACACTCGAAATGCGACAACTGGGATGCATCGATTTCACTGAAGTTGTTTGACATTTGCCAACAAATATAAATTTAAATATATTTGAGTACAAAATCGCAGTTCGATTTATTCTCGGGAACTAATCCCGAAAAATAAACGGGTTGGCAGATTTCTCGTGCCTGCAATCAGCGCAGGGATACAACATGGCGCTGTGACGTATTCATCAAACGAATTGCAAAAAAGTAGAAACACACTTTGTCATATATTTAGCACTACAAAAATATCACTAAATATATAAGTTTATTTTCAAAACACTTTTTGAATAAATATCACTGCACGATAAATAGAAATGTTGAATAGGGTCAACGTTTGACCGACTTCCCACTTCAGAACTTTCAATATGGCGGAATGTATTTGACTTTTAGTGTTGCCAGTATTGAAAACTATTTAAAACTACTCAAAGCTATAGAATATAAAAAAATTAAAATAAAATAAAATAATATTTTATATAACATGTACAAAATATTTGATTATGTACCTATTTATGACGGTGTAAAAATATCTTTTCTTAGGCTTTTGTACTTGGTCTCCGAAAAAAATAATTTTCTTGCTTAGAAAATAATTATTTTCTTGTAATTTTCTTATTTTCCAGCTAATAGTTCATTTAAAAAGGACTACGAGTATGAACAAGGCATATTTAAATAGAGGAAAAAGGCTAAAAATGAAATTGCTTACCAGTGTTACGTTACATTCATCGGAATATTCGTTTTTATATAATTATTTTCACTAAAATGTAGGATTTGCTTATTCCCTTTTGTTTTGCAATGTCATTGACTTCCTGGATGCAAGTTTGCAACTTGACAAAAACACGCGGTTCCAACAGCGCGCGCGCGCGAAATTTCATTCTATTCTATCGATATAGTAGCTTCGTCGCGACTTTGATATTGATCGCTGTTTGTCGCTGAACACGAGTCACGCGACTGGGTCAAAATGAAAATGAGCATCAAAAACGGGGCGAAAATGTCCCAACGCGAGAAATTCGAGCTAATTAACTCGGAAGTGCGTTCTTTTTACGAATACTGCAAGGAAGCAGGCATGACGGACGAAGAAATGGACATAATATGTAGACCGTTGACGAATGCAGTGAGGAAGGCCTCCATCAAGCGATGGACGAGGGGATTGCTGTTGTTAATAATGATAGTGGCTATCGGTTATACCGTAAGTCGGACGGAAACCTTCCAATGGCATGCGACGGCGGTTGCAAGGATTACTTTAATAAAAATGCTTCCAGTTTGGGACTGGACAAAGTTAGGTATCCAGGGCAAATGTTTGATGGATAAGGCCCCGCCTCAAGATGTGGACACTAATATTGTTTCGCCAGATGATTGCATCGCCTGTGAAGCTATCAGTAAGTTGATAATTTCTTCATTATGTGCCTAGATTTCAGATTTTTAATCCAGTCTTACAACGTGGCAAACTTAATAACTCTTAAAAAATATATACGAACATTATTATGTAAACTAAGGTACCTAGTAGACTGACAGTGTGTTAATAAATAAAAAAAATAATGCTCTCAATATTCAAGTCTAGAAGTTCGTCAGATGTATCAGTAACACTACTGTCTAATTTGTGACCGTCTCGAAGGACCAGAAAAGGATTCTTTAGTGCGTTTTAGTTTCCAATGCAGGTGCTAGATTTTTCAGTCTGCTCGAAGGTTGACTACTACTGTTTAAGAATAACTATCGGTTGGGAATAATCGTTTCTCTAACCTAGTACGTTAGAGACTAGTAAATAGTAATTACCGCTCGCCTAACCTACCTAAACTATAGAAGTTACTTAGTTATTTTAGAAATTGTTCTAAATTTTACAGAAACCGTCGAACGTATCTCCGACGCCAGTTACACGGAGGTCTTCAACCACCACCTGTACCGCGGCGCCCCCGTCATAGTCGTAGACGCGTTCTACGACTGGTCCATAGCACAGGGAGACCTCAACCTCACGAGCATCATCAGCCAAGATGAACGCGTCAGAAACTCCGTTCCTTGCGGTATGCTCACCAATATCAAAAGGGGTCGCCAGCCCATGGACTTGGAGGAAATAGTCTCCAAAATCACCAACACGGATATCCCGAGTTGGTTCGTGCATTTCCAAAACTGCGATCTAGTTGCTGTCAAATCTTTCAGGGTCCTAGCTCCCAGACCTTACTTTCTATCGTCTTATATAGGCCCTGCGCATTTCAATTGGCTTTTGATGTCTAAGAAGTATGAAACGTTTAGGTATAAGCGTCTGGAATTGGATGTAGGGTTGATTATTATGTTCCAACTTAAGGGCACGACGGCAGTTCAGTTGAAGCCTCGCTTTCCGTGTGAGGATGAATGTTATGCTCTTAACTTTGAGTTGGACGAAGGGGAATCCTTGGTTCTCTGGAACTCGATATGGGAGTTCGAGTACTTGCCCGGAAAGGGCGAGAACATTGCAATGATAACGGAGACCTTTTGGGACGATTCATAATATTATTCGAACTTTCGTATTTGATGTTGTTGTGCAATAAGGCAGGTCGAGTCCATTAGAGTTTTATATTAAGTTTGTATCTGAAGGTCTCCCGCGCTCCTGAAGAAACGTACGCGATACGTACCTAGCTATTAATTAATGTAAGGCAACCAAAAAGCCTGTGAAAGTAGGCTTACATTAATTTTTCGATGTTAAAATGGAAATTCAAACGTTCTCATTACCTAATAGTCCAAAATCTTAGTTATCTAGGGTCTCGCGCAACAAAATGCTAAATGATCCCTCGGGTTTTTTTTATAATTAATTAATTTCTAATGGTTCCCGAAAAATTAATGTATGGCCTCAACTTTTTTTTATCGCCATAAGTACTGAATAAAAATATGTATTTTTTTATCTTACGCTGAAAAAATAAACATAGACGGAACCAAGTAAAAGACGAAAATTCAAATGCCTATTTGAATTGACATATGAAAATGGATAGCATTGCGAAGTTAATTATGTTGTTAATTAAGTACATATGTTGTTTATTACCAACTTAATTTATTTGTTATACTAAGTAATTAGGTAATTACCTATACTTGTTACCTAATCTAATAATTGTTCATTTTGTTTGTGTTGTTGTTTCCATGGGCTCGAGTTAAACTTAGATGTCTGTGTGTCGAAGTTAAGTAATGTACCTACATTTCTATCGGATTGCGAAAGTAAATAATCCAGATTTACTATGGAAAATATCCGGTGTTTTGCATGTCACAAATCAAGTTTGTAATCCGCTATCTTTACAAAGTGGACAGTTTCTTTTTCTACTTATTCATAGTGCCATAAATATTAATAAGATAAACAGACTACAATACTTTTTATTAGGGCAATTGTTAATATATTGAAGCGTTGATCTTAAAAATCAGTTAAAATGATTGTACCGAGCTACAATACTACGTACAAAGTGGCTAATGTCTTTTTATTATTAAATACCTACATTGAGAAATAATATTGTCTTGGAACTGACATTTTCATCAAATTATAGGCCGTAATAAGATAAAGCTATAGTATGTCTACGAGGATAAGCATACCCTCGTAGTCGCGGTATGACAAACTAGTATGACCACGAGGAAACAGCGCGACCAAATGCTGTAGTCTGCGAGGTGTTTAGAAAGCCATTGTGGAATGAAATATCAGACAAATTTTATAAACAAAAATAATTAACATATCAATCAATTTGACGCATAAACTTTAAGAGCGTTAACTGTTATACTGTCGTTACCATTAGTATAATTTTAACTCAAATATTAAATTAAGAGTAATAATTCACACACTTCGTAATTCTGCACAATATACTAATATAGAGTATTATAAAATGAGAATAAGGACCTCAGTATTATTAAAATATTATGTGAAGTGAAGCAAATTATTAACGTAGTTTTATTTATATTTATTACCTATTTAAATATATCTATCCGGCTCGAAGGACCAGTATCTACGTGCAGGCAATGGTGTTAGCCAATACACCATACTTTCATTAAAGTCAAAGCCTGCTCGAAGGACCAGTATGTATGGTGCAGGCAATGGTGTTAGCCGATACACCGTACATAAAGAGATGATGCTGTTAGGTTGCTGTGGTGGAATGATGGTGTGGAGATACAAGATCATGTCAGGTTGTAAACTGGTTTATTGATTCTTGATATTCATCTTGATGGTTGGATGTGATCGTTCCTTTCTTATTGGCTGTCCTATAGTATCTAAAAAGAACGTTAATATTTTGATGCTAATTATATCATTAAAACAGCTGACACGCGACCTACATGTACTGTATATGGCCGGCGTACCGCTCAAATGTACTCGTACGATGCGGCGATCTTAGCTCGTACAGTCTCCTTCAACCTTTTGATACAAGCGACGACTTGGGTGCTAGTCCAAAATATTTTTTGCCGCCCTGGGCTTCAACCTATTGGCAACAGTAATCAGAATTAATTGCTCTAAAATTTTCTGAAAACCTCTCCACAAGATCGCAGCACTGAGAGGCGTCGATTGCTTTAGTTATTAATCTGAGTGCGTCGACCTCGATAAGCCGCTGTCATTGGATAATATTTGACAAGTAGCAACAACTGACACATTGTGGCCCAATCACAGCTTACTGACGCCTGTGTTGCCGCTGTGAATTTCAGAACACCCTTATTTCTAGGGAAATCGTAAAAATAAAACTGATATAAACCAATGACAGAGCGATTAGCGTGGCCAAATATTGGTTAAACTGAAGAAGAAATAAAACGCGTAAACTCGTACTGACTTATATTTGACAATCACAACATAATACTAAATACATCAATCTGTCTTCTCCTTCCGTGGCTTCCCTCGAAGCCAAAGCAGTTGGTTCTTGAGAGACAGGATCGTATCGACGATAGGTATATGAAATAAAATAATTTCGACTCGACAAGAACAAGAAATAAAACGCTTAAACCCGTAAATATACTGACTTATATTTGACAATCACAACATAACACTAAAGACATCAATCTGCCTTCTCCTTCCGTGGCTTCCCTCGAAGCCAGAGTAGCAGGTTCTTGAGAGACAGGATCACCGGGAACATTATGGGCAGGAACAGGGGGATGTAGATTGCGTACCTGTAATTAAATAATAAATTTATGACTTAAAAAGAACGCCTTATACAATGTGTTAAGGGCAGTATGGCGGTGCAGACTACCGCCATCTAGTATCGAGTGGCTGATTTAATCTGCGTTAGCCTAAATCTTGCTAAAACTGAGGTGTAATTTTAAATTAAAAAGAAAAAAAATAATGTTCTAATTATTTATAAGATATATTTTGTGAATAATGTTTTTATATTCTCATAATACGGAAGATACAATGTTGTGTAGCAATTAGTAGCGCCCTCTATGCGAGTCTCTGAGAACAAATCGTACGATTAAGGCGTTGAGACCATATGCTAAGGCTTATATAATTTACATTCTTGAATTTCTTTATTTTTGTAAAGTTTTAGGAATTAAATTATTGGCGTCGCTAGTGTGCCTAGTGTGAGGCCTTAATGAACAATTGCAGAACCTCAGACACCCCAATTTATTTTTATTATAAATGTATTACCTATATAAATTAATAAATTTATTTTTTGCGTATTATTTACGAAGATATTAGCATTTTTATATAGCTGCAAATTAAAAAGTCTATGGTAATTCTACGCGACGTCTACGCGACCCAGGGCGACGTTACCGCTTCGCATTTCTCTTAGACTCAGTACTAGGGTCCCGTTTTTACCCTTTGGGTATGGAAACATAGATCCTTTTGAGTTAGGATGATGATGATATTCTTATTTAAAAAAAAAAAAGTTACAAACTTACTTCTGATCATCCGGGAAGTACAACAAAGCTAAAAGACTGGGCTCCATAAAAGCTGTCTCAGCAGCCACATGCGCCTTCTGCGACGTCTTATGAGCTTCCAAAAGCTCGCCGCGCGCAAGCTGCGCTGAACCTTCTTCGATGGACGCCACTGCAGAGTTGATGGAAGCGCCCACTTCATCATTGATGACGATGTTGGAGATTTCGCCTGGAAGGTTAGATTAAATTATCATTCTTACCTTACTACGACGAAGACATGGGAAGGTTTTTCTTGCTATGTATTTAAATGTTCATGTCTCCTAAATTACCTAACATATTTTGATAAATGGCATTATACTTTACTTATTTATTTACAGAGCGATGGCAATGTGGATCGGGACATCGCAAAGCGGATCAATACTGGATAGTTTAAGTGGAAACAGGTGACAGGTGTGACGTGCGATAAGCGTATCCCGTGTAAGCTGAAGGGCAAGATTTATAAGACGAGCTCCGTGGCGCAGCGGTCAACACGCCCGCCTGCGACACGGATGGTCCAGGGTTCGATCCCCGGTCAGGTCAAGATGGAAAATGATCTTTTTCAGATTGACCTGGGTCTTGGATGTTTATCTATATATGTATTTATCATCAAATATAGTATCGTTGAGTTAGTATCCCATAACACAAGTCTCGAACTTACTTTGGGGCTAGCTCAATCTGTGTAATTTGTCCGTATATATTTATTTATTATATTTATTTATACTGTCATAAGACCAGCTTTATTGTATGGAGCGGAATGTTGAGCAACCAAAAAGAAGAAACAACATAAGATGCATGTGGCGGAAATGAGGATGCTGAGATGGATGTGTGGAGTAACAAAGATGGACAAGATCCGAAATGAATATATCAGAGGAAGTTTGAAAGTCGCACCAATAGTGGAAAAAATAAAGAGCCATCGTTTAACCTGGTTTGGCCATATCGAGAGAAGGGATGCCGATCACCTGGCTAAAAGAATGTTGCACTTAAATGTGTCAGGAAATAAAGGAAAGGGAAGGCCGAGAAAGTCGTGGAGGGAATGTGTGAGGAATGATATGAAGGAACGGGGAGCTAGTGCCGATATGGTTGGTAACAGGAAACTTTGGAGAGAGTTGACATACAGAGCCGACCCCAAATAGGGAAAAGGCAAGGAAGAAGAAGAAGGCATATAGTTTGAAAATTTGGTTTCCTGATGATTACAGGCGTCAAACTTATTTTAATGTGGCGTCCAAGAAGATTGTGTGAAGATTGCGATAGTGTTCCTATCTCTTTCATAAACTCGGTATGAAAAGAGACAGAGAACATACGGGTCATCTTCAAGGTAAAAATACTCTTCACTTTGTTAAGGCGAAGTGAGTTCACACACTAGCGCCACCCAGCAATTAATTCTATAAGTCCTAAATTATCATCAATCAATACTACAAGTAATTTACTAGGGCATTCAGCAATTAGATTTTTTAAATTTGATATGATTTAGGACTTATAGAATTAATTGCTGGGTGGCGCTAGTGTGTGAACTCACTTCGCCTTAAGAAAGAAAGGTAGAAAAATATTTTATTAGTCACATTTAAAAGAAAAATACATTTAATTTAGAGTTGTACATTTTAATCTATATTATAAAGAGTGAAGCAACAAAAAGGGATCACTCAGCATAATGCAATACACGCAAGGCCAGATCTCCCCAGTGTATAAAATCTCCTTGGGCACCACATTAAACCACCACATTAGGTCACTGGATGGATCACGCACGTCACACGACTGTGTGGTACTGTGCACTGCCGAAAAACTGCCTATATGGCTATAAGGGCATAGAACACGCGTCAATTGAGTTTGAATTTGTGGCCCCCAATTGGACGACATTTCATCGTCTTTACCCTCACCCCAATATTTGTCTTTGGTCTCTATCTATTGCTAAGAGATTGCTGATGCTAATACAAGCATCTTTTGTAGTTTGTGGCTCTGTGCTGTAAGCAATACACCGTTTGTACTATCACTACAAGACTTCAGCCTATTTGAAACACAACAACAAAAAACTATCATTGTCATTTTCGAATCTGCACACACAAAATTTCAAGAGAAACGGTTGAGAAATGCGACCGGTAGAGGAGAACAACCAGACAGGCATACTAAAGATTTTTTTTTTGCCTAAGGTAAAGCAAGCAGACTTCGCGTGTTTAAAACGAAATATATATTATATGGTATCAGTCAAACCAAACCCTAATATTTTAAGTTTCTAAATAGCCAAAGGTTGGCTAGAAGGAAAGCCTTTGTACCTTTCAGAATTTATTTTAATTTACTTTTACATTTTAAGTTGTTTACCAACATAAATCCGATTATTAAGTCTTTAAAATGAAAGGAAAATCTTACCCAACAACTGCGCCAACGACTGCAGGGTGCCTTCAGCCGACGACAGTTGTTCGAGAGTGCGTAGCCGCAGCAAGGCATCTACTTCCCAGCGCCGGGGTGACACTGATCTCAGGGGATCTAAGTCGGCTCCGTTTATGCTTGGCTGGAAAACACCATTTCAAATTATTTCATAGTTTCGACAACCTACTTATAGATTTTGTTGGTCCATCCGAATTTTATGGAGATACCATTTCAAATCATTTCATAGTTTTGGCCAACTACTCTACTCGTAGACTTCCGTGGTCCATCCATTCAGCTTCTCTCCTATTGCCTTAAGAGTTGTTTTCTTACCAGTCTTCAGGTGTGACGGCTCTTTTTAAGATTATAATATAAAAAACATAACGATTTTAGTTTATACGTTTGAAGAATGTAATTACCGAGTAATAAGGATTGACCTTCATTCAGCGAAGGTTGTAAGCGTGTCACCTGATGGTAAGTGATCACCGCTGCCCAGGGGTGTGGCAAGAGTGTTGCCGGCCTCTTATTTTTCCCTCCCAGAGGGGAGAGGGGATGGGCCTCCGGCTCTCTCACTCACCGCTAGCATAGCCGCGATAAAGCTACCTCTCAAACGTCGGTTTTTTGTGAGAGTGTGGTGCTTCCCCGGTCGAGCTGGCCCATTCTGGTACTAGTAAAAGTGAATTTCACCGTAGCGTGGCTCCATTTATCCATCTATCAGCCAGGTCGTCTACTGCTTGACTTAGGCCTCCCCTATAGATCGCCACAAATTGCGGTAGCGTGGCTCTCATCATCATCATCATTTCAGCCGCAAGAAGTCCACTGCTGGACATAGGCCTCCCCCAAGGATTCCCAATATGACCGGTTGGAAGCGGCCTGCATCAAGCGTCTTCCTGCGACCTTTATCAGGTCGTCCAACCACCTGGCCGATGGGTGTCCAACGCTGCGCTTGCCGGTACGTGGTCGCCATTCAAGAACCTTTCTGCCCCATCGGCCATCGGTTCTTCGCGCTATGTGGCTCTACCACAAGTACCACAACTAAAAAATACCACGCCTTTGACACCTAGAAACAAGCCGTGTGGTTACCGGCAGAGTAGAATAGGCCCACTCCAAGTCTTCCTGTGGATGTCATAGATGGCGACTTAGGAAATATGGCGAGTGCATAAATTAAACCATTGAGATCGATACCAGGATAAGTGATGATTTATTAGAAATGCTACTCATAACTTATATACTAAGGAAATATACATAGGTATCGCATTGGTAGGGGAGATCGCTGATTTAGGAATACGTGTATATTCTTACGTGATGTACGTGTCTTGCTAAGTTAACAATATTTAAACACTTCCTGCAGGTACATCACGTTCGTATTCCTAAGGTCGCAATAGTACTCCCCCTTTTGTGAAAAATAAAAACAATTAACAATAAAATTAACGAAAAATTCATAAACTGTAACAACAATAAATTAACAAAAATGTAAAAACTGTAGCGAATGCAAATATGCATAGTGCACGTGCTGAAAAACGCTGTGTAGGCAAATATTTCTGCGCGGCAAATTATGCGTTTATGCATTGACATTGACCCTGTGAATCGTTTTTTTTTTCCTTATACATAGTTGGTAGATATTGCAAACTTCTTATATCTCTTAATATACATTTTGTCAATATGGTCTTGATGCGCAGTCTGAGCTTCTCGTATAGATACGTTTTCACTTGCCAGTTGTTTCAATCCCAGTGAGTCGGGAGATAATTTCTGCTTGCTCGTAGTCTTTTGTGAGACTGTAGAGAGCGATGTCGACTAGCGCCGGTGGAAGTCCTGCCGAAGTGCTCCGCTGAAGAGTGCACAAGCTAAACAAAGCTTACAAACCTCAAAGAGATCTCTCCAACCTAAATGGCCAAGATGGAGAGTGTAGCCCAAATCCTCTGACTGCTCTGGCTAATAAATGGTAAGACCTAATGATGATGATGAAGACAGCTAGAAACATACCTTATCAGTGATCCCCAGCAGTTTCCTCAACTGGGCAATGAAGGTGCCCATGACCTGCCGCACGGTGGGGCGCCACTTGGCGTGGTCTCCGCAGTCAGTGACTTCGGGGTTGCCCAGCATCACACCGCCCCATTTCGGGGACATGAACGCTTGGACTGGTGTTGGTACGCGGTTATCTGGTGAAGAAAATAAATATATATATAAGACTACTTTCGTACATATTGGAACTTTTTTCATCTATTACAATATCCCTCAAAAAAGACCTTCCTCTTCCTCTTCGTGAGCATCTTCAATGCGTGTCTTGCGAATAGCACTGTTCCAGATAGTCCATTAAAAAAATACCGGCCAAGTGTGAGTCAAACTCGCGCAATGAGGGTTCCGTACAATATGCTTCGTGAACACACACACAATGCGCAAAAATGTTTTATTCAATTCACTAGCGCTATCTAGTGGTGTTTTAGTGACTGTGACAGACGAACGGACGGACTGACAGACGGACGGACGGACAGACAGACGCACGAGTGATCCTATAAGGGTTCCGTTTTTCATTTTTTGTACGGAACCCTAAAAACCGGCCTTGATCATCATAGACCGCCAGTGGCGCTCTCTCGCACGGCACGACGTACAACGCCAGGTTGATGGTGGGGAGCGTCGACACCTGCGTGGCGGCTATGTCGTTTACTATGGGTGCTCAGTCCTACCAATCACTAGTATAGATATTATAAAACAAAGTCCCCCGCCGCGTCTGTCTGTCTGTCTGTCTGTTCGCGATAAACTCCAAAACTACCGAACCGATTTTCATGCGGTTTTCTCCAACGGATAGCGTGGTTCTCGAGGAAGGTTTTAGTATATAGTTTGTTAAGTTTTTGTATACATGTGGGATGGAAGAATGAAGGAAAATCCAGAATAAATCTTTAGTAAAATATATTATTTAAAACAACTTGAACTCTTTACATCTTATCTTGACAGCGGATGGCGTGCCACTCACAATCTCTCTTGTACTTCTTCCTAAAGAAAACGTCATGATATTCCGTATTCAAACATCCATCGACTTTCTCATAATTTCATACGAACCTCTTTACTCATCCTACATACATTTATGTATATACCAACGATATTTGTTGGAGGTGTCGTAAAAAAATGAGCCGTTTGGGAGCTTTCAACGAAAACGCTGTCTAAACCCTTTGAGATATAACAAAACAATGTATGGTGGAACTGTGTATATTATTTAGGTCTACAGAAAAGTCCGCGATGGCATATGTCTATATATTAAGGATAACATACTATATTCATTTGAATACTTAAAAAAAACCGGCCAAGTGCGTGTCGGGCCACGCGCAGTGTAGGGTTCCGTAGTTGGGAATGACAACTTTGGGTTCACGCTATTCACACTCGCACCTTACAGTTTTACGACCAAAAACATCTAACAATGAAAAAAGTATGAAATTTTACAGTTTATAAGTTCGTTGTCTATAACTTTTTAGTTTGTACTTAGTATTCAGCTCTGATAGTTTTCCTTTCAACTTCAGTATATATACTACTGCTGTAATTTTTTTCACGTGTCTATATATAACCGTTTAGCAGATAGAGGGGGGGGGGGGGGGACGGGACACTTACCTCTAACAAAAATTCGCACTTTAAAACCAAATATTTCGGAAACGGATCCCTAAATCGAAAAATGGTGTTCTCAACCTCACAATATTTTTGAAAGACCTATTTAACGATACCCCACACGATGGGTAAATAAAGAAAAAAAAATTACTCCCCCACTTTACTTAGGCTTAGCTACACTAAAAAGAAATTTTTTTTCAAGATTTTATTCTACCACTTTTTTGCCATGATTAATATACATACCCATACCAAATTACAGCTTTCTGGTTCATATAGTCTCTGCATAAAACCGCGGACGGACAGACAGACAGACAGACAGACATGGCGAAACTATAAGGGTTCCTTGTTTACTACGGAACCCTAAAAATGGGCAAGCCCAAACCATCAGAGCTAGAAATTTGAAATTTTGCTCACGTATGCCTCTTATGACGTAAGCATCCACTAAGGAAGGATTTTTCAAAATTCATCCTCTAAGGGGGTGAAATAGAGGATCAAAGTTTATATGAAACTCCTTGCACATATTTGTATGAAATTTCGTGTGAATTGAGAACGGCAAAAAGAATGAGTAACATTTTTAATAGTTTCCCGAAATTAAACCTCTAAGGAGGTAAATCGGGGTATATGTTTAGTTTACCGCTTTGTAGCGTCATATTTTATAATACCCGCATTCCAAACCTGAAGTCACCGAGGACGAAGTCGCGGGTAACTGCTAGTATAATTATAAGATGTTAAGCTATACGGACCTTGTTCATCATAGACGGCCAGTGGCGCCCTATCGCACGGCACGACGTACAACGCCAGGTTGATGGTGGGGAGCGCCGACACCTGCGTAGCGGCTATGTCGTTTACTATGGGTGCTCAGTCCTACCAATATAATTATAAGGTGTTAAGCTGTACGGACCTTGTTCATCAAAGACGGCCAGTGGCGCCCTCTCGCACGGCACGACGTACAACGCCAGGTTGATGGTGGGGGTCGCCGACACCTGTGTGTCGGCTATGTCGTTTACTATGGGTGCTCAGTCCTACCAATATAATTATAAGGTGTTAAGCTATACGGACCTTGTTCATCATAGACGGCCAGTGGCGCCCTCTCGCACGGCACGACGTACAACGCCAGGTTGATGGTGGGGAGCGCCGACACCTGCGTGGCGGCCCTCTCCTCCAGCCGCGTGAGGAGGAGGTGTAGCTTGTCCTGGCGCACGGCAAAGTGACGACCCCAGTCACTGGTGTCCTTTACCTGTAATAAATTATTTAGTACGAAAATATTGAAATGAGTCACAGCGTCACTGTCATCGGCAACCACGTATTATTTATATTTTAACTTACAGTCCCACATTTTAGTTATGAGGTTCACGGGAGAGTAGAATAATAGGACCACTCCAAATCTTTCCGTGGATGTCGTAGAAGGCGACTTGGGAAATACAAGCTAAACAAAGCTTATAAACTTCAAAGCGACTTCTGAACCAGAGTGGAGAGTGTAGGCCAAATCCTCTAACTGCTCTGGCTCAATATGGCTCTGGTAGTACAGAGAGGGTAGTGCTCCTGCAGTGGAGACTAAAAAGACCTGATAATGATGATGTGTCTACTTTATCCTCCACGTAAAATTCGTGGACGTGGAACTCCCTACCATGCTTTTTCCGAGTACAACAGTGTAGTCTCTCCTGTCCCAAATGTACATGAGATAGTACGTAAGATAGAAATACATTGATTTATTCTTTGCAATTTTAAAAAGATGATTTAAAATAAGTAAATAAAAATCTATGACTTGCTAATAGATTAAGCTCTCCCACGTCGTCTGGCAGGTACTTGCAACCACTAGAATGGTCTGGCTGTTTACATATATTTTTTAAACAATTGAAAGAATGTTCCCTCAAAATTGTAACCTTGTGGCAGCAGGTTATGAATTACCGTCCCAATGACAACTTTGCTATCGTCTGGCACACACTTGCAACCCTCAAAAAAGGTTGGCGATTTTACACTTAAGCATACTTAAATTATAACATATTAAAATTGTAGCCTTGTGGCAGAAGGTGACGAAAAAAATTTTTTTGCATTTTCAAAAATTTTTGGGATGATGACGCAACCGCGATATACCTGCCAGACCGGTACTTTTATAACTAGCCGATAAGAAAATATCATTTAAAAAATTTCTAGCTTTGTGGGAAACGGGTTAGTCAGATGGTTCACGAGCTCTCCCACTATAAGTATCGTAAGGATGACACCCTACCTCCTTCGCCTGAAAGTCGAAGTCCAGTAGAAACAGCCACTGCGACGAAAGAGTGAAGTTGTGAAGCTCGCTCAGCTCATCCACAAACGATCCTATATAGTCTGTCGAGAGCAAAAACATATTGCATTCTGTTTTATACTATTTTATATTTTATGAACTTCACCGAGGTTTCGTAGATTATGCCAAATATCCAATAGGCTTGTTCCCTAAATAAATTCTTTATAAAATAATACAGCCGTCTGTTAAATTATTGAATAACTAGCTGTTACCCGCGGCTTTGCCCGCGTGATATATAGCTAATGTCCTTCTCAGTACCCTAACCTATATGTTTGCAAAATTTTGTGATGATCGGTGCAGTAGATACGGCGTGAAAGCGGAACAAACAAACAAACTCACTTTCTTTATTATATTAGTTAGGAAGTGAGGATTAGGATATTGGACACGTATTTTTTCTTTTCTCAATGAATTAAAATTCGATAAAGATATATTAAGTAGCTCGTTTAATTTCCGCGTGACGTCGCTGACTTTTTGCCGGCCTGTTGTGTTTTGTATAAGCCCCACTCCTGCACTTTGAAGCACTTTATATTTATAATAATCTTTAATATTTTTCGATAATCTATTAGACGGATGTATTATTTTTAAAACATTTTTTTTTAAGGAAACATGCCTATTTAAAGAGATACAAAGTATCGGTGATGTACGGTATACAGTTAACAAAAAGCAATCAAAGATGGCGTTGGTCCTTCAATGGTGAAGGAAGAAATCCAGATGGCAAATCCCAAATTTGTCTTTCTAAAAGATCGAAGAATTAAATGTATTACCTTCCATCGCCTCTCCAGCGTTGAATTCCACCGTCATTTTATCCGGTCTCGGGTGCACCACAGACAGTACGATGTGGTAGCCGACGCCAGGCGGGAACCTGGTGCGGCGCGCTGCGTCGGCGGAGTCCGAGCGCGCGCCCTCGAGGGTTGATGTCTGGTAGACCCACTGCTTCAGGACTTCAACGAGGGTTGATGATGCTGGAGAGAAATTGTCATGATTTGTTTAATTAAATTGCTATGGAATCTGTGTACATAATCAATTAGAAAAGAAGGATTGTATAAAACAATAATAATCCCTCACAGAGGCTTATGTCACTGGATCGAAGACCACAAAGACAACAAACTTTTTCCAGACAACAAAACGTCTGGATACAGCAGTAGCGGCGCTCTCTGCGGAGCTCCTCTCAACAGAGAACGCCGCTGCTCATGCTCCTGCAGTGGAGACTAAAAAGGACCTGATGATGATGACTTTATATACCTTACAGAGCCAAATGTTGCTGGATCGAGGACTACGTATAACCAGATACGTACCTTTAGCATCCCTGAAGAATGCCACCCTTTCTCCAGACAGCCAAACGTCTGCATACAGCGGTAACCTCTGCACCACGTAGAAGGAGTTATGTTTAGTGATGTCATAGTTCTTGGCAACTTCCTCTATGGCTTCCGTCTCGTCAGTCACGGAGTCCAGGTTGTGGTGAAGCTGGTCGGAGATGATGACCTTCTTCACGTTCAGTTTTATTACTTCTGGAAATACAGAGATATTATGTTAAGGAAACTACTCTCTCGCTATGGCTTCCATTCTCGCTTGAACCCAAGTACAAGTAGACTTCTACTCATTGAAGTACCGGCGCGCTAATCGCGACAAAGTTAATATCGAATTATATGCCTTTTCGCTCTTGAACTATATAACGATGGTACCGGCACGATAGTAAGTGTTATTCAAACCGAGTTGTGAGCATACAATAGCACAAAAAAGTGTCGTGTTATACTAATTTTAAATTTCCGATATTAAAAGTAATTCATTTCTGAGGCAGTTTAGCAAAAAGTGATTAAGTTTGTGTAAAAATTTATAACATTTATAAATACATACATATCATCACGTCTCTATCAAAAGTAAAAAGCTTAAGACCGTTACTGTCTATAGCAAACTCTATAGCAAATGTCTTTAAGGTTTTTAACATTTATTCAGTTTATATCGAAAGACCGACTCGCGACCACAGATCCACTAGTACACAACAGTTACTACTAAAGACACGTTATAATTTTCAAATTAAAATCTATTTTCGGACAACAAGATCCATTCATTACAAACATACATAACTTTCGAGTCTTACTACACTTACTCTGATCCTGAAAGGACTTCTCGATGAGTCCTGCGATCTCCGCGGCAGTAGGCTCATCATTCGCCAGCACAGTGAGGTCAGTGGCAATGGTGAGCGCCTGGCTGTCGAAGGCGATGATCTTGTTGTATGGCAGCGACACCCTGAAAAATATGGAGTGTGGAACCTCATGCAGAAACACGCTTGTACGATTTGACTACATGCAGAAAGCACAGCTGGCAGAAATCTCTATTCGTAGACAGCACGTTTTGCCTAAAACACTGTTGGTAGATATCTCGGTTCCTAGAAAGCACTATTGACAGAAAACACTGTTGGTATATATCTCGGTTCCTAGAAAATACTGTGGATAGAAATCACTGTTGGTAGATATCTCGGTTCCTAGGAAAAACTTTTGACAAAAATAGTACTTTTAGGGGACACCTGGCCTGCTCGGGATGATGTAGTCCACGGGCGAGATGTCAACTTCTTAGTACGCTTTCATTTATTATTCACCCAGAACATGAGATCGAGAGTACCTGTCTTTAGTGAATATTAAATAAAACTTTAAACAAATGAAGTACATTGTTTAAAGTTTTATTTAATACTAGCTGATGCCCGCGACTTCTTGTAGCAGTCCAAACGTTGCCAAAAGGGCATGTCCCAGTTGCGGGTGACCCGGAGCTGCTGGGCGGTCACCATATGAGGTAATCGTACTCTAACACTCCATCCCAGTTGAGAGGGCCACACTGTAAAATTGTCGATATAAAATTTGACATTGTTCTGTATCAGATGTTCTAATCTTCGATTTTTGTACCGCAACAAAAATACTAATCAGGCTGAACAACTTTTGCAACAGCGTCATTTTTATATTTCCTATGGTTTACCTGGACCATTATGTTTCTGCATCAGGTGTTCCAAATCTTCAATTTAAATACCTCAACAAAAAATGCTCATCAAATTGAATAACTTTTGCTAAGGCGTCATTTTTATATTTCTTATAGTAAATTACCTGGACCATTATGTTTCTGCATGAGGTGTTATAAATCTCAGATTTTTTATACCTCAACAAAATGCTCATCAGGCTTAACAACTTTTGCTAAGGCTCCACTTTTATATTTCTTATAGTTCATCTGGACCATTATGATGCTGCATCAGCTGTTCCATTTTCCAAAATCATTTCAACCCCATTGCCTAGGCTTTGTAGCTATATAGCAAAAAAGTTTCATTCGAATCCGTCAAATATTTCCGGTGATAAGCGTGATCATACTATATACAAATAAAAAAAAAATCGTTCACTTTTATTCTTTTTAAGTGTCCTTTTATCCATTTCAGTCAAAAATATTAAATGTACAGAAAAAATATTTTTACTGTTTTATTATATGTATTAGATTCACTATAGTTAAAGACAAGTTCTTGTGTATATGTCGCAGTCATCTGGTTGAATCTGCTATTTGATTGAATGACTAGCGCGTTCATTGAATGACCACGTTTAATTGGATGACTAGGCCAAACGTTGATTGAACAAGCGTCGCTCAACGTCCAACTAGTTAGCGGGTTGTAACATAGCCCTTTGAACATAGCGGACATAAAATCAGTCAGGTGATTCAAATTTAGTTCATTTTTTTACCACTGCGGCGCTAGTAGTCACCAAAACAAATATGGCGTCAAACAGCTCGAACAGATGGCACGATGTTGATATGTTTTCGATTAAATTTTCTTAAAGGTGCGTTATTTGTAATAAAATAGTATGACATTACGGATATACCAATTACAACGCCGCCGCCGGCTACATTAAAAACTAAAAAAAAATGAAATCATGCTACCACCAAATATTACAAAGTCGGCTAAGATTCAACGACTTCGCTAAATGACATTCATTCAGTCAAGACGTTGAACGTTACATTCGACGACTTGACGAGCTGTCCTTCAGTCATTCAATTGAACGTCGCCATTCAATGAACGCGCTAGTCATTCAATCAAATAGCAAATTCAACCAGATGACTGCGACATATACCTTTTTCTTGCATATGCAAAATGTAAAATGACTCTTTTGAAATCGAATTTGAATAAATGCAAAATGACTCATATTGCATTTATTTTGTTTATAAAAAAAATTATTTAAATTTTGCCAAAGCCAGATTTGCTAAAGTTAGGATATATAATAACATCAAGAATTCTACTTGTTCTAAAGGGCGAGGTGTTTTAGTGAAAATGACATTAATTTTTTTCCAATTTAAATATCTTATAACCAGGCCATATTTCCCTTCCCTTATTGTTTGAAAAGGGACAAGTCACTCTATCTCATCTATGGGACGAATATAAACATAGCGTACTAGAAAGTTGACATCCGCCGGTGGACCACATCGTAAGCGGGCCAGATGTCCCCTAAAGGTATTTTTTTGTCAAAAGTGTTTCCTAGGAACCGAGATATCTACCAACAGTGATTTCTATCCACAGTATTTTCTAGGAACCGAGATATATACCAACAGTGATTTCTGTCAATAGTGCTGTCTAGGAACCCAGATATCTACCAACAGTGTTTTAGGCAAAACGTGCTGTCTACGAATAGAGATTTCTGCCAGCTGTGCTTTCTGCATGTAGTCAAATCGTACAAGCGTGTTTCTGCATGAGGTTCCACACTCAAAAATATGAAACATTTTAGACTATTGAAGCCATATAATATACCAGTTGCTTTTCTTCCCGCGCAGACCGTAAAAGCCGGTCAAGGGATTAGGCGAAAATCTAAGGAATCATATTAGTAGTAAATGCGGCTAGCAACCCATTACTATTTTGATTCCTCTTTCCACCTTTACGCCTACCACAATGCCAAATGTGGCCTTTGACCTTGGCTCTGTCTACCCCGCAAGGGATAAAGACGTGATAATATGTCAATATATGTATGGAAGCCAAAATTAGCTAGATCAAGGGCTGTATACAGAAAACGTTGTTCATATTGACTGGCTGAAACACCCTTTTGAGGATCGGATAGGGTTAAAAAATATAAGCTAAACAAAGCGTATAAAAATCAAATAGTAGGCAAAATCCTCTGACTGCTCTACTAATATATGGCTCTGGTAGTACAGAGAGGGTCGTGCTCTTGCAGTGGAGATTAAAAAAGACGATGAAACAAAGAAAGCAGGAAAATTTTTATTATTTTCCCTATGTGAATGAAATCTAATCTCAAATATTTATTAAAAAATAAACAAACACCTAGATAGCCTGATGGTTCAGGTTCAGGTCATGTATTTTTAAACCCATTATTTTTATCACTTTAGCTCGTAAAGTTTTGTTTAAATTATTTCGTCCTCCAAGTCCGATACTCTTTGTTTTATAGGTTTTTTATCGAACCAACTTTATTAGGTGCGAGAGTTCAGCATGATTTCGATTTATTATCTAAAAATTATCATTACTTTTTTTAAGTATAAAAAATGTAAACAATTAATTAGAGAAGTAAATAAGAATAAAGATTAACTACGAGTAATAAACATCCGTTTATATATTTTAAAAAAAGGTTTTTCTACCAAATATTATTAAATAAATAAAAAATAAAAGATAGCCATAGCTATTCAGCGCGGCTACGCAGCAAGTGTTTTAGGTAGGGTAGGCACTTTTGCACCAGAAACGTTAAGAGATGGGTTATAAATCCGCCTGTATAATTTTTTTTGACTTGTTTCTTTTATAACAGAACTATGTAAATTTATAAAATTAGTTATTAATAGTTTAATTTATAGTTTGTCTGAATAAATTCGTCATTAATTGGAATCTTGTAAAACAACAAAAATAAAAATATAAGAAAATTATAGATAATAATACTATGTCATCCATGGGACATGCAAGTGAATAGTAAAATAACAAAGTTATTATAATAAGGAAATAAGACATGGAAAAGAATCCACGCGGGCAGGACTCGAACCAGCAGTTTTGCCCATGTGTCCAATGGGCAGGAATTTTATCCCATGTCTTATTTCTTTACTTGAATAAGAGTACAATCAAAATAGCATTGTGAATGCAGAATAATACCTATAAAATAACTAAGTTTAATATTTCTAATTTAATAAGTAAACAAGAGGACTGAACGTCAAAAATAATGAGATGTGTTTGCTATTATTGTTATCTTGTATCGCACATCACCTGCCTCGAAGCCAGGCGATAAAAAGTTGCGTAGGCGTGGTTGACACCTCGGACATCAAGGTGTCTGTTTGTTCATTGTTTGATAAACAAAATAAACAACTAATATTATAAAGAGAAAAGATTTGATCGTTTGGTTGTTTGTTTGTTTGCATTGCATTAAATTTATTCACCTTATAGAAAGCTTATTTATTTGCGGGTGATAGGCTATAATATACGCGGACGAGGTTGCGGGGAAGTTGCTAGAGATAAAATTAAATAATAATTAATTTAAATACGATTTTGTCGCGTTTATTACATTATTTCCATAACGTTCATTACATTATTACTGTTTTATATTCTTGCAAAAGAAAACTGATACATTCCAAAAATAATTCGCGAGGCTATTGAAATTAAAAAACCGGCCAAGTGCGTGTCGGGCCACGCGCAGTGTAGGGTTCCGTAGTTGCGCATAACAACTTTGAGTTCTCACACTGTTTACACTCGCACCTCACAGTTTAACGACCAAAAACATCTAACAATGAAAATTGTATGACATTTTACATTTTCCAGTACATTTTATAAGTTGGTTGCCTATAACTTTTTAGTTTGCACTTAGAACTCAGCTCTGATAGTTTTCCTTTCAACTACAGTATACATACTACTGATGTAATTTTTTTCACGTATCCATATATAACCGTTTAACAGATAGAGTGGGGGACACTTACCTCTAACAAAAATTTTCACTCTAAAACCAAATATTTCGGAAACGGATCCCTAAATCGAAAAATGGTGTTCTCAACTTCACAATATTTTTTAAAGACCTTTTTAACGATACCCCACACGAATTCACACGATGTGTAAGTAGAGAAAAAAAAATACTCCCCCACTTTACTTGTATAAGAGCTACCCTAAAATTTATTTTTTTTTGAAGATTTTTTCTACCACTTTTTTGCCATGATTAATATACATACCCATACCAAATTACAGCTTTCTAGTACTTATAGTCTCTGAATAAAACTGCGGACGGACAGACAGACAGACATGGCGAAACTATAAGGGTTCCTAGTTTACTACGGAACCCTAAAAACATCCTAATTTAAATAAAGAGAATGGTTGGCAGTTACTACCAGCTTGGGATCCAGTAAAGTGTTTGAAACGTTAGGTGTAAAAATAATATATAAACGCAAAAAACCTAATTAAAAGTTATTTTATTTAAATGTGTAAACATCGCGAAAATATTAATAAACATTTTTTTGGCAAATAAAAATACTTCTATTTCTACTAAAAACCCGCTGTGGCAGTTCATACTACTCAAAAATTGTTGCCTATGGTTGGCCGTTAGCCGGCTATCTTTAACTATTAACAGCAGTTCATGAAATGGTTTCAAGAGTTACTCGTATTTAGGGCCTAAAACAAAATTTTAAATGACCTCTCCGTTTTCTTTCATGTTTTATTTATACCAAATGCGCAGCACTAAACCCCGAAAAATTCCCAGCAGTGAGGCACAAAGAATACATACCTGTAACCTGTACACTACTGTGGTCTTTCACCACAGCGGCAAGCCAAAGAATAACGCCAGGGAAGGAGTACCTATCTCCTCCACCAGGATGGATAGGGGGGATAACAATAAGGACAGCTACGAAGGAGTTTTTATCAGGATAAATGATGTAGGGTCTAGCTCACCCAGATCCTGATAGAGCTAGCCTTAGATAAAATGATAGTAAAGAAGTGAAGTAAAGAGTTAGTAGTAGACAGGAAATCACACAGAAGCGCAAAAGCTAACTTGATATATAATTATTTTAAATGCAATTTAGTCTAAATAAAGGTGCAAATATTTGAGAAATGAGGTGAAAAGCAAAATGCAGCATGAAGGTATCATGCAGCATCGTTATAACGGTGTAGGTACCTGTAAACCTCGGTGGTTTTCCACCATAGCGGCAGGCCGATGACGATTAGCACGCCCACGAACGACGCACTGGCCCACATGCGGCTCCATTCTGAAAAAAAAAAGATAAAGTGTACTTTAGTGCTATCATCTACAGATCAGTAAAGTTTTCCTTGGTGGTTTTTCTTCTGTCATCTGCACGTTTTGACATTTTCCTCTTGTAAGTTGCCTGCGCCTACTCAGGTAATGGCGCGTACATGGCTGTAGTATGTATTTGACTTTCACTTGTTAAAGTATTTTCATTATCAGTGGAATCTAGGTACGGATACATTTTCCGCTTACTGCAGTTTGCCGCATTTATTTTCTCAAAGAAATATGTATACTACGTGTATGTAGCATTTGTGTGATATGTCCTTATATATTTATTAATAAAAAAAAATGAAAAACATACATTGTGTGTTTCACGGGCTGTACAGGAATTACAAACTCGGACTACTAAAAGTCTTCATGACTTAATGTTTTATTTACCACCCTTCTTACATCATGTGCTATAACGTCTTTTAGCAATTAAGAACTTATTATTATTATATTATTCTTGTCAGTTAATTTTATTTCGCCTCAAAATTCTTAGTCACGTAGGTTTTCCGCATATTTTCAAAACAAACTTCGCGCAACTCAGTTTCCACGTACGCAATTATGTAATAAGAGTGTCTTGGACACAATGGCCAAAGTTTACATAATAAGCTCATTGCGGGTTGAAATATCACCTCAAACTTGGAGTGTCTTTATGAACTGCCTCTGTGGTCCAGTGGTTAGGGCGTTCGCCTAATGACTCGGAGGTCGTGGGTTCAAATCCCATCGGGTAGCTTTGTGAAAGCTTTTTGCCAGTCTGGTTTGGATATTGCAGGATTATCTGATTATCCTAAAAGAAAGATGATTTCGAGCTTTGGAGGGCACGTTAAAAGCTGTGGGTCCCGAACGCCATGTAGCTTTTGACAACACTAAAGTCGTGGATATAATCCAGTAGGCAATTTAGTGTGGGCTGTGTGGGACGTCCCTCTGCCAGGTGGACCGATGACTTGAGAAAGGTCGCTGGTAGTGGCTGGATGAGGAAAGCGGAAGATCGTGCCTTGAACATACCGTAAATCAATTCTCAGAGGGTTTATCAAAATTAGCTGAACCGTTTACTTTTTGACAGATTTTCGGGTAGCGTAAACAGCGTGTAAATTAAACCTCTACATAGTCTTGAAGGAGTGACTTAGACCATTCATATTAACAACTTTTCCTATGGAACCACTGCTGGCAACTCTTGAACAGATTTTTTTTTACTTTCCCATACTCCTTGCCAGCTGATAGCTTTAGTATGAAAATGTCGAAAATTATTATGAGTTCCCAACATTGATCCCATAGAAAAGTTCATATTGACGGACTGAGTCACTTTAAGGGAACGTCAAGGGTCAATTTACAAGCTGTGAACAACTCCAAGTTGCAATCGGCGACATCTGAACCTCGTTTCATTACAATTACGTATTTATTGCGCATGCGCATACGTTTCGCGCGCGGCTATCAATGGCGGGGTCGGGTGTCAAATGTGCCAATGGGTGTTAATAGGGGGCAATTTACATATGCAGCGACACGTGCCGTGCCGGATCGAGGACAGAGATGCGCTGTACCCTGGAACCTAGGGCACTCACATTTAGTCTTGTTCTTCTTTTTGCCGTGTCAATTGCTAAAACTATATTTTGTTTTTCCAGGAGGTCGCCTGTTTGAGACCCCTCTCCGATAACTTAATTATTAAGTCGGTTTTTGAGCAACTACAGGGACATAAAGGGCACGAGAGGAGATGTGTCATAGTCTGTTCTTCATGACCGCACTGACATTGAGCTTCCGTCTGATCAATGTAGCCCCACCGTGCTGCTAAGTTATTCCTGCATCGTCCACATTTAGTCTGAAACACTAACCCAAGCTAGCCGTGTAGTTCCCGGCAGAGTAATATAGGACCACTCCAAGTCTTCCCGTGGATTTTGTCAAGGCAACTTAGGGAACACAAGCTCAACAAAGCTTATAAACATAAAGAGGTGCGCTGTACCCTGGAACCTAAGGCACTCACATTTAGCCTGAAACACTACCTCAAGTTAGCCGTGTGGTTCCCGGCAGAGTAGAATAGGATCCAAGTCTTCCCGTAGATTTCGTAGCAGGCGTAGGGAACACAAGCTAAACAAAGCTTTTAAACTTAAAAGAGACATCTCCAGTCCATCTGGCCAGCATGGAGAATGTAGGCCAAATCCTTTGGCTGCTCTGGCAGTACAGAGAGGGTCGTGCTCCTGCAGTGAAAACTAAATAAAATACCTGATTAGGGGAGTAATCGTCAATGGAAAGCTGGGATGAAAAAGACTAAAGAAGAAGATGGCAGAACATCTAATACTAAAAGTTTGTCAGATGACTTTAAGCAAATTTTAAAATCTAACACTTGTGTTCGCCACTTACAAATACTAAAAACAAACAACCAACAACCGTATTGTATGTGTCGGTATCCGTCTAAGGCACCGTAGCCCTTAAACGAGTGAACCGATTGGGATGCGGTTTCTTTATTCGAAAGCAGGTTTCTTGGCAATGCTTCTTAAATATGTTTTATTAAAATCGGTTCTGCCGTTAACAAAATGGAGGCATACTCGTGTCGAGGTCTCTTAATTTTTTAATTTTATTCGACAGTTGCCTCTTCTCTTGATTTGTGTTGTGAGTCCCAAGAAAATGTAATGATATCGCGCGTAGTCGGATTTAATAGCACTGATTGGCACAACCTCAAACGCGTACTTTGACCAATGCGCCAGCGAATTCTCCAATGGCTATACACAGCAAATTATTATGGTGACGTCACCAATAATGGCTGCTGGCGTTCAACCTGCTCAATTGATTCAATCGTGGGTCATGTTCATTTGGGTGTGATGTGTCAAAATATATAGAGAAGTAGTGTCTTGGGAAATACAGAGAAATATGCTTAAACACTGAATGCACCAGTTCATTATATTGTACTAGCTGTTACAAGCGGTTTCGCCCGCCTTATATATAGCCTATGTTCTTCTCAGTACGCTAACCTATATGTATGCATAATTTCATGATGATCGGTTAAGTAGATACGACGTGAAAGCGTAACAAACAAACAAACTCACTTTCGCATTTATAATACTTATTAGTTGAGATGGGATAGTTGGGATTTGCCCTGGGCATTTGCGGCGACAGTTTAGTCGGTATTGTAGATTGGCTGATCCTCTTCCTACAAAATGGAAATGGCTATTCCCAGCTACTCAATAACAAAAATAAATTCATCATCATCATCATCAGATCTTCTTTAATCTCCTCTGAAGAAGCATGACCCTCTCTGTACTACCAGAGCAATATAGTAGTCAGAGGATTTAGCCTACACTCTCGCACCCAGGCCAGACTGGTTGGAAAGGTCTCTTTAATGTTAATAAGCTTTGTTAGCTTGTGTTTCCTAAGTCGCCTTCTACGACATCCATGGGAAGACTTGGAGCGGTTCTAATTTACTCTGCCGGGAACCACACGGCTTGGACTGGTCCTATTCTACTCTGCCGGGAACCACACGGCTTGGAGTGGTCCTATTCTACTCTGCCGGGAACCACACGGCTTGGAGGCGTCCTATTCTACTTTGCTGGGAACCACACGGCTTGGAGTGGTCCTATTCTTCTCTGCCGGGAACCACACGGCTTGAAGTGGTCCTATTCTACTCTGCCGGGAACCACACGGCTTGGAGTCGTCCTATTCTACTCTGCCGGGAACCACACGGCTTGGAGTGGTCCTATTCTACTCTGCCGGGAACCACACGGCTTAGAGGCGTCCTATTCTACTTTGCCGGGAACCACACGGCTTGAAGTGGTCCTATTCTACTCTGCCGGGAACCACACGGCTTGGAGTGGTCCTATTCTACTCTGCCGGTAACCACACGGCTTAGAGTGGTCCTATTCTACTCTGCCGAGAACCACAAGGCTTGGAGTCGTCCTATTCTACTCTGCCGGTAACCACACGGCTTAGAATGGTCCTATTCTACTCTGTCGGGAACCTTACGGCACCAATAAATTCAGACGATGTCTCCAAAACTAAAGAGGATCTAAAGATGCTCTCTGGCTCTCTAGGAAACTTTATGTCATAAACATGGTTTTGATATTATTATAGTCTTGAAGGGTTGATTAATTACAATGTCGTTGAACTTGAACAACAGTTTCGTTGTTAGAACATCAACGCTCTGTTCAAACTAGGTTAAGTTAGGAGCTGGCCATACCAGTTCCTCAATGTTTTTCTAATATTTAGACTGGCTTGTATCCGCGGCTTGGCTCGCGTATAATTTTGGCGTCATTCAAAGCAAATCCTACGGGAACAGCTCTTCTTTTTGGGATGAAAGGTATGCTACATTGGATACCTTTTCCTTTCTTGCCGTGTGGTTCCCGGCAGAGTAGAATAGGACCACTCCAAGTATTCCCGTGGATGTCGTAAAAGGCGACTTAGGAAACACAAGCTAAATAAAGCTTACAAACATCAAAAAGACCTCTCCAACCCGTCTGGCCAGCGTGGAGAGTGTAGGCCAAATCCTCTGACTACTCTGGCTAATATATTGCTGTGGTAGTACAGAGAGGGTCGTGCTCCTGCAGTGGAGACAAAGAAAAAAGACCTGATGGGTAGATGGATTGGATACCTTTCATCCCAGAAAGAATCCCATGATGATGAATGAAATGATTTAATGTGAATTAAAATTTAATATAATGTGATGATTGTGACATGCACAGTTACTTCAAAGAAATAAAGGAAAAAGTGGGAAGTGTATCATACCAGGGTGTTAAGAGATTGGCAGAGGATAGAGACAGATGGAGGGAGCTCCACCGACAAGAACTTAGCTCTTAAATTTTGATGATGATGATGTGATGATTGTGAAGAGTTGACATGTAACGAATGTTATGAAGATAATCAATAAACAATATTAGCTGCGAGCTGTGCAATGCGCGCCCCGCTGAATCTGACATTGTGTACTGCGCATCGACTCGCGCAATGTTCCGAGTAAACAATATTAGCTGCGAGCTGTGCAATGCGCGCCCCACTGAATCTGACATTGTGTACTGCGCATCGACTCGCGCAATGTTCCGAGTAAACAATATTAGCTGCGAGCTGTGCAATGCGCGCCCCGCTGAATCTGACATTGTGTACTGCGCATCGACTCGCGCAATGTTCCGAGTAAACAATATTAGCTGCGAGCTGTGCAATGCGCGCCCCGCTGAATCTGACATTGTGTACTGCGCATCGACTCGCGCAATGTTCCGAGTAAACAATATTAGCTGCGAGCTGTGCAATGCGCGCCCCGCTGAATCTGACATTGTGTACTGCGCATCGACTCGCGCAATGTTCCGAGTAAACAATATTAGCTGCGAGCTGTGCAATGCGCGCCCCGCTGAATCTGACATTGTGTACTGCGCATCGACTCGCGCAATAACCGAGCGGCCATAAAGTTTGACCGCATTTATTTTCAAGTCTTGTCTAGTCTAGTCCTAACGTCATTAGTTACGGGTCATAGGTTGGCCTCTAGCGCTAGTCTAGGCCTCGCGTTGTTCAATTCAATGTCCATTTGTTCAAAGATATGACATGATATTCCTGGAATTGTCAATGGCAACATAAATTACTTTAGTAGGTATCTACAGAGCAAACAAGTTATTTAATTTAAAAATTAAGAACCCGACTGACCATTAGCAATAGCTAAGTTTCAAACTATGGTTGTGATTCTAATATACATTTAAAAATTGTTTTTTTGTTTATTATATCCTTTTTATCTTTTCCTCTCCTACCCGTCTGGCCAGCGTGGAGAGTGTAGGCCAAATCCTTTGACTACTCAAGCTAATATATGGCTCTAGTAGTACAGAAAGGGTCGTGCTCCTGCAGTGGAGACTGGAAGGACCTGATGATGATGATGATGATATCCTTTTTAGGCATTTGGGTACACCTTAAATCGTGCTGTTACTATAACGACTATCGATATCTATATATCGACTTTTAATACACAGAAGAAATCACACAAAAAACCTCATTGCTGCCTTTTCAAAGATGTTTTTATCTACCACTTATACACTACGACCTTCGATATGGTGCCCTGTCGATATTGCATCCGTCGATACAGTAACCCTTCGCTGCAGCACACCTTCGATATTATGCCTGTCGATACGCCATACCGTCGATATGCTGACCAGTCGATGCTGCGACCATCCATATGAGGTACTTTCGCTACAGTAACCTGTCGATGGAGCGTTGTCGATGCAGCGACCATCGATGTAGTGGCTAGCGATACTATGACCCCATGAAATTTTGCATACACGTTGTCTGGAGTTCGGAGAAGGGCATAGGCTCCTTTTCATCCCGGAAAAAAGTACTATTCCCGAGGGCGAAACCAGTTATTCATAACTAGTAATTTTCCCGCGACGTCCCTTTCTAAGTATAGGTGGAAGAACTTTGAAAATAGTTCCAGTACTTTATTCAGTATTCCAGTATTTTTATGTGTTTTCTCGAAAGGTTGCCTGGAAGAAATTGCTTTCGCGATAAGGCCGCCTTTTGAGCATTTTCTATTCATAAGAGATTTTATTATGTTTCTTTTGTTAATTATGTGTTCAATAAAGGGTTTCTATCTATCTATCTCCAGTATTTTTATGTGTTTTCTCGAAAGGTTGCCTGGAAGAAATTGCTTTCGCGATAAGGCCGCCTTTTGAGCATTTTCTATTCATAAGAGATTTTATTGTTATGTTTCTTTTGTTAATTATGTGTTCAATAAACGGTTTCTATTCTATCTACTTTCGGAGCCTATTCAGTAAATACAAACAAACAAACATTCAAATCTTTCGTCTTTATAATATTAGTATGGAGTAAAAACCTGCATACATGTTAGATGTTTATCTATATAAGTATCTATTATAAATATAGTATCGTCAAAGACAATATAATACTAACGTAATAGACTGCCCACCTCATACAAAAATATTGGACCAAATTAAGGTTGCGAAAAGCAGGCGAATGTATGGCGCAGGAGAGTTGCTTGCTACTCGATACTAGATGGCGGTAATCTGCGTTAGCCTTTAACTTACTAAATATACGGTGTCATTTTTAGATATTATGCCTAAAATATTGTTTTGATTTTGAATCATGTTTTTATATTCTCATAATACGGTAGATACAATGTTGTGTAGTTTTGAATGGCGCCATCTAGGCGAGTCACTGAGAACAAATCGTACGATTAAGGCGTTGAGACCACAAGTATCGTTGAGTTAGTACAGGTTGCGCCAAACTTTATTGCGAGTCGGATATTAGCTGTGAGCTGCGCGGTACGCGCCCCGCCTCCCCGCGCACGCTCCGCTTAACCTAATATTGTGTACTGCGCATCGATTCGCGCGATGTTCGGACTCGCAATAAAGTTTGGCGCGCAGCTTGTATCCCATAACACATGTCTCGAACTTACTTTGGGGCTAGCTCAATCTGTGTGATTTGTCCTTATTTATCTATGTTCAGGTTTTCTTAGAGTGCCATCCGTTCTCGATTGACTCTTTGTGAACGTGACGTCGATAATAAAGTGCGAACTATAAAATAAATATACTTTACCAAAAATCTAGTAGTTGCCGCATTAGATAAGGAATATTGCAAAAAATATGAAAAACAACGTGTCTAAATGTTTAGCGCCTTTTTCACATGTTACGCTGACAGTATTTATTTTTTACAGAAATCTAATATACTGTATCCATATATGGACCGAGTTTCTTTTGGCTTATTTTTCTCAGCAGTGGTCGTTCCGAAACACTACTAGTTTGTCGATTTTATAAATATAAAAAATATGACGTTCAAAAATAGATACATGTTATACAAACTTGAATACAAAATTGTATTGTATATGTGGTGTGCGTTTCTGGCCTAGAATATGGGCCCGCTAATGCTGTAATACGATTTTGCGAAAGTATTTCGCGAGTTCCGTGGTGCAGCGGTCAACACGCCAGCCTGCGACACGGGGGTCCCGGGTTCGATCCCCGGTCAGGTCATGATGGAAAACGATCTTTTTTAGAATGACCTGGGTCTTGGATGTTTATCTTTATATGTATATGTTATAAAATATAGTATCGTTGAGTTAGTATCCTGCGACACAAGTTCACAACTTAATGTGGAGCTAGCTCAATTTGTGTGATATGTCCCTATATATTTATTTATTTTCTATCAAGCTTGAAAAAAAACAGTACGTGAAATTAATTTATCAACACCCGTCCTATAAATCCGTATGATTTCCGTATTAATATAAAAATGCGTAAGTAGCTCTGTCTGTCTATCTTGCTTTCACGCAAAAACTACTGAACCGATTTAAATGAAATTTTGTACAAAGATAGCCTAGAGACTGAGAAATGAAATAGGCTACTTTTTTCCACACGGACCAAGTCACGGGCACAACAAGTCCTAAATTAAATTTTCTGGAACAGGTACCTTATAACCCTAACAATTTTAGGTGTATCCAAATACATGTCATCATACAATCATGATCACATGCGACTTGGTTTTTAAAAAACTGACAGACATACAACAAACAAATCCTATATTCTTATGTAAATATGCACAAAAAATGCTCTCATTGTCAACAGTGTAAACATTAGGTACATGGTTATGTACGTGCCTAATCATCGTCTTTATCCGTTACGTAGCATACAAATACTGGAAGACCAGCTTAAAAGTCAGAGTCGTAATTTTTTTCCAAAACTGAGTTTTAGTCTGTAACCCAATCCGGATTCACGAAATTTTCCTGATTCTATATTAGCGTTCTATTTATCATCGACGCTCCCAATTTTTTTTTGGCAAACGAGCAAGCGGGTCACCTTATGGTAAGTGATCACCGCTGCCCATGGACAACTGCAACTCCAGGGGTGTTACAAGAGCGTTACCGGCCTTTATTTTTCCCTCCCCAGAGGGGAGGATGGGCTTCCGGCTCTCTCACTCACCGAACGCAGCTTATAAGCGGTAAAGCTACTACTCGAACGTCGATTGTCTGTGAGAGTGTGGTACTTCCCCGGACGTGCCGGCCCATTCATGCTACTAAGCAAAAGTGAATTTTGCCGGTAGCGTGGCTCTACCACAACTACAATTATTACAAGCGATAACGAGCCACTGAGTCTAAGGTGAGATTTTGCTTCTCTTTATGTGTTCTACCGTTTGTATAATGGGCTGTGTTCAAAGGAATTGTTTGAAATGATTGCTTATCGCTACTACGGTAGGACATCCTCACACCTTAAATCCTAAATGGTTACGTACAGACTGTCTAGAACGGAACGTTCTTCCACTACACTGAAGTTATGGAACGAACTCCCTGCCATTTTATTCTCGAAAGACAATACACAACATGGGATTTTTTATGATATAGGACGGCAAACGAGCAGGCGGGTCACCTGATAGTAAGTGATCTCCGCTGCCCGTGGACAACTGCAACACCAGGGGTGTGACAAGAGCGTTGCCGGCCTTTTAAGAGAACGTAGACTTGTTTTTTGAAGGTTCCAATGTCGTATCGATCTGGGAATACCGCCGCAGGAAGTTGATTCCACAGGAAGTTCAGTCGTACGTGGCAGAAAGTTTCTTCTAAAACGTACAGTGGTTGACTGCCAGTTATCCAGGTGGTAGGGATGAAACTTTACTTTCTGTCGGGTAGTACGGTGGTAAAATTCTGCGGCAGGTATTAGGTTGAACAATTCCTTGGAGCATACCCCATGATAGATGCGATAAAGAATGCACAAGGATGCGACATCCCTACGCAGAGCCAGAGGATCGAGACGGCCGACGATCTCGTCGTCAACTAATCGATATCGTCGTCGTTCTTCAAAAAGGGCGTGAAAAGATTAAACAGGGTCGGCGCACACGCGAGTGGCACCCGCCTCTCGTTTGCTTTGATGACCCGGGGGTCGTGGGTTCGATTCCCACGGGAAGCATACTTTGTTAAGTTGTTTCCAGTTTGGTTAGGACATTGCAGGCATGAATCACCTGATTGTCTGGTAAGAAAGATGATTCCGTGCTTCGGAAGGCACGATAAGCCGGTGGTCCCGGCTGCCATCTGGTAGTCGTTAAAGGAACCAGGTCAGAGGTCAGCGGTTCCGAAGAACTCTGACACCAGGGTGTGCAATGTCGATGGACCGTGTCACCTACACGAAATGATGATGATGAGTGGCACCCCTGGTGTTGTAGGCGTTCTTAGGCTGCGGTAACCGCGCTTTCCATCAGGTCTATGCCTGTTTGGCTACTTAGATGTATAAAAAAGATGTAAGGCTCGGATTACCATTATCAGGAATTTTCCCGTACCGTCATGATAGTCTACCCCCTGTAACTTCCATAAAGTGCCCGACCAACTTTTGCAAATATCTTGATGAAGTACTGTTGAGAGCAGAACAGTAAAGATAAATTAAACTTATAGTCTCTTTTGGTATGCTAGTATGTTAATTATTTTGATATCTACACGAATATATTTGTGTGTTCAAACGTCAGCACACGATACAGCCCTGTTTTCGATCATGATATAATAAGTAGTCAATATGGCCGAATACCGATATGGTCCATGTAAACAAATACTACAAGGCCGGCCGAAAATAGCAAAAACTAACCAGTAAGTAAACCTATCACGTAATTTATATAAAAACATATACATCTATTTTTTTATAGGTGTGGAGTGGTCCTATTCTACTCTGCCGGGAACCAAACGGCAAACTTGGTGCTACACTTGGTCGAAATATTCTACTTTTTAGGGTTCCGTACAAAATTTGAAAATTGGAACCCTTATAGGATCACTCGTGTCGCGCGTCTGTCTGTCCGTCCGTCTGTCTGTCACAGCCGATTTTCTCCTAATCTACTGAACCAAATTAGGTGAAATTTGGTAAGATAATGTAATCCTATGACCCAAACACGGATGTGCAAAGTAAATAAATATTTTTTTTTAATAAGGGTCATTTTTAGGGGCCCAATTACAAAATTAAAAAAAAAAGTTTTGCAAACCTTACTGCGTCATATATCAAATGAAAGGGCTCATTATGAGGATCACAAAAATATTTTTTTTTGTTCGGGTAAAATCAATACTTTTGATTTTATTCACGAAAGAAGGCCAAAATTGACCATTCCCATCCCCCCTCCCCCCGATCTCCGAAACTACTGGGCCGAAAATTTTGAAAAAATTACACAATATAGTTCATTCCTTGAAGATTACAGGAAAAATAATAAGAATTCTATCACTTGAAAATAAAGTGGTAAACTCACTATAATAAGTTCATCTAGGGAAATAGTTCACTAAAACACCACTAGATAGCGCTAGTCAATTGAATAAAACATTTTTGCACATTGTGTGTGTTTTCACGAAGCATATTGTACGGAACCCTCATTGCGCGAGTTTGAATCACACTTGGCCGGTTTTTTTTCTATTAGATGCTACACTTGATCGAAGTCTTTTCCTTTTCTTCAAATCGACAGATAAATCTAAGTGCTCGTATATGAAGCATCACATAGCTTGAAATCTGATGAATAATGGACTATAATGAAGGTAGAGTAAACTTAGGATTAAGTACTATTGCGCACTAAAAATCTAACAACTCGTTATGCCGTCTTATCATAGTCTAGGCATTTTCCTTCTTTGTATTAGACCGTACCATATCCTCAATGCGTAATACTTGGAATAGGATTATATAGACTTATCTAACTTATGTTATTTACCTACACAGGCCGACGGGATTCATCAGGCCACCGTCATTCAAAAAAGTTTGATCCCAGGTCGGTCGCTCCCTACTGGAGGTGAAAGTATGAAACCCAAACTAGCTCAATATGTGTAATTTGTCCCTATAAATTTATTTAATTATTTTCGCACCACTCTACATTAAACCTTGAAGCTGCAAGTAAGCGGTTTGGGCGGCCCGGAATGCCAGCTTCTTCGGTATTAAGAATGTTCTGTACTATAGGCGTTTTTACGCAATTGACTGATTTGGATATCCCCCATATATCATTGGAACCTTTACATCACCCTGAGTAACACATTTTATTAGCAGGGCAGACGTGTTTTTTATATTATTAGGGTTCCGTAACTAAAGGGTAAAAACGGGACCCATTTGCTACGGTCCTGGTCCTCCTCTGTTTCGTGTGACCCTGTGGAGTTACATTTTACAGTTTCTAGTAGTCGAACATACCACAATTAAACCATACACACATAAAATACATTAAACCATATCCAAAATTTACGACACTCATTAAAGTAAATACCTCCGATTAAGTTAAGTAGTTCAAACAAGCTGTAAAAATATTTTAAAATGCATTGCTTTTGTTGGCTAATTGTATTACTACTTTAGTTTATTTGATCAAGAATTACAAATTGTAAGTAGTATTTGAATAACATATTTAATAATAATCTCTACTAATAAAATAAAATGTTTCTGCCTACATTATAGAATTTCAAATTTTAAGACAAGGTTTTTTTGGATGCTGTTGAACCCTATACGATAGTATTAGAACTTTGTCTTTTTGTATGTTTTTTCTCGCATCACGCATCCTAGTTCGGATGTTTTTGCACTAGATATTCTAGATAGATTGGGTCTCGAAACCGAGATAAGCCGAATAAACTACGCTCACCAACTCGTCTGCCAAGCGTGGTGAGTACAGTAAACTTAAATGTGATTCAGCCAGTAAATTTGAACAACTTTTCCTTTGGAACCAATGCTGGAACTCAAATTTGGTTTTTTGGCATTCCCATAAAAACCGAACGGGCGACTGAATATTTTTGAATAAAAATGTTTAAAAAATATCGGACAAGTGCGAGTCGGATTAGCGCATGAAGAGTTGCGAACTATTATCTATATCTATATTACTTATCTATATACAAAGTAAGACTATCGAGCAAAAACACCAATAAATATGATTGTTGTACGGGCGCCCCCGTTAAATATTTTTTTATACTGTTTTTAGTATTTGTTATTATAGCGGCAACAGAAATACATCATCTGTAAAAATGTCAACTGTCTAGCTATAACTGAGAACCTATAGTACTTATGAGTAATAGGGTCCCGTTTTTAGGGTTCCTTAGTAAACAAGGAACCCTTATAGTTTCGCCATGTCTGTCTGTCTGTCCGTCCGCGGTTTTACGCAGAGACTATAAGTACTAGAAAGCTGTAATTTGGTATGAGTATTTATATTAATCACGGCAAAAAAGTGGTACAAAAAAATCTTGAAAAAAATTTTTTTTTAGGGTAGCTCCCATACAAGTAAAGTGGGAGAGTAATATTTTTTCTCTATTTACCCATCGTGTGGGGTATCGTTAAATAGGTCTTAAAAAATATTTTGAGGTTGTGAACACCACTTTTCGATTTAGGGATCCGTTCCCAAAATATTTGGTTTTAAAGTGCGAATTTTTGTTAGAGGTAAGTGGACCCCTCTATATGCCAAACGGTTATATATAGATACGTGAAAAATAACAGAAGTAGTATATATACTGCAATTGAAAGGAAAACTATCAGAGCTGAGTACTAAGTAAAGTACAAACTAAAAAGTTATAGGCAACCAACTTATAAACTGTAAAATTTCATACTATTTTCATTGTTAGATGTTTTTGGTCGTTAAACTGTAAGGTGCGAGTGTGAATAGTGTGAATCATTCGCAACTACGGAACCCTACAATGCGCGTGGCCCGACACGCACTTGGCCGGTTTTTACTCTACAAATTGGTCTCATGTGATTTATCGCTTGGAGAAAATGCGCTGTGCAGTTTGTTGCCGCTTCTTCTGCAGTCCGCTTAGGCCGCTTAGAAGAAGCCATAAATAAACCATTCAAAGAAACCTGTATTAAGAAGATAGACTACCTGTAAATTTTCATACAAATACTTAAACCTAGTCCAATTTCAATATTTTTTTAAACATTATTGATAAATTGGAGAAGTAGGGCTGTACGTTTTGATAGATAGATTTGATAGACTAATAGATTTGGCAGCATTCTCCAAACCAAGATAAGCCAAATAAACTGTGCTTAATCAACAAATCGCTTGGAGAAAATGCGCTGTGCAGTTTGTTGCCGCTTCTTCTGCACTCCGCTTAGGCCGCTTCCAAAGAAAGCCATAATAATTTTTGACGTCAACAATTTTTATAACAACTATTAATAGTTGTTCAAGTAACATATATTAAATAAACATTTTGATGATCGACGAGCTCCGTGGCGCAGCGGTCAACACGCTTGCCTGCGACACGGATGGTCCCGGGTTCGATCCCCGGTCAGGTCAAGATGGAAAATGATCTTTTTCAGATTGACCTGGGTCTTGGATGTTTATCTATTTAAGTATCTATTATAAAATATAGTGTCGTTGAGTTAGTATCCCAAAACACAAGTCTTGAACTTACTTTGGGGCTTGCGCTCAATCTGTGTCATTTGTCCAAATTTATTTATTTATTATTCATTTATTATTTATTTATTAGTCAATGCAATCCACGCAATACAAAACCATAGGCTACATCACTTCACAAAGGGTCCAAAACGATAAATATTTACCGGTATGGAAATAAAAATCTAGTCAATGTACGCAAAGTCGCCAACAAATAATAGTCTTACATATCTGAATGACATATCTTTACTCGTAAAACTAATTATAGTAGTGTAATGAGCTTAACATACGGCCATTTACCTGTAGACCGTTAAACTGTATTTGAGACGCGAAAGATAATGTTTATGATTATTATATTACGGTCACTTGAACCGAAAACAAATAGTCTGAACATTTCATCATCATCAGGTCTTTTGTAGTCTCCACTGCAGGAGCATGATCTTTTCATTTCATTTATTTATTCGGTAACAAAAATATTTTGTGTTCGAAAATGGAATTTAAATCTACTTAAACTTAGGCACGTATAAAATATGAGAAATAGAATTTCAAAAATCATCTAAACTGTAACAACACTTTTGCACCAAGAGAGCTTTTTATTGAAGGCTGTGCTACTGCGCATTTTTTTAGGGTTCCGTAGTAAACTAGGAACCCTTATAGTTTCGCCATGTCTGTCTATTTATTTATTTATTTATAAACACACATAACAGATTACAACTTAAGGCAAATACATAACATAAAAATAAAAAAGAAATAAAGCTAGGTTGTATTCCACACAGATGTGCGTACATGAAAAGTGACAAGAAGAGTTAAATATTATAAAAAAAAAAAAAAAATATATATATATATAAAAGAGACAATCATTTACTATTTACTTACTAAACAAAGAAAATAAGATTAAATTAGGTACAAAGAAAAATATATAGAAACAAATACAAATTTTAATACTGTACATTAGTAAAGAAAAATGAGGAAAAAAAAAAAAAAAAATCTAAACGTTATAAACTTTGTGCAGACCATCAGATTTAAACTGATGGTCTGTCATAAAGGGCATCTTTTAAAATTTTAATGAAAAGAGCCAGTTTTGGTATGAAAATATCAAATTCTGAGTTCTCCCTAGCAAATTCGTTACATTGACGAGCCATCCTGACCAAGGGGTTGTAAAGTGAGGTATTATTTCGATACACCTGCAAAGCAAACAAACCAGTTTTATTTGCTCTACGAGCACTAAATCTAATGTTAAAGGTTATTTCCGCAAGCAAATTAGGTACATCTAATATCGAATGAATAATTTTGTAAAAATAAACGAAGTCAAAGTACTGTCTACGCACTTCCAGCTTCTGTACATTGAATTTAACCAGACGAGCTTCGTAGTTGGGAGTGGCTCGACCAAGGTGTTGACGGTAGCATAAAATCCTAAGGCATTTTCTCTGTACTCTCTCTATGTTTTCTATGTGGACCCTGTAATGCGGAGACCATATTACACTGCCATATTCTAAAGTACTTCTGATAAGTGTATTGAACAAATAGAGAATTGAGTGAGGGTCTTTGAAATCTTTAGTGGATCTTAAGATAAACCCTAAGAGTCGATTTGCTTTTGTGACCATTTCTTGATAATGTTCGCGAAAAGAAAGTTTACTATCAAAAATAATGCCTAGATCCTTAGCAACGTAGGTTCTCTTTAGGGCCTGTCCATCTATGCTGTAATCATTAACGATCCCCTGACGCTTATTAGTGAAGGTTATGACAAAGCATTTATCGATATTTAGGTACATCAAATTAGCCTTACACCAATGAGAAACAGCGTTTAAGTCTTTTTGTAAGATATCGCAGTCTTCGGTAGATTTTATTGTTCTAAATAATTTCAAATCGTCAGCATATAAGAGACAATCACTGGATATATTTTTAGTGAGATCGTTAATGAATACAACGAACAACAAAGGCCCCAGATGTGAGCCCTGAGGAACACCCGACGTCACATCGATGGGAGGAGACGTGTATCCTCTAAGGGCCACCAGCTGACTTCTTTTATTCAAATAAGATGTCAACCACCGCAGGAGACTCCCGTGAATGCCATAGGATGCAAGTGTGTTTCGAAGTAGTCTATGATTCACCTTGTCGAAAGCTTTCGAAAAATCTGTGTAAATAGAGTCTACTTGGCCCCCTGTGGCGAAGCTCTTACATAGGTAGTTTTTATATGCTAATAAGTTCGTTACAGTTGATCGTCCCCTAATGAAGCCATGTTGATTTTCAGATATCATAGGCTTAAAATGATTGTATAGCTGAGTATTTACAAGAGATTCGAAAAGTTTTGCAAAATATGACAAAATACTTATGGGTCTATAGTTTTCGCACCGAGACTTATCACCAGTTTTGAAAATGGGAATAATGTGGGCTATTTTCCAGCGATCGGGAAAAACTCCGTTTGTAAGAGATTTATTAAATATAATACTTAATGGTGTGCATAGCTCTTTTCCGCAACGTTTGACAAACGATGGAGGTATTTGATCAGGTCCCGCTCCTTTATTTACATCAATAAGTTTGATTTCCGATAATATATCTTCACACGTTATATGGATATGAGACATACGAGTAGAGTCCGTAGTGCTTTCTTCAGCCGAGATGAAAGTGTCGTTTAAAGCGTTAAGTGAATTATCCCGTGGATGATCCGAGTCAAACACCGAGGCAAAGTAATTAGAGAAAAGCTCACAGACACCCTGTCCAGTGGAAGAAGTAGAGTTATTAAACTGCATGACATTTGGTATGGAGACACGCCCTTTTCTATTATTTACAAATTTCCAGAAGGATTTCATATTTCCCGGCATTGTCTCTTCAATCGAAGACACATAGCTCTTATAACACTGATCTATCATTATTTTAGATCTAGCACGTAAAAGGGAGAACACATCGTAATCACGTGGATTGTTGAATTTTTTGAATAACTTATGATATTTATTTTTTTCCGCAATACATTTTATTAAAGGTTTGCTATACCAAACCGGATATTTATCGGAATTCATGGAAGTTAATGGAGTATATTTATTGATAATTTCGAATAGTTTATCATAAAAAATATTTACACAGTCGTTTACGTCAGAGCTCGATAAAAGGTTGTGCCAGTCTACTAATTGCAACTCATTGCGTATGCTATCATAGTTGCACTTTGCGAAGTTTAATCGTTTTTTATCATTCAGCTTTAAATTTTTTGGGACATCACAAATCAAGGGAAACTCCACTTCTAACGCTGGGTGATGTCTGTCTTTGAGGCAAAGTATATCGGCTTCGACAACTGTCAAAGTTTTGACAGACGAGAGGACCAAATCAAGATACCGTCCATTGTCATTTGGGATGTAGTTACTTTGCTGTAGGTTACTAATTGAAATAAATTCCTGTAGTAATAGAAGTCGTTTACATTGAGGGGCGCAGGATGGCTCTTCATTGTCTATGGAAATAGGAGAATACTCGGGTGTATTAAAGTCTCCCACGATCAGATATCTATCATCTTGGCAGCTATTCAACAATATCATTTGACAATTTGAATAAAACTCATCCCTCTTTGAACAACTTAAATCAGGAGGAAGATAGCAAACACACATGTTAATTTTAGGTGCGTGACAATTATTCGGTATAATAGTTATCCAGATATCCTCCTGATTGCTGTCCCAATGTGCCTGTCGAAGAACCTGGAACTTTTTTTTGACTGCTATAAGGACTCCGCCTCCACTTTCTCTTGAGGAGTTAGCAAAATCGCGATCCCTTCTAAAGATGTTATAGCGAGAGTCAATAACCTCTCCATCAAAAATACTATTTATCAGATTCGTTTCCGTCAGACATAAGACATCATAGTTACTATTCAATACATTTTGATAGAAATGCTGCAGCTTAGTGCGCATTCCATTTATATTTTGGTAATACACACTAATCATAATGTAACTTAAATGGAGACAGTATATAAAAATAATGTTATATAGAATTTAAAGGATAACTCTACAAGATCTTATTGAGACAGTCAATGGTTTTAATGTGCAGGGCGGGACTTTGTTCGTTCCTGCGAATGTATATTTGTCCGAAACGAACCCAGACGAACCTGAAATTGTTATCTCTGCAAAACTTCCGCGCTACCTTATGTACTTCTTTGATTTCTGGAGAAAGGTGTTCGGCTGCATAAATCCTCCGGGTTTCTCCGGCAAAGCCAATGTGAGTAGTCGCGAGCTTGTCTCCCGAGTGAGCCTTATTGAAACGTGTCACCGATGACAGGAACAAATCTCGTAGTCTCTGCGATGAAAGAGTCACAAGAATGTTGCGAGGTCGATCAGACGACGGATTCATTTTCGAAACACGACGACAGGCTTTTATATCGCTTTCAGGAATATCAACACTCAAGCACTCACATAGTTTCCTAAATATGCCATGCGGATTTTCATTTTTACTCTCTGGCACCTCATGTAGCTCGAGGTTCATGTCGCGTGATAATTTCTCTACATTGTGTAGTTTCGACTGCAGCTTAGCAAGTGAAAGTTGGCAATCTGAGACATCCGATTCTGTCTGTCCGTCCGCGGTTTTACTCAGAGACTATAAGTACTAGAAAGCTGTAATTTGGTATGAGTATGTATATTAATCATGGTAAAAAAGTCGTAGAATAAAATCTTGAAAAAAAATTTTTTTTGGGTAGCTCCCATACAAGTAAAGTGGGGGAGTAATTTTTTTTTCTCTATTTATCCATCGTGTGGGGTATCGTTAAAAAGGTCTTTAAAAAATATTGCGCGGTTGAGAACACCATTTTTCGATTTAGGGATCCGTTTCCGAAATATTTGGTTTTAAAGTGCAAATTTTTGTTAGAGGTACGTGTCCCCCCCCTCTATCTGCTAAACGGTTATAAATGGATACGTGAAAAAAATTACAGCAGTAGTATATATACTGAAGTTGAAAGGAAAACTATCAGAGCTGGGTACTATGTGCAAACTAAAAAGTTATAGGCAACCAACTTATAAGATGTACTGGAAAATGTAAAATTTCATACAATCTTTATTGTTAGATGTTTTTGGTCGTTAAACTGTAAGGTGCGAGTGTAAACAGTGTGAACTCAAAGTTGTCATTCGCAACTACGGAACCCTATACTGCGCGTGGCTCGACACGCACTTGGCCGGTTTTTTTAATTCTACAGGCAATTTGTTAAACAGGAGCACTGTTTGGTAACGCACACTTTGTGTCGTTACCTTTAGCTTAGGTTGTAGTTCCGTCTTGAGATTCTTTCTTCGAGTTTTCTCTCTTTCCACCATCTCCGCTTCAGATTCATAAAGAACCTCTCTGTACTACCAGAGCCATATATTAGCCAGAGCAGTCAGAGAATTTGGTTTCTCTCCACGCTGGCCAGCAGACGGGTTAGAGATGTCTCTGTGATGTTTATAAGCTTTGTTCAGCTTGTTTCCTAAGTCGCCTTCTCCGGCATCCACGGGAAGCCTTGGAGAGCTCCTATTCTACTCTGCCGGGAACCACACGGCATGTCTGAACATTAGTACGATGATATTTATTTTTGAATACAAGTGATTTTGAATCCCTAGTTAATTTTTATCAGGGTTAAGTTTTATTACGTTTAAAATTAACTTTTGAAAACAGGTATAATTTTTATAAGCTATACTTTGACTAGCCCGTATAGATTAAGTCAAATACAGGATTGGCTACTGACTGGCCGACATGTCTCGACCACAAACGCGAATCGAGACCTACGCGATAAATTATACAGTTTGTTATTGAAAACAACGGTGAATTATTTGTGTGTTTAGCAAAAGGACTAAAAATTTATTATTAATCTTTATGCTGAGTTTGAATCTTCGTATGAGTTAGCAACTATTGTCACGACAGATGACGCGAGCAGTTAGTACCTATAGCATTTTTTTATCGTTCGCGAGTTTCATTCTGATACGTATTAAAAAATTGGAAATGGTATTAAAAATCCCTATAAAATAACTCCATCAGGTCTGTTATAGTCTTCACTGCAGAAGCACGACCCTCTTTTACTACCTGAGTATATATTAGCCAGAGCAGTCAGAGGATTTGGCCTACACTCTCCACGCATATACTAATTATAAAGTAACAAGTAGTTTTCTAAACACATATCTAGGGCCACTCAGATTTTTGAGACGAACCTATTTCAGAAACATACAAGATACGCGGCGAAACACATAACCACAAGACATCACCGACCACTCTTAATAATGACGTCACTTCGCTTAATGTACAATTTATGTTTCAATCGGAGTGGAAGTACAGATTACTTGATGGAATGAATTCAGATGCGTAAAAAGTTATTTTTTAGAGAAATTGGATATGCCTAGGCTAACTAAGAAGTAAGGACTCTCAAAGTCAAAAGAGATGGGCGTGGCTGCGGTCACGTCAGACATTCAGGGAAATAGGCTTTCGAGGCAGTGGACATTCAGGGAAGTGGACTTACGGAGACAGGACGTTAAGGGAAGTAGACTTAATGAACCGACTGGACATTCCGGTAATAGGACGTAACGTTCCGGAGGGGTCACGACTTCCTACTGCATGCACGCAAACTGTCGCCTTCACCTTGGACCCCGCACGTGACGCAAGGCGGCGTGACGCCACGGCAAAAAATGTCAACAAGTACATCATAGAAATCGTTATTAGAAAAAACTGACGGATAGCAATCTGAATTTTATTTTTCATCGAAATATAAAAATCGGTTCAGAGTTTGGATGGAGTCGGCTTTTTTTTTATAATTACAAGCTTGCAACTTCATTTTAAAGCCATTGAACTGAAATTTTGTGTACTTAAGTATCTGATTTGATGATGGAGTCAGGAGCTGGTCATAGGCACTCCTAAACTAAAGAAGATAGACTCATACCATCCTATTATAAAACAGGGACTAACTTAAGTAGGTAGCTTTGTACTATTAACCAACTATAACAAAGTGACAGTGTCAGTAATCAAAATGTCAAAGTAATAAATATAGACTTGGGAGTTTGGTGGTGGTGGTGGTGGGATGTTGCCGAACTATCGATTGTTCCACTATCGATAGTTGACCTCGAAAATCAGTTAGGATATCGATAGGACTATCGATAGTATCGATACTATCGACAGTATCGATACTATCGACAGTATCGATAGGTCAAATAGTGGTAATACTATTGATGATTTGCAATAGTATCGATAGTATTAATCCTTGATAGTCACTATGCTATCGATACTATCGATAGTATCGATACTATTATCGCCTCTAACAACTTTACTATCGATACTATCGATAGTATCGATACTATCGATAGTATCGATACTATCGATAGGTTTGAACTATCGATAGTTGTTTACTTTTCGATAGTATTTATTAAGGTTAAATAGCAATAAAAACAAAAGAATCTCGTTAAACCCACATATATTGTATCATAAAACCTTAATCTGATGGTACTAACTAAACTTTTGTAACTATATGTGGGTTTAACGAGATTCTCTGGTTTTATTACTATTTAACTTTAATCAATACTATTGAAAAATAAACAACTATCGATAGTTCAAACCTATCAATAGTATCGATACTATCGATAGTATCGATAGTAAAGTTGTTAGAGGCGATAATAGTATCGATACTATCGATAGTATCGATAGCAAAGCGACTATCAAGGATTAATACTATCAATACTATTGCAAATCATCAATAGTATTACCACTATTTGATCTATCGATACTATCGATAATATCGATACTATCGATAGCCCTATCGATATTCCCACTATTGCCGCAGTATCGATAGACTATCGATATTCTATCGATAGTGGCCTATCGATCGGCAACACTACTGGGAAGTCAAGGGGTGCAGTTGGGGTCTACTTGGACGGTTTTGCAAATTGATTTTGGTGGACTTTATAATATGAAATTGGTGTAGTTTGGTGTTATAAATGCTCGTGCACATGGAAAAATTTGTGAAATAGTTAAAGTGGACTGTTATATGGACTCGTATAGACTTGTCATCATAACCTCCCGACCACGAGGCATCAAAGAACATACGCCATCTTTGATGCTACTTGTTACAACTTTACCGTACAACACCGATATTTAGTATCTCATTATACTGGACATTGGCAGAATCACTGAAATCTCGGTGGAAGTCATTTTATAAAACAGAAGAAGGAATATTGACTTATTTTGGCCGAATAATGATTTAAACCGGGTACTAAAGTTAGTCGGTTTTATAATAAGACAATTTGTTTTGGGCTTATCCGATTTGTCGTGGTAAGTAACAGTATGATTTACTCATAATCAAATCTTGTCACAAAAAAGATATATTTGTAAAAACTTATTTCTCATGAAAGATTATTAAAAACTAGCAATTTTCACGCGACTTCTTCCATGTAAATTATAGCCTATGTCACTAGCAGATAAATAAGCTTTCTTGATGTGCAAGATTTTGAAAATCGATTCATATGATTCTAATTTTCTAAGTTTAAATATTTGCATGCCTCTTGAAGTGGCTGAATACATGTACCTACTGTAATATTTAAGACCTATTTAATTTTTATATTCTGGCAAATAAAACATTCTATTCTATTCTAATTAGTTTCGCAGCTAATGAAAACAAACAAACAAACACTCAAATCTTTCCTTTTTAGGGTTCCGTAGTAAACAAGGAACCCTTATAGTTTCGCCATGTCCATCTGTCTGTATGTCCGCGGTTTTACGCAGAGACTATAAGTACTAGAAATCTGTAATTTGGTATGGGTATTATATTAATCATGCCAAAAAAGTGGACGAAACTCCCTACTCTCTACTCCCATACAAGTAAAGAGGGGTAAATTTTTTTTTCTATACAAAAGCATCGTGTTGGGCATTGTTAAAAAATATGGTGAGGTTGAGAACACCATTTTTCGATTTTGCAAATTTTTGTTAGAGGTACGTGTCCCCCCCCCCCCCCCCCCCCCCCCGCTATCTGCCGTAGTATATACACTTGTCGGGTCCTACTCACCCAGCTAGTTAGAGTAGGCCCAACATGAATATGAATGAAGGTATTAATGCTCAGCGGAGAGAGAGAACACAACACAACTCAGATAACGGATTTTAATAAGTTTCACACAGGCGTTACACAGTTAGTAGTAGTGAATACAATTAGTAAAATAATATTTATTATAGGCGAGTGCCTGTAAGCTAGGGTCGAGAGACCACGACCAAGGAATTGAATGGAATGCAATGAGTGATGAGGAAGGACTGTGAAGAAGATTTGAAAATGGAATTTGGAATTTAAAATAAATTTCGAAATAAAAGCGGACAGGATGATGATGATTGGGAAATGAGGTGAAATGCAAGATGCAGCATGAAGGTTATCATGCGCATCGTTACAATACCGGGGGGGCCGGGGTAAAAAAAAAAAGTTTTTTTTTTTTAGAAATTGAAGATAAAATAAATAAAATAAGTGTGTAAATAAAAATAATGATAAATGTGTGAAAAAATTTTGTGGTGAGTGTGGAATGTACAGTGTGTATTTACAATAAGTGTGTTTCCGACTTTCATTCATCACTCATTCATTCACTTACCATTCAACCTCTGTGACAGTCTTATGTTTTCAAACTTGAAACATCATTCAAATTAGAGAAATTATATTTTATTGTACAATTTCTCATGAAACCACTTATTTGCGTAGTGAAGGCTTATTTTATTAGTCACAACCCGCTAAATAATTGATTGGCAGCTAGGCTTATTTACCGTGTTGCCGACCGCACGATGATATTATTTACAAGTTTTTATAAATAAAGCATTCGCGTTTACGCGATAGAGTTAAGAAAATTAATATTTAATGTTAAAACGTAAGGTATTAAGCATTAAGTGCTTATAAGAAAGGTACGATAAGGGCTTATTTTTTGTGTTATCAACCGCACATAAAGATTATTAGTTAATTGTCATTAGAGGCTTATTTAATGAGTTGACTACCGCTCAAAAAAAAAATTAAAGGGATAAAAGAAGAAAAGAAAATAGAATAGTAATAATTAATAAAGATGATCAAATTATAGGTTGACATCCGTCAATGTTAATGGGACCTAGAAATAATGAAATGAATATAAAATAAAATTAAGACTAAATTGGAAATAAAGAAGTATTTTATCAAAGAAAAGTTAAAAAAATAATAATAAAAGGAATAGATGGTTTGATGTTTCATTTAATAACATCAGAAGAAAGGTAAGAATTTAATTTAGGGATGGGTTTAATGTCTTTGATATGCCAACGACCGAGACTTTTGTTATCAGTGTCAATAAGGTCGTAAACTAAAGGAGATACTTTATTTGCTACATAGCATTTAACGAATTTAGGTGCTAATTTAGCACAAAAATGTTTATTTGATGAGCTGATAGGGTAATTGCGTTTCCATACAACATCACCTTTATTAAATTCAAAATGTTGATGATGTTTATTGTAATAAGTTGCGTTACTATCATGTGCTTTAAATAACCGAGATTGAACTTCGGAAAATACTGGAATTAAATTACCTATATTTTCAGCATAAATATCCCTAGGACTGAAAATTAAGTCATCGCACGTATCTTTATTGGAAAAAATAGAGCCACAAGTACTTAGTTCCCTACCGAAAACTAAAAATGCGGGTGTAAATTTAGTTACTTCATTTACAGCTGTATTCATTGCGAATTGAATTTTATGTAAATGAAGATCCCAAGTACGATGATCATCGTCAACAAAAGAAGCTACTGCTGTAATTATAGTTTTATTATAGCGTTCTACTGTGTTTACTTGAGGGCAATAGCGCGGTGTGTAGTATAATTTAGGTATTTTATAAAACTTAAATAAATCCGTAAGTTCTGAGCTTATCATTTGAGGACCGTTATCTAAGATTATAGTTTCAGGAATGCCGTAATTCATGAAAACTAAATTTTCAAGAATATGTTTTATAATTGCTGAAGTTGCTCGTTTGATGGGATAAAGTAGACAATATTTTGAAAAACAGCAAGTTACAACTAGAATAAATCGGTTAAGTTTACGAGTTATTGGTAATGGTCCTATTAAATCCATTGACAAACATTGGAATGGACGCGAACAATTTTTAGGTTTTCTCATAAGACCTATTGTATTTTGATTTTGATGTTTATAGGCTAGGCATGTGTCACATTTAGAAATAAATGTTGCAATGTCTTTATACATTCCTGGCCAAAAGTAATTATTTTTTACGCGATGGTAAGTTTTAAATGATCCAAAGTGAGCCGAGGTGGGGTTAGAATGATTTTCTATAATTATAGATTCTCTGAATTCAGATGGGATAACTAATTTCCAGCTGAATTCTGATGCAAGGGTGTTTTAGACCGAGCATATTTAAAAAGTTTACCGTCTTTAATCAAATAATCAGGAGTAGAAGTAGGATTAGTTTTACATTTATTAAAAATTGAGTTATACCATTCATCTTTAGTTTGCGAAGTGAAATTTATCGTATTTATTTGTTTTATACGAGATAATGTATCCGGTACAACGTGTTCTGAACCGCGTTTATGTTTTATTTCGAAGTTAAACATCGATAGACGAATACTCCAGCGAGCAAGTCTACCGGTAGGGTTGTCAAGATGAAGAAACCATTGTAAGGCTGAATGATCAGTGTAAATTGTGAACTTTTGGCCGTTATCTAAATAACAACGCCAATGTTCAAGTGCGGTTATTACACTGAGAAGTTCGCGTTCAGTAATAGAATAATTTCTTTGGGGACCTGTAAGCGATTTGCTCATATAAGCTATGGGCTTTTCGATGCCATCATAATCTTGGGTAAGCATTGCACCAATGCCATATGATGAAGCATCGCAATGAACTGCAAATGGTTTTGTAAAATCTGGACAAGCGAGAATGGGAGTACTGACAAGTGCTTGTTTAATAGCATTGAAAGCATTTTCGGCTTCTGAAGACCATTTAAAAGGAGGAGCTTTTTTACTAGTAGAAGTAAGTTTGGTAAGGGGAGCTGCAAGTGTACTAAGATTTGGTACGAAACGTCGGTACCAGCTTGCAGTACCGAGAAATCTTTTGACCTCTCTAGCCGATTTAGGGGACTGAATGTCCAGTATAGCTTGGACTTTTTTGCTATCAGTATGGAGACCTTGTTCGTCTATAACGTAACCCAGATATTTTAATTCATTACGGAAGAATGAACATTTTGGGAAGTTAATTGTAATATTAGCCTGAGCTAATTTTTTATAAACTTTATTAAGGAGCTCAACGTGTTTATCAAACGTAGTTGTAGCGATGACTATGTCATCTAAATAACAGAAAACAGAGTTGTCTAGCATGATATCTGATAATAGATTATCGACAAATCTCTGTTGAGTAGCTGGGGCGTTAGTTAACCCGAATGGCATTACTTTAAATTGAAACATGCCTTTATTTTTAACATAGAACGAACATTTTGGGCGATCCTCTTTTTTTAATGGAATTTCCCAAAAAGCTTTTGCAATATCAATAGAAGATAAATATTTAGAATCTTTTAAATTATCGAGTATATCAGAAATTATTGGTAATTTATAAGCATCTTTTTTTGTAATATCATTTAATTTACGGCTATCAATACAAAATCGCCAAGTGCCATCTTTTTTAGGTGTTATTATTACAGGATTGAGCCATGGGCTTTCACACGGTTCAATAACATCTAGCTTTAACATCTCGTCAACTTCTTTTTTTAACGCCTCTTGTTTTTCAGGCGATAAACGGTAACATCGTTGACGTATAGGAGGATGATCTCCTGTATCAATATGATGTTCAGCTAAATGTGTTTTACCTAATGGTTTAATTTCGGTAGAAATATTTTTGAATTGGTTAATAATGGCATCAGCTAAAACGCGTTGTGTTTCGTTTAGGGTTTGATAAGTATTTAAATGTGACGTTGAGTTATTTATTACGAAAGATGTATTTTTGTTAAGTTTAGAAAAAGTAACGTTATTAAGTAAGTTAGGAGCAATGTTAAAAGTTTTCCAAAAGTTAATACCTAATATAAAAGATTCGGTAATTTCGGGTATTACATGAGCAGTTATTACAGAAAAATGATTATTATATACTATTGGTAGCGAAATAGTACCAATAGACGATATTGACTGGCCATTTGCCACAGAACCATGAATGGTTTGATTTTTATTTAAAGTAAAACCATGCTTTAATAAAATTAAATGTGCATTATTACCGAGGATAGTTATCGCACTACCACTATCTAATAATCCGTTTAAATATAATTCATTTACTTTTATTTGCAAATAAGGACGTTCTAAGTCTGTTTTGTTTTCAAAGAGGAGAGTACTAACTTTATATGAGGTAAAGAAAATTTTTAAAGTTTTTAACCAGTTATTCCAGTCTTTTTTATCAAAATTAAGTTTATTTTTAGAATTAGTATCATTTATGTGTTTAGTACACTCCTCACTAATTAGTTTTTTGAATTATGTTTTTGACAGTTAGGACAGTTTGTAAAAATAAAATCTTTTTTACCACAACGAAAGCAAACTTTTTGTTTATTAGTACAATCATTTAATAAATGTGAATTATTTCTGCAACGCGGACAAGTAATAGTTATTTGTTTATTTGTATTTATTGAATTTATCGGTGTAAAAGATTGGTTTCTATAAGGAAATTTGGGAATTACAGGTAAGTTATTAGTAGAAAAAGGAAGGTCAGGAATCAAAGGTAAGTTACTAGAAGAAATTGAAGGTTGTGAATTATTATTAACTTGTAACAACCTTTCAGTAAATTTACACGCATCGCTAAGAGCAGTTAATGATGTAAGGTCATTAGGAGAAAGTCTTAAACTGTATTCAGGTTGCAAATTTCTGACTATAGTATTGATTTGCTCTTTTTCAGATAACGGTTCATTTAGTTTATTAAATAAAGTTATCATTTGTGAGAAATATATAACTGACCGTTCATTTTTATTTTGTTTACGATTATCTATAATTTTTCTTAATTTATAATCGTAATCTGTAATTTCAAAGTCTGTTAGAAAACAATTTTTAAAAGAAACCCAATCAGTTATAACATTATTTTTAGTTCTGAACCAATCTAAAGCTGAACCTTTAAGAATATCATATAAGTGATTATATAATGACTTTTCAGATATATTTCTAGCTTTGGAAAATTCTTCTATTTTTTGGATGAAGTCTTTTGGACATCCATCACCCTTGAAAGTAAATCGTTTCAAATCATTACTGGTTGTTGAATTCGTTATGTTTGAAATTTTGTCAGTTAGTAAATTATAAAAGGTTTGAGGTTGGGGAGCTAAAAGTGAGTCAGTCGAATGGTAAGTTGTGGTAGAATTGGTATTATTTTCTAAAATATTAAAGTTAGTCTCTAATTCTTTAAGTTTATGCCAAGATGTTTTAATTCTTTCTAATAATTGTAACGAATGATCAACAGGCATATCAATTAAGTTAAGTCTTGATCTTACATGAATAAGATACGACTGCGTTTTAGTTTTACGATTCGGATAGGAAAACATGCAGTTTTCTATCAAAAGTATGCATCTATCAATATCATCGAGGTCAGTAGCAACATCGTTGAAAGAACTATCATTGAGTTGATTATTATTAAAGTTAGAAAGAAGTAAAGCTTTAAGTTCCTCGCAAGAAGAAGATGATTCGAAATTAATATTTCTATGTTTAAGCTCAAAAATAATTTCAGGTTTATTTAGCTGCCTAACGTCCATGTTTGAAAATTGATACAAAAAAATAAATAAAGAGTAAAATCGTTAAAAGTGCCAAAATATTGCCAAATGATCAAATAGATTATCTTGTGAAAGATAGTTTTAGAATTTAGAGGGATTGAGAATGTAAAGAAAAGTAATTAAAAATCCTAATAAAAGTTTCGTGTAAACGAAGCTTTAAAAATCCTTATGTGTAACCAGCCTAATATTTATGTCATAAACAAAAGTATTGAAAAAGAAGAAAAATGACTTGTGTCGATTGTCAGTTTAGGAAAAGAAATAGAAATGTACTATCTACGAAGATATGAAATTAAATATATAAAGAAAATAATAATAATAGGGAGGCAAAGGAGAAAGAAAGGGAGAATAAAGCTGTTCCAGATATCCACAAAGGTACGTAAATATATTTAATATAGGTAGGTTAGTTTGAATGTATGTAAGTGATATCCCAAAGTCGGCTGCAGAAGCCTAAGGGATATCGGTGCTAAAGACGTGGCCTAAACCTTAGGATATTCTCCTAAAGCAAGCGGTATTGTATAGGATTCCAAAACAAAGGATAACCTGTTCAGGTTTAAACCCAGAGTCTTAGAGTCCTGTGCTACTGCACAAGGGCAGCATGATTGTGTAGCTGTATGAAACTGTGTGTAGATTATAGGATTGGTGTACTGTTTGAGTACCTATTTGAAGTGTAATGGAGGTAACGTGAAAGTGTTAAAATAATAATAATATAAATAATTGTTACAGGGATATCTGGAGAGCTTACCTTGATGGTAATGATGATAATGAAGTAATGGAGCAACAATTATTATATAGAAAATACAGGGATATTAAAAAAATATCACAATTCATTAAATCACTTTCACGAATAAATAAATTTCTTGATGTTGTTGTTTCCTTTGTATGTCGACCGACGGAGAAACGAGCAGCGACTGACGGAGAAGTAGGTAGCAACCGATGCAGAAGTAAGCAGCTGCCTCTGTCCACAGCTAACCACCGATGCAGCAGATAGTCCACCGACGCTGGCGATAGAGCACCGACGCTGGCGATAGCGTACCGACGCTGACGATAGCGTACCGACGCTGGTCACTATCCACCGTCGCGACGCAGGCTTAAGTTAGAGTAGAGGAGTGAGTCTGTCTGTATCCAGCGTCTCTTGACGTAATCACTCTACAGTACTCACGTATAGTTGTTTGGTAGGTATTTCAGGTGTAGGAAGTAGGCAATTTAACACGTACGGGCGCCAATGTCGGGTCCTACTCACCCAGCTAGTTAGAGTAGGCCCAACATGAATATGAATGAAGGTATTAATGCTCAGCGGAGAGAGAGAACACAACACAACTCAGATAACGGATTTTAATAAGTTTCACACAGGCGTTACACAGTTAGTAGTAGTGAATACAATTAGTAAAATAATATTTATTATAGGCGAGTGCCTGTAAGCTAGGGTCGAGAGACCACGACCAAGGAATTGAATGGAATGCAATGAGTGATGAGGAAGGACTGTGAAGAAGATTTGAAAATGGAATTTGGAATTTAAAATAAATTTCGAAATAAAAGCGGACAGGATGATGATGATTGGGAAATGAGGTGAAATGCAAGATGCAGCATGAAGGTTATCATGCGCATCGTTACACACTGAAGTTGAAAGGAAAACTATCTCAGCTTGAGTACTAAGTACAAAAATGTAAAATTTCCTTCAATTTCCATTGTAAGATGTTTTCGTCGTTAAACTGTGAGGTGCGATTGCGAACAGTGTGAACTCAAAGTTGTCATTCGTCTACGGAACCCTACACTGCGCGTGGCCCGACACGCACTTGGCCGGTGTTTTTATAATATTAGTATAGATATCGTTAGTAGTATAATAGTAGTATTAAAATAGCCTGAGCACTGTACCGACGGATCTAGGACTTTTAAGGCTGCACCATAAACGTTTTATGACTGTTTGAGTACACTTGAATACACATCTACACACAAGCAAACTCATTAGATAGGGTTATACTGTTATACGCTCGCCCTTAACCTAGTAAAGGGTATGCTAATACAACAAATTGCTTTACTTAGGGCTGCCACTAAGGATGAAATAAAATGATGTGCTCGCGACTTCGTCCGCGTGGAATGAAAACTTTTTGCGAATTTAAAAGTAGCTTTCCGGCAGAATAGTTTAGGACCACTCCTTGTCTTCCCGTGGTTGTCGTAGAAGGCGACTTGGAAAATACAAAGTTCATAAACATCGAAGAGAGCACTCCAAACCATCTGGCTAGCGTGGAGAGTGTAAGACAAATCCTCTGACTGCTCAGGCTAATATATGGCTCTGGTTGTTACCAGAGCCATCCTAACTATCCTAACTAATATTATAAATTTGAAAGTGTGTTTGTTTGTTACGCTTTCACGCCGTATCTACTGAACCGATCATCTTCTTATGGTGCAGCCTTAAAAGTCCTAGATCCGTCGGTACAGTGCTCAGGCTATTTTAATAAAGTCAACGATATCTATACTAATACTAGCTGTTACCCGCGGCTTCGCAAGCGTGGTATATAGCCTATGTCCTTCTCGGTACCCTAACCTATGTGTATGCAAAATTTCATGATGATCGGGTCAGAAGATTCGGCGTGAAAGCGTAACAAACAAACAAACAAACAAACTCACTTTCGCATTTATAATATTAGTTGGGATGGGATAGTTAGGATTAGGATTATATTTTCTGGTCTCTTGTGCAGGAGCATGACACTCTCTGTACTCATACTCAGGGTCATGCTCCTGCAATGGAGACTAAAAAAGATTTAATGATGATATTATTTTATTTGAAACAAGTTTTTGAACGGAAGCCCTAGCTACAATAACATTGACATAATACGCTGTCTGCATTGTAAAATATTGGCACTGCTGTCCAGTGGGTGTGTACGACTACGTCATCACCGCTCACTTCCTGGACACTTATTTGCAAGTCGTTTGATAAAGCGAGCTATTTTGCATGAACTTTGTTTGTTTGTTTGTTTTTCGTATGTGTAAGTGGCCAACACTGGTGTCAGATTTTTCAAGCTGCCTTAAGGCATCTGACATAGCTTAACGACTGCCATCAACGACGACAGCCGGGACCAACGGCTTAACGTGCCTTCCTAAGCACGGAGGAGCTCGAGATATTTTTATGCCACTTGCGGTCACCCATCCAAGTAGGGACTGCACCAGGGGTTGCTTAACATACGTAAGCGCTCACAGAGCTCACACCCACTGGACCATCGGGCTCCTCAACTTATTTACTTGGCTGATATGTAGTAACTAGCATTACTCTGACAGAAGCAGAGAATATGTCTCTAGCTGTGAGAACTCTCCAAACTGTGGAGAGTAAGACAGATCCTCTGACTGCTCTGGCTTATACATATATGGCTCTGTTAGTACAGAGAGGGTCATGCTTCTGCAGTGGAGACTAAAAAAGACCTGATGATGATATAATTTTATTTGAAACAATTGACTTGCACTTGGCCGATTTTTTAGATAAAAATACGCAATAAAATCTACTTAAATCAGCGAGACAAGGCCGAGTCGTCAATATAATCGTCTCTGAGTAGGGTTGCCAGGTCTTCAATCAAAGTAACAGCCGGACAAAGCAGCAAGTTTAGCCGGACATTTGGGTAACAAAAGTCTGAGCCCATCATATTTATCAGTATTTTACATATTGATAATAGTTAGTTTTAATCAAAAAAGAAACCTCACTGTTGTGTATGTTGGGTATAGGCCTACTCACTGACACGCCATTCCTCGCTGTCTTTGGCTCTTTGCGTCCAATTTTTTGCGCATGCTTTGGCAATATCATCAGTCCATCTTTCTGGTGGACGACCAAAACTTCTAAGTCCAATCCTCGGCCTCCACTGTATCACTTTTTTACTCCACCTTCCATCGGATTTTTGGTTAACATGGGTTGCCCATCTCCATAGTCTTAGTATATAACGCGACATTTTTGATGTAAATCACGCAGGGGTTTTTTACCATAAAATTTTCGTCAAATTTAAAATCCTATCCCAAAGCTGTACAGGCGACTAATTTGGTCCGAAAATGAAATGCATTGTCCGGCATTATGCGGACGGCTGGCAACCCTATCTCTGAGTGTAAAAATACACACATCTTCCGCGATTTTACGTAACAGTGCTGACAATTGGGTTTTGGTCGAAAACAAGGGTCTAATAAAACACATTAACGTATATTGAAGGAAATACTCTTAAACAGCGGTAAAAGATGTCTTAAAAATCAATTTCAGTGTTTTAGTTGTAAGTTGCAAGGTTATTTAACTTTTTAATTCAACTATTAAAAAAGCTATTAATTTTAATATACATTTAGATACAGTAAGGTTAGTAAATTAAAATTAAAAAATTAAATTAAATTAAAATTCATTTATTTCAGATATCAAGATCCATACAAAAGAGAAATACAATTTTAATTTAAAAGAAATGTCACAATAAGAAATACAAAATAAATTGAATTAATTATAATATTATAAATTGGATTATAATTTAATTGAATTATAAAATATTGAATTAAATTTAAATTATTAGAAGTTAATAAATATTAGTTTCAATAAAACACCAAAACCCTTGGCCCACAAAACAGTTATTGTCACTTAATAAATTTCTTGAAGAATATCACTAACCCCCTTATTCATAAAAATTTACAAACGCTTATAAAACCTATTTATTTAAAATATGTTTTGTCTTTATCCCACGCTCTAATTTTGACATAGAAAGAACGAGACAAAACATATTTTAACTAAAATAGGTTCAATAAGCGATTGTTCATTTTTATGAATAAAATTATTAATTCTGTGATAAGGGGTAAATCTTTAATTAAATCTGACTCACTGACATAAATATCACTGGGCGCGTTTCGTGCGTCGTTGACTTTTTGAAAATAAGTAAATTAGTCGCGATTCGGGCGTTCAACAAAATGTGTCGGTGGGTTATTTTTTTATTGATTTTGATTAACGCCCGAATCGCGACTAACTAACTTGTTTACAAAATATTGAGCGCACGAAACGCGAGTAGACGGGGGAGGCATTTTTTTTACATTTTGTTGAACGCCCGAATCGCGACTAATTTACTTGTTTACAAAAAACCAACGACGCACGAAACGCGCCCAGACCACTCACAACCGAAACTACTGTACCTAGAAACTTGAAATTTGGTAAAGGGGTTTCTTTCATGATGTAAGAGAGCACCTGAGAGCACTTAGGAAGGATTTTAAGAAATTCAACCCGTAAGGGAGAAAAATATAGGGTGACGTATTTATCACGCTGACGAAGTCGCGGTAATATTGCTAGTATCACTTGTTTACATACATTAAACATAAAAAACAGAGACTGGACTCATGTCTCTCATGAAGTCACTCAACCTGTCTCAGTAAGATACGTTTGACGAAATCATACTACCATTATTAACATCATCACTTCTTTGTTAGTCTCCACTGCAGGACCACGACCCTCTCTGTACTACCGCAGCCATATATTATAGGCAGAGCAGTCAGAGGCTTTGGCCTACACTGTCCACGCTGGCCAGACGGGTTGGAGAGGTCTCTTTGATGTTTATAAGGTTTGTTAAGCTTGCGTTTCCTTTGGAGTTGTCCTATTCTACTCTGCCGGGCACGGCACATATACACCTACATGAAATTTAAATAACAAACAGAGACAGGACACATGTCTCTTAGGATGTCACTTAACCTGTCTCAGTAAGATACGCATGACAAATCATACTACATTAGAATACGATAAAAGTAAAGATCGTGGTTGTGTTGATGTGCTATTTACCTTCTAAAAACATTAAAATGCAGCTGTAAGTAAGTAAATAAAACATCAAAACCCTTAACCCACAATATCACTAAACAAAACATATTACCTACATAAAATTTAAACAACTAACAGAGACTGGACACATGTCACTTATGATGTCACTTAACCTGTCTCAGTGAGATACTACATTAGAATTTGATAAAGTAAAGGTCGTCGTTATGTTGATGTGCTATTTACCTTCTAAAAACATCAAAATGCAGCTGTAAGCAAGTAAATAAAACAATGAAACTGAAACCCTTGGCCTACAATATCACTAATCAAAATGTATTTACATTCATGAAACTTAAATAACAAACAGAGACTGGACACATGTCTCTCATGATGTCACTCAACCCGTCTCAGTAAGATACGCATGACAAATCATACCTACATTAGAATACGATAAAGTAAAGACCATGGTTGTGTTGATGTGCTATTTACCTTCTAAAACATCATAATGCAGTTGTAAGCAGATAAATAAAACACTGAAACCCTTGGCCCACAATATCATTAATAAAAACATATTTACCTACATGAAACTTTAACAACTAATAGAGACTGGACACATGTCTCTCATGATGTCACTCAATCCATCTCAGTATAATACGAAGAACTGTGACACCCGGGTGTGCATGGTCGACTGACCCTGTCACCTACTCGAAATGATGAGTATAATACGCATGACAAATCATTCTACATTAGAATACGATAAAAGTAAAGATCGTGGTTGTATTAATGTGCTATTTACCCTCTAAAACATCATAATGCAGTTGTAAGCAGATAAATAAAACACCGAAACCCTTGGCCCACAATATCATTAATAAAAAAAAAACATATTTACCTACATGAAACTTTAACAAACAGAGACTGGACACATGTCTCTCATGATGTCACTCAACCTGTCTCAGTAAGATACTACATTAGAATACGATAAAGTAAAGGTCGTGGTTAAGTTAATGTGGGTCAATCACGTTATCTCCAGTGAAGGTGATCTTAACTGTAGTTCCTCAGTCTAGGTTTACAATAACTATCTGAACAGATAGATAAAGTGGTTCTATTACTAATATGGTACAGGCAAAAGTTTTTTCTTTTTTACAATTTGTCATATTTGACCGCCCGGCGTAGCCCAGCGGCCCCGGGTGACTTGCACCCAGGATCGGCTCTTCTGGCAACGTAGCTTTCGGCCCATACGGCAAACATGAGGGTTTCTCAGTTCGGTCCCTCAGGCTATGCATGCAAATCGTGGCCCATCAGGCATATTAGAGATTGCTGTCTCTGCAAACTTTGCACACACAGGTAACTTCCAAAGCCGAGGTCCATCCCTCCTGCGGACCCTTTGGTGATTTCCACCTTACAGACTGAGGGCACTCTGCCCTCACCTCAAAAGTCTAGTGAAGTAGCCAAAGCTCTCTTGGAGCTAGCTACTAGTCCACTTAAATCCCAATCGCAACTAATAAATGCGAGTATGAGTTTGTTTATTTGTGTGTTTGTTACGCTTTTTCGCTTTATCTACGGAACCGATTATCATGAAATTTTGCATACACGTTGATAATGGTACAGAGAAGCACACAGACTATAAATCATGCAGGCGAAGCCGCGGGCAACGGCTAGTAAATAATAAAAGCTCCTAGGACCGCCATTGGCGAAACGAATCTATCAGTTCCCTTACAAGCGGCCTTGCTACCAATCTAACGTGTAGCGGTTTGCGTTATATCAACACTCGACACAATTTGCAGTATTATTAATTTTAATTGCCTGTACACGGAAATAAATTAATTAATTCCGTGCTTCGGAAGGCACGTTAAGCCGTTGGTCCCGGCTGTCATCGTTAATGGCAGTCGTTAAGCTATGTCAGATGCCTTAAGGCAGCTTGAAAAATCTGACACCAGTGTTGGCCACTTACACATACGAAAAACAAACAAAACAAACAAACGGAAATAAAAGAAACAAGAAGTAAATAGTACTACAATATTGAATCAGCCATTTCCGCTCTACATGCATTAATGACGTTACTACATTTTTATTCCTTACTATATCTAAGACTCAATAGCCTTACAGGATGCGGGTTCTCTGCCCTCACCTCAAAAGTCTAGTGAAGTAGCGAAAGCTCACTTGGAGCTAGCTACATATAGTCCATTCAAATAAATAAATAAAAGCCCCTGGCTAGCCGCAGGTTAAGCGAATCTATCAGTTCACTTCAAGTCTCGAACTTACTTTGGGGCTAGCTCAATCTGTATATATTTATTCATTTACTTACAAGCGGCCTTGCTACCAATCTAACGTGTAGCGGTTTGCGTTATCAACACTCGACACAATTTGCAGTATTATTAATTTTAATTGCCACGGACACTGTAATAAAAAAAGCAAAAAGTTACCAGTACTAGAAATTCAAATCCGCCATTTCACTCTACATGCATTGATGACGTTACAACATTTTCATTCCTTACGATAAACTAATAATAGGTGAAAATCGAGAAAAAGGTATCAAAATAGTGAATAGAGCAAGCCACATCTCTGCCTATTGATATGAGTCTAGATTTTCGTCCACTCCCTCTATCGCAACATTGACCGATCATTAAAATGAATACGAGCTTCTGTGCTAGCTTTTCTCTGTAAGTTAAGAGTCGCCTGGATGCGCACGTCTCCATACAAACGGAAAAAGGGAATTGTGGCAATATTTGATAATTATGGAAAAAAATTAAGCATTTAATCAATTTATCTCATTATAATCTACGTACGTTCCTATACAACTTGGTTAAAATACCAATGGTTTGAGAATTACAAGCCTTTTCAAATTTGTATGGAAATCTTGAGAGGCGTATAATTCTCAAACATTTGATAATTTAACCAAACTGTATAGGAACGTACGTAGATCATAATGAGATTAATTGATTGGATGCTTAATTTTACTACAAAATTATCAAATATTGCCACAATTCCCTTTTTCCGTTTGTATGGAGACATGCGCGTCCAGGCGACTCTTAATCCGCGTAAATTAAAGCATAAGCCATTTGCTGATAAAGTTGTTTTGTACACCATGTGTCTTGTAAGTATGTTAAAGGACAGGACGACCTCGGTGGCCTAGTTGTCATCATGCCAGGCTGTCACATTGCAGGTTCCGGGTACGATCCCCGGTCAGGTCAAGGAACAGGATCAGGAACATGTTTAATTCAGAATGATCTGGGTCTTGGATGTTTGTTGGCGAACGATATTGCGGGAAAATTTTATAATTCATATCTTCTGTCTGGCCAGGGTGGAGAGTGTAGGCCAAATCCGTTAACTGCTCTGGCTTCTGGCATATGGCTCTCGTAGTACAGAGAGGTCGTACTCCTACAGTGGAGACTAAAAAGACCTGATGATGATGAAGTATCTATTCGATACATGTTGTACTGAGTAGGTCGCTATGTGTATAAAATTGTTTTGTTACACGAGTACATACCGGTGCAAGTCGGGCGGTCAGTAGATTGATAACAAAACAATGATTTGTGTTTCAATTCGGTCAGGTATTGTGGTTTGTTATCAATTAGTGTGTCATGCAGGAATTCGTACACAAGATCGTGACGTGACTACCTTTGTGGTGCAGTGGTGAACAAGTCCCCGAGATCTTTCCACTGGGTGAGGTGTGCGCCCTAGGAACCGTATAAGGCTACAAACGAGTTATATCATACTTTTTAGGGTTCCGTAGTAAACTAGGAACCCTTATAGTTTCGCCAAGTCTGTCTGTCTGTCTGTCCGTCCGCGGTTATACTCAGAGGCTATAAGTACTAGAAAGCCTGAAATTTGGTATGGGTATGTATATTAATCATGGCAAAAAAGAGGTAGAAGAAAATCTTGAAAAAAAATTTTTTTTACGGTAGCTCCCATACAAGTTAAGAGGGAGTAATATTTTTTTTTATATACAAACCCTTCTTGTTGGGTATTGTTAGATAGGTCTTCAAAAAGTATTGTGAGGTTGAGAACACCATTTTTTGATTTAGGGATCCGTTTCCGAAAAATTTCGTTTTAAAGTGCAAATTTTTGTTAGAGGTAAGTGTCCCCCCCTCTATCTACTAAACGGTTATATATGGATCAGAGCTGAGTTCTAAGTACAAACTACAAAGTTATAGGCAACCAACTTATAAAATGTACTCGAAAATGTGAAATTTCATACATTTTCATTGTTACATGTTTTTGGTCGTGAAACTGTGATGTGCGAGTGTGAACAGTGTGAACTTAAAGTTAAATTGTCATTTGCAACTACGGAACCCTACACTGCGCGTGGCCCGACACGCACTTGGCCGGTTTTTTTTATTGGACTATGTATCTAGCTCCAAGTGACCTTTGCTACTTCTTCTGAATTTCGAGGTGAGGGCAGAATACCCTCAACCTGTAAGGCGCACATCACTAAAAGGCCAGGAGGGACGGGCCTCGGATTTGGGCGTTACCCGTGTGCGCAAGGCTTGGAGAGACAGCAAACTCTCCTATACCAGTTGGGCTGTGATTTGCATGCATAGCCTGAAAGGCCGAACTGAGAACAACCGAGTTCTGTCGGAGGTTCTACTTATGTGTCGAATCGAAGAAACTCGCTTCGGGCGTTTCAGAATTGTTATTATGATATACGTTTCAGAATTGTTCCGCGCCATCTTTTTAGTTATTGGTATAAGGCACTCTTATTATTAAAGTGAAAACTACTTTAGTACTTTTACGAGCTCCGTGGCGCAGCGGTCAACACGCTGGCCTGTGACACGGATGGTCCCGGGTTCGATCCCGGGTCAGGTCAAGATGAAAAATGATCTTTTTTAGATTGACTTGGGTCTTGGTTGTTTATCTATATAAGTATTTGTTATAAATTATAGAATCGTTGAGTTAGTATCCCATAACACAAGTCTTACTTAAGAACTTACTTTGGGGCTAACTCAATCTGTGTGATTTGTCCGTATATATTTATTTATTTAGGCGCGTTGGGTACTTTTGAGATGCGAAAAAACCGGCCAAGTGCGTGTCGGGCCACGCGCAGTGTAGGGTTCCGTAGTTGCGAATGATAACTTTGAGTTCACACTGTTTACACTCGCACCTCACAGTTTAACGACCAAAAACATCTAACAATGAAGCTTGTATGAAATTTTACATTTTCCAGTACATTTTATAAGTTGGTTGCCAACTATCAGAGCTGATAGTTTTCCTTTCAACTTCAGTATATATACTACTGCTGTAATTTTTTTCACGTAGCCATATATAACCGTTTAGCAGATAGAGGGGGGGGGGGGGGGGACACGTACCTCTAACAAAATTTTTGCACTTTAAAACCAAATATTTCGGAAACGGATCCCTAAATCGAAAAATGGTGTTCTCAATCTCACAATATTTTTCAAAGACCTTTTTAACGATACCCCACACGATGGGTAAATAGAGAAAAAAAAAATACTCCTCCACTGTACTTGTATGGGAGCTACCCAAAAAAAAATTTTTTTTCAAGATTTTATTCTACGAATTTTTTTGCCATGATTAATATACACACTCATACCAAATTACAGCTTTCTAGTACTTATAGTCTCTGAGTAAAACCGCGGACGGACAGACAGACAGACAGACAGACATGGCGAAACTATAAGGGTTCCTAGTTTACTACGGAACCCTAAAAACCATTGACATCGGAACCGAAAACCGACACCTCTACATATTAAAAGTGTTTCCTGTACAATACAATATGTACTGACGATTTAAAAAAATACACATGTAATTGCGATTGTGCAAGTTTTCACTTCTATCGGTACACCCGGAGTGCCAAAGTATTTTTTTCTTGTGGCGAAGGTACGCGTATTTGACTGCGGTTCTGGAGCTACCCAAGGAGGGTTGGCGTGAGGCAAGCGGCCGGCCTGAAACCTTTCCAAACCTTGTCGAGCTCCGTGGCGCAGCGGTTACCACGCCAGCCTGCGACACGGGGGTCCCGGGTTCGATCCCCGGTCAGGTCATGATGGAAAACGATCTTTTTCAGATTGACCTGGGTCTTGGATGTTTATCTATATATGTATTTGTTATAAAATATAGAATCGTTGAGTTAGTATCCCATAACACAAGTCTTTCTTAAGAACTTACTTTGGGGCTAGTTCAATCTGTGTGATTTGTCCGTATATATTTATTATTTATTTATATTTATATACCAGCATGATTACTCTCATAAAAGCGGACCCCGGCTCCGACGCACTACAGCTGAAGATGCAGCCAGGAAAATTCTTAGATGATGATAATAAGGTCGGGTCGCGAGAGTTTCCCAAGGACCTGCCATTCTTACGAAGTGAACAATAAATAAATAAAATAAATAAATAAATATATAGGGACATATCACAAAAATTGAGCTAGCCCCACAGTAAGTTGTGAACTTGTGTCGCAGGATACTAACTCAACGATACTATATTTAATAATATATACTTATATAGATAAACATCCAAGACCCAGGTCAATATGAAAAAGATTTTTTTCCATCTTGACCTGACCGGGGATCGAACCCAGGACCAGGAGGAATAGAGACAATATAATAACACAGTAGAGTGGTTTAGAAAAACAAAATAAAATCGGAACGATCAATACATGATAGGTAAGTAGACAGTATCATAAAAGGCTTGACGTGAAAGTGCTTGAAAACGTGCTTTCCCAAAAATTGTGAACATAGGGGGAAAATATCACAGTATACAGTATAGATTTGCAGTTTTCAGCAAACACTATCTATTGATAGTGTTTAAATAATTAGAAATAATGGAACCGGGGATGGCTGCTGGTATCCATATTGGACGTGTGACGTGGGTTAAGAGACTTCACAGCCTGTTACTGTTTCTGATGGCTGTAATACGGGTTTGGGGAGTTAAAATCTCACATGACTACAGCGTGAGGGTCAATGCCGTTAACTTATAACAAAAAATATAATCATAATTTATTTTGATATCAATAAAGTCACAGTCAGCGGTTTTACTTCCCGCGCAGGCCGTAAAGGCCGGTCAAGGGATTGGGCTAAAGAATCACGTAAATAGGTGATGCGGCTAGCAACCCATCACTATTTTGATTTAGCTTTCCATTAACCCAATAACATGCTAAACGTGGCTTTAAGGTTTTATGAACTTAATGTATATGACGGGATAAAGACTTGATAATATGTATGTATTGTATAAAGTCACAGTCAATAATAATCTCCTCGCGCGTTACGAATATTTTCCTCTAACAACCTGATCATCTACCTTAAAATTATTTACCGCCGCGACACCTGCTCAATAAAGCCGTCCATATTAATAATATCTGCCCAAAACTGGGAGACAGGCACGCCAACTGCATACGAAAAGATAATGAGATCACATACGAACCTGCGGTCATCACGCCGCTATCACCTAACCACACGCACTTTACAAATTAATACTGTAACGAAAAGAAAAACATGGCGTCGTAGCCAACGCTAGGCGGTGACTGAGAAGTTAGACGCTCAGTCCGCGAGAGACGAGCGGACGGTTCGCATGTCCGCTGGTGACGGTCCGATTATTATTTAAAAACATTCAGTGGCATACCGTGTTGTGATTATCCGGATACAGGATTTATTTTTTACTATCGTGAGTAATTTATATTCATTTATAATAAGTTTGTATTGAGTTAGATGCGTAAGTTTGATTTGTTGGCATTTTTTTGGTTTCTGGTGAGTTAATATTTATTTTTACACACAAATCGCAATTTCTTCTTTCGAACACGTGTTAAAAAATATCACATATTGCATACGCAAATAAATTGTATTTTATTTCGTAAAACTGACGCAGCATGGTTATAATATGCAGTCGGAGCAGTATATGAACACCTATGCAAATATTTATTTATTGCGAAACATTAATATTTTACGTAGAATTTACTCCTAAATCTACAATTTGCTAATTACTATCAGAACAAAGGTGTAAAATTATCAAAATATTTTCGATGCGGTTTGGACTTTAGCCAAAACAAGACATCGGCTGCATTAATACTGTAATCTAAATAATATATGCCTGATCTACCTGACATTATAACATTAGTATTCGGAAATCAAAATCCTATAAAAAATACAACCTGATGTTTATAGTCGGCCTTTTTTCTCTTGAATGTTTGGAATTGAAGAATATTATGTGGTCATTATGATCAAATAGTTTTATTGAAACTAAAGGTTAATTAAGAATATAGGTGATTCAATTTATAAGTTAAAATAAATAGTTTACCTATGTGACTTAATTCAAATTGTTAGAAACTTCAAATAAGGAATTTTACATTAGTCAAAGTTAGCAATAAACTTAAGTTACCCATTCAAATAATTAGAGTAGAACCGCAAGAGAATTAATAAAAATATATTGAAAAATCACACTAATATAGCTAGATCTACAGTAAGCTGTGAACTTTGTGTCTATCTAATAACAAAAACTATATTTGAAATAGATACTCATATAGAGAAACATCCAATATCCAGATCAATAAGAAACATATCGTTTACTATTTTGGCATGGCCAAAACCTAAATGCATAGGAATAATTTCAGATTATACAGGCTGTAACAGAAAAACTTGAAACCTAGCCTGTCAAAATATTTGAAATGAAATCAAATGAAATTTTTATCATGTACTTATCGCTTTTTGAACGTCATATTTATTTTTAATATATTTGCAAAATCTACATATTACTAGCGTTTTGGAAAGACCACTGCTGAGAAGAAACTCAGTCCCGTTTTGGTCTATACTTGCCTAAGGGCTATGCTATATATAAAATTCGTTTTCCCCACAGAATAATAAATTAGGAAAAGTACGAAAGAAGATCTTCTGTAGGTTCATTCGGAGAATTGAGACCAAAATTCACTTAATCTATACATAATAATTAAAAGCCTTAACCATTTCAAAATTAGGAAGATGTTGAAGTTTGAACTCTAAACTTCGAAGACGTGAAAATAACAAAAAAATCTCACTTGGAATAAAAATAATAACAATAAAAAATCCAGTTAATAGGTTCGTAGGGTGTTATTATAATGAAAGAATCTTGTAATAAAGTGTAGCAAGCAGTCAATTATATCATCCGATTAAAATTCATAACTGCAGCCGCACAAAATGGACTTTATTGCTTTCGACATAAGAATGACGACTTCCGAGTGGGTAAGATTTTTTTATGTAATGGGCTGATGTCAGACTCGTTTAATGTTTGGTATGTGCCGTACTATTTAAGCTATTTATCAATTAGGGTTTGGGTTGATGTTTCTATCAGATTCTTAGAAAGATATAATAACTTTTTGTACATTTCTAAACTCTTATCAGCAAAGAGCAGTTCGAAAATTATTTGTTTCTATTGGCAAGGGAATTTTTCAATTGTTTGAGTTTATTAGGCGCAAGGAATGAAGGTACCAGGTCTGTTCCCCGGTCAGGTCAAGATGGAAAATGATCTTTTTCAGATTGACCTGGGTCTTGGATGGTTATCTATATAAGAATCTATTATAAAATATAGTATCGTTGAGTTAGTATCCCATAACACAAGTCTCGAACTTACTTTGGGGCTAGCTCAATCTGTGTGATTTGTCCGTATATATTATTTATTTATTAATTAATCTTTCAGTAAAGAAGTCAAATGACGCGGTAAAAGTTAGTAATCTTGTAAAACTAGCTTTATCTCATTGCTAAATTTATTGATGATTAAGTAAAGGAGGAAGAAGCGTCAAAATTTATCCAAATAATACTAGAATATGAAGATTCCAAAGATATAATTTTATAGGTATTTTATGCATTTACAATGCTATTCTGATAAATATAACATACTAGCTGTTACCCGCGGCTTCGCCCGCGTGATATAATTACGCCTATGTCCTTCTCACTACTCTAACCTACGTGTATGCAAAATTTCATTATGATCGGTTCAGACGATAGGGTGTGAAAGGGTCACAAACAAACTCACTTTCGCATTTATTATTAGGATTAGGATAGGATAGTTAGGATACATAGTATCACGTCTTAATCCCTTACTGAGTAGACAGAGTCTAAAACCATAAGAAGTTTAGCATGTTGATGAGTCTAACTAAAGACGGAATACGGAATCAAAATAGTGATGGATAGCCGCCTTTTACATGATTCCTTAGATTTGCGCCCATTCCCTTGGCCGGTTTCTACGGCCTGCGCGGGAAAAAAGCATCTGGTACATTCTGCGTTTTTCTTTTCTCCCAGATCAGCATGGAACTTGTAGTATTCTGATATACTCTTACTAAATTAAGAAATAAGATATAAGAAAAGAAAAAACATATATATTATTTATTTATCGGTATATATTTATTTATATACAATATATATTATAAATAAACTAGCAACCCGCCCCGGCTTCGCACGGGTGCAAAGCTGATACTAAATACACTACAAAAAACTGTGAACGTTGTATATAAAAACATAGTGGCCCGCTTCGGCTTCGCACGGGTACGAAATATGTCACTGAAAAAATGATTAACCCTGGCCGGCCTACCGCCGCAAACGCTACGTCCCGTAATTTTTAAATCTGTAATATCTTAGAAAATATTTATTTAAATCATATTCTGTAATTAGAAACCCCAAAAATAACAAAATCCGTTGCGTAGTTTTAAAGATTTAAGCATACAAAGGGACATGGGGAAAGAAAACCGACTTTGTTTTATACTATGTAGTGATAAATTTATACGGACAAATAACACATATCGAGCTAGCCCCAAAGGTAGTTCGAGACTTGTGTTATGGGATACTAACTCAACGATACTATTATAATAAGAGTATTCCCAAGAAATTTTAGAGGTGACCGGTGTGACGTCAGCCATCCATAATAAACACAGCTGGAGTATTCATTATTCGAGAAATCGAAGAGTGATCGATTTCAAACCAAAATAGATCGCCTGTCATCTCCTTTCGAAAACAAGGGGCAGACGGTGACAGGTATATCTTGGAACATGTTTTATGTATCGCCCCTGACGGCTTCTGGAGTATTCACTATTCACGCCTGGATTTTGTGCAGTTATCATGACGCAGATATAGAAAAAATATGTATACCATTGATATGAAAAGATAGCTTTGGCCGTGTGGCGTAAATGTAGACTCGTTACGGAATGATATGTATTCCTCCTTTCTCCTCTCTCCTTATTTCTTCCACGCTGGTCTGGGAGAAAAGAAACAAAACGTAGAATGGCTTCTCTTCCCGCGCAGATCGCAATGAAAAGTTTATTTAATATATATAGGTACTTTTAGTCTTTTTACTCGTCTTTAAACTCGCGAACTCGATTTTGCCATTTAGACAAAACAAAGTAAATTAAGTTAATTATTTTTAATTTACTAGGTTGTAAAATTAAAAAAACAAAACAGAAAAATATTAAAAAAGTTATTTTAGTCTTGCCGTCAGTACTGATTTTTTTTAACTATTGACAGCAGGGCCACAGCTTCCTAGTCATTTCACCTTAAGGTTTTTTTGCAACAAAAAAAAAGAAAAGGATGCTTATTGTTTTTAAACTTCCTACTTAACCCCGGAAAAGTAGTGACGTATACATCTGTTGCATAGTTAGCATACAATGTGGTTAATGACTTTTATTTCGGTACGTCACATTTTGTCTTTATATTGTCTTACATATACATTACGCATGCGCGAGTCCAAAGGTTACGCGCATGAAAATATTCGTTTGTCGTAATTTTCCGAGATCCAAAGTTGTTAAAACCGTGTTCTATTGTGCTAATAGAATAACATTACACTTAGAGGATGGTTCGCAAGACGTACCTACTATATAAACATTGTGTTTATAAAACACTAGAAGCCGTCTCCGGCTGCGCCCGCGTATGTATTATACCTATAAAGCTTCCTCGTGAATCACTATCTATTGGTGAAAACTGAATGAAAATCCACGCAGTAGTTTTTGAGTTTATCGCGAATAGACAGAGAGACAGATGCGGCCGTGGACTTTTTTATATTATATAGTGAAGTATATTTATAACATATCGGAACTAGAGGAATACAGAATTGCAAAAAAAGTTAAAAATAAAACGAAAAATAATTTAAATAAATAGGGAAAAAATACACAGATTGAGGTAGCCCCACAGTATACTATATTTTATAATAGATAACATCTAAGCTAAGACCCGGACCATCATCATCATTTTCCATCATGCTGATATTGATGAAATGATAATATAAAAAAAACACATACAGGCGTATTGAGAACTCTCTCCATTTATGAAGTATGTGAAAATGACTTCCTGTTGCGGACGTAGGGTAGCCTAAATTCCTACATAATGCAATGATGAGCTCGATGGCCCAATGGGCGTCCGCACTGTAAACGTTTATAAGCTAGGCTATCAAAATCAAAACGTTTATTCAGAAAATAGGCATTTGCAGGCTTTTTCACGTCATATCATATTTAAAATTATTTTATTAGATAATATGTATTTATTCAAACCACTGCAGAGAAGAAACGCCGAAAGAAACTCTAATCAACAGTTTTGGTCGCCTACTCGCCTGAAGGGTTTTCTTTGATTACGTATATTTATTCCTTATTGTCTTTTTGTTTCTTTTCTTTTTTCTTTCTTTTTTCTGTTTTCATGTTACAATTTCAATATACATAGATTTGTTATTTTTCGAAGATGTTTATGTTAACGATCGAGTGTGCAAAGATAATAAACAACATATGATATTTAAAGTATAGTCTCGAGGCCGAGCAGACCAGTGCCCCCTGAGGCTTGGTCAGATGCCTCTAGGCAGCTTGAAAAATCTGACAGTTCTGATTGAAGTGTTGGCCACTTACACACACGAAAAACCAACACAAACAACTAAATGCAATTCATTTATCAACACATACATGACAGTACTTCAAAAGGACGTTTCAATAATGAATTAATAGTTCCACTTGTTGAGATTAACAGCGGAATAGGCATCCAGATAATTACTGTGTCAAGAGCTAGGAAAATGACGGCGCACGCAATTTTCTAGCGATAGAGCGTATTTAGTTCAAGGAAAAAATTGTTATGTGCATAGGAAAGCCTGCATCGCTATTTTTGCCTAGGATGTTTTATTTACAAGTGAAAACTATACGAATAAGGGCAATAGAAAGAGAAGAAAAGAAGGTGGTAAGAATGATTGGTAATTTGATGGGATGTGAAGTCTTCTTTAAAAACATACTGAAGTTTAGTTGTACGAACTTATCTCGTATAAAGCACGCGGCTATATTCATGTAGGTCAGGTGTCAGCTGTTTAAATACTATTATCAGCAGCAAGAATCTTATAATTTTCGAAATACTATCGGACAGCCGACGAGAAAGGACCTGTCACATCCAACCCCAAACAATAAAATGTAACATATCCAGAAGCAATAACAGTTAACAATGTGACGTTGACGTATCGTCTTGTATCTCCACACAAACATCATTATTTCATCAGCATCTCTTCAAGTACAGTGTATCAGGGCAGGGACCAATAAACCTAATCAACCGCAAAACCTGCACTTTGAGAAACCACAATACGGTAATATAACGCAATAAATATTTAAGAAGAAATTGACGCCGTAAATGTCCGAGTATAAACCTTGCAAATTCGTATGAGCCCAGTGGGGTTATATTTAGAATCCATGTTTTTAAAAAACAATAACGAGTAAAAAGAATCGAAGGAAAGGGTCAACGACGCAGGTAAGGAGTTTGGGCAAGAGTACAGTAATATCTTGCATGATACGAGAAGAATATTGGAATAATGATAAATGGAATGAAACAAGGATTTCCAATACGACCGGTTGGAAGCGGCTTGCATCCAGCGCCTTCCTGCGACCTTTATCAGATCATCCAAGCACCTGCAGGCCTATTTGCTAAACTTTGACAGCTACAGTGTACTTTGCTTTGATGGTCACTTCAACATCCATTACGATTTATATATCTTTAAAATAAATTGTTAATCATTCGAAAGCCGTAATGGATGTTGAAGTGACTAACAAAACGTTGTACACCGTAGCTGTGAAAGGTTAGCAAAAAGGCTTGCTAGTCGGCCCAAAGTATTCATTAGGAAAAATCACCGCAGTTTAAAGAAAATCTTGCTAGCTTCCCGCCTTCCCGCCAACTATTTATAACTACTGCACATGCAAGATGCCTTTGAGACGGGCGGGTGTTTCTCGAATTAAATTTAGGGCGTGATTCAACTGGGAAGTAGGACAATGTTCTGCTGCAAACTGCTGACAAAGGACTTAGAACGAGAGAAAGAGTTTGTTTACAGTTCGTTGTCCGATATGTAAAGGTATTTACTTTAGTTGAATGCTCTCGACACTGTCGAAAGAAAAAAGCCGGTCACGAGATGCATTATAATCATATAGGTAAGACCGTGTAAATAAATAAAATTCGTCTTGTCAAAGAAGAAGTGTGCGTAAGGATTGATGATTGTCGACTTATTTGTTGAGTAGAGAAGTTGTTTTAAACACCACTAGACTTCAATAAAAAAATTGGATTATTCGAATCGGGTCACCTCTTTAGTATTGACATAAACTCGAAGGAAATCTAAGGAATCGGCGGTTTTCAAACACATTCTATGAAAGAGGCCTATGAACATAGGTCTCTTGCTAACCAGCTTATTTTTATGTCATAGAACGGCAGACGAGCAAGCGGGTCACCTGATGGTAAGTGATCACCCCTGCCCATAGTCAATTGCTACACCAGAGGTGGTACAATAGCGTTGCCGGCCTTTTATTTTTCCCTCCCAGAGGGGAGAGGGGATAGGCCTCCGGCTCTTTCACTCGTACTACTCAATCGTCGATTTTCTGTGAGAGTGTGGTGCTTCCCCGGTCGAGCCGGCCCATTCATGCTACCAGCAAAAGTAAACTTCACCGGTAGCGTGGCTCTACCACAGCTAAAACTTGCACTTTTAGTTCTTAGATAACCATCATAATAAGCAACATAAATGGATAAAAGAGGCATATGGACGTAAAATTAATATTACGCAGGATTCGCAAAAACAAAATTGGTGACCAGACCAGACCTGTCTGTAAAGATGTCAATGTCAAAATCAGACAACTATATTTACAAAGCAATTAATTTGCGATAAGGCGGTCTCGGCTTTGCGGCCTCGTGCTTCTGATTAATGGTGATTATGTCACAGCGTCACCTCCTCACCTCCCGACCTCGTCACGTGTCACATTATACTGATCAAGTGCATTGCCTGGATTTAAAAAGTAAAATGTGATTTATTTCTGTTAGAATATGAAGGTTACGGTATTTCAGAGAAACACCAGATACAGGATTTTAATATCGTATCATTTAATAATCTTTTTAATTATATTGGAAGGTGTGCTTTAGCTACGACGGCGATCTAAGTAGTGAGTATGGGAACCGACACAGGGATTTCTTCAAATGCCCAACGGGCTTGGTGTCACCTAATAAAATACAATATTTATGAGTTGCATAGTTAGAAAGATAAGGACTAGTGTGTTGGAGAGTTGGAGTGAAACGGGAATATAATTTATTTTTGCCATATTCCAACAATTTCTCCACAAACAGTAAACAAAGAATGATAGGAAATCTTACAACTAGTAGTTTGGATACTGACGACTGTAGAAGGCTCATAGAAGGCTAAACCTGTGTTACAGTTCGCCAGTGCTCTCACATCTGGAAGTATAATTGTAGTGGTTTACGTTAAAGAAACACTATATGCGTAGATTCATAAATCTTTGCCCCCACTAATAATAAGATCTGTCGCCTTGTGTGACTCAATGTTGATTCAAAGCGGAGCGTGACAGACTAGTGCGTATCTTGAAAAAGAGAAATTGGAGAAGTGATAATAATTGAGTACCTACATAAAAGGAAGTGGCAGTGGCAGTGGGGTGTAGTGGAGTGTACGGCCTACTAATTTACCTCCACAATCTCTTTTTCGGTGGCTCCAAGAAGTTGTAGTCGCAGCGGCCACACCCCGGTAAACCACTTTTGTGGGCTAAATCTGGAGAAGGGGACCAGATCTACGAACACCTGTAGATTGGTTAACGGATGATTCCCGTTCTGTATTAAAGTCTTCATCAATGCGGGACTATAACTGAGACGACTGATAGAAGCAGGGTAGTGCGGAACACCCCAAGGGCATCTATCAGGGTCCATTTAGTGATTTATGGCCTTTCGCTGCAGCCTAATCTCTGCCAATCGTATCGGTCTACCGGTCCATTGGACAACAGAGTGCAGGCCGAGAGAGTGGACTTGCACCAGCGCAACTGCTTGTTCACTTAAAATAATTTCACGCGCAGATGACCCTTGGCAATACTTAATAGAAATAATTAAATAATTGTCCAGGGTCGCCGTCATCGAAATCGATGAGGAGGACTATATACCTAAAAGGAAGTACAAAGAAACCACTTGTGATAAAAAAGGCTTGATCTTGAGTTCAAGACAAAGAAATTGCCTGATACCAAAAAGTAGGAGAAGCCTACCAAAATAATAGGCAAATAGAGTATATTAGAGAGGATATGAATAGAAAAGTGTAATGGATCATCAACGACAAAGTTAGGTGTAAGTGAATCAAATGTATTGCCAACTCTAAAAATCTTAACCTGAACACATGGATCTAAGAATAAGTAGGATAGGCTCATACATAATAAACGTAAAAGTGACACAAATACTAAACCATGCAAACTTGAAAGCTCACGTACTCATCGACATTAAATTTTCCTTAATTCGAGATTATCACTTTTCTATATTTAAAATTATTACCCAGTTACGCTGCACACATTTAACATTTAATGTAACAAGTGGTTAATTTCAAAAAATTTAAAACCCGTCAGCAATTGATGGTCAATGTCCGCCATATTAAAGTTTTTTCTGACGTCACATAGCCTATGATACTCCAGGGAAGACTAACGAATCATACATACATACGCATGAAAACATTACCTTCTGGGTGGGTCAGTCGGATAAAAGTTAGCGTCCGCACCCATTTATTCATCACCCAGTCCATTTCTGAACATGGCCTACCTGAGGTTATATTCAAGGACATGTTTTTGGAATATTCGTCAATAATGGTAGCAGCATGTATCATTGTAACCACAAATATTCTGTACACCTTTAAATTAACATTAAAACAAACGGTTTTCCCTGTACTTTTAGTTGGAAATGCCGTATTTTCGGCATTCATTTCTAACTTAAAGTACTGAGTACTTTTAAGGTACCTAGAAACCTTTTCTGCCTTTTTAGAAATACGAATACCCTTATTGATTTGTTATCGTATGATTTTTTTTCATATCTGTATACTAAATAGAAAACAAACATACAAACATATTATCGCGTCTTTATCTGTTGCGGGGTAGACAGAGCCCAATGTCATAAAACCCAAAGGCCACGTTTAGCGTGTTAGTGGCGTTAAGGTGGTAAGCGGCATCAAAATAGTGATGCGTTGCAATCTTCGAGCAACACGGAAGGGAGTAGCCATACGCTGCATTCCCCTCTGTCAAGGTACAAGCAAAATTAGGCATATGCATGTCTATGTGTTAGTTGTGTGTGACTCATCTGTACACAAATTATTTTACTTTTTTATGTCATTTTTTGTGACAATGTCATAATTACTATCAAGTGACAGTTTAAGTTTTGTATGTAGGTGTGCGGAACTAAACTTGTGTGCACATTTCCCCCCGCAAAAAACGCCAGAAAAATTGTCATAGTAAATTGTCGCTTTGGCCACTCCCTCCGTCCGGTACGGAGGCCGTGTTGCTCTAAGGTTGCAATCCGCATAGCCTATAACATGATTCCTTAGAATTTCGCCTTATCCCTTCTTGGCCGGGAAGAGAAGCAGCTGGTGTATTCTATGTCATGCTGTCATCATCATTAAGAATATGTCATCCTTAATCACAGACGAGCGTGGAAGAGAAAAACTGTGTAATTCGGTATTTGCCTAATGTTAAGATTATATAAAATTTGTTTAAAATGGTACTAATTTCTATCTAAAAACACTATAAAAATCATTTTTAATTTGATATCGTTTCGTTAAGTGTTCTTAAAGCTTCTTTAAAGTTGGGTGAATAAGACCATTTTTAAAAGTATGAAAATCTTAAATTACAATTATACCGTATTGTAGTTCGCTAAATTTATAGCAAGTTTTATTTTATGAAACCATTACAACAAACGTAATATTTCTTATAGCTACCAAACAAAGTTCTCACGCCGCCCATACAAAATACAAAGTTGTGACATACTTGACTGACTACATATTTGTGACGTCAACAAATATGTAGGCATTTCAGCAGTGCGTTTTCACGTCTAAAAATATGTGTCTTTAAAACTTCTATATCTGAAAGAGTTTTTTGTTTAGAAATGTATTTCGGTCACTATTGTGTTTATTTTTGACAGGTCTTTACATAGCGACACGAAATTTTTTTTAGTCAAGTAGCCAATTCTGACAATACGGGGTCGAATTTCAGAAATGTATTCTGTGTGGGTCGAATTGATAACCCCCTTTTTTGAAGTCGGCGGTCAAAAAAGCTTCTTCAGCACAGTTCTTATCGTGCGATGAGAATTAACGCCTCGCACATTTATATTACTACGACAAACATTTATTTTCGATTCCGCGTTGCCTTGGCACGGGTTTTATATTCGTTTCTAAAATATCCCGAATTCTGTGAATGATTTTTCAAGTGTTGTGTCAAGGTAGATGCGGATATAATTATATCACGTGCTTCTTCGGATTTCTGGGAACATTGAGATTTTTAGAAATTGATTATTATGGATGATGGTGTCTCTATTGAATAACGCTGTTTATAACAGACTTTGAAAAATGGAAACATATGAAAGCGTATTCTCAGAAAAAAAAATTGAATTATTGAACTATTATGAAACTTTGAATTATTTTGATGATGTATTTTATTAATTTAATTAATCAATTTATTGTAATATGAATTTATTAGTGAAAGGCATCTATGTTTGCTGTGCCCTTACAGGGCGTCACTTGTACCTTTATATATAAGTAACATCTGTATTAACTTGTGACTTGCAATAAATCTGAATCTGAACTACTTTCTTAATTACCAGTTTTTTAAAAATTATTACTTCTTACACTCTTCCTCTGGGCCTATAAACATATCCCTCCGTGGCTATGAGTACGTCATCCTCATCAGGACTTCTTTAGTCTCCGCTGCAGGAGCACGACCCTCTCTGTACTACCAAAAGCTATATATGAGCCAGAGCAGTTAGAGGAATTGGCCTACACTCTCCACGCTGGCCAGACGGGTTGGAGAAGTCGGTAGAAGTCGCCTTGATGTTAAGCTTTGTTTATCTTAACATCAAGGCGATCTTGATGTTCCCTATCGATATCGATCGATAATCTTGTGTTTCCTAAGTCGCCTTCTACGACATCCAACGTGAAGACTTGGAGTGGTCCTATTCTACTCTGCCGGGAACCACTCGGTCTGTGTGCCTGCAATTTTCTCTTTAATACTTAGTATTGCATCTCAAACACACGATGCAGAAACTGCATTCATCTCATCAAGGTGACATATTCGAGTGCACGCGTTGCAAAACGAACGACAATTTGTGCAAGGCATAAGCGAAGAGCGGTAACGATATTACTTTTGTATAAATAAATAAACATATCTAGTTACATATTATGTTTTCTAATGTACCATGAAAACTGTAGAGTTCGAAAAGTTAGGAGTATAAATAAAGTTATAAATGCGATAAAACCGCATTAAAAGTAATTTAATTAAAATATATAGTAAAGTTGTCTGAGAGAAATAAATAAATCATATAGTGATAAACCACACAAATTGAGCTGGCCCCACACTTAGTTCGGAACTTTTTTCGTGCGTGCGATACTAACTTAATGATAATAGGACTATCATTTGTGTTTAGTTATATTCTTACATACAAATCTATATGTGTTTTAAAAAGATGCTAATAAATATACTCAAGCATCACACTTCAAGAGTGTTATGATACTTGTAAATATTTCTTGCTCCATCTACAATCAACTTTACACAATGCTCTCCATTTACTGGTTATCTTGATTTCCGTTTTAGTGGTCGTGGAAACAGAAGAAACGTGCAAGAAAATGTTCAATAACTTTACACTTTCAAGCGTCTAGCTATTAAGCGATAGTACGTCGTCTATAAAACTTATTTTCTTCAAACATGGTCCAACGATACCGATTATTAGTTGTAAAATGCTCGAAAACTCTTTACTTTGTCTTACTAAGTCTATGAGAGCCTTTTAATGAGGTCTCCAATTATTGGAGTAATTAGTTTTCAGTGGACTTTGACACTTTTGAAGATGCATGAAACACGGCAATTGACAGTTTAGTAATAATATCAGTTCTGAAGCTTAAGTCCGCTAATTCTTATGGTTTATACCAAACTAATTGTCATAAGCAATTTTCGAATAAGCACAAGTATGGGAAAGCTCCTCGAGTCTAGTTCTCAACTCGTCTTGTCCGATTTCTGACTTATTATATATGTATGATACAGTCTTGTGGTTATATGTCGTTTCTATCTTTACTATAAACAAGCCATAGCGTAATATTTGATCTTTCCCTGTATCTAACTTTCTGTTAGAAACTCTTGCTTATCGAAGAATTTTATTAGTAGCGTTTCCCAGCTGCGCCCGGACCTCTAACTATTATATTAAACTAGCTATTACCTGCGGCTCCACCCGCGTAATATATAGCCTATGTCCTTCTCAGTACACTAACCTATGTGTATGAAAAATTTCATGATGATCGGTTCAGTAAATAGGGCGTGAAAGCGTAACAAACAAACAAACAAACTCACTTTCGCATTAGGACATTAGAATTAGGATTTATAAACGTTCCTTATGAATCACCCTATCTATTGATTAAAACCGCATGAAAAACTGTGCATTCGTTTTAGTTTCTTGCGAACATGGTGGTATCAACTTTAATGTGTCCACGAAGTTTCATTCAAACTAGAGTTGCGCTTCAACTATACACAGATAGCGCTCGCTATGTCCTATATTGAATAGATATTCATATATCAACTAACTATAATAATTTATAATAGTTTAAAAAACTAAAAACACGCTTTTAGCACGCTGGTCATGTACTCGTATTGTCATCAGAACTCAGGGAGTCAATTTTTGAACTAATAGAATCAATCCACCACTCGTTGTGACGTCAGCACTCGGTTCGTATTCACATGTGAATAAAATCAACGAGCGGGCCTGTTTTTACGTATTTTTGAACCGTGCGAATGGTTCTATTGCTTAGAGTAGCCAACAAAAAAAAATATTGTTACGGTTGCCAGAATAATTGAATGCACAGCAAAACTAGTAGCTTAAGCTGGGAATACACGGCCGATTTTCAATCCGACAATCGGACGGTGTTGCCATTTTAGGTACAATTTGATTGTCTTTAGGCAATTTCTTTTAAAATCTTAATTTTTTTCATGTAGGTGTAAGGAATTTCTTATTTTTTAAAAGGCAACGCTGCAATCGGATCGGAAGCAAATCGGACGTATATTCCCACTTTTTGTAGACAGTTGTGGCAAAAACGCTAGGATCAAGGACGAGAATAAAAATTTGTTCAAAGTTGGGTCAAAGTCAAATTTGACATTTTGCACGCGTAGTCCGTTCCGAGCAGTCTGCGGCGACCATTCGGAAAACCCATTCGAATAATGATTCAAAAATAGAGCCAATTAATATTCACCATGCGGAAACTTGACAACGAGTGGCGGATCGATTCTCTTGGTTGAAAAATTGACTCCCTAAGCGTGTGCAAAATTTCATCCTAATCGAAGACCGGGAAGTGGGTCAAATTTAGATTCCAAGATTTTCTTACATACATAGTTAGTTACATACAAGTGAGGCTAATAAAAGCGTGTTTATAATAATAAAAAGTATTTTTGTTTATTGCATTCGATCACATTAAATTTTAATCTTTCTAATAAATGCGTACTATTTTACGCTTAAATATATTCTTAGTAGATTATTTTAATTCTGACTTACTACCATCTATCGACCATCTCTACCATCTCGAATCGAATGGTTAAGTCACACAACAAATCGTTTCAACACCTTGACATATATAATTTAAAATATGCCTCCTATAAAAAAGGTATATTCGAGACTTTGTACAAATTAATTGACGAAAAAAAGTAGTGCCTATAGCAGCTTTAGTATAATTAGTAACCTATTTATGACGCTCGAACTTACTACTTCTACTTTATGAGTATTATTGTTATGTGTACATCCATCTAAATATTAATATTAAGCAAATGAATTCTCCTAATGATCTCATTTATATTTTATCTTGTATGTATTCTGACTGGATTCTTGCTTTCATCAACCTGTAAAAACTATTAAACTCAAATTGTGACCATCATCGCTGAGTCCATAGTAATACTCAATTAGGTTTTAATTTTTCTTTATTGTATCGCTACTGTGAACTTGTTTGTGGTCCATGTTAATAATAAAAAAAAAGTCTAATGGTGATTTTTTGAAACTTGCTAGAGCGCGTGCCTCCGGATGAGATATCAAATCCGAAAATTATAATATCTATGTATGTGATTTTCATTTAATGTACTGAAGTTATTTATAGGTATTTTAGTTAAATCTATTTGGTAAGAGTAATGTCAACCACAATTTTTTGATCACATAAAGCACACCTGTATACACATTCGTAAAATTTACGTAGTTCGGTACGTCTCGTTTAAAACCGTTAATAGTGTGTGACGTAATATTTTAATGAATTATATTATAAGAAGACAAGAGACAATAACGTAGCCAAGAGGCACGGAGAAATATTAAGTTCGCTTAAATAAGGTAGGCAGTGGTTTTCAAATCAATGTCTTATGGATCATTTTTCCTGCTGTTTTTAGAGTTCCGTACTTCTTCTTAGCGTGTCGACTCGGGCGAATTATATTTGTGTTGACCAGAACTTTGCCACTGACACAGCGTTATCAGTAGCATTGTAAAGGTCCTCGCGTGTGCAGGTGGTAGGACACGCAGGGCAAGACAAAAGGTGTGCCATGGTCTGAGGAGTAGCACCACACGGACAGCCGAGCTGTAGCCCCACCTGTTCATATTCTCCTTACTTCGGCCGACATGGGTCCGGAGTCTGTTTAAGGACTTCCATGTCAGCCAAGGTAAATCATGGCCAAGAGGGAGATGCTCTGATAGCGGGATGATGGACGCTGTTGGATATCTCTCCTTCCAGATGTTTAGCCTAGACTTAGAGACTTCGCCAGACAATGGAGGCACTTCTTTTATGAAGCTATGCCGGCTCTTCAATCTTTGAGGAACCGGCACGTGATGATGCAAAGGGTGTCGTCGGTCATTCTCTTTTTTGGCTCTTTCAAGGAAGCTTGCCACGTCTCTGCGAATGTCTGGAGGAGCAATGCCAGCCAGTGGATACAGCAAGTCGGTAACGCAGACTGGCTAATCTTTTCACCACGACTCAATGGCGAGTTCCGTACTAAACAAGGATATAGTTTCGCCATGTAAGTACGTCTGTCTGTTCAGGGTTTAGCTAAGAGACTATTAATACTAGAAAGCTGTAATTTGTTAACTTATACGTAGACAATTTCGGACAGAACACCTAATCATTTTTGACGTAATATTGTGATATTATTTTTCATTTCCCATAGTCCTGAAGTATAAGTTGCTGTAGTGGTCCATTGATTGCAGGTCCTCATCGACTACATCCTGTCAATATAGACCGTTTTGAAGACCATGGATGTAGTAGGAGTAGATATTTAGAAAATAATAAATTAAATGGACGTTGGACAGCAAAAAATTGTATAATTTAAAATTGACAACCATGGATCATCATCATCATCATCATCATCAGGTCTTTCTAGTCTCCACTGCAGGAGCACGACCCTCTCTGTACCACCAGAGCTATATACTAGCCTGAGTAGTCAGAGGATTTGGCCTACACTCTCCACGCTGGCCAGACGGGTTGGAGAGGTCTCTTTGATGTTAATAAGCTTTGTTTAGCTTGTGTTTCCTTAGTCGCCTTTTACGACACCCACGGGATGACTTGGAGTGGTCCTATTCTACTCTGCCGGGAAGAACACGGCAACCATGGATGTTGATATTTAAAAAAATAATAAATTAAATGGACGTTGGACAGCAATAAAATTAATAAATTAAAATTGACAATCTACTAACTCTTAAGCGGAGAGAATGTACTAGCCGCTTCTCTTCATGTGCAGAAGGTGCAATAGACGATGCTGCTAGCAACCGTCACCTTTTTGATTCCGTTTTTACGTATAAGTCCAACAACACGGTAAACCTGGCCTTGGGTCTTTAACCTATGACTCTGCCTACCCCGTAAGAAATAAATCATGATTCATCATCAGATCTATTTAGTCTACACTGCAGGAGTCCTCTCTTAGTATTATTCTCAGTACTACCAGAGATATGTTAGCCTGAGCAGTCAGAGGATTTGGCCTATCATGAATGAAATTTGGGTAAATCATGATTGAATTGATTCATTGTTTATTGTTATAAAAATCGCATACAGATTTACAGTTATACACCAAATTATCAATATTTATATGGTTGTATACGTATGTATGACAATCAACGAAAATGAAAGTCAAAATATAAAATGTGAACCAATACGCCACCAGGAAAGAGAGGCATAGGCACCGCATACCGAGGACAGCTCTCCTGAATGTCAGGCCATTCACAAATTGCTACAGATAATAAATACAGAGAAATGAGGAAGTGGCGGAAGACTGATTTAGTCTATGTCGGAAGTGTAGGTCTAGATGGACTGATAGATATCAAAACTTAGACTCAAGGTCTTGTAGACACTATGTTTATACAACGTGTAACGTGAACCTCCACATTCGGTTTTAAAGAGGTACTTTCCTTTAAAATTCGCACAGCTGTTCGGTAACTTTAGAATTAGAATAATTTATTTGCATAAAATAATGGTGATGATCATAGCAATTCTACTTTTTTTCGTTTTTCACTTTTTCTTGTTGCGTTTCTCTATTCCTTAAGGAATTCTGATTCCGAGATTTCAATATAGCTAACAAGTTTAAAATCAAGCTGTATGAGATTCATCGAAATAATTAAATGGGATATGAGAGGTTCGTGCAGTGGAGACCTGATGATGATGATGATGAGAGGTAGGAATGAGAAGAATGTGGTAAGCCAGAGCTACAAATGGAGGGACATACTCTAAATAGTCAAAGGGCTACAAAGAAGAACAGTCATTAAAACGTTTATTTATAATGACTGTGATATGATGTAAAATGTTTATTTGTATCCTAAGGCTACTTAGCTATGTTGAATAGTATTACCATTACCAAGGTAATACAGAGGGAAACGATTTGCAATATACGTGAATGATAATGATGAACATAAACACGATATTGAGGAGAGATTGAGGAAAACTGAATTGCAAAACATAGATCATATTCAGTAAACAAAGCTTGAATACGAGCTGTCGAACGATTAGGGCTTACTCTGTGTAATAATAGATGATACTTAAGTGTTTAGTCTCTACACTGATGATAATGACACTAGTATCACCCTCGTTTGGTTATGTAAACTAGACGTGCGCACTCAGGACGGATTGGATATCCGATACAAATCCTAAACATCGTTTGTTACTAAGCTGTAAGTTACATCTTGAAGCGAAAGGTGTGTTATTTGAGTCCTTCAGACTTATCATTACACTAGCAGTACCCTGGCCTCGCTCGTGGTACATACATAGTCTATGGCCCTCAGGGATAAGGTACCTATTTAATGAGGCGTTCACAGGCTACGGTAACGGGTTTCCAAAAGGTTGCAAATGCCGGTTTGCCAAAAAAAAAGGCTAACACGGGTGTCATATTTTTCGGAATTTCCCAAACTTAAACTAGACGAATAGTGATGCCTAGAACACTGCCCTGTGGTACGTATTATTGACAAAATATATTTTGAAAAAAAAAAAGATTCATGTATAGTAAAGCCTACCTAATCGATTTTGATGACGGTGGGCCTAGAAAATAAATTGTCACATTTAGCATTACTCATGCTAGTTTTGAAACTTAACCATAATAAGTACATATAGATTATAGTTTTTAATTCATGAATACATTGTTTTTGAATTTGCTACGTCCTTCTTTTGTTGACTGTTTAAAAATCTTAAATTCTCCCGTAAATATACCTAAGGGGCAACATGCATAGAATTAAATAATACTTATACCAATTTAGAAATAAATTATCTAGCTATAATTTTCCTATTCTCTTAATTCATTTATTTCTGCTCTGAAATAAAAGAGCATCGTAAAATCTTTGACTATACATACATAATACCGTTCCTTGGTAGTCAAGAAGAAACGAGAGTAAATATTTATACTAAATTCCAAACCACTTTCAATTTTAAACGTGCAATCATAGCACGCTCTGATTATGATATAATTAGGTATATAGCCACACATGAGGGTTTGATTGCTGTAACCTTTTGCATTTTCTGAAAACTTTCTTTCTTCTTTTAATTATGGCTTCCACCGAGATTTCAGTGATTCTGCCAATGTCCAGTATAATGAAATACCAAGTATCGATGTTCTACTGGATATGGCATCAAAGATGGCGTCAGTTCTTTGGTAGCCTCGTGGGAGCTTCTGATGACAAATCTATACGAGTCCATTTAACAGTCTACTTTAACTATTTCACAAATTGTTCTCGAGCACGAGTATTTATAACACCAAACTACACCAATTTCATAGTATAAAGTCCACTTAAATCGATTTGCAAAATCGTTTATGGCAAACGACAACTGTACCCCTTACTTCCCATCAAAATCTCCTCTGAAAAACTTGACTATGAACCCATAGTTGACAAAAAGTCATTAACAGATGACAATTTTCCAAAATATTGCGTCACATTGCGCATTTCGGCCTCTTATCTTTATGTCTTAATGACAGTGTGGATGCAGTAAACATTATCTGCGGGGTTCATTTGAGATGAACCGTGCGATTAGCTGTAATTAAAACGATTACAAATGTAATTGCGTAATTTTAAACAATGCTTAGAATTGGCTAGATTCGTAAAAGAAAATCCGACAGTTAGATAATAAAAAAATATAGAACATGTATTTATTTCTTTTATCAATTAGAGAGATATAGCTGGTCAAAATTCCATGTGACGTCACCGTTTCGTACACTTTACGAAACTATGATGTCACGAGCCCCTTCATGAATGTTGATGCGCTTTATCTTCATCAATTTATGTCCAATATTTTTCGATTACCTAACCAATGGAGGTATTCCTCGAAGCGCTACCATTTTGAGGCGCACCTAATGAAGCGCTCCTTTTTTATTCCTCGGAGCGCACCTATTAGTAGCGCTTCGGATAGCAATTAAAAATATTGAAATTTTATTCCTCGAAGCGCACCCATGTTTAAAAATAGGGAAGAGCATGATGTAAACGTTATCAATTATATCGATGATTTTTAAAAACTCATTTGTGCATGATCATCATCGAGGTTGCTTAACCAAAATATTGAAAATTGACAGAAAAATATGATTTTGCTTTTGGCACAATAATGCGTATTCAAAGAAAAACGTGTATTCAAAGAGGATATTATTAATAAATAAAACGCACAGATATAATATAAATGATATGCGTATAATAATCACATTGCAGCAGGACCAACATAATAATTACTAGATTTGTGTGGTGTTATCGTAAATACACGTATTATTTAAAATTTTTATAAATGAATTTAACGTTATGATAATGTTATATTTATTTGCATCACAGCAATCTAATCCATTCATTAAGTAACATGTTAATCGTGTTGGTTATGTTGTCTAACAATTTACCTGTGTATGGATGTGTTGTGAATCATGTTGGCAATTATTATGATTGACAACACAGCCATACACAGAGAAATTGTTAGACAACATTAGCAACACGGGTAACATGTTAGTTAATGAATGGCCCCTATTCGACTTTGTTGCTGATTATTAATTTGACTTTCTACTATGTTGCTGATTATTAATTTGAATTTCTACTACTCTTAACACTGGTAACTATTATGTATTAAATCATACATTATCTTTAACGATGCTCACACAAAAATAATTATTAAAAAATCTATTTTTTTTTGTTTTGTTGTTTGGTTTTGTTTCATTTATAGTATTGTTTAATTATATAAATAATAACAGATTCATTTTAATTAGAACGGGTACAAAGCACATTAATTACTAGTAGGGAGAAACAGTTGAAAAGTTATTATTATTATATATTAAATATACAAAAAGTCACAGATTGTTTCGCTGTCTTAAAAGTCATTGCTTAATAATTACATATAGTAAGGTATTAACAAGTTAATAATTTAAAAAACAAAAAACCCGCCTGCATGGATAACTACAATTATTTTATATTTCACCTACCTAAGAACACTCGGGCTATTAAGACAAATCTAACGATACCTCAAATGTGAAAATCCATTCAACGGTTCTAGAGATACAAGGTAATAAAGAATATTACATACATACAAGATACGCGCTAAACACATAACCCTCCTGGCAGTCGGGTAAAAAAGCTATTGCCGTCTGGTTTGTAATCACAAAGACAAATCTTAAAACTAATAAGTATTGTAATGTAAATATTGAAAAACCTCACTTAACTAAATATATTGTATTTTGTTGTTTGGTTTTGTTGCATTATGGTATTCTTTAATTATATTAATAATAACAGATTCATAATAACTAAAACGGGCAAAAATCTCGGATACTAGTGAGGGAAATAGTTAAAAAGTTATAATTATCTGAGTATTAAATTTACATACAAATCACAGATTGTTTTGTTGACTTAAAAAATAAAAAACCTATAAAACCGTCTGGTTTGCCATCACAATGACAAACCTTAAAACTATTAAAGTTAATATTAAAAAATCTCACTTGACTAAATATAATACAAAATCACAGATGGTTCATTTTCATATGCAATGTTTAACAATTACAAAATAGGATACATAAAATCATATTCCCAGTTATAATCACATTAAGAATAATAATAACACTAAAAGTGAGTATATAAAAAAGAAACAAGCTTTAATATTAAAAATCACAGATCGTTTATTATCACAATTAGTACTGATTAATTAATCATCGTTACTTACAAGGTATAAAAATATTAAAATCTTAACATCTCTAGACAATGTCCTATAGACATAGAGCCAGTCATGTATTGATATAATATATTTTCAATTATATTGTTTCTTTCTTGGGCGTGTTTTTGATTTTGTGAAATGTTCATTTTCAATCTTATTTCAGCATAATTATTACAGTAGTCTTGCAAGTATCTTAACAGTTTGGCTAAATTTACACCGCGCTTTTGATTGATTTTTTTATTAATTTCTGAATAATGAGATTCCACAAAATTATTTGTTTTATTCTTTTCACCATAACATGTAAATTTGGTTTTCCAAAATCGGTGTTCTAACCATTGAGAAACCATATAATCATTAAATTTTGTAATATTTTTGTCCTGTGGAGACTGGCTCATTATATAAAGCCATGCCTCATCTAAATCTGTGACAGGTAAATGAGGTAATAAAGTGCATAAAGCAACATGTTTCCTAAAAATACTGTTTTTGGATAGACCTAGTTCCCGAGATTTTCTTTGAAGCGCTTGTTTAAAGTGAAAATAACACCCACTTGCTACTGCATTCGGAAACACTGCTAGAAAGCCGCTGATTGCAGCTTCCTCGAAATCGCTTTTAAAAAAATTGGCTTGCATATTGGGCACTGTTGTTTTCAACAATTGAAATAATAATTTGTATGTTGATTTCTTTTTATCACACAATAAAGCATACGCTAATGGTTTCACAACGCCATCAATGTCTCCATGGATGCTGTAGAGTTGTTTGAATGGTTTTGGCACACTTTTGAAAGTCCCGTCGCAATATAAACGACGACACCTTCCTAGTTCTTCTCTACTCTTATCGGTAGCAAACAAAATGATCCTCTTTTTACCGTCATTATAATCCGCAAGGATGAAGTTGTAAAATGATTTTGGCACCTAAAACAACAAAATACTTTTTATGTATGGTCATTGACAGTGATCGATTATATACAAAAAATGACGAAAATAACGATGTCGGCAAGACGGGTTTAAGGTTAATATCACATATAACTATTGAGTGTTTGTGATAGACTTGTTAGGTCTAAAGCTCATAGAGCCACTTAGTTTTTTAAATGATTACTTCTCTAGTTTTTTGATGACAAAACACTTAAATGATAATTTCTTTTTGTCTTTCATTAGCATGTTTTATTCAAGAATTTAAAAAAATATGCAAATTAACTATCTAAAAAACGAGCAATCCGCCCCAGCTTTACCCGTGGTACATACGTAGCTTATAGTGCTCAAGGATAACTAGGCTTTCCAACGGAGAAAGAAAATTTTAAATCAATCCAGTAGTTCCCGAGATTAGCGCGTTGAAACAAACAAACGAAATTTTTAGCTTTATAATATTAAAAAATAGTATAGAGCACAGATTAATGTAACTCTAAATGGCAAAGCATCAAATAATATATATTTTTATATTAATTACTTACTTGCACATCTATTGGTGATTTCCCAAACAAACGCTTAACTCCAAGGCTTTTATTCCTTTTATTATATAGTCCAGTTTTCATATTTTCAAATTCTGGTATTTTGCGTGTCAAATTAATTCCCTGGTCTAGTAAATCATTAAGTTTTCTTTTATAAACCTCAGGAAGAGGGTCCAAGGTGGATATGGCTTCTTGATGAATATCATCCACTATTTCCCGTACAAATTGTGATGCCTCATTACGCCGACAAGAATGCTCGTTCTTCTTTAAAATATCTTCGTATCTGTTGAGAGTAAGGAAGGCTCCACACGTCTTTATCGTACACCGCCACAAAGTGTTCCCATTTTTATTCACTTTTATCGGTCTATACGTGTTATTATCATATAGTAGAACTTTCTTGCCGCTTCTGCTTTGTACATATTTAATTAGCGCGTTTCTATTACTTGGTCCAGCAATTGGTTCCATGCTCAAAAAACTGCCTTATTGCACAACTTTCTTAAATAAATAAACTTTCTTAAGTTCTATCTAGCTTCACTTGAGCCTACGTGACACATTCGCGCAACTAGTTAGCTAAACACAACAAAACAAAAATATGCAATTTTAAGTAAACAAGTTCCGGAAATGCTCGGCTGGATTCGTGTGAACTCGGTCAACGCGACCTGTGACGCGACTATCTAGGATACAATGGGGAGGCGGGGCTTCGGCTTGTGTGTGCAGTGCTCCTGCGCCGCGCGCGCCGCATTCGCCAGAGATTAGAGTACGTACTGGAAACTGACTGATACGGTTGTCCTTACCCATACTAAACAGGATCACTTTATTTTTTTAAAAACCAATCAATTGTCAAGGAGTATAGAGTTTTTGCAAATTTTAATCGTGTTTTACTTATTATCGATAGTTTTTGTTAGTAACCCATCTCTATTCGAAAATTAATCATAAGTGCGCTTCGAGGAATAAAATTTCAATATTTTTAATTGCTATCCGAAGCGCTACTAATAGGTGCGCTCCGAGGAATAAAAAAGGAGCGCTTCATTAGGTGCGCCTCAAAATGGTAGCGCTTCGAGGAATACCTCAACCAATGGGCTGATTTTAATGTTATTATTTTGACCCAGAACATTAGCCTATATTTTTTTATTTTATTAAAACTAACGTGAGATATAGACATTATAAGCAATAATAATGGGTTATCCACGTAAATAGTCAGCTACTTTCCGACATGTTCAGACCTCATCCGGTGGTCTTCCTCAGCAGGGTGAATGTGAATTGAGACGCGCGCACGATGTCGTCCCAATCCGCACTGTCGAAACATGTCGACCAGTAGCTGACTATTTACTTGAGTCACCCGTAGTTACGTATTTTTTTTCCAACTACGCTGCAATTCTATTATAACTGCACTACATATCCAGCACAAAGCGCAACTTTGCTGCACTAGGAGTAAAAAAAACTAAACAGTGCAGTAAAGGATTTCCATACATTTTTGCTGCTCTAGTGCAGCAAAAATGTATGGAAATGCTTTACTGCACTGTTTAGTTCTTTTTTTTTAAATTGCGGGACAATAGTTGTCACATGTCATAAAGAAGGTTGGTTGGTCTAACGGCCGTATGGAGTTTACAAAGGGACGTGTGTATTGCCTAAAAAAAATACTGGCCATAAAGAAAAAAGGTGGGAATGTAAATAACAAATTTTTAACTTTTTTAATTTGTCTTCAATTTTATTTTTCACTTACTTTTATTGCAGTAGTTGAAAGAAAAGCAGATTATGCACCTCGCATTAAGTAAGTTATATTGCACTCGTGCTTTTTAGAGCCCTCGCTAGCGCTCGGGCTCCAAATAATCGCTCGTGCAGCAATAACTTACTTTCTGCTCAGTGCAACAATCTACTATTAATAATGCCTAGAACTGGCTAGATTCCTGTAAAAAAAATAAGTCCGTCAGTTATATAATAAAAAATATATTTGGAACTCGTATTTTTTCTTTTCTTAACTGAACAAAAAATGAGAATGGTATAGCCTATAGCCAGTCAAAATCCGTGTGACGTCACCGTTTCATACACTTTTTTTACAAAACTCTTATGTTACAATCACGCGCCCCACTCATAAACTTTGATGCGCTCTATCTTCATTAATTATTGTTTAATTGACAGAAGAAAAAATATGTGTCCAATATTTTTGATTATCAAACCAACGGACTAATTTTAATGTGATTATTTTGACCCAGGAAACTAGCCTATACTCGTATAGTGGAAGAGGGGAAGATGTATGCAAATATGATTTATTATTTGGCATACTACCTACAGTTTAACTGTGGGTAATGTATTTGTATTAACTGTAAAACAATTTGGATGTTTATATTATGTAGATGTTATGAAATATAGTATCGTTGAGTTAGATTCCCATAACACAAGCCTCGAACTTATTTTGGGGCCAGCTCAATTTGTGTGATTTGTATACAGCCTGACTTTGTACCTCTGAGCTGTATTCAAATTTCGAAATCGGAATCTTTAATGACGAAAGAAAATTAGGCTTCCCATAGAAAATCGCCCAGCTGATTGGTGATTTAGTATGGGAAGTCTAAATTCTTTTTTGGTTATTTCCCTTATTTTCCTTTCTGATATATTAATATAGCTCAGAAGTACTAAATCATGATGTATAATGATTTTATCTATTTACTTAATTCTGACGAATAAGACTGACGCGCCGTCGAAGTATATAATTTATTTTTTATTTTACTTATATATTTTGGTTCAGATTCAACCAGCAAATCAACAAAAGTAACAATAACATAAACTAATAAATAGTAACCGTGTTATTTTATGTGTTAGTTCCGCTTCTAACCGGTTAAAACCGGCTACATCTCAAGGAAGCAAGATCTAACCTTGCAAAGCGACACTGGGCCAGACTGATGTGTCGCGGACACACGATCCCGAATATTTGTTTTTATTCTAAATTTAAATTAATGAGGACCATAGATTTATTTTTAGCCAGCCAGTTCTATGCGTATTAGTAAAGTAGTAATATCAACAACATTGATCGATCAACATGCTTCTTACTGGTTATAAAAAAAAATCTTTCTGGCCACGTAGATCTGTCGTCTTTTTATATGAACTTTATAATTTTATTATAAAAAAATTATTATAATATAAATATTGATATAAATATAATAAATTAGAAGCGGGGCCGAAAATGTACATTTGATATTTTTTGGAAATTATAATTAGCCTAGACGTAATTATATATTGATATATAGCTATCAAATCACCAATTTTGGAAACTTTTGTCTGTCTGTGCGCGTATCACGCAAAAACTAATCTTATGTACAGTTAATCCCGGGAAAACAATGTTGACAAATGCGGGTACGTAGTCGCAGAGTCAGCTAGTTGAATGAAAATAAAATAAAACAGTTCTTGCTTCTTCTTCTTCTTCTTTAATAATTGTTTCTTCTTTTCGTATTATAAAAGTATTTAAAATTAAATATAAGTTTTGTGCAAGCATATCAGTTACCCATGTTGTCAATAAACACCATTTGAAATGTCAATATTCCTAAACCAAGTTACATAAAGATACCAGATTTTACGAGACCATTACGGGTTTAACAACTTTACAAATTAGTGTAGTGTCATAACATAATATTATTTGTATGCTTCAATGCTGGTTTGGGGGAAAAGGAACAACATAGAATATACCAGCTGCTTTTCTTCCCGCGCAGACCGTAAAAGCCGGCTAAGGGACGGGGCGAACATCTAAGGAATCACGTTATAGGCGATACGGCTAGCAACAGCAACCCGTCACTGTTTGGATTCCGCTTTCCACCTTAAACCCCACAAACGCGCTAAACGTGGCCGTTGGGTTTTATGACCTTGGGCTCTGTCTACCCTGCAAGGGATAAAGACGTGATGATATGTATGTATGTATGTTGCAGACAAAGCAGGCAAAACTGGTTAGAAAACAATGCCTAGTCTATGCCCGTGTATGACCTACTCGTACTAAACTAACTCTTGCGACATTGCTGCGCTGGTACTTGCGTAACTAGGTCTTTTTACACCATATTTTAATAGGTAGGTAGGTAAAGCATACTTGTGCTGGTAAGAAAATATAAACAAAATTATTATTTCAATAGCATTTCATTTAGTTGTAAAGTGATTAAATATAAATAAGTATCTAGGTTACTGAATTTTTTAAATTATTTTGTTTAAAACCTGCATTTTATGTCTTAGTCCGACGAGCTCCGTGGCGCAGCGGTCAACACGCCAGCCTGCGACTCGGGGGTCCTGGGTTCGATCCCCGGTCAGGTCATGATGGAAAACGGTCTTTTTCAGAATGAACTGGGTCTTGGATGTTTATCTATATAAGTATATGTTATAAACTATAGTATCGTTGAGTTAGTATCCTGCGACACAAGTTCACAACTTACTGTGAGGCTAGCTCAATTTGTGTGATATGTCCCTATATGTATATTATTAGTGTGATTCCAGGCAGAGAGTATACACGTCGTAGAAGGCTACTTAGGAAACACAAGCTGAGCAAAGCCTATAAACATCAAAGAGACCTCTCTAACCCTTTTTAATGTTATTAATAATGATGTAAGATTAATGGTCTTTTGAATTTATCTCTCGTGTCTTTTCTCTTCTCCGTCATTTCTCAGACTTATGAAGTAAAAAAAACCGCCAAATATAAATGTCTTTCTCCAAATTAATACGACTCTATCGATATATATAATTAGATTACATATTTGTCTTGTTATGGCACAATTTTACATGCAACAGATGCAATATGTTCTTGAGAATAATATTTACAAAGTCAATGCCAGTGACACTATAATAATTGTATTGTTATTGAATTTTAAAGGTCGATCAATATAACTAAATAAAATGTTTCACAAACAAGTAACAATATTTAAAAAAAAATCCGACAGCCGTTTTTGACAGTTACATAGCCTATGACATTCCAAGGAACCATACGAATCTAATGACACCTCTCACGTCAAGCTGCGCTACAGAAGGCAATAATGGAACAATATGTTTGTTCCATTATTGCCTTCTGTGCCACTAAATATACATATCACTATTCTGATATCTATGATACATATATTATAGAACATACAAACGCGCTTAAAATATTACCCCCTTTCTGGGTGGGTCGGTTGGATAAATATAGGCAAACACGAAATTATATACATAATATATGCCGATGTAGACGGGAAGTTAGTATAGTGGAAGTAAATTATCATTTGTATTTTTTATTTTTATTTGTTCACTCTTATTCGATTTCTTGTAATTTTTTAAAAATAGTCATAGTTGCTTTCACTGTAAATAACATAAGATTTTTTTACTTAAGTTTTATAATTGGTGAAGGGTAGAAATAGGCAAAATAAAATTAAGTTAAAATGTATTGAAAAGTTGCCGTTTAACTGCTGAGCAGTTTGGCAATAGTATAAATATGTCAATAGAACTAAGTATGTGAATAAATAAATTAAATAAAAAAGAAGACAACCTTCATGCATCCTAGACAGCAGGGATGCAAAGTGCAGAGTTTGAACCGCTTGATCCTCTGTTGACAGAACGATGTGGTACTTTACTAATATTATTATTTTAAAATTTAATAGTTTGTATCGATGTGAGGATGTTAAACTTACACTAATAACTAGATGGATTTTTATAGCTGAAACAACAGGAAACGTCTGTATAACACATAGGCTTTATACGCTGATGAAGTCGCGGATAAATTTCAGTTTAAACCTATTTTAGTTAAAACATGTTTTGTCCTTATCCTACGCTCTAATGTATGACATTGAAAGAACGAGACAGAACATATTTTAACTAAAACAGGTTTAAGGCGATATACAAGAATTTTCGGGGGTTCAGAGCCGTCGCCATTTAAAATAAATTATTTGAAAGAAAAAGGAGATATCAATAAAAGTTTGTTTCTGCGAGACCCTAGTAGTCCTTCAGACTATTTGATAAACTGTAACTACTGTTTACAATTTCAAATGAGAACGCAAAGCTATTCTTAGCTCTTAGCTTTTCGTCAAAATTTTTCCCCAAAACTTTTGATAGCAACAATAACCTAATTTACTCAGATGCAAAAAGACTGGTACGGCTTTTACCAAAAGAGGGTATTTAATTAATTAATTCTTATTAATTCTGTTCAAATAAACTGCAAAATAATCATTGGGGGAGGCCTATGTCCAGCAGTTCTTGCGGCTGAAATGATGATGATGATGATGATGAAACTGCAAATAAAAGTGATAATGAATAATTAATAAAATCGGCCACTTTTGGCGAAAACTGGCTGGTAGTGCTTAACGTAAGCTTGATCTGATTTAGTGGTAAAAATAAAATACGGTACTTGTAACGCTCATGTGGGCTCTTAAAATATACATCACGTGCTTTTTTAGAAGCAGATAACATCCCATCCCATCAAATGAAAATACTCTATACATCTTCTAGGTTAAATATAGGTATTTGCCTTTCGCCTTGATTTTGCTGGTTATTTTTGTTACCTACTGATGGAAGTGATGCCAACGTAACAGAACTAGAAAGTTATCTAAATTAAACCTATCTCGAAGTGGGTCATCCACGTGGTCGCGTATAATCATGGTGTAGCTAGTAACGTGATCATGACGGCATGCAGTTATCGACAAGCCCTGCAGGGCGACTCGCTAGCTTTTGCGCCTGTAGGACACAGACGCTAATACGGAATGAAAGCGTTCCGGAACGAAACCAAAACGGAATCGTACAACGGCGTTTCGCGGTTTTGCCAATGTTTCGTTCCGGAACGATTCCGTTTCGCATTCGCGGCTGTTTGCTATACTCGTAGGCGTTGAAAACTACGGTGAACGTTTTGATAGTCTTTAAAACATACATTACGGTTTATACATATATTTAAAAAAAATATATTTTGATGTGACGATCGATAGGTTGTACAACTGTACCGGTCAAAAAGTTCTGAGTAAGGTGAGAAGCACAGAACACAGAAAGACATGTCTTTCTGTGTTCTGTGGTGAGAAGTAAGGGATAAAGTATTTGTATTAAAAGCCGAATATCAATTACTTTTAACCCCCTCTCTCTTGTCAGCAAAAGTAAGAAACACTCTTATCCCCTCTCCCAAACTTACGTAAACATTAGTATTACAACATATAACATATAATCTTTGTTTATTTACCCCTATAAATAAGCATAAAAAATAAGCATAGACTAAAATTCGCTGTTTACGTAACAAAAGGTAAGTATATTATATTATATATATCTTATTGACCAGCAATTGCATAGAATGGTATTTTTTAATCTAACCTTTATTTCTTATTATGTTCCACTAGGGATCATAGATCCTTAGGTTAAGACATCTGATTCCGATATTGAGATATTGCCAGGGTGTTCAGAATCACCCTATAAATCCTAATCCTAACTAATATTATAAATGCGAAAGTGAGTTTGTTTATTTGTTTGTTACGCTTTCACGTCGTATCTACTGAACCGATCATCATGAAATTTTGCATACACATAGGTTTGGGTACTGACAAGGACATAGGCTATAAATCACGCGGGCGGAGCCGCAGGTAACAGCTAGTAAACTATGTATGGTGTGATAATAGCGTGGTCAGTGACGTAATGCAGTTATCGTCACGCTATGGACCACGCCATAATCGAAGGTTATTGCTACTACGCGTTATATGGATTTTGTTTTGTTACAATCAATTCACGTGATTTTCAAATATACAGAAACAGAAAGGGAAATAATCAGCTTTCATTACATTACTAGCAATTATCCTGCGGATTTATCTGCCTAAAAGTTCACCCCTCTATATCACCCTATTCAAGATTCAATCGTTTATTTAATATAGGTTTCTTTGAACACTTATTAATTGTCATATTTGTGTTTACAATTTTTACAACAAAAAATTTTTGTTGACGTAAACAATTACTAATGGCTAAGTTTAGGCCGCTTCCAAAGCGGAGTGCAGAAGAAGCGGCAACAAACTGCACAACGCATTTTCTCCAAGCGACGTCAACTCACAATCCTAGTTAGACCTTATAAACTACTTATATATATGTGGACTGAGTGTGCATTGTTTTAATTAAATGTCATATTAGGGGTTGAATTACTAAAAATCCAATCTTAGTGCTCACATTATAAAAGGAAACTCTGTATATAGGTACCAAATTTCACGGTCTAGGTACATTGATTACGGCTGATTGTGTTCATATATGGTGTGTGGTTCCCGGCAGAGAAGAATAGGACCACTCCAAATCTTCCCGTGGATGTCGTAATAGGCGACTTAGGAAACTCAAGCTAAACAAAGCTTATAAACATTAAGGAGACCTCTCCAACCCGTCTGGCCAGCGTGGACAGTGTAGGCCAAATCCTCTGACTGCACTGGCAGTACAGAGAGGGTCGTGCTCCTGCAGTGGAGACTAATAAAGACCTGATGATGATGATGATGATGTGTTGATATATAAGTCGGTGAATCAGGTTTGCCTTTTATATATACACTAGCAGTCCGGCTTCACCCGTGGTACATACATAGCTTATGGCAGTCAGGTATAACGTTACCATACAACGGTGTAAGAATTTTTGAAATCATTCCAATAGTTCCCGAGATTAGCGCGATCAACCAAACAAACATACAAACTCAACTTTCTAATATTACTATAGATATAACTTCGTTTATACTATCCAAGTATAATTTCGCCAGTATTTTTAAGCACATCTGCCTGTCGCCAGCCCTCACCGAGTAGGTAGATACTCGTAATTCGTAGATCAATTGCATCAGACCAGTCGTAAATTACATAAGGTAAAAGCTGTAGCGACGTGCCAAGTTTATCCTGTGTATTAATTTAAATGCAGTTAAATTGAATGAGGAAAACTACATGGACTATCTTAATACTAGGGTGGATTTTTCCTCTGTGATACTGATTAATATTATCACACACTAGAGAGCGATATAATTGAAACAGACTAATGTGCCGTGCGGTTCCCGCTAGTATAGGACCACTCCAAGTCTTCGCGTGGATGTCGTAGAAGGCGACTTAGGAAACACAAGCTAAACAAAGCTTATAAACAACAAAGAGACCTCCCCAACCCGTCTGGCCAGCGTGACTGGAGAGTGTAGGCCAAATCCTCTGACTGCTCTCTATAATGGTGATTATATATGGCCCTGGTAGTACAGAGACGGTTGAGCTCCTTCAGTGGAGACTAACAAAGATGAAGGTTCTTAAATTGCATAAGGTAAAAGCTGCCAAGTTTATGCTGTATATTTAAACGCAGCTGATATTGAAAGGGGAAAACCACGTGGCGTTAACTTTTGTTTATTTGAAAAACTAATTTGCTTTAATACTACAACTAAAACAATTAATAACTAATTTATTTGTAGTTAAGTTACTCTTGATTATTTAAGTTCCAAGAAAAATGCAATAGACGATATACCTATATTTTAAAATAGAATAAATAATAAATATATAGGGACATATCACACAAATTGAGCTAGCCCCACTGTAAGTTGTGAACTTGTGTCGCAGGATACTAACTCAACGATACTATATTTTATAATATATAGGTACTTATATAGATAAACATCCAAGACCCAGGTCAATATGAAAAAGATCTTTTTCCATCTTGACCTGACCGGGGATCGAACCCGGGACCCCCGTGTCGCAGGCTAGCGTGTTGACCGCTGCGCCACGGAGCTCGACCTATATCGATAAAACTTTTAAATTTAAAAATTCTCAAGTGCGGGTGGACCGCAAATGTCCATGCGTAACGGAGAAAAAGTTCCTAAAAGACAAACGAGTGATCCTATAAGGGTTCTTTATAACTTTTTAAGTATAAAACCGTAAAAGTATCTAATATTTTTTTGTATGCGAAAATTTAACGATTTACAGGCGGAAAAATAAAGTATTGTAAGTATTTTCCTATCCTATAAGACCTTGAAAGAAAAAAAGTTGTTTACTGAAAGGGATTTCAAGAATAGCTATATAGAAAGAGGAAGGCGATGGTAGACGTATGATGACGTCAACAGAGCAGTAACCCTTGACAACGGGAAGATCAACAGAATCTTGGCACCGGTGCCAACTATTCATCGAAAATATCTCTAGTTAGGCCGGCCACACGCTTAGAATTGTCTGGGATTCGTAAAGTACCCTTACAGGGATAGAGTGGCAACTCACTGTGTTCCTATATTAAATAATAGGGTCCAAAAAGCAAAGTTTGATTCTATTCGTTAATTTCTTTACTACTTACATACTTTTAGAATAATTTTCCTTTTTTTGTGGGCCAAACACATGCCTTCATACATATTTTCACGTCTTTATCCGTTTTGGGGAAGACGAAACCTAAGGCCATAAGACCCAAATGCCATGTTTAGCGAGTTAGTTAACGTATAGCTGGAAAATAACTTGTGATAGAGCCACGCTACTGGCGAAATTCGATTTTGCTAGTAGCATGATAGGGCCACCTCGTTCGGGGGGAAAGAACTCTCATAGAAAATCAATGTTTGAGTAGTAGCCTTACCGCTTCTATGCTTCGTTCGGTGAGTGAGAGAGTCAGAGGGTCATCCCGACCCCTCTGGAGGAAAAATTAAAGGCTGGCAACGCTCGTGTTCTTAGAGCATTAAACCAACATCGTTTTAACGCTCTAAGCTCTTGTGAGCTCTTGTAAGCCCCTGGTGTTGCGGTGATCACTTACGATCAGGCGACCCCCTAGCTCGTTTGCCGTACTAAGCCATAAAATTTTTTAAATAAAATGGAATCATGTTAGCCGTATGCCTATTTTTATACTAGTAGTACAAAAAACTACATCCCTAGCGCCATATGACGCGAACAACACGTCAATCAACAAGTATCGCCTTGAAATTGTTATTCGGCTTTCTGAATGGACTTTGCCTTTCTTCAGTTTTTTATGTTTTCATGTGTGTTGTTTTTATCTAGGTTTTTAGTTAAGTATTTTAGCAGGGGTTGATTTTCTTAATTATATTAATAAAATGATATTACATTTCACATATTAATTCATAAATGTTCTTTAATATCTTTTTGCACACTTTGGCAGATATTAAGAGGCTTAGATAAGAGAAACTATTTATGAAATGTTCTCGGGAAATTTATAATTACGTAAGATTTATTTCGTCTATTCAGTTTATGGATTTTTTTAATGGCGAAGTTTGCGTATATAACCTACCAGGATTGTGAGTTCTTGGTGATTTTAAACCAAACAGTATAATTTTATTATGTCATCGACAGCTTTGGACATTGTTGTCTACAGCTTAAAGATAGATTTTTTGATGTCGACTCAACTTTGGGATTTTTTCATAACCGCAGAAATTGGCATTACTAAATACTAAACGGCTATAACAAACACTCTTTTTTTTTTTTTCTTTGGACATATCACACAAGTTGAGCTAGCCCCACAGTAAGTTGTGAACTTGTGTCGCAGGATACTAACTCAACGATACTATATTTTATAATACATACTTATATAGATAAACATCCAAGACCCAGGTCAATATGAAAAAGATCTTTTTCCATCTTGACCTGACCGGGGATCGAACCCGGGACCCCCGCGTCGCAGGCTAGCGTGTTGACCGCTGCGCCACGGAGCTCGAAACACTATGTTGTATTTAAGTATTCATAAAACAAGCTTTACGAGTTCGTCTAAGCTCTTGTCACACCTCTGGTGTTGCAGTTGTCCATGGACAGCGGTGATTACTTACGATCAAGCAACCCGCTAGCTCGTTTGCCGTACTGTCATAAAAAAATAAAAGAAAATGGAATCATGTTGGCCGTATGCCTATTTTTATACTAGTAGTACAAAAAACTACATCCCTAGCGCCATATGACGCGAACAACACGTCAATCAACAAGTATCACCTTGAAATTGTTATTCGGCTTTCTGAATGGACTTTGCCTGCCTTCAGTTTTTTATGTAAGTGTTGTTTTCTAATTTTTTTTAGTTAAATAGCTATTTTCATTTTTAGCAATAGTATTAGTAAAATGATGTTACGTTTTCTTCGTCTTGTCTTTTTTAGAAGATGCCTTCTTTAAAAACATTCTAGAATAGGTTTTGTTGACTAACTATAGAAGATTACTGTTGTCATGTCGTATTAGAACTTAAGTCTAAAGCAGAGGATAAAGAAGTTAGGCGCATACTTCGACAAGAGCTACAAAGCTCTTAAATTAGAAGTCTTTTTTAGTCTCCACTGCAGGAATACGACCCTCTTTGTACTACCAGAGACATATATTAGCCAGAGCAGTCAGAGGATTTGGCATACGGTCTCCACGCTGGCCGTCTGGCCAGCGTGGAGACCGTATGCCAGAGGTCTCTTTGATGTTGATAAGCTTTGTTTAGCTTGTGTTCCCTAAGTCGCCTTCTACGGAATCTACGGGAAGACTAGGAGTGGTCCTATTCTACTCCACTTTGAACCACAAGAATATTATGCTGGGAACCACACGGCGATGTTACATGATATCCCAACTAATATTATAAATGCGAAAGTGAATTTGTTTGTTTGTTTGTTACGCTTTCACGCTGTATCTATTGAACCGATCATCATGAAATTTTGCATACACATACGTTAGGGTACCGAGAAGGACATAGGCTATAAAAAACGCGGGCAAAGCCGCGGGTAACAGCTAGTCACGTATAAATTCATAACTAATCTTTAATATTTTTGGCACATGTTTCTATTATTATATTAAGGGGCTTAGATCAGCGAAACTGGCGTCACTTGTTATTTTATTCTTTTACTTCTAAATCAGGTACTAAACAAGTACATGATGAGCACCGATTGTTTTCAGATCGGCATAGGTCTTTGATTTAAACTAAACTTACAATTATAAGTATTTTTAAATATAGTGTCGTTGATAAGTATCCCACGGCAAATTCACGATTTACTGTGGACGAGCTTAATCTGTGTGATTGTCCCTATATATTTATTTATCTTTTAGTGCCAGATAGAAGCGAAGCCGAATATACATTATTAAATGGCTATAACAAACACTATGTTGTATTTAAGTATTCATAAAACAAGCTTTACGAGTTTGTCACATATTTACCTACTTGAAACTATGATTTATCGTCTATTTACAATAATCTTATTAAAATTGGCGTATATGTGCTTTAAATATACAATATGTTAATAAAACCCTGTTGGATCCTTAAAGTGGCGACTCAGCCTGTCAATATGAACAACTTTGCCTATGGGACTAATGCTGGAAGTTCAAAAAATCCACGTTTTTAATACAAATTGCCCGGCCGGCTGAACATTTGCATGATATGGAGATTTAAAAAAATATATAATTAAGTAACCGTTTACTTCAAAATACTGTTGATAAACATTTAATTTCATATAAATAGGTAGTCCTCGAGTATTCAAAATAATCTTAACTAATGACTAATGACAATCTTAAATCTCAGACTGTCTTTATCTTACAAGATTATCTAGACAGTGACAGAACGATATTTGAGAACGATTTTAGTTTAGATGCAACTAGCTAGCCTTTGAGCATAGATTTTAGATTAGGCCATTTGAGTATTCGGACTTTAGTACGTTACAGACAGCGACAAACTTTATTTCGAAGTCCAAAAATCGTGCGAGTCGATGCGCAGTACATAATATTAGGTTCAGCGGGGCGCGCGCGGGAAGGCGGGGTGCGTACTGCCCAGTGAGCAGCTAATATCCGACTCGCAATAAAGTTTGGCGCGACTTGTAACTTTGCTAAAAAGTTGGTTGAGTAATATACATATTATTATTATTTATATAAATAAATTCATTATTATTTATAGCAACTCGACGTTGTTTAGAATATGCACCTAACAAGTTATAATTAAATTCGCTGATATTATTAATATTTAGCGTTAAGTCAGGCTAATGCTTAATATTAGTTTGTAGACCTTGTTTTACAACTTATTGAAGAAGAATGTGTCCATCGACACTTTTCTTATTGTCTCTATATCTTATGACATCATTTTTAGGGTTCCATACGCAAAGGGTTAAAAACGGACCTTTATTATTGAGACATCGATGTCCGTCTGACTGTCTGTCCGTCTGTCAACAGTCTGTATATTATAAACCGACTTGATAGCTGGACAGTTAACATTTTCACAGATGGTGTATTTCTGTTGCCGCTAAAAATGAATAATAAAAACAAAATAAAATAAATATTTTTGCCTTTATTACTCGATATAATTTTTTAAAGCATTACTTATTATTATTTTAAGTTAGTATGCACTTAACTTCTAATAAATACTATAATTAAATAATACATTAGCAAAACCAAAATCCGTATTGACTACAGAAAATTAGTCGCGACTTTTTTAAATTTAGTCTATTAATTGGGAAATACGAGAAAACATGATTGTTGGCCGCATTCACAACTGTCTTCAGTACTTTATTTTGGATCCTTTGGATAATTTCGATTGGTACAGCCAACAACTGTATACTTACCATAAGTTCATATTGGCATGGGGACTTGTTTGTACAGAATGCTAAAATGCGAGACAGATTGCTTCAAGGTTTGTGCTGAATGAAATCTTTCCATTGGTACCAAAATGCTGTATCTGGGTACTGGTGGTAGTATGACGTCAACGTTTTATTCCTGTGGTGTTATCCACAGTTATTTAGAGTTGGCAACTCTGGTCAATACCAAATAAAAAAGCAACAGGTAAAACCATACGATATTCAACTATAAAAACCAGGCACGTGTGTGTCCGACTCGCCATGAAGAGTTTCGTAAATTCCAAATTCTCAACGAAGGTTTTTCGGAGGAAAACATGTTTCAGGATTAACTTACAACATTCAACTTACATAAGCCCATACAGTCCAAATACAAAATTCGCTTTGAATATAGGAAGGACGTCATAAAACGATTACCGACGAACATCTCAATGTTTTCAAAACAAAATTATTAACGCCGAGAATAGAAATTGATCTCAATCACGCGGCTCCGCCCACTGCCATGACGCAAGTAGGCGAGCCCCTGGAATGACGTTGAATGTATTAATCATCAGCTTGAATTGGAAAGAATGATCGATGTGGTAGTTCAAAATCAACCCTAAGAGTCTACAATACCAATGTTGCAATTAAAATAAGAAGTACCTATACAACGTGTTAATGAATAAGCGCAAAACCTCTTAGGTGGTGATTGCGCTTATGAATATTAACAATTTTTACTATGGGGCCGACTCTGTAACTCGACAAAAAAGATCTACTGTTTCATACAAATTGTCAATACTTACTCGACCAGAATATATGAAATAGCTGTTTTTTTTTGTCGAGTTGCAGAGTCATCCCCATAGTAAAAATTGTTCATTTTCATAAGCACAATCACCACCTAAGAGGTTTTGCGCTTATTCATTAACACGTTGTATGTGTGTGTGTATATATGCTCTAACTGCTCTGGCTTATTATATGGCTCTGGTACTACAGAGGGTCATGCTTCTGCAGTGGAGACTGAAAACGACCTGATAATGATGAATGTGCGACATATCAAAACATAAAGAAAATGTAGTATACAGCGTGTAAATCGATATACCTAGGGGTGGTTCAGACCGTCAATATGAACATCTTTTATGTGGAGACCAATGCTGAAATCTCGTTTCTGAATTTTCTTTCCGCTTTTAGTTCCGCCAGGACTTCCCAAGGCCGCGCCAAACTTTATTGCGAGTCCGAACATCGCGCGAGTCGATGCGCAGCACACAATATTAGGTTAGGCGGGGCGTGCGCGGGAAGGCGGGCCGCGTACTGCGCAGCTCGCACCTAATATCCGACTCGCAATAAAGTTTGGCGCAGCCTGTACCCAAAAAAGACAGTGCACCGACTCTAAATTTGAAATTTTGAGACAAGGCTATGTAACTATGTACATATTTTAAAATATATCCCAAAATGACAATAGCGAGCTGTCAATTGGCTTTTGTAATTGCTTTCTTAAAAGTGCGACAATCGGAGATGATAATGTTATTTAAGATTGTGAAAATGTGGTAATGGACACACGTATTCATTCGCAAGCTATACTCTAATGGAAGTGTGAAAAGCCACTCCGACGTGAGGTATCACGTAATCGTTAAGGAACTAATAATATTATCTCTACACTGTTCCAAAACATATCAAAAGTAGGTTTCAATCAATCAGCCCCGCCCACTGCCATGACGCAAGCTGCCGAGCCCCTCTTTAAAGACGTTGAATGCATTTCTGATCTTGATTAATACATAATATGTAGACAAATCACATGATTGAGCTAACCTAAGTTGTTAACTGGTGTCATAGGATACTAAGTCAACGTTACTATATTTTATAATAGATACTTATAATTAAGGCAAACATCCGTGACCCAGGCCAATCTAAAAAATATTGTTTTCCATCATGAGTTGGCCAGGACCGAAATGGCACCCAGGCCCCACGTGACAGGCTGACTTGTTAACAACTGCGCCACAGAGGCTGTTCATTACTTGGAATGATCACTTTCCATCTATTATATGTGACATTAAGCTTATCAAAGGCCGGCTTAAATGAAGGGGAAAAAGTCGGATAGAGAAAACCGGCTTGCAACTGAGGAAAACTGCCTAAAATTCTTAAAGTTACAAAAAGAATTAAACAAACAGAATTATAGATTACCAAACAAATACTCAAAAATAAGAAATCAATGTCAATCAAGCCCCGCCCACTGCCATGACGCACGCTGTCTAGCCCCCTTTCGGGATGACGTTCAATGTATTTCTGATAACCTTGAACTAGGAATGGTCACTTTCGATCCATTATATGTGACATTAAGCTTACCAAAGGTCGACCAAAATGAAGAAGAATAAACCTAATATAAATAACTGGCTTGCAACTGAGAAATCTCCTAAATATTCTAAACGCTACTAAAAACTATTCTCGATATCACAAAATTGAAACAAACAGAATTATAGGTTACTAAACAAATCTTAAAAATATGAAATCAATGTCAATCACACACCACTCCCATGACGCACGCTGTCAAGCCCCCTCCGGGATGACGTTCGATGTATTTCTGATCACCTTGAACTAGGAATGGGCACTTTCTATCTATTATATGACATTAAGCTTACCAAAGGCCGGCCAAAATGGAGAGAAAAGGCCGGATAGAGACAAATGGCTTGCAACTAAGAAATCTCCCAAAAATCTAAACGCTACCAAACGCTTCTAAAAAAACTACTCTGGATTCTCGATATCACAAAATTGAAATGATTACAAAACAAACTTAAAAAATAAGAAATCAATGTCAATCAAGCCCCGCCCACTGCCATGACGCACGCTGTCAAGCCCACTCCGGGATGACGTTCGATGTATTTCTGATCACCTTGAACTAGGAATGGGCACTTTCTATCTATTATATGACATTAAGCTTACCAAAGGCCGGCCAAAATGGAGAGAAAAGGCCGGATAGAGACAAATGGCTTGCAACTGAGAAATCTCCCAAAAATCTAAACGCTACCAAACGCTTCTAAAAAAACTACTCTGGATTCTCGATATCACAAAATTGAAATGATTACAAAACAAACTTAAAAAATAAGAAATCAATGTCAATCAAGCCCCGCCCACTGCCATGACGCACGCTGTCTAGCCCCCTTTCGGGATGACGTTCAATGTATTTCGGATCACCTTGAACTAGGAATGGGCACTTTCTATCTATTATATGACATTAAGCTTACCAAAGGCCGGCCAAAATGGAGAGAAAAGGCCGGATAGAGACAAGTGGCTTGCAACTGAGAAATCTCCCAAAAATCTAAACGCTACCAAACGCTTCTAAAAAAACTATGGATTCTCGATATCACAAAATTGAATGATTACAAAACAAACTTAAAAAATAAGAAATCAATGTCAATCAAGCCCCGCCCACTGCCATGACGCACGCTGTCTAGCCCCCTTTCGGGATGACGTTCAATGTATTTCGGATCACCTTGAACTAGGAATGGGCACTTTCTATCTATTATATGACATTAAGCTTACCAAAGGCCGGCCAAAATGGAGAGAAAAGGCCGGATAGAGACAAATGGCTTGCAACTGAGAAATCTCCCAAAAATCTAAACGCTACCAAACGCTTCTAAAAAAACTACTCCGGATTCTCGATATCACAAAATTGAAATGATTACAAAACAAACTTAAAAAATAAGAAACCAATGTCAATCAAGCCCCGCCCACTGCCATGACGCACGCTGTCGAGCCCCTCCGGGATGACGTTCGATGTATTTCTGATCACCTTGAACTAGGAATGGTCACTTTCGATCGAACGGTTTCAGAGTCCGTTATACGAAACGTTACGTAACCGGTTTTACTGGTTAACTATTAAGTCAGGTGCATTTAACGACTAAACTTGATGATTGTAGCAATTGGTTAAAAACTCCCTGATACATAAATGAATAAATTTTCTACACATTTCCACATGCATGCATACATTTCTTAGCATGCATACATTTCTTACTTACTAAGTAATGATCATTCAAACGTATTATTTCCATTAGATCCTGACGTCTAAACTTGGCATAGCCTGCTGTGTATCTTAGCTTAGACGAGTTTCTTCCAACAAAGTTTTCATTACCTACATTAATTTAAAATAATATTCTCCTATTAAAAAAATCTATACAAGTATTTATATTGGTCTTACGATGCAAAAATACCTCCCTTATATTATGAAAACACGGCTTTACTCACGTTTTATTACGTCGGATCTGCCGACTAGTTTCGGTCTGTTACGAAGACCATCATCGGGGCGAGTGAAAGGGGTGGCGACACGACGGTTACGCTTCCCTCAAAGCACTGGTGCTTTGAGGGAAGCACCGGGATCTTCTACAAATGCTCTTTCATACATTGATACAGGTCGGGGTTGAAGTCAAAGTCAAAGTCAATCACTTTATTCATCATAAGATATTTCAATATCATTTAGTGAACGTCAATTTTTTTCATAATTACAATTAGTTTACAAAAATATATTATTGTTGACGTCAATAATTTACTTTCGGCTAAGTTTACACCGTTTCCAAGGCGGAGTGCAGAAGAAGCGGCAACAAACTGCACAGCGCATTTTCTCCAAATGACGTCAACTTACAATCTACGACATACCTATTTAAAATCATTGGGGAAGGGTGTCATAGGTTAGGGTTGTCATCCTCAACTCAACTACCTGTCCGGTGGTTACAGATATGGCATCGGCTACGCGCACCCGGGTTCTCGAGCTGCTACTTTCTTATAATACCCGTCCCTTGGGCGAGGATTGCTGCTTGTGCAATGGCTCTCCACATCTACCTGTTAATAGCATTGCGAGCAGTACTATGGAAGAATGGGTTGCTGTTTTTATCGACTCTGTCCAACGAATGAGACATCATAGTTAGGTTTTGCTTTCACTTTTTCCTACCTTTAGGTACATCGAACACGCTAAAGGGGTCTTTGGGTTTTATAACTTTGGGCTCAGTCTACCCTGCATGGTATAAAGACGTGATAATATGTATTATGGTTATTAATAAAAAAATACACCGCTCAAAATAAGCCAATTTTAGTAAATGCTTAGCGTTGGCTAATTTAACATCAAATGCAATATTGTTGACGTAAAATACCTAAATTAGCCATGTTCGCTTTTATCGGCTCATAAAATTCGGACAAATGACTGTAAATCTGTAAATCCAACAATTTGACAAAATGGCTACTTCCGTTTGTATTTTGTTGCATCGGTAATTTTACTGAAATGTAATGATTTGATGATAAACATTCATTTGAGAATTGCGGATATCATATTTCTGAAAAGTGTTTGTAAAAAAATAAACAACATTATTGTCATTGATAAAGGACGCATCCTGTCGCGCTGGTCTGAGGGCAAAGAAACGTACAACCAGCTGCTTCTCTTCCCGCGCAGATCATAAAAGCCGATCTAGGGAATGGCCGAATTCCCCTAAAAGCTCACGAAAATGGTAAAGGTGGCCTTTAGGTTAGGCCTGGGCTCTTTCTACCTCGCAAGGGAAAAAGACGTGATGGTATGTATGCATGTATAAAGATATCAGAACCATTTTAGTTATCGTTGATCTATAGAACTTATCTCCAAGAAAGTAGACTATAAGGGAGGTATTTTTGCATCGTAAGACTTGAATCTTGTTAGTAGTTATATTTAAATAAAACAAGCTCCCAATCCGAAAACTGCGGAATCAAGAAGATATGCTAAGAGGCGAGTTATATTTGGCTCTTTCAAGGTGAGCTTACGACTGAAATATAGAAATTGCTTCAATCATGACATGACTTTTAAAAAGGCCAAGTGTATTCAATTTTCCTCATCATCATCATAAATTTAAGGACTTTGTTCTTGGCGGTGGAGTATTTTCCATCTCTTCCTATCCTCCTTTATCTCTTTGAATATTCCTGAAACAATATATTTTACTAGTGGCTCTGTGCGCTGTAGAACTTGCAATGTTATGAATGACATTTAATAGGCCATTTTGAAAAAAAAAAACACCATCATCGTCAGGTTTTTTTTTGTTTCGACTGCAGGAGCACGTCTGTAGTACCAATGCCATATGTTAGCCAGAAAAGTCAGAGGGTTTAGCCTACCCTCTCCGAGCTGGTCAGACGGCTTGTAGAGGTCTCTTTGATGTTTAGCTTTGTTTAGCTTGTGATTCTCAGCAGTCACCTTCTACGAAATCCACGGGAAGACTTGGAGTGGTCCTATTCTACTCTGCCGGGAACCACACGGTAGAATAAACATAAAATGTCACACAAAATTTCACGAGAATCCATTGAAAAATGCGACCTGTAGGGGACAGACACCTTAGAACGACTTGACAGACATACTGAAGAATTTTCACCTAAGCTGAAGCAAACACACTGCGCTCGTGCTGCAAGCTTCTTCACCCGAAGTATTAAAATATTATTATGTTCAATGAAGACTTGAAGGGAAAAAGAAACGCTCTTGTAACAACTCTTGTGTTGCAGTTGTCCATGGGCAGCGGCGATCACTTACCATCAGGTGTCCCGCTTGCTCGTTTACCGTCCTATATCATAAAAAAAACTCAAAGAAGACCCTTAACAATATCTCATACATATGTATACTTTTATTCATGACCTTTTAAAAGGCCGTGAGTGTTAAATTTTCCTGAAACATAAATTATCGCAATTCTCACTACAGTCACGACTGTTTTTCGAAAAAATTATGTGTTGCATGCGAAATACAATTCGTGATATTATATAATAAAATAAACGGAAATGTATGTACCTAATTGATGAAAATCGTAAATGCCATTTTTGTTCCGTGGCGTAATATTAGTGTATTTAAGCGACAAAAATGTAAAACTACATCAATGTCGGTCTGACATTTCAAGATGAAAACCAAATGATAATATGTGAGAAAGCAATAAATTATTTTAAGCACATAATAGCCAGTCAAATGCGTAACTAAGGTGTTGAATATGACTTAACGCCGACACCATACTGATTCGAAACGAATGAATTTACTAGCAATGCACCGTGACCACTATTGTATTCACGCCATTTTATGTACATACTTTTATTTTCTAAATTACATTTTCTTGCAGATATGTAAAGAAAATAAAAATTCAGAATGTACAGGAGTAACGATGAGATAAATTGATTTAATGCTTTGTCTTATACCATAACTAGCTGACCCGGCGAACTTCGTACCGCCTAACAGTCAATGATTAAGTGTTCATTACACATATCGAGTTTTCATTGTTTTTAAGATGTATTCTGCCATTCGGGGCGGAGACAAATCCAACGAATCAATAACCATAAAAATTGGTTCAGCAGATCTCGAGTTATAAGTGTTGCAACAAACCCGTCTTTGTTTTATTATATATAGATAGAAGATAGATAGATAAAAGATAGATAGATAGAAGATAGATAATTTAAGATATTTTTAACAAAAAACAAAAACCGACTTCAACCCTATCAATTTTTTTTTAATAAGCATAAGAAAAAATGGAAATAAGTGTGATCCAAACGGCATACTTGTAATTTTTTTTTGTTATCGTGTATTTTTTCAAAAAGCGTTCGACACATTTCGATAAAATTTTAATGGGACCATCTGTAAAGTATTACCTATCAAACAAAAAATTTCTTGAATCAGTCCAGGCGTCTTCGAGAAATCGGGGAACATACATAAAAAAAGATTACGACGAATTGTAAACCTCCTCCTTTTTTTGAAGTCGGTTAAAAATGATCAAATCGTGCCACATTGTTCTCTTGCTTCTTGTCTTATGCGTCTTTTTCTTTGAGTTATGCGCCTCCAGGGCACCCTGCGTTACCTATTGACATGATTCCTCTCGCCGTTCCCTCCTGGTCCATAGTTTCCATACTGGTCTGGGTGAAAAGAAAAAACGTAAAATGTACCAGCTGCTTCTCTACCCGCGCAGATCGTAAAAGCCGATCGAGGGAATGGCGTCAGAAATTGTGTCAATAGGCGATGCGGCGACCACCAACATGCTAAACCAACTTCTAGAAAGAATTACCTATTTTCTGGTATCAATTTTGTGAGTGTTTATCGAGTATGGTATAAGCAACACTGAATAATTATGTTTACCGTCGTACCTATACTTTATGATTTTTATTTTATCAACTAGCTGTTACCCGCGGCTTCGCCCGCGTTATTTATAGCCTATGTCCTTCTCGGTGCCCTAACCTATGTGTATGCAAAATTTCATGATGATCGGTTCAGTAGATACGGCGTGAAAGCGTAACAAACAAACAAACTCACTTTCGCATTTATAATATTAGTTGGGATTAAAGTTATATATATCGTGTTTTGAACATCGACATAACAAAGACTATGCGTTCTAGTAAAATATCATATTGATTGTTTGAGAATATAAGGGATATTTGATAGTTGAACAGTCAATCTAAAACATGCTAATTTGGTATAACCGCCCCTTAAGGTTTTACAGACCTGGGCTCTGTCTACCCCGCAAGGGAGAAAGTCGTGATAGTATGTATGGATTCCATCATACGGCTTTTACCATCTGATTCTTTACTCCCAGACCAGCGTGGAAGATATTACTCTTTCGACTCCATTTTCCACCGATACCTTCCTCCATGGCACGTGCCTAGATAATCCTCACATGCTGATCTTTAGCATTGACGTAAACGTTTGATTTACATTAGTTATGCTCTATGGACTTGGTAAATAAGCATGCTTAACAAACAGATGGAAAAATGGAAAATACTCCACCGACAAGAACAAAGTTCTTAAATATATGATGATGATGATAACAAACAGATACTTACTCGCGAATCCGGCCTCTTTTGCTGCAGCACAGATTTGCAATTAAACAATATATAGGCCAAAGAGTATTAACCGCTACGATATAGGCCACCAATCCCTGAATAGGTACTACAAAAGAATCTTGATAAATAACGTCCGTGTTTGGCAATATTTTCACTTTTAATAGTCAAGTTAATAAAATATTTTTATCAGTAATTAATTATATAGGTATTTTATAGCTGTTTTTTATGCATTCACATTACTATTTGGATGTATTCTTATTAAATCAAGAGATAAGATATGGAAAGGTTCCACGCGTGCTGGGTTTGAAATCGTCGTACAAAAAGTAAAGACTGCTGGTTAAGCAGTTTATAAGCTGCAGGATGCGATACAACATATGTAAGTATATATACAGGCGAACCTGACCCCCTAAAAACAGATTTTAAACTGAAGGGGGTCAGGTTTACCTGCCTCGACTGTACATATACAATTATATATATATTTATATCAAACATAATTTCCTTCTGGGTGGATCAATCAGGTAAAAATAGGCATTTTTATTGCTTAGTTAGGATGGAGTAATTCCACAACTCATCCCGCATACCTACGGCCCATTTGGGACGAATTTCAGAAAATAAAAATTTACAATATTTTCATTCTGTAACTCTTCCCATTATTTTTTTAGTGGAGTTTTAAAGCTAATCGACGCTTAGTACAGTCAATGACACCAGACAAATATGAACTACTGTTTACATTATTTAGATGTGAAAAAAAATAATATTTTTGTTACGATAAATTCGATGTTATTTATTTCTACACTAACATATTTTCTACCAAATGTACAATTTAAAAACATGGGACGAATTGCAGAATGAAATTTTAATTAATTTTGATTTTCTTGACTCTGACATGTGGGACGAGTTGTGGAATTCTTAATCTTAGGATGTAACCGGCAACAAGCTTGCATTAGGAATAATAATATTTGTCTCTTTAATGAGGAAACAAATGCTGAACCAGTTAGCGAAACTGGTTTCATGTCACATTTGCATTTGATGTTTATTCACGATTATTTCATGTTTGCGTTAGGCTTTTATGTGTGTCTAATTGTATTATTTCTGACTTATGATATGATAGGCAATGTTGTTGTTTGTTTAAGTAACCACTTAAACAAACAACAACTAACAAAAATTAGACAGTACAGTACAGTTTAGATGTTTAGGACCAGCTCTTTGGTTCCCGGTACGGTAGAATAAGAGCACTCCAAGTCTTCTTGTGGATGACGTAGAAGGCGACTTGGGAAACACAAGCTAATAAATAAATAAATATATACGGACAAATCACACAGATTGAGCTAGCCCCAAAGTAAGTTCGAGACTTGTGTTATGGGATACTAACTCAACGATACTATATTTTATAATAGATACTTATATAGATAAACATCCAAGACCCAGGTCAATCTGAAAAAGATCATTTTCCATCTTGACCTGACCGGGAATCGAACCCGGGACCATCTGTGTCGCAGGCAGGCGTGTTGACCGCAAACAAAGCTTATAAACGAGTGTATGCCAAATCCTCTGACTGCTCTGGTTATTATATGGTTCTGGTAGTTTAGAGGGTCGTGCTTCTGCAATGGAAACTAAAAAAAAGACCTGATGATGTATGTAATACATCGACCAATGAGGCAATCCATACAATAGACAATTAGACACCACGCACTGGCCTGCCATCGCTGAGTAGCCATTAGCTAAGCCGACTTGCATAAATTTGCATCGTAAGAAGCTACAAGTGACCGCTGCCATTGTAGATACAGTGGCCGGTTCTTGTTACGTTGTTGTTTATAAGCAGACCGACTTGCTATGTCATTTCAACTTTACTTTGTTAGCAGCAAGTTAAGAAAAATCGATTCACCCGACAGACACACACACAGAGCGATCAAACTCATAACTATAACACTTTTTTATGATTATCGCAAATTTATTGAAAAACGTCGTATTATACTCGTACTCAGTAAGCTGGCTATAGTCATCGGTTTATAAGCACGAGGCTTATATCCAGCTTACCGTGCTTGCATCATAATGTTTTATTATTTGTATATTACGGCCAAAACCGGAGATTCGGTTTTCTCTATAATAATCTATGGCCAAAGTCTAGTATCTTAATCTTAAAACGTCTTAATTATAGGCAATCAAACAAACTCATAAACAAAAACACGATGAAGTAAACAGGTAAACATCCTTGATAGTAATCCAATACGATTCTTTTGTCGTTAATATGTAGGTCAAAAAATATCGTACCAAGTACTATTGAACTCATTATTATCGGAGTCAAAACAAAATATAAATAATAAATAAATATATACGAACAAATCACACAGATTGAGCTAGCCCCAAAGTAAGTTCTTAAGCAAGACTTGTGTTATGGGATACTAGCTCAACGATACTATATTTTTATAACAAATACATATATAGATAAACATCCAAGACCCAGATCAATCTGAAAAAGATCATTTTTCATCTTGACCTGACCCGGGATCGAACCCGGGACCATCCGTGTCGCAGGCAGGCGTGTAAAATAGGAATGAACTTCGATTTAGATAGGGTTCACGTTTTTAAATGTAAAGGGTAGACAGAGCCTCAGACTAACCGAAATAGAGGACTATAATAAAAAGATTGGACACCTACCGATTAGGTGGTCGGACGACCTGACCACGGTCGCAGGAAGGCATTAGATTGCAGGCCGCTTTCATTGGTCGTATTGGAATATTTTGGAGACGCCTATGTGCAGCTGTGGACTTCTTGCGGCTGAGATAATGTACAAGAATCATAAATTATAGCTGAACAAGTAAAAAAAATTACAAAAAACCCGTTTGCGAAAGCTTACGACCGCCATATTATTTTTTGCTGCCATCACATAGCCTATGACACTATGCGGTAAAGCTCTCAAAGCTCCAATGTTTTCGAAAGTCTAATTCTAAAGGTTCAAACCATTTCTTTTGCACCACAAAAAACAATGATTTTAAAATACACAAGAAAGCAGGTAATGAATATGCAATTAATTCGTGATTTAATTGGGAAAGTCATTGACCGCAATGTATGAACGGTAACCAGAAGAGGAGCTCGGTGGTCCAGTGGGTGTGAGCTCTGTGAGCGCTTACGTATGTTAAGCAACCCCTGGTGCAGTCCCTACTTGGATGGGTGACCGCAAGTGGCATAAAAAAATCTCGAGCTCCTCCGTGCTTCGGAATGCAAGTTAAGCCGTTGGTCCCGGCTGTCATCGTTGATGGCAGTCGTTAAGCTATGTCAGATGCCTTAAGGCAGCTTGAAAAATCTGACACCAGTGTTGGCCACTTAGACATACGAAAAACAAACAAACCAGAAGTTTTATTAAGTGCTACCAACCCTCCCCGGCTGCGCTCTGGGCGCAGTATGTATTATCATCATCATCAGCCTGTTGCAGTCCACAGCTGGACATAAGCCTACCCTAGGGCAAGCTGGATGAGGAAAGCAAAAGTTCGCACAATTTGGCGTGCCCTTGGGGAGGCATATGTTCAGCATATACCTAACTATAATGTGAATCACTTTAATAATATTAAAACTTACGCGAGATAAATTCATTATGAAAACACGGCTTTACTCACGTTCATCATCACTTTATCTATGGATGACAACTATGAAACAACATGAAAATCCATGCAGTAATTTTTGAGTTTATCGCGAACAGACAGACTTGGCAGAGGACTTTTGTTAGTATTGGCGCCGAAACTACTTGAAGAAGATAATTTATCTGCGGGTGACATAGGCTATAATTTACGCGGACTTAGTCTCGGGAAAAAAGTATGAATCTTTTTTTTTTTTTTTTAGTATTGTTTTACGGCCCTGGATACAAGTCCTTTAGAGCCTTTCTTCATTTATTTCGCCAGTTGGCGAGTTCTTCTTCTTGGTTGTCAACGAAATGATGGTGTAATTCATTTCGTTGTTTTCACGGAGCCCCTGGCGACAACTCTTCGCGAATCCACTGGTTTCATCATTGACGACGCAGCAAGGCGGACAACCACCAGCCCGCTATGTAAATCTCACTACAGCCGCACAATGACAGTCTATTTTAGTTATTCTACACATTGTTCATAAATATGGGCATTTATAACACAAAATAACACCAATTTCACATTATAAAGTCCACTAGACAATCAATTTGCGAAACAAACAGACACCGTGTAGTCCGCTAAAATTCCCGCCAAGAACTCAAGTATGAATCTTTGAATACTTAATTGTCATATACACTCACCTTTCTAGGTCAACCTTCACAGCAGGCCTATTTGCTAACTTTTGACAGCTACGGTGTACACCCTTTTCATGGTAACTTCAATATTCATTACGGCTTCGGTATGAATGACTATTTTTATTTAAGATATGAAAACCGTAATGGATGCTGAAGTGACAATCAAATCGTTGTACACCGAGTTAGCAAATCGGCCTGCAGGTCATTGTTGCCTGTTCAGTGTTCAATACATGTTATTCCGTTTATTTTTAGACGTTTTTTAAATGTGCTTGAGAAGATGATGACCAGATGATATTGATACTTATCCCAATCCCAATCCCATCCCAATCCCAAATAATATTATAAATGCGAAAGTGAGTTTGTTTGTTTGTTTATTTGTTACGCTTTCACGCCGTATCTACTGAACCGATTATATAGGTTAGGGTACCGAGAAGGACATAGCCTATATATTACGCGGGCGAAGCAGCGGGTAGCAGCTACCCGCTACCCGGTAGCAGCTAGTTTAAAATATATAAAACTAGCGACTTTCCCGTGACTTCGTCCGCGTAAATTATAGCCTATGTCACCCGCAGATAAATTAGCTATTTAGAGGTGGAAGAATTTTGAAAATTGGTCCAGTATTTATTATTCAATGCAAACAAACAAATTGTTCCTCTTTATAATAGCATATTCCATTTTCATCATCAGGTGCGCGTTTTTCCAATTTCCTGTTGCTTTGATATATGTTGGAGCCAAGATGAGACTTGTTTATTTTTTTGTGATTTAATATTCTATGGGAACATCATAATTTTTGTAATTAAATGGCATATCAAATGCCTCTTTTGAAAGGTTGGCATGTCTTAATAATAACCCAATATTTAAGAATGCATGGACAAACATTCAAATGATTACAAAACACACAATTTTAGAATCACAATCTGACAATATTACAAATACGAGCTCTGTGGTACAGCGGTCAACACGCCTGCCTGTGATATGGATGGCCCAGGGTGCAATCCTGGTCGGGTCAAGATGGAAAATGATCTTTTTCAGATATACCTGGGTCTTGGATCTATAATTATAAGTATCTATTATAAAATATAGTATCGTTGAGTTAGTTTCCAAAAACACAAGTCTCGAACTTACTTTGGGGCTAGCTGAATCTGTGTGATTTGTCCGTATGTATTTATTTACTTATGAATTCATAAAAAAAAATGTATGGGTAGAATTGATAATCTCCTATTTGGGAGTCAATAAAAAATTTAAATAAAGATCAATTAGTGTGAGAAATGAGAACATATTTCTATATCTATAAACTTAAAATATATCTTTTTCAATAAAGAGACATGGAAAAAGTAGCAAATGCTAAGCCATACTTTCAATAATTCTTGTTTACTCTGTATGTAATAACTGGACTATGTAATGGCTCAGAAAACGTCTTTTGTCTGATGTTTATAAGTTACATTCTTTGATAGAACATAAGACCACTATTATGACACTTCTGTCTTTCAATATTATACAAATACAAATATTTTATTTGCTAAAATAGGGTCCAAATTATTAGGTATTGAATGAAATAAGCCTTTAAGAATGGTATAAATTGAGTAATTATTTTAAATGGACATAAGGAAGACTTACAATCAGATAGGTTTGTTGCACAGTAAGCACATTATGCATGCAACACTTGTATTCCATTTTAGACCTTATAACATTGGACTTAAGAACTAATGTGTACACAATTTAATGCCTGTGACTGTACCTATATAATACAGTATTGTGGATTCTAAGAATGTCCACTTATTGAAGTAAGTACTAAGCAAGCGAATGTTTTGCCGGCTTTTTGTACCACTGGTTGTTTCATTGTTCATTGAATATGAATGGTAATTGATATTGACTTTTTGTATGGAAACATAGCATCACTGTTATGTTAACCTTAAGTTATCAAACATCTATAAGTAGAACTATTAAGAATACACGAGATATGCGTAACATTGACGCACTTAAATAAATGTGGTTTCTAATATTGGGAACAGTTTGTTTACATGAAAGTAAGGTTATGTTATAAGCATTTGTAAAGCAATTTGGTAAATATTTGTGTTCGTACTCAAATAATCAATATATTTAAAAGTAAAACACATTATTTGCTGTGACTTGGCATCAAATACACACGAGATAACATGATAAATAGGAAAATAAAGCACGTAATCTACTTACCTTCGACCTCCGACTTTCCTCCTTTTTTAGTCATGATAACCGTAATTAACTACACTATGAGTCCAATAAACAATTAAAAAGTCTTCTTTAAAATAAATATTATCATATTTTCTTGGTTATAATCACCAAACTCGAATATTTATCAAACGACAAACACCGCTATCAGCTGATCTGTCAGTTTTCTTCCCTGACATTGACGTTTGAGGTATACATTTGTCAAGTTGGTAGCATTGGCGAATACTACGCTCCATTTTATATTTTAAATAATAAATAAATTAGTAATTATTTAAAGAATACTTTATAAATAATAATAAAATAACAGTAAAAGTCATGAAAAGCTGTTAGTTGTAACATTTTCAATGAATTTGAGTTATTTTTTTGCTATTGAACAAAAAAGGATTTGCTCGTCGTTCCATATTCATGTCGATTCACGTCGAATCTTGTTGTTTTGTTTATGTTCTGTCTGTCAAATCAATCAATATCTTTGTCCTCCGTTCGGGTTTGATTGTATGTTTTGTTTACAATTTATTTCTTAAAATTCACTTTAAAATGTATGAATGATATTTGTTTTCCGCTGAAAAACGACTGTGTTCTGTAGTAAGTTTATTATAACTTTGGTTTAATTTTTTTCCAGGCACTGCTGAGGATGTGTGCGGCGACAAAATATTCTTCGTGAATAAATCAATTTTGGCGGTAGTTACACATTGAAAACAGCAAAAATGTCTACAACAGTTGAGAACGGGATCAACGGCGTCGATGAGAATCGGTAATTATGGCCATTTCATATAGAATTCAAAAAATCACATAAAATCCCATATACCTAAGAACTTCGAAGATTATGTTTGCCCTCAGTACTTTACTAGACAGTACAATACATGTATGTACTTAAATAGAAGATGTTTGCCTTCAACGCAACATTGGGATTTGATTACAGTGAACATTATTGTGCTAGTCTACCATTGATTCTCAAATAGGGATAAGAATATCTAACAAAAGTGAATATCGAGAGCTCTACATTACTATGTGGGCCCTGAAAATGCCCTTGCGTTCTTTTAAGGGCATCTAGGGCACTGTTGGTAAATGCCACCATAAATGTGTGGCCAGTCTAAGCCTGATATTGTATACTCAGTAAGAGGATAATTTCCTTGTGCAAAGTTTTGAATACTGAATATATTATATCCTCCTAAAACTAAAAGCCATAGATCTTATGATAAGGAGGTCTCAAGACTTATGAAAGTACTTCAGAAAAATGTAGATTACTTCATTTAAAAAAATATTTATAATAAATATTATCACTTCATATATTTGTTTAAAATGAAAGAGTGTGATTTTTTTTCCAGAGTAAAGATCTTTTAGGGTAAACACACATAAATACCTGTGCCCGGTACTAACGTTTGTAAGTTGTAGCTATGGCCATGCATTGTACACCTTAGAGCCTGTATTCACAATTTTTTGCATGATGTTGTGATGACAATTTTTAAATGAAACTCTTACTTTTTCTTCTTCTTTCAAGTCGTGAATGGCTAGCCTTATACAATAGGACGAAATTTCAAGTCCATCAGTATGAACAACTTCTCCTTTGGGACCAATGCTGGAAACTAAAAAAAAAAAAAAATTTCCATATAAAAACATTCAGGTCAAATTGTATGGAAATTCAAAATTTTTTTACTTTCTAGTTTTGGTCCCTAAGGTAAAGTTGTTAAAATTGGTTCTGTCGTTTTTGAGTTTATCTGTTATATATAAACAAACACAAGCAATATTATCATATTTTTATAATGTTAGTCTTGATATGCCGCAAATAACATACATACTTATTATTTAGTAATACGTATATTTATACAGTACCAAGCTCAGCCAAATACTTAAGAAACAGTTTTTTTTGTTTGTGAATACAGCTTTCCTTCATATGAATATCACGATGCATGTGTTTACTACAAACAAACACACCAGCATGATGTTTTCTTTTTTTTTCTATTTTTTTACAAGCATTTTTGTGTTTCTGTCTTTTTGCAACTCTTTTGCACTATTTTTTAATGCGTATTGTACTTATTTTATTTATGTTTATTTTTTTATTTTGTGAATGATTGAATGAAAATGTTAATTATATTATTTTTGCATGAGTGTTAATAATTCTTTTTGATTTTAATAAAATTAATTTTGAAAGGAGTTATTAACATTTAAACTTTTGGGAACTTTGGCTCTGTCTTAATATCGCATATTTTATATATTAATATTGAAAATTTAAAGAACCAGATGAACTGATTTAAAGTTCCTAAAACATTTTTTTATAAAACAGGAAAGAAGTATACGTTTTTTTTTCAAGTAGCAACTATAAACAAGAACACAGTCTGTATATATAATTAGCTAACAAAAAGTGTTGTATAACGTAATTATAATACTTACTACCTAGTACAGTCTGATGCAAACTTCATGGTGGTTCGGAACATCGCGCGAGTCGATGCGCAGTACACGATATTAGGTACAAGCGGGTCGCGCGCGGGGAAGCGAGACGCGTACTGTGCAGCTAATATTCGAGACGCCATAAAGTTTGCATTGGACTTTATGTGGTACTTGCGATTTTGTAACGCACATGTCTTCTCTATATTGATACGCCTATTCCCACCATATCTCGATTAGGCATACTTCGAAAGGAAAGTTGAGCCGTTGCCCTATCGTACACATGGATATCTAAGAATAATCAGGATAGGCCCCTAAGGAACGCAGTGACGCAAATATCTATGGATTCAAATCATAGATATCAGAATATGATTCAAATGTAAAGCGAGTCGCGATATAAAAACTCACGCATAAATCAACCCTGTTCGAAATTCAAACTGTAACAAATGTTAAATTCGTACCTACCTATTTTTGCCGTAAAAACAAAAGTTGGCGTCACTATTGATGTTCTCAGTGCCTGTGCCCGGTCCATATTATTATTAGGTCCATGGTCATACAGATGACAGTCGATATGTCATACGCCCTTAGATACTTAACTAAAAAATCTAATAACAATGTTGGCCACTTCATCAATAATAAATTTTGACGTTCGAGAAGTAGCTTCACCGCGTTCGGTGAGTGAGAGAGCCGGAGGCCCATCCCTTCTCCCCTCTGGGAGGGAAAAATAAAGGCCGGCAACGCTCTTGTCACATGCTTGGTGTTGCAGTTGTCCATAGGCAGCGGTGATCACTTAACATCAGGTGACCCGTATGCTCCTTTGCCGTCCTATGACATAAAAAAATCAATCAGATGAAATTGGTTACGGGAGAGCCTGTAGTGGTTTCTTGTTCTTCAGTCGTAAGGAGTCGCCGCGTCAAGCGCCCCACGGTGACGTCACAAAGGATCAACTACCTAATCCTCCTTCCGACAAAGACGGGTAAAATATTGTACCTGTTATCCCAAATCGTAGAGTAGCCTATGATAGTTAATGGATTCATTCATTTAGATAAGGCGTAAATCCATTATGACTGTCGTAGCGTTAGTATATGAAGGCACACGTGACATATTTATTTAGTTGCTTAGTATTAGTGGATCATGTGTGAGGTGGACAGTTTCGGAAAGTTAGTTTTGAGTAACGCCTGACGGTTTCTTTTACAATCCCAAAATAAAAACGACTGTTATTAAAGCATTTAGCTGAAAATCAAAATTAGTGTCAAATTAATGACATACCGCGATCTTTTTTAAATTTCAAAATGGCGGCTGCTACGTTGCAGAATTATTAAACGAAAAATATGATAGTGACCGCGAAAATTTATAATGTTACTGTAGAATGTTATTTACTATCCACAATTTTGTATTCATGATCTGTAATATTATGGAAAGCAATAAGTATTTGATTGATTATAAATCAAGTATAAATATTTTGCTGATCTTATCATGAAATATTATTAAAAAAGAAGCTTCAAAAACAAGCTATTCCTCAGAGTCATAGCTTTTGATCAAATGCCGGGTTGCCTATTTAGTTGGGAAAAACGTTTACATATTCAATAATCGCTGTCTATAAATTTACAGGCGTTTAGTAGACTACTTTTGCGAATAGTGCTCTCGAGCTAGTAATTTTCAGTTATTTAGTAAGTATAATATTAATTAGCTTTTCTATTATCTTCAGTAAAACAAAATAGTAGATTATAAAGTAAATAATAAATCTTAAATTCGTATAAAATAAAGGTTACATCTCCATATAAAGTTTAGAGTTTAGACCGTCGTCCCAATGCTATTTCTTGATAACGTATAGTAGTATTACGAGACTATTGTATGGATGCGCACTTCATTGGTTAACATAAATTTCCAATCCATGATTATAAATTTTAAGTTGGACGGAAGTATTGTTCTAAGCAGGTAAGATCAAAACCTGTGACAGTTTCAGAAGCACTTGACGTTTTGGTCACGGCTGGATACCACCTGACCAAAATGTTGAATCTACCGTAACTTTTATACGTTTTCTATCCGGGTGTTAAAATTGATATTTTTTTCACCAATGAAGTTGGCATCCTTGTATTTAGAATAGACTTTAAACACTCTTATACATCAGAACATACAGGCATATCACATGCCGCTGTGTGGTTCCCGGCAGAGTAGAATAGGGCTACTCCAAGTCTTCCCGTGGATGTCGTAGAAGGCGACTTAGAAAACTCAAGCTAAACAAAGCTTATAAACATCTAAGAGATCTATCCAACACGTCTGGCCAGCGTGGAGAGTGTAGGCCAAATCCTCGGACTGCTCTGGCTAGTATATGGCTCTGGTAGTACAGAGAGGGTCATGCTCCTGCAGTGGAGACTAACAAAGACCTGCAGGCCTATTTGCTAACTTTTGACAACTACGGTGTACATCATTTTCATGGTAACTTTAATATTCATTACGGCTTCGGTGTGAATGACTATTTTTATTTAAGATATGAAAACCGTAATGGATGCTAAAGTGACAATCAAATCGTTGTACACCGAGTTAGCAAATCGGCCTGCTGATGTTGATGATGATACTCGTACATCAGAAAATCGCATAGGGACGACGATTTATTTAGAAAATTAGCGTACTGTCGCTGTCATACTGTTTGTATCGTTGGTTGCTATCGTTAGCGACACCATTTGAATATTCGATTACTTCTTTCCTGTTACGATTTGATGTTTGATTTTTCTCTGCTTTCAGCAACTAACAGCCGGGCACTACAGGTCTTTATAACCGTGTGTTTCTCTTTTCCAGCGGCACGACCTATTTTTTTTCCAGAAGTAGGTCCAGCGCGTCGGCATGGCAGAGGTTCAGCCTATTCTTCTCCATTTACTGGAAATCGTTGTTGGTGGTGTTGACACCCATCATACTGCTGCCGATACCCATCTTGCAGGAAGGACGGGTAAGGAAATCTTCTTTTCTTCATGGCCCTTTCAAGTATTACTTAAGCAGAAAAATAGCTATTTTTAACCCCCTATTGTCAGCAAAAGTAAGAAAAGTTCATCCCCACTCTCACTAAGTTCATTAAGCTCGCTAAACATTGGTGTCATTTCCACAATAGGTGTTACTGTATTTTACGAAATGATGCTTCTGTCATCACCACGTCAACTCCCCCGTCCCCCACGTCATCAAAAATTAGCCAATCTTAGATCTCCCACTTGCTTTCAGTGCTAGTTTACTGATTAGCATCTAGCTATAGCTACTAGATACTTTAACGTGGTTAGGGTTCTGGATTTTGGAGTAAAACACCAAACTTTTTGGAGGGAATTTATTCACTACTGTATCCCAACACTGACACTAGAGTGGTCTTTAAACACGTCAAATAACTAAAACGCAAAGCTATCGGTATCCTTGTTCGTCGAAAATAATCTCACTTGTCACTACAAAACACCCCGTCCATTCCCCTATAATATATAATTATGGTCTCCAGAAAGCCCCACATACTTTCGGTCCCGAACGCCAACATTCCAGAATGTTCGGGAAGTTCTAGGCTCTGCTGGTAGCTTCGTGATTGCGACGATACTATGTCTTTTTGTTCCTCCATATTATACACGGTATTTTTGATCTCTGTGTATACTGAATCTTTATACACCCGGCTATTGCTATCTAATTTTATCTCACTAACACCTTGTTTATAAAAGTGCTATGTATTTCAAAGTTTATATCAATATCTATAATCCAAAAATTTGGAGCCTATAGTTTTTAATTGAAAAGTATTCAACTTTCCAGGCCTACAGATGTATGTACGTGGTACTCATCATGGCGACGTACTGGGTGCTGGAACTGCTACCTCTCCCCGTCACGTCCATGCTGCCAATCGTGCTGTTCCCAACCATGGGCATCCTGGATTCCGACAAGACTTGCGCCGCGTATATGAAGGAGACCAACATGATGTTCATGGGTGGCCTGATGATCGCAGCCGGGGTCCAGCATTCCAAGCTGCCGAAGAGAGTCGCCTTATGGACGGTGCAGGTCGTTGGGTGCTCACATAGAAGGTTAGTTATGGGTGTTCCTTAAAAAACGTCATCAGGACCCTTTTAGTCTCCAAAGCAAGAGCACGACCCTCTCTGTACTTTTAGAGCCATAGATTACCCAGAGCAGTCAGAGGATTTGGCCTTCTCTCCAAGCTGGCCAGACGGGCGGGTTACGGAGGTTATTTGTCATTTTTGCTGTCGTTTTCCATACGTCGGTCGTAAGGACCATATTTGAGAGACTGTTTCTCTACTGTTAAAAAAATTAGAGAGATAAAAATTACACTCATTTGAAAGCTAATATAGTCTTGTATCTTTTATTTTATTACAATTTTCCTATAAGATCTTTAGTTTCGTTGGTGTGGGCTCGGAAAGCAAAACAGCCCCAAATTGTGCCAAATTTGCGAAAACTGGACATGGTTTGACAAGCTATGACTCAATAAGTCACAGTCATATTGTTGTGGTAGAGCCTCGCTACCGGCGAAAATCACTTTTGCTAGTAGCATGAATGGGCCGGCTCGTCCGGGGAAGTACCACAGTCTTACAGAAAATCGACGTTTGAGTAGTAGCTTTACCGCTACTATGCTTCGTTCGGTGAGTGAGAGAGCCGGAGGCCCATCTCCCACTCCCCTCTGGGGAGGGAAAAATAAAAAGCCGGCAACGCTCCTGTGACACCTCTGGTGTTGCAGTTGTCCATGGGCAGCGGTGATCACTTCCCATCAGGTGACCCGCTTGCTCGTTTGCCGTCTTATGACATAAAAAAAGAGAGTTCAATACTCAAACGGTAGATCATTTAGTGTATTTCATAAAAGTATACCACAAAGATACCCGAAAAAGGTATCCGTAAGGTAGTATATTCCTAAAAAGTGAAAAAGCCCCATATTTTCTTGCCCCCCAAGGAGTACAACAGGGTAAAGAAAGTTGCAAATTTGGGTGTAGGCTATTCTTAGTTGTCTCGTCAATATATTAAAATCGTCGAGACATGCGTGTTTATCGAGACATGATATTGACTGACCTATTATGCTAATTATCACTTTTGTTCACAGGTTGAACTTCGGGCTGACTTTCGTAACGATGTTCATATCCATGTGGGTGTCCAACGCGGCTGCTACCACCATGATGGTGCCTATCGTTGAAGCCATTCTAGAAGTGTTGGAACAGGTAGTTACACTTATTATTACTCAGGCTCGGATTATATGAGTCCGGGCCGGGTTGGGATGGAAAAAATCCGTTCCGGTGCCACCCGGAGTACTTTAGTATCAAGGTCAAACCGGGAAAATTAAGAAGAAAAACATGGTTGTCAGGCTGCGAGTTTCTCAAGTGATGCTGAGGAAAAATAATTTGTGACAATATTTTACAACTAGCTTTACATCGTGGCTCTATTCGCTTCAATATTCCTCGGTATTTTTTTGTGTCAATAGTGGCATCATACAAAGAATAGTATAGTTGTATGATGTTCTATAAATCGACACCCATTTTGATTTTTCAAGAAAAGTCATGTCTGCCATCTTGGGTTTCAAACTAACGGACTTATATAATCCTAGCCTAAGTCTCTTGTTCCGCCAGCGGGTAAAGTAAGGTAAGTTTTGCTACCTTACTTTCGGCGTGCGTACCCTTATCCTTGGTGCCGGGGTGCGCCGCACCCCTTGCGCCTCTGGGCACCTCTGGGTTAAGATGTTTGATTTGTGGGATGTGGCTTGCATGTTTCAATCCACTTTCTTTTAGCGTCATCTATCAGCGAACCCGGCCAACAAAATCACCAGAGCAACGTTGCAAATTATTTAAATAAATTGTTTCTATGCAGTCTACGAATAAGTAAAAAATAACGTTCCATTTGATTTTTTATATTGATTACTTACCCTCAGATGAAAACCCATTTTGATTATTATGAAAATTATGTTCAAGATGGGTTCTTAAATTTTCGCAAATAGTAATAGTAATCATAACATTTTTGTTCTTTTCCTTTTGAAATTATTTATTTATTCTTTATGTTAGTGTAATTTACTTCATTTATGTTTTATTTCTATATAACTAAGTATTAAACGGTATTTTTCTAATTACAGCAAGGCTTGGGCGATGTTTACGTAAACCGAAAGAAGACGGCTCCAAATGAAAATGGCAAAGATGTGAAACCAGTGAAGGAAAGCAGCGACGAAGAGTAAGTTTTTTTAGGGTTCCTTATCTAATGATAATATAGAAAAACAGAATAAAATATTGAATAATAATAATCATCATCATCATCATAATATTTAGGTGACACGGTCAGAGTTCTTCGGAAGCGCCTCTCGGCCTCTGACGTGGTTCCTTTAACGACTACAAGATGGCAGCCGGGACCAACGGCTTAACGTGCCATCCGAAGCACGGAATCATCTTTCTTATCAGACAATCAGATGATTCATGCCTGCAATGTCCTAACCAAACTGGACGCAACTTAACAAAGTATGCTTCCCGTGGAAATCGAACCCACGACCCCTGGGTCAACAAGGCAAACGCCTTAACCACTGGACCACGGGGAATTTAATAATTAGAATTTAATTTATGATTTTTTTAAATAATCGAAACTAATGAAAATCTTAAATCTTTGACTGTCTTTGTCTTGCTAGGTTATGAAGACAGAACGAGACTTGAGAACGATTATAGTTATGATACAACTAAGATTCCGCCGTGTGGTTTGACCACTTCTTGTCTTCCCGTGGATGTCGTAGACGGCAACTTAGGAAATAAATAAATAAATATATACGGACAAATCACACAGATTGAGCTAGCCCCAAGTAAGTTCTTAAGAAAGACTTGTGTTATGGGATACTAACTCAACGATACTATATTTTATAACAAATACATATATAGATAAACATCCAAGACCCAGGTCAATCTGAAAAAGATCGTTTTCCATTTTGACCTGACCGGGGATTGAACCCGGGACCATCCGTGTCGCAGGCAGGCGTGATGACCGCTGCGCCACGGAGCTCGCTAAACAAAGGGGTGTATCCCATTCGTCACCACCTGCTTCGTCCCCACTGGGGACGAATGGGATGCCACTTAGTTAACATTCCGTATGTCCCCTAAACAAAAGCATATAAATATCAAAGAGACCTCTCCAACCCGTACATAATATTCCGCTACAGCTCTGTCTACCCCACAAGGGATACAGACGTGATTATCTGTATGTGTAAGTGTTTTTTGTTTTTTTTTCGGCAGTGGCCCCATGCCAAGCGACATCACGATCTGCTACTACCTGAGCATAGCCTTCGCCTCCACGCTGGGGGGCTGCGGCACCCTCGTCGGAACTGCCACCAACTCAGCTTTCAAGGGGATCTTCGACTCGTGAGTAGTAGAGTTGTTGTAGCGAAATATCTCCAAAAATAATGTGATTGTGCTCAGTTAACTGCTGTCCTGTGTCCTGTCACGTATGTTTTTTTTATTTTTTTTATACAACTTAGTTGGCAAACAGTTTATTCCCTGCTTTCCCTATTGTGTTTTTTTGGCATAGTCTCATGCTTGAAACCAACGGTTTCAGCATACGATTTGCTAAGCAGACAATGCTGTTGTTATAGACTGACAAACCAATCTAAAATCTTAATTCGAATCTTTAACATATTTGGTTATGTTCGTGGATGTGATAAACATTCACGAACTAAAAGTCTAAGGCCTGTAGCACATAGCCGCGATTGCGAAACGGCAGCGTTCCGGAACGAAACATTAGCGAAACCGCAAAACGCTGTCTAGTATGAATTTGTTTGGTGCGTCTCACACCACAAGCGAAACGAAACCGAAACTAGACAGCATTTCGCGGTTTCGCTCATGTTTCGTTCCGGAATGATTCCGTTTCGCATTCGCGGCTGTGTGCTAGGTGTAATAATGTTCCCACAGTGTGGGAACACGGCTGTTAAAAATGTGTACAAAGAAATATAGATTATAAATATAAATGACAGACCCCTAACACAAAATAACAACAAGAAAATGGTTATAAACATTAAAAAACATTTTTAACAGTGTGGGTGCACCATGACTTCTTGTCGACTCAAAATGGTTTCATTAATTAAGATATCTTTTCACCAGTATTTAGCTAAGCTGATTACGTTATCGATGGCCAAAGTCACATTAAAACTTACACATTCGCATCAAAAAGACGGACAAAGTAAACTTTATAAATATTTAGAAGTAACAGTGGCCCTAAAATTTAGCCTTGTGGCACGCCCGTATCTCATAGTTTGGTACTATAGCTAAATCTCATTTTTTTGTACTAAAACTAATATTTGACTACACGCCAGCCTGCACCACGGGTGCCGGTTTCGATCCCCGATCAAGTCAACATGAAAAATGATTTTTTTGACAGTAACCGCTTTCCATCAGGTGTGCCGTATACCTGTTTGCCTAGGTACTTAGTTTTATTTTTTTTTACTTAGTTTTACAGAGTTCTTGCAATTTATCCACTAAAACGCCAGGAATGCAAACGTAATCTATTTGCCTGGTTCGTAGATCTCACCTATGAAGAGACTGAAATTCTTATTGAGTAATATACGAGCACATAGCGTTTGCTTCTCTTCTTCTTTGCCCACCCTCCCAAAAATCCTTATTATTTTTAATATATATATTTTTTTTAATATATACGGACAAATCACACAAATTGAGCTAGCCCCAAAGTAAGTTCTTATGAAAGACTTGTGTTATGGGATACTAACTCAACGATACTATATTTTTATAACAAATACGTATATAGATAAACATCCAAGACCCAGGTCAATCTGAAAAAGATCTTTTTCCATCTTGACCTGACCGGGGATCGAACCCGGGACCATCCGTGTCGCAGGCAGGCGTGATGACCGCTGCGCCACGGAGCTCGTCAAATTATCCTTATCCCTATCCTCTCCTTTAACTTGTGTGATGGAATTCAATTTTTCACTCTTTTAGTTTGCTAAGAAACTTTGTGTGATATTTGCTTTGTTTTGCTCAAAACTATGTATTTATTGACTTATTTATTTTGGTTTGTATACCTTTTTCAAAATTGATGCTCTATTTTGCTAGTTTTTATTTGTTATAAATCCCATAAGCTCAGTTTCCGGAAATGGGCGCAAACAACTGCAACACAGTTTAATACTATCGCGGTTGTTTACGATCCAAATAGTTGATGTATAACATGTTATTTTGTTGCAAAATAAACTCATTAAACTCTTTATTTAAAAAAAAAACTTTGTCTATTTTGTGTTACGGCCAGACCATAGTTTATTATTCGTCTTTCTTTGCAGTGAGTTCCCGGAGTACGCGTCAAGTGTGAACTTCTGTTGGTTCATGATATACAGCACTCCACCCATGCTACTTATGCAGTTCTTGGTGTGGCTGGCTCTGCAGGTCACCTTCATGGGCATGTTCAGGTAATATATTTGATTTGACACTAGCGGGGTAATATTTATGTCTAATAATTTTACTACAAGAGAGCCATCGAGCGAAGTGTGCTAGGAGTAAAGAGGGTAGACTGAATCCCAAAAAATGCACCCCGCTCGAAAACGGGAATTTTTGATAAACTGCTGTGCTAAAATGGGATTGGGCTAAAATTTAAATGGGAATTTAAGTTAAATGGGATGTCGGTAGAATGCATCCCGAGAGATGAGCCAGGATAGCAACAGAGTGGCTACCTACAGATGGTCGCCGTCACCGAGGTAGGCCAAGAAAACGCTGGAGAGACGAATTTTTTTTTTTAATAATAATAATCTTTATTTCATATTTGGTTTACAGGTGGTTACAATTTAAATTCACTTAATATTCTAAGCAAAAAACCTCGATACGATTCCCTGATCCCTAAGCTAGGATTAAACCTGTGGTTTAGGGAGCAGTGAGTCTGGTGAGACATACACAATTATTTGTACTTGCAAAAACCAAGGAGAACTGATAAAGAGAGAGATGAAAAAGAACAATAATCAATTAAAATTAAGCTTTGGCTGCATGCGGTTTCTCACAAAGTAGGTTGCATGACTGCAATAAAGAGTCTACATTCTAAGAAAAGAAAAATAACAATCATATTTTAATAGTAGTACTATTTTGTGTGTGTGTGTGTGTGTGTTTGTGGTATGAAATGTTAATAGTAGGTGTGGGTAAGTGTGTATGTGGGGTATTTTACATATATTCAAGGTAAGGTAAGTTAAGGTCAACAATTTGGGAGTTTTAAAAGTGTTTCAGTCTCTTTATAACTCAACCTAACCAGATATTCTACGACTTTTTGTTTTAGTGTATATTTATTAAAAGCTGGAAAATTTTCGATTGATTTATCGACGTTGTTATAAATTATGGAGCTGATTACGTTATAATGCCTGGCAGCAAATTTTGTTTTATGTGGGATTATAGGACAGATATTTCTCAGCGATCGCTTGTTAGGATCACGTGAAGCAGGGACTTCAGCGTGTTTACGTAAAATGGTACGAAATATATAAAGTTGTCTGACTGTTAATACATTGCCCAATTTATAAAGCTCGGCAGTGGAGAATCTAAAACGTTTGGAATACATGACCTTCAGTATGGCCCGTTGAGCTCGTTCTAGGGTAATCATGAAAGTTTTTGCTGCTGAAAATTGGATGTTTTTAGAAAGGATTGGTTGAAGAAACACGAGAAAGAGATAAATGGAAAGAGATGAGAGAGACCTTTGCCCAGCAGTGGGACAATATAGGTTAATTTTAAAAAAAAATCTACTACAAACGAAACTTGACATCCATGCACACATCCAGACACTCACTCATAGCCGCATGTGATATACAAACGTTACGAACGAATGTGTTTTTTTTTGGGATGAACTATTTAGCTAGCTCCAATTGAACTTTTGCTTCTTCACCGGAGTTTCGAGGTGAGAGCAGAGTGCCCTCAACCTGTAAGGCGAACATCTTCAAAGGGCCTCCAAGAGGAACGGACCTCGGCCTTGGGCGTTGCCTGAGTGCGCAAGGCTTGAAGACAGCTAACTCTCATGTTTTGCCGTATGGGCCGAAAGCAACGGTGCCAGAAAGACCTATCCTGGGTGCAAGTCACCCGGGACCCCGGGCGGTCACCAGTCACCTCCTCTACGCACTCTATCCCGGTGGCGAGTGCGACGTGGTTGGAGAGTGGGATTCCTTTAGCTACTTGGAGCCGGAGAGGGATCGGATTGGGCCTGAGCGAGGTCAATGGGGGATATCCGCAAAGGCGCGAACTGTACTTGTAGTAATTCTGTACCTCAAGGTTGTTATCTAGACCTTGATTATTGATTGTTGTAATCGTCTTTTCAGGCCTAACAGCGAAGCCGCCAGGAAGGTCAACCTAGCGTCTTCAGGGTCTCGCACCACCATGAAAGTCATCAAGGAACAATACAGGAACCTTGGCCCCGTTACATTCCACGAGAGGGTAAGTCACCATCATCATCAGGTCGTTTTAGTCCCCACAGCAGGAGCACGACCCTCATAGTACTACCAGAGCCATATATTAGACAGAGCAGTCAGAAGATTTGGCCGACACTCTCCACGCTGGCCAGACGGGTTGGAGAGGTCAACTTACCATCGTCAGGGTCTGGCACCACCATGGAAGTCATCAATGAACAATACAGGATTCTTGGTCCCATTACATTCCACGAGAGGGTATGTCATCATCATCAGCTCTTTTTAGTCTCCACTGCCGGAGCACGACCCTCTCTGTACTACCAGAGCCATATATTATCCGGAGCAGTCAAAAGATTTGGCCCACACTCTCCACGCTGGCCACACGGGTTGGAGAGTTCAACCTAGCATCGTCAAGGTGCAGTGTTTTGTTTATTTTTGATCAATAGGAGATAATACTGCAGTGTTCTCCCGCCAGAGGGCAGCATTAGCAGAGACAGTAAACAAATGTTTGACATTGACAAGTCTGTCAAAGTCGCAATAAATTGCCTTTATTTTACAAACAAATACGCAGCACAAATACGTTGTTATATTTAAATACTCATAGGAGTATTTTAAAATCAAATTAATGAAGGAATAATGTATAATTTTACAAATGAATAGCGACTTTGACATTTTCAAGTACATACTTTTCAGTGTCAAACCTCTTTTACTGTATGTGCTAGTGGTGCACTCTGGCGGCACAGCTTTCAGTAATATGTCCTATTGGGGAAGGGAAAAAGTTTTAATTTTTTCCGGATTTTCAACATTACTCACGAAGAAAAATTTGTTTGAATGTATATAGCTAAATTTCATGATGATCGGCTCTGAAGATAAGGCGTGAAAGCGTAACAACTCACTTTTGCATTTAATGTACATATAAGGATACAACACGCGGCGTATAAGTTGAACTAAGTGTGAGCGAGACACACCTATATTAATCAGTAGCAATGTATTGCGGTGTCCTACTCACACTTAGTTCAACTTATTTGCCGGGCACCTTATTCCCTATGTAAAACCCTAGCCGATCCTTAAGAGTCCCACGTAAAGCCGAAATCCCATATAAACGTAATGATAATGATAATTTATTCACGAAAATAGAGTACATGAGATGTTACAATATTTATGTTATGTCCTATATCTATTTTGCTTAGATCAAGCATGTGAATATAAAAAAGAAGTAGTTTGGTTTTAGTTTTACAACAGGCCAATCTCAACCAAATTTCGTACGTACGACTGGATAAGATATTGATGTTTATAATCAGATTTCAATTTCAAAAACAATACCTATACAAAACTACAGCGAGTAGAAGTTTCGTATCGAAAACTTCTACTAGCTGTAATTTTGTATAGGTATTGTTTTTACGTTTGTATGGGATTTCGGCTTTACGTGGGTTTCTTAAGGAATTAGAAAAAAAAGTGTACGATTTAAAACAAAAACAAATAATTTTGTTGCAGACTCGTTAACTCACTAATAAATAACTAGCCTAGATATTACTAAGCAAATCTGACATAACATACCTTTAATCATAAATGCCAAAGTGAATTTGTTTGTTTACCACACGTCAACACTGAAGAAGAGCCATGGGCGATGGCTAGTAATAATTTGTAATGTAATTATTAAATAAATAAATATATACGGACAAATCACACAGATTGAGCCCCAAAGTAAGTTCGAAACTTGTGTTATGGGATACTAACTCAACGAAACTATATTTTATAATAGATACATATATAGATAAACATCCAAGACCCAGGTCAATCTGAAAAAGATCGTATTCCATCTTGACCTGACCGGGGATCGAACCCGGGACCTCCGTGTCGCAGGCTGGCGTGGTAACCACTGAGCCACGAACCTCGTTATTTAGTGCAATAAAGAATATTCTATTCTCTTTTAATAAAATAAATTTTGTTGTTCCAGTCGTCTGGTCTCCTGTTCATCCTGGCTGTTTTCCTGTACATCTTCAGGAGCCCCGGCTTCATGAACGGATGGGCTGACGTCATGACCAAAATGTAAGTACAACATACTCATAACGGGGTAGGCAGAGCTTCTTTAGTCGTTAACACGTCAGCTTGCGTCTAGAGACACTGGCATCTATTCTTGGCGCGGGATAATACTTGTACTTCAATTTAATGGTGTCATTTAGCAGCGAAGGGAGAGCGAGGGGGGGGGGGGGGGGGGGGTTTGCGCCGCTTTTATTATATTACTTGGAAATTAAATGAAATGAAATGTTTATTTGCTAGGATCTTCGTATAAATTCCCGCCTTTCACAGTAGGCATGCAAAAAATTATATTTGAGAAGGCAAAAAGAGTTTCGCGTTTCGATGCATATCATTCATTTCAATCCATAGACCTACATTCCCCCTTTCCCGTCAAGACAGATGACAGATTCGTCAAGGAGAGAAGTCTCGCGATCACCGCTGCATACGCATAGAAAAACTCGATTATTTAATAGACTTTTGAATTCGTGGTGTTAGTATATACGAGAGAAGAAAGTATCGTTTTATGAAGTGCTGTTAGGTGCCAGTTCAAGAACTTTAGCAAAACTACCACATCGCATTGAGAATGGGCGCGCCCACACGCGTTCTGAAGGACATAAAAGGTCAGAATATTTCTAATCAGTGCATCCTTACACATTTTACAATCCAAATCCTTTTGAGGGTTCCGTAGTAAACTAGGAACCCTTATAGTTTCGCCATGTCTGTCTGTCTGTCCGTCCGCGGTTTTACTCAAAGACTATAAGTACTAGAAAGCTGTAATTTGGTATAGGCATGTATATTAATCATGGCAAAAAAGTGGTAAAAAAAAATCTTGAAAAAAATTTTTTTTAGTGTAGCTCCCATACAAGTAAAGAGGGAGTAATATTTTTTTTTTTCTATACAAACCTATCGTGTTGGGTATAGTTAAATAGGTCTTTAAAAGATATTGTAAGGTTGAGAACACCATTTTTCGATTTAGGGATCCGTTTCCGAAATATTTGGTTTTAACGTGCAAATTTTTGTTAGAGGTAAGTGTCCCGTCCCCCTCTATCTGCTAAACGGTTATATATGGATACGTGAAAAAAATTACAGCAATAGGATATATACTGAAGTTGAAAGGAAAACTTATCAGAGCTGAGTACTAAGAACAAACTAAAAAGTTATAGGCAACCAACTTATAAAATATACTCGAAATTGACAAATTTCATACAATTTTCATTGTTAGATGTTTTGGTCGGTAAACTGTGAGGTGCGAGTGTGAACAGTGTGAACTCAAAGTTGTCATTCGCAACTACGGAACCCTACACTGCGCGTGGCCCGACACGCACTTGGCCGGTTTTATTTCAGTTCACTTGCCAAAAAAACCATCGCGCAACCGCGGGGGTTTGGGTACGTGATGATGACGTTAGCTAACACTAAAATACACCGATTTAACATTATAAAGTCCACTAAAATCAGTTTGCCAAACAATCTATTGATCCGATAGGGAAAAATGTTCATATTGACGGCCTGGAGTGACCCCTTTAAGGGTATGTCAAGCGTTACACACTGTATAATATACTGGTCATCATTCATCATTTCGTGTAGGTGACACGGTCAGTCGACCATGCACGCCCTGGTGTCAGAGTTCTTCGGAACCGCCTCTCAGCCCCTGACGTGGTTCCTTTAACGACTACCAGATGGCAGCCGGGACCACCGGCTTTACGTGCCTTCCGAAGCACGAAATCATCTTTCTTATCAGACAATCAGGTGATTCATGCCTGCAATGTCCTAACCAAACTGGAAACAACTTAACAAAGTATGCTTCCCGCGGGAATAGAATCCACGACCCTCGGGTCAACAAGGCAAACGCCTTAACCACTGGACCACGGAGGCAGTTAATATAATATACTGATAATTATAACTATAGTTTTAATACAATTGCATATGTGCGAGTGAGCCACCAACCTGTAGTATTATCGTCTCATTCTATGACAAAAGTTACTATGGGCATGTGGTCTCAACGCCGTCTCGTACGATTTGTTCTCAGAGATTCGCATAGATGGCGCCACTCAAAACTACACAACATTGTATCTACCGTATTATGAGAATATAAAAACATGATTCACAAAAACCTATATCTCATTAAAATCAAAACCATATTTTAGGCATAATATTTTAAAATGACCGTATATTTAGTAAGTTAAAGGCTAACGCAGATTACCGCCATCTAGTATTGAGTAGCAAGCAACTCTCCGGCGCCATACATTCGCCTGCTTTTCGCAACCTTAATTTGGTCCAATATTTTTGTATGAGGTGGGCAGTCTATTACGTTAGTATTATATTGTCTTTGTTATAGGTAATCAGCAATGATCGGATATGATCGGGTGTTTAAATAACTTAACTACTTTTCTCAAAAGAATGATGTGGATATTCCTTCCAGAATTCCTTAGTACTTTGTTATAGGTAATCAGCAATGATCGGATGTGATCGGGTGTTTAAATAACTTAACTACTTTTCTCAAAAGAATGATGTGGATATTCCTTCCAGAATTCCTTAGTACTCGTAATTCCGGATTCCCGGGATTACTTAGTAATACGAGACATGTTAGCATTATTCAATAAAAATAAGTCATTTCACAATGAGATCTTAACTATATTTTGCATGCAGGTAACATTTGAAAAGCATGTCCGTATTATTCTTTCGTAGGAATAATATTTTAGTTTAGGCAAATTAGCATCCTATCCGATCATACCAGTGATCAGTCCTTCTACTATTATTGGTCCTTTTCATTCTTATTGGCAATACATGGATGACTTGTTCACAGGAAAGTGAAGGACGGCGTGACGTCGATGTTCATCGTCGTGTTGATGTTCATTATTCCCATGTCCACGGACTTTATCAAGTTCTTCTCAGCGTCTACCTCGTGTGAGTATTATTTTATTTATAGCTATTCAGAAAGGGCTGTCTTTCACCGAAGGTGGAAGAAGTACGGTATACCCAGGCGCCCGGTCTCAAGAGAACACCGGCAAGGTCGAAAATTTATCTTGACCCTTCATCGCTTGAAATATTCCATTCGCACCTCACAGAAACATGTAGGTAGTCAGGGGCGCACTCATAAAAACATCATCTCAGCCCATCATACGCCCGCTGCCGAGCATAGGCCTATCCTTGTTTCCGCCTTCCTCGTGCGTTTCGTTTCCTGTGCAAATCTTATCCACAAAAACATAATAGTGCAAAATCCACAGGGTAAAGACCAATATTGGCCAGTGTTTAAAGCATTTTAGACGCTTTATAGTATGTGTAGAGACAAAGAATTGTATGCAACTATTATCAATGAGGCCTTAAAATACTCAAGTGATGTTTTAATGAAACTCGCCCATATGTATTTTGTGGACCATTATTCATCATCATCAACAGGTCTTTGTTAGTCTCCGCTGCAGGAGCACGACCCCCTCTATATATTACCAGAGCCATATATTAGTCAGGGCAGTCAGAAGATTTGGCGTTCACTCTCCACGCTGGCCAGACGAGCTGGAGAGGTCTGATTGATATTTATAGCTTTGTTTAGCTTGTGTTTCCTTAGTCGAGTTCTACGACACCCACGGGGAGACTTATTATATGGATCATTATTATTGTACGGTGCAGGCCGTGGTGTTAGCCATACACCATACATGAAGAGGTGATGCTGATGGGTTGCTGATGATGTTGTGGAGATACAAGACCACGTCACGTAGTAAACTGGTTTATTGCTTCTTGATATACATCTTGATGGTTGGGTGTGACGAATCGTTTCTCGCTGGCTGTCCGAAAGTATCTCAAAAATATTAATATTTTAGTGCTAATGGGCCGTAGACTAAAATTTTTTTCGTGTTGCTTTGTAAAGACCTGCAAAAAATAAACACAATAGTGTCAGAAATACATTTCTAAAGAAAAAACTCTTTCAGATATAAAAGTTTCAAAAACACATGTTTTTAGACGTTAATTTTTAGACGTGAAAACGCGCCACTGAAAAGCCTACATCTTTGTGACGTTACAAGCTTGTATTTTGTATGGGTGGCGTGAGAACTTTGTTTGGTAGCTATACGAAATATTTCGTTTGTGGTTATGGTTTCATAATAAAAGTTGCTATAAATTTAGCGGACTACAATAGAGTATAATTGTAATGAAAGATTTTTATACTTTTAAAAATGGTCCTAGTCACCAAACTTAAAAGAAGCTATAAGATCACTTAATGAATCGATATAAAAATAAAAATGTTCTTTATAGTGCATGGCATGTACAGCCGCGGACCTTATGTAAGCGCAATTAAAATATTTAATAAACTGTCACAAGAAATGCGTTTGGAAGAAAATGATAAAATATTCATAAAAAAATTAAAAATATTGTTATTATCGAAGGGCTATTATTCAATCAATGAATATTTTAATGACACGTTATAATTTTTTATTTTATTATTATTCTCTTTATTTACTTATAATTCTTATTATTATTATATTGACATTGAATGAATGAATTATTTGACTCTTTAATATTGAATAAATTTAATTTGACTTTTATAACTAACATATTCATGTATAATTTGATTACCTACCTAATGAGACATCGCAACACCCTGCCAGGGTTCATGTACCGTCACTAACATATATTATTTCACCACCTGTTATAATGTTCATTTACATGTAGCGAGAAATAAAGAAATAAAGTGTTTTTAGATAGAAATTAGTATCATTAGAAACAAATTGTATATCATTTTAACATTAGGCAACTACCGTATTATATTGTTAAAACAGCTGACACGCGACCTACAAGTATGTGGCCGCGTGCAGCTCAAATGAGCGAGGTAAGCTCGTACAATTATTAACAGTTACTAATGAATGAAATGTTTTTTGCAGATGAAGAGTTGGCTGCGTCAAAGCCCTCTCCTGGTATTGTGACCTGGGGCATCCTGAAGGACAAAGTGCCATGGGGACTGCTGTTCTTGCTTGGTAAGTTTGTCTATTTAACAGGACGATTTAATCTTCCAGGCAATATTTTAATGGCGGTATCAGAATCCCTAATACAATATAGACCCGTCACTAAAAAGATAAATAACGAAAAGAGTATTGGACCTGTTGTTGTATTTAGTTGTGGTAATATCGCGATACCGAAATTCACTTTTGCTGGCAGCATTAATGGGCTGGCTCGTCCGGGGGAGTACCATACCTTCACAAAAAATCGACGTTTGAGTAGTAGCTTTAGCGCTTCTATGCTAAGTAAAAGGTCGGCAACGCCCCTGTCACACTCCTGGTATAGCAGTTGTCCATGGGCAGCGATGATTGCTTACCATCAGGCGACCCGCTTGCTCGTTTGCCTTCGAGCAACACGGCCTCCGTACCGGACGGAGGGAGTGGGCAAAGCGACAATTTACTATGACAATTTTTCTGGCGTTTTTTGCGGGGGGAAATGTGCACACAAGTTTAGTTCCGCACACCTACATACAAAACTTAAACTGTCACTTGATAGTAATTATGACATTGTCACAAAAAATGACATAAAAAAGAAAAAATAATTTGTGTACAGATGAGTCACACAACTAACACATAGACATGCATATGCCTAATTTTGGCTTGTACCTTGACAGAGGGGAATGCAGCGTATGGCTACTCCCTTCCGTGTTGCTCGAAGTCGTTTGCCGTTCTATGACAAAAATATCTCCCATAGAAAGATGATGAAGTTGACCAGCTGATTGGCGTAATTTTTTCAATTTTTTACCCATTTTTCTTACGTATACTGATTCCATCATTAAAATAATACCAGGTTGTTCAGAATAATAAAATAATAAATAAATAAATAAATAAATAAATTCTTTATTTACTCTTCACAATAGGTACCTAATACAAAGGAGTTCTTAATACTAAATAAACATTTGTAATTTTGATAAGCTGTCCTTTGACTAAACCTAGTAAGCTTTGTGAAGAGTCTAGTCCCTGAATAGGTCTCCTAAGAGCCTGTACCACAGGTAACTAGGCCCCACCCTTGGAGTACATGTTTTAGTCGCTGGTGCTTGTAAAGTAAAGTTGTGATTATGCCAGTAAAATTGTAGATGATTAATATCTGACATTTCATTAACTGCTAATAACATTCGTATAGTTCTATTGAGTGAGCTTATATCTTATCTAATCTATCCTATCTAAATTAAATTGTAATAATTATATAGCTGTTACATCTTAACTTGGGAGCAAGAGTGAAAGTAATTAGTGTATGTGTATGTGTGATGTGTTTGTTAGGTGGATGAGTTGTAGTGTGTGATTGTGTGAGGGTTGTTTGTATCATGTGTAGTGGTGGGTGGATTGATTGGGGTTTTTGCAGTCAAATGTTAGGTTGAAGTAAATTTTCAGTGGCTGTATAATCTAAAGTTTTTAGATAAGCGGTGATTATTTTTTTACAACTGTATTTGTGGAGGGGGTATATATTTAGCAGTTTGTTTAGTTTGTTGTATAGATGTGGTCCAAGAAAAGAAAAGAAGGAAGCAGCAGTAGCTGTCTTAGTTTGAGGGATTGTGCAAATTGTTCTGTTCCGTCGCCTGTCTTTTAGTTTATTAGGGTCATAAGGTGTGAGGGAGTGCTGTAAGAGAGTAGTGAATAGTACGTAGGTTTGTCTGATAGTGAGTACGCCCCAGTGCTTGTATAGATCATCTGTGGGGTGGCGAAAGGGGAAGCAAGCAGCTACTTTTAGAATGCATCTTTGTGCTCTTTCTGCTTCGAGTAGATTTGTTTTCGCTACTCCACCCCAGGAGGTGATGCAGTAATTGACTAGCGACTGGCACAGAGCGTTATAAGCCATCAGTATGACTTTACGGTTGCAGAGATGCCTAAGACTTTTAAAGATGTAAGTAAGTTTGCGCAATCTTGATGTTAACGATTCTATGTGATGTTTAAAGGAAAGGGTTTGGTCTATAGTTACTCCTAAGTATTTGAGATACTCTACCCGTTCTATTTTGGAACAGTTGCAAGTTTGAATGGGATGTTTACAAGCATGGACGGTTATATTGTAAGTGAGGGGAGGTTGGAGGTTTGCTTTGAGAGAGAATGTGATGTATTTGGTTTTGTTTGTATTTAATGTAAGACGATTTCTAGTGAGCCAGTCATTTGTTAATTGTAAGCCATTTTGAGCCCTAACGAAAGTTTCTTCCCAGGTATTCCCTGAGAAGAAGAGCGCAGTATCATCTGCAAAGGCAACTATTTTACCTCCCTCCGGTTGGATTTGACATAGACTGTCGATGTAAGCTAAGAAGAGAGTGGGAGAGATACAGCTGCCTTGTGGCAGGCCGCATGTGATCTCTACTTCGTCACTAGTCCAGTCCCCTATTCTAGTTCTTTGCTTTCTTTGACTTAGAAAGTCTCTTATTAGAGAAAGGGCTAATCCCCGGATACCCATACTCTCTAGCTTGAGCAGTAAGCGCGGAATAAACACCGTATCAAACGCTTTCTTCAGGTCGAGGAATAAAACCAAGCATTTTTGCTTTGTATCCAAAGAAGATATGATGTTGGTTATTATTTCCTGAACTGCATCTTTGGTCGATCTACCGGCTCGGAAACCATATTGCCTTGGTGATAGTAGTTTGTTAGACTCTAGAAATTGGACAAGACGTTTGTTTATTATTTTTTCCAAGATCTTCGATAATGGAGGTAGGATAGAGATGGGCCGGAAGTTATCCACTCTCCTCTTATCTCCACTCTTATGAATGGGTTTTATTAAAGCCGTTTTAAGTGCTGAAGGGAAGACGCCGTGCATAATTGCGAGATTGCAAATATGAGTAATAGGTTTAAGCAATATGTTGGCGTATCTCTTCATAATCCAGCTAGGAATTTGGTCACATCCCATTGCACTTTTGTCTTTAAGGCCAACTATTAACTGGTAGATTTCGTCTTCAAGAACGGGAGCCATCATTAGACTATGGGCTGGTGACGGTAAAGAGTTATTATTTTTGCCGACTACAGTTTGTATTTGGCTAGGCGGGGGGATTTGGTCTGATAGTTCCTTTCCGATCGAAGCAAAATATGTGTTAATGTTGTTGATGCTATCCGTGGGGTGTTTTTCATCCAATAAGTTTTGAGAGAGGTCTTGAGGTCGTTTAATACCGTTAATTTCTTTGATTGTTTGCCAGAGTTGTTTTGGGTTTTTCTTTGCGCTATCTATTTGGGCTTTTTCGTAGGTTTTTTTGACTTTTTTTAGAATTAACGTGCAGTAGTTTCTGTATCGTTTGTAGATTAGTGCATTGGCTTCATTTTCGACGTCTTTTTTATATTTTTTGTACAAATTGTCTCTATTCTTCATACAGCGCAACAGACCTGTGGTTATCCAAGGTTTATGGATTAATTTTCTTTTTGGTGTTTTGATAACTTTGGTACAGTCCTTAATAGCTGTCGCTATATTGTTAATAAAGATATTAGTGGCTGTGTTAGGGTCGGTAGCGGTAAGTACAGGTTCGAAGTCAAGATTTTGTAATGAAGTGTCTAGGTCATTAGTGTCAATTTTATGTTTAATTTTGTTGTCAATGGGGAGAGATTGGTTCAAGTTTAAGCTAAGTGCAACAGTAAAGTGATCGGTTATAGTAGAATCCATAACTAGACATGTAGCGTCTCGCTTAGATTTAAGTATTACGTGATCATAGCATGTTAGGCCATGGGTAGGTAAGAAGTGACATGATAGCATTCCATGAGAGGACAGCATGTTTAGATATTCGTGTTTCCGTTTAGTAGGGTTATTTGGGACGATATCTATGTTGATATCACCACAAAGGATAATATTCTGGAAGGATTTGAGTTGTGAGAGAGTTTGGTCTAATGTGTTTAAAAAGTTGGTGATATCCTTTTGTGCTGGAGATCTGTATATTCCCATGACACAAGTAGTATTGTTTATTTTAAGTAAAAGGCAGTTAGCATCCAATATTTCAGGTTCCTCTATGGTAACTTTTAGGTTTTTGTTGTAGTACATTACCACACCCTCATTTTGTGTATTGTTACGTGAAGTCGAGGCGTATAGATAATTATCAAGGTCTAGAATTTGTTTATTGGAAGGTAGCCAACATTCTGATAAAACTATAATATCCCAAGGGATTTCAGTTTGTTGTAACAAAGAAGTAAACCCGGGCATGTTGCAGTTGATACTGCGTATGTTCTGAGAAATAACGTTTAGCGTTTGGTTGTCGTATTTAATGTGATTTTTTGTACTATTTGAGTTGCATTCCACCACCTTCGCAATCTGTAAGGAGTCCAAGTCCAGAGCTACCGTTTCAATATTATCCATTAGTTCCTACTATTATGTAATTAATAAAAGTAAAGATTGAGCTGTCATGAAAACCATATGACAGCATAGTAAGAGGTAATTGAATGTTTGAATGGCGGCCTGGATTCGGAATACCCTTGTTTTGCTTGCTTTAGGGGATATATATGTGTGTTGATATGTGTACAGTAATTTGAATATTAGTATAGTGAGGTGTATGAGTGAATGATGTGTGTTATGGTGAGTGTAAGTGTGAACTGTCAGTTGAGTGTAACAGCTTATTACTACAGTTTTGGTTGCAAAATAAAATATAAAACTAATAATAATGGACCTTAAGTAACAATAATCATGCAGTTTAATATAAAAAAAGATTTGTGGATCGAAAAATAGTAGGACAGTAGTTTGTAACATGGACATTATATAGTATACTGTAATTTGGCTCGTGTAGGTGCCGGAGACTAGTCACAGAAGGGTCTCGAGGTCAGTTTCTTGTTTAATAGGGATAGGTTTACTAGTTTCTTCTTTTTTCACATATACTGTTCCAAACGAGGTCCAGGCCGATGCTATTTTGTTGTTTTTGACCGCTTCTCGTGCTTTAAAAAATAAGTATCTTGCGTTAGTAGTCAGGGACTCAGAGATATAAATTGGCCGAGAAGGTCCTGGAATCTTAAGTATATCTGTATTGAATGATGGTTCCTTTAGTTGCCTCTTAGACTTGTTGTAAGTTTTAAAATTTGATATAAGCGACTCTTTCTGCATTGCGGATGTGAATGTTACCACGACGGTCTCAGATTTATTTCTATATATGTTGTTGATGTCGGTAACTTCGACAGGCCTTTCCATGCCTATACCGGTAGAAATGTTTTTAATTAAGCTCAATAATGACTCCTTTTTTTCATCCTTAAATTTTGGTATGTTACGAATTTCTATCGTAGTACTATGTTTATAATTTTCTAGTAATTCGACTTTGTTTTCGAGAATCGATATTTTGCTTTTAAGACCTGTATTTTCTTGTTCGAGCAGAGCTAATTTTAATAGTAAATTTTCCTGATTTAGTGACATAGTGTCAATTGTATTCTGTATTTCCAGATTTTTGTTAAGTATAGTCATTAGAGAGGTATTCAGTACATCAAACTTCTGATCAAATATTTCCTGTATCTCCGAGAAGGTGGCAGGTTTTTCGCCCGTAACTTCGCCAAAATTGCGTTTTTGACGCTTGGTTATGTTGAAGTAATGTTCCTCAGATTGCTTACTGTTTGAAACATTTAGTGCAGAGTCTGAATTATAGTGGTCAATATTAGACTTGTCAACAGGCAGACAGAGCGACTCACTGCGCGGCGGAGTACGTTGTAACGACATTTCTACGGGTCGATCTAGGCCTAAATGTTCCGACGGACAGAGTAAGCGTAGGGGGCGGGGCCTGTATTTGACTTAAGGCCGCACAGTAGCGACGCCAATCACTTATTTCTTATACTTTACAAATAGAAAGAAATTCAAGAATGTAAATCATATAAACCTTAGTAAATAACCTGAAGTATTTTTGGAATCATGTTTAATATTATCAGAATCAGTGAGAATTATGACCGTTTTTGGCGGTAATCACTATTTCTCTTAATGACTGATTCTCATTATATTAAAAAATGATTCCAAAAATGCTTAATGATTTACATTCTTGTATTTCTTTCTATTTGTAAAGTATTAGGAATAAAATGATTGGCGTCGCTACTGTGCCTAGTGTGCCCCCTTAATAGTGAACGGTTTTTCAAAATGTTAATATATTTTTCTGAACATAAATTAATATATAGAAACTAAAAAGGTTAGAGAGAAGTTCACCTCAAAATTATAGCTAGTAAAACAGATTTACGAGAAAATAATCATTTATTATTTTCCAGGTGGCGGTTTCGCCCTGGCCGAAGGCAGCAAAGCCACTGGCCTGTCCAACATGATCGGCCAGTCGCTCAACGGCCTGCAAGGCCTGCCCCACTGGCTGGTGTTACTGGTCGTGGTGCTGGTGACCCAGTTCATCACAGAGTTCACCTCCAACGTAGCCATCGCCAATCTCATCCTGCCTGTGCTCGCTAACATGGTAAGTGACAAAAAAGATTGATCCCAAATAGTTTGTCCGTGGTCCCTTACTTACTAATGGGCCTCATAAGAAATCTCAAGGTCACTCAAACGGCCATGGAAACGGCTACTCGCGGTGTTTCTCTACGAATTCGTATCTGAAATGAGGTAATTCATTGGAGAAAAAACGCCACCGACATAGCTCAGAGGTTAAGCTCCTTAAGGTGAAAAAAGGGCAAAGAGCATTTAGAGAGCTTACAAACCTGAATTGCGTATAGATAGCAACACTAGCAACGTTACCTACATAATTAATAGAAGGAAAACTAACAGTCCACTTTGTTTTCCCCTAGTCACGACACCTGGACATCGACCCGCGCTACCTGATGATCCCGGCAACGCTGGCCTGCTCCATGGCATTCCACATGCCGGTGGGCACGCCGCCCAACGCCATCGTCGCGGGTGTGGCTCATATACCCACTGCTAAGATGGTAAGAACTTACTAATATCTTAGTTACGGCTCCAAGACATTTAAAAGCTCCTTGGCATTCTACATGCCGGTAGGTACGCCGCCCAACGCCATAATCATTGGTGTGGCTTATATTTCCACTGCTGTGATAGTAAAACCTTACTGATATCCTAGTCACGGCACCAAGACATTGACCCGCGCGGGTATATCCTAAATAATTGCTAAAACGTAATTGCCCTTCTAACAACATTCTATTTTACTTGATCTAAGGTTAAAACGAGCAAGTTTATTGACAACCATTTCTTTAATCAGTAGTTATAATGCATATTTTAAATAAAATCCGACGAATACTGTTTTTTTTTCTGATAACGTCCTTTACGGGACACTATCAACTAGTTACTGTGCTTCAAAAGATGTTAATTTTTCAGGCCGTTGGCGGCATCGGCCCCAAAATCATCACCACCCTCATCGTATGGGGCGCTTACCCTACGTGGGGCTCGTTTATCTTCCCACCCCTCACCGACGTGGACACATCGTCGGTCGCCGCGGCCGTGGTTAAAAACGCCACCATCAGCTGTGACATCACAGCTGATGCGCTGAAGACAGCTACCACCTTCAACTGCACGACGCCTGAGGTGAACGCCACTGTAAGTAGTGTCGTCAGCTGTACACGAAGTTTCCTGAATATTTAGGTATAGTTTAGGAACTGATGATACTGGTTTGGACCTTGTTTAGCACTCGTTCTATATTTGCAATGGCAACCCCGTATGGAACAAATGTCAAAAATTGTGTTGCCATTTTTAAACGGATTAGATGGCGCCCCTTTTTTACACTTTCAAGGGTATACTTTGGTATAAAAAAGGGTGGTTCAAGTTTTGACATGTAGGCTTGTGAAGAGTTATTATATACGGTTGTGCCACTGAGAAAATCTGTTCGCAAAAATTCTACACCTTGCAATTTGCTTTGTAAACGGGTAACTTCCAAGAATTCTCGAGAATATCTCAAAAGATCTTGTATTTGGAGAAATTCTCGAAAATTTTCTAGAGGGACATCACTATTTGTAGCCATAATTATTGCGAGGTATGAAAGTGTTGAGATCTCTATCTCAATCCTCGACGATTAAGGAAGTTTTCTTACCAAGGTTTATAATGTTGGGAATTCTCTATAAATTGACTCAAAGGTGCTTCTGTGGGTCCAAATAATAGGTAATTCCAACTAAAGTTTGTAAATCCTTACTTGAAGCCAATGGTAGCAAACCCAATTGTGGTTATTAAGATAACTTTTTGAAATGGTAACACCTTTATCTCAGATAAATGTCATAAAAGTTGTAACCAATAAATACGGGTCAATCTAAAGTCGGCCTTACATAGAAGTTCATAAAGATCGTCTTAGTTTGACATCGTATTTTGATATTTTGCCATATAAAATTCGAATCAAGCTATATTTTAAGAATTGTAAATAGGCATTTCCGGCGCTATAAAGCGTCTTAATCTAGTTTCAAGTTGGCAATAGCATTATTATCCAATTTAAATTAAAATTCAATGCTGCTAACCTACTTTGACCTTAAAATACTTGGTTTTGAGGTCGTGTTCAGTGGTGCCAATATTTAGGTATTTATTTTATCTGCCATAAGCATTTTTATTTCAGTTTAAAGTCGGTTTGGTCGCGTATATTGTTATAGCTAATTTGTTAGTGATTTCATATACACTAAACATAAGTATGCTATACGCCAATTTAAATGTCAATATGGTCATCGATCTATCGATATTTAAAAACTGTTCCAACCAAAAAATCCTTTAACTCTTTTCATCAAAACTTATGGGTAAAATTCAGTAAAATATATTAAAAACCATGTAAATGAATAAAATACATATTGTTAAATAAAATTTGTGCGAAAGAATTGATGACTGTCGAGTTATTTGCTAAAACGGGGTTAAGAAGTTTGAATGTGATTTTATTCTATTGGAACAAAGTAATGGTATTTTGTTAAAATATTTAATTGCCATGCGAACTCTTAAAGCAATGCACCTTATATCAGGTCAAATGAATTTTATCTACAGTGTATCTAGCGCCTTTTAGTGTACCAAAGTTGTGTATAGTGCCTGATATATTTTATAGTCACTGATCTGTGTAGATAAATGAATAGAATCGTATATATAAATTACTCTTAAAAATGTATTTTATTAAGTACTTAAAAACTCAAAAATTGTCGACATTTGGCGAGTTTTCGTTGTGAGTACATAAATTTGATAATTCTCTTTCGAAAATTTTCAACGGAATGCCGTAAGCCCAATATTATTTTATGTTTTTCTTAATATCAAAGCGCCGACTTATAAAAAGCATTTATGATTTATAAAGACGGCCCACCGACGAAACTGGAAATAATGTTGTTTTCAGTAGTTGCAATATTTCACAGGCGCGAACAAAAAAACAAAAATTTGACCGCTTTTTTGACGCGTCGCATCTTTGATACCGCTTTCCTGGAATCTGTGGAAATGTGTGCAGAAAGCGGTGCTGTCAGAAAGAACCAACCAAAAAATAACGGTTAGTTAGTATTAAAAATAAACAAACTTTTATGCCTATCATACATATTTAAAAAAAAGATATTTTTTTTATTTGAAATATTCTTCTGCAAGTATTGAAAACAACACAATATTAAAATATATATTAACATATATATTGGTGTGTTTATGTAAATATAGGAAATGCGGGTGAGGACATAATTTTATACTCGTAGCTAGATTACTTTATTTTAATTTTTAAGATACTTTAAATTAATTTAATACAGTGATGTAAATGCAGCAATTGTTGTTACGTGCATTTAACATAAATATAATATTCAACGTTAGTCGGAAAGACGACCAAAGTGGTAAAAACGAATAAAAAACATGTTTTTGGTTGATACATTGGTACATGTAGGCTATATTTTTGCTTTTTCAAGTTATTGAAAATATTGTTAGGTTTTTTTATTATTATTTCATTCCTGATAACAATTGGTGCATTTATTATTGAAATGTCCCAATAATGAGTAATGAAAGAGAAGTTCCTACATGTTATATCATTTTATTTTATAAAAAATCTGTCATTGGATCTGATCAAACAAGAGTTTTTAATACCTAATTGTGTTAAAAAATGTGATGAATTATTTTTGGTGTATTGATTGATTTGTTTTAAATATTTTAATTGAAAATTTTAATATTACGTGTATCAGATACGTCAAATGCGGTTGTTGACCTTTATTTTTTTAAGTGTTTTTTAATGTCTTAATTATTTCCATTCGCCCCCATTGGGACAATATATTTTTATCCCTTTGCACATTTCGGAGCTTCTTATCTCTTGAGAGACAAACGTAAGTCAGGGTCATTGACCGCGACTAACTATAATTGTCTGCGACTATAATAGAATGACATTAAACAACAAGTTACCAAATACATACATATAAGTATTTTAAAAGTGAAATTATCACTTTTGAAAAGCTTCGATGTGATCTAGTAAAATAGTACTTTTATATTGTAGACAAAAATAAAATGTAGCATGTTGAAGTAGCATTTTCTATACATTAACCATAAATGGTGATCGTCTATTTCGATACAAAATAATGATAATATTTTCGACTGTAAAAGTACTTATGAATGAAAGTGCCTGGAAGTTTGTAATGTCATTTAAATCAAAAATTATTTTATCAACTTACGATCGATACTCTATATAAATCGCATTTAGTATTTTTGTACCAGATTTATTTATTCAAACACAAGAAAATAACTGTTGAAATTATTTCCTACCGCCATCCTTGTCATAACCTACAGACTAGAAAGAAAAGACCTATATCTATATATCTCAAAAAAAGGTTTAAATGACACAATTAAGGGCCCACACTAGGCACACTAGCGACGCCAATCATTTTATTCCTAATACTTTACAAATAGAATGAAATTCAAGAATGTAAGTCATATAAGCATTATTAAATAACCTGAAGTATTTCTGGAATCATGTTTTAATATTATTAGAATCAGTCATCGAGAGAACAACTGATTACGGCCAAAAACGGACGTTTTAGGTTAGTAATCAGTGGTTCCCTCGATGAGAAAAGATTCCAAAAATACTTTAGGTTATTTACTTATGCTTAAATTACTTAGATTCTTGGATTTGATTATATTTGTAAAGTATTAAGAATAAAACTATTGGCGTCGCTAGTGTGCCTAGTGTGGGCCCTTAATGACAGATAAAATATATCGCTACCTACTGATATAAAAAAAATATTTATTGATTTATATCAGAAAAATATTCTTCGTTGTATTCTAAGTTCAGCTTTATTGTACTGGTAAGATTGAAAATTTAATTACTTGAAATGCTCGTGCATTTTCCCAACTAGTTTTATCGACTTTAAGTAATTAGGTATGTACTACACAGTCTATCGATTTGTTCGTAAAGTTGACACGACTTTGTAGGAGGTGTGACAAGGATGGCGATAGGTTGGCAGAAAAACTAAAATATAGATCACATGATCTTTTATATTTATCTACCTTATATCAGTAGAAAAAACTACGTAACTCAGATATAAATACAGTGTGTAACATGACTCGACATACCCTTAAAAGGGGTGACTCAGCCCACCAATATGAACAACTATTGCTATTGGATCAATGCTGGAAACGATTTTTTTTTCTTTCCCATATACAACGTGATAGGGACATACCCGTAATAAATCGAACCACGCTCTATACGAGATCAAAAAAGTGTAATGAAATTAAAATAACAGTCAGAAAACAAATCAATTTCGGCATTCCCATACAAAAGTGTGTAAATGTAAATGTACTTTATTGCACAAAAAAATATAATATACAAAAAAGTGTGCAGCCGCCCGGGCAATTTGTATGGGATCGTCGAATATTTTTTTTTTGTTTTAAGACTGTTATTTTAATTTCATTATCCTAAGGTGGTCTAGTATAGCCTATGGTTCGATTCAATACAGGTATGTCTCTACCACTTTGTATTTTGCCTAAACACTAAAATTTAGTACAGAGAGGGTCGTGCTCCTGCAGTGGAGACTAACAAAGACCTGTTGATGATGATGACTTCTTTCTTTTCTTCTTCTTATTTATGGTTTCCACCGAGATTTCAGTGATTCTGCCAATGTCCAATATAATGAGATACTAAGTATCGGTGTTGTACGGTATGTGGCATCAAAGATGGCGTATGTTCTTTGGCAGCCTCGTGGGAAATTTTGGCGACAAATCTATACGAGTCCATTTAACAGTCTATTTAACTATTTCACAAATTGTTCTCGAGCACGAGCATTTATAAGACCAAACTACACCAATTTCATATTATAAAGTCCACTTAAATCAATTTGCAAAATTGTATAAGGCAAACGACAACTGAACCCCTTGACTTCCCACCAAAAACCGATGATGACTAAAATTTCGAAAAAAGAGGTTCATATTGACAGTCTGAGTAATCTTTCTGGGAGTGTCGAGAATCTTGTTACAGGCTGTAAATTATGACAAAGAAAGAAAAGGAGACGTTCGCAAGCTTCTCATTCTCGAACGCACAACGGGACACGTGTGTGTCTGTCTAGTGATACGTATGTCTGCAACATTGTGATAGTATGTTATAATTTGTCACAAATGTAGTGTGGTCGTTGTACATAGGAGCGGTTTGTATTGTTATTTGAAATAAAAGAGTTAATTATTTAATTGTTTTATTTATTATTCTATCTAACTTATTAAGACAACTAAGGATTGCAAATAAATACGAAAGAGCTTTTTCTATAGGAGCTCCCGAAACCCATAAAAAGTTTTAGGTTCCCACCAATCATAGTTGTACTCAGTAGGAGCAACAGAATAAATTGGCGAAATGTATGAGAGACCCAAAGCAAAGAAAATATAATATTAATGACAAGATAATGACAATGAATGACATAATCGTTTATTGACATTTTGTTTTTACAATTTTTATTGAAGCCTCTGGTTTCCGAGTTACTTCGCACTGTGTTTCGGAAACCAGCGTCTTCTCCCAATTAGGTAACATATAGACTGCCAATATATACGAATATTGGACCGAATTAAGGCATGCTTCAAGTTGGCCGCGTAGTGGGACGACGGCGTTGAAGAGTTGTTTTCTACTGGTCACTAGATGGCGTTACGCAGAGAGGCGCAGTGGTATGCGAAACTAGCGCCACCCAGCAATTAATTATTTTAATCCTAATTAATACCAAATTTTAAAAATCAAATAGAGTAAGGGTTGGACCACATCTGGCAGCACGGAATCGCCTTTTTCCGTCGCCCTTTCTCTTTCTGTCGCTTAGAACTGCCATTTGCTAGACCGAGACAGAAAGCATAAGGGTTGGACCACATCTGGCAGCACGGAATCGCCTTTGTTCCGCCTGTGCTACCACGTGCTGCAGTATGCTGCCGCATGCGAACGCGCGCTGTCGCATTCCGCAGACAAAAAAGGTGATAGTGATCGGCGGTGAAAGGATGCGTTAGCATGCTATCGCGCGCTTCAGCGTTCCGGAGTCCCCTGCCGACCATTGCATTTTGTCCGTGATGCCGATCGCCTCGAGGATTCCGCCGCGTGCTATCGCATTATGCTTTCTGTCTCGGTCTAGCAAATGGCAGTTCTAAGCGACAGAAAGAGAAAGGGCGACGGAAAAAGGCGATTCCGTGCTGCCAGATGTGGTCCAACCCTAATGCGATAGCACGCGGCGGAATCCTCGAGGCGATCGGCATCACGGACAAAATGCAATGGTCGGCAGGGGACTCCGGAACGCTGAAGCGCGCGATAGCATGCTAACGCATCCTTTCACCGCCGATCACTATCACCTTTTTTGTCTGCGGAATGCGACAGCGCGCGTTCGCATGCGGCAGCATACTGCAGCACGTGGTAGCACAGGCGGAACAAAGGCGATTCCGTGCTGCCAGATGTGGTCCAACCCTAATGCAGCAGTAGTTACTTGTAGTATTTTGGTATTATCACTACTAGTAATTTACTTTAAAGAGAAATACCAAATCATCAGGGTCTTTTTTAGTCTCCACTGCAGGACTCTCTGTACTGCTAGAGCCACATACTTATTAGCCAGAGCACTCAAAGAATTTGGCGTACACTCTCCACACTGGCCAGACGGCTTGGATAGGTCTATTATAAGTTTGTTTTTTTTTTAAATCTATGATTTTATGTTTATAAGCTGAGCTTGATGTTTTTAAGCTTTGTTTAGCTTGAGACCTCTCCAACCCGTTTGGGCAGCGTGGAGAGTGTAGGCCAAATCCACTGACTGCTCTGGCAGTACAGAGAGGGTCGTGCTCCTGCAGTGGAGACTAACAAAGACTGAAGATGATGATGATGAAGCTGAGCTTGTGTTTCCTAAGTCGCCTTCTACGTCATCCACGGGAAGACTTCTTCGACTTCGACTCTTCTACTCTGCTGGAAAAAAACAGCTTTATCAGTAATTAATTACTTTCCTAACTGGTTTAAATTGTTGACCGTGGACCAGTCAGCTGTCAAAAGTATATCTGTCCAAATGGCCTTCGCCCAGACCACCACTGTAAACCATATTATGAAAATGGATGTTATTGAAGGTCCTATCCCAGCGTACATCTGAAAAATAAATAAATATAAATCACAGTCTGAGATAGCCCCACAGGAAGTTGTGAACTTGTGGCGTGGGATACAACTCAACTATACTATCCTTTCCTATCCTAACTAATATTATAAATGCGAAAGTGTGTTTGTTTGTTACGCTTTCACGCCCAACCTACAGAACCGATCATCATGAAATTTTGCACACACATAGGTAAGGGTACTAAGAAGGACATAGGCTATATATCACGCGGGGGAAGCCGCGGGTAACAGCTAGAATTCAATATTTTCACATAAGTTGCCGGCTGAACACCTTTGTATGGGAATGACAAAATTAGTCCTATAGGAACAGTTATTCATATTGACAGGCTGAGTTGCACCTTTAAAGATCAGACATGGTTTCATTAACATATTGTATACAGATGCTCCTTAAACGATTCCTGCAATAACGTAAGTAAGGTAAGTATAAAAGGTAGGTACTAACCATTTTCTTAGGAGGTATGTAGGCGTAAGCAGCCACCATGGCGTTACTGGGGGTTCCAGTGATGAGGTGGAAGGGCAAGGCACAGGACAGCGTCGCAGCGATCATCAGGCAGTGTGGATTAATGTCACTCTCGACACCCTGAAAGTTAATTATAAGAAGATCTAAATTGGTGTGAAATTTTTGTCATCCCAGATGAGTGGATTAGCTCTCTGAAGTGGCAGTAGGCGGGGCACATAGCGTGAAGAACCGAAGGCTGATTGGGCAGAAAGGTTCTTGAAAATTGCGATCGCGTACCGGCAAGCGCAGTTTCGGGACATACCTATGCATGTGAGTTGTTATATTTCACTATAACCTAATCTCAGGGATTTGTAAATATCTATATCATCATTACACCATCGCAAGTGACATAGGCTAAGATTTTTAGCGGGGCTGTCGTGTTTTTATTATTATTTGAAGTATAGAAACGAAATATTGAAGCTTACCAATTTCGCTATAATAGGCAGTAAACAGTGAACCGCGCAAGGATTGCTGGCGAACTCCGTTAATATCTTGCAGAATATGATGACCACTAGCACCACGAGCGTGGGGTACCACGAGCTGAAGATGAGCAGGAACTTCTCGAATTCCATCGTCATGGAGGAGTCCCTTAGCGCTTCAAAAATGAAACAACTTCCAGCTGTAAAGTACCGAATAATTTAGCGTAGAAAACCTTATTATCATCATTACAGCCGTATTAGTCCACGTTTGGACACATGCTAAGGATTTTCATCATTGGAAGGGATTTGACTCTCCACGCTTGACAAACGGGTTGGTGAGCGGCTTATCGATTCAAACGCTAATGTGCACTTTCTTGCTGCATTAACAAAATAAATATAGAAAGTGCACCATATTACAAAAACGAATGTATGGATTATTTTTTAAGCACAAATGCTCGATTAACGATTAATAAGTTTGTGTGCACGTTTTCCCATGTTTTCCTTTATCAGAAGCTTCTTTATCCTCACCCTTTCCAACTAAGTATTTGGTATGTGGAGTCGGCGCAACATGTTAGTTTATTCCACCTCTACCTATCGCTGGTCATATTCTCCGTACCTTTCTACACATATCCTTTCTGACACAGTTTCAGTTTCCTTTATCGGAAACAGTTGATGAATATAACCAATGTCCAATTATTATGCATTAATAAATACTTGTACAAACCCAGAGACAAAGCACGTTACGTAAGTAGGTACCTACTAGATATTAAAATTCTGTGGCCAAAGTAAAGTCGGGCCGGGTGGATGTGAAAAACTGACATCCGTATGTATCTAAGCTGATCTTTGAAAATAACGTCACCATCAGTCACGTGTTAATTCGTCGGGTTTGCCGTCTAGTTTCGATCTCGTCAGGAGCCTATTTTTCAGAAGGCCTCCGCCGCGCGTCCCGAACACGACTCGGAAATGTGATAATAAAGCATCATGCCGTAGTCTCCGATGCAAGAGCATGACTATCAGAGCCATATATATTTTATTAGCCAGAGCAGTAACAGGATTTGGCCTACATTCTCCGACAGAAGGGTCGGAGAGGTCTCTTTGATGTTCATAAGCTGTGTTCAGCTTGTGTTTTCTAAGTCGCCTTATACGACATTCACGGGAAGTCGGAGTGGTCCATTTCTACTCTACCGTGAACCACACGGCGAATACAAGGCTTTTAAAACAAATAACAATATAGTGGTTCCCGGCAGAGTAGAATAGGACCACTCCAAGTCATTCCGTGGATGTCGTAAAAGGCGACTAAGGAAACACAAGCTAAACAAAGCTTATTAACATCAAAGAGACCTCTCCAACCCGTCTGGCCAGCGTGGCCAGTGTAGGCCAAATCCTCTGACTACTCAGGCTAGTATATGGCTCTGGTAGTACAGAGAGGGTCGTGCTCCTGCAGTGGAGACTAGAAAGACCTGATGATGATGATGATGAACAATATAATAAGTAAAGGTAGATCAAATACCTATCGTAAATATAACGCTCCAGTGCAAATCTTTTTTAATCATACCCCAGTTTAGGCAAGCCCTGCTTGGAAATTGAGGTAATGGTTCATTGTTTGAATCTGCAAGAATTTAAAAGAACGGATTATAAAGCTGCATGAGGGAGCCGGAGATAGGTATATATTCTTTATAGGACCCATCCCCTCCTCCTCCCCTCTGGAGAGGCAAAAATAAAAGGCCAGCAACGCTCTTGTCACACCCTTGGTGCTGCATGAGACCGCGGTGATCGCTTATACCAAAGCATGTGGTCTCAACGCCTTAATCGTACGATTTGTTCTCAGAGACTCGCATAGATGGCGCCACTCGAAACTACACAACATTGTATCTGCCGTATTATGAGTATATAAAAACATGATTCACAAAATATATCTTATTAAAAATCAAAACAACATTTTAGGCATATATATTTTAAAATGACGCCGTATATTTAGTAAGTTAAAGGCTAACGCAGATTACCGCCATCTAGTATCGAGTAGCAACTCTCCTGCGCCATACATTCGCCTGCTTTTCGCAACTTTAATTTGGTCCAATATTTTTGTATGAGGTGGGCAGTCTATTACGTTAGTATTATATTGTCCTTGACCAAAGTGTCTGCTAATTGGTATCGTTGATTTAGTTATCCAAAATATATAATTTCAGTCTGTTACGAAGACCAACATCTGGGCGAGTGAAAGGGGTGGCTTTGAGGGAAGCGTAACCGTCGTGTCGCCACCCTTTTCACTCGCCCAGATGATGGTCTTCGTAACAGACTGAAACTAGTCGGCGGATCCGACGTAATAAAACGTGAGTAAAGCCGCGTTTCTTTTAAATGAATTTATCTCGCGTAAGTTTTAATATTAAAATATATAATCTGCTGTGTTACTTACTCACCACGTTGGTTAAAAAATTTCAAAAAGTCCAACGTTGTTGGCATTATAAATAATAAAACGATTCCAACAAGACATGGAGCTGAAGTTTTCAAGTGTCTGAAAGAAAATTAAAACTTAGAGGCGACTGACCGCTGCTAAATATTCTGCCAGAAGTATAAATGTTTAACTTTTGTTAATGGGCATGTTGACTAAAATTTTTTTCATGTTGCTATGTAAAGACCTGCCAAAAATAAACACAATAGTGACAATAATACATTTCTAAACAAAAAACTCTTTCAGTTATAAAAGTTTTAAAGACACATGTTTTTAGACGTGAAAACGCGCCGCTGAAATGCCTACATATTTGTGACGTCACAAGCTTGTATTTATGGGTGGCGTGAGATGAGAACCTCAGATTAATAACTAAATGAGAACTTTGTTTGGTAGCTATACGAAATATTTCGTTTATGGTAATGGTTTCATAATAAAAGTTGCTATAAATTTTGCAGACTAAAATACAGTATAATTGTAACTAAAGATTTTCATACTTTAAAAAATGGTCCTATTCACCCAACTTTAAAAAAGCTTTAAGATCACTTAACGAATTGATATCAAATTAAAAGTGCTCTATATAGTGTTTTTAGATAGAAATTAGTCTCATTAGAAACAAATTTTATATAATCTTAACATTAGGCAACTACCGTATTGTTATAATTGCTAACCGAAAGAAAATAGCTTCTTACATTGTTAGCAATACTCCTATAATTTTTTTGCAGTAGCATGGTGGCCTTTGCAGGTATCGAGCAGTGCAACCGCCAAGGGCCTCAAGGTTAGATGGCCTCGAACTAGCGAGGGCTTTACTTGTAAAGGTTGGTAAGGTGTTATATAACCGAAATCTGATGACGGATTAGCCCTCGTAGGATGGCACGCGCGACAACGTTTATCGAATATCGCCTATCTTGTTTCCCTTAATATATATTAATATTAATTAATATTAATATATATTAATATATACGGACAAAATCACACAGATTGAGCTAGCCCCAAAGTAAGTTCGAGACTTGTGTTATGGGATACTAACTCAACGATACTATATTTTATAATAGATACTTATATAGATAAACATCCAAGACCCAGGTCAATCTGAAAAAGATCATTTTCCATCTTGACCTGACCGGGAATCGAACACGGGACCATCCGTGTCGCAGGCAGGCGTGTTGACCGCTGCGCCACGAAGCTCGTCAAGATAGGGATGGGATAGTTATAATTTCGCAATATAAACGGCGTCTTGCCATGCTACGCTACGGGTGCTGAGCCTCGCATCATGGTCAGGTCTTCTTTAGTCTCCACTGCAGTGTTTTTTTATTCTGCACACGCATGACCCTCACCAGAGCCATTATTAGCCAGAACAGTCAGAGGATTTGGCTTACACTCTCCACGCTAGCCAGACGGGTTGGAGAGGTCTCCTTAACGTTTATAGCTTTGATTAGCTTGTGTTTCTTAAGTCGCCTTCTGCGACATCCACGTGAAGACTCATATTATTCCATTAAATGCGCATACAAATTGCGGAGCCAACATGAGAGTATATCAATCATTTACTTCTTCGTAAACATGTAAAGGTACAGTTTGAAATAAATACTTATAGGTTCAACATGTTTTATCATTTGGCACACAGAGATATTACATTATAATACAGGCCACGCCAAACTTTATTGCAAGTCTTTATTGTAAGTCGATGCGCATTATATTAGGTAGAGCGGGGCGTGCGCGGGGAGGCGGGGCGCGTACTGCGCAACTCGCAACTAATATCCGACTCGTAATAAATATATATACGGACAAATCACACAGATTGAGCTAGCCCCAAAGTAAGTTCTAATGAAAGACTTGTGTTATGGGATACTAATTCAACGATACTATATTTTTTATCAAATACATATATAGATAAACATCCAAGACCCAGGTCAATCTGAAAAAGATCGTTTTCCATCTTGACCTGACCGGGGTCGAACCCGGGACCATCCGTGTCGCAGGCAGGCGTGATGACCGCTGCGCCACGGAGCTCGTCATAAAGTTTGGCGCAGCCTTGTAAAACAACATATTGGTTTGGCTCAAACCATCCAAAACTGTCAACAAAAGTACTAACCCGTCCCATAAAGAATGGTCTATTTGTCCAAATTCAATAGCAGTTATCGTGAACTGAAGTATACATGTAAATATGACTACTGCTCCCACAGCCTGGAAAATATAGAAATACGAAATTTTATTCAAATAAACATCAAAATAGAACGGACGGTCCAACCACCATCTATACAAAGGGGGCACCCTAGGCACAGTAAGAAGCGACGCCAATCATTTTATTCCTAATACTTTACAAATAGAAAGAAATTCAAGAATGTAAATCATATAAGCACTAGTAAATAACTTGAAGTATTTTTGGAATCATGTTTTAATATTATGAGAATCAGTCAAAAACCGGCCAAGTGCGTATCGGGCCACGCGCAGTGTAGGGTTCCGTAGTTGCGAATGACAACTTTGAGTTCACACTATTCACACTCGCACCTTACAGTTTAACGACCAAAAACATCTAACAATGAAAATAGTATGAAATTTTACAGTTTATAAGTTGGTTGCCTATAACTTTTTAGTTTGTACTTACTACTCAGCTCTGATAGTTTTCCTTTCAACTTCAGTATATATGCTACTGCTGTAATTTTTTTCACGTATCTATATATAACCGTTTAGCAGATAGAGGGGGGGGACACTTACCTCTAACAAAAATTCGCACTTTAAAACCAAATATTTCGGAAACGGAGCCCTTAATCAAAAAATGGTGTTCTCAACCTCACAATATTTTTGAAAGACCTATTTAACGATACCCCACACAATAGGTAAATAGAGAAAAAAAAATTACTCCCTCACTTTACTTGTATGGGAGCAACCCTAAAAAAAATTTTTTTTCAAGATTTTATTCTACCACTTTTTTGCCATGATTAATATACATACCCATACCAAATTACAGCTTTCTAGTACTTATAGTCTCTGCGTAAAACAGCGGACGGACAGACAGACAGACAGACATGGCGAAACTATAAGGGTTCCTTGTTTACTACGGAACCCTAAAAAACGGCCGTTTTGGCGGTAATCTGATTCTTATACTAATTCTCACTGATTCTGATAATATTAAACATGATTCCAAAAATACTTCAGGTACTGAAGGTAGGCGTCGCTACTGTGCCTAGTGTGCGGCCTAACTTTGCGGCATATTGCCGAAGAGTGCCCTCTTCATCGTTTCCCCGAAGGACTGAGCGAACTTCACTTTTGGTCTCCGAAATCTGAAGAATTTAAAATAAGACGTATAGGATTCTTGCAATAGGTAACCTGCCACACGAAATAATGACTTCAAAAAAATAACCGTTCAAATATTTAAAAAGGCTTCTTGTAGCGGCCATACCAAATCTACCCGCTATGCGCAATTTTCTTTTGCATCTCATCATCATCATGTCGTGTGGATTCTAAGATCAAATAATGACCCGATGAACCCTGGTGTCAGCGTTTTTAAACTAGCTATATAGGCCTTTGCAACTTACTCGCCTACACTAAAATCCAGAGAGTAGGTAAGGACAATCACACCAAATTGCTAAGCGTGGTAAGTATATACTCACCAAGCTTAGCAATTTGGCAAAACCTCCTCAATGATAGAAATTTTGGGGGAGGCCTGTGACCAGCCTGTTTACTCTTTGCAGCTGTAATGATGATCATCATCATCATTTCGAATAGGTGACACGCCCTGATGTCAGTGTTCTTTGGAACCGCCTCTCGGCCTCTGACGTGGTTCCTTTAACGACTACCAGTTGGCAGCCGGGACCAACGGTTTAAGTGCCTTTCGAAGCACGAAATCATCTTTCTTATCAGACAATCAGGTGATTCATGCCTGCAATGTCCTAACCAAACTGGAAACAACTTAACAAAGTATGCTTCCCGTGGGAATCGAACCCACAACCCCCGGGTCAGTAAAGCAAACGCCTTAACCACTGGACCACAGAGGCAGTTGTGATGATGATGACGTAGTATATCACTTAATTCTTACCCACTCATGAAACTTGATCCTCCCAAGCTGTCGGTACTGTATGGTCAGCAATGTTTTTATGTACGCTGATTCTTCTTCGCTCATTCCTATTTCTAGAGCTATAGAACTATTAGCTCTGAAAATGTTCATTTTATATTAAAAATCCATAAAAACTTCCAAACTCAGATATTTCATTCATACATACATACAGTACTGCCACTTTTATAAGTTACACCGATGTGCCTGCGCAGAAGTCAAATTTTTGCATGGCGCGAAAATATCAGTCCGCTATTTGCTGATGTCTGATGTGTACGCGCCATGCGGCTTCTCGACCACTCACGGCAGTCGTACAAGTCTAGCGAGCGAGATAGCACGAGTCCTGTTGTTTTTGGATTTCAAATCTTATTTTGTAGCAATAAGTTCGTTATTTGATTGATGTTTTCATTCGGCTTGAGTCGGCAGTAGGTTGCGGTTCTGCGCCATCGAACAATGCCGATGTAACTTATTAAAGTGGTAGTACTGTACTGTAACGTCTTTTCCCTTGCGGGGTCGACATAGCCTAGGTCTTTAAGACCTAAAGACTCGCTTAGCATGTGGTGGGCATGTAGATGTAAAACGGAATCAAAATAGTGACGGGTTGCTAGCCGCATATCTTATTAATTGCCATGATTAAATTTTCGCCCGATTTTATTTTATTAAATAAATAAATAAATCTCATCACACAAATTGAGCTAGCCCCACAGTATGTTGTGAACTTGTGTCATGGGATACTAACTCAACGATACTATATTTTATAAATATACTTATAAAGATAAACATCCAAGACCCAGGCCAATCTGAAAAATATTGTTTTCCATCTTAACCTGGCCGGGGATCGAACCCGGGACCTCCGTGTCGCAGGCTGGCGTGTTGACCACTGCGCCACGGAGCTCATCGTAAGATATTTTTAATTGTCATTTGGTGAACGTTAATTTTCATTACAATTTTTTGTTTAAGTAGGTACAATGAATATATTTTTGTTGACATCAATGATTTACGGCTGGTATACACTTTGATTAGTGCAAGTGCGAAGTTCATACATTTCCTACTAAACGTTTAGGTTAACAAAATAATTGTCTAGGGTCCCAGCCAAACTAGACGGACCCCGCCACTGTTAGCCTTCTTCGTATCTTATGTATATCATGACTATTTCATTTCATGACTAGCGCGGGCCCTTAAGTTTAAAATGCTTAGCGCCCCCATGGTTAAATCCGGCCCTGGACGAGTCATACATGGGGCACACAGAAAGTTTTGCGGAACTAAAAATATCGGCCAAGTGCGAGTCGGAGACGCGTACGAACGGTTCCGATCTATTATCTATGCAACACATCATCTGTGAAAATTTCAACTCTCTAACTATCATTGTTTGTGAGATACAGCCTGGTGACAGACGACCAGACTGACGAACATCGAAGTCTCATGAATAGGGTCCCGTATAAGCCAGTGTTCAAAGATCATACAAAAAAGCCGTCAGTCGCAAAATTTTCTGCGTAACCTGGTACAATAACATCCATTTTCTGAAAAAGTATGTTTTGATGGCATACCTAAACATGCCCAAAAAGTAGGAATTCATCCACAGGTATAAAAGCGTCTCTTGCAATAATACCGCTGGTAGATTTAAAAGCATGAAGTGTGGAAATTCTATTTTCGGACCTAAGGGGAATAGTCTGGAATTCAAAGTCAAAATGTAATTATGTGTATAAATAGGACTTAGCGAAATCTTCTTAACGCCAAACGCCAAAGCGTTAATTAAAAAAAAAGAACAAAGTCGGAAAAGTCAGCTAAAATTGTTGCAAGGGTCTATTGAGTAATAAATACTCGCGGTCCAGTGCGGCCGCCATTTGTAATAAGTAATTTGAAACAAAATGGAGTTCTGTGAGGCCCTAGATACCTTAAACTTTTTTATGACTTGCGAAAATCCCACGCATCTACAGCTTTACATTTAGTAGTTCATAGAATAGTTTCATGGTTTCAAGGGTTATCTATGGACTCTCATAACAAACTATCTTAGTTTTCTTTCAAATGATTTATGGAGTAACACTGAACCTCAAAAAATTAATGTCGCCCTGAAGACCCTGATGAAGGTGCCTTAGAGTAAGTAATTTGATAGATTACTAACCGTTCAAAATAAGATTGATAGATTACTAACCGTTCAAAATAAGATTGATAGATTACTAACCGTTCAAAATAAGACTTCATAATTTGATTAACGTGGCCAGTGGCGGCTCGTGACTTCAAGGAGTGGTGGTTCACCTGCTTACCTAGTGTCTCTCAAAAGCAAAACGACCTATTGAAATGCTGTACGTTCGTCAATTATTTGTAGTCGACTGCCCCTATGCACCTACTTAATAATATTTGTACAGTATACATAATCAGTTACTCTAGGTACAATTCTTGTTAATATTAATGCATATTGTAAAACCATTTCTGTATAAAAAGTATCACTTACTTATGTACCTACATGCAGTGAAATATCTCATCATCTTGACTTACCATTGGTTTAGTGAGAGGAGCTGCGCGCTAATGAATATTCTAATAACTAGGTAGGTACTTAACTAATTCAGGTTGAAAAGCACGAGAAGATAGTTTCAAAAAACAGATTAGGCGGCATACCGCCTAAATAAGCCATAGCCTATTTTCTTTTTTAGTTCTTGTTCAAATAATCCCATTAACAACACACTTTGAAGCCACTTTCAACCACTACACTTTGAAGCACACACAAAGTAGAAAACCATAACTATGAATAATTATTGGGTAATTTCGCGCGCGTTATCTATCACACCGTGTCACAGGTGCGAAATAAAACAAACAAACTGATTTGAGTAAAGGTCAAGGACACGCCGTCGCAACAAAAATCTTCAACGAGCGAGCGAGACACCCCGGCCGATGCCGCCCGAGCGAGCCCGTTCGGGAGTATTCGGGACTCGTGCGGCGATCCGATTTTTCAATTTTTCTCATACATTGAGTACGGATCATCTTCCGTTTCACCTGCCGGAGCATTTCTGTCTCATTCCATATAGTTTCTATGGAGACGCTTCGTGCGCACTTTGAAAGCGCTCGCCCAATTTTTGGTTTAGCTAAAATGAGTCTTAAATTTTAGGTAATAAAGATCAAGCTTGTTTGAAAATATTTTCTTTTTCAGTGTGTAATTAAAGTTACATACTTTTGGATAAATAATAATTGTGTCGAAAAAAAAATAGGGAAATACATAAAAATCTGGTAGTGCAGTGCACGAGTGCACTGAAGGAGCGGCCGCCACTGAACGTGGCTTCCAAGAATTGTCGCCATTCCACCTAGAATATAAAAAAACCGGCCAAGTGCGTGTCGGGCCACGCGCAGTATAGGGTTCCGTAGTTGCGAATGACAACTTTGAGTACACACTGTTTACACTCGCACCTCAAAACATCTAACAATAAAGATTGTATGAAATTTTACATTTTCCAGTACATTTTATAAGTTGGTTGCCTATAACTTTTTAGTTTGTACTTAGTACTTAGCTCTGATAGTTTTCCTTTCAACTTCAGTATATATACTACTGCTGTAATTTTTTTCACGTATCTATATATAACCGTTTAGGAGATAGAGGGGGGGGGGGGGGGGGGACACGTACCTCTAACAAAAATTTGCACTTTAATACCAAATATTTCGGAAACGGATCCCTAAATCGAAAAATGGTGTTCTCAACCTCACAATATTTTTCAAAGACCTTTTTAACGATACCCCACAAGATGGGTAAGTAGAGAAAAAAAATGACTCCCCCACTTTACTTGTATGGGAGCTACCCAAAAAAAAATTTTTTTTCAAGATGTTTTTCTACGACTTTTTTGCCATGATTAATATACATACTCATACCAAATTACAGCTTTCTAGTACTTATGGTCTCTGAGTAAAACCGCGGACGGACAGACAGACAGACAGACAGACAGACAGACAGACATGGCGAAACTATAAGGGTTCCTAGTTTACTACGGAACCCTAAAAAACAGATGTTTAGTCGATATGTAATAACTTAGATGTAAGAGATGGTTGATAGGCGCAGGTACTCACCTATTGACGAAGAATAAGAGATGCCCAAGAAATAAAACACTGTGAAATCAGTGGGTCGTGGCTGCCTGAAAAAAGAATTATCTTTTAAGTTGTAAATACTTAAGGGGGAACACTAGGCACAGTAGCGACGCCAATCATTTTATTCCTAATACTTTACAAATAGAAAGGAATTCAAGAATATAAACAATACAAGCCTTAGTAAATAACCTGAAGTATTTTTTGAATCATGTTTATTACTATCGGAATCAGTGAGAATTATGAGAATATGATTACCGCCAAAAACGGCCGTTTTTGGCGGTTATCACTTTTTCTCTCAATGACTGATTCTCATAATATCAAAACATGATTCCAAAAATACTTCAGGTTATTTACTAAGGCTTATATTGTTTATATTCTTGAATTTCTTTCTTTTTGTAAAGTATTAGGAATAAAATGATTGGCGTCGCTACTGTGCCTAGTGTTTTCACATACTCATCTAACAATATAACTACGAAAGACATATAATACATAAGTCAAAAGTACTTGAAAGTGCTTACGTTGAAAGTAGGTAGTAAATTAAATACATACTCGTACCTTACTTCATGGTATAGGAAATGTTGAGGAGTTTTAGCAATTGTTTCATACATTTCTAGAATTCCCATCTATAAAATTATACACGATGGTAAGTAAATTTTAGATACATGGTTGGACAATTATTTGTAAAGTAGGTACTCAACTTCCAATACCTCTTGATGATACTGATAAACAAGAACATGGTTTCACTACCTATAATATACAGTGAAACTTGGTTAAGTGGGACCTGGATAAGTGAGAAAACTCTATATCTGGAACTCATGCTGAGAGAACTGAGCTGTACTATAATCCAAGAATTTAAGACAGGGCTGGATTTAACAATGAGGCCTTTGGCAATCTAAGCTCAGTGTCCCGCCCGGATTTTGGCCCGCGCTTGTGACGCTGAGGGCCCAGTGGGCGTGAGCATTAATTAACGCTTGTGCATGTTAAGCAACTCCGGGCGCAGTCACCACTTGGATTGGTGTTGACCACTAACACACACACAAAAATAAACAAAAAACAGTGATAGGTATACCTACATGACACACCTTCTTCACGGCTATCGACGGTGCATTTCACCAACTGGGATCCCTCTGCCCCTCTAGCGGTAGCGGAAACCCCCTGAACTGGTTGAGGCCCAGGCATTATTTGCCTGAGGAAGAATCTTGCGCTGGGCATATGGTTACCAAGACATAAAGGTAAGAGACGAGATTTTTACTATTTTCCATCTAAACTTACTCTTTCAAGCTCCGTAAGAATGGCTTTAACTAGCGGCATCATAAGCCCACATGCCATGATGTCTGATATGAGTGACGACAAACACATTGTGGTGAAGAAGAGCAGAAAGCTCAATCTGAATCAATTTATAAAAAACAGATATTTCATGCTTCAGTAGGTGAAAGAATATGCAAAAATTTAGTAAGTGTAACAATTTTATTTTTATCAATGGCTATGTACGATTATAATTTTGTGACAACGGCCTCTACCTTACATTAAAGGCGTAGTGAAAGCTTTTGCTGGGGGAGTGTTTTACAAAAACAGGTGGCTTCTTGCAGAGGATGTAGTACGCTTTGGCGGCAAAATTGAAAATGAGGAAATGTAAGTATAACTAAGCTTAAAACCAACCTGTAATGGGAACATCCAAATAAGATCAGTAACTTGAGCGCTAAACGTTTATTAATTTGACTGTGTTCGATAGCAATTCCGAGTATCATTATTGCTAAACAATCCAGGATATCTTTTTTCATATACACCTTATAAAATATCATATATTATTATTTAATAGTAGCATAAACTTACAATAACATTATAATATTCAGTTTTGTAAAAAAAAAGAGAAAGTCGACGCGAGTCAAGCAACTTGGATCACAAATGCAGTATCGTTGAAACATTATAGGTAAACAAGGCCCCCAACCGTAGGGGTGGGGGCCCTAAGATTAAAGTGCCTAGGGCCCACGTGGTTAAGGCGTAGTGAGTTCACACACTAGGGCATTCAGCTATTAGATTTTTTAAATTTGATTTGATTTAGGACTTATAGAATTAATTGCTGGGTGGCGCTAGTGTGTGAACTCACAGAATTCGACCCTGTTCGAATGAGATGTAGAGTCCAAATCAAATTTAATGGCGGCTTGGAACATCGCGCGAGACGATGCGAAGTACAAAATATTAGGTACAGCGGGACGCGTGCGGGGAGGCGGGGCGCATACTACGCAGCTCGCAGTTAAGAGCGTATACTAGCAGTATTTTTTCAATATGGTTTCCATACAAATGTATTTCTCTATTTTCTCGCTGAAAACTGACTCTAGAGCCACAATTCTTTTTTCATAAAATCTAGTACTAAAATAGGAATGCCCCTATTTTTTATTTTTTCCAAAAAAACTGTTTTTGTACAATTATTTTTCTTTTAAACAGGTTTTTAGAAAAAAATAAAACATAGGCACATACCTATTTTAGTAATAGATTGTATGTAAAAAGAATTGTGCATCTAGAAGCAGTTTACAGCGAGAAAAAAGAGTAATACATTTGTATGGAAAACGCACTGCTAGTATACCCTCTTAATATCCGAGCCGCGATAAAGTTTGACTCGGGCTTTACCTGTGAATGAGGTTTTTGCTCTTCCGTCACGTTAATTAATGAATACAGAGCAACAGGCATCATCGATATAGCAGTTGGATGCATCACATCCGTTATCCAATAAACTACGCTAATCAGAAATATATAGAAGCAGCGGTAGGTCTGTGAAAAAATAGATTAGATTTAGAAGAGTGTTTTGTTTCTCCACCGACAAGAACAAAGTACTAAAATAAATGATGATACTGTTTTGTTCATTAAGTACTTATACTTATAATACTTTACAATATTATATTTTACTAGACGACATGAAAATCAACACAGGCCTGTGGTACAAAGAAACAAGGCTTTACCTAATACGTAAGTAAGCGAAACTTCGATCAAATGCAATGAATATTTTACAGTTGCAGGACTTCCTAAAGTTACTTACATTATTTTGTCCTATAAAAGCTATAGGCAATAGCAAAGTCGGAGTTCCCACAATAATGATCGATCTCCAGTACAATTTGATAAACAATTTGAAGCGATCTCGCCTCGTAATTATTAGTAGATTACTTTCCCTAGAACAGATTTTATTAAAAATTACCATAACATCCATGGCCGTGCATTAAAAGGGGGTTTATTTTAAATGGCTAGATCGAGGTTGCCCCGAAAAGGGAGGGTGCCGACACTGGCCTGGGCCACCATAAACTGCTTCTCAAAAAAATTTGGTCCCCTTTAATAGAATTTGATACGGGCTACGGGGCCCGTAGCCCATAACGTAGGCCATAACTTTTTAAACTAAGTACGGTGTAAAACGTTTTGATGGTCATTTTAAAATTCATTACAGATAATGCTTCTTATAAAAAAAACTCCGCCGAACCTATTTGTATGCAAAATTTCATGATGATCGGTTTAGTAGATACCTACGGCGTGAAAGCGTACCTAACAAACAAACAAACTCACTTTCGCATTTATAATATTAGTTAGAATTAGGATAGTTAGGATAGGACTAGGATTAGGATAGTTAGGGTTAGGATAGGATAGTCAGTCATGCGAAGCCGTAATGGATCTTGAAGTGACCGTAAAAACCACAGAGCAAACCCTCGTGAACTACATTGAAATTCCTTGCTCTGTGATCAAAACGTTTTACACCTTAGTTATCAAAAGTTAAGAAATAAGCCTTCGTCCAGGATTCCTGGCCACACTTGCTTATTCCGGCACTATATCTGATATTATAATAATAGCAAACGTATTTGCTAAGAGACAGTTATTTCAATTTACAAGTGAATATCTTACGATGGCTCTGATTCTGATGGCATTTTTACGACAACTATTACTTATTTGCTTAGCGGAGCTTTTCTTAACTTGACATTATATTATAGTCAAGCTTAGATTATATTACAGTCAAAGATATCCAGTTGGTTCAGAAAAGACTTCGTAGGTACATATTTACAACTAAATAGCGACGCTTTTGCAAAATTACCGTGCACAAAACAGAGTCTGTTCAGGTTCTACGCAGTAATTCCACTATTATTAAACAGTTTTGAATTAACAGCGCAAAGGCTAGGCTTTCAAAAGCATTTTTTTCACGTAGAAGTAATTACTTTTACAATTTAAGTAGGTATCACTAGATGTGCTGGAAGCACTAGTTATATTAAAGCGCTAAAAACAGGTGGTGTGCTGTTTAATTAGGCATTGAACGTTTTTTTCCTCTTTGTTTCAGAGACAAAGAAATTTAAGTTGATTTTACAATGATTATCTGAATTTGTTGTTGTTCTCCTCCTTTGGTTGAAGTTGGTTAAATATGATAACATTTTTATAGTCTGTTCCCTTAGTGTATGTAGAATATAGTAGATTTATATTTGTCAACTGGCAACACCGTGGTTACTGTCATTTGTTGATTATCAATTTTTCTAAATTTTTCATCAGTTGTCAAATTACAGTAATCGTGAGTGGGTGCGTGTTTTATAAACAGAAATATCTCCGTATTTTATTACGAAACCGCGGTAATTACTGTTTAATAACAATGCCAGTGGAATTGGAATATGATTACAATGCAGCTGTGGCGTCCATGGAGTGTTTTTCTCAAGAGAACTTCGACATTTTGAAAGAATGGACTCAAAATGCTGATAAAACTAAATGTATCCCGAAGGATATGACTGATAAGCAATTGTTACTGTTCTTTAATGCTTGTGATGGGGACCTGCCGAAGACTAAGACGTGTATAGAGAAGTACTTCTTCTGTCGGAAGAATACACCAGATTTCTTTGACAACCGAGCCGTGTATTCGGATGAAATGAAGCCTATGGTTGAAGCTCTGTAAGTGTGTTTTTTTTTTCTATCATTTCTTTTAAATCAATAATAAAAATAGACAATAGCTTAGCTGTGGTTACGAGGTTCATTTTTAGGGTTCCGTAGTTACGATTTATTTTGAGACTAGTATAAGTACCTGATGAACATTAATACAGGAAAGTAATTCAATCTTTTTTGGGCATAAATAATTGATTATAATGCTTGCAAGGTTTCAAACTTGTGAGAATAAAATTATGTATAAAAAATAGCCAATAGTTATTGATGAATGATTTAATTTACTAGAAATACTTATTTACTTTATCTTACCAATGTACTTGAATTTACTCATAGAAAATACTTACTGCATATGTAAAAGACTCAAAATCATTAAAATTAATTTTAATTAGCATCATCTTTCACTTTGGAAAATAAAATCAATATATTTTATTTTAATCCTCCACAGTCAAAATACTTAAATAAACATTCTACAATTATTCAATATATCAATTATATAAAATATCTAGAACCCATTATTTCAAAGGTGTTTTAATTAGCAAATAATTTTGAATTCTTCCACTGGCATTTTGTAATCTTAAATATAATATAGGTATGTATAATCTTAAACCTTATTAGATGCAGTTCATTCAATACTCACATACAAAGATGTAAGGATCTTTTTTTTGGCACTGATTGGCAGTTATTTTGATCTGGCTATCAGTTATTGTGTAGCATGTTCATAATTCAGTCTCTCTTCTGGTCAATTATATAAGTAAGGTACTTAAAAATATATATTATTTAAGTACTTTGCCGTGTGGTTCCCGGCAGAGTAGAATAGGACCACTCCAAGTCTTTCCATGGATGTTGTAGAAGTCGACTAAGGAAACAAAAGCTAAACAAGCTATTAACATCAGAAAGACCTCTCCAATCCGTCTGGCCAGCATGGAGAGTGTAGGCCAAGCCCTCTGACTGCCCTGGCTAATACAAGGCTCCGGTAGTACAGAGAGGGTCATGCTCCTGCAATGGAGACTAACAAGGACAAGTACTTTATTGACCTATAATTAATAACTGATAAAATATACTAACTTAACTACATACTTACTTAAAAATTAGATGGAGTTACATTAAAATATTCAACATTACATTAAAAAGTAACAATGATTTGCAAGTTGTTGTTAATAATATATACCTATATTTATTCTTTATATAGGTATCAACTATAATTTGTGCATAGATTATTATAGTTTTAAAAATTATGCAATGAAATAATTTTATTTCATAGTAACTTGTTTTCTGTTGAAAATTACTCTTCCCTTGCAAATAATTAGCCTAAGTATCCAGTGGAAGCTAGGTCTTGTTTAAATGATAAATTTCTAAAGGTACTTACCTGTAACCAATTCAAATTATTCATTTTCTAGATGAAAACAAGATACGGGTTTATCGCAAATCATGCCCTTTTAATACATATAATTATCCACAACAAGCTTTGTCAAAAAGTCACACAAATGTACATATTCACAATATGCTTTGTCCAACAAGATACTACGGGGGTCGTGGTTCGATTCCCACGGGAAGCATACTTTGTTAAGTTGTTTCCAGTTTGGTTAGAACATTGCAGGCATGAATCACCTGATTGCCTGATAAGAAAGATGATTCTGTGCTTCGGAAGGCACGTTAAGCCGTTGGTCCCGGCTGCCATCTGGTAGTCTTTAAAGGATCCACGTCAGAGGCCGATAGGCGGTTCCGAAGAACTCTGACACCAGGGTGTGCATGGTCGATTGACCGTGTCACCTACACGAAATGATGATGAAAAAAAAAACTAAAACCAAGTTTCTCAGGAGAATACTATTTAATATAACTAAAGCAGTCTGTCCAGCCTTCGCCCGTTGTACATACCTAGGGATAACATACCTATCCAGCTTCGACCAACACGTCCTTCTGTACCGGAAGGGAGTAGCCATACGCTGCATTCCCCTCTGTCAAGGTACAAGCCAAGTTAGGCATATGCATTCTATGTGTGTGACTCATCTGTACACAAATTATTGTTTCTTTTTTATGACATTTTTTGTGACAATGTCATAATTACTATCAAGTGACAGTTTGGATTGTATATAGGTGTGCGGAACTAAACTTGTGTGCACATTTCCCCGCAAAAAACGCCAGAAAAATTGTAATAGTAAATCGCTTTGCCCACTTCCTCCGTCCGGTACGTAGGCCGTGTTGCTCGAAGCTACCCAGTGGTGCAAGAATTTTTTAAAATCAGTTAAGTAGTTAGTTCCTGAGATTAGCACATTCAACCAAACAAACTCTTCAGCTTTATAATATTAGTATAGATTATATGAACTAGTTATGTACGTTTGAACTTATTATAAACCCGGCGCCTTCCACCTATTATTGGTCGAGTTTCTAACACTGCCTTCTCTCGCCATTTTTTCTCTTTCCTTGGTCCTTTTGTATACAATAAGCTCAACCGATTATTGCTATTACAAAGTCTCACAAAGTTCTCATGTAAAAAGCTAGTTACAACCTATTTACAAAATCTTACTTACTCCGAAACAGAAAACTTATTTATACCTCTAGTTTAAATTAATAAAGTTAATCATAAATTTCTACCATGTACCAATAATTAAATCATAAATATATACAGACAAATATAAACAAAGAAAAGACAAACAGTACTACTTGTTTGTCCTTTCTTTGTTTATGGTTTTTATTATTTTCTTAAGTCATCGTATTATTTACATATTATGTACAACGTTTTCATTGCACACCTTTTATTACCCTGCTTCGAGTGAGGGAGAGGCTGGTGTACTGAGATACAAGCTCTGCTTAGTTCAGACACCAGTCTCTCACAATCTTAAATCATGTGACAAATAGTTGTGCCATGTTAAAGTTAAGTTTAGTGTTAAGAGCGTATACTAGCAGTATTTTTTCAATGGTTTTCATACAAATGTATTTCTCTATTTTCTCGCTGAAAACTGATTCTAGAGCCACAATTCTTTTTTCATAAAACCTAGTACTAAAATAGGAATGCCCCTATTTTTTATTTTTTCCAAAAAAACTGTATTTGTACATTTTTTTTTCTTTTATGCAGGATTTTAGAAAAAAATAAAACATAGGGACATACCTATTTTAATAATAGATTGTATGTAAAAAGAATTGTGCCTCTAGAAGCAGTTTTCAGCGAGAAAATAGAGAAATACATTTGTATGGAAAACGCATTGCTAGTATACCCTCTTAAGATTGTGGAGAACAAATAAAGAATTTTTACTTTTACTTTTACTTACTATAAATAAATATATAGTAAGTTGTGAACTTGTGTCGCAGGATACTAACTCAACGATACTATATTTTATAATATATACTTATATAGATAAACATCCAAGACCCAGGTCAATATGAAGAAGATCGTTTCCCATCATGACCTGACCGGGGATCGAACCCGGGACCCCCGTGTCGCAGGCTGGCGTGGTGACCACTGCGCCACGGAGCACGTCTAATACTTTGAACTTAGTCAGGCAATACTTTATTGAACTCAAAGTTAATGCACTTTGAGTAAAGTTACTTTGTGTGAAGGGACTAATAGTAGTGGGTGGGTACTGGCCAGCAAAAGGTTATATTTGTTTGTTTGTCGAGGGTGTAAGTGGCAAACACTGATGTCAGATTTTTCTAGCGGCCTTAGTTATCTGTTATAGCTTAACAACTGCTATCAATGATGACAGCTGGCACCACGTGCCTTCCGAAGCATGAACGTCCTCGAGATATTTTTATGCCACTTGCGGTCACCCATCCAAGTGAGGACTGAACCCGCGGTTGCTTAACATGCCGAAGCACTAATACTGCTCACGCTCAGTAGGTCGTCGAGCTCCTTGGCAAAAGTTTATATAAACTAAGTGGTCAAGTGGTCATTCACACAAAGGTATTTAATTCAAAGTGCAATATATTTTTGTAATGTACATTAAATAATACCTTTTTTCAGATTGAGAATATTACTTTTTATTTGGACTAGGTGGTCCATTTTAGGGAACGGTGTAAGTTTCATCAAAATCTGTATTGAAATGTTTTTTTAAATAAATTTTCTTCCGCTTTCCACCTTAACATGCTAAAAGTGGCCTTTGGGTTTTATTACCTTGGGCTCTGTCCACCCCGCAAGGGAAAAAGACGTCTATAAACCAACAACCGTTTGACCTAAAAAGTATTTTACAGGGAATTCGCCGTGATGCCGGGCAAGTCGTGTGAAGGTTACGACATCATCTTCCACCGGCTTCGGTACACGGAACCCTCGAAGTACAACTTCGAGCTTGGCTGTCGGATGCTCTTCATGACTGTTGGTAAGTACAAGTAAAAAAGTATTTATTTTCTCCAAAAAGACAACGAAAATCATTCATCAATCTTTCAAAGAAGGAGGAGGTTCTCAATTCGTCGGAATCTTTTTTTTAATGTAGGTTCCCCGATTTCTCGAAGAAGCCCGGATCGATTTAAGAAATTCTTTTTTTTGTTCGATAGTTAAGGGCCCACACTAGGCACACTAGCGACGTCAATAATTTTATTCCTAATACTTTACAAATAGAATGAAATTCAAGAATGTAAGTCATATAAGCATTAGTAAACAACCTGAAGTATTTTTGGAATTATGTTTTAATATTATTAGAATCAGTCATTAAGAGACCTACTGATTACCGCCAAAAACGGCCGTTTTAGGCGGTAATCAGTAGTTCTTTCTCTCTCTCTGTCTGTGCTACCAGATTCATATATTAGCCAGAGCAGTCAGAGGATTTGGCCGACACCCTCCATGCTAGCTATACGGTTTAGAGAGGTCGCTTTGATGTTTATAAACTTTATCTTGTGTTTCCTTAGTCGCTTTCTACGACATCCACGGGAAGACTTGGGCGGAAACCATACGGAAAAAAACTTACCCAATTCCTCTTTTAAAAAAAAAAACATTTATTTCAGGTACATAAGACCCATAACACAACACATTAAATTAAGAGATTACAATTATTATATTAGATTACATTACATTATTATTATATAAGATTATATTATATTATTATTAAGTATATTAGATTTTATTACATTACATGTCATGTCAATTCTTATAAATATAGTTTAAAATTGCCGCTCCACTTTAGAACACGGGACATGCCGCTGACAGCAATGCCCAATGTAGGGACAATCTAATCTAACCTATTGGCAATCATCATCAGGACGGTGTTGGTGCTGGCCCGAACTCTGCTCACCAGGGACGCGGCGCGCTTGCGCATGATCGCGTGATGTAGTTAGGTTGGGGGTGAAATAATAATGAAGGCTGGCTACGTCAGCACTCGATTGTTTTCATTTGAATTTTCACAGACAATGGAAACTGATATGATTGCAACGCATTTCATTGTGTTTATCAGTTCAATGTTGCAACTGCATTAAGGCGAAATAAATATCATAATGGACAATATGATGGCCTCTTAGTCTCAGTGGATAACATGCAAGCTTGCCATGCCGGACCTTCGATTTAGACGCTCTAGCAATACCACTGAGCCACCTGGAATAGCAGGTTCGATTTCCGGTGTGGGCAATAATTTGTTCTTTATTTAAATTATTACAGAAACTTTAATGGGTGACTCAGCCCATCAACATGAACAACTTTTGAAATGGGAACAATGCTGGGAACTCAAAAAAACATTTACATCACCATACAAAAATGTCCAGCTGATCGGACCAAATGTATGGAAAAGATAAAAAAAATATTATATTTTCAGTTATCAGATGAAAATGTTCTTTTTCAGATTGACCTGAGTGTTGGATGTTGAGGTAGTTTCCCATAACACAAGTCTTATTTCAGTTCGGCCCTTCAGGTCATGCATGCAAATCGCGGCCCATCAGGCATATGAAAGTTTGCTGTGTCTCCAAGCCTTGCGCACCCAGGCAATGCCCAAAGCCGAGGTTCGTCCCTCCCGGGGACCCTTTGGTGATGCTTGCTTTACAGGTTGAGGGCACTCTGCTCTCACCTCAAAAGTCCGGTGAAGTAGCGAAAGCTCAGTTGAAGCTAGCCACGTAGTCCTTTAAAAAAAAAACTAGTATTCATTAAGAACTTACTTTGGGGCTAGCTCAATCTGTGTGATTTGTCCGTATATATTTATACTAGCTGTTACCCGCGGCTTCGCCCGCGTGAATTATAGCCTATGTCCTTCTCAGTACTCTAACCTATGTGTATGCAAAATTTCATGATGATCGGTTAAGTAGATACTCGTAGGGCGTGAAAGCGTAACAAAGAAACAAACAAACAAACTCACTTTCGCATTTACTTGTATAATATTGTATTAGGATTTTATTCTGATTCTAGTGTTTACGGCAAAAGCAAATAAGTTCATCATCTATGAAAATTTTAACTGTATAGTAATCACGGTTTATGAGGAGTGGTATTTGAGGAGCCCGATGGTCCAGTGGGTGTGAGCTCTATGAGCGCTTACGTATGTTAAGCAACCCCTGGTGCAGTCCCTACTTGGATGGGTGACCGCAAGTGGCATAAAAATATCTCGAGCTCCTCCGTGCTTCGGAAGGCACGTTAAGCCGTTGGTAGCGGCTGTCATCATTGATGTCAGTCGTTTAGCTATGTCAGATGCCTTAAGGCAGCTTGAAATATCGCTGACACCAGTGTTGGCTACTTACACATACGAATAACCAAACAAACAACGGTTTATGTATGATGGTGACACACGGACATTGAAATCTCGTAAATAGGATCCCGTTTTTACGCTTTGGACATGGAACCCTAAAAACCTTGATATTGAAATATGGATTTCAATTCTCAATTAATATTTGGCATATTCGCTTCCTAGCTAAATCTCTGTGTATTTTATTCTGGTCATTTTCAACATCGCGTTCCACAAACATAGATATTTTTCCACATCGGCACTTAAATCTTGATTTAACTAATTTTCGTCAAGAACGTAGGTTCCTAAAATACAACAAACACGTGTGAAGCGTACGGCGGCGGACGGTAAACTGACGCGAATTTCTGATAGTGTGCGGGGGGGCCTAGTACAAAATGTATGGAAAACACGCCTTCCGCAATTTCTATCAGAAAAAATTCTGACGTCCGGCTGAAGTGCCATCTGGCGGGCATCAGAAACGGACGACCCGTTAGAATTTTTCTAACAGTGTGCGGGAGCTAATACAAAAAATGTATCACGGAGTGCCTTCCGGCGAGCGTCAGAATTTTTCTAACAGAAATTTCTGATAATATGCAGCCGCTCCTTACCTGCGCTATTGAAATCAAAAGTAGCCTATGTCCTTCCTCAGGCTATAGCCTCTCTGTGTGCCAAATTTCGTTTTAATCTGTTCAGCCGTTTTAGTTTTGGCCAGCCATCCTAATTAGAACCATGGTTAGAGTTGCTTAACCTGCATTATCGTAATTAAAAGTAGCCCACGTCCTTTCTTAGGCTATAGCCTATCTGTGTGCCAAATTTCGTTTTAATCTGTTCAGCCGTTTTAGTTTTGGCCACCCATCCTAATTAGAACCATGGTTAGAGTTGCTTAACCTGCATTATCGTAACTAAAAGTAGCCTACGTCCTTTCTTAGGCTATAGCCTCTCTGTGTGCCAAATTTCATTTTAATCGGTTCAGCCGTTTTAGTTTTGGCCACCCATCCTAATTAGAACCATGGTTAGAGTTGCTTAACCTGCGTTATCGTAATTAAAAGTAGCCCACGTCCTTTCTTAGGCTATAGCCTATCTGTGTGCCAAATTTCGTTTTAATCGGTTCAGCCGTTTTAGTTTTGGCCATCCATCCTAATTAGAACCATGGTTAGAGTTGCTTAACTTGCGTTATCGTAATTAAAAGTAGCCCACGTCCTTTTTTAGGCTATAGCCTCTCTGTGTGGCAAATTTCGTTTTAATCTGTTCAGCCGTTTTAGTTTTGGCCACCCATCCTAATTAGAACCATGGTTAGAGTTGCTTAACCTGCGTTATTGTAATTAAAAGTAGCCCACGTCCTTTCTTAGACTATAGCCTATCTGTGTGCCAAATTTCGTTTTTATCTGTTCAGCCGTTTTAGTTTTGGCCACCCATCCTAAGTAGAACCATGGTTAGAGTTGCTTAACCTGCATTATCGTAACTAAAAGTAGCCTACGTCCTTTCTTAGGCTATAGCCTCTCTGTGTGCCAAATTTCGTTTTAATCGGTTCAGCCGTTTTAGTTTTGGCCATCCATCCTAATTAGAACCATGGTTAGAGTTGCTTAACTTGCGTTATCGTAATTAAAAGTAGCCCACGTCCTTTCTTAGGCTATAGCATCTCTGTGTGGCAAATTTCGTTTTAATCTGTTCAGCCGTTTTAGTTTTGGCCACCCGTCCTAATTAGAACCATGGTCAGAGTTGCTTAACCTGCGTTATTGTAATTAAAAGTAGCCCACGTCCTTTCTTAGACTATAGCCTATCTGTGTGCCAAATTTCGTTTTTATCTGTTCAGCCGTTTTAGTTTTGGCCACCCATCCTTATTGGAACCATGGTTAGAGTTGCTTAACCTACGTTATCGAAATCAAAAGTAGCCAATGCCCTTTCTCAGGCTATAGCCTATCTGTGTGCCAAATTTCGTTTTAATCTGTTCAGCCGTTTTAGTTTTGGCCACCCATCCTAATTAGAACCATGGTTAGAGTTGCTTAACCTGCGTTATCGTAATTAAAAGTAGCCCACGTCCTTTCTTAGGCTATAGCCTATCTGTGTGCCAAATTTCGTTTTAATCGGTTCAGCCGTTTTAGTTTTGGCCACCCATCCTAATTAGAACCATGGTTAGAGTTGCTTAACCTGCGTTATCGTAATTAAAAGTAGCCCACGTCCTTTCTTAGGCTATAGCCTATCTGTGTGCCAAATTTCGTTTTTATCTGTTCAGCCGTTTTAGTTTTGGCCACCCATCCTAATTAGAACCATGGTTAGAGTTGCTTAACCTACGTTATCGAAATCAAAAGTAGCCTATGTCCTTTCTCGGGCTATAGCCTATCTGTGTGCCAAATTTCGTTTTAATCGGTTCAGCCGTTTTAGTTTTGGCCACCCATCCTAATTAGAAACATGGTTAGAGTTGCTTAACCTACGTTATCGAAATCAAAAGTAGCCTATGTCCTTTCTCGGGCTATAGCCTATCTGTGTGCCAAATTTCGTTTTAATCGGTTCAGCCGTTTTAGTTTTGGCCACCCATCCTAATTAGAACCATGGTTAGAGTTGCTTAACCTGCGTTATCGTAATTAAAAGTAGCCTATGTCCTTTCTCGGGCTATAGCCTATCTGTGTGCCAAATTTCGTTTTAATCGGTTCAGCCGTTTTAGTTTTGGCCACCCATCCTAATTAGAACCATGGTTAGAGTTGCTTAATCTGCGTTATCGTAATTAAAAGTAGCCCACGTCCTTTCTTAGGCTATAGCCTATCTGTGTGCCAAATTTCGTTTTTATCTGTTCAGCCGTTTTAGTTTTGGCCACCCATCCTAATTAGAACCATGGTTAGAGTTGCTTAACCTACGTTATCGAAATCAAAAGTAGCCTATGTCCTTTCTCGGGCTATAGCCTATCTGTGTGCCAAATTTCGTTTTAATCGGTTCAGCCGTTTTAGTTTTGGCCACCCATCCTAATTAGAACCATGGTTAGAGTTGCTTAATCTGCGTTATCGTAATTAAAAGTAGCCCACGTCCTTTCTTAGGCTATAGCCTATCTGTGTGCCAAATTTCGTTTTTATCTGTTCAGCCGTTTTAGTTTTGGCCACCCATCCTAATTAGAACCATGGTTAGAGTTGCTTAACCTACGTTATCGAAATCAAAAGTAGCCTATGTCCTTTCTCGGGCTATAGCCTATCTGTGTGCCAAATTTCGTTTTAATCGGTTCAGCCGTTTTAGCGTGAAAGCGAGACAGACAGACAGACAGACAGACAGACAGAGTTACTTTCGCATTTATAATTAAATAATTAAAAATTAAATAATTAAAAATTAAATAATTAAATTAAATTATAATTAAATAATTAAATAATTAATAATTAATAATTATATAATTATATAATTATAATTATATAATTATAATTATATAATTATATAATTATATAATTATAATTATATAATTATAATTATATAATTATATAATTATATAATTATATATAATTATATAATTATATAATTATATATAATTATAATAATTATATAATTAAGTAATATTAAGTAAAATTAAGTAATTAAGTAATTAAGTAATATAAGTAATATTAAGTAATATTAAGTAATTAAGTAATTAAGTATATTAAGTATAATTAAGTATATTAAGTATTAAGTATTAAGTATAATTAAGTATATTAAGTATATTAAGTATATTAAGTATTAAGTATATTAAGTATTAAGTATTAAGTATATTAAGTATTAAGTATTAAGTATGGAAGTATGGATTTACTGAAATAAAAATAAGGATGTATAGGTATTGAGCTACTCAAAGAAGTTGGCGTAAGAAAAAAAAAGAACAAGAAATTGCCCGCAAGTGACGTCAGACACTTTCTGAGGCACCTTGCGGGTTAGACAGAGCCAAGGCTATTTTAATAGACCTGGGCTCTGTCCACCCTGCAAGGAAAAAAGAGGTGGCATGACATTATGTATATATACGTAAGTATGCTGTGGTAATAGCGGCCGGGATCCAACGCACAATAGTTGAAACGTTAACACAGTCAGATGAGTAGGTGTCTGACGTCACTACCGAAATGGTGACGTCAATGTAGTCTTCAGGCCACACAAGCAATAAATACAGCCGTAAAAGCAACCTCAAAGGACTTATTCGTTGCTCAAAGGTCTATTGTTCTAGTTAAGGAGTGTTATTGGCACTTTTTGCGAGATTGGTTATTCAATGATTTATTATGCCACTTGCGGCCACCCATCAAAATCAAAGTATTTATTCATTAAAATAGGCTTTTGCAGGCACTTTTTCACGTCAAATCACATTTAAAATTATTTAAACAATTAATAATATGTATTTTATTAATTGTTGTTCAAAAGGAGAAAACGCGTTTATAGCGGGGTTTGTAATTAAAACAAATTATATCAATAAAACAAAAATTGTATCGAAAATTAAAAATTTGGGCACCTTCGTAATCACAACACAGATATTGAGTAGAGTTTGAGTAGGTATAAATAATTCTACCAAAACTTTTATTCACAGAGATTTGGATGAAAAATATTTTTTATTTTATCATATTTTAGAATCATTTTTTTAAATGGTACTTATATTAATTAATTTAAAATTTTAAGAAAACGGGCACCTTGTGAAGGATTTGAACAATCCTACAAAATATGTTTAAACGCTTAGAATCACTTCAGGATCAACTTCTAGTGGACAGAAATACACGAAGTTTCATCAGTTGTCGTCGTATTCGGCCTTTAGGCCGCACACTAGGCACAGTAGCGACGCCAATCATTTTATTCCTAATACTTTACAAATAGAAAGTAATTCAAGGATGTAAATCATTTAAGCACTAGTAAATAACCTGAAGTATTTTTGGAATCATGTTTAATATTATCAGAATCAGTGAGAATTATGAGAATCAGTTTACCGCCAAAAACGGCCGTTTTTGGCGGTAAACACGTTTTCTCTTAATGACTGATTCTCATAATATTAAAACATGATTCCAAAAATACTTCAAGTTATTAACTAGTGCTTATATTATTTACGTTCTTGAATTTCTTTCTATTTGTAAATAAAGTATTATGAATAAAATTATTGGCGTCGCTACTGTGCCTAGGGTGCCCCCTTAAGCATTTTTGGTCCCATACTCGCCTGAAGGGTTTTGTATGATTAGGTGTATTTATGTGACTTCCTGATAGACTTAGGTGTAGGGGTAGACCGAAGACGAGATAGCGCGATGAAATCGAAAAGTTCTTGAAAGGTTGGCAGCAAGTTGCATCGGATAGGGAACGGGGGAAAATGCAATGGGACACAAAAGAAGGCTAATAAAAAAAGGTATATTAATTTCTTTCTTGTCTTTTTCCATCCAAGTGGGGACTATGCCCGGGGTTGCTTGCGAAAAGCAAATAATGCTCACGCCCACTGGGCCATCGGCTTCGCCTATCAGATGAGGAGGATTATGACGTCACTAAGTCTTTAGGGTGACGTCAAAATTCTTTTCGAAACACTCAACATCCGTAAAAGAACATCCGTAAAAGCAACGAAAAGATCTATTGTTTTAGTTATAGATTAGGAGCATTCGCACTTTTTACGAATATGGTTAGGGTAAGCAGTTTGGCTGGTAATGTTGTATTGTTTACAAATGGAGTAGCAAAGAATATTACAGGAGTACTGGTCTCTTCCATGCTGGTTTGGGAGAAAAAGATAAACATATAATATACCAGCTGCTTTTCTTCCCGCGCAGACCGTAAAAGCCGGTCAAGGGATTGGACGAAACTCTAAGGAAATAAATGGGCGATGCGGCCAGCAACCCATGTCTATTTTAATTCCGCTTTCCACCGTGGCCTATGGTTTTTATGTCCTTGGGCTCTGTCTACCCCGCAAGGGATAAATATGTGATAATATGTATGTATGTATCTATGAGTAATGGAATGAGGAAAACCTGTAATAAGAGTGTAAGAAATTTATAAATAAACAGAACTTTGAAATCATTTTAAGTTTTAAGAGGGCCCTTCCCCGACCGACTATCGTCAACGCGAGCATGTTCGAAAAACTGGTTCCGTCTAGCGCAATGTCAGATAAAGAGGCAAAGCGAAAGGAGTCCCTTTCCCTCGTCCCCGTGCAGCTTTTACTGCCACAGGGTAACAAGCTACTGAGTGCGCGAAGAAAAATAGTGTGCGGAAATTTCATTTAACTTGTTTCAAGAAATATGTGTTTATTAGTAAGCCTTACAAGTTTATGGAAAAAACGTTTAACATTTAGAATCTCCATTACATTTGCAATGTTTCAAATAAATATTTTCATTACTGTTACAATTAATAAGTACATTGTAAACGCCCTAAGTTCAGATAAAATTTGTGCTAAAAAGCGGAATTTTGGAGGCTAATACTGAAATTGTTTCTCCAAATTTTGATTACTCGTTTTGATAGAAACCTAGATATAGTGCACAAGATACCTATTAGTTGAAAAGCTTCAAAGAAAGATTTGTTAGTCCGCCAAAATCACGTACAAGCGTTTGTATGAAAAGATAGACGGGTTGGCCGCCCTTAAGTGCCTTATAAATGACGCTCGACCACTGGCACACAAGAAGATGCTTACTGGAATCAGCTAGGATAGATCTGATTTGACTAGTATCAGATGACCAGACCATGCCTATTTACTAATTCGGATGACAGGTGTCGATGCCTATCAATCCAGAATTTTTGATTACAATGCGGGTTTTGCTTGCGCGAACTTTTTATTTGAAATATAAAAACCGCATTGTAACAGCAAATCCTAGACTGATAGGCATCGACACCTGTCATCCGAGTTAGTAAATAGGCCGGCAGACCATGCCTTATGTTTTGTCTAGGCAATAGAGACAATAGAAAAATATTGGAGTGAGGGTAAAGATGATTAAATGTAATACAATTAATTTGAATTACTGGGGCCACAAATTTTTACTCAATAGACATGTCTGTCTGTGCCCTTATATCCATTGGGACAGTTTTATTTGCATTAACATTCACTTTCGCATTTTTATACTTATAAAATGCTTAAGCATTTTTATACTTATAAAATGCGTAAGTAACTGTATTCACACTTCATTGACTGAAACCATTTAGTTTGAATTTGTTAAATAGATAGTTAAGACTGACGGGACAGGCATTGGTCGTACGAAGACCAAGACGCTGGTTCGAATTCTGCCCTCGTGGAATTTTTTTTGAGTGCGACCGATCAATGCATGGAAAAGTAGCATCATTGCGAGCCCCTGCCCAATAACTTTTAACCGACGTAAAAACGGAGGAGGGTCTCAAATCGACGCGTTTATATTTTTTATATGCAGGTATCGCCACGCATAACTTTTCACAGAGTAATCTGATTTTGATAATTATTTTTTTTATCGGAAAAGATAAATGATTTAACCTTACGATAACAAAACAGGGGAGATGGTTGAGTCTTTGTTTTTCAGTTTATTTCGGCGGTTTAATGTATAAGTCAAAAAGTTTTTAACTTGTAGAGGTTAATTTCGTCTAATAAAGGGTAGGTATAGGCATAATTCTGTATTTCCATACCTAAATACAAACAATACCAATGCCACGTGCCCTCCAATTTCCGATTGAATGGGCCAGTGGGCGAATTAAAAGTTCGATACAGATGTTACATCGATTTTAATTCGTATACAGCGCTGCCAATGTTATTTTATCTTAGTAACACAACTGATTGTTTTCGCTTTTTCTCTCACTTTGAACCTTCGATGACTGATCACATTAACCGACTTCGAAAATATACTTTCAAATCAACTTAAACCAAACTACAAAACTGTTTTTGTTTAAATTTAAATGGGACCAATTTCAAATCAAAAGTTTTACCCTTCCAAATACAAATAAAACAAAAATCGATTCTTATACCTATGACGTGTATGCCGAGTGGTTCCCGGCAGAGTAGAATAGGACCACTCCAAGTCTTCCAGTGGATGTCGTAGAAGGCGACTTAGGAAACACAAGCTAAACAAAGCTTATAAACATCAAAGAGACTTCTCCAACCCGTCTGGCCAGCGTGGAGAGTGTGGGACGAATCCTCTGACGGCTTCTGCCTATTATATGGGTCTGGTAGTAAAGAGGGGGTCGTGCTCCTGCAGTAGAGACAAAAAGGACCTGATGATGATACTGTTTTACAAGGATCCGTCTGCAGTAAATAGGAGGAAAGTCATGTTATACTTGTGTGATATGTCCGTATATATTTATTTATTTATATTTATACATAAAAAATAATGTTTATCTGTTTGCCATAGGCTCCGAAACTACTGGTCTGTTTTTAAAATTCTTTCACCTTTAGAAAGGTAGTTTCTCTGCGGTTGACATGAGCTATAATTTACGCGGACGATTTCGCGGGTAGAAGTTATATTCGAACTAGAAGGATCTGTCTGTATCTCCTTTCGTGGTATTCATAGGAGTAGAGTTGTGAGAGCTAATATTTACTGAATTTGATTTATTATACTGTATTTTTTCAATCCCTACTTCGCACATGTCCTTGGTGGTACGCGTGTGACGTCGCCTTGTACCAAATTGACCATTGACGATCACGTACCACTCGTTATGGTGTGACGAAATACAAATATTAAAATTGCGAAAACATTGCGCACGCGACGGTCAATGTCATATTAAGGGAATACAAACAACCTCCGTGTTCCAGTGGTTTGTTTGTTTGTTTGTAACTCTTTATTGTACATAAAGAAAAAAAATACAACAAAAGGCGATTCTTAAAAGTAAACACGTACAAAGGCGGACTTATCCCAGGAAGGGATTTCTTCCAGTCAACCCAGAATGAAAGAGGACAAATAAGAAGGCAACAGGGTAGCAATGTACAATGAGGATAAAACTAAACTAAGAACAATATCATTTTACTAGACTTACATTTATATAACATACATCAAATCTTAATCTTAAGTATATACATACATAAATATACAAATTATATACATACATAAACTAATATGCTCAAAATTCCAACGAATCGGTGGTTTTACGAGTAAGGCGTTTGCCTTGTTGACCCGGGGGTGGTGGGTTCGATTCCCACGGGAAGCATACTTTGTTAAGTTGTTTCCAGTTTGGTTAGGATATTGCAGCATGAATCACCTGATTGTCTTATAAGAAAGATGATTCCGTGCATCGGAAGGCACGTTAAGCCGTTGGTCCCGGCTGCCATCTGGTAGTCGATAAAGGAACCATGCCTGAGGCCGAGACGCAGTTCCGAAGAACTCTGACACCAGGGTGTGCATGATCGACTGACCGTGTCACCTACACGAAATGATGATGATGAAGATATACAAGAGCCTAAAAGAAGAAGATATCATTTAAAATTTCTGCGAAGCCCTAGTTAACCCATTACACAAATTTAAAGTGAGAATATGAAGCTTTTCTATGAGATTTGTGGCGTTTTTATCACATACGGTAAGTAAATCATCATCATCATTTCGTGTAGGTGACACGGTCAGTCGACCATGCACAACCTGGTGTCAGAGTTCTTCGGAACCGCCTCTCGGACTCTGTCGTGGAACCACGTCAGAGGCCGAGAGTTTAACGACTACCAGATGACAGCCGGGACCAACGGCTTAACGTGCCTTCCGATGCACGGAATCATCGTTCTTATCAGACAATCCGGTGATTCATGCCAGCGATGTCCTACCAAACTGGTAACAACAAAGTATGCTTCCCGTGGGAATCGAACCCATGACCCTCGGGTCAACAAGGCCACGTAGGCTGTAGTAAGTAAAGCTCCATGTTCACACTTTAAGGGTGCGCTAGTCAGGTGTTTCGCCATACAAATTCTGTAGGGTGATGACTCCGTTGTTCGGTATCGTCTGTTTAAAGTTTTTAATTCTATCGATTTGTTTTGTCGTTATCTATGCTTGTATGGAATCATAATTGTAATATTATAAGTACTTTAAAAGTTATAAGTCTCAAAACATTCCGTTTAAACACGTAATTTTAACGCAACTTTGGGCACAATTAAATACCGGAAGGAGTATAAAATCTCTAAAACAAAATTCATACAAGCATAGTTTGGTTATTAAAAAATATAAATTATTTTACTTTTAATAAAAACATTCAGCTGTTTTATCACAAGAACACTTCTCCCAAACGCATACTCGCGAATTTTTAGACGACGAAAATTTAGATTTTCAACAATATTTGTGTTTGCACACACTAGACTGTTGTTCCGATGTGCTTATACATCAGTGTAAATAGTTTCGCACTGTTCAAAACCGAGTCTATCCCTTTCTCAGCGAAATAGCACGCATTTTAGCCACGTGCGCTGACGAGTTCGAGTTCCCGACTAGCGCATCCTTAAAGGGAATACTCAGCCCAGTGCTCTACCCCATTTGGAAAAAAATACTTTAAAAGAAAACGGATTTATCACTAAAAAATCGTTCTGTGAGGCCCTTCAAACTATTTAATGAACTACTTAGTAGTGAAAACGTGAGCAGCGTTCTTGTCAGAAACGGAAACGCTAAATAAAACTTCACGTTCACACTTTATTGAATAAAAATCTCATTTTACAAAATAAGTGAACAGTAGTTCATAAAAAATGTATGAAGGGTTATAAGATCACATAAAATCGAAAAAAAGTTGTAGTATTTTTGGAATAGCTACTACAATTTTTTATTTTTCAATTTGATCTGGTTTAGGTGTAAAATAATAAATTGAGGGGTGGCGCTAGATTGGTTATCTATGCCTCTTAAGAGTCGCCTGGACGCGCATGTCTCCATACAAACGGAAAAAGGGAATTGTGGCAATATTTGATAATTTTGGAGTAAAATTAAGCATGCAATCAATTAATCTCATTATAATCTGCGTACGTTCCTATACAGTTTGTTTAAATTATCAATAGTTTGAGAATTATACGCCTCTCAAGATTTCCATACAAATTTAAGAAGGCTTGTAATTCTCAAACCATTGGTATTTTAACCAAGCTGTATAGGAACGTACGTAGATTATAATGAGATTAATTGATTTAATGCTTAATTTTACTCCAAAATTATCAAATATGGCCACAATTCCCTTTTTCCGTTTGTATGGAGACATGCGCTTCCAGGCGACTCTTAAGATATCGATCAAACGAACTCTTTTCTCCCGTGACTCGCAACCAGCTATGTTTACACAGTTGCATTTCTATTCGAAGTTTACAAATTCACAATACCCAGTTATTGCTTGGCCTATTGTTCTTTTTGGGGTTCGAGAGACGATTTTATTGACCTGCCGGCCGATTTGCTAACTCAGTGTACAACGATTTGTTTGTCACTTTAGCATCCAGTACGGCTTTTATATCATAAATAAAAATAGTCATTCATACCGAAGCTGTAATGAATATTGACCATGAAATTCATGTACACCGTAGTTGTCAAAAGTTAGCAAATAGGCCTGCTGGCCTCGTTGGTTTAACATTTCCGATTAGACGTTGATTTTTAGAGTTCCGTTCCTAAAAGGTAACACCGGGACCCTAACCCGTCCGTTTGTCTGTCTGTCACCAGACTGTATATATAATGAACTGTTATAGCTAGACGGTTGATGCATTTCTGTTGCCGCTACTAAAAACTTTTTTCACGATATTAATAAGCCAACAGGTAGATGCTTGTCATATTAACAGAATATTTAATTGTAATACACTTAAAATAAGTAATTAAGCCAAAATAAAATAAAAATTTATCCAAATACAAATCTCACGTCTGTTGTGTGGGGTCCTATACAACAGACGTGTGTTTTTGTCGATATTCTAATTTTGTTTAGCAAATGGTGGAGCCCTTCGTCCGACTCGCACTTGGCACTTGACTATATATTTATTGGATTTCATTGCAATTATTGATTTCTGAATAACTTGCATGAAGAGTTGATTTTAAAATATGTTTCTGATTATATAAGCATCTAGCCAGAGGGGCTCAATATTAAATTATAAAAACAAAACATGCATTTGACGAATCTGACCTTGTTATTTGCTTGACCAGTTGAAACAGAAATAAAATTTGAGCAAACGGACACAAAATTGAGACATGGCTGATTATTACTTTTGTATACGTACTATCACGTCTTTATCCCGCTTAAGTTTAAAGTTTAACTTAGGTACTTTAAAGTTTAGGTAACATGAAAAAAACCGGCCAAGTGCGTGTCGGGCCACGCGCAGTGTAGGGTTCCGTAGTTGCGAATGACAACTTTGAGTTCCCACTATTCACACTCGCACCTTACAGTTTAACGACCAAAAACATCTAACAATGAAAATAGTATGAAATTTTATAGTTTATAAGTTGAATGCCTATAACTTTTTAGTTTCTACTTAGTACTCAGCTCTGATAGTTTTCCTTTAAATTTCAGTATATATACTACTGCTGTATTTTTTTTCACGTGTCTATATATAACCGTTTAGCAGATAGAGGGGGGGGGGGGACACTTACGTCTAACAAAAATTCGCACTTTAAAACCAAATATTTCGGAAACGGATCCCTAAATCGAAAAATGGTGTTCTCAACCTCACAATATTTTTGAAAGACCTATTTAACGATACACCACACGATGGGTAAATAGAGAAAAAAAAATTACTCCCCCACTTTACTTGTACGGTAGCTCCGCTAAAAAAAAATTTTTTTCAAGTTTTTATTCTACCACTTTTTTGCCATGATTAATATACATACCCATACCAAATTACAGCTTTCTAGTACTTATAGTCTCTGCGTAAAACCGCGGACGGACAGACAGACAGACAGACAGACAGACAGACAGACATGGCGAAACTATAAGGGTTCCTTGTTTACTACGGAACCCTAAAAAGGGAAGGTAGTTTAATAGGTACTTTTGCATTTCTTGACAAAGCAGAACGTGAGTCTGCGGTAAATCACGCTTGATCAATTAAATCTTACTTTGCGTTTGACGAATTGCTTACTAAATCAAAAATACTATACACTAATAATTTGATATCGATGAATTATGTACGGTAAAATTTTGGGAGAAAATACCATTGGGAAAAGAAGTATATGTAGAGAGATCTTTCCCAAAAACTCAATATTTATGTATTGAATATACAATTAAGAAAAAAATACAATATTTTCTCACATCGCAAGTACTACATGCTAAATATTGTCACTACTCTGTAGTGTTTACCTTTGTAAATTTTCATTCGAGATTCCATTTATTTTGTCTGTGTGTAAACAGCCAAAGCGCTGTTTACACACAGACAAAATAAATGGACTTTGTAAAGTAAAATAACATTGTTAATCCAAAATTTTAGAGATTACAATTACAAGGTATTTTTTTGTCCGAAGTTTATTTCTGGAAACTCTTCCTAATCATTACGATAATAAGGGTGCATGTTACCCATTGTAGATTACTTACCCTGAGGCTAGAATCAGCTAACTAAACATGGCCGGACCCTTGGCCCGGGTCGAGTTTCTCTGAAACAAGCTGTTACCTTGTGGTAACACTTTGTTTCAAAGAAACAGATATGTGGTATATATAAGTAATTTTTAAGGTTGACTCAAATTGTGAGTCGACGTCGCTTGGAGAAAATGCGCTGTGCAGTTTGTTGTCGCTTCTTCTGCACTCCGCACCACACAACACACATTTGATAGGTATAGTTTAAGAACTTCAATGGTATTTGTTTCATTGACTGTACCCCTCACATTCGACGTGGCGGTAATAAAAGCAACTAATTTAATGACACGACTCGACGTGGAGCGAGCGACTCGACGTCAAGGCAACAAATAATTTTTACAGACCAATCTATGTTCCGCACGTATAGGTTTGATGAAAAAATATATAGTTTCAGTTCCATGTATCAGGAGTAATCAGTAAAATCATAACACTCTTATTTTTCCATACTTTTTTCATATAAAAATCGTTAGGGGTTCACAGAATACATCTACCTACCAAGTTTGAACTGTGTCTGTCGAATAAAATGTTTGTGACATACGGACAGACAGACAGTTATGTGACCAATCTATAACGGTTCCGATTTTGCCATTTGGCTTCGGAACCCTTAATAGGCATCCAAACCAAGAAAATATTTTATATATTTTTGTTCTATTCAAGAATTGACTAAGTTTATTAGGTATAATGACAGCCTCCGTGGTTAAGGCGTTTGCCTCGTTGACCCGGGGGTCGTGGGTTCGATTCCCACGGGAAGCATACTTTGTAAAGTTGTTTCCAGTTTGGTTAGGACATTGCAGGCATGAATCACCTGCAGTGGCGGCTCGTGACCCAAAGACCTGGTGGTGCACATCATAAAACATGTCTAAATACATATAATCCTCTTATTTAGATAGGCCTTTTTTATTTACATATAGGTACTTAATGCATGATATTAAGATTAACCAGTAAAACAAAACATTAAAACAGCAAAAGTAAAACACGAACTAATCTTCCATACTCATTTTCTGTCTCACGCGTCAGGTGTTTCGTCGCCTTTTCCATAGTAGCTGTACGGGCGCTCTGCGTGCACTGGGAGCTGGTGCACGGCAAAAGTATTTTGTCAAGCGAAAATAATACGTATTTTGTTAATCACAAAACTGATTATCGTTTGACACAAAATTAATATATTTTTATGTAAAACTGCTTATTTTTTATTTCAGTATATACTCGTATTTAAGCTTGAACTGGTAGTGCGCCGCAAGAGTGCACTTAAGGGGGAGCCGCCACTGATCACCTGATTGTCTGATAAGAAAGATGATTCCGTGCTTCGGAAGGCACGTTAAGCTGCCATCTGGTAGTCGTTAAAGGAACCACGTCAGAGGCCGAGAGGCGGTTCCGAAGAACTGTGACACCAGGATTTGCATGGTCGATGACCGTGTCACCTACTCGAAATGATGATGATGATGAATTTTTAAGAAAATGTACATCTCATTTGCAAATTGCGTTCCTGCCCTCTTACATATTTTTTAACCTATTTTTAGGAAAAGTTGTTCATATTGACGGGCTGAGTCACCCCTTTAAGGGTATGTCTGTTTACGTCAAAATAGGCAAACAGGTATACAGCCCACCCCACCCCACTTGATAGAAAACGGTTCATATGAGCGTTTGGAACCCTGTAACATCAGGGATGCAACTCGCTCTTGCAAACCCTGAAAAAATAATGTTTAGTTCTTGTTATAAATAAATATATTAATAAAAATTATTTACGGACAAATCACACAGATTAAGAAAACCCCAAAGTAAGTTCTAGACTTGTGTCTTATGTTATGGTTATGGGATACTAACTCGACACTCGACAACGACACTATATTTTATTTCAAAAACATATAAATAAATAGGACCCAACCAACCAGGACCCAGGTATCTGAAAAAGATCATTTTTTATCTTGACCTGACCGGGGATAGAACCCAGGACCATCCGTGTCGCAGGCCGGCGTGTTGACCGCTGCGCCACGGAGCTCGTCAAAGTATTTACTCAGATAATTATGTGTATTAGATACTGAAAATATTTCTTGTAAGTAATACTATGTCAAGGTTTCGCGAGCGAAGGTGCTAAAATCTAGCTACATCCATTAGTAATACCTAGGCAGCCTGTGAGTGGTATTTAAACTAGTATTATATAATCACCTTGATGCTCGACCGATATGCTAAAGAATACTATATAATGAGTTCGCGTAATTTATATAATTGAAAACATAGAAATAAATTAAATAATACACACAGAATATTATAAATTAATGGCAAACAAATCCGTTAGCTGAGTGGTTCCCGGCAAAGAAGAATACCATTCCAAGTCTTCCCGTGGATGTCGTAGAAGGCGACTTAGGAAACGCAAGCTAAAAAAAGCTTATAAACATCAAAGAGACATCTCCAACCCAGCGTCAGCGTGGAGAGTGTAGGCCAAATCCTGACTGCTATGGATAAGATAAAATATAGGTAGTATATAGAGGGTGCACCTGCAGTGGAGACTAAAAGAAAATATGATTATGAATATTTTCGCGATTGTTACACATTTTAATAACTTTCGATACGGTTTTATTGCATTTTTATTTACAAAGTTATGTGTTAGTTTTACTGTATAACAGTTTTCTTCGTCGTAAGTAGCAAAACCGTAAATAATGAAGTTTTATATAATATTATTATCATAAATTTTCTTTTATACTTTACCAGTAAGTACACTGAAAACATACAAAGTGTTATTTACTTCTTTTGTACTTTTTCCCATTTTAATTATTTTGTCCATCGTGTGGCGGATGCAACTTATCTTCAAATGTCGGGGTCAACTTATTATACATAAAGTTCATGCTAAGTCATACGATTACATGTAATTACGTGTTGAAAGAGCGAAAGTTTAAGCCTATTATGTACATTGTTGGGGTTTAATCCCGCATATACGTACAAACATACATACCATATACAAACATTCATTGACGAGCTTCGTGGCGCAGTGGTCACCACGCCAGCTTGCGACACGGTTGTCCCGGGTTCGATCCCCGGTCAGGTCATGATGGGAAACGATCTTTTTCAGATTGACCCCAGGTCTTGGATGTTTATCTATATAAGTATATATTATAAAATATAGTATCGTTGAGACTTGAGTTGGTATCCTGCGACACAAGTTCACAACTTACTGTGGGGCTAGCTTAATTTGTGTGATATGTCGTAAAAAAAAAAAAACTACGTCTTTATTCCTTACGGGGTAGACGGCTATAAGACTGAAAGGCCACGTTTAGCATGTCTATGTGCTTAAAGATATGGAATACGGAATCAAAATGTTGAATGTTTGCTAGCCACAACGCCTATTTATATGATTCCTTACATTTGTGCCCTGTGCTCTGCCTGACGATAATCACGCATATGAACCACAGAACACTGAAATGTCTTTCTGTGTTCAGTGATATGAACCATTATAATGTCACACTTGTTGAGTCAAACGGTTATTTTTGGCCGTTCGTCTACAGAACCCTGGAAAAACTATACAAAAAACAGCAAAAAGCAAAAATAAATGTGTTAGCTTGGTGTGGCATGAAACTGGTTTATAGGTAATTAGCTTTTGCCTGCCCGCGTTTCAGTCGATCTCTCAGGAACAGTACTTTTCTCCCGGATGAAAGGTAACCTGTGTCCTTCTCCGTACTCCAGGCAACGTGTATGTAAAGTTTCATGATGATCGGTTCAGTGATAGGCCAATGAAAGCGTCACAACCACACAAACTCACTTTCTCTTCTTTCTTCTTTTTAATTATGGCTTCCACCGAGACTTCAGTGATTCTGCCAATGTCCAGTATAATAAGATACTAAGTATCGGTGTTGTACGGTATGTGGCATCAAAGATGGCGTATGTTCTTTGACAGCCTCGTGGGAGCTTCTTTTGGCGACAAATCTATTCGAGTCCATTTAACAGTCTACTTTAACTATTTCACAAATTGTTCTCGAGCACGAGCATTTATAACACCAAACTACACCAATTTCATATTATAAAGTCCACTTAAATCAATTTGCAAAATTGCATAAGGCAAACGACAACTGAACCCCTTGACCCACCAAAAACTCTTATAATAAGTTGGGATTGGGATGAGGGAATTCGTCATCGATATTTTTCACGAGTGGCAGCACTTTGACGAGAGGTATATTTGACAGCTATCAAAATACGTCAATTATAGCTTGCATTAAGTATATAAGTCAACATTTAGTCAAATAACATACTATTTAATATTTAATTAACATAAACAGATATTAATAGAAGTATCACTCGTAATTTTCCGAGCAGTTTAACCGGTTAAGAGCGTCGTCAGAGATTTGTATGATAAAATAAAATTATAACTTTTTAACCTTGTGACGGGATGTTAGTTATAATTTTGGACGTTATTTTGTATAAAATAATCCGGTTATTAGCATATCCGGTAGACCTAGGCATTCCTGCCTTGGTTCACCGGATATTATATTAACTATTTTACTAGTAATAGTAGATTGTGCAATCAAAATAAGGTTTTGCTTCTTTTTTGTTAATCCTTACTGCTGGAGTATAAATGATCAGTGTGATTGAAGTTTAAGGGGGAACAATAGGCACAGGAGCGACGCCAATCATTTTATTCCTAATACTTTACAAATAGAAAGGAATTCAAGAATATAAACAATACAAGCCTTAGTAAATAACCTAAAGTATTTTTTGAATCATGTTTATTACTATTGGAATCAGTGAGAATTATGAGAATCTGATTACCGCCAAAAACGGCCGTTTTTGGCGGTTATCACTTTTTCTCCCAATTACTGATTCTCATAATATCAAAACATGATTCCAAAAATACTTCAGGTTATTTACTAAGGCTTGTATTGTTTATATTCTTGAATTTCTTTCTATTTGTAAAGTATTAGGAATAAAATGATTGGCGTCGCTACTGTGCCTAGTCTTTGGCCTAGTGTTCCCCCTTAAGTCCATATGATTGACTTTATCAAAAAAATGGTTTTAGGAACCTAAATGTCGGAGTTCTTGGCGGGAATTTTAGCGGACTACACGGTATTTGTTTTGGATTGTTGTGCAATTTGTTTCTAGTGGACTTTATAATGTGATATTAGTGTAATTTAGTGTTATAAAGGCCCATGTTCAAGAACAATGTGTGGGATAACTAAAATAAACAGTCATGGTGCAGCTGTATGCGAGTCGGGCTCACTCGCACATGAAGGGTTTCGTACAAGCCAGCTTAGATTAGCCAAAAAGCTCTGTAATTTTTGCTAGCAAAGATAACTTTGTTTTTTATGGTGTTAGTATGAATGACAATGTTATGTTTGCTAATTGTGTATCGTTCAAACCAATTTTCTCTGCTATAAACCCGTTGTGTGGTTCCCGGCAGAATAGAATAGAACCAACTCCAAGTCTTTCCGTGGATGTCGAACGCGACTTAGGGAAGACAAGCTAAACAAAGCTTAGACCTCTCCAACTCATCTTGCCAGCGTGGAGAGAGTTAAATCCTCTGACTGCTCTGGCTAATTCACAACTCTGGTAGTACAGAGAGGGTCGTGCTCCTGCAGTGGGGACTAAACAAGACCGGTTGATGATGATGATGATGATGAACAAGCACGTAAACATCTTAATTTCTAAATGTTATTATTCTGTAAATGATTTTTTAAATGACCGATTATAAATTTGACATTAAAAAAATATATATATACACACGGACAAATCACACAGATTAAGCTAGCCCCAAATAAGTTCGAGACTTGTGATATGGGATACTAACTCAACGATACTATATTTTATAATAGAATACTTATATAGATAAACATCCAAGACCCAGGTCAATCTGAAAAAGATCATTTTCCATCTTGACCTGACCGGGGATCGAACCCGGGACCATCCGTGTCGCAGGCAGGCGTGTTGACCGCTGTGCCACGGAGCTCGTCAACTATTTTTCGTTCTGACATTATCATTAATTATTTTTTTTTACCTTTGGCACTTATTTATTTATGAAAATAGTTAATTTATAAGATTAGGTCTTTATTGTAATCATATTGCATGACATTTTAATAATTTGTATTATATGTGTATTTATAAATAATTCTATAATTTAATATTTGTATGCTTTATCGAGCAAAACATAGCGGTCTACCTCTGTTTATTTTATCATCTGTATTATTGTACCTATGTTTCACAAATAAATGATTGATTGATTGATTGATAGATAAATACATGTATTGTATGTATGGGCTTAAATACAATGACACAAGTTTTGGATGTGACATGACATAACCCATCATTTCGATCAAATATTATTCCACGTGATCGAACTAACGCAATGAATATTACGTAGTTTCACTACCGTACATATAAATAAAGCCCTTGTATCTTGCAAAACCGGATTTCTATTATAGATGACTTGTTACTATTAGGTAGGTACGTGTGAATATATGTACTTACGTATAACGTTGAAATTGTAGTGGAAAACATGGACCACGCGAGGAGGACGTCACAAGTGACATTAATTATTAGATTTATATGGATTTTGTTAAGTTGTATCTAAAATTTAATTTGTAATAGAATTGCATTTTTTGGGGACCAAGGATCGATAATCTGGTGTCATTATTAACCCTTCCATTTCAATACCTAAACAGATATACTCCGCAAGTTGAGGAGAAATAATGTTTTCTTATGTTTTCGCGATTGTTACACATTTAAATAAAATTATATTAATACGGTTTTTATATTTTATAAGAACTGCAAAATCTACCGCCTAAATTTTAGGCGGTAGATTTTACAGTTCTTATAAAATACTAGACATATGTCAACTTAGTCTACCTGCGACCACGAACACTGTAAAGTGCTCGAAACGTTAGGTGTATAAATAATGTAATAAACGCGATAAAAACCGTATTAAAATAATTTTGAGGAGAAATGACTCGTAGAAAAAATGTTAGTCATCATTTTGTACCAAGGCTGGTTATAGCTAGTCATAGAGACGTTTTCGGGCTATTAAATTATTAACAAAACTGCCATGATCATTAAAATTGTTATACGCAAAAAATCTGGGCACACTAGGCACAGTAGCAACGCCAATCATTTTATTCTTAACACTTTACAAATAGAAAGAAATTCAAGAATGTAAATCATATAAGCACTAGTAAATAACCTAAAATATTTTTGGAATCATGTTTTAATATTATGAGAATTAGTCATTAAGAGAAAACGTCTGATTCTCATAATTCTCACTGATTCTGAATAAAATGATTGGCGTCGCTACTGTGCCTAGTGTGCCCCCTTAAGGCATTTCTGTTCGAAATATGTTTTCTTCCGTAGCTAGACGACAATTTAAATATGTAATTATTTTAGTAAATACTCGTAGGTACTCACATACTTGATTTTTATTTTATGTACGAATTTGACTATTTATATTGTAGATCTTGTCAGAATTTTAAAATACCTATCATTGGATATTTTATTTTGTCAAGTATACAAATTATGGAATAAATAAATCATTTTTTTTTTTGCGAACTGACTTAATGACAGCTATCCGCGGCGAAAACACCTAACATCCGATTTCGGATCTTTTCCTTTAAGAAGAGTTATGCATGGCTCCTTGAGAAGTTCCAAAATTCTTATATTTATAGATGTAGAGGTTTTTTATGCTTTTACGAATGTGAAAAATATACAGAATAAATTTACTTTAAATTACAGAAATTGAGTCATAGAATTCCACTATGCTGCCAAATTTCATCTGATTTGGTCTTAGATACAGATTGGCTGTTACAGACGGACGAACAGACAGAGAGACGCACGAGCGATCCTATTATTCGGAAAAAATGGGACCCTATTCACGAGACTTCGACGTCCGTCTGTCTGTCACCAGACAGTATCTCATGAACCGTGATAGCTAGACATTTGAAATTTTCACACATGATGAATTTTGGTTGCTGCTATAACAACAAATACAGAATAACATAAATATTTAAACTTAAATATTTCTTGTTATAGATTCCATACAGCAAACATGATTTTTACCGTTTTTGCTCGATAGTTGTTATAATAATGAATGGTACGGCCGATTTTTACAGTTATTGTACGGAACCCTATAAATAAATCGAACTTTCTCTTGCACAAACAGCTGTCCTTTACGAGTGATGCGATGCACTCTGACTTGACATTTCTTATTGCGGAAGCAGGAAAAACCAGCAGAGGACTCATGCAGAGGACGAGATGACCCTGCCCATTCGTTGTAAAATGTTTTTGTTGCATATATGTATTTATTTATTATTATTCGCACGTTTGTATACAACTTGTTAACAAATAATTTAAGATTTTTTTAACAAAAAACAATAACCGACTTCAACCCTATCAATTTATTTAAATAAGCGTAAGAATAAAATTTAAAAAAGTGTAAACCGAACGGCATACTTGTAAAAAATTTTTTGGGTTTTGTGTATTATTTCAAAAAGCGCTCGTCATATTTCGGTAAAAAATTAATGGGACCTGTGTAATACTTTACAGATGGGCCCATTAATTTTTTACCTATCAAACAAAAAAGAATTTCTTAAATCGGTCCAGGCGTCTTCAAGAAATCGGGGAACATACATAAAAAAAAATATTATGACGAATTGAGAACCTCCTTTTTTTTGAAGTCGGTTTAAAAAGCGCAAAACCCGAAATCAGTTTGTTCAGAATCGAAAGTAGAAATATATATATATATATTTTGCTCATAGAGCACGAAGCACGCAAAACTGGTTGACCGCCCGTGGAATTGACTTTATCGGACATGATGACTGGCCCTCTTCTAGTCCAAATTTAAACCCACTGGATTACAAGATATGGCAACATTTGGAGGAGAAAGTCTGCGCTAAACCTCATCAGAATTTGGAATCTCTACGAGCATCTTTGGCTAAGGCAGCGGCAGAAATAGATATGAATGTGGTGCGTGCTGCGATTGATGATTGGCCGCGTCGATTAAGGGCATGTTTTCAAAATAGGGGAGGGCATTCTAAATAATGTAAATAAAATTGTATTCTAAATTAAATTACCTTTAATTTCATATATAATTTCTTTATAATTATCAAAAAGTGTATTATTCATTTTATAAAAAGTTTTTAGGAGAATGAAAAAAATAGTGTGCAAGTTCCGCATTATTATCTTGTAAAAACACTAACAACACATTTCTCTAAATATGAAATTCTATTATTGAATTTATAATAATCAAATAATTCTATTCTTAGTTTTTGTAAACATTAACATACTGCCTGCCTAGTTCTTTGTGTCTAAGAAATAGCAGAAAAGTATAGTCATAATGCGGTTAGCTTTTTAATAAAATATAATTGTTCTTCAAAATATAGAATGTACCAGCTGCTTCTCTTCCCGCGCAGATCGTAAAAGCCGATCGAAGGAATGAGCATCGATGCGGCTAGCAACCCATCACTGTTTTGATTCCGTTCTCATCCACAAGCCCACCAACATGCTAAACGTGGCCTTAAGGTTTTATAGACCTGGGCTCTGTCTACCCCGCAAGGGAGAAAGACGTGATAGTATATATGTATGTTAAATTGTCCTTTGAGATTTGCTCTTTAAAAACATCGTTAAATTGTGAAGCTGGACAATCATGATTAGGTCAGCTCCATAATCTCACATGACTTGCACATAATATTGCATTTTCATCCAACTTAAGTCGTTACATAAGTTTAAGATGCAGTTGCAAGTTTTACAAGATTTGACCCGAATCGAATTATAAATTAAATAAAGCTTGTAAAAAGATATTGGAAATAGTGATAAGCTCGTGTTTCCTGTTCATTCCTTTGATCTACTTTAACGATCTGCGTGGGAGGAAATGCATCTAGAATATCGAACAACATAGTCGACAAGTGCATTTTTAAATTATCGCCGACTTCGATTAAAATATTTTTTATGTTATGAATAACAATTTCAGAGGACAATCTGATGCCTAAAAATCTTTAGGGTAGGTAAATAGTTTTATGCCAAATGAGCTGTTATGCATATCAATCTACCACGCGTAACTAATAGATGGTAAAATCTTTATATACAATAGATATTCGTGTCACATATACATGGAGTTAAACTTAATCGATACAGTTGTGTTGTAGTTTGTATGGCGACACGGCAGACCGACACTGTTCGGTTGTTATGTAATAGTGGGGAGGGAGGGGGCTGCATCGGCATGAAAACACTGCAATCACCGATGCATTTTTACATGCATCTTATTATAGGGATTGTTGTAGATACTATAGAGCAAAAATATACAACGTGTTAATGAATAAGCGCAAAACCTCTTAGGTGGTGATTGTGCTTATGAATATGAACAATTTTTACGATGGGGCCGACTCTGCAACTCGACAAAAAATCTGCTGTTTCACACAAATTGTCAATTCCTACTCGACCAGAATATATGGAATAGCTGTTTTTTTTTGTCAAGTTGCAGAGTTGGCCCCATAGTAAAAATTGTTCATATTCATAAGCACAATAACCACCTAAGAGGTTTTGCGCTTATTCATTAAGGCCCCACACTAGGCACACTAGCGACGCCAATAGTTTTATTCCTAATACTTTACAAATGGAAAGAAATTCAAGAATGTAAATCATATAAGCCTTAGTAAATAACCTGAAGTATTTTTGGAATCAATAATAGTAATTTTCACTTTTTCACTCTGTGTCTCCGATAGTCATCAAAAAATTATCATCAGTCAGAGACATGATTAGAAAACGTTGTTCATGTCGACGGGCCAAGTCGCCCCCTCAATGCTATGTCGAGTGCTGAGGTCGAGTGCTATAATACATATACACTCCGTGGTCAATCCACACCAGCCCCCTTATTTACTAACTCGGATGACAGGTGTCGATGCCTATCAATCTAGAATTTACAGGTACAATGCGGGTTTTGCTTGCTCGAAATTTTTATTTGGAATACAAAAACCGTATTGTAACAGCAAATCCAGTATAGGCATCGACACCTGTCATCCGAGTTAGTAAATACGGGCTGGTGTATGTAACCATAATGTATCTATCTAACATGGAGATATATGTACTAAGTCTAACTAGGTATCTGCGTTATTTACCTATTTCTTCATTATAATAATCTACCATTTTGTTTGACGTAGTAATTTGAGAGTCGTGTGTATTTTATGGTGTTCATATTATCCACAGAACAGTGAACGTGACTGTCGCTTCCTTGCTCTGTGATATTATCCAATCATCTCGTATTGATATACTTAGTGTAAAAATTGCTTTAGAAGACCAAAGAAATTGTATTCTTTTACGAAAACGACAACCTCCTCTGATCCTACTTTCCTTGTTGTATGCACAGTCAATGTTCGTCACGGTGATCACTTATCATCAGGTGATCCAATGACTCGCTTTCTGTCCTATTTCATATTTAAAAAAAAAAACATAGTCTTAGGGGACTGCAGATAGAAAAAATCTGACACTAGTGTTGGCCACTTACACATACGAAAAACAAACAAACTACTATCATAGGTTCGTATTAAGTCTAACTAGGTATCTGCGTTATTTACCTATTTCTTCATTATAATAACCTACCATTTTGTTTGACGTAGTAATTTGAGAGTCGTGGGTATTTCATGGTGTTCATATTATCCACAGAACAATGAACGTGACTGTCGCTTCCTTGCTCTGTGATATTATCCAATCATCTCGTATTGATATACTTAGTGTAAAAATAGCTTTAGAAGACCAAATAGTATTCTTTTACGGAAACGACAACCTCCTCTGATCTATAGGTACTTTCTCAATGTTACATCGTCACGGTGATCACTTACTATCAGGTGCTATCAGGTGATCCAATGGCTCGCTTTAAGTCAAAAACAATGTTTTTATTCAAAATTGGATAAGTACATATCTCTTTTTTAACGTCATATTTTTCTTTTTACTTTTTTAATATGCAACATCAAATAACTACTAGCGTTTCGAAACGAACACTGGATACGTCAAAAGAAACTCAATACAGACAGAGAAGTGAAAACAAAGTCACTTGTTTTTCACCCAAAAAGTACAAAGGTAACGATGACGCAGGTTCCATGATTTTTGGTTACCCAAAAAGTGCTCAACGCGCCTAAAGAAGTTATTTAAACATAGAAGCATACTAAATAAAAAAAATACATTACAACAGATTACAACAATAATTTAATATATACATAGAGACATACTAAATAAAAAAAAATACATTACAACAATAATTTATGAAAGTGCTAAGGCAATTATTTTAATCAGATAGTATCAGATTTTTACAAAAACCTTTCTCGGTAAATGTAGTTTCATGGCCGTCCACATGTTCGTACATTGCTGCATTCGATGGAAAATTTTCAAGACCTTTTGTGAAGTAAACAGCAACGTACAATGAATCGCTGCTAAGATAGCCGTAAACTAATCTGCTGAAATAAACTTAAAAGCAAAAACTCATCCTCTGTTCTGTTCCCCTTAGGGTTGGATTTTTCGTTCCAATTTTATATGGGGTTTACCACTTCGGGGTAAGGTATACTTACTCCGAAGTGGTCCCATATAAATTTCCCTTTCCAAAAAAAAAATAATTATCAAAACCGGACTACTCTGTTAAAAGTAATGCGTGGTTGTTTGAACCTCCTCCGTTTTTTCGTCGGTTGATAAAAATTATGAAAGTGCTAAGGCAATTATTTTAATCAGATAGTATCTCAGATCAGATTTTTACAAAAACCTTTCCCGGTAAATGTAGTGTCATGGCCGTCCACATGTTCGTACATTGCTGCATTCGATGGAAAATTTCAAGATCTTTTTTCGAAGTAAACAGCAACGTACAATGAATCGCTGCTAAGATGGCCGTAAATTAAACTGCTGAGATAAACTGAAAAGCAAAAACTCATCCTCTGTTCTGTTCCCCTTAGGGTTAGATGTTTCGTTCCAAATTTACACGGGTTTTACCACTTCGGGGTAAGGTATACTTACTCCGAAGTGGTCCCATATAAATTTCCCTTTCCAATAAAAAATAATTATCAAAATCGGACTATTAAAAGTAATGCGAGGTTGTTTGAACCTCCTCCGTTTTTTCGTCGGTTGATTTAAAAAAACTGACCATATGCCTACAAGATAGTGTTGCCATTCTAATGTAAACTACTATTTTCGTAAATATTTTCTACTACTATCATAATCGTCAAATAACGAGGAGCCCGATGGTCCAGTGGGTGTGAGCTCTATGAGCGCTTACGTATGTTAAGCAACCCCTGGTGCAGTCCCTACTTGGATGGGTGACCGCAAGTGGCATAAAAATATCTCGAGCTCCTCCGTGCTTCGGAAGGCACGTTAAGCCGTTGGTCCCGGCTGTCATCGTTGATGGCAGTCATTAAGCTATGTCAGATGCCTTAAGGCATCTTAAAAAATCTGACACCAGTGTTGGCCACTTACACATACGAAAAACAAACAAACTACTATCATAGGTTCGTATTAAAGTAAGTATTTGCTGACTTTGACAACAGTGTACAAAGATTTGAAGGTCACGTCAATATCCACTACGGTTGAATAAAAATAGTCAACCATTCGAAAGCCGTAATGGATGTTGACCATCAAAACACACACACACCGTAGTTGTCAAAAATTAGCAAATACGCCTGCTGGTTCTGTCTAACTGTAATTGATAAAGACGTTTTATTAATTATATCTGTCCTCATGATCAGCTCACTGTTGGACACAGGCACCTTCCACGCTGGTCTGGCAGAAAAGATAAAACGTAGAATGTACCAGCTGCTTCTCTTCCCGCGCAGATCGTAAAAGCTGATCGAGGGAATGGGCGAATATCTGAAGAATCATGTCAATAGGCGAAGCGGCTAGCAACCCAATACTATTTTGATTCCGTTGGCCACCTACACGCCCACCAACATGCTAATCGTAGCCTTTAGGCTTAATGAACCTAGGCTCTGTCTACCCCATAAGGGAAAAAGACGTGATAGTATTATAATCTGTATTTTTGCTTATTTCAGATGCGTGTTTGAGTCAGCGAGGTCCACAACCGGGTGTTATATTTCTATTCGACATGCGCGGAGTCAAACTGGGCCATCTGGCGCGGTGTGGCCTATCGTAAGTATATTTTTAAACAATTATCATCATTAGGTCTTTTTTTTTATCTCTACTGCAGGAGCATTACCTTTGGATTCGACCTACACTCTCCCACGCTGGTCAGACGGGTGCGAAAAGTCTCTTTGATATTTATAAGCTTTGTTTAGCTTGCGTTTCCTAAAGCTGGGCATTGACGATCAGTTTTGCGCCCGGCGCCGGCGGTGGTTGATTGTTGGATTTATTTGTTTTTAAAAAGGCTGCATCAGTATCATCTGGACGTACCGTAACGTCAGAATTCATTGAAAAATATAAAAATTCTGAATGTTTGTTTTTAAGCCATTCTTTCATACTTGACTCTTTCTTGTTTTTCGATGAGTATATAGCAATAAACAGTAGCCGCAGTAAGAATTAACGTTTCCTCTTCGGAGTCAGAATCTATTTTTTTCTGTTTCGACATAAATTGGTAGTACGCCTCACAGCCCGGCTAAAAGAAAACTGAAGAGCCGGAGCAACGCCAGTGAATGGGGAAATTTAGTTAGCCTTAAACAATTTGGAGTGACGCCACAGTTTTATGTCTAAACTGACGCGCAAAACTGATCGTCAATGCCCAGCTTAAGACGCCATCTACGATATCCACGAGAAGACTTGGAGCGGTCCCGTTCTACTTTGCCGGTAACCACACGTCACCAAATATATCATCAAATAAATAAAACCGATACCCGATTTGGTAGCGATCTTCCCTGGGCAATATGGAAGTTGCTGAACCGACTCCAGGCTGGTGTGAGGAGATGCCAGGAAAACCAGGTTAGGTGGGGTACCGGCAACAGCATTTGCAACTGTGGCGTTGTCCAGTCAATGCGCCATCTTTTAACGTGCCCTAAATGCCCCACTCACTGCATACAAAAGGATCTGGAGAAGGCAATAGACCAGGCAGTGGCAGTGGCTGCGTACTGGGCAAAACAAAACGACTCGGAAAAAAGAAGAAGAAAACAAAATTTCATCTGACTGTTCAGGAACAGAATAGGCGTAAGGTTTTGGGCGTTGATAGGTATTTCTTTCATAGAATTTACTCATCACAGACGACACTATAATAAGTAATATATTATTGTGACTTGCATGATCCATTTATTTATTTGTTTCCGTTGATGGTTAAATGAAAATGTTGCATCCATTTTGGTCTTTCAAAACTTTAAACGTCACCAAACAAATAAATAAATAAATATAGGTTTAGTTCTTATTCTAGATTTGGTCAAAGACAATATAATATAATATATTATATTGTCTTTGATTTGGTCTAGGTTTTTGACATCCGAAGATTTTTTTTATCAAGCATATTAACACCGTCTAATTGGATAAATTAATTAAAATTTTACACATCATTTTAGGAAGCAAAAGAGATCCTTAGTATATGGGGGGCTAAAAAGCTGCTTATTTTCATGATTTTATTTATTGTTTACCGACCAGCCCGAAAAATGGTGTACCTACTCAATCTATTTTAATTTAACTTAACTTTGATTTTAAAACATACAAAAAGTAAATAATTTTAGCTGTGAATAAAATAAATATTATATATATACATATAGTAATTTAGTAACCATGACTGTCGTGTCGTAATATTTTTATAATGTCACATGAAATCCGCAATATCCTGGGCAGTTAAATGGTTTAACACTCTGCGTAATTAATGCCGCTCTCACGTATAATATATACCTATAATAAAGCCATTAACACATGTGTGTGTAGTATTTAATTTTATATTTTATTATATTGTAAATGTTTTGCCTAGTTTTACATATTTTAATCTATTGTCTAACAACATTAACTGTACCTAACTATCTGAATGTTTTCTATACACATTATATTCTAACTTCACTAATATTATATAAGTTAATATTTTAATAATCACCCCAAATAAAAATAAAGAAATGCAACGAATACAACTTTGGCATGGTATAATTGTCAAGTCGGATATTCGGCTTGATATCCCAAAATCCGGTTACCGAATATCCGTTTCGCAATTGTACATTTTTGGTTTATTTATGTTGAATGACATAAAGTTATTGATCCGGCTGTCTGGATTCTGATGGTCGGTACCGGATACGAATATCCTTTTGGAAACCAAATTAATGTTTAGTATTTACATAGATATAATGTATATTAATGGGTTTATTTAAAATCTGTAGGTATGTAATAAACCGGATAGTGACCGAATATTCGTTGCATCTCTACATTTTCACACATTGTATGGTTGTGCGTTTGTTGTTGTCGATAGTATACACGTTTATGTTTTATAGCTTTCAAAAGGAGAAGCAAAGGTAAAATATATGAAATATTATTGTCACTATTCATACAATGTGCTGTCTGCTTTTTTGTTTGTCTTGATTTATTTCTTTTTTTTTCCAATATTCATATATTCTCTGCTGCTTGCTAACAAAATTAGTAAAGAGTTTTTCATTTTCTTGAACCGGCATATCATTTGAGGGAGGTGCTAAATCTTTATTAAATGTGGAGAAGGTTGTTAACCCTCTTCCACATGATTTTGAACAAAAATAACAATAAAACAATACGTCGCAACGTGAAGTTATTGTACTTAAGTCGACAAAAAATCGAGTCACGTTAATAAAAATTGTCTTATACATTTTTTGTATCTCTTATCTGAGCTTGTTCCCTGTTGCATCCTAAGGTCGCGCTCTATATCACTGCCGCTTCATAGTTGTCATGTTCTACACAGTATATTTTTTACTATTAGCACTATTCCCTCGTTATAATTTCTTTCTTCTTAGAGTTTGATTTCATGTATACAACATATTTGTCCCTATATATTTATTATATGCTCTTAAGAGTCCCACGTAAAGCCGAAATGCCATACAAACGTAGTTTGGTTTTAGTTTTACAACAGTTAAGCCAATCTCAACCAAATTTCGCACATACGACCGGATAAGGCATATTGATGTTTATAATCAGATTTCAATTTTAAAAACAATACCCATACAAAATTACAGCGAGTAGAAGTTTCGTATCAAAAACTTCTACTCGCTGTAATTTTGTATAGGTCGTATGTACGAAATTTGGTTGAGATTGGCGTAACTGTTGTAAAACTAAAACCAAACTACGTTTGTATGGGATTTCGCATTTACGTGGGACTCTTAATTAGTTTGAAGTATATATGTTAATGTATAAAGATTGTACGATACGATCGACCGCTAACGGCTACGTTAACTCAATTGCTCGTTAATTATTAACTACTGAGCATGCAGTAACCTTTCTCAGATTAGATACATGTTGGGAGTTTTCCTTGTCTTTGTATAGAGGTTTAAGAAAAACGCCGCCTAAATGCTCGTTTGTGTGCATGTTTTTATTCGTTTTATAATGGTTCTCGACTGCTTCTTATCGGGTTAATGGGTCAAAATGCGTCATAATTTTTGTAGCATGTATCAAGGAAGGTTATATTATTGAGCAAATGTATGTACTAACTTGTGTCTATATCTTTGGCACACTATGTAGCTTATAACTGGTTGAAAGTCTATAGGCCTACCTAATGAGGTTTTCATAGGTTATGCAAGTAATAGTTATTTATTCTCTTGGATAGGCATGTAACATCCTCGAATGAAATGATGACATTGTCACTGTGCACTGCACAACCACACACACACTTGGTTGTGCACTGCACAAACGAGATAAACTTATCAAAATTTATTTAAGTAGGCTACGCTTCAAGACTATTTTTCAAATACAAGTTATCATCATATGTAATAGTAGTGTTTACCAAATTTATTTTTAATATTATGGTTATCAGGTCGAAATAGTGTTGCGTCATATCCTTCAAAGTTCTTAAATGATTTTTCCTTTAGAAGCATTAAATATCTGAGTAAATAAAGTAAATTTTAACTTGGAACTATAATGAAAAAAGTAAATTTATTTTCATTATCGTTATTCTCGTGAGTATAGACTTTTGCAATCTCCGCATTATTATTTATACAGGCCCCTTATTGTTTCGTCTGATGAACATCACTTGATATTGAATTTATTACTTGACCAAGTTATCATACTGTCTCCTCTGGATGCCCTTGTCCCTAGTTGCGTCACGTCGTGGCTCAACGAGTTCGCTGGTATTTATGTTAATGGCTAATCTTTAGCTAAGTAAACGCGATAATACGCCTCTGTATTATATTAATAGAAGGGAATAAGGGGAGAGAAAATGGGAATTGTAAGAGGATTAATGCATAAATCAAAAATAAAGAAGTAAATGATTACAGAGGTATTTTCAAAATAGTAGTAATTTCTACAGGCCGAGACAATGGGTGTACTTCTAAAGAATTATGTCAATGCGATGCAGGTAGCAACCCCTCACAATGTCGATAATATATTCCACTTATAATTAAAAAAAAAAACACCTAAACGCATTTTGGCTTTGTGGCCTTTTGATCCTATGGTCATAGGTTATGTCTACCCCGTAAAGGATAAAGACGTGATAAATGTAATTATCTTTAAGACCAAGTTCGGTCCGAGTCTCTAAAAGATAATCCTGAATATACATGTCGTAAAAACGAATAACATCTACATTATTTAAAAAATTATAACTTGATTATCTAATGAACGTTAACATAATTTATGATTAAGTTCACCTTGATTCTTAGATTGTTTATTCATATTTTAATTAAAGTACTTATTATTTTCATTCATTAAGTTCCACAAAAATTACAAAAGTCGCAATGGCTCAAATTATGATGTCAAAACTGACTTGCCTATATTCATATACTCGTATCAATACTAGCTTTTGGTAAACGTTTCATTTCTTTTTTTTATAAAGCTACATCCTTCTCTTAACCCCTGACACTCTCTCTCTTCTGAGCGAGCCGCTGCCTTCGCCCCAACCATCTAATTTTATTCATCGATTCATAAAACTACGGATACACATGCTACTTTTGAACATGCTTATAAGCATGCTGCTAATGCACACACGTGCTTAAAATAAGCATGTTTGTTTACGATAAACTCAATGAATATCCTTTCCTATATTCCCACGCCTCATATAGCATGCTCAAAAATCGAACCGCGATCTATTCTTGAGAATGCTTATTTTTACCCATCGCTGTTTACATGGTGCTACTCGTAGCACGTGCGTAGTCATCGTCAATTGGCTTATCGATATCATTGCGTCAAAAGAAACAAAGGCAGTAGATATTTATTTGATTTGCCGTTGTCACCTTCAGAAAAACCTATCCATAACCAAAATTTCCATATAAAAAAATATAAATCCCTTATTTCCAGGTCCATCCGTAAGTTCTTCCAATACCTCCAGGAGGCTCTCCCGCTGAAGATGAAGGCCATACACGTGATGAACACGGAGCCAATCGTGGACAAGCTCATGATGGTGTGCCGTCCATTCATGGAGAAGAAATTCTTCGACATGGTGAGAAATAGTACTTATTATCTTCAATATCATCAAAAAGTCTTCTTTAGTCTCCACTGCAGAAGCATGACCCTCTCTAAACTACCAGAGCCATATATTAGCAAGAGCAGTCAGAGGATTTCAGAGAAAAGAGTCGAATGGGTTGGAGAGGTTTCTTTGATGTTTTATAAGCTTTGTTTAGCTTGTGTTTCCTAAGTCACCTTCTACGACATCCACGGGAAGACTTGGAGTGGTCCTATTTTACTCTACCGGCAACCACACGGCGTACTGGTTTTACTTAATTCATCTGCATCCGTAAAATGTCCCTCTGCTGAGCAAAGTTCCACTGTATCCAGTTTCAATATTGAGGGTTTGTTTATAGTCATCTAGCTTGCATCCGCAGCTCCACTCGTGTTAATGGTTGCAATGTCAGGATTGAATAAAACAATGGATGTTTTGTCACCCCTGCTTGAAAAAGAAATCGAGTGTCGTATTGTTTAATGGATCAATAACCATTTTACCTTTTGATTATTTTTCACCTTTGCTGTCAGACGTGGAAAAATCATTGTTTTTGTTTATTGTTCCTGCATAATAATAATGGGTTTTACATGTAAATTATATTTTTGAATAAATAATATGTCAATAATTGATTTGTTATTCTAATTGTTGTTAGTTGAACTTCATCGACCCTAGGGTCGATTGAAGGTAGGTATTAGATATGTTATTGGACATTAGCTTACATGCAATACTCACTCAATTTATAGAGACCACGAACATTGTTTTAATTGCAAAATCGATTAAGCGCTGGAGAAATTTTAAAGTAATAACCACGTAGAAAAGAATATTTTCAACATCTATTATACCATCAAAAATCAATTTTCCAGATAAAATTCCACGCAAAAGATGAAGACTTGGAGAAGTTCTACGAAACGGCTATACCTCGGTCGTCTCTACCCCCAGACTACGGTGGCACGCTTCCCGACACGCAGACATTGCATGGAAAATGCATGCAAACTCTACAATCTATGGTTCCGTATTTCCAATACGAAGAGGCGCAAAGAATGGCTGCATTGCCGGACAAGAAACGGGATAAAATGGAAAAGGCATTTAAGAATTTAGACATAGATTAAGTGTAGGAGAAACCGGGGGTCCTTGCATTTGTGTGAGTGTTGACATTTTTTATTTTATTTCAGATGGATTAAGATAAGATTGAAAATCGTAGATACAATTTTAACGACACCGTTTCTTCTGAAATAAAAAGCCTTTACAATCCTCTTAGTGTGGAGGAATTTTAGAGGCTTTATTTATTTAAAAACCCAGTCATATACACACTGACATACAGCACTGACAGGAGTTAGCCCCAAACGCAATACGTTATGCTTCCTCTACACAATCATAGATTATGGGCTGTCAGTGCGACGGTTTACTATACATTTCAGCGTTGGATAGTAGACTCAACAGCTTTGGTGAGTTAATCAGCAATGTACACTAAGAGATCATAAGTGCAGTCATAGCTCAATGTTTATATTGCCGTACAGTGCCGACCGTCCCTCTTTGTGTGAGTGGGCTCCATAATACACACTTACAAAAGATATACCTTAGTGACTAATCACGCACACATTGTTGTCAAATAATGCAAATAAAAATCAACCTTGATTCAAAAGATATATGGCTCAATACGCAGTTGGCACAAGAATCCCTTATACAGGAATATTATATAGATATCCATAGTTTACTTAGTATAATATTGTGCACACTGATTTCTTATCAATCACGTAAACCGGAACAAATAAAAATCAACCTTAACTGAACGTATATAAGGTTTTACAACAGAATAATCGCAAGGCCTATATTGTAACTAACCTCACAGCGGCTGTTGTTTTGCTTTCGGACATGATTAGTCATATTCCTTATTTCGACGAATGAATCATAGATGCAGTGGCCTGTCGGAAGGTTTACACATTTAAACACCTTCTCCGAACATTTATGACCACGGTTCAAATCAGGCTATAAACTTTTATTATTGCGTTTTTTTATTATTGTTCGGTTTTTTTTATATATTTCAATATATTTTATGCCACGAAAAGCGTAGCACTATATTTTGAGTAGACAGGTAGTAAGGTAATATTATAAATATAAATATTTAAAAAAAAAAAACAAAAAAAATATCGAATGACATTTTATTTCAATGTTTGAAACCAATTGTTAAACATATATTTTCCTATCTATTTCATATGGTTAATTACAGCTTAAGTATTCGTTTTCGTGATGAAAAGAAATTGAAGCTATCTAACCACAGAAATATTACAATTGTTACTATCACGCGGCGGCACTAGAAATTTTTTAGTAGACTCATTAAAAAATATTAACTTAATATACACTATTTTTTACCTAATTTTACTTTACACAAAATATTTGATAGCAGTCTTAAACCTTTTCCTCAAGCAAGCGCCGCCGCATTGACCCAGCTATTTTTCATTACGCATTCATTATCATTTCGTAAACAGAATTGAAACTAATCCGCAACGATTTATATATTTTATCAATTTATATATTTTATATATTTTACTAACTTGATACAAAATGAATAATTAAAAAAAGGAAATGATTACACGGTTGGTAGTTATAACACTTTTAACAGTATGTGTTTAATATTTCGTATAACCACCGTTATTATCTATACATGCCTGTAGGCGTCTACGCATGGAGCCTACAAGATTTGCGCATATATCTGTCCCAGTAAAACTGTTCCAGACTTCCATGCAATGAGATACTAATTGTTCTGTATGTCTCTCATCCCTTGCTTTCCACCTTTGCACCATCAGGCCCCATAGATTTTCTATGGGGTTGAGATCAGGGGATCGCGCTGGCCACGGGATTACTTTCACCTCGGGATGTGAATTGAACCACTCACGCACAACACTCGCTCGGTGTATAGGGCAATTGTCTTGAACAAAATGTATTTGTCTCATTTCGTCGAAAGGATATACAATTCGCACACTAGGCAGCATCGTGTCATTTAGCACTTCGACGTAGTCCAAACTGGTAGCACGGGAAGTAATGCACACTAATTCACCAGGTCCTGCTGCACTCATCCAGCCCCACATATTTACTGATATTCGACCAGATGAAGTATTGGGAATTACATTTTGCTCTGTCCAACGTGTGTTATTTCTACGCCATAAGTGAAGTCTACCCTTCTGGTTAGACATAAATGATTTCTCATCCGTAAAAAACAGTACTCTCCCAATCAAAATCTATATATTCTCTTGCGAAACGTAGCCGTTCCTCTTTGTGGCGCATTGACAAATATGGCTTTCGTGCAGGTTTTCTATGATGCACACCATCTTCATGCAGTGCACGACGAACAGTTGGCAACGACACGTTAAATAACTCCGCGAAATGTCTGGTGGGCATGAAACCATTGCCTTCATATTCGTTTAACATCAGACGTCGCTGAGTTTCGCTGAGAAGCGACGGCCTTCCACACCGCTGACGACTAGCTAGGCTGCCCTCATCACCAAATCTCTGCACCCAACGTTTTACTGTCCTCCACTATAACAAAAGAAAACTAATTAAGTTTATTAGGAATAGATTGAAATTCGATATTTTTCTTATTGTAGGATGACTTTGGCATTCACACAGTAACACTATAATAAAATACTTATTATAACAAATTGAATTTAATTGCGGTGATTTCACTACTAAAATGTATAAATCAATATTGTTACATATATATAAATACAATAGGTATTACTCACACTTAATCCCGTCTCATTAGAAATTTGAGATATATTTTGACCACTATTATGCAAATCAATAATTTTTGCCTTTGTTTCCACATTAATGTTCGCTTGCATTTTTAAAGGTGTAATGTAAGGTAATCACAAGAAGCAGTTATAGTTAGAAAGCACGTCAACTTGTCGTCACAATTCAACTACAACGAATAAGAAACTTGATTGTCTCCCGTCTCATATGGCTTTTTTAATTCACCGTCAACTTACCATTTATGATTTATGGATCTGTGACCGTCAATTATTACTTTAGTTTAGAATAAGAAAACAAACTAGGAAAAAAATTCTATGGATAAAAACATGACATCGCCAACCAAGATTGGAACCTGCGTCCCCTCAGTCGCTATCTATGCATTAATTTCGAAGCGCTTAACCGCTAGACCAACTAGCTACTTGATGAGTTGACGAATTGATCGTTAATATTCCTTTAATACACTTTTGTGTGCATGTGTGCGTATTCCATCTTATTAACTTGTGAAACGACATCGTAAACGTAAGGTCGTAAGTACAATTTGTTCTTTATGCTAATGATTACGGAAACTATGACTGCACTTCTGATTCTTGACTGTACAGTAAATCGTCGCAATGATAGCCAAACATCAGTGATTGTCTAGAGGAAGCATCATCATCATCAACAGGTCTTTGGTTGTCTCCACTACAGGAGCACGACCCTCCAGAGCCATGTATTAGCCAGGGCAGTCAGAGGATTCGGCCTACACTCTCCACGCTGGCCAGACGCGTTGGAGAGGTCTCTTTGATGTTTATAGCTTTGTTTAGCTTTTGTTTCCTTAGTCGACTTCTACGACATTCACGGGGAGACTTGGAGTGGTCCTATTCTACTTCGCCGGGAATCACACGGCACGGCTAGAGGAAGCATTAGACACGAATAAGGATATCTCCATTATTGTCTAACTGCAGCGTTTCTTACGCTCTCTCAATCAGTAAAGCGTGATTGGGCTTTGATTTTTGGTGATACCGATGTAGATAGGCGCATAACTGTTCAGTCACATACAAGTATCATACAGTTTTCATTTCAGTAAAATTGGACGTCCGGACCAAGTCAGAAATCGAAAAAAAATTAATGAGCTTTTCCATAGTACTACATCGAATACCTACTGATCCAAAGCAGCTGACCGAAATTGATATTTTTTCACGATTTTAGGCTTTTTTACAGAACAAAAGTTTTTGTTTTCATGTTGAGAATGCGAATTCAAATTATTGCTAGCTAATTACCAAACAGATTGTATATGCGAGATCTCGAAGCTTGATAATATCTTAATCTCCTTAAATGAGCGGTGTCGTATAATTAAGCTACGATTTTAGCAAAAACCAGAATTTATGTTTCCCTTTAAATACAGGTTGTAATTTTGAGAGTGAGAGATATGTATAATATGACCAGGTCGTAATGTAAAAAATATATTGGAAGTAAAATCGACTCGTGCTTTATGACATGATCATGATATCAACCAAGTGTGAGGCAAGCTTTTTTAATTTAGGTATTATAATGACATACCCTTACAAAAAAGTTGAGTAAATTCTCACTTTTTTTTAGATACTTCTATAGGGCTTCTGTAGGATTCCTTTAGTTTTTAATATCATGACAAGTTTAAATAAGTAGTAGCTTCTTTGCTCACTTAGTTTTGATTATAAAAATAGGGAGATGTATGTAATATACATTACTTTAGGGACGGATGGGAAAATTCATTTTGAATTGATAATGTTTTATTGTTTTTTGAAATTACATAAGCTTATTCGTATTTTATGGTAGATTTAGTTTAAATTCACTGATCAACTAATATATTTGTTTAAATAATGGGTAAAGCACACGTGTTAGTTGATTGTTGATTATTTTTGTTTTCGTGGTGTATTCTTAAGTTGAATTTTTATGTTAATGAGTCTCAGATAATATGGTTACAATGCACGTAGGAGTTTGAGTAATTAGTTAATATATTTTGCATGAAAATGATATAAGTACCTAAGTTTATAAATTTATCTATTTATGTACGCTGTTTCCTTGCATAAGTATTTGTGATTATAATTCCTTTCAATTCAGAACCTATTTTTCAGAATTAATTTATAAGTTATATTATATACAATTTGTATGTAGTTCGCTTACGTCCATCGAAAATCTTACAAATTAATACTTGAAGAACTTACAACAATACACTAAGTACTCTACGTATTCTATGTACCTGAAATATTCCGTGCATAGTCTAGAGGTGAAAATAGATAGGGCAGAAATATCAAGCAATATCACGATCCTTATGCTGCACTCGTTAGGTTGAAATTGCTGTATATATTTATTTAGTATCCGTAGCTACATACGACAAAGTCAGAGTAAAATTTTTAAGCGTATTTTATATCGACTTTTGCAGGTGATCTGACTGATGATGACACTTAACAACAACTAGTGTAATACGAAACATTGTAGACATAATAAACTAAGCTTTTTTCATGCAATTACGTCCTTGTAATTTAAAGCTTTGCGCCTGCGGATCCGCTCGTGTTAGTCCGTTCAAAATACTTTTTCCTGGGATGAAGCTAAGAGTATATGTTCTCCGTATCCCAGACAACGCGTTTGCAAAATCTCATGGTTATAGGTGAGAGCGCAAAACTGTAACAAATGATAGACGGACAAACATACTTTTGCATTCATTATTTTAGTTAGGATATTTAGGAACAAAAGAAGCAAATAACATATTGCATTGATAAAGAAAAAAATAATAAAGCCGATTTTATCTTTAAGTCATTCACCTGTGAAGACTTTAAGCAGACTATCTTAATTACAAATTAGATAGGCGTGTCTTTTGTCAATGTAAAGGACATGACTCCGAAGGATCCAATGTCCTTTAGCGTAGTTACAGACTGTCTAGACACAGAACAATCTTGTGAGGGAAAGAATAATACAAACACATTAAAATTGTGCCTACGAATTTTTTTTTAAATACTTAACAACGGGTTAGTCACGTAAATAGTTAGCTTCTGGCCGACATGTTTCGACCTGATCCGGAGGTCTTCCTCAGGGTGAATGCGAATCGAGACGTGCGCATGATGTTGTCCCAATCCGCACTGATTCACATTCGCCCTGAGGAAGACTTCCGGATGAGGTTGAAACATGTTGGCCAGTAGCTGACCATTTACGTGAGTAACCCATTGTTACGTATTTTAATAATGCCTACGAACACTCAAAAATCACTACTAGTTCTAATAGGACGTCAAGGGCAAGCTTAAGAGTAAAAAAGTAAAATAGCTATCATTATATAAGTAAATTAGATGGAACTAAAATTCTACACATGATGGAACTAAAATTCTACACATTATCATCCAGGTTGCTATTTATTTATGGATATTAACTTAGGTTCTTTTTATCTTATGATTTATAATGCTGTAAAGTACGACAGGTACTTAATTTATGGAATAAAATGCAATTTAAATTTTGAATCACTAGAACTTAAATTATTGAACATAGATTTGCATGTACATTGTACATGTTCACTGTAGACATAAATAAAATAACACTGCACTGTATATGTACTTAAATATTATAAATATGTATTTAAATATTAGAAAAAAAAATGATAAATCATTGAGTAATTTGTGGCTTTGAGTCAATTACTATTAGCAGTTATCTATGTGATAAATATAGTTTAATAGAACAATGATATAAACAATTAACATCTAACAAAAAACGCTTTGTTTTGCAGAAAATATCAATATATCTGTGTGATACTATTGTAAATACATAGCAAATTATGTATACAAGCTAAAGCATATATTTTAAAAGTACTCGATGACAAAAACCATGACAAAATCAATTTGGTATTTTATGAAATAAGTAGTAAATGTTTTGAACATTAATTAACAGTATTATTCTATTTTATGAATGAAAAGTACAATTTATTTGCATAATAATAAAATGTAAATATTGTCTCGAACAAAACATTTTTGTCGTAAGTTTATGAAAAAATGTACCTATGACAAAGTTATGCTTCATATTATTATAATCTAATTTTGAATTTACAATACCTGATTGAAAGTTGTCAGTTTGTATAATCGATATGTTTTCAAATGTAAGGGCTCATATCAAAGTCGCAGACACATCAGCATGAACCGTCGACATATTCTTGTAAGTTTTATGGTGACATGATTCTATTTGATGAACTTATTAATTAAATTTGATATATCAAATAGTGTCATATCAAGTCCTGCGCGCCCGGTGAAAAGAAGGCAAAAGTCGCATACTCAGCCTGTCAGTTCATGCTCAAAAAAACGTATAAATGCACCTATGTGCTGTGAAATGGTATGATAATTACAGTAAAAAGATACTTTAAAAATTAATACTTAACATAACTCTGATGTAACCTTTATCACAGTAAGTAGCAAATAGCAGATTTGTGCATTTATACAATCTTACCTATTAAAAACCTGAATTACGGTAGCGCTCCCTGACACGCTTATTTGGTATGAACTGTGTTGAAAGGGCGTGTCTGTTAGCGCGCGAGTGATAGTCATATTCCCTTCTCTGTGCTTTCCGCCGACAAAAAAGTGGTCGACGGTCATCAGCGGTCGGCGGCTTTGGTGTGTAACAGCTCATATCAGGTATACGAAAGTTTTAAAAATGCTATGTTATTTAATGTTTTTATTATTATTTATAACTATTTAATAAATCCCCCATTTTATATAATAATTTGTATGTTAGTACCTGAGTAGAGCTCCAATGAGCTATGTCATTGAATTGTAATTGTTTGTCTTAAAGTAGGTATAGTTTAATATACAATGGTTTTGGAAGTGAGTCAATAAAAAAAATAGGACTTATTATGCATGGTCTATGTACCTTAAGTTATCACATTATTCTATGTTATCTGTACATCTCATTATTTCTATTAAAAATTATAATATATAAATTTTAAGAAAAGTTAACAAGAGATGCAAAGAATACTCGAAGTTCTGTAGAGATGCAACGGATATTCGGTCACTATTCGGTATTAGGCCAAGCCGGCACTCGTTTTAATGTTACACTTATAATACTTATAAACTTATATAGCGAAAGATCGAAAAGAGTGGAGCAATTAGGGGGGAGGCCTTTGCCCAGCAGTGGGACACAAAATCTACAGGCTAGGATAAGAAAAAAAAATACTATGGGACATGGGACACTGCGTTGTGCGTGTTTTGCAAAACTCATTAGTTGTTCGATTGTAGGCCGGATATTCGGTGTTCTAATTTCGGATATTCGGCCGATGATGAGGCCGAATATTATGTATCCGTGTCTTTTTTGTTAACCTGACAACTTCCATTGTTTATTAAAACCTGAATTGTAAAGTTATGTACTTATTGAGGTACTTATACTAACCAAGAACTGGTGATGGTCTTGTACTTAAGCATTTACATTATGTTAGCTAAGTTGTGAATTCCTAGGGTTCGTTTTGTGATAGTACCTGCTATTTTGTTGGTTTTAAAACCAATGTTGTGATCTAAATTTTAGCAATATATTTTTATTGAGCGTTGAATTAGTTATTTTATTTTTAACCTTAGTACCTTTTGCGTGTGTGGTGTGTTTATACCTATTTTGTGGATGAATTCAAAAGCTACTGAACCTATTTTATAAAATCTTCTATAGTGTCTACGTTATCAGAGAGTAAAATAAGCTATATTAAAAAAATTGGGATCCGGTAGTCTGGCCAACGAAAGCTGAATCCCGTCATTTTTTGAGTTGCAACACTGGTACAGATGACTTTGACATTACAGTTGTCAATTCCTGATTTTATATCACCCGTGTGTGTTTGATACTCGTAAACAAGGCTTTGAACAAAGAAGAAGGAAAAAGGGAAAAAATAAAGGAATCTAAAATAAATAAATTTACCCTAATATTTGTTATGAACCTAAAAGCATATTTTTTATATATTTTTGATCTTTCTGTACAAAAATTGTACGTATTGATGATTAGAGTACGCCTTGAAATCACATTTTTGATTGATGTAACGTTTTAGAATGTCTTCAATTATAAATAATTTGTAGTATTTATTGCTAACTCTTAAACAAACCTTCATAAATTCCAAAATCTTTACATTACTTCTTTCTTCTTCTTCTGTTTTATATTATTTCTTCCCCCGAAATTTCAGTGATTCTGCCAATGCCCAGTATAATGAGATACTAAGTATCGGTGTTGTACGGTAAAGTTTTTCCAAGTAGCATCAAAGATGGCGTATGTTCTTTGATGCCTCGTGGCAGCTTCTGGCGGCAAATCTATACGAGTCCATTTATCAGCCCACTTTAACTATTTCACAAATTGTTCATGAGCACGAGCATTTATAACACCAAACTACACAAAGACAAAGAATCATGGCGAAATTTGTACAAATTAAATTTAAAATAAAAGAGAAGCTGAAATATTTTTTATATGATTACTACAGCTCTAGTCAACAACTTGAATTAATCAGAATATTTTTTAAGGCGGGGATAAAAAGATATTTAATTATTTAAATACTATTTTATTATTTGGTATCCGAACGTTTATTAATAATTATTGAGGTAATATCCGCTGCAACTGACACAAACTGACATGTTGAATTATAGCAACAACGCGCAAGCAGGCATCCCGATTCGCTAAAATAAAAAAGTTAAACTGTCAACTAATAATTAATACAAACAAACAAACGCATTATTTCATACTTAATTATGATACAATTTTTTTGCTCCATCCATTGTTTACATTTTCTCATTGGCTTGTCGGTTGTGACAGACCTATATCAAACTGTCAGTTTGGCAACCATTGTAAACTTTTTTTAGGCAAAAGAAAATGGCAGTAGGGCTACTACTTTTAATGTAAAATAGTTTATATAAACGGGGGTTTAAAAATATTTCTTATATGTAGACATGTTACTACTACGGAAACCTCAATAATGCTATATAAAATAATCATCTCTTTTTTTATTTTTTTTTCTGTAAGTACATTCGATGTATGGGCGTTCGCCATGATTCTTTCATATTATAAAGTCCACTAAAATCAATTTGCAAAATTGTCTAAGGCAAACTTCAACTGTACCCCTTGACTTCCCACCACAAACTCTTTACATTACTTGTTTTGGGCAGTCATGTAATAAGTATCAAAACTATTTTGTCCTACCGTAGATAGTATTGCCCGCTCGTGAATTTTTAAATTTCTCGCGTTTTTTGAGGTTCAGCTTTTGTTGGCCAGACTATATCAAAAAATTGCCTATTTATTTACGTTTTTAAGGTCAGCGCTGCGAAAACGATTAAGGCGCTCTTATAGTAACTCTAGCGCCACCCAGCAATTAAATTCCTTAAATCATAAATCGTATCGAATTTTAAAAATCTAACAAGTACAAAACTACTAAATTACGTAAAGTATTTTTTGTTTATTGCAAATAATTTACTAGTGTCATATTTAAAGAGAAAAACAGGTTAACGCCAAAAGTGGCCACTTTTGGCGTTAACCTGTTTTTCTCTTATTTTATCAAATCAATATTAGTGAAAATGAAAGCAAAAATACTACAAGTAATTTACTAGTTTTGTACTTGTTAGATTTTTAAAATTCGGTATAATTTAAGATTAAAGAAATTAATTGCTGCGTGGCGCTAGTGTTACTATAAGAGCGCCTTAAGGCCTCAGTCATGCAATCACTAATATTATGCGTTCTTTTATGCGAGATAAATCCGAAAAACACGCGAACAATTCCGTGGGCAACAGCTAGTTTATTAATATTTGTAATGTAACTCGAAGAAAGAAAGCTACAAGTGAAATCAGTTGTTTAAAAAGCTACCACTCGGTATGACCAAATCGATAATCGTAGATTTTTTTTATGCTGGCAACCGGAATGATCTGTCATTATTTCGTAACCGTCGCTGAACACCTGCCTCCGGTTTTTTGTTTACTGTTTGATAAAACGAAAATTATGAATTAAAATTTTGATTTTGGTTCAAGAAGTGAATAAAAATAGTGAATATATTTATTCTGGAACAAGATAGTGTGTGATTTCCAATGTTTAAACATTTATTTTTGCATGTTTTTGGTAAGTTTCTTGTTGTGATTTCGATTCGGGTAAAACTTTATTTAGTTACTATTTTAAGTGTTATTAGAGCATTACTGTAGAATATAATTGTAAAATGTTTAGTTTTAGTCCAGTCTTGTTATCTGTTTAGTTACTATTACCGAGAAAAAAAATTAATACCCTGAAATTTTATGTACAAAAAGTTATTTTTAGAGAGTAATTTTTTCTAATATCTTTTTAGCTAGGTATCTTTAAATAAATAATTAACTAAAGAACTTTTAAATTATATATAATTTAAAAGTTCTTTTATTGCCTGATAACTTCTTCTTTTAATAATTTCATTTGTAAATTTCAGGATACTATGGACACCATTGACAACAACCAATTTGAAGTGATACCAAGCTCCAAAACTAAAAGGAAGATTGCTACACCCTGTTCCACCGCCTACCTCAACCCCGGCCTCGACTTGCTTGCCAATGACGACCCCATGTGCAACACGGCCATGGAAATAGTTCCCGTGAAAAAACGCAAACGCAGCAAAAGCTGTGAAATTGTTGCTTTTGAAAATTCTGCCTTAGACGTGGGAGTAAGTAAGGCAGCTGTCAATGAATTCCTTGTTAGAGAGCTCGAAAATGTATGTAAAAATGTCAAGAGTTACGATTTCTGTCAGATAGATACCAAAGAAAATGTCGCACCGAGAATGGAGAGTGACGAACCTATTTATGCCAACTTAACTGACTTGTCTAATGTAGCTGATAATAAAACAGAGAATTTAATAACCCCATACAGACATACAGATATTTTAAATTTACCTGGAAATATGTCGAAAAGTTCCATGACACAAGAAAGAAACATAGATTGTTCAAATTTACCTGAAAATATGTCGGATAATTCTATTGTACCATACAAAAACGCAAACCATTCAAATTTGCCTGAAAATATTCCAGTAAATTCTGTGCCACCATACAGAAATGAAGGTATGGATATTTTAAATTACAGAGATCCTCAAAACATGGATGTATCAGTATTCCAACCAGATGTAAGCGAAATAGAAATGGATTCTGGTATATCAGTGTTGGAACAGAAATCTGTAAACACTTTCAGCCATATGGAAACCCAAAATGATTTGAATTCTTCAGTTAATACAACAAACATACAGACCAACGTTACAAACCAAATATTTATCAATAATACCAGTAACCTGAATTTAAGTTTTATTGATAGGTTAGCACTAGATTCACCAAACTTATCAAATCAGTCTCTATACTTAGATGATGATTTGAATGAAAGTAATATCATGGAAATCAAAACTATTACAATAATAACGAAAAAGAAAAGAATTCCCGAGAAAAAGAAAGTTACTAATCCATTCCTGGATCCAAATTTAAAAATGGAGGCTCCAATATCAGACTTGAATCCATTTCTTGATCAGCAAGTTAAAGAATTGGAATATACAGAAGAAATGCTAAACAAGCCACCAGAACTTCCAGCCCAACCCAATGATTTAATGCCTAGGAGACTATTTGCTTGCGATACCAACAGTACAATATCTACTGTAAATGAATCCCTGAATGTTGATCAACATGAGTATGAAAACATTGATAGTTACCGAGCAGAAAGCCCTATTTATGAGAATGTTAGTGCAGAATTTAACGAAGGAAATTATAATAAACAGAGCAAAATACTTGGCTTTGATGTATCTCAGTTCAGTGCTGTAGATATTATGAATTTAAACAAAAACAAACAAGGACCAAACTCTTCTAATGAATCCAATGAAAACAAAAAGCATTCAAAACATCATTTTTTTAAAGCTGGCAACAAATTGTCTAAAAGAGTATTTAAAACTTTGAAAAAGACTTTCAAAGGTGACAAAGTAGATCATAATGTTACATTGAATCCGTATGAAGTCCCAAGGAAGCCTTGTAAACAAAAATCGCCACAGAAAGAATCTGGTATCGAAAATCCTGCTTTGAACTTGGATAATTCAGATGAAATAGAAATAGAAGAGATTGATGAAGAAGATGATTTCGAACATCAATACGAAACAATCAAGACTATAAGGAATACAAGACTAAATATGAATGTCACTCCACTGAAAGAGAGAAATGTAGAAAATGCTGATATTTCTCACAACAAGACTAATACTCCTGGAAAGAAAGTTAGGTTTGACTCAACTTTGAATCAAGAGAAAGTAATTACTGGGAATAGTTTTGACTATGGTCTGCAAAGTCCGGGGTTTGATGCGAAAATTGATAAATATCATGATGAGCTGGAAAACTGTATCAATGAAAGGAAGATCTTGCAGCAGAATATGTAACATTTTTTTTTTTTTACCTAGCCTATTGATGTTATGTCCCACTGCTGGGCAAAGGCCTCCCCCTTATTTTTCCATTCACTTCTGTCTATTGCAATTTCTGCCCAACCATGCAAAAACTTGTCGAAATCATCTCTCCACCTCCTTCTTGGTCTTAACATTGTGTAACATTTAGTTATATTATTTATTTTTGATTAAGAATCAACCATCCTTATTGATGCTCACTGCGCAGTACGCACCCCGCCACCCCGCGCGCATCGCGCAGACCTAATATTCTGTACTGCGCTAAGACTCGCGCGATGTTTCAAGCCGCCATAAGGTTTAATTAGGCTTGTAACTACTTATATTTTTTATCACTAGCAATTATGAATGTGGCTATATAGGGTTAATTCATCTACATATAATTTTATTCAGGGTATGTTCAACAACATTCAGTTGTGAACAACAACTTATTTAAAATGTTAAGAGTTACCATAGTTTTTTCGTTGTATTTATGAATAAGTAAGTTTGTATTAAAAAATATAGAATCTCATCCAAATATTTGTTGGAGATTTGAAAGTATTTTTCCAATTGGGAAAAAGTTATTCATTCATGGACTACACAAATAAAACCATCGTGAATTAGTTTCTGCTAATATGGTTGATATAGTTTAGTTTTTTAAATGGTTTTAATTTTTACACCATAGTAATATAATTTTGAAACATACAAGTAGATAAGATATAATAATAAAATCCAAAGTTTACATCCAAAGTAACTTATATACTAAATTATAAAGTGTTACACTTTTTATTATTTTTTGTTCCTATTTATAGGTATTTTGTGAACATTTATATTGTTATAATGCATAATATACATAATTTTAGGCTGCTACTAAAATAACTAGACCATTTTTACGATCTAGCCAATTTTTGGATGTTTAATATTTATTACATTTAGTTTCTATAGTTTAGTTAAGTTAAGTAACAATTAGTTAAGTTTACATGGCTATGATTATTTGTCTAAATAATATTATAAATTTAAGAAAACATGAAATGCAAGATTTATTGCAAATAGTAACATTTTTTACTATTGTTGCTTTTATATTAATAATATTTATTAAATTATTTATTTAAGTCATATAATTTTAAACCCTGAGGTTAAGTTAATAAACTTTTGTGATAAGATATATTTTTTGTTTTTAATTCGTCTAAGTAACTTATCGCAAGTACAAAAAGTAATTGATATTATTGCTTACTCCCATGATCGACTATTAGATATCTACAGAAGAACTTCTTTCTTTATTTCCTCATTAGTGGGGCGTTTGCCAGTGGTGGCATGAATATACATCACCATATCATAATCAGGTCTTTTTTAGTCTCCACTACAGGAGTACGACCCTCTCTGTACTACCAGAGCCATATATTATAGCCAGAGTAGACAGAGGATTTGGTCTACACTCTCCAACCTGGCTAGACGGGTTGGAGAGGCCTCTTTGATGTTTTTTTTGTTTAGCTTGTGTTTCCTAAGTCGCCTTCTACGAAATTCACGGGAAGACTTGGAGTGGTTCTATTCTACTCGGCCGGGAGCCACATGGTACTGTAACAGGGAGATTTCATTAGGATATTTGAAACGTTTTTGATGTGTGCTTCTTTATGAACACAACACGTTGTTTTGACACAGAAGTTGTCTTCCGTACGAGGACAGATTGTAGATGCGAACATATTTATAATTGAAAAGTAAATAAAAAAACCGGCCAAGTGTGAGTCAAACTCGCGCAATGAGGGTTCCGTACAATATGCTTCGTGAACACACACACAATGTGCAAAAATGTTTTATTCAATTAACGAGCGCTATCTAGTGGTATTTTAGAGAACTATTTCCCTAGGTGAACTTATTATAGTGAGTTTACCACTTTATTTACAACTGATAGAATTCTTATTATTTTTCCTGTAATCTTCAAGCAATGAATTATATATTGTAATTTTTTCGAAATTTTAGGCCCAGTAGTTTCGGAGATCAGGGGAATGGTCAAATTTTGCCTTTCGTGAATAAAATCAAAAGAATTGATTTTTCCCGAACAAAAAAATATTTTTGAGATCCTCATAACAAGCCCTTTCATTTGATATATATATCACGGTAAGGTTTGCAAAACGTTTATTTTATATTTTCTATTTGGACCCCCTAAACTGATACCTATTTTAAAAAAAATATATTTACTTTGCACATCCGTGCTTGGGTCATAGGTTACCATCTTACCAAATTTCATTTAATTTGGTTCAGTAGATTCGGAGAAAATCGACTGTGAGAGACGGACGGACGGACAGACGACGCACGAGTGATCCTATAAGGGTTCCGTTTTTCATTTTTTTTACGGAACCCTAATAACATAGATTCAGTGTTATATTCCTTTTAGCACTAAGTCCTACTCACCCGTTACAGTACTCTGCCGTGAACCAAAAGTATTAGTGGTATACTTTTATGTTGCCCACTGTACATTAAAGTGTTTGTGCATCCTCATTGATTCACAATTATCAAAACGGAAATGGCCGTTCAGACCAAAATAGCCGAGATACTACGCAAATGCCTAGCCTATTAGCCCACGAACCCACGTGGGCTATTATCCAATAAATGCAGTTTGCACAATTGCAGCCAAGGTCGGTGCATTGTGCTCGTATTGAAATGAACTGAGTATCGTGAGAACGGGTTTTGGTTTATTTGGATACTAGCTGTTGCCCGCGGCTTCGCCCATGAGATATATAGCCTATGTCCTTCTCAGTACCCTAACCTATGTGCATGCAAAATTTCATGATGATCGGTTCCGTAGGTTCGGCGTGAAAGCGTAACAAACAAACAAATAAACTCACTTTCGCATTTATAATATTATTAGTTGGGATAGTTGGGATTGGGACTAGATGTTACCCGCGGCTTCGCCCACGTGATATACAGCCTATGTCCCCTTCTCAGTACCCTAACCTATGGGTCTGTAAAATTTCATAATTATCGGTTCAGTAGATAGGGCGTGAAAATGTAACAAACAAACTCAATTTCGCGTTTATAATATTAGTTGAGATGGGATTGGTGATGGCAGGCGCGACAAAGTTTATCTACTATCGCCATCTTGTTTTTCGGTATACTGAAGAGCGAGAAATAGATAGTTTATCGCGCGATATAAACGGCGTCGCGTGAGCCATGCCACGGGGGCAGGGGCGCCGGTTAATCCAATAAAATAAGCTGAAGAGTTTATTTTTTTGTTTGGTTGAACGCGCTAATCTCAGGAACTACCAACAGGTCCGATTTAAAAAATTATTTTAATTTCACCAATAAGAAATACGTTATCCCTGAGTGCCATAGTCTCTGGTAGTACAGAGAGGGTCATGCTCCAGCAGTGGAGACTAAAAAACCTGATGACGATGTTGAAGTCTAGTTAGTATGTATCATGACAACGTCAAAGATGATACCAACATAATCCCCATTGAAAGGTGAATAGGTATTATAGCCAGGGCCGTCTTAAGTCTATTGGTGGCCCTGGGCACATTAGAATAATAGGGGAATATAATCTTACCTCGAGAGACGAAATTTTTTTTTAAAAATCTATGCTTAACTCGATTATATATAAAAAAAACAAAAAAAAGTATTGTATGAAAACGAAATCAAGTATTTTGCTCATATTTGTATTGAGTTTCTTTTTTATAAGTATTTTGTTCTTTATAAATTAAATCGGTTAGATTCCAACGAGCGTAGAAGGTCTGCGCACGGAAAGTATGTCTTATGTATATATGTAACCTAATATTTAATCAATTTAATATTAGGGTATGTTTTTTCGAAAAAAAAGTACCTTTTTCGTTCATAAATATCGGTTACTGTTATGTGTGTATGTTGATGTAGCAGTAACTGGGGCCCTTATCGATTGCGGGGCCCTGGGCACGTGCCCAGAGTGCCCAGGTAAGAGGGCCTGATTACAGCTAAGAACTGTATTAACTTGTGTGAACTATTGTTGTAGGTAAGTACTTTAATCATTTGTAAATCCCAACTAATGTTATAAATGCGAAAGTGAGTTTGTTTGTTTGTTACGCTTTCACGTTCTACCTACTGAACCCCGATCATCATGAAATTTGGCATACAAATAGATTAGGGTACTGAGAAGGACATAGGCTATATATCACGCGGGTAACAGCTAGTCACTGAATAAAGAGTTTTCTATTCTAAGACAAAAATAGCAATGGTACGCAGGTATGTACTTCGTTCCATTATCCAATAACTGCAGTTTGCACAATTGCAGCCAAGGTCGATGCATTGCGCTCGATTTGAAATTAACTGAGCACCTGCTCTGGTTTAGGTAGACTTTTGTGGATGATTCTGGTTTTCAACCGACAAAAAAAGCGGACGAACGGCTCTCAAGTCGACGTGCAAATTGAACGGCTCAAAATTTTAGAACGAAAATGTCAAGAGAAACATTGAGTTTTCAGCACTGTTCCTGTAGGAAAAGTTGATTCAAAGATTCAAAACGTTTATTCAGAAAATAGGCCCTTGCAGGCACTTTTACACGTCAACTCACATTTAAAATTATCTTATTAAGTATTATGCATTTACTCATTATTGTTCAAAAGCTACAGACTACTAGCATTTCCGAACCGACCACTGCAGAGAAGAAATGCCGAAAGAAACTCTTTTCAACAGTATAGGTCGCCTACTCGCCTGAAGGGCTTTGTATGATTAATGATTATATTATATTTCTTTCTTTTCTACTTTTCTTTTTTTTTCATCTGTTTTAATTTTACAATATCATTACATTATACATTCATTATTTTTGGAACATGTCTATGTTTACGATCGAGTGAGCAAATCACAAAAACAACAGAACATGAAGTAGTCTCAAAGAGGCCGACCAGACCAGACCAGTCCCCACTGGCAGCACCCGTTCACGAGTTGTTCATATCGACGGGTTCAATCACCTTCAAGGGTCCAAAACGATCAAAATTTCTCCATGAATATTTTTTTATGTATGACCACGCAGTCTTTCGACTAGGTAGTTCAATTTTAAAAATTCTTTTTTATTGGATAGGCTAAGGCCCCGAAGTTGGTCTCATATAAATTTGGAAAAATAATAAGAGTAGGAAAACATGATTGATGATTGATTTTTGCTTAGTTGATTTTGCCGGTTGGCTCTTTCATGCTGATCTAGGAAAAACCCTGCTTTTCTTCCTGGGTAAATAAAAGCCAGACGGGGGAATTTTAACCCGTATTCCGCCTGAATGCCATTAGGTTTAGTGGTCCTTAGTTTAGTCCCAGTAAGATATTGATGTCTTTCGGCTTTATCCCCACCTGAGATGCTTCGGAAGCCGGAGCCCGGAGCCGGGGGCCTGATTAAACTGTGTGATCAAAACGGAACCAACGCAGATGAAGTCGCAAAAATCAGCTATGCAGGGTGCTGTGCTGGCCTTCGTAGTAGGCAGGTAGGTGTAATAAATGCTTTAAGGCAGTGGCGGCTTTAAGGGGTTGCGAACCAGGCACACGCTCGGGGCCTCACGCTCTAGGCAAAGAATATACATGGCGAAATTTTGATCGTTCCGGACCATTAAAGGGGTGATTCAGCCTGTCAATATAAACAACTTTTCCTATGGGACAAATGCTGTAAACTCGAAAAAAATTTCGACATTCCTATACAAATTGCCCGGGCGGCTGAACACTTGTATGAAAATGTCGAAAAAAAATTTGAGTTTCCAGCATTGGTCCCATAGGAAAAATGGTTCATATCGACGGGCTGAATCACCCCTTTAAGGGTCCAGAACGATCAAAATTTCGCCATGTATACACTACGCTCTAGGCCAGTAGCTCCCGCTCGGAAGCTAGGCATCAGAGATAGGATTTTAACTTAGATATAAGATTCAATCTTCTCCAAAACCGAAAAGCATCTTAAAATGCTCTCTGAGCTGGTTCTTAAGAACCTTTTCTTGTGGACATTCTATGAAACAGGGTCTTGAAGGGGCCTTATATCCGCACTGAAAACGACTACAGTCATCATCAATATCAGGTCATTTTTATTCTCCACTGCAGGAGCACGACCCCCTTTGTACAACCTGAGCCATATATTAGCCAGAGCAGTCAGAGGATTTGGCCTATATTCTTCACGCTGACCAGACGGGTTGGAGAGGTCTCTTTGATGTTTATAAGCTTTGTTTAGCTTGTCATTCTTAAGTCGCCTTCTACGACATCCACGGGAAGATTTGGAGTGGTTTACCGGGCTTGCTATCCAGATGTAAGATATTGGATATTTACGTTCGCCAAAGAAGTGCCCATGCATAATAGTATCCTATCTAACCATTCTGATATCTATGTATCTAACACTATCTTATAGATCAGAAAATTACGTTGGGACGACGATATAATTGGCGAAATCTAGTAGGTACTTAAACGATCAAAAACAAATTGAACAGTGCTGTATAGTCAAATAAACATAAATATTCAATTTAGCAAACGCCAATCCTTAACAAGTATCTGGAAAACAATCATTCCTCATTACTGGTATCGATTTTTTATTAAACGTTTTTGTCTCAAGTAGCATACAGTAAGTAGCATAAGTATGCTTACAAGAATATTGTCGAGCTCCGTGGCGCAGCGGTCAACACGCTAGCCTGCGACACGGGGGTCCCGGGTTCGATCCCCGGTCAGGTCAAGACGGAAAAAGAACTTTTTTATATTGACCTGGGTCTTAAATGTTTATCTATATAAGTATATATTATAAAATATAGTATCGTTGAGTTAGTATCCTGCGACACAAGTTCACAACTTACTGTGGGGCTAGCTCAATTTGTGTGATATGTCCCCTATATATTTATATTTAAGGAATATTCCAAATCAAATGAAGAAAACATTTTATAATTGGTGAACCTATGCAGTATTTTTCCCCTTGAAAATAATTGTCTTAGAAACGATAAGTACTACATATCGCATAGAACCAAAAGCTGAAGGGGCCGGTAGTTAAGGCGATTGCCTAATGACCCAGAAGTCGTGGGTTCTAATCCTACTGGGAAGCAATGATGATTAGTGAAACGAAAGATGATTAGTGTTTCGGCAGGCATAATCTGTGGCGTCATCTATCGTTTGTATAAAACTATCTTAGGATTGGTTCTGGCTTGAGGCGGTCAGTCAGCAGTTGCTCTGTTTAGAAACCAGTACGTAAAATATAGATAAACATCCAAAACATCATGACTTGGCCGGGGATCGAACCCGGGACCTCTCGTGTCGCAGGCTGGCGTGTTAACCACTGCGTCACGGAGGTTGTCATTAGTCAATGTAATGGAACTCACGTAATGATGATGACATCATTGCTATGTCCAAATTCGTTGAGCATTTAGAAGTTATGGTGGAATTAAGAAATTCACTGTAAATGCATTAAGTCTGAATACAATACACTCCTTTTTTGGCAGTAGTGGCAAGTAGCACGCCTATTGTTTATGTAGTAGTAAAGTAAATAGACTACATAAACAATAGGCCTATTGTTTATGTAGTAGTAAAGTAAATAGACTACATAAACAATAGGCGTGCTCTATCAAAAGTGGACAAATAGGTCCACTGACGCATTTCGTACTTATTTACTACCCTAATGAGCGTTTCGCTAAATATAGAAAAACCTTGGTTTTCGGGCTTGTCTGTTTAGATTCGCTATTTTTTGATTGCAGGTATGTTTTTGGTAGCAACTACGAGTAGATTTGGCGTTTGTATTTGTCTAGTTTTGAACATACAAATTCTTCTGTTTTACATTATGGCTTCCACCGAAATTTCAGTGATTCTGCCAATGTCCAGTAAAATAAGATACCAAGTATCGGTGTTGTACGGTAAAGTTTTTCCAAGTAGCATCAAAGATGGCGTATGTTCTTTGATGCCTCGTGGGAGCTTCTGGCGGCAAATCTAAACGAGTCCATTTTTAGTCCACTTTAACTATTTCACAAATTGTTCATGAGCACGCGAGCATTTATAACACCACACTACACCAATTTCATATTATAACGTCCACTAAAATCAATTTGCAAAAATGTCTAAGGCAAACTTCAACTGTACCCCTTGACTTCCCACCAGAAAACCCAAACATAAAATTATCCTTTTCCTTTAGTGACTGAGATGTCATCAAATGAAATGTCATTGTACCCCACAGAGTGGAAATGTGACTATCTTCTTTCTATTCATCTATTCTTTCTAATCTTTTGGTTGACATATAACTTTTCTTAAATGTATATGCCTTATAGCGTAGTGTGGTGCGGTTTTGATAATGGATAGATTCGTAGCGTTTCGTAGCAGTCTTGTGTTGCTACGAAAAGCTACGAAATAAACCTAAGAAAATAGAAAGTGTAACATGATCATCGACACACCCTTAAAATGGGTGACTCAGCCCGTCAATATGAACAACTTTTGCTCTGGGACCAATGCTGGGAACTCAAAAAAATCGTCATTTTCATACAAAAGTGTTCAGTAGCCCGGGCAAATTGTAGGGAAAAGTAAAAAAAATCGCGTTCCCAGCATTGATCCCACAGCAAAAGTTGTTCATATTAACGGGCTGAGTCAACCCATTAAGGGTGTGTCGAGGATCATGTTACCCTCTGTATATAAGACGAGAATAAAATACAATCCTAATCCTAACTAATATTATAAATGCGAAAGTGAGTTTGTTTATTTGTTTGTTTGTTTGTTACGCTTTCACGCCGTATCTACTGAACCGATCATCATGAAATTTTGCATACACATAGGTTAGGGTACCGAGAAGGACATAGGCAATATATTACGCGGGCGAAGCCGCGGGTAACAGCTAGTATGTTAATAAATTCCATTCCTGGCTGAGCCCCTTTAAGAGTCCCACGTAAATCTGCAATCCCATACAAACGTAGTTTCGTTTTAGTTTTACAACAGTTAAGCCAATCTCAACCTCTCATACATACGACCGGATAAGGCATATTGATGTTTATAATCAGATTTCAATTTTAAAAACAATACCTATACAAAATTACAGCGAGTACAAGTTTTCGATACGAAACTTCAATATCTATCATACCAACAAGTATTTCTTGGAATAGTTCAATAGGATCTCCAGTCAATATTACGTCAGTGTTATAATTAAATTGTTCTTATTTAGCTGAAACTATAAAGACATCTAGAAATGGCCATCTATTTCCTGAAATGTGCAGGTCATCTTGGCACTGAACCAAGGCTGTACATCATCCATATTTATTTTAGGCAGATTTTCCAACTAGGAATTTTCGAGTCTAATTTAGATTTATTGTGTTAAAAAAGCTACTGCCGGTGAGGGAAAACATCATGATCATCATTATCAATAAAGTCTGTAATTTTTTTTTGTGCCTAAATAAATAATAAATATATATAGGGACATATCACACAAATTGAGCTAGCCCAACAGTAAGTTGTGAACTTGTGTCGCAGGATACTAACTCAACGATACTATATTTTATGACATATACTTATATAGATAAACATCCAAGACCCGGGTCATTCTGAAAAAGATCGTTTTCCATCATGACCTGACCGGGGATCGAACCCGGGACCCCCGTGTCGCAGGCTGGCGTGTTATTTCTCCTGTTATTTCTCCTTTACTGTGACTTTTCCAACTATCGACTGTTTTCGTTCGAGAGGTGACAATGTATGATTGATACCCTATGTTCATGTGTATCAAACATTTCCATCATTATGTGTTGATTTGAGAGAAATATTCCGAGGCAAATATAACTTTGACTAAGTACTTCAGATTCCTACGGTTATGAGAAAGGAATTTCCGATAAACGTAATGATCGTCTTCTAAATATAAGTCTGGATCTGAGTTATCTGAAATAATAGTACATTTCTATTATAGTCGTTGGTTTATTATAAGCACTCGGCTTCGCCTCGTGCCCATAACGACTCGACTATAATATCCAGCTTACCGTACTTGTATCATACGACGATTTTTAAATCCATTTGCCATACCATAAACTAAAGCAAGATTGCAATTTAGCTAATAAGGAATTTATAAAAAATAGGATTTAAAGCAGTTTGTAAAAATACTTTAATAATAATCAGGTACATTTATTCAAATAAGTTTCAATTACCTATATATATATAGTGTGTTAAGTAATAACACGTACAGATTCAGCTTAGATTTAGATAGTATTTAAATAGTTTCAAATATATTTTGATTAAGTACATAGTGTAATAAGTAATAACCTAAATAATTCGTGTAATATTTACAAGAAATAAAAGGCTTTTTATTTTATTTATTTATTATACATTTATTCAGGTTTATCTTCTCCAAAAAAGTACATCGATAACCTTCTCTTTTTCGAAGTCGGTTGAAAAATCACATCTCACGAATCAGAAAAATGTTTTCATGCTGAACTTGAAACTCATTGCTCGGATTCTTTTTGACTTTTTTATACTAATTGCCCGGGCGGCTGAACACTTTAGTATGAAATAGTCGCAAATTTATAAGTTCTAGTTTAAGTTCCTATAGGAAAAGTTGTTCATATTGACGGGCTGAGTCACCCCTTTAATGTCGAGGGTCAATTTACTCGCTGTATATAAGTTGTTTAAATAAAACCACTTCTTAGACAATGCACTCTGTAATACTACGTAACACCATTGCATAGCGAAGCGCATAAACTCCCGTGACCTCTTTAGCAGGTCATTGACCGGTGACCTCGTGAAATGTAGTGCGGCTGAAGATGGCACATCGACATAGTATAAGTAGGTCAGAAGATTCGCGAAGGCAGTGTGGTAAAGCAGTATGGAGGAGCGCGCGAACAGTGGTTAAAATATCAATTGCCATTCGCACGTTTGCGAAATACAGACACATATATCACAACAATATTTTTAAATAATACATAAATTGATAAACAGGGTCAAATCACACAAGTAGTAAACTTGTGACAAACTCGTGTGTTGTAGCATACTTATAATACATTAATAGGTAGATAAACAGAGAAGACTCAGGCTAGTCTGAAAAAGTTCCATTTTATGATGTATTATGTTAGAAAAATACTAAAAAATCGATCATCATCATCATCATTTCGTGACCATGCACACCCTGGTGTCAGAGTTCTTCGGAATCGCCTCTCGGCCTCTGACGTGGTTTCTTTAACGACTACCAAATGGCAATCAGATGGCAATCAATTCTTATCAGACAATCAGGTGATTCATGCCTCCAATGTCCTAACCAAACTGGAAACAACTTAGTATGCTTCCCGTGGGAATCGAACCCATGACCCGGGTCAAGGCAAACGCCTTAACCACTGGACAACGGAGGCAGTTTTATCAACATAAACTTTGAGTTGTCCTCAACAATTTATATATTTTTAATTTATTTAACTTATTAATTTAGTGTTTAGTGTATTTATAGGTTAATGAAGGTTTATTACTTACGTAAAATTAAGTTTTTAAAGTGTACATAGTTGTTAATATTTGAAATAAAACCATTGTAAGTAGCGAAAAAGTAAGAAAGCGTACAGAAAATAAATAACAACAACAAATATACAAAACAGCACAAGCCATAATGAAAAGCTACTTACATTTAAATGAAATGGACTGGATTAGATTTAAAAAAAAAATTATGCTTGTTGTTTGATCCATCAAACAACCCTTGTTCAGAATAACTTGAAAAATCAAAAAATAGAATAAGTTATTTCTAAAAAATATAGCCTATGTGTCTCGGGATAAGACACACATTATAACCATACATATCAACACGCTAGCCTGCGACACGGGGGTCCCGGGTTCGATCCCCGGTCAGGTCAAGATGGAAAAAGATCTTTTTCATATTGTCTTGGATGTTTATCTATATAATTATGTATTATAAAATATAGTATCGTTGAGTTAGTATCCTGCGACACAAGTTAACAACTTACTGTGGGGCAAGCTCAATTTGTGTGATATGTCCCTATATATTTATTTATTTATTTATTTATACCTCACACATCCAATTTTGTTCAGTCTTACATAATAATTAAATAGACATTAAATATATCTTTGATTTATCGTGTTAAAAAAATAAAAACATACACGATCGAGCAAATAATACAAAAAATAGTACCTACAAAAAAGTCAAAATAATTTTTTCTCTTACCAATATTGCTGACAACATAAGAAAACATGCGGAGTTGACTTTCTGTTTTTAATTTCCTTGTAAAGATAGAATGTAGAGTGAGATTCGCAAATATGCGTTCACTCGGCCACATAGCGGACATGAGGACGCGTACGGGGCGATTAAATTAAAAAAATATTTTACGTTCTGTAAGATCTAGTTATGACCAAGTACAAACAAATTAACAAAATGAATAAAATGTTATGTCAACCGCTCTGGCTGGTACCTGGTTCAAAAGATATCCATTGCTATTCAGAGAGGAAATGCAGCCAGCATAATGGGTACCTTTTTCTCTTTTTTTTGTACAATTAAATACTTAACAAGATGCTTAAAAAAATTACAAAATATCAAGTCCGTCAGTCAGATAATAAAAAAAAGGTTGTGCTCAGAAACTATATATGTACCAGAAAGCTCCAACATGGCAGGAGTATGTATATTAATCACGCTGAAAAATATGTGAAATAAAATTTAAAAATATAAATTTAAGGGTTTATCCCAAACAAATAAACTACTTAACTCGTCAATTCCTAACGGTGGGGTGCCATTAGATAGGTCTTTCAAAAATATTATCGGTGGTTGAACACCATTTTTCCATTCGGAAGTCCATTTCTTTTTTTTTTTTTTTTTTTTTTTTTATGTCATAGGACGGCAAACGAGCAAGTGGGTCACCTGATGGGAAGTGATCACCGCTGCCCATGGACAACTGCAACACCAGAGGTGTCACAGGAGCGTTGCCGGCCTTTTATTTTTCTCTCCCCAGAGGGGAGAGGGAGATGGGCCTCCGGCTCTCTCACTCACCGAACGAAGCATAGCAGCGGTAAAGCTACTACTCAAACGTCGATTTTCTGTGAGAGTGTGGTACTTCCCCGGACGAGCCGGCCCATTCATGCTACTAGCAAAAGTGATTTTCGCCGGTAGCGAGGCTCTACCACAACTAATTTTAAATTTCAGAATATTATTCTAGTGTCAAAGTCCTAATTTTTGTCAAGTATCCCCATCTTTTGCAAGCTAAATGGTTGTTTATAGATACGTGAAAAAATTCAGAGCAGAAGCACATATAACAAAGTTACAAGGAAAACTATTACAGGTTATTAAGTAGTCATAGTTAAATGAACCTTTTTTATCTTATCTATCTTTTTATCTTATCTTTATCTTAAGGTTTACAAGTCCAAGAGTTAGGTATAGTCTTATAAATTATATAGACCAACTTATAAATTATGGGCAACTGCGGAACCCATAGAAGTAAGAATCGATTTTTAAAAACGACGGAAAACTATACTGCGCGTGGCCCGACACGCACTTCACATTTTTTTTTATCTTGTGGTCTTGGGCTCTGTCTATGAGGGATAAAAATAATATGTGCGTACTCTAAAAATTAAATATGTGTAAGTACTTAATTACTTAAATCCTAACTAATATTATAAATGCGAAAGTGAGTTTGTTTGTTTGTTTGTTACGCTTTCACGCTAAATCTACTGAACCGATCATCATGAAATTTTGCATACACATAGGTTAGGGTACTGAGAAGGACATAGGCTATATATCACGCGGGCGAAGCCGCGGGTAACAGCTAGTTAATTATTAATTACAAAAAATATGTTCCACCATCAAGTCTGTTTTTTAGTCCCCACTGCAGGAGCACGATACACATAGGTTAGGGTACTGAGAAGGACATAGGCTATATATCACGCGGGCGAAGCCGCGGGTAACAGCTAGTTAATTATTAATTACAAAAAATATGTTCCATCATCAAGTCTGTTTTTTAGTCCCCACTGCAGGAGCACGATACACATAGGTTAGGGTACTGAGAAGGACATAGGCTATATATCACGCGGGCGAAGCCGCGGGTAACAGCTAGTTAATTATTAATTACAAAAAATATGTTCCATCATCAAGTCTGTTTTTTAGTCCCCACTGCAGGAGCACGATACACATAGGTTAGGGTACTGAGAAGGACATAGGCTATATATCACGCGGGCGAAGCCGCGGGTAACAGCTAGTTAATTATTAATTACAAAAAATATGTTCCACCATCAAGTCTGTTTTTTAGTCTCCACTGCAGGAGCACGACCCTCTCTGTACTACCAGAGCCATATTTAGCCAGAGCAGTCAGAGGATTTAGCCAACACTGTCCATGCTGGCCAGACGGGTTGGAGAGGTCTCTTTGATATTTGTAAGCGCTGTTTAGCTTGGGTTTCTTAAGTCGCCTTCTGGGACATCCACGGGAAGACTTGGAGTGGTTCTTTTCTACACTGCCGGGAGCCACACGGCTGTTATTATAGAATTTAAATTGTGAAATAAAATTTGTTAAAATTACCGTGTTGACTACCTCTTCGGTAAATAAACTGCATTAAACAATGCAACTAGGTTAATTTGCTTTGTGCAGTAAGATTACAATGTCATATGTTTACAACATATTGTTTCATTGTAGAGAAGTTTAATCTTAGGGCGATGGCCTCGTTCATGTTTATGTTTAAACCATGAAATCTTGATAATGTTGCTAAGTGAAATTAAATAATAATTAAAGACCGACCGAAAAAGGGTAGTTATTCTGCAGAATCCACTTATTAAAATGGACGAATAGTAATAATTAATTATACAATTTGTTCATAAAATCCTGTCCGATCTTTTAAAGGGCTCCTATATTTTTTTTTTCACCGGTAATTATAAATTCGTCGTCGAGTCGTGTGGTTCCCGGCAGAGAGTCGTGTGGTTCCCTGCAGAGTAGAATAGGACTACTCCAAGTCTTCCCGTGGATGTCGTAGAAGGCGACTAAGGAAACACAAGCTAATAAACATCAAAGAGCTCCAACCCGTCTGGACAGCGTGGAGAGTGTAGGCCAAATCCTCTGACTGCTCTGATAATATGTGGCTCAGAGAGGTTCTTGCTCCTGCAGTGGAGACGAAAGAAGACCTAATGCTGATGATGATGAATTATAAATTAAACTATCCAGCGTGTAAATTGACCCTCAACATACCCTTGGACGTCCCTGGCCGATAGATAGATAGATACCCTTAAAGGGGTGACTCAGCCCGTCAATATGAACAACTTTTTCACGGGACTAATGCTGGATTGGAAATCTATTATCAAAGATCTATTTTTGTAATTTGCTCACTCGATCGTAAACGTAAACATGTTCCAAAAATAATGAATGTATATATTGCAAAATGAAACAGATGGAAAAAGATGAAAAGTAAAAAAGAAAGAAATATAAAATAATCATACCGAGTGGTTCCCGGCAGAGTAGAATCTCCAAGTCTCCCCGTGGATGTCGTATAAGTCGAAGGAAACACAAGCTAAACTAAACATGAAAGAGACCTCTCTAACCCGTCTGGCCAGCGTGGAGAGTGTAAGCCAAATCCTCTGACTGCCCTGGGTAATATATGGCTCTGGTAGTACAGAGAGGGTCGTGCTCCTGCAGTGGACACTGACAAAGACCTGTTGATGATGATGATGATAATATAATCAAAAAAAACTCTTCAGGTGAGTAGGCGACCAAAACTGTTGAAAAGAGTTTCATTCGGCATTTCTTCTCTGCAGTGGTCGATTCCGAAACGTTAGTAGTCTGTAGCTTTTAAAAAAATAATAAGCAAATGCATAATACTTATTAAGATAATTTTAAATGTGATTTGACGTGAAAAGTGCCTGGAAGGCCCTATTTTCTGAATAAACATTTGGAATTTTGAATTGTTTTAAGTATTGTTCATGAGATAAAGCCCAGTTTAGCAGGCTTTGTTGTAGGGTTTTGTTGTCATTCTTGAAAAGATTACGAACATAACGTAGGCGTAGGATTTGGGGCGTTGTTAATTCTCTCGATCTTTCTGCGAAGTTTTTCCCTTTATAGGCACAATATGGAACAAAAATCAAAAGAAAACAACAAGATCTTTTTAAGAGATTCCACGAAATTTCATTTATACAAACGTACATAACAGGTAGCTATGTAACAAATAGATTTATTAAAAAAGAAATTGTCTGCCGTTTTTGTCATTTTTCTTCCATATTGTTTTTTTGCTGACATTACATAGCCGAGGAAGAATACTAATCTAACGACACTTCAAACTTCAAAATCGGTCAAGCCGTTAGAGCTACAGGAGGCAACAATGGAACCGACATACTTACATACATATTTACATAGATGCATATACATTTATATACATATGCGTTAAAAACATTACCCTCCTGAGTGGTTTAGGCGAGTAAAAATCTTAGTGTTACCTAGTTACCCTTTACGCCAAAACCATTGCTTATCTTAAAGATAAAAGATAAACCAATCTTCTTAAAATTTGGCATATACGTGGATAATGCTACAGAGAAGGGCATAGGCTTATATAATACGCGTTATTTATAATAATACTTTAAGATTTTAGGATAATTCAGGGAGAAGTGCTAATCGGATGTAGAACATCGTTCAAGGAAATGTCTCGATCGGTATTTCTCTAAGGTCAGCCTATTTCCGCCGGAAGTCGCTGAAAAACGCTATCAATCGCGACCAATCGGTGCGACGTAAAATACGTCGGTGATTAGAGAAACGACGGTAATAGGGTAACAATTTGTTCTGACTACAACGGGAAATTGAAGAAAACTTATTGTAATAAGGACAACAGAAAAGGAAAATAAGCCCTGGCGATAAAAGATAAAGATATACTTTATTTGGGAGAATAAAAAATATAGTTAAGTACAGGATACATGGAAAAAAAATAATATAATTAAACAAAAAAGAAAAAAAAACTTAAAAATAATTTTAGTCTTCCAAAATGGTCCCAACTCAGCATTTACTGATACATGATGCTAGTAGGGTGACTATCTGGTCTTACTTCGGTGGGAATTCGGGAGAAGTTAGTTTTGGATTTGAACATAAAAGTGATAAGAGAAAGTTTGTAAGTGCGGGTGCCTTTGGGTCTTGATAAGAACGGTTTTTCTTGTTACTAACCCGGGTAAATCCTTTACATAAGTTGTATATACTTTATATATTTCTACTTTATTCATAGTCGGATATTCCGTTCAAACAGGACCTAACGACGAGGTGCTAGACTAATTTTCTACCAAAATGAACAAGAATGGGATGAATAATGTTAAGAACGATGTCTATTTAGTATCGAAATGTCCCAAGAAACATTCAATTCATTGTAAACCTAACAGCGCAGTTAAGATTAAATTATTAGCGCATTAAATTTTTCCGCTTATCAAATGGGTTTACCGGTCGGAATAGGTAAGTATTTGACTACTAATAGAAGAAAGAAGTAATATTAATAGTTTGTAAAGAAAGAAAGAAAGAAAAATAGTTTATTTGGTATTAAAACACAATTGCCGTGTGGTTCCCGGCAGGGTAGAATAGGACCACTCCAAGTCCTCCCGTGGATATCGTAAAAGGCGACTAAGGGAACACAAGCTAAATAAAGCTTTAAAACATCAAAAAACCTCTCCAACCCGTCTGGCCAGCTTGGAGAGTGTAGGCCAAATCCTCTGACTGCTCTGGGCTAATACATGGCTCTGGTAGTACAGAGAGGGTTGTGCTCCTGCAGTGGAGACTAGAAAAACCTGATGATGATGATGATGATGAACCACAACGCTGGTCTTCCGCGGACGCCATAAAAAATATTTAAAACTACTTTAAGAACTCAAGTACCTACTGATAAAAATAGAAAGTTCTTTAATTACTATGGCACTGTGTAACTAAATGATAATGTAGTGATTTTAGTATTTAACTACTGATATAACCATACACTTAGGATTGAGAACAAGTGAATTAAATTATAGTTTGTACAACATGATGCTTAAGTTAATGATCTCTAATGGCTCAGTAGTCTAAGTGCAAAACCTAAATAGTATTACTAGCAATATAGGTATATATTGCTAGTAAAATTGTTGCTATCCTCTTATCTTCGAAAATACTGGTATTTCCATTAACATTGGATTTTATTGTAGCAGATTACATAATACTTGCAGTTGAACTGTTATCGTGGTAAGCTAAGCAGTCGTTGGCCTCTCTAATCAATATACAAAGTAGGTTACCTATTATAATAACAATAGAAATAGGATTCTGGGAAATCACTTCTAAGATGTAACAGGCCTCTGTGGTGCAGTGGATTACATATGCTAGCCTGCGAAATGAAGAGCACCAGGTTCGATTCTCAGCGCGGGCAAACACTTGTTTGTAAGGCATGATTGTAAGGTTTGTAATACGGCAACTATTTGCAGAATTGAAAAAAAAAACCACTTATAGTTAAAAAAAGCATCTTATGCACACAGCTTAACGGTGAAATTAATAATATTTTTTTGTTCTATGGAAGCAATATCACAAATAGTACCTATTGAAATACGTTCTTAATATTACTTTATGATGAAAAAATTCTATAATTCTTCTATAAATATATTATAATTTAGTTCAAAATATAATACATATTAAACAAAAAACTCATCACCTCATATTATGATGACGTATCTATTAATTTAGATTGTGAGGTCTTTGAGACTTGGGCCCTGTCTGCCCCGCAAGGGAAAAAGACTCGACAGCATGTATTTATGTATGTGTGAGGTTTTTATCCGAGTTGCTGCTGTAGTCAACTTAAGATTGCCTCCAATCGATACTAACTCAACCAAACAATGTAAATGACAAAACCAAAAACAGATTTTATTATCACTATTTGCACAATAATAAAACAATAATTTATCCGTCCGCAAACATCATCATCGTCTCATCTGTGAAAAAAATAAAACGTCACTGTTTTCCCGCCTTTTTGACGTCACGTCAACCCCGGCTCATTGTACGCATGCCTCATCTCAGCTCACACTGTATTGAATGGACTCGGATAGTCTACACACCGATTTTCCGAGCGCCCGACAAAATGTCCAATCTATTGATTTTCGACGCAACAGTGTGTTAATTTTTATATCTGACGACAGTTTTCGAGAGTTGTGCAAGTGTTAAAAATAATAAAACGAAATAAACAGTGCCTTCCGTGTGTTTTTGTAGATTTAAGTTTGCCTATGGTCGCTACATCGACTGCCGGTAAGTAGGTCATCTGATTGATTAGAATTTATTACGTGCAAGTATTTAAGTTTTCTTTTTCGTCTGTGGTCCGTTTTGGCGGTGAAAATTAGTAAAAGAGGTTTTTTTCTGAGGTTGAATGTCTATGTTTTTGTTTACGGAAGGCGTGTGGAATATTGATTTGATGGTGCCAGGTACGGGAGTAGTACCTGTGAATCTTTTTTGTTTTCGCAAGCTCATCGCGATATTATCCGAACACATTTCTCTTCCTTTAAGGCCCATAAAGGGCTGGATTTATTGGATATACGTTCACAATTTTACGTATATATATAACATACCTAAGTATATTTTTTCAGTGCTGTTAGCGAAATGGGAACCTGCCAATATTTCATGGAATGTTTATGTCTTCCGGCGATTACTTTTTGAATCGTAAAATGCATTATGCAGCGAATGAAAAGATAATTTTAAATTAAGAAAATGTTGTTGCCTTGTACATTTTCATAAATATGTTCAACATGGTAAAACACAAAAATTATAAAATTATTCTTAAGCAAAAACATTTTAAAATATATTATTTTGAATATAACTTTTTCTACGTAGTAAAAATACTTCAATTAATTCAATAACATTTTACATTTTTTTATGTGAAAATAATTTAATATTAATGTAACTTATCTACCACCCATTGTAGGAACTTATGGCTTTAGGCCGCAGGCCCAATGAAGAAAACACTACGTACCTATCGCAAATATATGCAGTATAGGCATTTAATGGGAAAATGTTCAATATTTTATCACATAAAAAGAGAAACCACAATCTTTCAAATAACATAAAAAACGCCTAAAACCAAACTACAGAACCGATTTTGAAAAATTTGATCTGTTTAAGGAGTCAAAGAATAAATTGCTGGGTAATAATATTAAAACTTACGCGAGATAAATTCATTATGAAAACACGGCTTTACTCACGTTTTATTACGTCGGATCTGCCGACTAGTTTCGGTCTGTTACGAAGACCATCATCGGGGCGAGTGAAAGGGGTGGCGACACGACGGTTACGCTTCCCTCAAAGCACTGAGGGCCGCCTCCCGCGTCGCCGCCCGCGCCGCTGCCCGCGCTGCGCGGCTCGAAACGATGACCGGTGGAGGGGATGCCAAAAAACCAGAGGATGTTGCCTGTGGTGTGTCTTCATCGTTTTGTGAGTCCGTTGTTACGAAAGCACTCGTATGAACTGAGCTGACCGTGTCGATACCTTTTACAGTATTGCTATAAGAGTTTCCCAACGTTTGAAGTACCGGTTTCCAAGTCGTAGGTAATGACCAACCACCATCTCGATTGAAATTCGGACGCCTCTGTATCTCAATCGCTTCGCGTATTTTACGCGGGCCGAAAGCTTTTTCACGCACTAGTACTTTGGCCTTATCGAAGCGTATATAGTGAGACACATCCGAATCCAATACATGCTCGGTGATAGCCGATCCATCCTTGTCCAATTTCTTCATACTCCGTATATGCTCAGTCAGCCTTGTTGACACATTACGTCCCGTTTCTCCGATATAACTTTTGCCACAGTCACAGGGAACCTCGTATACGCCGGGCACATTCAGCGGGTCCCTATCTTTGGGAGATCGTATAAGGCCTCTTAACTTTGTCTGGGGTCGGAAAATGGCTTTGATGCTGTATTTACGCCGTAATAAATGACCTATCTTATCCGTAACCCCCTTAACAAAGGGCAGAAATACGAGGGCTCTATCCACAGATGGCACCCGTGCTGTTGTTTTTTCACTGACTCTTAAGCTCTGCTTCCATGTGTAGCCATTCGATTCTAACACTCTCCTAACGTGTGTTAGTTCTGCATCAAGATGTTCAGAGTCACATAGGCGAAGGGCTCTATTTATAAGAGTGCGCGGAACTGAGGCTAAGTGAGCTGGATGATGATGAGAGTCAGCCCTTAAGTATCGTTCGGTGTGTGTAGGTTTTCGATACACTGTGTGAGTTAAACTACCATTAGGTTGTCGCACGACCAACACGTCCAGGAACGCTAGGGCACCATCTTTTTCTTGCTCGACAGTGAATGCTATCTTTTTTGTGGATGGAATTAATGTGAGCAAGAAACGATATCACGCTGTCTCTGTGCATAATGGCAAAAACGTCATCAACAAAACGCCACCAAAATCTGGGCTTGTCACTTGATGTCCTTAAGGCTCTGTCTTCAAACCACTCCATAAATATGTTAGCCACTACTGGTGCTATGGGTGATCCCATCGCAACCCCATCCGTCTGCAGGTAATGATTCCCACGCCAGACGAAGAAACCGCTTGTAAGGCAGTACTCAGCGATACTTGCGTACTCGGTAGGTATATCTGTATTTTTTTTTTTTTTTTTTTTTTTTTTAACAGACTATTTATAATGAGTAACGTGTCCGCTACCGGCACGTTTGTGAATAATGATGTCACATCAAAACTTACCATTATTTCTTCGTCTGAGAGTTTCACATCCTCCAACAAACTGATAAAGTGCGTGGAATCTTTTATGTAGCTCGCAGTTTTTCCCGTCAGTGGCTGTAATATATCTGCCATAAATCGTGAGGCTTTATATGTTGGCGAGTCAATTTGGCTAACTATAGGTCTTAAAGGCCAATCGGGTTTATGAATTTTAGGTAACCCGTATATCTTAGGAGTGGTAGGATTTTGTGGACGTAGCCGAGTTCTAAGACTTTCATCAGGGCAGGACCGCAGCAGTTTATCTAAGCCAGAGGTCACACGCGAGGTAGGGTTGTAGTTTACCTGTTTGTATGTGTTCGTATCACTCAATAACTGTGTAATTTTCTCCTCATAAACCGCTGTATCCACTATGACAGTCGCATTCCCTTTGTCTGCAGGCAGTACTAAGACATCTGGATTATTACGTAATTCTTTAAGACCTACAATCTCTTGTTTTGTGATGTTTGATTTCGGTAGCTTTGACTTACGAACAAGAGTTGATACATCTTGTCTCAGACATTCGGCATCTCGCTGTGGGATTTTATTGTGCGCTATTGTGTTTTCAATACCCGTAATTATATCCTCCACAGGTATTCTATTGGGTGTTATGGCAAAATTCAGGCCTTTTGAAAGCACCGTCTTAATATTAGGCGTTATTGGTTGTGATGATAGATTTATCACAAACCTATCAGTATTCTCCCCATTTTGCACTTTATTGGAACATTGATCATCATATTCCATCAGGCGCTTAAATTTGCCGAGATGTTTTTGACGCACTTTATGTTGCAGCGTCTGAGACCTAATAAATGTCATCGAATCCAGTGTGTCCCATAAATCCGCCCGCAGGACTCCAGATAATTGGATGTGCAAGGCATACAATTCTTTGTTTATGTTGGCAATTTTTCGACGATGTTCACGAAGTACCCGCACCATCAATTTCTTGTGTACCGCTTCAAAGAACTGTTTATGATCCCGAATGCATTTTATAGGTTTTACGCGCATGAATCTCGGCACTACACCATTATCACGACACTTCACCACATAATCAAAATCACATTCGAGTCTATTCAGTTTAGTTCTTAATCGGGCAAATCGGTTTGCTCGTTGTTGCCATACCTCACCGTAAAGGTTAGCAATAATAATATTAAAACTTACGCGAGATAAATTCATTATGAAAACACGGCTTTACTCACGTTTTATTACGTCGGATCTGCCGACTAGTTTCGGTCTGTTACGAAGACCATCATCGGGGCGAGTGAAAGGGGTGGCGACACGACGGTTACGCTTCCCTCAAAGCACTGAGGGCCGCCTCCCGCGTCGCCGCCCGCGCCGCTGCCCGCGCTGCGCGGCTCGAAACGATGACCGGTGGAGGGGATGCCAAAAAACCAGAGGATGTTGCCTGTGGTGTGTCTTCATCGTTTTGTGAGTCCGTTGTTACGAAAGCACTCGTATGAACTGAGCTGACCGTGTCGATACCTTTTACAGTATTGCTATAAGAGTTTCCCAACGTTTGAAGTACCGGTTTCCAAGTCGTAGGTAATGACCAACCACCATCTCGATTGAAATTCGGACGCCTCTGTATCTCAATCGCTTCGCGTATTTTACGCGGGCCGAAAGCTTTTTCACGCACTAGTACTTTGGCCTTATCGAAGCGTATATAGTGAGACACATCCGAATCCAATACATGCTCGGTGATAGCCGATCCATCCTTGTCCAATTTCTTCATACTCCGTATATGCTCAGTCAGCCTTGTTGACACATTACGTCCCGTTTCTCCGATATAACTTTTGCCACAGTCACAGGGAACCTCGTATACGCCGGGCACATTCAGCGGGTCCCTATCTTTGGGAGATCGTATAAGGCCTCTTAACTTTGTCTGGGGTCGGAAAATGGCTTTGATGCTGTATTTACGCCGTAATAAATGACCTATCTTATCCGTAACCCCCTTAACAAAGGGCAGAAATACGAGGGCTCTATCCACAGATACTTAAGGGCTGACTCTCATCATCATCCAGCTCACTTAGCCTCAGTTCCGCGCACTCTTATAAATAGAGCCCTTCGCCTATGTGACTCTGAACATCTTGATGCAGAACTAACACACGTTAGGAGAGTGTTAGAATCGAATGGCTACACATGGAAGCAGAGCTTAAGAGTCAGTGAAAAAACAACAGCACGGGTGCCATCTGTGGATAGAGCCCTCGTATTTCTGCCCTTTGTTAAGGGGGTTACGGATAAGATAGGTCATTTATTACGGCGTAAATACAGCATCAAAGCCATTTTCCGACCCCAGACAAAGTTAAGAGGCCTTATACGATCTCCCAAAGATAGGGACCCGCTGAATGTGCCCGGCGTATACGAGGTTCCCTGTGACTGTGGCAAAAGTTATATCGGAGAAACGGGACGTAATGTGTCAACAAGGCTGACTGAGCATATACGGAGTATGAAGAAATTGGACAAGGATGGATCGGCTATCACCGAGCATGTATTGGATTCGGATGTGTCTCACTATATACGCTTCGATAAGGCCAAAGTACTAGTGCGTGAAAAAGCTTTCGGCCCGCGTAAAATACGCGAAGCGATTGAGATACAGAGGCGTCCGAATTTCAATCGAGATGGTGGTTGGTCATTACCTACGACTTGGAAACCGGTACTTCAAACGTTGGGAAACTCTTATAGCAATACTGTAAAAGGTATCGACACGGTCAGCTCAGTTCATACGAGTGCTTTCGTAACAACGGACTCACAAAACGATGAAGACACACCACAGGCAACATCCTCTGGTTTTTTGGCATCCCCTCCACCGGTCATCGTTTCGAGCCGCGCAGCGCGGGCAGCGGCGCGGGCGGCGACGCGGGAGGCGGCCCTCAGTGCTTTGAGGGAAGCGTAACCGTCGTGTCGCCACCCCTTTCACTCGCCCCGATGATGGTCTTCGTAACAGACCGAAACTAGTCGGCAGATCCGACGTAATAAAACGTGAGTAAAGCCGTGTTTTCATAATAAATTGCTGGGTAGCGCAAGTTTCGCATTTGGCCGACGGCTTAGGCTCAGTCGACCCCGTAAGGGATAAAGATGAGATAATCTTTACTAATATTATAAAGAGAAAAGATTTAATTGCTAGTTTGATCCGAAATAATGGACCGATTTTCAAAATTCTTTCACCAAAGCTAACTCCCGGTGACATAGGCTATAATTTACGCGGACAAAGTTACGGGAAAATTTGTATTTCATATAGACAACGATTTTTGTTAGATACGAATGAAGCGTGGTACAAATCAATACCGTCGATGTGTTGTGGTCGAATGTACTGAATATTTCAATATCTGATTTAAAATTCTAATTTACAGACGTTTCCCTTGTTCTTGGTTTCTCGAACATAACTTGCGTCACGGCAGTATATTTACAAGTACACGAAGTGCATGCATGTAAAATACATAAGTAAGAATAGATGGTAACAAAAAAAATATGTAGGACGTAACAAATAATATAAGATTGTTATACAAGGGTTGTAATTGATCATTTACACTCGAGTTGAACACTCTACTTTTCATCATGATTGCGAGAAAATTATTTTTAATTTGCAAAAAAATAAAACAAGAGAATGCGCGCCAAAATTATTTCTTTATCGCCTTGCGCTTTTGATGCATGCAGCCATTTGTAATGGCCAGTGCACTTGTTTTAAATATAAAAATAAATTAGTGAATGTTATAGGAACTGATGCGTGGCGCGTTGCCGACTTCGATTTTCAAATTTACTTACCTCCCTGAGGATGTAAATCAAACTTACAACCCGGATTTTTAGTTAAATACAACCACCTGAATGATGAAAAGTTATTTTAATGGCTATTTAAATAGGTACGATAAAAAAACTTATCAGATTGTTTTAAATAGAAACTGGGGCTGATAAAGAACAAATATCACTCCGGCACTGTATTTTATGTATTCGCGATTGTTACACATTTAAATAAAATTACTTTAAATCCGATTTTATCGCGTTTATTACATTATTAAGACGCCTAACGCTTTAGTGTTCATGTTCGCAGGTAGACTAAGTTGACATTTGTCTATTATGATATAAGAACTATGCAAAACTATCGACTTTAATATTTATCGATAACGTTCCGGATATACGCAGTATTAGTTCATGGTATATAAAGGCCTTGCAGTCTTGTGCTGAGATTGTTTAGATTGATCACTGGATCCCTAGCTGGAACATACGACACTACATATTATCCCGCCTTTATTTATTGCGGGGTAGACAAGGTCATAAAACCCTAAAGGCCAAGTTTACCGTCTTAAGGTAGTAGGTACAGTTAAGGTAGAAAGCGAAATCATAATAGTAATGGGTTGCTAACCGCATCGCCTATTGACGTGATTCCTTAGCCCAATCCTGCGATCGGCTTTTGCGGTCTGCGCGGGAAGAAAAGCAGCTTATATATTTATATAAGCAGGTATATTTTGTTTTTCCTTTTCTTCCAAACCAGCATAGAAAATCCCTAGCTGGTGGTAATTTCCATACAGCAACAATGGCATTAGTCGAAATATAATATTTTCATATTTCATACAATAAACATCTATGGCCTACTATAGAGCGAGCGATTTCTTAGACAACTCTTTCTAAGTAAATTATAAACTTTGAAAGCTTTTAGACGCTTGTTCTGCTGGCAAACTTGTATAAAGCTCGTAGCGAAGTGAAGTGCTACGCCAAACGAGGGGTTGGCGTAGCACATCTACGTTGCATTTTTGTAAAATTGAGTTATAGTTTTTCTTGTTATATGTTGTGTAGTTGTTAAAAGAAAGTATAACATACGGTGTAGTCGCATTATTTTTAAAAAATATTTTATGGTATCATAAGCATCAGTAGTACCTAATATGGTTGGAAAATTTTAAATGTCGTAGAAGTTCGTAGCAGAAGTGCTACGCCTGGGATTGGCGTAGAACTTCGCAACATTGCTATTTTTTGTAAAATTGACTAATAGTTTTTCTTTCCACTCTGATTATTAAATTATCATATTAAATAAAAATAATATTCGGTTTAGTCGCACAATTTCATCAAAATATTCAGTGTAATCATAATCAACAGTAGTAATATGGTTTGCATATTTAAAAACATCGTAGAAGTTCGTAGCAGGAGTGCTACGCCAGGCTACGAAGGAATGAGCTTGTTGTAAAAATCATCCGGTACAGTCCAAATCAAATTTTTTGGCGGCACGGCACATCGCGCGAGTCGATGCGCAGTACACAATATTTGGTACGGCCCGGCGCCCTGCCGCGTGCGGGGAGCCGGGAGCAGCTAATATCTGAGCTGCCATGATTTTTGATTCTGACTGTATCTAATAGAACGGATTTTTCTTTTCATTAATAATGGATGAAATTTAATCTTACTAAGATTCCGATTCACATTTATTCACACAGCGAGGAAATGCTGCCAGCCTTTTGGGCACCCTGCTTGCTGACCACAGCGATTTGGCTTCAATTTTTAATATCTTGATCATAGATTTAAAAAAAAATTTTTTTCGTCTCTCTGAAATTCATACTTCCATGATCTTGATGCATAGATTTAAAAAAAAATTTTTCGTCTCCTTGATGTTTATTTTATTTTTTGTCGGTAAGTTTTTGTTTTAGGATTAGTTTTAGTTTTTAATCTTAGTAATCGTTTATATGTTAGTTTTGATTTTTGTTTTTAAAAATTAATTTAATATCTAGTTGCAATACGAATCTACTTAAAACATAATAAAATAAATACTATTTACATTTAAGGGGGCTCCAATACATCAAAAGTTATTGCTTAGCCACTTTGTAAAAAATCGAATTATGTGTATGGACCTAGAGGTTATAACACATATTTGTCCAGACCTCCAGGTAATCCTAGAGGTCTGGTTTTCGCTATTCACAAAAGATTTCTTGTTGTTTATAATTTTATTTTTAAGTGTTACGTACCACAAAATGTAAAAGGAACCATTATAGAATCAGTCGTCTGTCCGTGTGTTTATCTCTCAAGACCATTTCATATCATTCGATTTGATACGTCCACGCGTTTCTGATCACATAAATCTGCAGTCTCTTGAATCTCTAAAGAAAATCCCAACTATCCCAATCCCCTCCCAACTAATATTATAAGTGCGAAAGTGAGTTTGTTTATTTGTTTGTTATACATACACGTAGGTTAGGGTACTGAGAAGTAAATATACTTTATATCACGAGGGCGAAGCCGCGGGTAACAGCTAGTAAACTTATAAGTTAAAAAGATTACCATTACGGTTGCAAATTTTGCGAATTTATTCAAAATGGCATACATACATGCAAGGGAATTAAAAAGGTACTTCCCTTTGAAATAAAATTTACAGTGTTCATGTTAAACTACATGCAAACATGAACACTGTAAGTAAAGTGTTTGAAACATTAAGTGTATAAATAATGAAGTAAACGCGATTAAATCACATATCAAAAGTATTTTTTTTCTTCCTGGGAGAAAAGAAAAAACGTAGAATGTATGTAAAAGCCGATCAAGGGAACGGGCGTAAGGAATCGTGTCAATAGGCGATGCGGCTAGCAACCTATCACTATTTTGATTCCGTTCTCCACCTATAATAACACCAAAATGCAAAACGTGGCCTTAAGGTTTTATAGACCTGGGCTCTGTCTACCCTGCAAGGAAAAAAGGCAACGAACGAAAAAGGACAAAAACAACAAAGTATAAAAAATAAATAAGACGAAAGTTGTTCAGGCATCGTTCAAATCAAAAGATATTTTTTTCAATGTTTCTTTTTATAAGTGGCTATTAAAATGCTTAATTTCTTTTGAAATGTTTTTGTTATGTTCTTTTTGAATTGTATTCCATTTAAATTTAATGTCTAAAAATGTTATTGTTAAAATTTATCAAGGTAAACAAGTGCATTTTGAATGTAAAAAGACTTTTATGGAAAGTTAAATTATGACATAGGTACCTAATTCATCCAAATAAACCACTAGCTTGATAATAGAGTAATGAACAAATTCAAATTTGTTCACACATAATAAAATTTAAATTTTATATATATATCTGATATCTAAACTAAAATATGAGGGAAGACTTGAAGTGGTCCTATTCTACTCTGCCGAGAACCACACGGCTGTTATTGTATTTTTTTCTTTATTATATTATGTTCTTTTATTTGACACCAAACAAAACTTATTAAAAAATAACTCGGTGGATTTTTAGGGTTCCGTAGTAAACTAGGAACCCTAATAGTTTCGCCATGTCTGTCTGTCTGTCCGTCCGCGGTTTTACTCAGAGACTATAAGTACTAGAAAGCTGTAATTCGGTATGGGTATGTATTTTAATCATGCCAAAAAAGGATAGAAAAAAATCTTGAAAACAATTTTTTTAGGGTAGCTCACATACAAGTAAAGAGGGAGTAATTTTTTTTATTCTATACAAATTTTTGTTTGAGGTAAGTGTCCCCTCCCTCTATCTGCTAAACGGTTATATATAGATACTACGTGAAAAAGAACATAGCAGTAGTAAGTATATATACTGAAGTTGAAAGGAAATCTATCAGAGCTGAGTACTTAGTATACGCACTTGGCCGGTTTTTTTTATTCTAGAAGACGCCATTTTCAATTTGGTGTGACGGTTTAATCGGCGGACTGTCAAGACACCTAGTAAATATTCTGATATCTATGGTCAAGACCAAAAGGCGCATCCAACGATGAATAATATAGAAGGTTATAAAAGACATACATAATTCAAATTCAAAATGTTTATTTAATGTAGGTGTCTTAGAACACTTATTAATATTTAAATATCATTTGCAACTGAAAACAAGTTGACGTCAGAAATATACTTATGAAGAGTTTAATGCCGCATAGCGGCCAAAGTCATAACCATCCTTTTGGCTTCGCCGTAGTCGGGTAAAAACGTATTGGGTACGAAAAGTACCTACTTCTTTCTTAGATAGCTATTGTACTGGTTGGAATGTTATCCCAAGAATACATCCCTGGTATTCGATTATAGTTCAATATTGTTACGCAAAAATAAGAGGATTATGGAAAGAATCCCGAAATATTTCTAAGAAACATCTTTTGCGTAGACAATTCCTCGGGATCACAATGGATTACAAGAATACCTTAAGCTTGGATTAGTTTGAATCTCTGGTAGAACGTAAAAATAAAATATTACGTAAAGGAGTCTTATAAGAAAAACATTTAAACGTTTTAATAAAGCTTGGTGTAGTTTCTCATCCAACCCTGTGTACCTTGTTAGTGGCTTCACCATACCGCGTGTTAATGAATAAGCGCAAAACCTCTTAGGTGGTGATTGTGCTAATGAATATGAACAATTTTTACTATAGGGCCGACTCTGCAACTCGACAAAAAATCTGCTGTTGCATACAAATTGTCAATACCTACTCGACCAAAATATATGGAATAGCTATTTTTTTGTCGAGTTGCAAAGTCGGTCTTATAGTAAAAATTGTTCATATTCATAAGCACAATCACCACCTAAGAGGTTTTGCGCTTATTAATTAACACGTTGTATAATGCTCCCGCGGTAACTACGAAGGTATACTACCATCATCATCAGGTCTTTGTTTTTAGTCTCCACTGCATGATCTCGACCCTCTCTATCTCCATATTACCAGAGCCTTATTAGCGGGAGCTGTCAGAGAATTTGGCATACATCATTATCATCATCAGGTCTTTCTAGTCTCCACTGCAGGAGCACGACCCTGGCATACACTCTCCACTAAGCACAACTAAGCTTTGTTTAGCTTGTGTTTCCTAAGTCGCCTTATACGACATCCACGGAAAGTCTTGGAATGGTCCTATTCTACTCTGCCGGGAAGCACACGGCTACTCATCGTGTGGTTCCTGGCAGAGTAGGCCAAATCCTCAGACTGCTCTGGCTATATAGATCTGGCAGTACAGAGAGGGTAGTACTTCTGCAATGAAGACTAAAAAAGACTTCTGATGATTATTCTAGCGATAGTCTACATATAAATCGAACTGGTGTTATTAGGATATCTTAATGCTAAATAGCCACCAGTCATTCATCATCATCATCATCAGCAGGTCTTCGTTAGACTCATCTGCAGGAGCACGACCCTATCTGTACCAGAGCCATATAAATAATAATAATAATAATAAATAAATATATACGGACAAATCACACAGATTGAGCTAGCCCCAAAGTAAGTTCTTAATAAGACTTGTGTAATGGGATACTAACTCAACGATACTATATTTTATACATACACTAGCAGTCCTGCCCGGCTGCGCCCGGGCATGTATTATACCTTAAAACCTTCCTCGTGAATCACTCTATCTATTGGTGAAAACCGTATGAAAATCCGTGGAGTAGTTTTTGAGTTTATCGCGAACAGACAGACAGACAGACAGACAGACAGACAGACGCGGCGGAGGACTTTGTTTTATAATATGTTAGTGATACATATATAGATAAACAGCCAAGACCCAGGTCAATCTGAAAAAGATCATTTCCCATCTTGACCTGACCGGGGATCGAACCTGGGACCATCCGTGTTGCAGGCAGGCGTGTTGACCGCTGCGCTACGGAGCTCGTCATATATACGGAGCATATTAGCCAGGGTAGTCAGAGGAGTTGGCCTACACTATCCACGCTGGCCAGACGGGTTGGACCACCAGTCATTATTATTTCATTATTGCACAAGTTGGTCAACATACTGAACGTTCGGAATTTTTATGAGCTAATTGAGTGATTAAGTATTGGTCTTTTGATATACCAATAGAATCCTCTAGTGGTATTTCAAAACCAATTCATTCTTAATTTCCATGCTGGTCTCGGAGAAAAGATTAAACATAGAATCCAGCTGCTTCTCTTCACGCGCAGGCCGTGGAAACCGGCTGAGGGAATGGGTCCTAATGTAAGGAATCATGTAAATAGGTGGTGCGGCTAGCAACCCATCAACATGCTAAACATGGCCTTTCGGTCTTATGGCTTTTGCGTCTGTCTACCCAGTAAGGGATAAAAACGTGATACTACTTATGTATGTATGTATTATTAATCTATTTATTATGTGAGCGTTAATGGCAATGATTATAATGGAGGGGCGTTCGATTCGATGAAAAAATTTTTGAAATCGGTCTAGTAGTTGCTGAGATATCGGGTTCAACCAAATAAATAATAAAGCTTTATACATAATTAACTTCCTTATCAAACAAAAGTTACACTAATATAGGCTACAATTTACGCAGACGAAGTCCGGGAAAAGCTAGATGTATAGAAAAAGAAAGTAATCTTATGTTGAAGATTAGTAATTCTTATCTTAGCCGGTTATTGAAACGACAGTGATCCTCTTTGTCTAATACATTTGATCCTTGATCAAAGAAGTACCTGGGGGATCAAACCGGACACTCAGACTTACCCACCCACAAAGAGGTAATGTTTTTCGCGTTTATTTATTACCTGTGAGTAAAATTAAGTTTACCAAAATGTATGTATGTATCTGATAATATGTATGTCCATAATGTATATTTATATTTATTTTATTTTAGTTATAATACAACTTGTTTGTTTGACTTAAAAATGTTGATGTGTATGTGGCATATGTAAAGTCTAAAAAAAAACCGGCCAAGTGCGTGTCGGGCCACGCGCAGTGTAGGGTTCCGTAGTTTCGAATGACAACTTTGAGTTCACACTATTCACACTCGCACCTTACAGTTTAACGACCAAAAACATCTAACATGAAAATAGTATAAAATTTTACAGTTTATAAGTTGGTTGCCTATAACTTTTTAGTTTGTACTTAGTACTCAGCTCTGATAGTTTTCCTTTAAACTTCAGTATATATACTACTGCTGTAATTTTTTTCACGTATCTATATATAACCATTTAGCAGATATAGGAGGGGGGGACACTTACCTCTAACAAAAATTCGCACTTTAAAACCAAATATTTCGGAAACAGATCCCTAAATCGAAAAATGGTGTTCTCAACCTCTCAATATTTTTGAAAGACCTATTTAACGATACCCCACACGATGGGTAAACAGAGAAAAAAAAATACTCCCCCACTTTACTTGTATGGGAGCTACCCATAAAAAAATTTTTTCAAGTTTTTATTTTACCACTTTTTTGGCATGATTAATATACATACCCATACCAAATTACAGCTTTCTAGTACTTATAGTCTCTGCGTAAAACCGCGGACGGACAGACAGACAGACATGGCGAAACTATAAGGGTTCCTTGTTTACTACGGAACCCTAAAAATGGCTGTGACATGCGGACGGACATGACGAATCTATAAAGGTTCTGTTTTTTGTCATTCGGTTACGGAATCCTAAAAAGATCTTAGTCTTAACTTATTTACGGGCACTGAACCAAATTCAATATAATTACTTCTATAAATATATATACGGACAAATCACACAAATTGAGACCACCCACCCAACCAAAGAAACCCAAAGAAAGTTCGAGACTTGTGTTATGAGATACTAACTCAACGATACTATATTTTATTACAATTACATATACTGATAAACATCCAAGACCCAGGTCTGAAAAAGATCATTTTTCATCTTGACCTGACCGGGGATCGAACCCGGGACCATCCGTGTTGCAGGCCGGCGTATTGACCGCTGCGCCACGGAGCTCGTCACTTCTAATAGTCCAGGGAGTGTTCTGGAAAGTGTTAAACTTGTTTCCTGATTATTTGACTTCGGAACAATGTGTTTTTCAATATGTTCCGTTCATGATAAACCTCAGCCTCAATCATCATCATCATCAGGTCTTTATTAGTCTCCACTGCAGGAGCACGACCCTCTCTGTACTGCCAGAGCAGTCAGAGGATTTGGCCTACACTCTCCACGCTGGCCAGACGGGTTGAAAAGGTCTCTTTGATGTTTATAAGCTTTGTTTAGCTTGAGTTTCCTAAGTCGCCTTTTACGACATCCACGGGAAGATTTGGAGTGGTCCTATTCTTTTCTGCCGGGAACCACACGGCACTCAGCCTCAATAATATAATATTATTACATAGTTTATAGGTAGTTATCAGTATAGTTATAAACAATACAGATTATCACGAGGACACAGACGTTATGACGTGCGTAATTTTGTTTTGTTTTATTTTAACAAAGTTTATAGACGCAAATGGCAGTTTCAATTTATTAATTGCTGTTTTACATTGTAATTAGAAAGAAAGATTCCTTTTTTTCATTGATATATTACAAAGTCAACGAAAATACACAGTTATATAAAATTTTATAATGACACATATTTGCGTCTTTATCAAAATGGCCTCCTCTGGTTTTCGAGGACACAATTACAAATTAAAGCTAAGTCTGTGTATCAAAATGCATTGTATTTTGTCTCGTGACTGACATTGTTACAAACAAAGAGTGACCAAGTGCGACTCAGACTTAGATTAGCGAAAGTACCTCTATCATTTTTCGTAAGAAAATAAGAAGTCCGAGGTAGCTAGTTGTGTAGAAAAAAGTTGTACTTATAATGTTGAAGGTCGCTCAAAGAGCTATGGAGAGGGCTATGCTCGGTGTTTCTCTGCGAGATCGAATCAGAAACGAGGTGATCCGTAGAAGAACAAAGGTTACCGACATAGCTCAGCGGATTAGCTCTTTGAAGTGGCAGTGGGCGGGGCACATAGCGCGAAGAGCCGATGGGGCGGAAGGGTTCTCGAATGGCGACCACGTACCGGCAAGCCCAGCATTGGACACCCACCGACCAGGTGGTCAGACGACCTGATAAAGGTCGCAGGAAGGCGCTGGATGCAGGCCGCTTCTAACCGGTCATATTGGAAATCATTAGGGGAGGCCTATGTCCAGCAGTGGACTTCTTGTGGCTGAGATGATGATGATGCTAGCCGCATCGACTATTGACATGATTCCTCACGCAAATTCCCTCGATCGGCGTTTACGATCTGCGCGGGAAGAGAAGCATCTGGTACATTCTACGATTTTACTTTTCTCCCAGACCAGCGTGGAAGAAATCCTATGTTGAAGATTAGTAGCCTTAGTCGGTAAATTAAAACGACAGTGATCCTCTTTGTCTAATGCATTAGCTCCATGATCAAAGAATTGCCTGAGAGCGAGGTATCTTATTCACTTAGCAGGTGATTCACCTCGACCTGGCTTAGCTGTTTAGTTGCTTCCCGTGAGTTCGTCCGCGCGGGTCTTTGTGTTAATGGAGATGGCTATGAAGTGCGGTGTTGCTTACGGTTGTTCCGAAACAAACTGTCAAATGTATTGAGTTTTGACTTAAATTTACTTTAAACTTAGCAACCCCACTTCCGGCCATAGATTGGTGTATATTAATTTATAGATGACTAGCTGTTACCCGCGGCTTCGCCCGCGTGACATATAGCCTATGTCCTTTTCAGTATCCCAACTTATGTGTATGCAAAATTTTATGGTGATCGGTTCAGTAGGTTGGGCGTGAAAGCGTAACAAACAAACAAATAAACAAACTCACTTTCGTATTTATTATATTAGTAAGGATATCGTTTCAACAAAGAAATATAGGGTTATCACTTGGTACACATTTATGGATTATATCATACTAGCTGTTACCCGCAGCTGCGCCCGCGTGATATAGCCTATGTCCTTCTCAGTACCCTAACCTATGTGTATGCAAAATTTCATGATGATCGGTTCAGTAGATACGGCGTGAAAGCGTAACAAACAAACAAACAAACTCACTTTCGCATTTATAATATTAGTTGGGATAGTTGGGATTAGGATGGGATATCTATAAAAATAAGGGTAAACCATTTATTTTCTTAACTATTATTAGTTATGCTCCCACATTTTGTCAATATCCATGTGGAAACATCAGCTATTCGTAAACGTAGGTAGTTTCCGACATAATATACAGAGGGTATAGAAGGATATATCGTATGGTTACAATGAGGTCTGAAATATTTTTTTTATATACATGGCGAAATTTATTACAAGTATTTGCCCACGCTGGGAATCGAACTCAATGTCCCTCTTGTAGCACGCTGTATTCACAATGTTATTGAGCGTGTGAAGCGGGTAAGGTTTGAAAACTTCTACTCCAGGTAAAAACACATGTTTTGTATGTATAAAATATGTAGATATGTTTGTTCCGCGATAACTCTCGAATCGGAGCACCGATTTAAATATCGACGTTGGTACTTTTTAAATTTCATCGTATTTGGAGCACTAAATACGATAAAATTTAAAAAGTTTGTAAGTGCCTAATACAAATACATATTCCAAATTCATTGGGCATCAAAATCGGTTCAGTAGTTTACATGATATTTTTATAAATGTTCGTGAGATCGAAGTTCGCGACGAACTACATAAAATGCACAGACTTATCGGTCAAGTGTCACTAACACTTACGTAGTAGTCTACGTAAATTACATAGGTACGCTGCTGCGTCATTTCTGTTCCCTTTTTATTGTGTGTTTCCGCATAAAGGAAACGGCGATTCATTCTGGCAGCAAGCCGCCGGTGATTTATAGGTTATATTTGTGTGTGTGGATATAGCTCATGAACTATGCCTGCCAGGCATGTAGGTTAGGTGAATGGATTGCCATAAATAAAAAAGTAGACAAGATATGTTATCCAACAGCATGTAAATTAACCCTCGACATACCCTTAAAGGGGTGACTCAGCCCGTCAATATGACTTACTTTTTCTATGAGATCAATGCAAATTTAGATTTGCACGGCTATTCCCCATTTTTGTTAAAATATCCGAAAAAATAAGGAACAATATACATTATCATCTGACATTTGTTTATTGTGACAAAAACGGTTTGCACCAATTACATATTATCACACATTAAATAAGAATCAAATACCTTAACTACAAACAGAAAAATGAACTTGAATGTCAACAATTTTGGATATTAAATACAATAAATTTTGAAACAGTCCGTACAACCAATAATAGAAAAATAAATAACAAGGAATATAATACGAAAAAAAAAAATTTGTACACATATGACATACACATATTGTTATAACATATGATCATTTATTTATCATTCCGTAAGCTAAACCTAATGCAAGCTTCATATGAACCACAACCATAACCCACTTTTCCCGAACATACGTAATAAAAAAATAGGTTAAAAATCGCAGGGCAAGCACCGCGAAATAAAACTGCCTGTATCGAGCATCGTCAATTTATGCCCATCTTTGTTTGAGCTTCAATCGATCGGTGGAGGCACGCTACAGCTATAAATTACTTTTTACGCTCACTCCATTCAATTCCAAGAACATTGCATGGCAGTCTCACGGAGCACCACTCGTCGGCTGCTCGTCTCCACAGCCCTCCAAGCTGGCCGTCCCAAGGGACACCCGCGCTGACATACCCCTTAGAGCCCAAAGTGTCTGCCTAGCTGAGCGTCCAAAGTACCAATATGCTAGAACTGCTCGCAGTGCTGACGCGAAACGCGTCCGATATGAAAGATTCCACCAAAAACGACCACAATCCACCCATAGAATCACACATTACGATAAACCCAGCGAAATCGCCGTCAAACATCAAAATAGGAAAGTCGTAGAAAAAATACCTTTCGCTGTTTCCGTTCAGACCTTGTCTATACCTATGAAGTATGCAGATAATCCGAAACCTAGGCATTCAACCTCCAAACCTCAGAGTCAGTTATGCAATACACGAATCGATGTTAACAAGACTAAGTGTAATCCTTCTAAACAGGTCAGCGACAAGAGGCCGAGCCCAGCCCGCGGGAAAGAGACGGAGAACCAACTGTTGTTGCAGATCAGCGAAGCCAGAGAAGTGTCGGACTTTGAAAGGATTCTTAATTCTAATGCAATACTGAGCGAGCGTGCGCACAGCCACGTATGGCATCGCGTTCTCGAGCATAAACCGTCAGCATCCGTCGTCCCTCGCCCCCGATCCTCCTACTCGCTCCACACCGTCAGTCAGACCTACCACTATCTGTTCCAGCAGCACGAAGAATCGTTGCAACCGCTAATAGATAACTACCGCCAAGCAAGTACCGAACATAAACCTTGCCCTGGCAGCTTTCTTGGGCACAACTGGTACGAGAATTTACAAACTCTATCCAAATTTTACGAAGACGACGAGGATTTAAAGGAAGAAATCGAAACTATAACCGATCGGATTATAGATGAAGAAGTGAAAGTTGTAGAAGAATCACAACAAACTACCAAAAATAAAAATTTCAATGTTAATTTGACGGATCTGATCGGTCTCCATGTCACTGGAGAAAGCTGTGCATCTGTCCCAAATTGTGATGACGTCTCCACGCCAGAAATAGACAAAGGAAACGAAGAGGAGAAGGAATGGCTTGCACCGATTATGAGCGCAAACTCCGATGACCAAGATAAAGACACTAACGTGGATTGTCTAGCACAAAACCTGCAGACGGTTAGCATCGATAGTGATGGGAAGGTGCCCACGATAACGTTCAGCAATTGTTGCGACGCGTGCGTCACCGGCGAGCCGAACAATCCCGACGTCGTCATCCACTTGACCGTGCCCTCCGCCAACAGCATTGACGAGTCCCGGCCGCCAATGATGTGACCTCGCCTCTCAATTCACTGAATTAATTGGTTTTCGGCGTGCATAACAACTACCACAATGATTGCTTTGGAGCCCGAACAAAGCATGCCCAAAGAGGAGCGGGTTCCCAAAGCGGAACCCACTACGTCACATCCGAGGACGCTGACGAGATCCAGCGCGGTCAGCCAGAAATCCGTCGAAATCATGGTCCATCCTGAAGGTTCTAACAACCCGTTACACAGATCCAAACTAGCCCCAACGAGATCGACTTCAGAAACGCAATCTTCAGGGAAGAAAATCCTAAATTTGAGGAAAACTAAGAATTCGTCCATAGAATCTACAATGAGCCTACCGAACCAGAAGTCCTTAGAAAAGAAACATGGCAGTTTACGGCATCAGAAGGCGATCGGGGCTCATTCAGACATAACTTTGAGTACACAGCCTTCGATAACCGATGACAGGAAGGCACTGAGAGAAGCTTTATATCAGGGTATATTTCATAGGCACAGGAGAACGATATTCGCCGTCGGTTCCTTCCTTAGGATGCTCAGGAGCAAAACGTCGAACTATGACTCCATACGTTCCGACTCAGACGAAATTTAGCGCTAGTGACTTAATATTTTTATAGTAACATATTGGTGCCACTGACATTTGTGCTTTGGATAGTTATGGAAAACCAATTAAAATGTTATTAGATAGTGTAGTGTAAGTATATTTTATTTTGTATTAAAATGTTCCTAATTAGTTGTGATTTTGTTCTGAGCCCGCTTGGTGAGCGTAATTAGTATACAATTGTTGTTATATAGTGGCAAGTAATAGGTATACGCGATGAAGTGACATGGCTTTGTTATGTACATACGAATCTCAAGGGTAATACACCTTAAATCGACATCATTATCGATATTGTCGAGCTCCGTGGCGCAGCGGTCAACACGCCTGCCTGCGACACGGAGGTCCCGGGTTCGATCCCCGGTCAGGTCAAGATGGAAAATGATCTTTTTCAGATTGACCTGGGTCTTGGATGTTTATCTATATATGTATTTGTTATAAAATATAGTATCGTTGAGTTAGTATCCCATAATACAAGTCTTACTAAGAACTTACTTTGGGGCTAGCTCAATCTGTGTGATTTGTCCGTATATATTTATTTATTTATTTATTGTAAACTTTATTGCCTGATTGTATCTTTATATATTTCATTTTGAACAAAGTATATAAAGCTTTTTACAGTCATACATTATAGTTAATTTGACATTTATATACAATTTCTTTATTCTGTTAGTTTGCAAATAATTGGTCAGGTTTTCAGTTTCGAAACTGGAGAATGCGTTATCCAATTTTTTAAAATTACATTGGCGTAAATGCCTATGATATCATGCTTTGACGCAATTTTTAAGCTTTAAGATGTCGTTGCCAAAAATGTTAATGGAAATACATTTAATTTAAAAGTAAACAGATAATTATCGAAATCAGATTATTTTTGTGTCAGAAGAAAGATCTAAAATTTTTGTTCTTTCTTTTACATAAGGAATGCCGCAAGAATCTATTTTAATTTATAAAATGGATTATTCATTTCTTTTTCTTAAAACATCCAAGTAGTATTTACATAAAGACATATTTTTTAATAAACAAAAGACTTTGTTACATTAATAAATAATAAAACATTGACATCAATTATTATTTTTAACAATACCTCCTCAAAGCTAACAATGCCAAAGCTCCACAATGTGCCCTTAACTAAGTATGTAGTTAAAAACATGAAAAAGCAAAGTACGATAGATGATTAGATCGCGTCGCGTGACTTGAATAGTCAAGGCCAAACCATCCTTCATTATATCCAAATAAAAGCTGAAAGTCCTACAAAACTTTCTGATTTATGCCCAAAATTATATCATCTTTATGACGATGTAATATGACTCAAAATACAGTAAATAATCCTTCGACTTCATCGTGTTCGAGTCCTTGAAAGAGAAATCGTTTGATTTCGATTTGGTTTTGGTCATTAGGTTATTAGGGAAATAGAAAAGAAATGAGTATGTAAGTAATTCTCTGGCGAAGAAATAAGGGGTAAAATCATTAAAAACTAATTTGAGTTTATAATAATAAGAAGGATCATTAAAGTTTTTCATTTATTTAGAATCATTCATTAAATACTTACGATATCAAAAAAAGTGAATAATTTAGAATTAATTGTTTTTTGAGAACTCTTTGTTCAACTTTAATTATTGTAATAAATAATTGTTCCATTTTAATATATAGATCAGAAATAAATTATAACTTATCTTTACAATCTACAAATGTGATCGTGTTGATTTCTAAATTTTAATAGTTATTCGCACGAATGCTATCTCAAAGTCAAAAGGGTCTCTGCTTTCAAACCAATTTATATTTAAATCTACAATCAAATATTTAATCCAGCTTATCTAGATTATTCATGAGATTAAGTTAACTAAAGCTTGTTAACCTCAGAAATGCTGACTTATTTATGCAACCTTTGCATTATAGGATTATTTGTGACAAGGTGAAATTTTAAACAGATGAACAATTTAAGATTATTACAACTTATTTTTGGTCAATCAAGTGAAGTATTGTTGTTACAATATGCTTCCGATTAAATTTAGAAATATTAAATACAATACATTTTTGAAAATACTTTTTTTATACTTAATAATTAAAATAACGTGTTCATCGCATGCATATTTTGTCAAAGCAGGATTAAAATAGGTCCTCAAATTTATATTCTTATATTGTTTTCTTATTTAGTAATAAAATTATTTTGGCTTACACAAAATACATCGCGTTGGGTCTCCGTCCATTGTCTTTTGGTTGTAGTTTGTAAAAATGTTTTGAATTAAGTTCTGTAGCACTTAACAAATCGATGTCACTGTATCGATAATAAATTTAATTACATCTGAAGTTATATTGAGACAAATATCAACAGTATATTCCCTTATTTTGAATGTTATAAACCTGCAAAAATTGGAATATGAATTTATTAATATCTTTTTGAAACTGAATAAGAAATAATCTGTGGATTTAATTGATTGAAATCGCAATATTCGTGTACAGATTATTGACACTGAACAACTTTCTCTATGGAAAATAAATGTAGCAAATTACCAAAAAACAGTTAGGACCTCCGTACAAGTTGACCGAGGCCGAGAGGCGGTTCCGAAGAACTCTGACACCAGGGTCGCCTGACCGTACCCGTCACCGACACGAAATGATGATGATGACCGATCAAAAATCTACGGAAATGGTTAATACTTTTGCACGCCGCATAATGCGGAGTGTTTGAAGTTGACGACTAGACCGAATTAAAAAAATATTTATTTATTTAAAAGAATTTCTGATTGCTATTGTGCTATTTAGTATTTATCGAAATCGTTTCAATAGTTTGGTTTAAGTCGGTTTTTTTATATTAATGGTTATCAATTATTGCTATACATCTCTATGGGAAAGTGGTTTAGTATCAACCACAAGTATAATCAAAGCTGGTATCTGGCTGGATCTTAATAAATTTGTAGAGATAGATGATCTCAGCGTTTAATCAGTTGACGACGAAGCTACATTGTCACAAACAGACCGACAATTAGACCTCACATATAATTACGCTGGTCTATTAACAGAGAGTATTGATCTTCATCTGTTAAATAATTCTCAAAGCAAAGCTGTTGTTACGTAGATTGTACATTCATAATGAGGTAGGTACACACACTCTCATATTTTACTTCATTCTTGTTTCAATGGCGTTTATTTTTAACTCTGTTTTATACGGTACAACTACTACGAGAGGGTTAGTAATTATAAAAAAAACGTCAAGACGAATTTTATTCTGCGCCACTAATCTATATATATAAAACAAAGACGGGTTTGTTACAACACTTATACCTCGAGATATGCTGGACCAATTTTCATGGTTATTGATTCGTTGGATTTGTCTCCACCCCGAATAGCAGAATACATCTTAAAAACAATGAAACTCGATATGTGTAATGAATACTCAATCATTGACTGTTAGGCGGTACGAAGTTCGCCGGGTCAGCTAGTAAAATATAAAATCGTAAGAAAAAGAACAAATGAAAAAATTGGATCCTCCAATAAAAATAATTTCTTAGGCAGGGCAGATTTTATATCGGTTCCTTATTGTAATGATTTAGTTAGTAATCATCATTACAACAATTGATTACAGGAAAGGAAAAGGTATTATCTATATTAAACAATGAATCATTTTTAAAGTCTAAAAAATTTTTTCTTGTACTAGAGCATCATAATAAAATTACAAAATAAAAAATTGTATGATAAACTATCTGGCCAGCGTAGAGAGTGTAGGGTAAATCCTGTGACTGCTCTGGCTAATATGTGGCTCTGGTAGGACAGAGAAGGTGGTCCTGCAGTGCAGACTAAAAAGGCCTGATGATAATGATGATGATAGTGAAAACCTCAAAATCGAATAACATCCTGCAATCGTATTTTTTACTTGTAACAAATTGGTTTGACCTGAGTTGACCTATGATCGAACGTGAGCACTCGGATCGGCACAATCATTCAGAAATGAATTTGACATTTACAATGTTAAAAATATTGTCTCAATATAACTGTTAGATTGGACAGATGCTTCTAAAACGAATAGAGCTTAAAATGTACCGTAGACGAAATATCCCTATACATTGTACTGTATATCTGTAGATTTATACTTTTTTTGCAGTGATAGAGTAGAGGTAGAGTCGAGTCGAAGTGGATTGATACACATTTTTGGAACATTTTATGCACTTTTTTATATATTTGTACATCCCAAAAACGTTTTTGTACGAGTTGTTGTGAGATAGGATATTACTCGCATGCAAAAAACTTGCATTTCAATATTTGTGAAGGAGGGTAAATGTGTAAATCCAGTAATTTTTTAATGTAACAAACAAATCAGAATTTCCCTTTTAAAACGTATTGAAAACTGGGCTTTTGTATTTTATTGTAGTTTTCTTCTTCAGATCAAATTCAGTTTTTTTTATATTCAATGAATTTGTATGAGGATAGTTAAAATGTGTGTACAAAACAGAGTCCCATTATTGTTGTTTGTTTGTGAATGTGTGAGTGTTTGATTGACATTTATAAATAATAAATAAGCAGGAAGAAAAAACGGTTTTCTATAAAAAAACACTGAAACTTATGTGTTTTGTTGTGCATTACCCTCCTTAACTTAAGTAGTTTTTTAGAAGTCATGATTTGGGGAAAATCCAAATAAACCAGTAGCCTGCTTTTAAATAGATAACGGAATTTAATGTATATTTTTTGCAAGCGAGAATGTTACTCGGCGGTAAACGACCATCAATATAATTTTACTACTTTACAAATGTTAATGTTGACTTTAGCTTTCTAAAAGTTATTTCCGAAACAATTTTAGCATTAAGAAAGGTTGTAATAACGCCTTATTAAATATGTTTAGGCGATTTCCCACGAAAGCTATGTTTTTTTTATTAGTAAAAAATTGGTTTTCAATATTCAAAATATGAAATAGATTTTGGTTTTGTCTAACTTCAATCTTTATTAATCTTTTTCTTATTTAACATTTCTTTGACTATCACAATTTTTTACTGTTTTTTTTTGTTATTTATTTTAGATTTTGAATTATTTTAATAACTTGTGTTTTAACAGTGAAATAATGACGCTAAATTCCGAAATCACAATTTGTACTTGAGAGAACACCACGGTTTGGTTCCGATGTTGTCATTAAAAAAAAACCATTTCGGAAACGCATATTTTTTCCGATAACTATTAAGCATATTATTTATACGAATTTGTACATAAGTAACTTTTTCATCAGCATTTTATACATGTAAATATTTAGAATAGCAAACTTTTATACGCGTGGTTTACCGTCGATTAAACAAAAAAAAAATGAGCTTTGTATGATTATACTAGATAGCTTTTTTACTATAGAAATGTCTTATTTCTTGCGATGTACTATTTTAAGATGCCTAGTTATAACCAACCGTCGAATTTTTATAATTAAATGTGTTTTTATGTTTTATTCAATCGAGGAAAATAGTCAAAATCAAGGAAATCAGGTTCAAGCATTATAAAATATCTGTTGTTAACATAACTAGTAGTTATGTGTAAATTAAACACCACTGATGTTTTTTTAATGGTTAAATGTTAAGGAGAGAGAACCTGATGTAGGTATGTTTTGGCCAGTGTAAACCATAATAAGTTAATAAATATGTTGGTAAATATTTAATTTTTGGAGCCAATATCAGCACTTAAAAATAATTGCCATGGTAATATATAAATTCAAAATTTTTGTACAGAATAATGTTGTATCATACTTTTAAAGTTATTGTTATTATTTGATAACTAGGTTAGATTTCAGTGATAAAATGTTATTATTAATTGGATGTTAATTGTAAAATATTTGTAAGTAATATATTTGGTTTATACAACATTTTGATATAGTTTGTGACTTTTAGATATTATATTCACTTAGATATATTTACCTATTTAATTATACCTAATTGCGTTAAGCTTAAGTTTCAGAATTTCTTTTTTATAAATAGAAAAACAAAAATGTTTAATTTTTTTAATCCTTTGAATTGTAAAAACATTTTATGCCCTAGTTAGAGGGATTTCTGAACAATAAATAAATGATATGGTGCGGGTGCGGATATTCAATGGTTGGTATTATTAAAAGATTTTGTTTCAAGAATAATTAAAGTGTATCCAGTTTTAGTATAAAGCCTTTATTTGAGCAATATTTTATATTTAAGTTACATAATTTATACATTCCTTTTCAACAGATGTCATATTGAATTACAGCAAATGAATAAGACTGCCAAAATTATAAAAAAATAGCGGACGAAAATGATAGGTTTTCAATATGTAAAAATACATGATTACAGTATTGGCAATAATATATTTTTTTCATTTTTCCTACCTTATTTCCTTTTTGTCATCTGTGTCGATCAATCGAGGAAGTATAGGGTTCGATTCCCAGCTCGCAACGCGATTTTTTTTGAAAACTAGTGTTGCCCTATTTGCAAATAACTATTAAAAGAATAAAAACCGGCCAAGTGCGTGTCGGGCCACGCGCAGTATAGGGTTCCGTAGTTGCGAATGACAACTTTGAGTACACACTGTTTACACTCGCACCTCACAGTTTAACGACCAAAAACATCTAACAATAAAGATTGTATGAAATTTTACATTTTCCAGTACATTTTATAAGTTGGTTGCCTATAACTTTTTAGTTTGTACTTAGTACTTAGCTCTGATAGTTTTCCTTTCAACTTCAGTATATATACTACTGCTGTAATTTTTTTCACGTATCTATATATAACCGTTTAGGAGATAGAGGGGGGGGGGGGGGGGGGACACGTACCTCTAACAAAAATTTGCACTTTAAAACCAAATATTTCGGAAACGGATCCTTAAATCGAAAAATGGTGTTCTCAACCTCACAATATTTTTCAAAGACCTTTTTAACGATACCCCACAAGATGGGTAAGTAGAGAAAAAAAAATGACTCCCCCACTTTACTAGTATGGGAGCTACACAAAAAAAAATTTTTTTTCAAGATTTTTTTCTACGACTTTTTTGCCATGATTAATATACATACTCATACCAAATTACAGCTTTCTAGTACTTATGGTCTCTGAGTAAAACCGCGGACGGACAGACAGACAGACAGACAGACAGACAGACATGGCGAAACTATAAGGGTTCCTAGTTTACTACGGAACCCTAAAAAGGGGCCAGGTGCGAGTCGGGCTCGTCCATGAAGGGTACCACGGAGTATGTCAAATGAAAAGCAACTTTGTATTTCTGTATTTTATATATTATATTATATGATATTAGCGCTTTAACTACTGAACCGACTTAGATCAAATTTGGTATAAAGATAGTTTGAGACACAGGGGAGGACATGTAGTACCTTTATTGCAGATAAAGGTACTTACTGTTACCGAGGGATCTATATTCACGAGCCCGTGGCTAGTCAGACTTTACCGTACTAGTTGTTTGTTTGCAATAAGGTCTTTTGTACACAAGGAATAAATATATACTATCATTTTTAGATAAGGCAAAACGGATTTGAATGAAATTAGTTTTTTTCGTAGAACTTATTTTATTTCAGACTTCAGTAGGATATTTTATTTACACATAATTACAAATATAGTTAAACAAATAAAAATATAAATACTTATGATTAAAAAGAAAGAATAATAAAAAACATAAATCTAAACTAAATAAAAAACGGAGCCCAGATCGCTGTCATCACAAGGTAATGTACCCAAGAGACTGGCCGCATTTCCACGTTGAATCGCTAGGCTAACTTCGGCTAAAATCGAAGACTTCAGTTAAAATAAGTAAGTATATAAAATACAATTATTTTTGCTGGACTTAGGACGCACCTTGGGCCTATGTTCAGCAGCGAACTTCTTGCGGCTTGCGGATGATACTATAAATACACAATTATTATTGTACACTTAAAAAGTATATTATATCAGAGCGACTTTTTAATTATAAAGAGCCTTTTTCAATTGACTTCACAAAATTTTGGCTACCAATAAAATGATATGCAAATTTATATATCGGTTGAAACTGAAAGTAAAGATATTTCGAGCGCCTTCTTTCTTTGAAAGGCAAAGTAGATGATGTGTTTCAGAAAATATCACTAAGTGAAGTCAAGACGGCTAATATTTACCGACGGAAAGCTGATGAATCACAAACTTGAAATGGGAATTATATGGACAGAAGCGAACATAGTCTATAGACTATTAACAGATTATAGACTATTAAATATGTTCTATAGAACTAAGAAGGTAAGTAACTTAAATTAACCCAGATCACATACAACCGGATATCTACCTTTATCAAAGCATAAAATCACTTACTTACTTATTACTCCTAAAATGCAAAAATTTATTGACGGATTTTTATGAAACTTTCAGAAAAGCACATAGAATAATGTTAACACGTGGGCTTAAACCACCTATATTCTGTAATATTATTACTTCATACCAAATCCCAACACCCATCCCTGATTGTCGTCGTTAATCCTTTGCAACTTTTTAAACCACCCCGACTCCAAATCTTCATAGTCTTCTTCCGAGAAATTCTGCAGGAACTCTTCCTTCCTCCCTTGTAATTTATCCAGTTCAATTTCTAATGCTTCTTTGAATTTATCCGTCCAGTCTTCAACTCGAATGTTTATAAATCCATTATTCTTTAAAATCTGCTTATACTCTGGTATTGTAGCAAATTTGTAGCCTCGTGCTTTCTGATACTTCTTAAATTCTTCACTGTATCTCATTTCATTTTCTCCTCTCACGTAATCAGTGAACAAAACGCATCCACTAGGCTTTAAGAATTTGTAAATTTTTCTGAAAAGATGGGCTTTGTCTGGCATATGCATGAGAGCGTCTCTGGCGTAGACCAAATCAAAAGTATTTTCTGGAAAATCTACTTTCCTGAAGTCTTGGGACTCGAATCTGACTTTGTCTTTAAGATGAGGACGGTTTTCCAAATGCCTCCGAGCTATAGAAAGCATATTCTCCGATAAATCCAGACCAAGGACTTGAGCTCCGAATCTTTCTGCGAATAGGAAACTGTGGCCTCCCAAGCCGGATCCTATATCAAGCACCTTAGATTTTGGTGGTAAATTAACATGTTTGAGGACTTGAACTGTCGTGGATATACCGCCAGTCGACAGGAACGTCTCACCGAAAATCCATTCGTACTTCTCCAAGCCATGTTTTGAATACTGTCCGTTGTCTAAAAATAATTGATAACTTTTCTTTTCAGCCATCTTGGCGACACAATAATTTGCAAACTGCTGATTAAGGAATAAGTACCGATAGAGCTGTTCTCTTTATATGTAAGATGGGTGTCTCCGGGGATATTGTTTACATAATTAATAAATTGATATCGTTTTATGATCTAATTAGTGTGGCCTATGACACTACGTGTCTTGTCTTAGTGTCTGCGCGTGCTAAGAAAGTAGGTGTCTAGTTTATCATTAGTATCCAGACAGCACGTGTAAGTGTTCTTTCACACGTCCCGAGTGCCAGGTAGCCAAATACGATGACGTCGCCGTCTCATCCGCATGAAGTCCATAGCTGGAAAAGGCTGCTGCCTTTGGGGAGGCTTATGCCTCCCCCAAGAAAAGATAGACTACCTGTAAATTTTCATACAAAAAGCGATAACGCTTCCCTCCCCTTAAACATAGCCCAATTTCAATTTTTTTTTACACGTTATTATTTTTACAAATTGGAAAAGTAGGGCTGTACGCTTTGATATTTAAGATATATTGCTAACAACAAACGTTATGAGCATCTAAGTAAATATCCATATTTTTTACATAAAAAGTACCCGAGGCATTTTAATTTATTTAAATTAATCTAAACCGAATCAATAAAAAAGAAAAACGGTTAGCCCTAGATTAAGGTGTCCTTAATCGAATGACACCAAAATTTCATCATTTCGTGAAGATTTAGGGGGGTGGAAGAGTTATTGCTTTTTGTATGAAAATTACAGTTAGTCGATTCTCTTAATGGAGGGGGTTTGCCATACTCACCATGCTTAGCTAATGGGTTGGTGAGCGCAATTTGTTTGGCTATATCGGTTCCGACGCTGCTGTCTATCGAAACCGTTTTTTAAGCGAGGGAAGGGTAGAAGTTTGTTAGTCTAAGGGAACGCATATGCGCAACCATCGGACAGTTATTTAAATGAAATGAAATGAATAGTTTTTATTCAAATTTTGGATCTCATGTATCACTTTTTGAACGTCACTTATCTTTCTTGTTATTATTTTTTTATATTAGCAAAATCTAAATAAGGATGACAGCCCTGAATTAATATTGTGAATCCAATAGAAGAAGTTTCGTTCCAGAACCGATGTGGCAAATAAATCCCCTCTCTTTTTGGTTATGATATGACTCAACACATCAGTAGTTCTGTGGCAAAGCTTCTGTAAGGTAAGGGAACCACGAAAATATTACGGACATTACATTTACTGCCATACAGGTTCTCCTTGTACGGATGCCATTCTGTCACATAGAAGTATCAATTATTATTGTGCCTACACTCTATTCCATGTTTTTTTCTGTGTGAGAGGAGAAATAAAGATGTTTATTACGGAAGTCTATTTTATTCGTGTGTGTAAGTGGTCAACTACTTGATCATCAGCTGCTGAATCGTGTAAAAAGGCGCTAATTTAATAATTATCTGCCACGAGCGCTTTGTGAGTTTTAAGATTTCTCTGTAATCAATTTTGACCTCACTCTCACTAGTGAAGGCAGACGCACACCGTATATTATTACAAATATATTATCACATCTTTATTCCTAACCGGTGCGACAGAGCCTGGCCTTTTTTTTAAAGGATTGTGTAGATTTCAAATGAGCTTTTGCTACTTCACCGAACTTTTATGGTGAGGGAAATGAGCTCTCTGCCTGGACGTTGAAGATCAACGAAATAGGCCAAGCTACATTACCAGAAGGGCCTATCTTGGATGCAAGTCTAAGTCAATAAAGTAACAATAAGACTTAAGACCCAAAAGGATTGTCGACTTATATACCCACCAAAACGCTTAATAAGTTTAGCGTTTTGGTGGGCGTTCATCTTTCATTTCGTGTAGGTGACACGGTCAGCCGACCATGCACACCCTGGTGTCTGAGTTTTCCGGAACCGCTCAGTCTCTGACGTGGTTCATTTAACGACTACCAGATGGCAACCGGGACCAACGGCTTAACGTGCCTTCCGAAGCACGAAATCATCTTTCTTATCGAACAATCAGATTATTCATGCCTGCAATGTCCTAACCAAACTGGAAACAACTTAACAATGTATGCTTCCCGTGAAAATCCAACCCAGGACTTCCGGGTCAACAAGGCAACCGCCTTAACCAGTGGACCACGGAGGCTGTTGAAATATATCCCATTCTCTCGGCAGGATCAGTCAACGCGGCGAGAGAAACAGCTGGTGAATTCTTCATTTTTTATCTTATGTTCTAGACCTCCGAAGTATAAAAAACAAAAATACCTAACTACTTACAGTACAGTCGGACATATCACTAAAAGGCTTCGAGCAACACGCCTTCCTGGTACAGAAGGCGTGTTGCTCGAAGCTAAAATGTCTTTGATCAGGTGTGAAAATTCCTCCATTACTTGACCTGGGTCTTGGATGTTCATCTATATAAGTTAGTCCAGGAACTTTGTCACCTAAAAGGGGACTTACCTTGCGTCAAATCCGGTAGTTCTGATTTTTGGCACACTTGTTTATGATGCTAGACTCCAAGTTTGTTACATAGATCGCCAACCGCAACTTTATCAAAAATCGAAAATACCGCAACAAATTCTGCTTTTTTTTAGTACTTGTCGAATAAAGCCCTAAAGAACAAATTTTTGATTGATTCTATATCAGACGGTATAAAAGCAGACAAAATTTGCTACAAGATGAGACTAAAGTTGTCTCTGACTTGATGTTTTTTTAGATACAATCTTTCAAAAATTACAAATAATTCAAAAAAGTAGTGATTTTTTAATCTTTTTTTAGAGCTTGGTGATTTTATCTCTTAAGGACTAATTTAGACGATGAGACTAAAAAAAGACTTTTTTTTTTGGTTATTTGTAATTTTGAAAACAATGTACTTAACTCGAAAAATATTAAGCCTAGATCGAGGTAACAAACTTGGATTAAGTATACATTAAACTAGCATCATAAACAAGTGTGCAAAAAATTAGAACAACTGGACTTGACGCAAGGTCTGATTTAATAAAGTTACTGGACTAAGAATTCTATTATAAAATATAGTATCGTTGAGTTAGTATCCCATATCACAAGTCTCGAACTTACTTTGGGGCTAGCTTAATCTGTGTGATTTATCCGTATATATTTATTTATTATTATTATAACTCTGTTTTTTTTTAAGTTTTTAGGTTATGTAATAAAATTACGTAACTTTTCTTGTCTTTCTTGACTTAATTACTTGACACTCATATCAACAATGATTACTGCTAATATGGCCCGATGGGTCAAGTAAAATATAATATAAACCACATTACAAACATTATATCAATTACCTACATTAAGAACACATGTTAAATAATCATATAAACATTGACCTATCTTACGTTTACTCATTCGTTAACCAGCAGTATCCAATACAACATCACAAAATGGCCGACAAAGAAAATTATCAACAGTTTTTGGATAACGGACAGTACTCCAAACATGGCTTGGGGAAATATGAATGGATATTCGGTGAGACCTTTCTTTCTACCGGTGGCAATGATGTTACCATGCAAGTGCTTAGCCACGTTGATATGCCTAAAAACCCAAGAGTTTTGGACGTGGGAACTGGTTTAGGAGGTCATAGCTTCCTCTTAGCCGAAAAGTTTGGAGCTGACGTTGTTGGTTTGGATTTGTCGAAGAATATGCTGGATATCGCTCGAAGACACTTGGAAAACAGGCCCCATCTCAAGGACAAGGTAAAATTTCAACTTCAAGACTGTACGGAAGTTGATTACCCTGAAAATAGCTTCGATTTAATCTATTCTAGAGATTCTTTCTTACATATTCGAAATAAAGCTCAACTTTTTAAGCAGTTTTTCAAATGGCTGAAACCTAATGGGTATATTTTGTTTACTGATTACGTCAGAGGAGAAGACGAATCTAAATATACTGAAGAATTCAGGAAATATTTAAAAGATCGAGACTACGATATGGCTACTGTTAGCGAATATAAAGAAGTTTTGAGTGCTAGTGGATTTAAGGATATACAAGTTAAAGATTGGAAGATACAATTTAGAAATGCTCTAGAAATTGAATTGAAGATGTTAAGAGAAAATAGAAAAGGATTCCTTGAGAAGTTTACGCAGTCAGATTATGAGGATTTGGAGTTGGGATGGCTGAAGAAGATATCCCGGGCGCAGGAAGGTAGCCAGGGATGGGTTTTGGGAGTGGGAAAAAAACTAAGATAGTGAAAAAAAAAATTATTGTAATGCAAATTTATGCAAAATTAAACTGTGTAAGTTAGATATTTTATTATTTAATTGGCTGTTTATGAAGGCGGCTAATAGGCTTGTTTTCTAAATAAGTTATTTTTGAAGTAATTAGATCGTCTGGTAGATTATTAAAAAATATTGGACCCGTATTTTTGTCTTTTGTCAATTAAACATAAATTGGAAAAGATATACCCCGTTAAAGTTCCGCGTGAAATCACTGACCGATACACTTTTACCCGCCTTTATAAAGGCGGGTAAAAGTGTATCGGTGTGTATCAAACAAGTTTTTGTTTGATGGAACAAAGAAAAAAACACGTATTTAATATTTTTCGATAATTTATAAGATAATGAATAACTTCAAAAAGAAAAAGAATAATTACTTCAAAAAGATTTTTTTGGAAACTTGCCTGTTTTGGAGGAAACAGAAGCATAAATCTTTTTGAAGTAATTATTCTTTTTCTTTTTGAAGTTATTCATTATCTTATAAATTATCGAAAAATATTAAATACGTGTTTTTTTCTTTGTTCCATCAAACAAAAACTTGTTTGATACACACCGATACACTTTTACCCGCCTTTACACGTATTTAATATTTTTCGATAATTTATAAGATAATGAATAACTTCAAAAAGAAAAAGAATAATTACTTCAAAAAGATTTTTTTGGAAACTTGCCTGTTTTGGAGGAAACAGAAGCATAACCACACGATCGGTTATGGAATGTATGAAATATTGGTTCTGGAAATGCTCTAATGACACTGTTTTTGTATTCCCTTATATTGATAGGCATCAGACCCGGCCTAATTTGACTATTGGTTAAGCCGCACCCTGTCCTTCAATTGTATGTGGATGACGGTCGTTTTAAACGGAAATTAACAGTATTGTATGAATTGGGAGTGACCACAGTATCGAGACAAGTAATCCCGTATATGAGATCAAAATAACTAAAAATTCTTGTAAAGTGAAAAAAAGCAGCCTGCCAAGTGCGTGTTGGATGCATATAGAGAGTTCCGCATAAAACATATTTTTTTCTAAATAGTTGATAATTTAGTCTTGGGATTTTTCCTCCACTTGTGCTAAAAGAGCTAAATCAAACGATTCTAGGTCAATAGGAAGTCCCATATAATGTTTTGATTCCCTTGCGATTTTGATTAATTTTATTTTAGATTGATTAATAATTTTATATATTTAATAATAATTTTATTTTATATTGATTAATCAAGAGAGCGCAGTCGACTATAATAATGTGATAAGTATTAATTTTGACCTGACGCATGGCTGTATCAATCCATACGTTCCTGAGAAAAAGGTCTAGACAGTGTGACGGACAGACCAAACGAGTGATCGTAAAAGGGTTCCTTTTACCTTTTGAAGTATGGAACCACAGATGGAATCCTAAAATTTGGCAAAGTACTTTTTATTATTTATGTCGTTAGAGTGGCAGATCCCCAAAGGTGTTTGATTTTAAGTTACATTGATATGGATGTAAGAATTCAAAAATAAAATGCCAGATGTTATATTTGAACTCTCAAACATCTTTGTTACAATTTTATTCGTTCTATTTAACCTTTCATCCTAGAGAAAAGTACTGTCCCGAGGGATCGACACGAACGCGAGCGGAGCCGCGGGAGAAAGCTGTGTGGTAGTAAATAAATTTAAAACAACATCCGGTGTTTTCGATAAAGTATGTATGACGTAACTTTGACATCATTAACACTTTGAAAAGTGGAAATACCTGATTTTTACTTTAAATATTGAACTAATATGTAGTATTGTAGTAGTAATGTTTTCCTAGATTACTCGAACACGCCTCGTTTTTTTCGGGACGTCCAATTAAATTTCATCAAGTTCAAAAATGCAGTGCCCGTTGCAAAACCATCTTAATGCTGGATCATTTTTTCTTTTTATCCTCATCTAAGCTGCAATAAGTCCACTGCTAGACATGGACCCCTGGGCCATGGGCTTTTAGGTAAGTCTACATAGATATTTCATACATTTTTAGTATACAGCAATTTCGGTTCAAAAGTAATAAAACAATCGACAAAAATTTTGAAGCCTTTATTTACAAAATTTTCCAACAAATAATATCACTTGGGGATTTGCAGTTTAATTCTATGAGAACTCCAATTTCTTTTCGTATTTGCTGATGACAGTAGAGTGACTCATATGAGTGATTATCCGGTTGCATCCTCACCTGCAGACACCAGGATCCACTTTAGTGACAGTATTTATGCTGTATTATAATTTGGCAAAGTTTTCGAGGACGGCCGCCTGCCTGATGCCAACACCTTTGTAGCTCAAAAACTTACCTGAGAAAATAATAACAGGCGTCGGTAACCAAATCTGATACCTCTTGTTAGGCTGGCATGTTAACCAATGCACCATGGAGGCTGTCTAATATTAGATAAAAAATTTTGAATAAGTATTGCAACTATTAAAATAAGCATGTTTTATATACGAGCTCCGTGGTGCAGCGGTCAACACGCCAGCCTGCCACACGGAAGGTTCTAGGTTCGATCCCCGGTCAGGTCAATATGGAAAATGATCTTTTTCATCTTGACCTGGGTCTTGGATGTTTATCTATATAAGTATCTATTATAAAATATACATAGTATCGTTGAGTTAGTATCCCACAACACAAGTCTTGAACTTACTCTGGGACTAACTCAATCTGTGTGATTTGTCCATATTTATTTATTAATGACTTCTTTAGTAATAAAGCACCACGCAAATATTTGGAAATAAAATGCAGAAAGTTAAAATATGTGATTTTTATTTGATGTAACATCATTGTCTATTTTATTTATTTCCAAGCATAAATTGGCGTTAACATAATTCGTAATAACTACGCAACAAATATCATTAAAATATTCTATCAGCCGAAAAATACAAACTTTGGTTCCTAGCTTATTATGTTACACTTCTTTAAATATTACAATTCTGTTCGATTTTAACACTTTTTGAGTATTTATTTACTGTATTCAATCCATTAAAGGGTCAGTTTAGATGTAACGACTAGACCGTCACTTTGCAAGCTTATTTAAAGGGAAAATATACAACATACGACATATCACATACATTTCAATCATCCATGATGAATATTTACATTCCAAACGCACTGCTTAAGGCACACAATACAAGCTGGCTTTAAGCCTCTGGTAGGACGCGTATATACAAAGTTGGCCCCAAAAATATTGCTGTATTAACCAGGATATATCTCTATCGTCTACATCACACGAAATTAATATTTATCTAACACTAGATACACATATTATACTCCATATTTACCATCATCTGAATATATTATTATTTCTAGAGCCTCTCGCAGTCTTTCCGTAACAATATTGCTTTAGGATCACAACACAGATTTGGATGAATACGAAAAATATATTAACGAATTCTGCTAGTCTGAATTTCGCAATTTGTGACAGAGATCATAAATCTAATAAAATGTCTAATGGACCTTTTGACCTAACATCTTCACTTATCACAACATCATCCATATATAAAAAATTTTAATTTAGTTAATATATAGCCCTTCTTTATAATTCAAAACTGGTTATAGCACTTTATAACTCGAATACACTTGAATAACACAACTATACAGCATAGTCATGCTTCACTATTCGTCTTGGTATACGATATGCGTAAATACCAATTTGATAGTAGTCCATATAAGTCCATGTCTTCACTCATTTTCGGTAAAGAAACATTTTTACTAAGAAAAGAGCAGTTTTGGGGCTCAAAAGTTAGTCCGGAGAGTCCGGTGACTTCAGAGTCACGCCTTCTTCTTGTTTTTGGCATCTTCAGCGAATATTTCCTTGAAGTCGTTGAGTAGGACTTCGACGACGTTGTTTTGTTGGATGCAGTCGATGGCTATGTTGTGCGCTTGCTCCGCGGGCGCCCAGAGCAGCGTTGGGCCAAACACAATGGCTAGGTTAGCGGTGTGCATCCGGTTGCGTTCGCTGTATTGTGTCACCCTGAAATTATAAAATGTTATGTGTTTAAATGTAAAACTGTATTGTTGTTTGTTTTTCCCAATAAATAAAAAAAATAAATGTGGATGTCGGAGAAATCTTTTTAGATAAAGACTTATGGCCCGATCGAGGTCGTTTGAAACCTTTTACGTTATTTACTTCAATTATTTGTATTTTTGATGACATTTTGAGCTTGTGTAAAACATTTTTATTTTATAAAAAAATATTATACTATTTAGACTACTAAGTTTGACCATTCATTTATTTCATTATGAAGGAGGTACTTACATCGCACAATGCATCACGTTTATCATTTAGTTAAAAGTAGATAAATACCTGAGAAGGTGCTCCAAAAGGTACTTCAGCGTTTCTCTGTTGCATTGCGGCAGCGCTTGTACGATGTCACGGAATTCTTTTATTTTCGCTTCTCGTGGTTTTATTGCTGTTACAAAGAAAAAAATATTGTTAATTGGTTTTTGAACAAGCTATTTAACTTGTTCTGTTTGTCTATCTGTGTAAGTCTAATCTTGGAAGCTAAATTAAAATTAGTCCCTCATGTTCGATTTAGTTGAAGTTTTACATAGTTATGTATGTAAGTTGATGATTATTAAATATAAGTACAGTCATCTAGTGACCACGGTCGGTGTAACCCGGCCGAAACGTCTGGAGAAAAACGGTATGTTTTCGCGTTAATTCCCGACATTGCATTTAATGGTTATTAAATATTTTGAAGTTAATGAGAAGTTGATTGGGTCTCTGCGTTATGACAATGCATATTGGTACAACAAGATTAAAATAAAATCACTTTGACCAGAAAAAAATATTTTAGGTAAAAACGTTATTTTTTACCTAAAATGGTTTTTAGGTAGACAGACATGTATCCCGACCGTAAAGTGGGATAAGGAGAGGGGAAATAAGAAGAATATAGTTATCCAAAAATCTACTTACAGCACGCAGCGAGCACTCTGTCGAAAAAGCTGCAGGGAATCAAAGGCTCCTTCAGCTCCCGGAAGAAGAGTTTCAGCGAGCCCGTCAGGACGTGGATGTCTGTGTTGTTCTCAATCGCACCCAGGTCGTTCTGGTCCACCTGGAAGTAGAAAAATATAAGTTAGATTATGACTGAGGAAACAGTATGCCGTGTGGTTCCCAGTAGAGTAGGACTAAGTCTTATGTGGATGTCGTAGAAGGTGACTTAGGAAATACAATCTAAACAAATCTTATAGTCATCAAAGAGACTTTATCAATCCGTTTGGCCAGCGTAGAGAATGTAGGGCAAATCCTCTGACTGCTTTGACTAATATTTGACTCTGGTAATACAGAGGGTCATTTCCCTGCAGTGGAGACTAACAAAGACCTGACTATGATGATGACTGAATAAGGGCATAAGCCTAAAAAAACCCTTCCCACTAGAAATGGTCTTCCTCCATCATTTCTCTAATCATAAAAAGCATCTACCTGTAGCCTTATTCTCTGCACTTGACTGAGGTTTCCGCTGGCTCGGTACAGACCGTTCGTTCACAGAGTCTCCTGGCTGCTCTCAATCTCCTTGATACAGGCCACCACGAGATCCGGCACATAGGGTACACTCTATGATCTTAGTAACAAAATCTCCACAGCTGGATATGGACAACCTCAAGAATTTTTAAGAAAGTCTTGCTGGAAATGGTCTTCCTCCATCTTTTCTTTAAGAATACATGCACCTACCTGGAGCCTTATCCTCTGCACTTGACTGAGGTTCCCGCTGGCTCGGTACAAGCCGTCCGTGCACATGTTCTCCTCGCTGCTCTCGATCTCCTTGATGCAGGCTACCACGAAGTTAGGCACGCGGGGTACACCTTTCTCTGTTGGGCACACTTCGTCGAGTTTGCGACCGAAGACTGGCTCATCTGGAGATAGAAAAGGATTTATAAGTAGAAATTTATTCAAAGGCAGAACAATCGCTTATATCACGGTAAGCCCATTGCTTTATCCATCATCATCCAGTACTTGATACATGTCTTCGAAATTTGTCAAAAATTAAAGGATTAATTAACTTTATACATTCGAATTTCTTTCTGTCAATAAAAATAAACTTCATATTGTTCCAAATCATTACGGCCAGAGAACTGAAATAATATAAATACTGCTTGATATTTCTATTACCTTGAGAATAATACCAGTCTAGTTGTCTCAAGTTCAAAGAAATTTTAAAGGAAAATACAACTAGACTCACAATCTTAGTCGGTCCTAATAACCTAGGTCTAATCTGCACTTAAAATGATCACATCTTTTGAATATAAGTATATTCATTGCTATTTTTTTGAAGCTTGATTGCTATTTTAGTGAGATCTTGGGTTGTTTCTGTTATAACAAGTGTTTATGATTTATCGAGATCAAATGCGGCATCCATTTGAAAGAGATCATTTAAAATTTTGTACTAGACAACTCTAGATAACCCTTCAAACTATAGTGTCATGGACTATTGTCATAGATTAAAATGGAGATTTACATAGCACTTTCGCCAAAAGTTTCTCGTTCTCACTTAAAATTGTAAGCAGTAGACGTAGTTTATAAAAGAGTTTGAAAGCTTATCTAGAGCTTCGTAGAACAAAATTTTGAATGGCCTCTCCGTTTTCTTTCAATTAAAATCGGGTTTAGATTCTGTATGATGAGTATCTTGCAGTGTATTCTTTATTATTTCTCTCCTTAGAGTGTTATTTCTCTCTCTCTCTCTCTCTCTCTGTCATCTGGCGTTTTTTCCGTTGTTCTCTCAGCTATATCGGCATTCAAGATGTTATATGATTGGGCTTAGATTTTATGGACGGCCGCCTGCTTGACGTCATCCCTCGTTGGGTGTACTTCTATGGTTATCGCTAAATCTATCACCAAAACCAGATAAGATAGGTATATACAATAGAGTTTCAGTAAGTTTGTCATTGTCGACTTAATGAGTATGATCGCAAAGTCTTTTACGAAAGTTTTATATATCTATACTACTATTATAAGATGAAAAGTTTGTTTGTTTGATTGAACGCCATAATCTCAGGAACTACTGGACCGTTTTCAAAAATTCTTTCACCTTCGTATAGGTACATTATCCCTAACAGCCTCCGTGGTCCAGTGGTTAAGGCGATTGCCTTGTTGATCCGGGGGTCGTGGGTTCGAATCCCACGGGAAGCATACTTTGTTAAGTTGTTTCCAGTTTGGTTAAGATATTGCAGGCATGAATCACCTGATTGCCTGATAAGAAAGATGATTCCATGTTTTGGAAGGCACGTTAAGCCGTTGGTCCAGGCTGCCATCTGGAAGTCGTTAAAGGAACCACGTCAGAGGCCGAGAGGCGGTTCCGAAGACCCTGACATCAGGGTGTGCATGGTCGACTGACCGTGTCACCTACTCGAAATGATGATGATGATGATTATCCCTAAGTGCCATAGGCTAGGTATGTACCACGGGCGAAGCCGGGGCGGACTGCTAGCGGTTATATATATGTTGTTGCAAACAATGTATCGGAAAAAACATAGCAATATATGCTACGAAGAGATTTAACATGTCTGAGTTTGTTACAAATAGGTGACCGAAATAGTTCAAATAGTTTAGTTAAGAATCTGATAAAATTCGTTGTATTACTGGAGATAAAATTTTAAACGCTATTTTATGTCTAAAATATTATCTCAAGTAATACATAGATTTTTTTTTCAGACAGTCACCACTACCATAAAAGTATTTAGTTGTGTTATTTTATTTTAATTAATTGAAACAAACGTTGATAATAAAAATCTATGGGAGAAGACAAAATATTATTAAATTAGATTTATTTTTAGTATGAACGGCCTCTCTGGCTTAGTGGTCATTATGCCAGGCTGGCACATTGAAAGTCCTGGGTTCGATCCCCGGTCACTTCAATATGGATAAATTGTCTTTTTCTGGGTCTTTGATGTGTATCTATATTTATTTGTTATATGATATATTATTGTTGAGTTAGTATCCCATAACTAAAGTATCGTACTTACTGTATTTACTTTGGAGCTAGCCCAATCTGTGTGATTTGCCCGTACATATTTATTTATGTTTTTTTTTTTTAAATTGCGATACCTACCTAAAAGTAGTTTCTTAGAGAATTCTATTTTAATACTAAGTAAAAACTCACACATTACACCAATAAAACACATGCTTACTATTTACTACACGTTACGTTATATACACCGCTTAACCATCCACCGAAAATTCAACTAAAACAAATTAAAAACCAAATTTTGGTTAATTCAGGAGGTAACAAGGTCAAACCAAAAATAAAACACCATTATTAAGTAAACTTAGTCGGTAATATTTTTATACAAAAACTTTTAAGCAAATAACAAAAGCAAGCAGAAACATATGTTACTCCAACTACAAAATCCAAAAACATATTTAATTATATTTTACCGTTTATTATAAAATAAAGTTCTAACACAAGTTTTATAACTACTTTGGTCATGAATAAAATACCTATTCCAAAAATTATGCAAAATTTTCCAAAAAAAATCTGCAAAATACTATGAAACCAAAGTCCTACATTTTATTTTCACTCATTTTAATTATAAGTATTGAAAAATAATGATTTTATTTTAGCATCATGTATCCTTTATAACGTGTTAAAATATAAAGTGGATTAAAAATATTATATCTGGTTAATATTTTAAATCTTAAATTTAATAAATGCGTCGGTGCTAGATATGTATTTACATCTACTATTCATTGAATTAGTTATTATCCTTGTTTCAGAAGCAAGATCCTTCCTTGATGATCTGGAATCCATGTTGAAACAATCTTGGAAACAGTTTAATACACTAAAACCATGCACCCATTACATAAAGCCAAATTAAATTATGATGGTTACTTAACACAATTTAGAGAGAAGGAGGTGACAAATCGAAATAATATTTTATTGATAACTGTTTGTATCTTGAGACTTTTGCAACATTGATATTATTTATTTTATTAGTTCAGTAAGCAACTAAGGCCACCAGGCAGCTCAATATTTTGATTTTTAGCCGCAGCTATTTTCCCGAGTTAAAAAACCACAGAAGTGCGTATTTCTGTTAGGAAGAAATTTTGTTGCATCTTTTGATTTGATCGACGTAATGATTTCTTGAAATATTACATTAAGTAACCCCAGAACCAGATGTAAATTAAAATGTTAAAACCAAGCTTCCATTGCATCTAAACTACTAAAAATAAAACTAAAATCTATTGTGCTATGTGTAAAAGCATCTGTCACCAACTTAATCAAAGTCCCAACCTTTGTAGATTCCTTTCTTGACTAGAACCTCCATGGCGGGGCGTTTGGCGAAGAATTTCTTGAGCCTACTCTTCACATCAGACTTTTGGATGGAAACCTCCGTGCAATCGCTGAGATCTTCGTAACTGCTACCCCCAGCTGGAATACAAGAAGTTAGAACATACAGACACATGAAGAAAGAACAGAAAGAAGAAGCAAGAGTCAGGAACAAGAACATGTAAAAGATTTTAGATAAGTAGGCAATAATCCCAGAAAGCCACAAGTACCACCATTCATTATTACTTATAAGTAGTAAAAGAATTAAATAAGCACTATCTTGTAATTAGTTTATTAGAGAATACAGTAGAAGTATAGTTAATAAACTGATAAACTTAAAATTAAATTTTTTGAATGCAATAAAGTAATATCGTGCCACGAGTATATAATGAAGTCGATATACTTAAAAATGACATACAAACAAATTGAGGAGAGATCAACAGCTATTGGTCAATCCAAAACCCAAGATTATGAAAAATATTAACCACATTAGGACAATACAGAAACGAGAGATCGCAAACACGAAATTGAAACAAAATTTTAAGATTAACATACGGATTTAGACGGACACATTTGATAGTAATCTTCACTATTTACCTTCTTAGATATCCTTTAAGCAGATCCAATGAAAACTAAGTAAAATAACGCAACAATACACAAAATATTTTTTTGTTAGGATGACAAAAGATACGTAAACGATACACCTAATTCTTGATCTTTATAAGAATGAGTTTTAGGTCCTAGAGATAAGCAGATATGTTATCGACCATACGATAAGTCAGAACACAGTTATTACTACACTTATGTACTTATACCTACTATCTTTAATTCACTATTCGAAAACCGACTCGAAAAAATTAGGAATCTTTTCTTTGAAGATTTTGCCTATTTCTATTTTTAATCATAACGAAGGAGTCTGTATGATTAAAATAAAATTTATTTTTTACACCTGCCTTAATTTTGTTGAGTTATAGTCCGTTGTCTACATTCTCTTGATTAAGTATTATCATTTTTTAATCTTTTGTTTTATATTTTATATCGTTAAATCTTTGTTTGATCCATTGATTTTTATACTTTATTTCTGTTATACTTTGTCATATCAATTTTGTTTTAAAAAAATGTTTTAGCTTTCGGTGGATGGTTTCTTAAATCATCATCATCATAATCTCAGCCCTTCTTCCGCCCTCTGCTGAGCATAGGCCTTTCTTCGTTTCCACCATCCATCACGACCCTGTGCTGATCTATCCAAGAGCGACCCGTGACTTTGACTATATCGTCAACCCCAGTTAAATACACAACATAAATGTCACATACGTATAATCCAGCTCTTTCTGTGGAAAAACTGGTTTATTTTTGAAGGGCGGTGTTTAACAGTACTCCGTTTTTGCACATTCGCCGACACATCCACACTATGACTTAGAAAATGTTTCACACTAGTCCCACTCTCCATATTCTTTATATTGCTATTTAAAAATCCGTTGGAAGCATAGACACTATTAATAAAACAAAGTAATTGTTTATTATCTTCGTCTACTTTTTATCGACAACCAAAATTAATATCACTACACTTTTATGAATCAACATTTGCACCATTTTGAACACGTTACAAGCTGAATCTTCAAGAAATACTGCAACGCTAATATTGAATTATCGATCTATCTAATAATTAGTGTTCGATAAAGTAATTTTATCTTTTTTATCTGCAAAACGACGTTGATAGGGGGAAGCAGTATTTGCGCGTATGATTGCAAGACACTCATTGGTTTAATTATGGACTCATGACAAGGTTGTTGATTTGTGATAAACCGAGGAAGAACCAAAATACACTTTAAGCTTGGAATATCTTGTTGTAAGTACATCGTATCAGATAGATTATAGTACCTGTATTTTAATGTATTGCCTATTTTAATCAAGCATTTCTTTACTTTATTTGCTTATACCTTAATACTTCATAAAGTTCAGAGCGATTTAGGGCAGTAAAACAGAAAGGGCAGTCAGCTCGATCAGAAATTAGGACACCGTCGATCAAAGTTGGTGTCCCAATAAAATATTAGGTACATACAATCAAATTTAAAAAAATACGACCAATAGTAGGATGAATTCTAGTTCTTCGTTATTTTATCATAACAAATTTGGAACAATCTGTAAAAGAAAAAGTAACAATACCAACCAATCTTTGAAAATAGCACTGTTTATGGAAAATTTAATGAGATTGAGAAGACTTCTTTTATAAATAGCATAAATCCTTACATGAACTCAACCGTCGAAATCCATTGGACATGCAACCACATAACACAGTCATTTTCAAATCACACACGAATAAACAAGAGGTTATGAATATTTATAATCAAAATTAATAACGAAGACGTATCCAAACATTATTAAAATCTATTAAACAGATTATAAACAACAACACTGAAAAACAATTACAAAACAAACACGACAACGATACTGTAAAAATTTAACAAGATGGTTTCAATTTGAACTCTGAACCAGCACTGTGGTTAGAAGCTCAAGATACAAACTAACTGGAAGAGGAAAACGGTGCTACTAAGAAATTGATTCGTCATGTGTAACTATAGGAAAACATGGTTCCAACCGTATTTTGTTTTTGTAGAAGCGCAGTTCTTATGAATTATTTAGTTAATCACCGTTTGATGTGGTTTATTTAATTAATTTAATTATTTTTTTTATGAATCTATTCTAGAGGTAAATGGGAATTGTTTCCAATAGTCAACATTGTCTATTTTGAGCAATGTTTGTATCATCGACATTTTTTTTATAACGCTGTTAAAACTGAGAAGACATAGCATTGAAAATAGGCATAAACTTTAAGAATTAGTCGCAAAATGAACGCATTAATGGAATTGAGGTCCGGTGAAGAACATAGGCATCAGGCGCCTTTCCCCGGAAAAAAACGTACGGTTCCAGTAGGATCTACCTACACTGACGTATGAAGGCTGATGAACTCTAAGAAAAAGTAATGTTTAAACCAGATATAAATAATTTTCACGAATCTGTTTCTGTCTGTCTGTCTGTTTACATTTGGCCTTTAACCTTGCGGGCATCTGGTATCGAAACTAATACAGATGACGTGGCTGGTAACATCATAGATATTTTTGTACCTTTATCAACTTAAGTATTAGGTCCTTACCTATGAAATTGGCGTTTTCTATAGAGAATTTTGAGCTAAGTGAATTTTTCATACTAACGTTTTTAGGATTATTTCGGGTTTGATAAATTCAACAAAAGTGAAATTTTGCATGTAGTTACAGACAACAGTAAGCCTAATTTTGACATTAAAAAATGTATAGAAAGTGACAAACGGAAGTGAAAAACGGACAAACCTGAAACGAGATTTTTCCATGAGCTTTTCCAATGATTAAATTCACAACAACAAAAATTTTATTGCAGAATGTTAATGATAACGGCAATTTTCAAGTTTAAATGCAAAAAATGTGTTTGCCTGAAAATTATTGTCATTAGGATCAAGGATCCAATACAAAGTACAGCTATGTGGCCAAAGTACGTTTTTATGAAAGTTATCAGTATCTCAGTAACGTATACAACCATTATACGGCAACTTTAATAATTAATTAGGTCATTCTTTACGGAAATTTTATGAGATGATTTTTTTACACTTATTTATTTGTATTTAAGGGGGCACACTAGGCACAGTAGCGACGCCAATCATTTTATTCCTAATACTTTACAAATAGAAAGAAATTCAAGAATATAAACAATACAAGCCTTAGTAAATAACCTGAAGTATTTTTGGAATCATGTTTTGATATTATGAGAATCAGTCATTGAGAGAAAAAGTGATAACCGCCAAAAACGGCCGTTTTTGGCGGTAATCGGATTCTCGTAATTCTCACTGATTCCGATAGTAATAAACATGATTCAAAAAATACTTCAGGTTATTTACTAAGGCTTGTATTGTTTATATTCTTGAATTCCTTTCTATTTGTAAAGTATTAGGAATAAAATGATTGGCGTCGCTACTGTGCCTAGTATGACTAGTACTATAGACAATGAATCAGATAAAATTGGAATGGGAGAGATCTGTACTTCGCAAGTAAATTACTGGTAGTATGTAATTTTGCTATGCTACTAGCATGTGGTCTCAACGCCTTAATCGTACTATTTGTTCTCAGACACTCGCATAGATGGCGCCACTCGAAACTACACAACATTGTATCTACCGTATTATGAGAATATAAAAACATGATTCACAAAATATATCTTATTAAAAATCAAAACAATATTTTAGGCATAATATTTTAAAATGACACCCTATATTTAGTAAGTTAAAGGCTAACGCAGATTACCTCCATCTAGTATCGACTACCAAGCAACTCTCATGCGCCATACATTCGCCTGCTTTTCGCAACCTTAATTTGGTCCAATATTTTTGTATGAGGTGGGCAGTCTGTTACGTTAGTATTATATTGTCTTTGCTAATAGTAAGTAACTAGTAGCATTGACACTCTACCGGATACTCTACGCGTAGAATTATAAACATTATAATTGTTTAAATGGAGGCCAAATCCTCTTTCTACCCAGGCTAATATATGGCCCTGGTACAGAGAGGGTCATGCTCTAAAAGACCTGATAATGATGATGATATTGTTTAAATAATATGTTTTTTTTAAGTTCAGCTTGCTCAACTGATGGCGTCTCCAATCCTTAAAATTTGTGTAGTGTAGAATAATTTATGTATAAACTAAAAATAAACAATATGTTTATTAACGTTCTTACATTATAAATCATTATTATTAATAGCATCGTTTTGTATGTTTCTGTTATATATTTTTAATAATTTGCAATAAACTGCGAATAAAATAGAATAATTAAGTTCATTACAACATTCCTGCGGCCTAAATATTAATATTATTGAATCACAAAGATGGATTGACGTCAATGGGCGATAATTAAAATAACAAGCGATATTTAATTAAACTACATCCTACTGTGTGGTATATGATTATGATAGTATAAATACTTATTGTTAAATAGTTTATACCTGACAATTCCTCATTTCATTTTTCACCTTTGTTGATACGTCAAAACCAAGTTTAGAGGTTTATTTTTCTGTCAAGGATAAGTTGGTTTTACTGGTTTTACTATATCTTTTGTCTGCATTTGAAAATTTGCTTCAAAAGTACCTCTCTCGAGAAGATCTAAAAAGCACACCGCAGGGTAGTGTTTCGGGGCCATTAATATTAATTTATAAGTAACATCAAAATCAATGAGGCGTTAGTGCCTCATGATGTGTTAGTAGTTTTGATGTATGTAACGAACGTAGCCACATGTAACCCATAAATCAATTGGTATTCAACATGGTAAAGTATCAATCATATCAGCCTTACTAACTTACGTACGACTAACCCGTATAAAGCTTGCAAATTGTACAAACAAAAATTAAATTACCTTTAAAAGTACGTTACGCATAAAAGACATCCACTTACCTCAATACCTTGGACCTAATATATTAGTAGAAGGACCGAGTACCCAAAGCTACTTTTGGTATGATAAGAGACGAAAATACTACACATTAGCATGTGGTCTCAACGCCTTAATCGTACGATTTGTTCTCAGAGACTCGCATAGATGGCGCCACTCGAAACTACACAAAATTGTATCTACCGAATTATGAGAATATAAAACATGATTCACAAAATATATCTTATTAAAAAACAAAACAATATTTTAGGCATAATATTTTAAAATGACACCGTATATTTAGTAAGTTAAAGGCTGACGCAGATTACCGCCATCTAGTATCGACTACCAAGCAACTCTCCTGCGCCATACATTCGCCTGCTTTTCGCAACCTTAATTTGGTTCAATATTTTTGTATGAGGTGGGTAGTCTATTACGTTAATATTATATTGTCTTTGACATTAGTGTCCCGCTCGCACTTATGCATTTGTATAAAAACAGAGTATTTTCGTCTCACGGTCAACCATAAATCTTTGGACAGAATTATGCTCTCTATTAAATAAAAGTTTTAAGGGTAAATATCGTAGAAAATTTTAAACAGTTCTAAGAAGAAAAAAATATAGACGATCTTTACAAACGATACAAACATGAGTGATTTTTTACTTGAATAGTTTTTAATATGTGTGTGACCAAAGTGTGTGTCGCCGTGCGGTTCCCGGCAGAGTAGAATAGGACCACTCCAAGTCATCTCGTGGATGTCGTAAAAGGCGACTAAGGAAACACAAGCTAAACAAAGCTTATTAACATCAAAGAGACCTCTCCAACCCGTCTGGCCAGCGTGGAGAGTGTAGGCCAAATCCTCTGACTGCTCAGGCTAGTATATGGCTCTGGTGGTGCAGGGAGGGTTGTGCTCCTGCAGTGGAGACTGGAAGGACCTGATGATGATGATGATGTGACCAAGGATGTCGATGAAGCGAGAGAGGTTTGTAAGGATTGTTACAGTGGAGGTCCTTAGTCTTTGCCTACCCCCATGGGAAAGCCGCGTTATAATATGTATCTAAATATATTAGAGGTATATCAAAAAGACCTCTCCAACCCGTCTGGCCAGCGTGGAGAGTGTAGGCCAAATTCTCTGACTGCCCTGGCTAATACATGGCTCTGGTAGTACAGAGAGAGTCGTGCTTCTGCAGTGGAGACTAACAAAGACCTGTTGATGATGATGATGATGATGATATTAGAGGTATTATTCTCAACTGTTTGTCCGATGGTCGATTCGTCCAACATTCTCATTTCCAATCCATCCGAGCAAGTAGCATCCCAAATATTTCTGTCCTGTTCTCGAACTAAAATAAAGTTCTACCCTTTTCTCGCTTAAAAAATGGCTTTGACGAGTTGCGCTCACCAACCCGTCTGCCAAGCGTGGTGAGGTGAAAACTTGGGTAGGCCTATGTCCTGTAGGAACTTCTTACTGCTGATATGATGATGATGATGATGAATTGTGTGACCAACCTTGTTTCTTGCCTCTGTGGTGGTGTCGCGCGGGCGGCGGCGTGCGGCCGAGGCTCTCCAGGTCGGTGTTGCTGCTGCGCAGCTGGCTCAGCCCCAGCTCGTCCGGCAGGGGGGGGCCCTGGGAAGAGGCTTCTTTTAATACTTCATTCTCCTAATATTATAAATGTAAAAATTTGAAACTGGGCCGGACATGAATATCGAATGGCACCTGAAAGATGGGCAAAATTGGCTACTTTTTGGATGGTCGTCGCAGTAGAGGCAGACCAAGGTCGAGATGGCGGGACGACCTGGACAAATTTTCCAATAGACTGGCAAAATATCGCAGCAGACAGAGACGAGTGGAAAAATTAGGGGGGGAGGCTTTTGCCCAGCAGTGGGACATTACTCCTACGGTCAAATAAAAAAACAAAAAAATTTGGATGTTTGTTACTCAATCATGCCCATACGGCTCAAGGGATTTAGATCAAATTTTGCACACAGATAATTTATTACCTACATTAACACATGTCTAATTTTTATCCCGGAAAAAGTTACTGTTCTTAGAGACCGACTTAACGCGAACGCAGTCTTGGGCGAAAGCTAGTGTCTTCATATACAACTAGCAATTTCCTGCGACTTCATCCGCGTAAAACTTCTTTTCCCTATTTCAACCCCTTAGGGGTTGAATTTCTACAGATCCTTTCTCTTCCTTAGTCACTTACATTATGAAACAAACCCCTGTACCAAATTTCAAACTAGGCACACTATACTTTTGGCTGCGCGTTGATATATAAGTCAGTGAGTCGTTTGCTTTATAATCTAGTTTTTCCGTACTTACATAATTTTTTCCATTTCTTACTTGGCGCAGTGATAAATACGCCAGCCTGCAATACGAGTGGTCTCGGTTTCGATCCCCGGCCAGATCATGATGTAAAACGATCTTTATCAGAGTGGCCTGGGTCTTGGATGTTCATCTATATATGTATCTATTATAAAATATAGTATCTTTGAGTTGGTATCCTAAAATACAAGTCTTACTGTAGGGCTAGCTCAATTCGTGTGATTGGTCCTTATATATTTATTTAATAATACGGAAAACAGCAGCAGGTTCGTCTCCAATTAGCACGAGATGTAATCTTATTCTAAAGAAAACCACAGAAACATGAAAGGAAACTCACCAATTTGTGTATGATAGTCTTGATATTGAAGACCCACTTCTCAGCACCCTTTTCCGTTTCATCCTGCAGCAAGTACTGGTCCCTGCCCACTGTGATTAGCAGCGACCGAGTGTACCTGATAACAACAAACTTTAAATAATAAACAAGAACATACTTCATTGAAAAGAAACAATACCTTGTCTACTTTTAATCTTCGACTAATCCTGATTATTCCAAGTAAGTATTTTAGTTGGTCAAATATTTCAACCCCAAGTCGATTCTCTAGTAATAGTTCTCTAGTTTCTGGCTACTGAGCCCGACCCTTGTTTGGACATATATAACGAGTGAGTTTTGCTGCTAACTAGTCATACATAACGTGACTTTACGTGACACGTTAAAAAAAAGAAACAACTTTAAGCCTTGATCTAGTATGAGAAACTAGATACACAATCCGCGATAATAAAGCGAGTCAATATTTGTAGATACCATAAAGTGTCATTTTTGTAACTGTGTATCTGATTTCTTCTATATCTTAGAGTCTAAGGCCCGAATATTCAAAGGCATCCTAATTAAAATCGTTCTTAAGTCTCGTTCCGTCACTGTCTAGAAAACCTAGCAAGACAAAGACAGTCTGAGATTTAAGATTTTCATAAGTTAAGATAATTTTGAATTTTCGGGGGTCAGCCAAGGTCATGGCGATAGAAGAACGTTGATTCAGGATCAAAGAAATATAAAAAATATACAAGAAAGTGATTATACCTACGTAATTAGCCTCTTCTGTGGTTTTTGGTCAATGAAGAGATATTAAAACCACTTTGATGTAGACTGAACATGAACCAGTCTTCTAGAGATTTTTTTATGCAAAACACACCAGACCTGATGTAACGTAATGTATGTGACAACCTTCTTGAAGATTTATGTAGGCGATCTTTCTTCTATAATAAAAATAAATTATCCTCACCTCCTCGTATGCATCTGCATGCAAAAGTCAACGCTGGCGTGCCGGAGTGGTAATATCAGCTCAGCTCGCGGCGCTGTGGGGCTTGGCGGTGTACCAGGTATTTTGGGAGCTTTCTGACAAAAGAGAATAAATTCAGTCAGTAAATTAAGGCTACCCGATGACCACCGAAGTTATGAGTGTACGGTATCATCATCAGGTTTTTTTAGTCTAGGCTGCAGAAGCTCGACTCTATCTGTATAACCAGAGCCATATATTAGCCAGAGCAGTCAAAGGATTTGGCCTGCACTCTCCACGCTGGCCAGACGGGTTAGGGAGGTCTCTTTGATGTTCATAAGCTTTGTTTAGCTTGTGTTCCCTAAGTCGTCTTCTATGACAACCACGGAGAGACTTGATGTGATTGGTCCTATTCAAGTCGGCCGGGAACGACACGGCTAAAGGTCAACGTTCAGTCAGAAAATTAAAAATTGGCCACCTGATGGCCACTTCACTCTATATGGAGAGATTTAGCAGGATGGTAAAAACTAGCTGATAGAAGGGAGTGAAAAATATGGGGGAGGTTGTTTCCAATCTGTTGGCTATAATGGTTATAGACTAATAAAAGTCTGATACAGTAACAATGCACTATTAAAGTGCTGGTACGTTGATGAGTGATTTAAAAAGAATTGAAGAAAATAGGACATCCCATTTTCCTCAGTGGAGTACTATTTATACTCTGGATTTCTCAGGGCGCCCTTTCCTAATGCTAAATACAAGCTTACAACACAGTTCTAACCAAAACAAGAAGTCAGCAAAAAGGATTATAGTTAGTAAGAGTCCAACTTTGACTCAGTTGAGTAGTAGTAGAAAGAAGATACTTACAGAAGCGTAGTATGTCTTCTGGTCCTTGTAGAATATCAGCCCAGTGTGGGTAAGGATGACGTAGCAGTCAACCCAGTTCTTTTTGCTCTTCTTGCCGTTTTCTGAGAACTTGGTGCGTTTCACTGCGCCTTCGTATACCACTGGCATCTGGAAATAATCAATATTATTATAAACGCTTTGGGCTATAGAAGTAGCTATTAGTTTACTTATAATCTATGCCGTGTGTTGATTGCAACACCACGAAACCATCGAACACAGCGCGCGCCTTTTCAAATATATGCATTTTTCAGATCGCGCTCCGAGCGATAGCCGCGTTGATATACCGTCGTCAAAGACAACGTAATAGACTGCCCACCTTATACAAAAATATTGGACCAAATTAAGGTTGCGAAAAGCAGGCGTATGTATGGCGCAGGAGAGTTGCTTGCTACTCGATGCTAGATGGCGGTAATCTGCGATAGCCTTTAGCTGACTAAATATACGGTGTAATTTTTAAATATTATGCCTAAAATATTGTTTTCATTTTTAATAAGATGTATTTTGTGAATAATCTTTTTATATTCTCATAATACGGAAGATACAATGTTGTGTAGCAATTAGTAGCGCCCTCTATGCGAGTCTCTGAGAACAAATCGTACGATTAAGACGTTGAGACCACATGCCGTCGTCGACACCGGACGATTTTGTAGACCTACTTTATTTTATTTTCATTATCATACAGCCCACTAATCAAGTTGAAGTTTCCTTTAACTTAGGGATAGGGATTCCTAGTATATCCAGTATACGGGCACCTGCCAAAACAGCGAGTCTTCACATCTATGTAACTTTTTAACATCTTAGGAAGCCAGTCACTTAATCGATTCTTTCAAACATATTTAGATTGAATTTTAATTTTTAATCCCCTTAATAAAATCTGGGTAATGTACCTACATAGAAGATTTGGAAAGGTTAATCTCTAACCAGCTTCATATGGCATTCGAAAATGCCATGGCCTCCTTAGCGAATGGTTCTGATAAGTTTCCTGGGCGATTCTAGTGGAATTACTGTTTAATAAACTTACTTCAGAAGGCTGATGAATCAGCATCCTAGGCGCAGGTACTGGCGACCGCATCCGATGTTTCGGGGCGACCATCGACCTGGACTTCCTGCTCCGCAGGTGTCCAGGCTCCCGCTCCCGAATCTCCACATCCAGGCTGTCGCCGGACGACGACGCCGGCAGCTGGAGGTTGTTCGGCCTCCGCGCATTTGGGTATAGGAGGTTTTCTGTGGAGTTGCCTGGAAGTTTGAAAGAAAATATAAGTATATTTAACTCTAGAGCAAAATATTTTCTTTGTCTTCGCCAAAGTCTTTTGTTGATCCTGGCGATGGGTGGACTGTCAGAGCCAGCTTTGCTGAAGCTCCGCTGCAGCACGGTCCGGCTCCGCTCTGACGAGGGGCTCCAGTCATACGACCTGTCTATCTGACCTCATACCTATAGCCTTACATAATCTCTTGTCATAGCAAAAGTGGTTTATAATTAACTTAGATTTTGTATCAAGATCGAGCAATCTGTTCCGAAGTAAGTACTGCTCAGAATCATTATCAGCAAATAACCTGCCTTCCTGCTTGGAGATGATCTCCTTTGAAATTAAATAAAATGAAATTTCATTCAAATTTGGTTATCATGTATCGCTTTTTGAACGTCATATATTTTTTAAATATGCGAATTCGAAAAATACTAGCGTTTTGGAAAGACCACTGCTGAGAAGAATATGCCGAAAGAAACTCAGTCCAGTTTGTCTTTGACGTGTCAAAGTAACTTACCAAGTGTGTTGTTCATCTTGGCGATGGATGGACGGCCTGTCTATCTGACCAGAATCTTGTCAATTTGTTTTGAAGTATCTTGTAAGTCTTTTCGGTGTCTAAGTGACTTACCAAGTCTTTTGTTGATCCTGGCGATGGGTGGACTGTCGGAGCTGGCTTTGCTGAAGCTCCGCTCCAGCTCAGCTCGGCTCCGTTCTGACGAGGGACTCCAGTCATACGGCCTGCCGGACGGCCGCACTGGAATAGACTCTTGGATGGTATCCTGGAATTTTAATATTATATTGTTTGCGTTAATCTTCATTTCCTCTCTTGTTTTTCGTGTGTAAGTGGCCAATACTGGTGTCAGGTCACTGGCACAGCCAGAACCAATGGTTTGACTTGTCTTTCAAAAGCTTCTTCTTCATATAACCTTCAGGATTTCAAAAATTGCAAGTTTGATGTGATTTGCAAGTTTTGGTGGCTTATGGCACTTTGGGAATGCTTGCAGGTATATGCGACATTCAGAAAATATGATCGGTATTAATATTAATTGATCATTTTAAAATAAAGCAGGCAACGTGGCATATCGGGCCACGCGCATTGTAGGGTTCCGTAGCTGCACATCATTTTATTAATTGATTGACAATCACTTTTTGACTTGTGAACCCTACTTAGTTAGATGTGATAGTTTTCCTTGTAACTTCATGATATAATATTGTTTGCTACTGCGCTATATTTTTTCACGTTTCACCATTCAGTTTACAGGGGGTGACACTTGACTCCAACAAAAATTAACACCTTGAGACTCAATGTATCACAAACGTATCCCTGAATCAAAAAATGGTGTTCAGATACCGACAATATATTTGAACGATCCAATCAAATCCAATGAGATTTCACAGCCCTTGCTACAACCACTTGGTTGTAGAGAAAAAATATATATTTCCTCGTTACAATGAAAGGAAAGCCCTCAAAAAATTTTCTGTTTACATAGTTCTATCAATGAACTCAGTGAATCAAAACTAGAAAAACAAATTACTCCATACCATTGCATCGTCGCTTTAGGGTCAGTTCACACCGAAACGCGACGCGACGCGCACTTTTTACACTGTGATAGGATTTTAACTCTTATTTGCACACTTATAAGACTAAAATTGCTAGAAAAACTTGATAGACAGTGGCCGCAAGATACCAGAGGAGGAGGCGAATTTTTGATGCGAAATTGGTCGTTTTGATTATGCGTATAAGGGTTAAAATCTTATCACAGTGTAAAAAGTGCGCGTCGCGTCGCGTTTCGGTGTGAACTGACCCTTAGGGATACGTGGCAATTATAACAATACTATATTTGGACAAAGGCGCTGTACCTATGTCATGATTATATTCAATACTCAGTCAATTGTTGTTTTGCTGTTTTTATCCTCAAAACATAGAAGCATTTATCATTGAAAACTACACTGAAAAGTTACGATTGCAAATTTACTTTATGGAATAAAGAATAGATGCACAGACAGTCATGTAAATTTTTTTTCTGTTATTAATTGCGTTCGAAGTGTGTTGAAATTAATTCATTTGTTAAATTGAACGCATTTTTTTATTTATTGTACTTAGTATGTCATAAACACTTTATTTACGTTGTGGCCCGAAATTTAGTCCAATAGCTGAATTTCTAAAGTCAATAGATGTAATATAAAAAACATTTTGATCCATAATATGAAACATTTTTATTACTATATTTTGACTTTGAAAATTAGCATTTCTTATAATAAAACAAATGTTAATAAATGTTCAAAATACAACATCATTTCATCGTTTCGTTAACAAAAATGACAATTATGTTTGCACACACTACAGAAATTGTGTCAAGTCATGTTATCTGATAAGAGTGTATTAATGGTAATATACTGGTGCCAAAATATTACTATCTCTCAATAGGCATATTTACAACGGTCTTTATCCGAAATCATCCATCAATATCTAATTTATATACTAAGTGGAATAAAGTGTACAGCATATTTATAAATATATTTAAAATTTTACTTACATTTAAGTAAAATGTTTACTAACAGAAATGGTCTGATTTGTCTGAATAAATAATTGATTGATATAAGCAGTTTTATTTGCTGACTCCACCCACATTTTCATTCGTTAGTATTGAGTATTAACTTTCACAGTGATTGTAGTTTTTGACGGCCTCCATTAAAGATATTATAATTTCACTTTTATTTGTCCGCGTTTTTGGGACAGCAGTGTTGGCGGCAGGCAGACGATCGGCCGTGAAAACTATACCAAATCTAATTACAAATGTGCATCATAATTGCTGTCATGATAGAGGTCGCCTGAACGCGTCAGTCAGTACAGTAGTTAGGTGTGTTTTTTATTACAATGAATCTTAAAAAGCTGATTTTACGGATCTATGGCTTAGTAGTGAACTATGATATAAATATCGCAAAAATATATCATCAGAAGTTATTATGGTGCCATTTGATGCCAGATGTACGGTGGCGCCCTCATGACAGATATTGGTTAAGTAAGTAAACAGCTGTTTTTTTTAAAGTGTTACATATATTTTCCTTCTCACTTATAATAAATCACTACGATTTATGCTTATGATTACAATATGGACCCAAGCAACGTTTCAACAATTACGTTTTGTCCGGGATACGCAGGAAGGCCTTAAAGATGTTCGAACAGCACAGATATATATATGTATATGCATTGCACATGCGAATATAAGCATTATTTTGCAAAAAGGGTGTGGCATTTTACACGTACAATACAAGAAATACAGGAAAACTGTGGCAAATACGTTATTACTGACTAACTACATAATTTATTTACTTAACAACTGGGTATATGGAAACTGTTAAAATAGTTATTTGTAGATTTATTAATGAGATGAAATATCATGTCAATATGAAACTCATTCATAAAACTTTCAAGGACAATGAAACTCATCATTATATGGCCGGAAACACCCACTACGTCCCACCAAAGGGCCTCAATCTGACACTTAACTTTGCTATGTTGGCAGAATGAACAACGATTGACGAGAGAGAGAGGAGTTAAAGTTATTCAATTAACCCTCAACCCTTTTCTCCCGCATTAAAATTTTATCAAAAACGAAAAAAATAATTGTAAAAAAAGGTTTGTCTCACGCCACGCATTTTAATTCAATAACAACTATTTTTTTCAAGAATAAACAAGTAATAAATACAACTTTTTCACAATTTCCCACTTTTCTCAGTCACATTTCGAACAAAAATCACCAACAGATGGCGCTCTCACTAATACAGACCTCTTTGAACCACGTCTTCCCCCGTCTCAACTTAAACACATTCATTTCACTAGCTTCCACTAATTTGAAGAGGATTTCTCTGTCCACTAGCATTTCTCACATGTTAATGCATTAATTTATTAATAACGACTGTTTCGAGGTAAATAATTAGAAGGAAAACTGTTTTGCGGTAGGGCCGGATCGCGCGCAGTCGACGCGTATAAAGTTCTGATACTGGACTAGTGATGTCTACTGTATGAATGTTATACTCCATCGATATCATTCGTCCTGAGCGGAAAACTATAACATAACATTTGAGTATATTTTCAACATGTCAAAGCTATTTATGTACACAAAATCTAAACATAAAGGTATATTACAATATACTTATTGGCTCTTTTCCCAAAATCAAATTTGTTTTGATTTAAGGCAGCAAGTTAAACTTATTTTCCTGTTCTTAACCAGTTCTCAATACTAACTTAATATATTGAAAATAAATAAGCAATAAGAAATTGTAAATCTGGAAAAATTTGTTGAATTTGATTAAATTTAATACATATTACCTCAATCATCCAACAATTTTAAAATACAAGAATTAAAAAAAATCTAAAAGTAATTACATCAAATCTTTTCTTAAAGTACAAATCTTATTGTTCTTTAACCGTTGCCTGGTAAGTGCAACTAGACAATTGACCTCTTTATTGAAGGACTCCTAATTAAATCGAGCATGCATTCCACGTTAGGAAACTATCGCCACTTGCGTTATTAGGCACTCTGTAATTATTTCACACATAGTTTCACGCATGCATTTCTCCTGTGTTTACATTCTATGATTATAATGTGGTATATATTTCATTGTCCTATGAAAAGAGCTCTCAAAAATAGAAATAACAGTGAAAAAATCATCTTAATAACCCAAAAACTCTTTGAGATAATAAGGGTTCGAGAATTCAAATTTTTCGTCTCTGCCTAAACGTTCCTAAGAAAAAACAACTGACTAGTGACGTCACTCCTTTAGCAACTTGTATGCGTGTTGTGAGGACTTTGTTTGTCAGCTATGTTAATTATTGCGTTTAGGGAAATGGCTTCATAACAAAAATTGCTATAAATTTAAAGAGCTATTTCATAGTAATATAAGATTTTGAAATTTTCATATTTTTGATACGGACTTTTCTAACCAACGATATCGGACTAAAAGTGTCCTTAACAGATTTTTCCAGCTAGATGCTTATATAATCAGAAATAGTTTTCAAAATGTACTCCTCATGCAAGTTCCCCATTGCCTTTGTTCATTGCTAATATTCTTTCATTGCCCTATAGGTACTATGATTTCGATAAAAGTTTACGTCGTTTTGTATTTATTTTCAAATATATTCCTTGTTGTGAGAGGATTTGAAAAGTTTTTGCATTGAGGGAAGAAACTAACTAACAGTATATTCATTTTCATATACACGTATAATTACATTATATTTTATCCCTTGTGGTTGAGACAGGGCTCAATGCCATAAAACCCAAAGGCCACGTTTAGCGTGTTAGTGGGCGTTATGGTGATAAGCGGCATCAAAATAGTAATTGGTTGCTAGTCGTGCATTTTTTTTTGTTTACACGTACCAAGTCTGCGTGAAAACCAATACCGCTTTTCACCTTTATTTCATATAAGGTCTTCATCTCGGCTTATAACATCTATAGCAAAGCTCCGTCGTATCTATAATGTTTAGTTTATTTATCGATAACATTGTATAACAGCACTAGGTGGCCCTTATCATTGGTCGAGCGCCGATTCCACGTTAGGAAACCGTCGCCACTTATCTGTTATTACGCATTCTCTGATTATTCTGTTCCTTTCATAGTTTTAATTGTTTATATGCATACGTTTAGTGCACCATTGACGCGGGGTACGTAGAGTCGCCGTGTGGTTCATGGCAGAGTAGAATAGGACCCTGCCAATTCTTCCCGTGGATGTCGTAGAAGGCGACTTAGGAAACAAACGCTAAACAGAGCTTATAAACATCAAAGAGATCTCTCTAACCCGTCTAGCCAGCGTGACGAGAGTAAGCCAAATCATCTGACTGCTTTGGATAATATATGGTTCTAGTGGTGCAGAGAGGGCCGTGCTGCAGTGGAGACTAACAAGGACCTGCAGGCCGATTTGCTTACTCGGTGTACAACGATTTGATTGTCACCTTAGCATCCATTACGGTTTTCATATCTTAAATAAAAATAGTCATTCATACCGAAGCCGTAATGAATATTGAAGTTACCATGAAAATGATATACACCGTAGCTGTCAAAAGTTAGCAAATAGGCCTGCTGATGATGATATGTTTAGTGCACTATTGACACGGGTACGTAGAGCGTGTCATCGAGTGACGTATGTTTAATTTGTAAGTCAGTCGCAACCTGGAAATTCCGAAAGTTAGTCTACATTACAGACAAATTCATCATACAGCTGAGCAGAGGGTAATAACTTTTAGTCATACGATTGTTACAACACTTTTTTCGGATAATTTATTGGAGGGAAGCGGTTGGTAAAGTATGATTGACTCAGATCTGATCCAGCAGAAATTATAAGTGAGGCATTTATAATTTAAAAAAAAAGTGACGTGTGTTTTTTTCTTTTGCCAATCAAACAAAAAATGACAAAGATATAGCCCGTTAAAATTGTGTGTGACGTCACTAGCCAGTACACTTTTAGTGGCCTGTGCTGTGATATCACAAGCCCCCATTCATGAACTTTGACACGCTTTAACTTTGACATTTATTGTTTAATTAACGAAAGAAAAAATACGTGTTCAATATTTTTTGATTGTCTAACTGACAGTTTAATTTTATTATTAATATTTTGACCCAGGAAAATAGCCTTTCAATCTGGTAACAAATCATTTATTATGTAAGATACCTCAACCACATTTTATAAAACCTGTAAATCAATTAATAGACCTAATTTCAAACAAATAACAACTAATTAGACGCGTTAGCTATTAATAACACTAGTACCTAGCCTGTAAATATATTAACGCGAACAAGTGAGTCACTTGATTTTATCGATAATTATGTTTAAATGACAATTAGTTTTCGTAAATACCAAAGTGCACGCTATATTATCTACACTGGACTGCCGATCAAATACCTATAGCATTTCAATCACTATTTATATTAAGAAAGATGTATGAAACGTCTTCCATGCTGGTATGGGAGAAAAAGAAAAACATAGAATACCAGCTGTTCTTCCCACGTAGACCGTAAAAGCTGGTCAAGGGATTGGGCTAAGGAATCTTGTCAATAGGCTATGCGGTTAGCAACTCATCACTATTTTGATTCCGCTTTCCACCATAACGCCCTCTAACACGCAAAACGTGTCCAATAGGTTTTATGACCTTGGGCTCTGTCTACCCCGCAAAGGATAAAGACGTGATAATATGTATGTATATATGTATGAAACGAGCTGCTATGTATGTATCTACATTTGATCGGAGGAAAAAAATAGGTTATTGTAGTATTTGGATATACCCTGAAATAGAAATGCATGAACTCAAAAAAAGTAAAAAAAATAAATTTAATTTATATCATCGATAGTATTTGAAAAAATATATATAAATTTGAATGTTTCGCCCCACAGAGTCCCATGCTACTTATTCGATTCATTGACTCGGCCCATTAAAATCGAATAATTGATGCCATTCAATCACACTTGCAAACACCGCGTCATCGCCGGATGCGCATTGGCTCGCAGAACCGCAGCCATATTGGTACTGGACTGGTGAGCAATACGGCAAAGAATAATGCTGTCGAAGCGCTCTTTGGTACAATGAAAAAATAACACCATCTTAGAGGCTTGTGTGATCTTCTATCTATGCATCTCTATAGTCGGAAAAAGCTGGAAAGCGGACCCTGGGCTCCAAAGCACTTCAGTTGAGGATGCAGCCGGGATAACGCTCAGATTGTTTGTTTGTTTTTCGTGTGTGGCCTACATTGGTGTCGGATTTTTCAAGTTGTGTAAAGGTATCTGACATTGCTTACCGTTTGCCATCAATGATGGCAGCCCGGACCAACGGCTTAGCGTACCTTCCGAAGCACGGAGGAGCTCGTGATATTTTTATGCCACTTGTGATCACCCATCCAAGTGGGAACTGCGCCCGGAGTTACTTAACATGCATGAACGCTAATAGTGCTCACACCCCCTGGGCTATCGGGTTTCTCAGATAAGAGAGAGAGAGAGAGAGAGAGAGAGAGAGAGATTTTACTTAATAGGGTGATTTTAAATGTGATTTGACGTATGCAAAATGCCTGCAGTGTGTTATTTTCCGAATATACGTTTTGATTTCTGATTTGAACCTTAATATATTTCTTCGTAAATCACTTAATTATCGCTATACGTTAATATCGTTTGTGTAAAAACCTAACACTATATTGTGCCACACAATTTGAACATGACGAACATAAATTACTAGGAAGATTCCAAGAGATACATCAAATTGGATATAGAAAGGATAATAAGTAAACTCGCTACTCAGGTCCATCCTTAATCTATTTGCAAGTAATTAAAGGTAATAATGCGTCAAAAAAGATAATTATGTAGCTAGTCAGATGTAAGTAAGAAACAAGCTTTGTCAACTTCATATCCTGTGTTCATATCGTTACATGCATGTTACAAAGTTCATTAAACTCTACCGTAGGCATCAATCGCATCGCAACGTCAATTCTGTACCACTACCTTGCCACTGACCATTCGCATTATTAATGAACAACATGAAGTAATCGATTAATTACCACAACAATATGGCGTCTGGGGACATTGTTTGCGATTATTTGTCTCGCTCGTGCTTGGCTATTCAACGGTTACTTACGAGTTTATCGCGTGACCTACTAAGAGTGCACAATATGAAGGAAAATAAGTATAATTCAATTCCTATAGTATCATAAATAAGTTTAAAGAACATTCAATTGCATTATAAAATTGTATAGCTAAAATAGAACTTACTAGCTTTAAAATTTTAGACCCATAGGCAAGCATTCAATGAATCGAGGAACTCAAAGTATTAAGGTCTATTCTTTAGTGACTAGGGAAATTCCGGGACACGTCGAGAATTAAAACGAGAGAGAGAGAGAGAGAAAAAGAATCCGATAAAATTTCAGGCCACGGTGTCAAATTTAGGACCATTCACGTTTCTCACCTAATCGCACACTACACTTAGGAAGATTGATAGTTGTATACATATAGTATGTATGTTATATTCTTCGAGCAACACGGTACGGAAGCCGTGTTGCTCGAAGGTTATATCTATTCAACCGATCATCATAAAATTATGCATACATGTTGTATGCCAGACAACGTGTATTGTTTGTATGTTTGTTTGCAATATCTTTATTGTACTAAAAGAAAACACGGAACAAATTATCCCAACTTCCCAACTTATATTATAAATGCGAAAGTGAGTTTGTTTGTTTGTTACGCTTTCACGCCGTATCTACTGAACCGATCATCATGAAATTTTGCATACACATAGGTTAGGGTACCGAGAAGGACATAGGCTATATGTTACGCGGGCGAAGCCGCGGGTAACAGCTAGTATAGTATAAACGTAAAAGTAAACATACAATGGCGGACTTATCCCATAAAGGGATCTCTTCCAGTCGACCGGCCAAATGATTGAGAGAATGTCTACTAATAGGAATATGCATAAAAAAAATATCTGTTATCTTACCAGTTTATCCAAAAATATTCAATCGCAGACTATTGAAGGTGAAAACAGAATAAAATTTGGTTGAATAACGAACGAGATAAAATGATTTTACGAAAATATGTCTATCTCACTCGCGAAAACACTATTTTATATGCCAATTGTATGCATGACATAGACTATGACGTCACTAGTCCATATCGGACTTCTCTTTCTAATATAAACTTTAAAGTTTCATATCTTCGTCGTTAATTAAGATATTTTTAAAGTTCTTTTATATTTTTTTACTGTGGTTATTAAGGATTATACTAAGCAAATAAAAAAATTACGTGCATACTCCCTATTGAAGGGTAGAAGAACGTACAATATAACAAACAAATATATAATCCCAATCCCAACTTCCCATCCCAACTAATATTATAAATGCGAAAGTGAGTTTGTTTATTTGTTTGTTTGTTTGTTACGCTTTCACGCCCAATCTACTGAACCGATCATCATGAATTGCATACATATAGGTTAGGGTACTGAGAAGGACATATGCTATATATAACGCGGGCGAAGCCGCGGGTAACAGCTAGTAATTAAAATAAATACATTAGGAACATAAAATATATCTACGTATACTATTAAATAGGTAATAAATACTTGCATATTATATAAATACATACCATACAGTATATACATACCACATACATACATATTAAATAGCTTAAAAACAAATACACAACACATAAATTAGAAGACACTAAAGATGATTTTAAAGGCGAGATTTAAAGGAGACCAAGGTAGGACCATTTTTACCTCATTTTACGTGTATGTGTAATTTTATGATGATCCATCCATCACGGAACTCCAGACAATGTCTTGGGTACGGAGAGGAACATAGGGTACGGAAAAGGTACGGTACCCTGACCTATGTATATGTCAAATTCCATGATGATCGTTTCAGTAGATAGGGCGCATAGGGCGTGAAAGCGTAACAAACAAACTCACTTTCGCATTTATAATTATTATAACTGCCTCCGTGGTCCAGTGGTTAAGGCGTTTTCCTTGTTGACCCGGGGGTCGTGGGTTCGATTCCCACGGGAAACATACTTTGTTAAGTTGTTTCCAGTTTGGTTAGGACATTGCAGGCATGAATCACCCGATTGTCTGATAAGAAAGATGATTCCGTGCTTCGGAAGGCACGTTAAGCCGGTGGTCCCGGCTGCCATCTGGTTAGTCGTTAAAGGAACCACGTCAGAGGCCGAGATGCGGTTCCGCAGAACTCCGTGTCACCTACACGAAATGATGATTATGATTTATAATTATTATAGTTAGCATAAGGATTTCAGTACAGTCTGATTCAAACGTTATGGCGGCTCGGATCTTAGCTGTAAGCTGCGCAGAACGTGCCCCACCTTCCCGCGCGCCCCGCTGTACCTAATATTGCGTTCTGTGCATCGCCTCGCGCGATGTTCCGTCCGAGCTGCCATAATGTTTTCAGACTGTACCTAATATAAGATTTTACGGTGTCTACCCGTTATACCCTTTGATGTATCCGGGCTTATTCGTTCTCGGTATGGTCGGATACACCGAATTGGGCGTGCGGAGAGACCTAGCCTTGGCCTTCTATATATTTAAGTTGATTCGCGGAAAATTGGATAATCCGTATTTGCTTGGTTTGGTGAGTTTATGTATTCCAAAAGGATTCATAGGGCGCCGCCGACGATCTCCATTACTCGTAGTTCCCAGCTCTCGCACTGAGCTATTGCATAACGCGGGCGCTGCGCACGCTTAAGAGTCCCACGTAAAGCCGCAATCCCATACAAACGTAGTTTCGTTTTAGTTTTACAACAGTTAAGCCAATCTCAACCAAATTTTTGTACATATGACCGGATAAGGCATATTGATGTTTATAATGAGATTTCAATTTTAAAAACAATACCTATGCAAAATTACAGCGAGTACAAGTTTTCCATACGAAACTTCAACTAAAACGAAACTACGTTTGTATGGGATTGTGGCTTTACGTGGGACTCTTAACCAAGTGGCAGAGAGAATTGATATTTACTAGTTCTCTGAACGAATTCACAAGAGTTGCATTATGTGTTTTGTCTTATGGATAATTGATATTATATATTAATTGCTTGTCTATCATGTTGGTGAAAGCTGTAAAGATAGATTTAAGTGAGTATCAAATAAATAAAAATAAAGATGACTCACCTCTACATAAGGATGCTGTGTCCTTTGCACTCTTGGCTGCCTGTACTGAGTAATTCTGGGGATGACCAGCGGTGGTCGAGCGTCTCTGCTGTACTCCGCACATTCTTCCGGGGTGATCCACTGTAACAACGAGAAATTGAAATGTTAATAGAGATTATATCTAAGTATGGTAGTCAAATATATTTTCTTTTTAAATACTATTGTCCGGAGAAATAGTTCTTCATAATTATGAAATTAGTTTAGTGTTTTTTTTATAAATTTGTAATTTTCTTATCGTTTGTATAATGTTTAGTTACGTATATTGTTTTAGGCAAGACTTTTTATTTTTCTTTTAAGTACATATTGTTACTTTTTAATATTTATTTAAATCTTCTATAATTTACGTGAGCTAATGCCCGCGACTTCGTTCGCGTGGATTTTATGACTCCAGCGTATTTATATACCTTAATACGAACTTAAGTCGATACATAGGCGTAATCTGTGAATTTGACCTGCTGTCATGCTGATCAACCTATAAAGCGCACATATCCAAAGGGCCTTCGGGAGAGACGGACCTTGGCTTTGGCCGTTGCCCGTGTGTGCAAGGCTTGCAGAGGAAACAAACTCTCATGTTTTGGCGTATGGGCTGAAAGCTACGTTGCCAAAAAGGCATATCCTGGTTGCGAGTGACCCGGGAGCGCTGGGCGGTTACCAGTAATATCTATCTCTATGTATCTATATCTAGAGCTCTATCGTACTCTACGCACTCTATCCCAGTGGAGAGAGTGACTACGTAAAATTGACGATATAAAATTTGACATGGTTCTGTATCAGAGGTTCTAACTCTTCAATTTAATTACCTCAACAAAAAATACTCATCAGGTTGAATAACTTTTGCTAAGGCGTCATTTTTAAATTTTCTATTTTTTACCAGGACCGTTATGGTTCTCCGTCAGGTATTCCAAATCTTCAAATTAAATACCTCAACAAAAAATGGTCATCAGATATAACAACCTTTTCTAAGGCTCCACTTTTATATTTCTTATAGTTCAGCTGGACCATTATGATGCTGCATCACATGGTCCATTTTCCAAAGTTATTTCTACCCTATATGTTGCCCCGATTTAATAGCTGTATAGCAAAAAAAGTTTCATTCGAATCCTTTCAATATTGCCGGAGATAAACGTGATCATACAAACAGACAGATGGACAGACAGACAGACAGACAAGAAACTCAAAAAAAATTTTTTGTTTTCTTTTATTCTTTTCAAGTGTCCCTCTATCCATTTCAGTCAAAAATACTAAATGTACAGACAAAATATTTTTACTGTTTTTTTATATGTATATATAGATTATAAGAAGGAAAGAGCCGTGTAGTTCCAGGCAGAGTAGAATAGGATCAAAAATCAAAAGTCATCTCGAACACAAGCTAAACAAAGCTTATTAACATCAAAGATACCTCTCCAACCCGTCTGGCCAGCGTGGAGAGTGTAGGCCAAATCCTCTGACTACTCAGGCTAGTATATGGCTCTGGTAGTACAGAGAGGGTCGTGCTCCTGCAGTGGAGACTAGAAAGACCTGATGATGCTGATGATGATGAAGGAAAGATTCCATTTGCATTGTATAGGCTCCGAAACTGCTGGCCTGATTTTCAACATTCTTCCACCAATAAAAAGCTAATTTATCTGCAGGTGACATAGGCTATAATTTACGCGGACGAAGTCTCGGGAAAATTGCAAGTAATTTATAAATATCGCTTTGTAAATTATCTACCTAGAATAGTCTAAAAAATGCAATGCCGTAGCATTTTGCAGCGCCCTGCCTCAGGTCGTAACTGAAAATCAGTGTTTTGCTCCTCGAGTAATTCATGCACTGAGTTACTACCTATTTGTATCACTGCGTCACACACTTACAGTCTAAACTGCATGCATGTCATATCCTCCATTATATGTACCATTTGTGATTTGTATATATTGTAATGTGTGTGACTTATTTTGGTACAAATAAATCTAATTCTATTCTATTCTATTCTATTTTCACACCAAGGATGCAGCACAGAACTCTTCCTGTATCTGGATTTAATTGAAGCATCCTGAGATCGGGTTACTCAGTGCATTGTGAGCTGGGATGAATGCGAGGCTGATGCACCAGTACCGGGGTATGCACTGAATGAATGCATTTAACGTAATTTTAATTATATTCACTTCCACGCTGGCCTCGGAGTAAAGAAAAACATAGAATGTACCAGCAGTTCTCTTCCCGCGCAGATGCTATAACCGATCGAGGGAATGGGCGAAAATCTAAGGAATCACAAAAATAGGCGATGCGGCTAGCAACCCATCACTATTTAGATTCCGTTTCCCATCTCCACGCCCACTACCATGTCAAACGTGGCTTTAGGTCCTGTAGACCTGGGCTCTGTCTAACCCGCAAGGAAAAAAGGCGTTACAAACGTGATTACCGCCAAAAACGGCCGTTTTTGGCGGTAATCACGTTTTCTCTTAATGACTGATTCTCATAATATTAAAACATGATTCCAAAAATACTTCAATTTATTTACTCGTGCTTATATGATTTACATTCTTGAATTTCTTTCTATTTGTAAAGTATTAGGAATAAAATGATTGACGTCGCTACTGTGCCTAGTGTGCGGCCTTAATTTAATTAATAAAAATAATCTGTTTGAATTTAACCTACCATACTAGAGTAGGTAATTTTAAAAATGGGTTGACTTTGAACGCTCCACGATGATGCGTGCAAAAAAACGTATTATTTCAAACCAGAGAGCCTGCGTGTCCAAGAATCATAGTGTTCACCAAAGCCCCTCAATTACAGCAATTACTTTAGTCTACATTGCACAACCTGGCATTTGGGCAAATGTTACCAAAATGTCAAGTTACGTGAGTACTGTTTTCATATAATGCAATGTATTTTTTTATAATAAAACAAGTTATTAGTTCGCCTGTTTGGTTGGGCTAAATTGTTTACTTATTTCGTTTCCATTTCGTTTATGGTTGCTTACTTTGTATGAGTTTGCCTGGTATTTCGTATTCAATTGATCATAAATAAGTACATGATATTTAATTAGGGCAATGTATACTCAATTCCACTGGTTTTTAAGGTTATAATTTGTAAGTTAACGTTGGAGAAAATGCGCTGTGCCGTTTGTTGCCGCTTCTTTTGCACCCCGCTTTGGAAGGAGCGTTAAACTTATCTGTAAGTAAATTACTGACGTCAACAACTTTTCAGTTCTAAATAGTGTATGTCCGACACTAGTGTTCTAAAAATCTTTATTAAATAAATACTTATTTCAAAAACAATACATCGTTAGGGGAAAGACCATTTCTTCTTATTATTATTTAATTGTTTTCGTGTTTAATTTTAATTTTTTAAACGTCGAACTTGCATGTTGACTCCTTATTAGACCATTTTTTGTTGTTTGGATTTCCCCACTAGCTTTTTTATTCAATGTAGATTATAACACGACAGTGCGTTTAAAAAAATATTGCCTACATCACTTGAAAGAGAATTAGGATTCTAACGATACATACTTCCAAATTGACCTCTCCAGCCCGTCTGGAAAGTGTAAACCAAATCCTTTGCCTGCTCTGGCCAATATATGGTAGGACCACTCCAAGTCATCTCGTGGATGTCGTAAAAGGCGACTTAGGAAACACAAGCTACACAAAGCTTATTAACATCAAAGATACCTCCTCCTCCGCCAAATCCTCTGACTACTCAGGCTAGTATATGGCTCTGGTAGTACAGAGAGGGTCGCGCTCATGCAGTGGAGACTAAAAAAACTTGATAATGATGGATGATACTTCCAAATCTGTTGAGGTACATATATAGATGTCAGGGTGGAATTAAGGAACTAACATACATAATAATTTACTTAGTAAACATGACATTAGTCTTTTTGCGTCGTGTATAAAACTTCCGCCTCATTTATATTTCACTTCTAACAAAATGAGAAATGTTTGCAACAATGTCTTCTACCCGTTGACATAACAAACCATTACTTACATCTAACTGCATTTAATTGTTAAATAACCCTAGGACTGTAAATTTCTTATCACTGACATTGAATGATAGATTGATGATAGCTGTTCCGCCGTCCGCAGTAGTGTGTAGCTCGAGGTCGAGCCACTGACCTGAGTTAGTTTAGGTAGGTATAGACAATATTTTGTCTATTCTAGAGCCGTTCTATGATATGTTCAAATACAAGATCATGGTCCATCCATCCATCAGGTCTTTTTAGTCTCCACTGCAGGAGCACGACCCTCTCTGTACTACCACAGCAATATATTAGCCAGAGTAGTCAGAGGATTTGGCCTACACTCTCCACGCTGGCCAGACGGGTTGGAGAGGTCTTTTTGATGTTTGTAAGCTTTGTTTAGCTTGTGTTTCCTAAGTCGCCTTTTACGACATCCACGGGAAGACTTGGAGTGGTCCTATTCTACTCTGCCGGGAACCACACGGCGTCTTTAGGATCAAAGGGATGTACACACTGTAAGCTTGAGCTGTAATTCCCGACAGAGTAGAATAGGACCACTTCAAGTCTTCCCGTGGATGTCTTGGAGGGCAACTTAGGAAACATAACAATAATTGTTCATATATATTGTTCACGAACATCCAGAAAAGGAGAGAACTGGTTTACTGTAATACAGGCCCTGCCTACATCAGACTCCAGTCTCCTCCGATCTGTGTTTGTCACATTAAAGATAGTCTTCTCGCAAATTTATGTCATAGATTGATTGGAGAAAAATAAGTACATTTTTACTTTTTAGTTTATAAGCTAAACAAAGCTTATAAACATCAAAAAGACCTCGCGAACCCGTCTGGCCAGCGTGGAGAGTGTAGGCCAAATCATCTAGCTGGTCTGGCTAATATATGGCTCTGGTAGTACAGAGAGGGTCGTGCCCCTGCAGTGGAGACTTAAAAAGACAATGATGACGACGCTTGGTCAGTAGTTTCGTAGCAACAAATTTCGGAATATTTATATCGTGATGATTAACAAGAAATTTTGTCTCTGACGAGAAACCCAAAGAAATAAAAAAGAAAATAATTATTAGGTACTTTATTTTTTCCTTGAACGACCTCTTACTTTAAAATCGACAGTCATCGGGTTACACTAAGTTATCAATGAATCATGATGACGTCACCAGCGGGCGTGGGTATTCCGCGACTGTTCCGGTCCCCATGCCTTGACCTCAATGATTTCTAATGAATGACTGATCAACGTGTCTGCGATGCTGATGACGATTGTAACAGGTCTTTTGGCGACTACATTGTCTGTTTGGAGTTGTTTGAATGTGTGAAGAATTGTTATCAACTGTTCTGTTGCCCGTCGTTATTTCACAGTCAGCCCTAGGATTTACGATAGAATAGAATAGAATATTCTTTATTGCACCAAAATAAAATAATTACATTAAAAAACCGAAAAAATAACAATGTTGGTATAAAGGCGGCAGTCAACCTTAGGGTGGATGGACAGAGTACATGTAGTTGGCGTTGGCGCAGAACAGATAAATGTGAAAACAAGAGGACGTAATATATTAATAAAAACAAAATAAATACAATAAAATATACATACATAAATATACATATTTTAACAGCAAGGAAATTTAAGGAATTTTACTGCATGATCCCTTCATATGTTTGTTGTTTTTCACCTCATTTTTCAATCATCGTATTTCTGACCACTTTTATTAATAGGAAATTTTATTTCCAATTACGAATTCTATTTTCAAAATCTTCTTCACTGCCCTTCCTCTACATCTGACACACTCCATCTCTACCCTTGCTTGTAGACACTAGTCTACAGAAATATTGTTATCAAATCCAAATCATCTTACATTTTTCGAATTTAAACTTTAAATTATCATTTCTGTGGATTTTAATTAGTTTCGGTATACCCCACAGATTAGAGAATTCAGATTTGTTCTCTTTTAGGCTGGCGCTCGAGGGCGGGAGCGACTTTCCGTGCTCTGTGATACATCATCATCATCATCATCATCATCAGGTCTTTCTTTAGTCTCCACTGCAGGAGCACGACTCTCTTTGTACTACCAGAGCCATATGCCATATATTAGCCAGAGAAGTCAGAGAATTTGGCCTACATTCTCCACGCTGGTCAGACGGGTCTTTTTGAAGCTTGTGTTCCCTAAGTCGCCTTCGACGACATCCACGGGAAGACTTGAAGTGGTCCTATTCTACTCTGCCGGGAACCACACGGCGTGGTACATATAACCTAATCGAAATGTAGGCTACAAACTTAGTACTCTACTTGCTTATCTATCGAAATGCATAAATTTCACTATCGTTCACTCGCTCACCTTGGCTTGGTAAGGCTATATATAAATCACGGTTCCTTGTTTCACAACCTTAGAATAAGCGAATTAAGTAATGCTTTTTGCATTTTATTACTATCTTAGTAGGTGTTAAGGTTTATTCAATAAATAACAGATAGTTTATATGGGTTTATTTAGCATTCACAATGATATTTTACCTTATTTTCTTTATTTAATAAATAAGGTAAAATAGCATTGTGAATGCAAAATAAATCGCATATAAACTATTGTATGGCTTCCTACACATTAATTGATTTACAAATTCATTGTAAAATGAGTTGAAATCAAATACCGCACTTGTAAAAGTGGGGTAGTTGTGTTGGGTGACGCAAGCCTTGATGCGTGTAAGAGGAATGGGATATGGTGGAGAAATGCGGTGCCGGGGCTTGAATCGCGGTGGCGTAATTGGCAACGCATAGATAGTACAGAGATCTAGACGCAGGTTCAAGTCCTGCCCGCGTGGAATTTTTTCACCATTTCTTATTTTCTTTATTTAAGAAATAAAATAACAGATATTCAGTTATGTCAAAAATCTTTCTTAACCTTCACTGCAGGAGCGTGACCCTCTCTATACCACCAGAGCCTAGCCAAAGTAATCAGAGGATTTGGTTTAAACTCTCCTCGCTGGCCAGACGAGTTGGAGAGGTCTCTTTGATGTTTATGAGCTTTATTTAGCTTGAGTTTCCTAACTCGCCTTATACAACATCCATGGGAAGACTTGGAGTGGTCCTATTCTACTCTGCCGGGAACCACACGGCGGCCGCCAATTTGCAACTGTAGAAGGTACTAGGTTGTAAAGTGCAATATTTTTTTTCTATAAATATAAATATAAGACCATATTTGATACACTTAGTTGGCAAACAAATGATTAAATTATACAGCTGAAAAGTGTGTTTGTTTGTTTGGTTGAACGCACAAATCTACTGGACCGATTTTGATCATTCTTTTGCCTTTGGACGTTATCCCTGAATGATATTGCTATGTATGTACCACAGGCGAACGCGGGGCGGACTACTAGTAACATCATAATTGTCATGAAAGCAGTACAAATAAACAAACATTTACTTTTTACATAATTTAGGTCCATCAATCCACCAATTTAACCTTCCATGCTGGTTTGGGAGAAAATGAAAAACATAGAATACACCAGCTGCTTTTCTTCCCGCGCAGACCGTAAAAGCCGCTCAAGGGATATGGCGAACATCTAAGGAATTACGTAATAGGCGATGCGGCTAGCAACCCATTACTATTTTGATTTCGCTTTCCACCTTAACGCCCACTATCACGCTAAGCGTGACCTTTGGGTTTAATGACCTTGGCCTCTGTCTACCCCGCAAGGGATAAAGACGTGATAATATGAATAATAATAAGTATATAGGGACATATTACACAAATTTAGCTAGCCCCACAGTAAGTTGTGAACTTGTGTCGCAGGATACTAACTCAACGATACTATATTTTATAATATATACTTATATAGATGAACATCCAAGACCCAGGTCAATCTGAAAAATATCGTTTTCCATCATGACCTGACCGGGGATCGAACCCGGTACCCCCGTGTCGCAGGCTGGCGTGTTGACCGCTGCGCCACGGAGATGTATGTATGTATCCTAGCAATCGTGCAAGCCAATGAACTAATGTACTTTTTAATACATAGCTGCTTTTATAGGCTTAATAAATCCTCAAAAGCTTCGTATAAAATCCGAATAATGCTTTCATTCATATCCTGTCATATAAATTATATGGTCCCGAGTTGATTCAACTTATTGACCTCGGTGACACGGCGGCCGCTCCATTCATATTGTCTTTTATTTCTATCTCAGTCTAACTTGGACGATATCAATAGGTGTGAAAGAGACGGCTATATCACGGAAATTAAGTCAATGAGTGGCAATTAACTAGTAATGAGCGTGGTAATTTTTTGTGTTATTTATGTCTGACTGTTGCGTTTTAAGACAATGTCATATAAAGTTAAGTTTTTTATCATGTTTTTGGAGGTTCAGAGATGCCTCATCTGGGCCTTCCGGTATTTTTGATACCTTGACTTATATAACAATGCAATTGTAGTTCGTAACATTAAAAAAAAAAAACAACATTTGTTACTAGTTTTCGGTTTAAAATCAGTCCCGTAGTTTTTGAATTTTGAAAATTATTGTTATACCTATATAAATATTGTTTTGAAAAACAAACCTTTTTTAAAAATTAAAAACAAAATTTACTAATACCCGAATATTTTAATTTTATTTAAAAAATCTTTCTAACATTGCCCTACTAAAGTAATAGGCGACTCAACTTAAGAGGGTATACTAGCAGTGCGTTTTCCATACAAATGTATTTCTCTATTTTCTAAGATATTATTCAACCCCAATCGTTTTTATCTTCATCGTTACTAAACAGTTATTAATAGCGTAATAACAACATAAACAGTGCCTGTATATCTGTCAGAACCCTCAAAAATAACCGAAAGGATTCGACCGAGGCGGATATCCTTACGATATTCGAACTTTTCTAAATATTATGATGACTAAAAATAACTAGGGATAGGATGATTGATCGGGGCACGAACATGAAGTGTTTAAAACTTTTAAAAACGACAAGATTTTAAAATTTCAAAAGATTTGTACGTTACACTGTACGTTTATATTAAATAATTAAAAATTGGAAATGTGCGAGTCTGAATCGCACTAGTTCTAGGCATAGATTTAATAAAAAATCGTTTTTCCTACTTCTATGGTTCTAAGTCATTATCTTTACAACATAATGTATATAAATTTGCCACGTGGTTCCCGACAGAGTAGAATAGGACAGCTCCAAGTCTTCTAACTTCTAACATGTGTTTTCTAAGTAGCCTTCTACGACATCCACGGATGTCGTAGTGGCAACTTAGGTAACACAAGCTCTTAACAAAGCTTATAAACATCAAAGAGACCTCTCCAATCCGTCTGGCCAGCGTGGAGAGAGTAGGCCAAATTCTTTGACTGCTCTGGCTAATAGATGTCTCTCTTGTAGTACAGGAAGGTCGTGCCGTGGAGACTAAAAAAGACCGTATTATGACACGAGCAAATCACGCTAAGGGTGTGCTCCATCTTAAAATTTTAGATCCCAGACTGCACCCATCACTATACGTGGCTTTTGGGCTCTACGCTCTGTCTACTCCGTAGGGATAAAGACGTGAATATAATATCCATAACAATCAGTCGTTTGATTCCTCGCCCTAAGCGTCAACAAAGACAATATAATACTAACGTAATAGACTGCCCACCTCATACAAAAATATTGGATCAAATTAAGGTTGCGTAAAGCAGGCGAATGTATGGCGCAGGAGAGTTGCTTGGTAGTCGATACTAGATGGCGGTAATCTGCGTTAGCCTTTAACTTACTAAATATACGGTGTCATTTTAAAATATTATGCCTAAAATATTGTTTTGATTTTTAATAAGATATATTTTGTGAATCATGTTTTTATATTCTCATAATACGGTAGATACAGTGTTGTGTAGTTTCGAGTGGCGCCATCTATGCGAGTCTCTAAGAACAAATCGTACGATTAAGGCGTTGAGGCCACATGGCGTCAACCATGAGTTTGTTCATTTCATTTCCGAGAGTAGTATACCTACGGAAACGTTTTTATAACCGTCATAGTTTCCTATACTTAGTCCACCATGAGTATGATACACTTTCAGAGGATACACTACAGTAGTTCGAATCTCGTAATCGAAAACGATTAAAGGTTGAATGTACACGAATACGATCCTGTGTTTACAGGAACATGTCTGCGGTATCAGCACCATGAGTTACAAAACTGACCTTCGTTTTCTATCGATAATACCTAATGATTGATTGATTGATTGAGTAAGACAATAGTTTACTTTAGATCGAATCGTTTACTACTCACGTATTAAACTCATGGTTGTCGCTCTAGTGACATCATTAGAGATACTCGTAAGCCATACTACGCCTATGTGAATCATGCATGATCCATGATTCTTTCGCGAGCAAGCAAACTGAATCATTCGTTTATTTTGTTATAAAATTGTTATTATTGAATAAAATGTTTCATCTGACCGATGTATTGGTCATATGAAACTGCGTAGCTAATTAATGTGAGGTCATGAATATTTAACGAGAAATAACTACACTATTAAACACCTACTGGTGGTTTCATAATATTCGTACTAAAAATAATATTTCAAATAAAAATTAAATTGAATCCATATCTAGAAGAAAAGTATTAGCGAGTATTATGAAAATTTTTGAGTAATAGAAATAAAATTTTAAATATTCTGAACAGAAGGCTTTAGTAAGGTGTTGGACAAAGTGCCTGAGCATCAGAAAAGAGATTGACCCAAAGCAAAAGATGGAAATGCAAATGTATAGAAAAACGTCGTATGACGCTCGCACTCAGTAAGCTAACTATTATAATATTTGCTGACTATTATAGGCATCGGCTTCGCCTTGTGCCTTTAAATGTTTCTCTGTACTACCAGAGCCATTTATTGGCCAAAGCAGTCAGAGGATTCGGCCTACACTCTCCACGCTGGCCAGACGGGTAGGAGAGGTACCATTTACTTGCATCACAGTGTACTATAGTAGTTTTTTTTCCTCTTAGCAATGCAATACATAAAACTGTTTCCATCGGAAGTTAACCATTAAATAGATCTAATAAAAACAATAGCCAAAGGCCGCGTATGTGGGTCATTGCTCTCACATCAACAGTGAGTCATCACTTACCGAACTGCTAACATCACCAACCGTTACGTTATAATGAGCTTTGGTACCTTTGGACTCTTAAGAACGAAAGTGTTCTTTGTATGAGTAAATAGACATAGAGGAGAAAAACGTTATGATATTTCGTAATATTTCCGACCGCTATTAAGACTATTTAACTACCAGACTCCAATATTGGACTAAAGTGTAGTAGGTATGTCTTACTTATGTATAATGTAAACAGATTATTGTATCGTAGGATGAGTGTGTTAATTTTAATGAGTACTTTATTTTATGAGAAAGATTTTTTTTAAATAACTAACTCAATTAACAAGTATTGGACTAAGTTCGGAGTTTAACCTAAGACAAAAAAGTTAGTCTTAAGTTAAGTTAGTCATAGTAGTTAGTCCTATGAAGTCAACTGTCACACCGCTTATATTAGACTACAAAGCTAAATAATTGTTTGACCGACTGTCTCTTTTCTCTAGGCAATAGAGACCATAGACAAATAATGGAGTGTGGGTAAAAATGATGGAAATGTTATACAATTTAAATGTTTGAATTTTTAATAAGGGGGCCACAAATTTAAACTCAATTGACGCGTGTCCTATGCGGTTCACTATCCGAACGCATAACTTTTGTTGGTATAAAAGTTGTTTCGCATAAAAATATTTCGCATAAAGGTATGTAACGCATAAAATTTATATGGAAAATTTATGCGTAACATACCTTTCGTTCGGATAGTGAACCGTTCTATGCCCTTATATCCATATAGGCAATTTTTCGACAGTGAGTAATATTATTCTGTAACTCACTAATCAGTTCACATATCTAAGTCGTTTCTAAGGTCAACTAAAATTGTGAGTTGACGTCGCTTGGAGAAAATGCGCTGTGCAGTTTGTTGCCGCTTCTTCTGCACTCCGCTTTGGAAGCGGCCTAACTTAGCCATAAGTAAATTATTGACGTCAACAAATAAATATTGTTGTAAAAATTATAAATTAATCTAAAACTAACTAAAATTAAAAAAATTATAATTAAAGCTAAAAATAATAATAATTTACATTAACAAAAACCTATAAATAAAAATTGTCGCGCAAATCACTGCCCTTCAGAAGTATGCCCGGAAGGCTTGCAGCATTGCCACGAAATTGCCAGCCCTCTGGTCATAATTGTAAACACAAGTATGACAATTAATAAGTACTTATTCAAAGAAACCTTATTATATAAACGATTAAATCTTGAATCTCATTGTACGTAGTGAGAAAGACGACCTATTTCTATGTGCATTACTGCGCCACTGCACGGAATGCGTTTCACCTCATATAAAATTCTATGGATATTTAAAATAGATCGCGCTGTTTGCGTCGTAGGAGGAAGTTGCTTGTATACAAGTAACTTGCCTTGTTTCTGTGTATAATGAAGACAGATTATTGCATTGTAATGAACATATTAAATTGTAGTCTGGAAAAGTCTGTAACTTGTATTGAAAATTATAAATATGAAAGTGACTTTGTTTGTTCGTTTCTGACGCTTTCACGCCCTACCCACTGAACCGATCATCTTGAAAATTTGCTTATATATAGGTTAGAGTACTGAGAAGGACATAGACTATATATCACGCAGGCGAAGTTACGAGTAACGTTTCGTACGTCAAAAGATAAAAAGGTGTCATTGGATCATCCTTTGTCTGTCTGTAAAGCGCTTTTTGTTATTGAATACGAGGACGTATCAAATTTAAATTAATATTTCTTATTAGGATATATGCGTTTATCGTTAAAAAATAAACTTCTAAATCAACGCATCAAAACTAAATAGCAAGGGAAACAAAACATCTACCTCCCGGTGACGTAGAATCATTAAATTTGGGATGAAGCAAGGTCTATTATTTATGGAAAAAAATCCAAAAAAATGCCCGGAACTGACTGTGAAACAGATTGTGTGTGAGTCGCACTTGGCCTGTTTTTTGAAACTTGTGACTCTTACCTAATAAAAAACAAATTGTAGGCAATAAAAAACTAATCGTCCGTCGATTAGACCTATTGGCTTCAATTTGACGCAGCTGCACCGACTATAGAGCTGTTTATATTGCATTGAAGTAACCTTGAAACTTGTCGGGAGTCAACTAGTTATTATAATAGGCTCTGGCCTTCATGACGGGCCAGAAATGTTGTCAAAAAATGCTGTTACGATTTATTATGCCTTCAGAATACAGAACTTTAGAAGCTGCCTTCAGTCCTGAAGGACCTTTGTATCCACCTAGTGTGCATAAAAATGCAGGATATCGCGCGCGCGCTTTTTTAAAACAGAATTCTTGCCATTTTATAAGGGACGCATGAATTTTTGGGCAGCGCTCGGCTGCGCCCCATTTTAATAAACTATTTGAAATAAAACGGAGATAAAAAATTTCTTAGCGGTTTTGTCAAAAAAAGGCCACTTTCGCGAAAATGCAAAGTAACGATCTACGTTCACACGTGAAACGGTAAACGTTAGTTCATAAAATAGTTTCAATGGTTATCTTCCTCGCAGAACAAAATTTTATATGATCACTCTGTCTTTTTCTAACAATTAATGTCAAATGGGGGCAGCACGGGACCCCGTGACATTACACATTTTCGTATGCGATTTATTGGAGCTCGAGGTCTACTATTATGATAGATTTTGTGCTGTAACATGATTTGGCGAAACTTTTGCTTCTGCCGCTAATTAGTTCATGAAAACTGTTGCTGGTTCACCCAACACTGTGCTTTCGTGGTCCAGTGGTTAAGGCGATTGCCTTGTTGACCGGGTCGTGGGTTCGATTCCCACGGGAAGCATACTTTGTTAAGTTATTTCCAGTTTGGTTAGGACTTGCAGGCATGAATCACCTGATTGTCCGATAAGAAAGATGATTCCGTACTTCGGAAGGCACGTTAAGCCGGTGGTCCCGGCTGCCATCTGGTAGTCGTTAAAGGAACCACGTCAGAGGCCGAGAGGCGGTTCCGAAGGACTCTGACACCAGGGTGTGCATGGTCGACTGACCGTGTCACCTACACGAAATGATGATGATGAGTTCTAATATTGGTGGGTGGATAGGATAGGACACTGGGCAGCAATAGTGTGCATGAACTAAGTTATTGGTGGCGGATGCACACAAATTAATGTTTCTCAATGTGCATGGTACTTGACTTCCGCAAAGTAACGACTGAACTAATTCAATAAGAATGTAACTACCTTAAAATCCAGTTACTAGACCTTAACATAACTGCAGACTAGACAGTTGGCCAGTTAAATAAAATCTGGTAAAATATTTCTGATACAACAGAGGTTACATTTATTAATAAATTTATAATTTATATTAAAGCAATGCACGTGGAGTTTGTTTGTATTGCAATGAAGCAGAAGCAACCTTGAAATATGCGGCTCTGGACTAGATATCAAAGTTGATTACGTAATCGTTTTAGAGCTAAACAATACACCGTGTGGTTCCCGGCAGAGTAGAATAGAACCATTCCATCTCTTTCCGTGGATGTCGTAGAAGGCATACAAGCTAAACGAAGCTTTTTTTAAACATCAAAGATACCTCCCCAACCCGTCTGGTTAGTGGAGAGTGTAGGCCAAATTCGTGACTGCTCTGGGCTAATATATGGCTCTGGTAATGCAAAGAGGGCCGTGGTCCTGCAGTGGAGAATAAAAAGACCTGGTGGTGGTGATGAATACAGGCCCTGCCGTGTGGCTTCTAACAGAGTAGAATAGGACCATTCCAAGTCTTCCCGTGGATGTCGTAGAAGGCGACTTAGGAAACACAAGCTAAACAAAGCTTATAATCTTTAGAGACCTTTCCAGTCCGTCTGGCCGGTGTGGTAAGTTAGGCCAAATCTGGATCTGAATGCTCTGGCTCTGGTAGTACAGCGAGGGTCATGCTCCTGCAGTAAAAACTAAAAAGATCTGATAATGATGATGATGAACCTTGAAATATGTTTGGTTCTGGACTAGATGTCAAAGGTGATTACGTAATCATTTTGGAGCTCAACAATTAAACTAGATACCTAGAACTATTTTCAGAATAAAATTATCTCTGTAAATATAAATTTTTATTCGATGATAACAGTTATCCTGATTGTCCCAATCCCAACTATCCCTTATTATAAATGCGAAAGTGAGTTTATTTGTTTGTTTGTTACGCTTTCACGCCGTATCTACTAAACCGATCATCTTGAAATTTTGCATACACATAGGTTAGAGCGAAGCCGCGGGTAACAGCTAGTAATTATCAATGTAACAATTACCTTATCTGAATCTATTCTCTTTTGAAGCAGAAGAACTAATTTAGATGATATTTAATATGGGTTATTTAAATTTTGATTTGAAATCAAACATTCCTCGTCCTAAAGTCTAAAGTCTCTACTGCAGGAGCACGACCCTCTCTGTACTACCAGAGCAGTCAGAGGATTATGCCTACACTCTCCACGCTGGCCAGACGGGCTGGAGAGGTCTCTTTGATGTTTATAAGTTTGTCGAGCTGCGTGGCGCAGCGGTCATCACGCCAGCCTGCGACACGGCGGTCCCGGGTTCGATTCCCGGTCAGGTCATGATGGAAAACGATCTTTTTCAGAATGACCTGGGTCTTGGATGTTTGTCTATATAAGTATATGTTATAAAATATAGTATTGTTGAGTTAGTATCCTGCGACACAAGTTCACAACTTAATGTGGGGCTAGCTCAATTTGTGTGATATGTCCCATATATATTTATTTATTTATTTTATAAGCTTTGTTTAGCTTGTGTTTCCTAAGTCCCCTAGTACGACATCCACGTGACGACTTGGAGTGGTCCTATTCTACTCTGCCGAAACCACATGGCACGGCACATTAACACATTCCTCAAGTGATGTAAATAATGCATACGGATGAGTGTAGACTAAGACTATAGTTACTGCGTGAAAGACTACCAGATTTGCCTGCAAGGACGACTCAGCCCGTAAAAATCTACATTACATTATGATTACAATCTAACCTAACCTACCGTTTGTTTATAGCCTGACGCGCTATATTATAAACTGACGTAGTTCACAATGAATGGGCATGTTGACTAAAATTGTTTTCATGTTGCTATGTAAAGTCCTGCCAAAAATAAATACAATGGTGACAGAAATACATTTCTAAACAAAAAACTCTTTCAGTTCTAAAAGTTTTAAAGACACATGTTTTTAGACGTAAATTTTTAGACGTAAAAAGGCCCCGCTGAAATGCCTACATATTTGTGACGTCACAAGCTTGTAAGTATTTTGTATGGGTGGCGTGAGAACTTTGTTTGGTAGCTATACGAAATATTTCGTTTATGGTAATGGTTTCATAATAAAAGTTGCTATAAATTTTGCAGACTAAAATACAGTATAATTGTAATTAAAGATTTTCATACTTTAAAAAATGGTCCTATTCACCCAACTTTAAAGAAGCTTTAAGATCACTTAACGAATCGATATCAAATTAAAAGTGTTCTTTATAGTGTTTTTAGATAGAAATTAGTCTCATTAGAAACAAATTTTATGTAATCTTGACATTAGGCAACTACCGTATTGTACGTGAACGGTGACATGCATATCTTCAACCAAATACCTTGTAGCGACCAAACAAAGTAAAGTCAGGTAGACGGCTGGACAGCGCTTACGCACTAAGTGCCATCCTATTTAGGGCCAATAAGGTGTCTAGATCGTGCCCAGCATGCTATAGCCTCTCGTGTGGTGAATGCGTAATGCGCATTTCCTCGTTGCAGTCTTTATAAAGGAACGGGTTGTATTTGCTTTTTGTCTGTTTACTCACGAGTCGCTGTGGGATTTGTAATTCAATTCATGTTTTTTTCAATTTTATTAAATTATATTTATTTGCGGAAAAAGTGGTAAAAAATACAGCTGTTAACACCTTTAACCTATCTAGGCATGCAAATATACAGTTTTTATTAATATTACAAATTACAATATGTCCCTAAAGTATTCTTCTATTGTTTAATAGCATTTGAATGGGATATTTCATTACAAGAAAACTTAAATTAATTAACTTAGTTAATAATTGATAATTCCTCATTCCTAATTCTTAACTAATATTATAAATACGAAAGTGAGTTTGTTTGTTAGTTGATTTGTTTGTTACGCTTTCACGTTCTACCTACTGAACCGATCGTCATGAAATTTGGCATACCATACACATATGTTATGGTACTGTAGCAAGGAGGTTTCATCAAGGTTTTAAATGCTTTTGATGTATTCCAAAAGAAATTATTGTCTCAAGAAGAAATCGCCAGAGCTGAGCAACTGTTTCGCCTGGCGATGGATAGAGAAGAGTTCGGGAAGCTGACGGCCAACCTCCAGTAATGGAGTGGCACTCAAAGAAGAAGAAGAAATATTAGTATTGACGCAGATGTCGTGCTATGTACCTCGTATGAGGATAGAATCTTTAGTTACCTTGCAAATATACATGGCGAAATTTTGATCATTCTAGACCCTTAAAGGGGTGATTCAGCCCGTCGATATGAACCATTTTTTTTATGGGACCAATGCTGGAAACTCAAATTTTATTTCGACATTTACATACAAAAGTGTTCAGCCGCCCGGGCAATTTGTATAGGAATGTCGAATTTTTTTTCGAGTTTACAGCATTTGTCCCACAGGAAAAGTTGTTTATATTGACGGGCTGAATCACCCCTTTAATGGTCCGGAACGATTAAAATTTCGCCATGTATAAAATAATATCTAGAATCAGTGATATCCTTTCAGCACGACATCCTACTCAATCCCGTTTACAGTACTGAGAAGGACTAGGCATATATCACGTGGGTGAAGCCGAGGGTAAAAGCTAATTGATAATTTTTTTTTAACATTTGACAATTTTATTATGAACAGAAAATGTCTCGCCGACTTGCGAAATAAATAAAGTAAGGCTCTAAAGGAGTCGTACGTAGGTCGTGAAATTAATAAATGCGTTGATATAACGCGTAGTCATTTACCACCTATTTACCACTCATGTTCCCTTGAAGGGCTGACTCAATCAGTCATTGCTGTTTATAAGGGAACGGTTGTGATTGCTTTTTGTCTGTTTGTCATGAGACGCTTTGGATTTGTATGGTCAAACGTTAGGTTATAAACTTACGTAGTTCACAATTTAATGGTCAATGTGCTTGGTATTGAGTTAGCTATAATTTAAATCCACGTTTTGTATACAAGCCTTGTATAAAGTATTCACCTCACGAGAGGCTGTAGCATGCCAGGCACGATCTAGACACCTTATTGGCCCTAAATAGGATGGCACTTAGTGCGTTAAGCTCTGTCCACTAGACTACCTGACTCTACTTTGTTTGGTCGCTATATGTCTTGAAGATATAGCTGCATTGCAGATATAACTCCGTAAAAACGTCAGCGGAAATCTATATTAATTTTCAGTATATAATTATAAAATAAAAAAATCATTGTGTTAGTATCCTGCGACACAAGTTCACAACTTACTGTGGGGCTACCTCAATTTGTGTGATATGTCAAAAAAAACTACAAGGTAAACGTTTATAAGGCTACATGTGGTGTGCTGCGATGAGACGTAGGTAGTGATTTTATACTCTTTGATGATGAGCACGAAGTCGCAAGTAAACGGTAGTTACAGGAATTAATACTTTCTTAGCTTAATTATACTTTACAAATCCTAACGTGTACTATTATACCAACAATTTCTTTAGTCTGTTTGTAAAAAAAGAAAAAGGCAATTATCTGAAAGGAAACCCCGAGACAAGACAGGCAATCGTTTCTTGCAATCTGCGGGCAACGTGCATGTGGCGGGCATGTGTCGGCGAGTTATTTATTGCACCAGACAATTAGGTATGCGAGTTTTTAAGGACGAATTTGTGCAAATTGTAAGGTCACATCTCGTCTTATTAGTCACAGACTTCCAAAAAGTTTAAAAAAAAGAGGTACTCAATTCGCAATGTATGAATGTTCAGTCATTTTTACATTATTACAGACTTCCAAATAGTTTCAAAAAAGAGATTATCAATTCAATTGGGAATGAATGTGTCGGCGAGTTATTTATTGCACCAAACGATTAGGTATTCGACTTTTTGAGGACGAATTTGTGCAAATTTAAGGTCAAATCTTGTCTAATTGGTCATACTTCTACAGACTTCCACAAAGTAAAAAAAGGGTTATCTATTCGAAATCTATGAATGTAATATTAAAGTAGTCAGTTCAGTTCGGTTAGTTTCATATTTTTACAGACTTTCAATTAGTTTTATAAAAGGTCGAAATGTACATATATGACTGTGTTGTCAAATCTCGTATTCCTTATTTTTTTCACATTTATTTATTTGTATTGTAGTTTGTAAATCACATTTTTAATCGACTTTAGAAAAGGAAGGTATCAATTCTTCATGTCTTAAATAATACGAGTGTCAGCGAGTTATTTATTGCACCAGACAATTAGGTAGTCGAGTTTTTGAGGACGAATTTGTGCAAATTGTAAGGTCATATCTTATAACTCTGTGGCGCAGCGGTCAACACGCCAGCCTGCGACACGGGGGTCCCGGGTTCGATCCCCGGTCAGGTCATGATGGGAAACGATCTTTTTCAGAATGACCTGGGTTCTGGATGTTTGATGAGTTAGTATTTTTCAGGACGAATTTGTGCAAATAGTAAGGTCAAATCTAGTGTTATTGGTCACATTTGTACAGACTTTAGTAATTATTTTTAACACAAAACCAAAAGCGACTTCAACCCTATACGTAACTGGAACTAAAAATTAGGTTTTAGTGGGTGTGGTAGTTCAATCAAAATAGAGGAACAACGTCGTCATCAACTTGTTGATTGCTTCGCAAAAGAATTAAACAAAAATAATATTAAACCGAACGGCATACTTGTACAGTTTTTTTTTTGTTTTCGTTTATTTTATTTTAAAAGCACTGTCGTATATTAATCATGGCAAAAAAGTGGTAGAATTAAAACTTGAAAAAAAATTTTTTTTAGGGTAGCTCCCATACAAGTAAAGTGGGGGAGTATTTTTTTTTCTCTATTTACCCATCGTGTGGGGTATCGTTAAATAAGTCTTTCAAAACTATTGTGAGGTTGAGAACACCATTTTTAGATTTAGCGATCCGTTTCCGAAATATTAAAATGCGTAACAACGGGTTACTCACGTAAATAGTCAGCTACTGGCCGACATGTTCTGTCTTCTTCAGGGCGAATGTTCGCCCTGAAGAAGACCTCCGGATGAGGTTGAAACATGTCGGCCAGTAGCTGACTATTTACGTGAGTAACCCGTTGTTACGCATTTTAATAATGTCTTTATCTCACGTTAGTTTTAATCAAAAAAAAAAAAGTTTCCGAAATATTTCGTTTTAAAGTGCGAATTTTTGTTAGAGGTAAGTGTCCCCCCCCCCCCCTCTATCTGCTAAACGGTTATATATAGATACGTGAAAAAAATTACAGCAGTAGTATATATATACTGAAGTTTAAAGGAAAACTATCAGAGCTGAGTAGTACTGAAGTACAAACTAAAAAGTTATAGGCAACCAACTTATAAACTGTAAAATTTCATACTATTTTCATTGTTAGATGTTATTGGTCGCTAAACTGTAAGATGCCAGTGTGAATAGTGTGAACTCAAAGTTGTCATTTGCAACTACGGAACCCTACACTGCGCGTGGCCCGACACGCACTTGGCCGGTTTGTTGAAGTCGTTTAAAAAAGAGGTTATCAGTTCGACATGTACGAATGTCATCTTCATCATCATCATCAGGTCTTTTAGTCTTCACTGCAGGAGCACGACTCTATGTACTGACAGAGCCACAAATTAGCCTGAGCAATCAGATAATTTGGCCTACACTCTCCACGCTGGCCAGACGGGTCGGAGAGGTATTTAGCTCATGTAATGGCATAAATAATCATGTATGGCCTTTGAACTTAGTCCTCGTTTTATATTATAATAAGACGGATTAAGTTTACTCTCATAAAATAAGTTGCATATCAAAATGTGTCAATAACATCACTTTCACTGGAGTGCAATAGACAAGACTAGCAGATGGCTCTACGACCCAAATGAACCGATAAGTGGGCAGATGCGCATGTTTAATTGATTGCGTATATGGGAATCATATAGATATAGGGTGACCATAATACCATAGGATTTGTCCTGAGATTTCAGGACTTTTAGACTCTTCTCAGGATTGCGGATTTTGCAAAACTCTGTATTTTTTAAATTTTCAATGCGTGGTTGGGCATCAATCTGCGGGACAATCGGCCAAGTGCGAGTCGGACTCGCGCAAGAAGGGTTCCGGTACCATTATCTATACAACATTAGACTATTATTATTTTGATTCAATTATTATTTTAGAAAGTTAAAATAGAACTAAATCCTTCCTAACTAATATTATAAATGCGAAAGTGAGTTTTTTTGTTTGTTTGTTACACTTTCACGCCGTATCTACTGAACCGATCATCGTAAAATTTTGTATACACATAGGCACAGAATTAATAATAGTACACATAGGTTAGGGTACTGAGAAGGACATAGGCTATAAATCGCGCGGACGAAGCCGCGGGTAACAGCTAGTATTCTATAAATATTTCAAATGTCGACCTGTTACCGTTATTAATATCAAGCAAAAAATTACTAAAAAAACACGTTTGTCCTTACAGTCACCCTGTATAATGCGAGAACTTGACATACTCACGTATGGATGTATCAATCAATCAATCAAACGACAAATTGACAAGTTATTGTCTGGATCCGGCCTGACCGGATATTGGCATAGACACACATACGTGTCCATAAAAATTAGATGTCAAAGATAGACTTTTAGTTGTGGTGGAGCCACGCTACCGGCGAAATTCACTTCTGCTAGTAGCATAAATTGGCCGGCTCGTCCGGGGAAGTGCCACACTCTCACAGAAAAAACGAAAATCAACGTTTGGGTAGCAGCTTTACTGCTGCTATGCTTCGTTCGGGGAGTCGGAGGCCCATCCACTCTCCCCTCTGGAGGTAAAAATAGGCCGGCAACGCTCTTGTGCCCCTGGTGTTGCAATGGTCCATGGGCAGCGGTGATCACTTACCATCAGGTGACCCGATTGCTCGTTTGCCATCCTATGCTACGAATAAGACTTTTAATTCGAATAGAACTTTAATTCGCAGACCGAACCCCTATGTTATAAAAAAAGACTTGTGAATCTGACGGCCTCTGTAGCGTAGTGGTTACACAACCGGTACTTTCGGTTCGATGTGCGAAAAAATACTTGGTTATCATTTTATCCTGATGCCTGATGTTAAACAAGCCCATATCTAGCAAGTTTCAAAATTAAACTACCTAATGAAATGCCTTCACAAGCACACTATAGTTTGGAAGATTTTTCTATATTGCGTCATACTTTTGTAGTGTAATTTTAATCTTTAAAAAAGATATATTTAAATTGGACAACTACTGAACCGATTTTGATTGAACTTGCACGGACTATGCTAAGTTCGTCGGAAAAAATGATTTTTGTAATTTGAGTCACGACTTAGAGATGTGCGAGGATAAACATACACATATGCATACACTTAAGAAATTTAGACAACGAGTTTAGAAGCTAGTATTGACTAATATATACAAAATCTGTATAATTATGTCAAAACAGTTTTTTTGAAGCTGGTTAAAAATATGATGTAAAACTATCCCGTGTGTGCTATGCTTGTAACTTTGAGGTTACATAAATAGGAAAACTCATACAGAATTCTTAAATATGGGTTATAATTTATTGACTCGAGCAACTTCCGTGAATCTACTGACACAATTCGATTTATTCTCACAATTTCCTACAGAAACTGGAGCAGATACTGGGCCCGTATAATTTATAGCCTGTGTAAATCTTTTAATGTCAACATCACTAATTTTTCGTTTTAAATCATGCAACTAATATTATACAATGTGTTTGGTGTAACTACCGATAATATAAATTCACGTTCTTTTGTATGTGACCAAGTCCGAAATCGAAAAAAAATAATGAGCTGTTCCATAATACCTTGAATACATTTTTTTTCGATTTCAGGCTTGTTCAGTAAAGTTTTTGGTTTTCATGTTGAAAACGTGAATTTAAATTACCGCCAGCTCATTACCAAACACTTTGTAAGTATACCTATATGCGAAAGTGAGTTTATTTGTTTCTCTCTTCTTCTCTGCAGTGGTCGGTTCCGAAATGCTAGTAGTCTGTAGCTTTTGAACCATAATGAGTAAATGCATAATACTTAATAAGATAATTTTAAATGTGATTTGACGTGAAAAAATGCCTGCAAGGGCCTATTTTCTGAATAAACGTTTTGAATCTTTGAATCTTTTGAATCTTTGTTTGTTCGTTAGGCTGTCCCACCTTTAAGCCTCCGATACACTTGTAGAGCTACTACTCTAATAAAAATATTGAAAAACATTAGTACATGATATTTACTCTAATAAGCGTATACATGGGTAGAACTACGAATAAGGGGTAGAGTCATCAAATATCGGTAAAGTGCATGGTAAAGAAGACGAGCTCCGTGGCGCAGCGGTCAACACGCCGGCCTGTGACACGGATGGTCCCGGGTTCGATCCCCGGTCAGGTCAAGATGGAAAATGATCTTTTTAAGATTGACCTGGGTCTTGGATGTTTATCTATATATGTATTTGTTATAGAATATAGTATCGTTGAGTAAGTATCCCATAACACAAGTCTTACTTAAGAACTTACTTTGGGGCTAGCTCAATCTGTGTTATTTGTCCGTATATTATTTATATTTTAAAAAAGAGTAAAGGCAAGTGGTAAAGTAGCTTACCCACGTTGCTCGTCACTCTACTCTACCAATTTCTAGTACTCCATCGATGCTGTTTACACCGGTATAGTCAGTAGCATAGTTCTTACCTACTCTACCGTCTACTCTACTGTTTACTCTACGCGTACTTTACTACATGCTGCCTTGCATCCAGGAATTTGGATTTGAATTAGTTGAATTTATTGCGACTGCAGTTATGTAAATTAGTAGTTATTTATAGTAGTAAAAGGCCACTTTCCACGACAAAAACGTAATTCAATTTTACACTTCTAACTGTAAACTGATGTTCATAAAATACTATAGATGTTTTCAAGGCCCTAGGGCCTTGAAGATTTAAATATCAAATAATACCTCCGTCTTCTTTTTGGACTTGCAAGAAAAAAGAATTTCATATAGAGGCAATACTGCACACCTTAAAATTCATTATAAAACCAAATACAGCTATTTCAATTTCAAAAATATTCTCAATTCACTGAGAAAACACATCAGCATTGGTAACAGGAAATCTGAATTACATTTGAATCGAGGTTAGAGTAAACAAAGCATTATCTGAGTTCACTGAATTCACAAGTGACTCTTGTTATTCATCTATGACATGTGACGACATAGCCACTAATTTAAAATTGTTATTTTGCAACGGGTCTTCTGATGAAAATTTATTTATAATTTATAATATCATGACATTCAAATCAAATATTAATCAAATAACTATAATAAAAATAGGTACCATTAACACTGCGTAAACAATATTAATCTTTCAAATAATAAACATTTTTTAATACGGTTCCTGTAACTAAATAGATAGTCCAATATAATATACTTTGACATTTTATAAAATAGTATATATTCATGAAATTAGCCTCGTTTTAATATACATTGTACTTGACTTTTTTTTTTATAAAATAGATTCGCATTCAAGTAATAAATATATCCGCATGCCGTTCCATTGATAGTGTTGCGATGCCCGACAGGGTTCATGTTGTACCTACAATTGTTGAATGACTGTAGTATTGTAAGACCTGTACAGTGTGAAAATGCAATGAATAAATGAAATGCAATGAAATATATGAAATTATTTACCTGAAAACTCAACGCCGCATAAAATTTCCCTAACTGAAACTTTACATATCATCATCAGGTCTGTTTAGTCTCCACTGCAGGAACATGACCCTTACTACTGGGGGAGTCACAGGATTTGGCATACACCCTGGCTAGACGGGTTGGGGAGGTCGCTTTAATGTTTATAAGCTTTTTAGCTTGTGTTTCCTAAGTCGCCTTCTACGTCATCCAAGACTTGTAGTGGTCCTATTCTACTCTGCCGGGAACCTTAAATATAGTGAAAGTAAACGGAAAAATAATTATCCTTTTGATAATACTTTTAAGTCATTTACATGTACATTTGTAATAATAGAATCACTGTACTCACGTATATTAAGGGCTCACACTAGGCACACTAGCGACGCCAATAATTTTATTCCTAATACTTTATAAATAGAAAGAAATTCAGGAATGTAAATCATATAAGCAAATAACCTGAAGTATTTTAGATTCATATTTTAATATTATGCGAATTAGTCATTAATGATGATTTAATCACTTAATCTTGCGTAAATTTTTATATATAGAATTAATGCATATCTAGATAGATATGCATTAATATTATATATTAAAATTATTAATATCCGACGAGCTCCGTGCCGCAGCAGTCAACACGCCTGCCTGCGACACGGATGGCCCCAGGTTCGATCCCCGGTCAGGTCAAGATGGAAAATGATCTTTTTCAGATTGACCTGGGTCTTGGATGTTTATCTATATAAGTTTCTATTAAAATATAGTATCGTTCAGTTAGTATCCCATAACACAAGTCTTGAACTTACTTTGGGGCTAGCTAAATCTGTGTGATTTGTCCGTATATATTTATTTATTTATTTATACAATATATGTATATGAAATGCAAACCTGACTGACTTACTGACTTATACATCGAGAAACAGCCGAATCTACTGTACCTAGAAACTTGAAATTTGGTACAATCATTCTATTAATAATGTAAGTAAGCCCAAAGAAAAGATTTTTTAGAAATTCATCCCCTAAGGGGGTTAAATTGGGGGTGAAGTTTATCGCGCAAGAAATCGCGGCAAAATTGCTAGTCAATGAATATACCTCACAATTATCTGTACAACGACACATGTCAACAACCGGGTTTATCTGTCAATTAGCTAATCAGCACTAAGCCTATAATGAGGGCAGAAACCATCATTTGAAGTCATTTGCAATGGAAAATAGGTAGAAAACGTGCATCGGTCCAATGAGCTAATGCGCAGTAAAAAATGTTACACGCATTGTGTTAAAACGAAATTCCGTATCGATAAACATTTACGCGATTTTAGGGTTCAGTCAAAAGGGTTTTTCAATCATTTTGTTGTCCGCCTGTCTGTCCGTTTGTGTGTCAAATCAAGCTAAAGTTGCGGTCACTTTAGGTGTGCAAAATTGAACTTCTAATCAATATAATGAAATAATTATTTTTGGAGTTTATTTTGCACACTCGCACAAAAGTTATAAAAAACATACATACTGTTCAACATAAAACTTTTTAAATTAGATAAACCTTAACCGAAGATTACTCTTATATATATATATATATCCACTTCCTTCATTTAAAGAAAAATACCTATTCAATTGTGTGATAACCAAAATTATTCACAATAACTCCGTACACAATAGAATACAATAAAACAAAGAACATGTTTTCATTTTGTGAGGTTTAGATAATAAATAATAACAAACGTTAGATTTGAAAGTTATTATCGATAAATAGCTGAACAGAATAAAGAATTTTCTCTTAATATCTGTCTAAAATAAAAAAAGTGCATGCTATATAGTTATAGGGATGAGTCGCGATAAGTCTTTTTTCTTCGGTAAGGATCAACATTAAAGTTAAAATTGAAAACCGTACATTAGTGAATACCTCACATTTTTTTGTACGGATCCCTAGATGTATATGTGTTCAATTCACACTTAGTCGATTTTTTCATAGCTTTAACTGTAAATAAATTGACGAATGAAAAGTGTAAATCAATCACAATTAGTAGCGCAAAAAGTAAACATGGACGTTAACAAGGTAAACAAATTAGTGTATGTTGTCTTTGAGCAAATAAGAATATTAACCTCTCATTGTTCTGAGCCTTTCATACACCCCATCGTGTTTTACGATTTATTTCTTTTATTGACTTATTAAGTTTTTTCTTTATACAACACGAATAACAATTCCAGAACTTTTTAATTATTTATCATTTTGTAATTATTTATTTTTTGTAAGCAAAAATAAACTTTTCACAAATTTATATTTCTGTTAATTATAAAATACATTTTTATTTAATATACATAACAAATCTATTTAAAAAGGACCGTCCCGGACCTCTGAGGAGTTCAGACGTATCAAAGTGACGTATTTCGTATTAATTTAATTTTAAATATTTAAAAAAGAGCATAAAACAAACAACTCGGGAAGGTGTATGGATTCACGATACCCATACATCCAGATCCGCTAAACCTAAAGTTAATAGTAAAAACGAAATCACATACATCATAAATTATTTGAAAAAAAAAAATATTTATGATGTATTTTATATGGTGTTTTAATGTATTCACAATGCAAATAAGATTTGAGAAAAAAATTTACGCGGGCTTTTTTTGTCTTTACAATGATAAGTAAATAAATGCATCTTAAAAGTCATGGTATAACCCAAAGCAAAAAAAAAATATTGGCTAAAAAATTATTGAATGCAGCAAATAAAAAAAAATGCTCAGCGGTCATTCCACTAACGCATGTTCAGAAAAAATAATAATACGCAAACGCATCTCACGTTACATAAAACGCGTTTAGTTTTTGCATAGGACTCCTCTGCATGCAAAGCAAAAACTAAACGCGCCATATTCGGTTTTTTGCATCAACTTTTTATAAATTTAATGGGCTATCTAATGCAATTACAGGTGTAATCTAGGCTGTTTGTGTTGCAACCACTCGGTATTGCGTGCCGGCCAAACTATGGCTATCGTAACCTGGTCGCGTGTTCAGATATTGGCAAAGATTGTAGATTTTTTGACAACTCGACTGGTTTGATTACAATATTGTGTTGGTCTAGATTTACTGTTATTTTTCCAATATTTCCATCGGGCATTACTTAAATTAGTAACCCATGAATATATGTAGAATAAACGCCAACAAAAAAATTATAAACATTAAAAAAAAATTAGTGTACGCTAATCATGAAAAAATAAATTTATAATGTAAGCAAAATCGTTAATTCGGAAATACAATTTTTTATTCTTAACTCAGTAATTATTGATTTTAATTTCAGTAATTTAACACTATATTACTTTTAAAAAATATATAATATTAAACAATAGGCTTAAATAAAAATTAACCCAAAATCTACATCAAACAAAATTAAACTTGATTTAAATCGTAATGAATGTGGCATTGAATTTTTAATTATTTTATCAAAGTTTGCTTTTAACTCATTAATACGCAAAAGATTTATTTCTTGTACGAGTATCTGTATCATTCTAAATGGCTCATTATTTTTATCTGAAGCACTGAGATAGTGGCAATAAATAATTTTTTAAGAAGTTATCATTTGGCCTTTGCATTTTGATAATTATTCAAGTTTCCAGGATATAAAGTTATTTTGCAAATAAATTTTGTAATATCTATCCAACTAGATACAATTTAATATAAGTAAATTTTATTATAACTATTGTAATTAGGGAATTCTTACGTATCTGAAATATGAATAAAAATATGTATTATTATTAATTGTGAAAATTATCATTATATTTACAGGCCGGTTTTATATAAGTATTAATTTTTCGTCTTAGTTTTTGTTGATATAGTTTTAGTATTATAATTTTTAATAATAAAATATCAAATTAATTTAAAATATTTTTTTTTTTAAATATTGCGTTTTTTTAAATAAATAATTATGAGTTTTGTTTTTCATTAATTCTTTGATAAACGTAGGTAACTATGATTCACATAATACTGCTAGCAGGATATCTGATAAGAATGTTTACTGTGTTCTTATTTACTTTGACGCTATCGATGTATGTGGAAATTATGAATGAAAACAATTCCGTGAAGTTCTACATTTTGTTCCTACATATACTTAATTATTTGACAACTAAGATTTATTTATTTATTTATTAACAAAATTGTACAGCATTACAGTTATACCAAAGCACTGCACAACTTAACCTAGGAGTGTTTTAGGAGATGTTTTAGCGGAAATGGATTAAGAGGAATTGACGGCATAAAAAACAACTTTGTAGCGTATAAATTCAATGGCAAATTACTCTTCAGTTTCCGGTAAGTCCACAGAGAGTGACCGATTATATTTATATTTATTATTATATATTTTGAGCCATCATGTGTCCTACTGCTGACCGATTAAAACTGCCAAAAGTACTACATAAAAGAGGTCATAATTTGCTTTCATCATTTCAAATCAAATCATTTTATTCATCAACAAAATTTGCATCATAAAAAGAATGCTGGAGCCCTGTGCTAAGTTAAAAACTTGTGTTACAGGAGCATGGTATTTTTAAGAATACTTAGTGGAAAAGTAAGCAGTTCTGTCGAATGGATAAATAAAGGAGATAGCTGATGATGCAGACATGACAAAGATATTCGAAATACAGCTTTAATAACTTCCTAAATTATAGATAGAGATATTAGTATATGGTTTTATGTTTGACAAAGAGTTTAATAGTAGTACCTATTTAAATTTTTCGTCTTGCATTCGGCAAATCAGCACCTATTAGAAAAATAAATGTGAGGTACGCTTGAATACTCCATCCATCCATCCATCAGGTCTTTTTTAGTCTCCACTACAGGAGCACGACCCTCTCTGTAACACCAGAGCCATTTATTAGCCACAGCGATCAGACGATTTGGCCAACACTCTCCACGCTGGCCAGACGGGTTGGAGAGGTCTCTTTGATGTTTATAAGCTTTGTTTAGCTTGTTTTTCCTAAGTCGCCTTTTACGAAATCCACAGGAAGACTTGGAGTGCTCCTATTCTACTCTACCGGGAACCACCTTAACTATAATCATTCTCAAATCTCGTTCTGTCACTATCTAGATAATATAGCAAGACAAAAGTCTGACATTTAAGAATATCATTAGTTAATTTTGATTATTTAATAAATTATCTTCATAAAATCTCGATCGATTTGTCGCAAGACGTTGACAATCGCCATAGACAATGTAGACAATGCGAGATTGCAACAATAAGGCTCCGATGACACAATCCCTGATCAAAATGGTCGCCGATCGATCATCCATTAAAATTGACGTCATGTCTAGTAGAGTACGCACGTGTCTTATAAAGAATGAACTCAAGCAAGTTTGTGGTCTCATTGTAACTTAGTTCGATCCCCGATCAGGTCATGATGGGAAACAATCTTTTTCTGATTAGCCTGCATCTTGGATTTTTATCTTTATATGTACCTATAAACGTCGCATTAAGACGCTGGATGCAGGCCGCTTCCAACCGGTCATATTGGAAATCCTTGGGGGAGGCCTATGTCCAGCAGTGGACTTCTTGCGGCTGAAATGATGATGATGATGATGTATTTGAAATAAGTTATAGTATCGTTGAGTTGGTATCCCATGACACAAGTTTCAAACTTACTTTGGGGCTAGCCCAATCTGCGTGATTAGTCCGTTTATATTTTTATTTTGTTATTTATTTTCTATTTTTATTTATGAATATTGAGAGTTCAATAAATGTATTAAAAGACGACTTAGGTAAATAAAGCTTAAAAACATCAAAGAGACATCTTTAACCCGCCTGTCCAGCGTGCAAAGTTAAGGCCAAATCCTCTGACTGCTCTCGCTAATATAAATAAATAAATATATAGGGACAAATCACACAGATTGAGCTAGCCCCAAAGTAAATTCGAGACTTGTGTTATGGGATACTAACTCAACGATACTATATTTTATAATATATACTTATATAGATAAACATCCAAGACCCAGGTCAATCTGAAAAAGATCATTTTCCATCTTGACCTGACCGGGGATCGAACCCGGGACCTCCGTGTCGCAGGCTGGCGTGTTGACCTCTGCGCCACGGAGCTCGACCGTTATATGGCTCTGTTAGCACAGAGAGGGTCGTGCTCCTACAGTGGAGACCAAAAAAGACCTAATGACGTAATAATATTGAAATATCTGTATATTTGACTAGATAACTTGCCCTATAAGTAAATCTCGCTAAATTAGATCCACTTTTTATCATTCGTTTGAGCTGAAATTTTGCATATTCAGAGATGAATATATTTGGAGGAAATAAACTGTTTTCATGATAGAGTCTAGAGAAATGAAACTCCTACTAACTTTAATAAAATAAGATAAACCAATTGTGTGTAGGGCTTATTCTAATTGTCTTGGAAATAAATTTACAATAATAATTTCACTTATCTAATTATGAGCGTAGTTATAATGTTACAAAAATTAAATTAAAATGTATACTTAAGTAATGTCAATGATTGTAAGACTTATAAAAAGCTGTCGTAGAAATTAACATTTCTATTATAGAAAACTATTCATGCCAATGTCTAGCAAATATACACCTAATTAGTTTTAATTTTCAATGTCTGTATTTTGTTCTGTGAATCGTTAATCATTTAATTAAATCAAACATACAATACACTGATTGATGATTCGTTTAAGCTATATGCAAATGACATTTCTAATTAATACTGATTTATACTAACATTAGATATAACAGTTATGTATAAAATTTGCCTGACTGGAATAACTTTATAATAAATGCAACCGTTTTGTGATGAGACTACCTAATTAAAATCTAATGTTATCATTAGATGCAGTATAACATGTTTTTTGACCGGCATGGAACATGCATGGAACTAGGAAACATTTGGACCGGTATTTGTTTATTATCTGTGCTTCTAATCAAAGGTACCTAAAAAGCGAATTTTATTCAATCATACCCCCGAAGCTGCCGTAGGGCAATCATACAGGAAAATATGTTACGTACCTACATACATGAGTAAGAGTAGGTACATTATAGATTGAAGGATAATTTTCTAGAAATTAATTAAATTAAATATTTGGGCCATTCAAATAATTACCTTATCAATTTTGTGACCTGGACGCTTTTAAATACCTATTGTGTGTAGTATAAACCTCAGGTTTAAACCAATATTTAAGTAAGATCTATAGTAGATCGTTAGTTGTTGTCAATGAATATCTGAAAATATAGATTTCATTTAATTTATTTATTTAATCTTCATATATTTTCAGATATTCATTGACTGAAAAGTATTTTTTATAAAATAACGTTAGCTTTCAAACCTACGATCTGACATTTTATTTTTTGTACTTATAAGTACCTATAGAGGGCTATAATGTAAGTTCACATTCTGCATTATGAAGGATAACATTACTAATATCAAAATGGAATAAAGAAACAATTTTAGAAAATGATAAGAAACTTTTATGAATTTTATTGAACAGCTGACGGACATAAATAAGACACTGAATTCAAGGCTTCATTTCATACCCGTACCTAAGATACAAAGATGTTGAACTGCCTGATTTATTGTGAAATAACACACTTGCAGCAGATAATTATGTATTCTTTATAACAGTGGCATCGTATTGATAAATTTATGTTGTCATTTATAACCTACACTATTTACACCTAATTATTTGTTCATTCAACGCTGTAATAAAATTCCGGTACTGTGTAATGCCCGTATAGACTTCCCGTCACTGCCGAAAAACTGCCTTTTTAGGGCATAGAACACACGTCAATTGAGTTTGAATTTCTGGCCCCCGATAGAAACTCAAACGTAATTGTATGGAATTTTTTTCATTTTCACCCTCACTCCCTAATTTGTCTATGATCTTTATTGCCTAGAGAAAACAGAAGGCAGTGGGTCGTCTGATACTAGTAATAGTATCTTCTTCGTAGTTTGTGCTTCCCGTGTGGAAATCCCTACCATTATTTGTTTTTATTTAGGTATTTCTTTCTTTTTTTTCATAGACACTACACAATCCTAGAGGTGAAGCGATTTGTTTTCATTTAGCAACCTATTATTATGTATTGATACTATGTATTCTCAGAAGCATGCTGCGATAACCTAAATTATTAATGCATTGTCTATTACTCATTTAATTAACAAACGATGCGCCATATTATTTACATTTGCATTTTCCGTAAATTCATGGGAACCGGGGCGTGGTATCTTACATTTTAAACATACCTATTTTGGTTATACCTATAATGGTAAGTACAAAACAGAACGTATTGTTTCTGACCATGTCGGTGGTCGATTTTGAAACTAAGAAAATTCGCTATTTATATACAAACATTTGCAATATTTTCAGTCAGTCCACTGGCAAAAAATAGTAGTTTAGAAAAGTACTTAGAAATGTATGTTTTGTATCAAAGAATGCCAAGGAATATGAATCAACACATCCAAAACAGGAAAGAAAACGTGGTACGTGATCATCCCAGCATTGTTATTGCAACAAACGCTATTGTTTATATTAAATTACAAATATTACTAATGTATTCTATGAATTCGATTGTACTGACCTCGTCCTCCTCATCGTCGTTGTAGAATGGGTCAGCGAGGATCCGTTCCTTCCAGAATATGACATCGGGAGGGATAGCATATGCGTCGTGATCCTTCAGGTTCTCATACAACGGGCTCTCCCGACCGACACCTTCGGAACTAGCACTGATGGAGCAACTCTCAACTTCCACACTACCCCCACAGGAGCAACCTTCGTCCGTATAACTGAATCCGTACTCGATCTCCTCGTAAATGTTTTCGTCGGTGATCGCGTCACGGACGGGCTCGTAGCCGTCGTCGGTCGGCCGGTCCGGTGTCATAGCGACGACTGGCATTTCGTTTTCGACGCACCTGCCTCCCACCTCTTCGAGAGCGTACACGGAATACTTCGGCGGCTCGAAGTCGTTCGCCGAATCGAAAGACAATCGAGACACTGTCGCGTGGTTCTGTGATAGCACCCTCCGCAAAATCTCGTCGGAGTTGTGAAATCCACTGGAGTGTGACCATACCATAGCGTACGCGTCTTTACCCTCGTTTTCCGTGTCCGAACTGCATTCTTTATAGCTCCAACAGGTGCTTTCGCTATCACTGTCAGAGAGACGTTTTGCTACCTCCATTATCGTGTTCTGGGTTTTCACTTCCATGTTATCGTACGCTGATGACGTAGATGACGGCGTTTTCAGCTTCACTCGCGGCGGCGGCACCGGCGTACCTTCACCGTTATCGAAAATATTGTTTATATCACTAATCACCACTTTGGCACTCCTCGCTGGAGTACTAGTCACGAAAGACACATCCGATAAAGTAGATTCACCGTCACTGCACTCCTCAATACCGTTCACTATAACTTCTTCGTCTTCATTAACTACTTCTAATTCACTGTTTTTATCTTCGTCCATTCCTTGAATGCATTCATCAAATAAGTTGAGAATGCTTAAAGACACTTCTTTTTCATCCGGAACAAGATTCCTTTGATATTCGTCTAGTTTAAAGATCTCCTTGCCTAGTTGTGAGAGTATCTCATCAAAAGCACTGTCTGGCGTAGTGCTAGATGAGTCTGAGTCTTCGTATTCTGGTGACGCAGGTCTCACGGCTATTAAAGGGTCGTATTCTTCTATAGAGTCTCTTATCACTTGCAGCCACGCGATGACGGGCTGCGCGGAGCGTTCGGCGCGCAGTGTGACCGCCACAGCGTTCGGAATCCAACTTGCCACTTCGCACATTGTCGCCTCTAAACACACAGAACCGATAACCGGTGTATGAATCAACGGATTCCGCGAAGGGTCGAGGCTTAACGCTCATTACTTACTGCATTCTAAAATATATTAGAACACGCCAGTTGGCGCTACGATGCGATATCGGCGACATTTGCACTCGACCGCGATTGCTTATCACTACCGCTTCTTATTACGAAAACATCGGAAGACAGTTTGACCTTACGCGAGATATTTTTTTATATTTTTTGCTCTAACCCAATAATGACGATCAAAAAAATTTTTTTTTTATTAAAATACCCAACCTTATTTTATTTTTACATAAAAAATATATAAAATGCTGGCCGAAAACAATAGACAACAAACAACAAAGGTTGGTATTCCCGCTCGATCGTTCGTACGTTCGCGCGCTTTTCCCCGATTTTAAAAACCGAACGGAAGCGTCCGCGCGCGCCACGTCCACTGCGATAGTGCTGCTCTGCCCAGTAATTAATTGGATGCGTTCATTCTACGGAGCCTGTGTGACCGATATTCTGCGTTATTTCTGTGGCAGAGCCCGGCATGGCGTAACCACACTAAAACTAAAAGCAAATGCACTGTGCATTAGATAAATGAAGCAAATCGGGCGCCGGGACGCCATAGATTAATACGCCGGTCCGTTGTTGTGAACGGCTATGGGTTTTCCGGTTCGTTTGAAGATGACCTATGTATTTTTCCTCCTAATTCCATTATTAGCCGTACCGGAATTTGTTCTTGTGCTACAGAAAAATTGATAACAAACAGGAATATGATGGATAAGAGAGATGGCATTACTTTGAAAAATATAAAAAGTATATTAGGTATGTACTTACTTAAGTAAGTCATTTTCATCATTTTGACGACCTCTGCAGTCCGGTGTGCCAGCCTAGCTGCAAGATCTTGGGTTCGATCCCTGCGGTCAGGTCAAGATGGAAAACGATATTTTTGCTAGACCTGGAGATTGGATTGGTTTATTTATGTATTTGATAGAATATAAAAGCGGCTAATCATTTTGGGGCTAAGAACGGCATTTCACAAAAAGAGGTTGTACATTTTGGGACTGGAAAGACCCGTTTCTCCTGAGGGGTAAAGTTAAGTGAGAACTTGGTCTAACTACTAATGTGTCACATTTTAAGCGGTGGTAGTGTGAGCAAGTAAGCAAGTAGTATTATTAAAAATTTGGAAATCCCGACTGTCCTTCCTAATTTGATTTTTTACTGAAGTCGACAACAAACAACTACAATTACAGAAAAGAATACGGATCTAACGACACACCGCACTTAAAAATTTGTTGTGAAGGGAAAAACGGTTTCCAGTTTTTGATAATATATTATATCCGCCAATTGTTATTTTTTGTGACTTCACATAGCCTCTGACACTCTGGGGAAGAATACGAATCTAATGGCAGCCTCCTTCTTGCCTCCGGTTCACGCGTAGGGCAAATGATAGAGTACCTACCTACTTTACTTACATGCCGGTGAAAACAACATCGGTATAGTAGAGTGTTCCAGCATAATGAAAGGTAGCCTATGACATTCTCCGTTCAGTAGTTAAGCCTACACGCGTATAGTAAAAGGTAGAGTTTTTACTGTGCTACTAACAATACCGGTGTAAACAGCATTAAGTAGAGTGTAGAGTACAAGAAATTGGTAGAGTAGAGTGAAGGGAAGTAGTAGAGTTTCTAGCAACGTAGGAAAGCTACTCTACCACTCGCCTTCCCTCACCACAGTACTTCACTCTGCTTTACTATGAACCCTACCAAAATTTAGTTACTCTACCTATGTATACGTTCAGTAAAGTTCGAGTGCTAGTCACAACTACGGCGTTCTTACTCTACTAACGGTAACATCTACACTAGGTGGTAAGTAGGGTTAAAACATCAATACGTACTAATACAAGGTGATTAAGGAGGACGAGCTCCGTGGCGCAGCGGTCAACACGCCTGCCTGCGACACGGATGGTCCCGGGTTCGATCCCCGGTCAGGTCAAGATGAAAAATGGTTCTTTTTCAGATTGGCCTGGGTCTTGGATGTTTATCTCGTAAGTATCTATTATAAAATATAGTATCGTTGAGTTAGTATCCCATAACACAAGTCTCGAACTTACTTTGGGGCTAGCTCAATCTGTGTGATTTGTCCGTATATATTTATTTATTTATCGTTTAGGTCCCTTGTAGGGGTTATTCAGCCCGTCAATATGAATAACTTGTTTTATGGGGCCCAATGCTGAAAACTCTAAATAATTGACTTTCCATACAAAAATATTTAGCCGCTCGGTCAATTTGTATGGGACTGCCAACTTTTTGAGTTTTTAGCATTGGCCCTATATGAAAAGTTGTTTATATTTACGGGCTAAATCACCCGTCGAAGAGTCTTACGATAAACATTTCACCATATATAAACTGTATCAAATTATTAGGATGGAAACAAAACGGCAAAGAAAAGTAGTATCCTATTTTTTTTTTCATTTCGTGAATTAGATAGATAAAATTTCACAAGTATAGAAAATCGTACGACTCAATTTTAGTAGAGCGTGTCTCAATAAAATCAAACGAACGGTTTTAATTGTTATTCCAGTGCTTTCCATTATATTCGTGCAAAAATGCGAGTACAAACAAAATCATTAATATTAACATCATTTTTAATAAGCCATTAATATCAACAGATCGAATTAAATACCTAATGTCTGTGCCTAAATACAAATACTTTTATTCTGCTCAAAATGGGGAGATCTTATAAAATACTTAACGAATATGTCACACACATTTTACCAGATACTGGCATGCAAAATTAATAATATTTTGATTTTAATAGTATTGAATTTAAACAACGTCTAGGTACCCTCAAAATAATAATTAGGTATACAACATCAGGTATACAATCAAAGTATTAAGTAAAAAAAAAATATCATTTAAAAAAGTCAAAATATTCACCGACAGAATAGAAACAGTTGCTGACACAAACTACGAAGAAGATACTATTACTAGTATCAGACGACCCACTGCCTTACGTTTTCTCTAGGCAATAAAGATCAAAGACAAATAAGGGAGTGAGGGTCAAAATGAAAAAAATGTCATATAATTACGTTTGAGTTTCTATTGGGGGCCACAAATTCAAACTCAATTGACGTGTGTTCTATGACCTAAAATCCGAAAAGGCAGTTTTTCGGCAGTGGTTGCTGATCAGCCAGGATTTTTCTTTTAAACGCATATAATGATAGAGATTAATGTCCTCATTAAGTCTATTATAAATCTTTACAGCCATTTGAATAATTTAAAGATTGATTTAATTGTTAAAGATTTTAACAAGCCATTTGTATTTCTAGAATTAGATCTTAATCGGTTACTAAAGAATTTGTGTTGGCGACTTATTATTTATATTTTTAAATTATGATTTTTGGAAGCAACCAAGAGAATATGAGCACCATCATCATCAGAACTTTTTATGTCTCCACTGCAGGAGCACGACCCCTCTATACTACCAGAGCCATGTATTAGCCAGAGCAGTCAGAGGATTTGGCCTACACTCTCCACGCTGAGCGAACGGATTAGGCCTACCTCGAACAGTTGGTGTATACCTAAACTATTGCATGCCAGTGGTCCCAAGGCCTTGCTAATCATTAGCCCTTCAGTAGGTTGTTAAAAAATATCAATAAAGGAAGTACGTAGGTAACGTACATGCCTATTTATTTCATCATTAGTTCTTAAGCCAGTTCATTCTTATCATTTTTATTTGTTAAGAAGGTATTAACTAATTGAACAAAGTCAGGAACCCATTTTTTGACTTCGCTACGACCAACTTCAAGCCGAAAAAAACGGGTTATGTTGAAACATTAATGGTTTCAAGCCTCATTTCTTTTGAAACTTGATAATAACATCATTATCTTCACAGCTGCGAAAAGTACATGCTGGACTGCGGGCTTCCCCCAAGGCTTTCAATCATTGGAGGGTTTTGCCATACTCACCACGCTTGGCAAACGGGTTGGTGAGAGCAGTTTTTTTCGCTTATATCGGTTCCAACGCTGCTGGCCATTGAAACCGTTTTTTAAGCGAAGGAAGGGTGAGAGTTTTTTGCATTGGGGGCACGTGATAAGGGTATTTGTGATTACTTGCTCGTCTGGATTGGGAATGAGAAAGTAGGTAGCAGCGAGGGAGGCCGGTAACTGCAACCATCGGACAGGCTATTTATTTATAATCATCATCATCATCATCATCAGGCCCTTACTAGTCTCCTCTGCAGGAGCAGTCAGAGGATTTGGCCTACACTCTCCACGCTGGCTAGATGGGTTAGAGAGGTCTCTTTGACGTTTATATGCTTTGTTTAGCTTGAGTTTCCTAAGTCGCCTTTTACGACATCCACGGGAAAATTTGGAGTGGTCCTATTCTTCTTTGCCGGGAACCACACGGCTTATTGCTATTTATTTATATATTTATTTATTTAAGAAAATCCTTTAAACTGCAAATGATCGAAACCATTTAACAATAAAAGTTTTATTGACTCGCTATCAGGTGGTCTCTACCCATTAACAACGGTGCTATAAAGAAACGCTTCCCGTCGCGCTATGAAACTGATACAGGCCACAGAGCAGGAGATGTTACTGTCACTGCCGAAAAACTGCCTTAACGGATATTAGAGCGCAGAACACACGTCAATTGAATTTAAATTTGTGCCTCTAAATAGAAATTCAAATTTAATTGTATGACACTTCATCATCTTTACCCTCACTCCAATATTTTGTCTATGGTCTCTATTGCCTAGAAAAAAACATATAGCAGTCGGTCGGTTGCCTGATTCAGTAATAGTATCTTCTTCGTAGATTGTGGTGACTATCGTTCGCGCGCTACTAGAGACGCTTTGTCAACACATTTCATGCCAAGCAAGCGTGTCAGGGGGCGGATCCGTTTATTGAGTTTTGGGTTTCAGAATAATTGTAGAAATGCAAAAATCTGCTATTTTCTACTTACTTGTGATAGGGGTCATTCTAATATTACGTAAGCAGTGAAAGGAGGTGGGGTCTGGGTCTGGCTTATTTTTTAGGGGTTTGGATTAGGGGGGAGGGGTTGAAAATAGCTATTTTTCTGCTTTCGTAATACAATTTTTACCACTACAATTAAAACCCCAAATAGATTACAATTTTTACATTAATTATGATACCATGTCACAGCACATTGGGGCATTTTTACGTTTTTCAAGAAACTGACAGGCCGAGTGCGACTTTCGCCTACTCGCCAGGCGTGGGCTGACACGCGGTACTACTTTCGTCTCATGTAGGACGTGCGACATTGCCTGTTCTGTGCACGTTACGAAATACAGAATACAAAGGTATAAACCTATTTTGTTTGGTATCTCTTCAGTTAGGTTGTAATGTTGTAAAAGACTCGTGTCGTTGAGTCAGACTCACTTGACGAGTCTGACTTTTTTATCTTTATCCTTACATGGCATAAAATGAAGATTTCTCTGTCTTTTGTTTAAATATTGTAAACTATTCATATATATAGAGTGATTCATTTACCTGGGCTAGTTAAAAATGAAAGAAAGAAAAGTACCAAAACAATTATAACAGTTACACAGCTCTCACTAACATTACACTTAAAGAATTACATTTTGAGAATGTAAATATGGAAATATAAATACGGGCAAATCACACAGATCGAGCCAGCCCCAATTCCCCAAAGTAAGTCCGAGACTTGTATTATGGGATTAATTAACTAATCTACTATATTAAATGTATTTAATTCTAACACGACTATATTAAGTATATTTTATAACAAATATGTACTTACGTACATATATAAATAAACATCAAAGACGCAGGTAAGTCTGAAAAATATAATTTCCTTCTTGACTTGTCCGGGGATGGAACCCTGCGATTCAAAGGCACTTGCGGTACCTGACCGTCATTTTTAACTGTTAACGTCCGCCTTTCTTTTGCTGTCGTTACATAGCTTATGACACTGCGGGGAAGAATACGTATCTATTGACAAATCAATATCAGTCAAGCCGTAGTCTAAACTACAAGAACCAACAATGGAACAGCATACATACATATATACATACGCGCGAAAACATTACACTCTCCTTCTGGATGGTTCAGTCAGGTAAAAACAGGAGTCATAAAAATGAAATCCAGCCGAGCGTCTTACGAGTCAACTAGTCATCGATTTATTTATTTATTAACAAAATTGTACAGCATTACAGTTACACCAAAGCACTGCACAACTTAACCTAGGACTACGGATTCATCCATCCTTTTCACAAAATATTAACAATTCATTCATCAAACGTACAAACCCATCAGCAAAAATATCACATTCCCTTCCTTTTAATGATGCCAGGAATTCGTTGAGTTCAGAAAGACCTCGCAAAAGAGGGGCCTTTGCACGAGCGATTGTGTTTGAGGGGGGTATTGCAAGTAGCGTGTGTCGGCGAGCACGCACAAGTTGTTGTTTGGTGCAATAGTCTTAAAACGCGCGACACAAGCTCCGGACAATCCGATTCACCTCGGAGACACCATCATCATCTGCCTCACCTTATCCCATTATCTGGGGTCGGCGCAATATGTCTTTTCCCTCCATATATTCCTATTCTGTGTCATTTCAGCATTCACTCCTACCCCCTTCATATCTTTGTTTACGCAATCCATCCATCTTTGTTTGGGCCTGCCTCTTCCTGTATACCCATCAATCTTCATATTTAGCATTCTCTCTTTCTCATTTCTCTCCTCATTACGTGACCAAACCAAGCCAATCGGTTGCTTTTAACTTTATCCGTTACCGGTGCGACTTTAGTAACCGACTGACAAATATAAGTAACTGCCATTTGCGGCGTACCCGTAACGAATTATAACCCAACCCAATATCGTTAGGGAACCAACCAATCGATATCGTTAGGGAAGGAATTTGAACCTTTCACAACACTATCTCCAACCCGCGAGTTTGAAGTTCATTTAATGAATGAATAAAGCAAACTACAAAGATCATTCATAAGAAGTTAGATTCATCAACTATCACACAAAAACATACTTTATTTTAAAGTTATAAAGTCGATTATTGCTTCAACTTTTTGTTTGAAGATAAGATTCTATGGTTTTACGTATCTACTGTCAATGACCACTGTTTTGGCGCAGTTTGCATGTGCATTTGTTAATGAAGACAGAATTGTGCTAAATATAGTTATGGTGGGCGATTTCCGGTACGTGCTGTCTATACCTGTGATTTATGGTGCGTACGTGGTTTGTCTATGGCATTAGCGGTTTGCGAATTTGTGAGGTATAACTCAAGCATAGAAACCCTACTAAAATAACAACAAAATTACATCAGTTCATCCTGTGTTCTCTTATGGCATTGAAAAGGTGTTAAAAAGAGATGCATATACAATAGTATATTCGTAAATTAGAGGGTTGATACTGCCACATAACCATATCGGGGGTCTTTATGAAAAGTTGAATGAGTAGTATAGGTATATTGTGCATATTGTATTGGCACTATCCCCACCTTTTGGTTCTATTCCCCACTTGGTTGACTAGAAGAGATCCCTTCCAGGGATAAGTCCGCCTTGTACAAAGTTCCTTTTTCTTGAAAAACCGTTTCTTTTAAGTTATATTTTGTGCAATAAAGAAATCACATACATACACCTACATACCTACTTGTATTTTGGTTTGGAAGTTCAAGAAACTTGGAAACTTCATTTTGCGTTGCAGAGTTTAGGTTCTAAACAGTTCTCTCACAACTTAATAGTATAAAACAATCAAAATCAAAATCAAAACGTTTATTCAGAAAATAGGCCTTTGCAGGCACTTTTTCACGTCATATCATATTTAAAATTATCTTATTAGATAATATGTATTTATTAATTGTTCAAAAGCTACAGACTACTAGCTTAATGGAACTGATCATCATCGTCATCAGATCCCCCTTAGTCTCCACGGCAGGAGCACGATCCTCTCTGTACTACCTTAGCCATTTAATAGCTAGAGCAGTCAAAGGATTTGGCCTACACTCTCCACGCTGGCCAGACGGGTCGGAGAGGTCTCTTTGAGGTTTATAAGCTTGGTTTAGCTTGTGATTCTTAAGTCGCCTTCTACGACATCCACGGGAATACTTGGAGTGGTCCTAATCTACTCTGCCGGGAGCCACTCGGCAATGGAATTGATCACTGAGATTAAAATGATATGTAACCAAGGAGGCAGTGTCAGGCAGGCAGCCTGTCGTAAAATTTGCCATTTAAAACTCTTGGTAGCAAACACTGGACAACACACTTGGATGAAAAAGAGACAAGCTAGCAACTCGTCACACACAATTCAAATCTTGATTCTAACTCTGCCCATCATCATCATCATCAGGTCATTATTAGTCTCCACTGCAGGAGCACGACCCTCTCTGTACTGCCAGAGCAGTAAGAGGATTTGGCCTACTCTCTCCACGCTGGCCAGACGGGTTGGAGAGGTCTCTTTGATGTTTATAAGCTTTGTTTAGCTTTAGTTTCCTAAGTCGCCTTTTACGACATCCACGGCAAGATTTGGAGTGGTCCTATTCTTCTCTGCCGGGAACCACACGGCATAAACTCTGCCCAACTTCTTCCTAAATTTCGACTCGTAGTATGATTGTCTTGGCCCTAGGCTCTGTCAAGCCCATAAGTGATACGACGTGATCATATGAATTACTACATTTTCCCGCGTCTTTGTTTGCATAAATTAGATTACTATAGGTAAAATAATATTGAATGTCGTTCCAGTAGATTCGGAGCCTATACATTGCAAACAAACCAACAATCAAATCTTAAATATCGTATAGATAACTTAAATAAAATTGGAATCGACCTCACCACTTGTAAAGCGAGGTCCGTCGACGAATAAAAAAACTTTATTAATTAAGCTACATTGAGCGCAATTAGTAATTATTGCCGACTGTACGGTAAATTGTCTGAATTGAGCACTGGGTGACTGTACAGCCCGTATACAGATATGTGACGTATCCCTCTATCTATATACTCAACTTCTTCTTTATTTATATACTTAACCTCTTTTTTTATGCTTAATCTTCGTTACTTTTGGTTCATCATCATTAAAATAATCACCAGATACAAAAGATTTATATCCACAGACGAGATTGTCACGGAAAGTGTTAATATGACTTATTTTCGACATTTTATAAAAATGTTTGGATTTGATAGTTGGGGTTTGCCTTAGACTTCGAGCAACCCGGCCTCCGTACCTCGAAGGCCTTAGACGATATTGCAAATAGATTGTAGTGGACTTTATAATATGAAATTGGCGTAGTTTGGTGCTAAAAATGCTCGTGCTCGTGAACAATTTGTAAAATAGTTATAGTAGACTGTTATATGGACTCGTATATTTTTGTCATCAGAAGCTCCCACGAGGTTACTAAAGAACATATGCCATCCTTGATGCCACTCTTTAAACCGTACAACACCTTCAGACTATACCGTATCAAAAACTACATACCGTACAACACTTATATTAATATCTGGACATTAGCAGAACCACTGAAATCTTCATAGGTAGACTAAAAATGAAAAAATCGTCATGGAAATCTCGGTAGAAGTCATAATATAAAAGAAGAAAACTTTGTGTTGTCGTCATCATCATCATCAGGTCTTTATTAGTTTCCACTGCAGAAGCACGACCCTCTCTGTACCACCAGAGCCATATTATTAGCCTGAGCAGTCAGAGGATTTGGCCTACACTCTCCACGCTGGCCAGGCGGATTGGAGAGGTCTATATATGATTATAAGCTTTGTTTAGCTTGTGTTTCCTTAGTCGCCTTCTACGACGTCCACGGGAAGACTTGGAGTGGTCCTATTCTACTCTGCCGGGAACCACACGGCATTTTAACCTATTACCTACCTCTTAATGCTAACAAGTAAATAAGTTAGGTACTTAGATGAATAAAATATACACATTCATTGTAGAGTTATCTAGAAGACTCATTAAGGAAGGCTTGTGGTTAGAGAATATTTTCAAAAACCTCAACTTCTATCGTGCCGTTAGTCACGTCAACCAAGGCACTGTAATTTACACGTCATCATCATCATCACAAATATTTGTTTGACAACTTACATTAATTAAAAAAGAAAAAAAAAACCGCCTGCACTTTTTGACAGTTTACTTCAAAATCGATTCAGCCGTTTAGGCTACGGAGGCAACAATAGAACAGACATACGTACAAATATAGGACATACATTTTACCCTCTTGGGTATAGTCGGGTGAAAATATATTGTACTAGCTGTTACCCACGGCTTCGCCCGCGTTATATATAGCCTATGTCCTTCTCGGTACCCTAACCTATGTGTATGCACAATTTCATGGTGATCGGTTCAGTAGATAGAACGGGAAAGTGTAACAAACAAATAAACAAACAAACAAACTCACTTTCGCATTTATAATATTAGTTAGGATTAGGATTATCACTATGCGTCTCACTGAGGCTACTATATCAGAAGAGCTGCACCTTTTTAGGGTATATTCGTCATGTCTACCTGTCTCTCTACATATTACATTTTAAAAAAAATCATGTCCGTGGTCAGAACCGATTTATTCCGAAATATTCGGACTACACAGTTGAAACTTGGTAGGAAGATGATTTCTTTGAAAAGCTTTAAGAATTTTAAACAAAATTTTAAAGAAAATGTTTAAAGGCTTTAGTTTTTATTTAACTAAAAAAATATCATACCTTTACGTGCCTGTATTCAAAACAGAAAATAGCTGTAAGTAATAAAACGCAACATTCTACGCGATTTAACCTCATACTTGCTTTTTTTCCGTGTGTTGCTTTCTTCTCGTTTTATTAGTAAATCGTTGCTGTGACAAAGATTCCAAATATTCACTGATGAAGACATTCATCAATCTGCGAATACGTCGAGAAATACTTCTGAACACACGCAAGTGAAATTACTAGATACACATCGGCAATAAAAAGAAAAGTTTGTTGTTTACTGCTACGGTAAATATAATTGTTTCTCTTTTGACATTGTTGCTAGCATATACAATCTATCTATATATATAATTTAAGATATTTTGAACAAAAAACCGACTTCAACCCTATCAATTTGTTTGAATAAGCATAAGAATAAAATGGATATACCTAAATGAAAACCGAACGGCATTCGTGTAAACATTTTTTTGGTTTATGTGTAATTTTCCAAAAAGCGCTCGACATATTTCGATAAAAATTTAATGTGACCAATTGTAAAGTATTACCTATCGAACAAAAAAGAATTTCTTAAATCGGTCCAGGCGTCTTCGAGAAATCGGGGAACATACATAAAAAAATAAAGATTCCGACGAATTGTGAACCTCCTCCTTTTTATGAAGTCGGTTAAAAAGTTAAACCCTACTGACTCACTGACTTTATATATCAACGCACAGACGAAACTACTGTACCTATAAACTTGGAATTTGGTACACGGCTTCCTTTCATATTGTTGGTCAGCAATAGTCAGCAAGAAAGTGTTGCAAGAAAGGATTTTTAGAAACACCATTATAAATTGAAACCATTAAAAACCATTAAAAATCAACAATTTCATAAAAATTGTCGGCTGAACACTTTTGTATGGAAATGTATATGTCGCAGTCATCTGGTTGAATTTGCTATTTGATTAAATGACTAGCGCGTTCATTAAATGGCGACGTTCAATAGAATGACTGAAGGACAGCTCGTCAAGTCGTTGAATGTAACGTTCAACGTCTTGACTGAATGAATGTCATTTATTTATTAAATAAAGAAAATAAGAAATGGAGAAAAAATTCCACGCGGGCAGGACTTGAACCTGCGTCTAGATCTCAGTACGATCTATGCGTTGCCAATTACGCCACCGCGCTTCAAGCCCCGGCGCCGAATTTCTCCACCATATCCCATTCCTCTTACACGCATCTAGGCTTGCGTCACCCAACACAACTACCCCACTTCTTATTTTCTTTATTTAATAAATAAGGTAAAGATAGCATTGTAAATGCAAAATAAAATCCCATATAAAGTATTGTATGGCTTCCTACACATTAGTTAATTTCCAAATTCATTGCAAAATGAGTTGAAATCAAATACCGCACTTGTAAAAGTGGGGTAGTTGTGTTGGGTGACGCAAGCCTAGATGCGTGTAAGAGGAATGGGATATGGTGGAGAAATTCGGCGCCGGGGCTTGAAGCGCGGTGGCGTAATTGGCAACGCATAGATTGTACTGAGATCTAGACGCAGGTTCAAGTCCTGCCCGCGTGGAATTTTTTCTCCATTTCTTATTTTCTTTATTTAATAAATAAGGTAAAGATAGCATTGTAAATGCAAAATAAAATCCCATATAAAGTATTGTATGGCTTCCTACACATTAGTTAATTTCCAAATTCATTGCAAAATGAGTTGAAATCAAATACCGCACTTGTAAAAGTGGGGTAGTTGTGTTGGGTGACGCAAGCCTAGATGCGTGTAAGAGGAATGGGATATGGTGGAGAAATTCGGCGCCGGGGCTTGAAGCGCGGTGGCGTAATTGGCAACGCATAGATCGTACTGAGATCTAGACGCAGGTTCAAGTCCTGCCCGCGTGGAATTTTTTCTCCATTTCTTATTTTCTTTATTTAATAAATAAGGTAAAGATAGCATTGTAAATGCAAAATAAAATCCCATATAAAGAATGTCATTTAGTCAAGTCGTTAAATCTTAGCCGACTTTGTACTATTTGGTGGTAGCATGATTTCATTTTTCTTAGTTTTTAAAGTAGCCGTTATAATATGTAAATCCATAATGTCATACTATTTTATTACAAATAACGCACTTTTAAGTAAATTTAATTGAAAAAAATATCAACATCGTGCCATCTGTTCGAGCTGTTTGACGCCATATTTGTTTTGGTGACTACTAGCGCTGCAGTGGTAAAAAAATGAACTAAATTTGAATCGCCTGACTGATTTTATGTCCGCTATGTTCAAAGGGCTATGTTACAACCCGCTAACTAGTTGGACGTTCAGCGACGCTTGTTCAATCAACGTTTGGCCTAGTCATCCAATTAAACGTGGTCATTCAATGAACGCGCTAGTCATTTAATCAAAGAGCAGATTCAACCAGATGACTGCGACATATACAAATTTAATATTTGATTGAGTTCTTGTCGATATTTTATACCTTTTTTGCCAAGAATAAAGAAATAATCACTACACTAGTGAAGGTAGACTATATTATGAGTATATTCCAATTTCTTGTAATTATCCATGTTTTCAAAGAAACTATTTAACTCTCTCTGATAAGAACTAATGTAGTGGCAAAACAGTTCGTTACCGGAAGACGACAATAACAAGAGATTAAAGAGGCATTTACAGAATCTTAGCGTGCTTGCCTACTGATGTCACCGCCTGCTTTGTACAGAAAAGGTTAAAGCCTTGAATTACTTTGGAAATGATAATTGAATAATACAAAGTTTGACCTTGGGAAACACAAGGGTCTTGGAGTAAAGGAAGTAAGAATAGGGAAGAAAGGCAGGACCTTTAATAGCACTTTTCATCTCACCTACCCTTAAACAGTGTCATTAAATGCAAGCAAACTGGGCTGGATGGTCGCTATTACGACCACGGGCTATAAGATTTCATACAAATTCCATTGAGCCCGAGAGCGCGTAAAGTATTTTTTTAAATTGAATAGGGCACTATACCCTGCACAAGTGTCAGATCTTCTACATTCAAAAAGTTTTCTAGTAGAATATTCAAATTTGGAATTGCTAGTGAACCCGGTAAAAAAAACATTTGAATTATACTGCGAGATTTTTGTCCTGAATTCAAATTTGGAATTGTTAATGGCCGTGCGTGGCTGGCTGTTTGTATTCATCGATCTTTGACTTCCATTTTTAGGATAAAACATCCTCGGATACATTATCTGCTCACTGCAGTTTGCCGCTATTTAGTTTTAGGCAAAATATTCATAAGTAATCGTAATCTTCATTAATTTGCATGAAATAAATTCCCTATGATAATAGATGGTCAATAATATTGATATAGGTAGGTAATATAATCAGCCAGCTTGTAGATGCACCAATATTAATTTTCAAGATAAACTATATTCTACATATAACATACTATACAATTTTAATTTACTATTTTTTTTTTTTTACTATACTGTAATTCGGTGAGATAAAAATCATTAATTGTGTGTATCACGGCCGGTAAATGGCGTAATGTCTTCTATACCGCCCTTGCTACACAATGTACTATTGTGTCTTTCTAGACTAAAAAGACACTGGCCCCAAATCCTTAGTCTTTTTGAGCAGTGACTATTATATTTTTGTGATAGTGCATGGCGAGTCTGACTCGGACACCGAGAGCTCTTGTATTATGACAAATTTCATGATTCTAAGTCAACGGGACGTATATTTTTATAGGTGTTGATTCCTTAGTGATGTTAATTTTAGTCATCATCATCATCACGTCTTTTTTACTCTCTAATGCTCCTGCATTAGAGAGTAAAAAATGATATGCATGTCACTGTACTATCAGAGCCATTATTAGCCAGAGCTGATAGACGATTTGGCCAACGCTCTCCACGCTGGCCAGCCGGGTTGGTGAGGTCTCATTGATGTTTATAAGCTTTGTTTAGTTTTTGTTTTTTCTAAGTCGCCTTCTATGACATCCACGGGAAGACTTGGAGTGGTGCTATTTTTACTCTGCCGGGAACTACACAACAAAATCAACATTTTCATATAATTGCCGGCTGCCGGCGGTTTTGTATTGGAATAATAAATATATACGGACAAATCACACAGATTGAGCTAGCCCCAAAGTAAGTTCTTTAGTCAGACTTGTGTTAATATGGGATACTAATTCAACGATACTATATTATATAATATATACTTATATAGATAAACATCCAAGACCCAGGTCAATCTGAAAAAAAAAATCATTTTTAGGGTTCCGTAGTAAACTAAGGAACCCTTATAGTTTCGCCATGTCTGTCTGTCCGTCCGCGGTTTTACTCAGAGACTATAAGTACTAGAAAGCTGTAATTCGGTATGGGTATGTATATTTATCATGCCAAAAAGGTGGTAGAAAAATATTTTGAAATAAAACTTTTAGCTGTAAGTCCCTCTCCACGCTGGCCAGACTGGTTGGAGAGGTCTTGATGTTTATGAGCTTTGTTTAGCTTGTGTTTCCTAATTCGTCTTCTACGACATCCACAGGAAGACTTGGAGTGGTCCTATTCTACTCTGCTGGGACCACACGGCTAACCACCATGATACAAGTGAACAAGTCGATGATATTATATATTTCCACGCTGGTCTGGGAGTAGAGAAAAACAAAGAATGTACCAGCTGCTTCTCTTCCCGCGCAAATCGTAAAAGCCGATCGAGGGAATGGGGGGATCATATCAAAAGGCGACGCGGCTAGCAACCATTTTGATTCCGTTTCCCATCTCCATGCCCGACACCATGCTAAACGTGGTTTTAGGTCTTATAGACCTAGGTTCTGTCTACCCCGCAACGGAAAAAGACGTGACAGTATGTATGTATGTATGTTTAATATGTTTTTGTATTAAACCACGACAATGTAAAACAGTTATTCCACTGTATAACGTATTTTTAGTGAATGGTTTGTGTTATTCGCAACATAATAGCCTGATTGGCTTATCACTGCGATTAACTGTGCAGACTCGCACAATGACAGATGTAGCGGGTGCAACGACCTCATTGCACCCTTGGCGAACCGTGACGACATGGAAACGTTGATTGAAACGTTTAAAAAGACACTTTTACTGGAGGTTTGCTGGATTTAAATATTTTCAATGAGAAGCCCAGTAGTTAGTTCAGTGGGCGTGAGTATTAATGCTTTCGCTTTTGCATGCTAAGCAACACCGGGTGCAGACCCCACTTGGATGGGTCACCGCAAGTGGCATTAAAATATCTAGAGCTCCTCTGTGCTTCCAAAGGCACTTTAAGCGGTTGGTCTGGCAGTCGTTAAGCTAAGTATGTATATCTGTTGCCCTTAGACAGCTTGGCAAAATCTGACACCAGTGTTGGCCACTTACATACAGGAAAAACAACAAATAATGAATATAAACAATTGTACGACAACCTTTTGTTGGATAGGTGACCACAAGTCGCATTTTAGATTCTTCAGCTTGTTAAGCTTACTTTTGTTTTCTAGATTTGGTAGGCACTTTAAACTAATAATTAAATGAAATATTGGGAATTAACGCGAAACATACCGTTTTTAGGGTTCCGTAGTAAACAAGGAACCCTTATAGTTTCGCCATGTCTGTCTGTCTGTCTGTCTGTCCGTCCGCGGTTTTACGCAGAGACTATAAGTACTATAAAGCTGTAATTTGGTATGGGTATGTATATTAATCTTGGCAAAAAAGTGGTGGAATAAAATCTAGAAAAAAAATTTTTTTTAGGGTAGCTCCCATACAAGTGAAGTGGGGGAGTAATTTTTTTTTCCCTATTTACCCATCGTGTGGGGTATCGTTAAAAAGGTCTTTGAAAAATATTGTGGGGTTGAGAACACCACTTTTCGATTTAGGGATCCGTTTCCGAAATATTTGGTTTTAAAGTGAAAATTTTTGTTAGACGTACGTGTCCCCCCCCCTCTATCTGCTAAACGGTTATATATAGACACGTGAAAAAAATTACAGCAGTAGTATATATACTGAAGTTGAAAGGAAAACTATCAGAGCTGAGTACTAAGTACAAACTTAAAAGTTATAGGCAACCAACTTATAAACTGTAAAATTTCATACTATTTTCATTGTTAGATGTTTTTGGTCGTTAAACTGTAAGGTGCGAGTGTAAATAGTGTGAACTCAAAGTTGTCATTCGCTACTACGGAACCCTACACTGCGCGTGGCCCGACACGCACTTGGCCGGTTTTTCTCCAGACGTTTCGGCCGGGTTACACCGACCGTGGTCACTGGATGACACTGTAATCCAGTGATGTTTCGCGTTAATTCCCGTTATTGCATTTAATTATCATGCAGCGCGAAAGTTTAAAAGTACTTTAAACTATTACTCTCGGCTGCCGTCAATAGACAGTCGTCAAGCTATGTCAGATGCCTTTGGGCAGCTTAAAAAAATCTGATACCAGATTTGGCCACAATACACAGGACAAACAAAAAAAAATATTGGAAGCTGATGACTCTGAATCTCTGAATAGTAATCGCTCCTGCAAAGGCCAGTCAAGGGATTGGGTGAAAATCTAAGGAAACACATCAATAGGCGAGCTGGCTAGGAACCTATCACTACTTTGATTGCGCTTTCCACCTTTCGCCCACTTGGCATATGGCCTTTGTGTCTTTTGGCCTTGGGCTCTGTCTACCTCGCAACGGATAAAGACGTGATAATATGTATGTATGTTAACCAACTGTACAACTTTTATTACGACTCCATTAATATAATCGATTTTATTAGTCATAAACATTTTATGTCTACTCGTATTACTGGTCTAAAAAAAAATTTCGTTGACCATAAACTGAAGTATACTGTATACTTCAGCCTGTTTGGAATGAAGAGCATGTCCAGTTAATGATATTGAAGGACTTCGTTCCTTTTCCTAAGCAACATGTTGTTGACGTCAGTAATTTACTTATGAGTAAATTCAGGCCGCTTCCAAAGCGGAGTGCAGAAGAAGCGGCAACAAACTGCACAGCGCATTTCCTCCAAGCAACGTCAACTCACAATTTTAGTTAACCTTAGATAGAAACTATGACTATGGATTATTACAATAAAATGTCATAAACAAAATTTAATTAAAAAAAATAAGTCATGTTATTGAAATAAATACGTAAAATTGAAATACAAAAAATAACAATTTATTGAAAATTAATAAAAATAAATATTATGTACAGAATGAACCACACATAATAGCGATGTGTTTAGATAATAATGAGACGTCTCCGCGAAATTCAAATTAAAATTACATAAAAAAAATAAGATATAAACTTCTGTTAACTAGAACATGTCGATAAGCGAGGCGAGGCGATCAATATGTATGGCTAACTGGGAATCGAACTGACTATCCTATCATTACAATCGCCACTGAAAGAGATCCGTTGGCCGCTTTGTTTCTACCTGTTTTTGTTGCTCTCGCATGCATCTGTTTTAATTATACATTTTAACTACTTGTTTACGTGCCGTAAGCTAATTTCTTTAACTTTCAATATGCTTTGATGTACATTGACTGCGAGCCGAATACACAACTAAAGTAAAACCCAGTGTAAGTGGCAAAGACTATTTAAAATGGTCAACACTGTTGTCTGTGACACGGATGGTCCCGGGTTCGATCCCCGGTCGGTCAAGATGAAAAATTTTCAGATTGACCTGGGTCTTGGATGTTTATCTGTATATGTATTTGTTATACAATATAGTATCGTTGAGTTAGTATCCCATAACAAAAGTCTTACATAAGAACTTACTTTGGGGCTAGCTCAATCTGTGTGATTTGTCCGTATATATATATTTATTTATTATCACAAATACAACACAAAACAACATGCAATCAAGAGAGAGATTTCTGTTACAGTTACAAATATTCAAAATCATGTAGTTCTTCCCAGCATGACCATAGACGCTTTTCGCATAATTTTGTCATAAACGTAGCTTGTATTAAGAGTCCCACGTAAAGGCGCAATCCCATACAAACGTAGTTTCGTTTTAGTTTTACAACAGTTAAGCCAATCTCAACCAAATTTCGTACATACGACCGGATAAGGCATATTGATGTTTATAATCAGATTTCAATTTTAATAACAATACCTATACAAAATTACAGCGAGTTGAAGTTTCGTATCGAAAACTTGTACTCGCTGTAATTTTGTATAGGTATTGTTTTTAAAATTGAAATCTGACACTGCGCCTTTACGTGGGACTCTTAATATTATAAAATAAGTAATTAGACTACGGATCAGTAGGCGTCAAGATAAGAATTCTGAAATATCTGTTTTAGGTAGAGTCATATTGATTTTAAAACATTTTTTTTAGGTGTAAGGAAATCATCAGATTTGTGGTTTTCCCCACATTGTCAAAGGCTATATCTAACCTCAGCAAAAAATCAATATGGCGGACATAATCTGTGAAAAACGGCGGTAAGGTTATTTAGATATCTTTGAATGTCCAATAGACTTAACAAATTAAATAACCTTAATCAATATACCAAGAACCGCCAAAACAGAGCCCTAATTTGAAACACGATCATTTGCAATATATTTTAAAAATGATAATGACTACATCAGCATTGCATCATAATGACGTGATACGGGCCCAACCCCTTCAATAAATTGTGTGTTGACAGCGAATTATAATACCTGCATGCATGTTCATTTAGACTCATTTAGAGGGTAAAAGGGTCGATTGAGCGATTAATCATATAATGAAAATAGTTGATGAGGAGCCCGATGGTCCAGTTGGTGTGAGCTCTATGAGCGCTTCCGTATGTTAAGCAACCCCTGGTGCAGTCCCTACTTGGATGGGTGACTGCAAGTGGCATAAAAATATCTCGAGCTCCTCCGTGCTTCGGAAGGCACGTTAAGCCGTTGGTCCCGGCTGTCATCGTTGATGGCAGTCGTTAAGCTTTGTCAGATGCCTTAAGGCAGCTTGAAAAATCTGACACCAGTGTTGGCCACTTACACATACGAAGAAGCAAAACAGTTGATGATTCATATTTAAAGTCCCCCTAAAATATTTGTGTTTTGACTCTCGACATTTCTAAAATTTCCGGAACTGATAATAGTAATCATGTTTTGACTATAATATCATCATCATCATCTTTATAATATAGGTACTCTCTATTTCAATTGTTTATAAACTGGCCAATTTAAAGGCATATTTACATTGAGTCAGTATCTGACTTCGGTCCACTGCCGAGTCAGTGCTGACCTGGCACTGCCAATGCTTGTGTGTGTGACAGCTTTGTGCTAGCAAATGCATTATGTTAACTTATGCCATCAAATCGGAAGCTATGCATCATAGTCTATGAGGTAGACACAATTTTTCTACGCTTTTAGGGTAATCATCATCATCATCATCATCATCAGGTCTTTATTAGTCTCCACTGCAGGAGCACGACCCTCTCTGTACTGCCAGAGCAGTGAGAGGATTTGGCCTACACTCTCCACGCTGGCCAGACGGGTTGGAGAGGTCTCTTTGATGTTTATAAGCTTTGTTTAGCTTGAGTGTCCTAAGTCCCCTTTTACGACATCCACGGGAAGATTTGGAGTGGTCCTATTCTTCTCTGCCGGCAACCACACGGCAGGTTTTAGGGTAATAGTCATGTTCATACTTTAGAATAATAAATAAATAATAAATAAATATATACGGACAAATCACACAGATTGAGCTAGCCCCAAGTAAGTTCTTAAGAAAGACTTGTGTTATGGGATACTAACTCAACGATACTATATTTTATAACAAATACATATATAGATAAACATCCAAGACCCAGGTCAATCTGAAAAAGATCGTTTTCCATCTTGACCTGACCGGGGATCGAACCCGGGATCATCCGTGTCGCAGGCAGGCGTGATGACCGCTGCGCCACGGAGCTCGCTTTAAATATTCATTGCTTGGATGTTTTTTATTTTTGATAAGATTTTTAGATCGCCTGATACCAGCCGTCCTTGGATATCTTTCTTCTCTAGAAGTTAGCGCTTTTGACCTTTAGTCGGCTCGTACGACAATCGCTTATCTTCTCTACTCTACATCCATAGGAGAGTGAGGGAGTAAAATCATTTTTATAATCACCATATATAAATACGCACCCCTGGCCATAATGGCATTCTGAAGGAGAGCTCATTGTTACGCGTAAAATTTTTAATTCTAATTTCACTTCGTCGAACCTTATTGGTCTGAACATAGAACTATATGGGTCTAAACTAAAAAAAAATGTACGAAAAGTTTGTGCGCCAATCTATATCAGGAATATAAAAAAATTGGGGATCCTATATCGAAAAATTGGGGATTCAATATAGAACCCATTTCTGAGCGATCACTACAACCAACTTTAGAAGAGGCTCAAAATTAAAACGTTTATTCAGAAAATATATCACGACAATTTAAAAAAAAAAAAATTCATTTAATCTAACTGAATAGAACTTCCTCTGCTAAAAAAGATGTATCTTGTTTTACTTTATACACTTTTCTACCCAATCCACTTTGATCCAATTCCATATAAAGTGTGTTAAAGGATATGGGGAACTTACCTGAAAACAAAAGAAAAAGATTTTAATATTATACTAATTTCCTTACTTTGACAAATTTATTCAAAGTCGCTGGGAATCAAAATCTAATGAAAAATATTCTTCCCGTTGACCTACAATAGAGTAGATGGGTTATCCAGGCCTTCGTTTTTTTTTTCGAATTGTTTATTTTTAATGCTGCCCCCAGCACTGGACTCCGTAAAATTCATAGTTAGTTTCACCATTTGAATAGGTAGTTTAGGAAAATAAAAAACATAGAATATACCAGTAGCAGCTGCTTTTCTTCCCGCGCAGACCGTAAAAGCCGGTCAAGGGATTGGACGAAAATCTAAGAAATCACATTGATAGGCGATGCGGCTAGCAACCCATCACTACTTTGATTCCGCTTTCCACCTTTACGCCCACTACGATGCTAAACGTGGCCTGTAGGTTTTATGACCTTGGGCTCTGTCTACCCCGCAAGGGATAAAGACGTGATAGTGTGTATGTATGTTTAAATTTTGCAATCCTATTCTAATCCTAACTTATATTATAAATGCGAAAGTGAGTTTGTTTGTTTGTAACGTTTTCACGCCCAACCTACGGAACCGATCATGATGAAATTTTACATACACATAGGTAGGTTAAGGTACTGAGCAGGACACAGGCTATCACGCGGGTGAAGCCGCGGGTAACAGCTAGTAAAGAAATAAAATACTTGCATGAATTGCAAATTAGATAACAGCTTGTAAAAGAGAACCATGATAACATAAATTTATATGTTACAAGTTAGATTATTTCGTTAATTTATTTTTGCTGAACAGAATGCAAGGAATGTAATTGGAAATATAGAAACGAGCAAATTAAATATTATATAGAGCATAAACGATTGATTGCTGATGCACGCACAATCGATGTAAACGTACGACTACATGATCTGGACTATTTATTCATCATGATGGATGATTCATGATGATCATTTCAAAAGTATGCATATCGGGTCCAGTAATATTTATAACTTGCTTTCGCCCGCAACCCCGCTCGCGTTAATATCTTTCTCTTGGGAATTTTATTTTTTCCGGGATTGAAGAGTACCTTATGTCCTTCTCCGTATCCTAGCCAACGCTTAGGTATATAAATTTAATGATGATCGGTTCAGCAGTGAAAGCATATCAAACAAATAAACGAAGAAAACTACTCTCGCATTTATAGCGTTAGTTATTAAATTGTCTTTGGTATCAGGGAAGACAGAATGCGTGATGCTCGAAAAAACGAATAGTAGGTAAAATGAGATTCTAAAAATGCAGGTATACCTCTTATATACTCTACAACGTCCAATAAATCTTAAAATAAAGTCTACTAGCTATTACCCGCGGCTTCGCCCGCGTGGTATATAGCCTATGTCCTTCTCAGTACCTTAACCTATGTATATGCAAAATTTCATAATGATCGGCTCAGTACAACAGTATTATATTGTCTTTGGTACAACTAATGGGGTTAGGATAGTGAAACAAGACTTTTGCAAAATAAAAACAAAATGATAGCTAGTGTTTCTCGTGGTGATGTAAGATTCCAACGATTCGATAAACATGGAGCTTAGGATAATATGGACCGGTTGCTAAGTATCACACACAAGTGACGCAAATTTTTTACATTACTAAATTGTACGAATTAAACTTTTGGAAGAGTTTAAATTCGAACATATTGAGAAAATTGCATGTATTTCTAATATCAAAGTGAGAGTGAGCTTGTGTCGCGACACATTTCCATGCATTGGTATATCCGTCACTATTACGTTTTTTAGCGGCCTATCCTGATTATTCTTAAATCCATGACGATGCGAGTCATATAGCATCGTAGCTTATAGTATCAATATTAACTTGTTTTAGAGGGGTGGTAATTATGAAAGTAAAGTTAATATTCGTGGCGCAACCGTGGTCCATGGTGTAAGGATGTGGCGGTCATTAAGAACCATTTGGGTGGTCGATATAGAATAGAAGGTATTTACTAATTATTGATGGTATTTGTATCGCAGTGGTTAACTCTCCAGTCTTAGGGAGGTGCAGGGTTTGATTCCCGGCGCTGGCAAATGTAGTTAATTTTCACAACAGCAAAAAATATATAAAACAATAGATTATTATAATGCAAATAAGAAAAAAATAAGATCAGAAAATATTCGAATAACAACAGAATAGAGATTTTTAGCTACGAATAAGATCTTTAGGGATTTCTTTATTTTGAGATAAAACCCACAGTAAATAAATGTAATGTAATTGACTAAAACAATTGTCGTGCTAGATACTTTAGAAGTCCCTTATTTAATGATTTGAGGAAAATATTAGGAATGTAATGTAGTATGCTATTGATATTTTGATGTTTTGTTACTACTTACGCCATCTACCTAGCAGAGGCCAAACTAATAACAGACTTTGTTGCGCTAACGAGAACAAGTTTGTTGAAAGTTACAAAAGTATGCTGCAGATGGCGCTACTTGGCATTTTGACCATGTATTTTACGTTGAGTCGATGAAAAGTTCTTTTTATTATATAATTAAATATAATTTTACTAAGAACTATGAATGTATTGATTAAAACACTAAAAATAATTGGATATTTTCCCATATAAATATATATGTATATAATATATATATACAAGCAACTTTCCTTTTGTTTCCTCTTCTTTTTTTTGTTAAATAGTTTTTAGATTTTTTTTCTTTGTATTTAACAATAATTGAATTCAGGTCATAAACTAGTTGCCTACAATACAGGCACTGCCTAGTGTAGGAACTAGAGGTACCTACATGATTTATTTTCATTCATTTTGCTCCCTCTACCAAATGTTTTGTGTTTTATAGATTTATGTGAACTAAGTATGTGTGGAGATAAATAAATATTATATTATATTATATGTCATGTTTCTTAACAAAATAGAAGGCAAAAATCATGGCGTAGGTACATCGGCATCCAGGAGATAGTTGAAGAAAGGGAATGATGGAAAATACTCCACCGACAAGACAACGTTCTTTTTATGATGATGATTTTTCTTAAACTCTGAGTGTGTTTAATATCACACGATGCAAACAGGGACTAGGAGTATAGAATTAAAATTAAGTTTAATGAAATATAGTAGAAAAAACCGGCCAAGTGCGTGTCGGGCCACGCGCAGTGTAGGGTTCCGTAGTTGCGAATGACAACTTTGAGTTCACACTGTTTACACTCACACCTCACAGTCTAACGACCAAAAACATCTAACAATGAAGATTGTATGAAATTTTACATTTTCCAGTACATTTTATAAGTTGGTTGACTATAACTTTTTAGTTTGCACTTAGTACCCAGCTCTGATAGTTTTCCTTTCAACTTCAGTATATATACTATTGCTGTAATTTTTTTCACGTATCCATATATAACCGTTTAGCAGATAGAGGGGGGGGACACGTACCTCTAACAAAATTTTGCACTTTAAAACCAAATATTTCGGAAACGGATCCCTAAATCGAAAAATGGTGTTCTTAACCTCACAATATTTTTGAAAGACCTTTTTAACGATACCCCACACGATGGGTAAATAGAGAAAAAAAATTACTCCCCCACTTTACTTGTATGGGAGCTACCCAAAAAAATATATTTTTTCAAGGTTTTTTTCTACGACTTTTTTGCCATGATTAATATACACACTCATACCAAATTACAGCTTTCTAGTACTTATAGTCTCTGAGTAAAACCGCGGACGGACAGACAGACAGACAGACATGGCGAAACTATAAGGGTTCCTAGTTTACTACGGAACCCTAATAAAAAAGCGGCGCAATTTTTATCTTTTAAGTATTGATACAAATCCTTTTATACACAATTCACATATACGCGCAAAAAACATTACCCTACTTGTGGGTGGGTAAGCCGGGTAAAAAAGTCTTATACGAAATAAATTGATGTATGTAATTAATAAATGATTGATCGACGACATAATAGGATGCTTAAATAATTAAGCAAGGCCAATGCACTTCAAATGGCAATACAGGTAAATTAGTTTTTAAATTATAGCTATGTGGGCGGATGTACAAAACAGTTACTATCATTATATACGTATGAAGGTATATAATACTCGTATATCATACATCATTACTTCTTTTTAGCTACCAATAATATAATTACTTTAATTTTACAAATTATGCGATAATAATTTTGATTTTTTATTTCCAATGAAAAAGACTTCAACGCGCTTGCTATTTAAAAAAAATGTTTATCTTAATTATGATTATTTACAATAGTTTTGTTTTTTTTTTCATTTCAAGCCATTAACTGTCCCACGGCCTCCTTCCATGCGGTCTGATATAGAACTAGATTTTTGTAGTTCTCGTGAAATACATCGATTTCATCTCACCTTCGCATTCTTGGCTTACCTGGTCTTCTTTGAGTTGTTGGAACCCAACAGATGGTGGTCTTTCTATGACTAGCTTACATTACGTATAATGAAGGCGCAGTGGTTAACACGCCAGCCTGCTAGAAGATACCGAGTTTGATTCCCGGCGAGGACAAACACATGTACTCGGTTATTGTATTTTTTTAACTTTTTCTTACGGAAATTAGAAAACGTGACGTCTTGCGACAAACTACGTTAAATATTTAAAAAATCTTACAGATGCATGCCAAGTTATTAAATAATTAACTTCTTCAATGTCTAAAACATAAATTAAACGTCGTTCTAAATAAAACAAAGCCTTGAATCATCGGATACGATTCGGCTTCAAATTACGTTTCAAATTACGCATACAACATTTGCCATTCAAACTAATGGCGTAGGAAGGTTTATATAACTAAATAATTGTTAAATTAAATGCTAAAGAGTGATTTTGTCTATGTTTAAACAGCTTTTAGAACTATTTTGCTCAATTTGGCAGTCAATAAAGACTTGTTCATTACCTAATTTGAGTAGATTAAGTAGATATAAAATTGAAATAGGAATGGGTGTATAGTTTTGGGAGTTTTACAACTATAAAAAGTGTTTTAAGGATGTTGGAATCTGTTAAAATATTTCTGTGACACAATAATACTTCGTCTAAAAAACTAAATTAAAAACAACGGTTCTCATGTTTTAAAATTTGGATGTCTCATGATAGCAGTTGACATGGTATGAGATCTGAAAGCGTTGACCTATTTCTTTTTCTCTTCTTTCTTTTTGAATTATGGCTTCCACCGAGATTTCAGTGATTCTGCCAATGTCCAGTATAATGAGATACCAAGTATTGGTGTTGTACGGTATGTGGCATCAAAGATGGCGTATGTTCTTTGGCAGCCTCGTGGGAGATTTTGGCGACAAATGTATACGAGTCCATTTAACAGTCTACTTTAACTATTTCACAAATTGTTCTCGAGCACGAGCATTTATAACACCAAACTACACCAATTTCATATTATAAAGTCCACTTAAATCAATTTGCAAAATTGTATAAGGCAAACGACAACTGAACCCCTTGACTTCCAACCGAAAACTCCATCGACATATTTCTTAAAATTTGCATATGACTGTTTTGTACATTTTGTACAGAAGCATGACGACGTACCAAATCCCCGTTTCTTAACACTAAGTGATCCAGTTGATCAATATTTGAAATTATTTTTTTCAAAGAAAACAAATACATACATACATATAATCACGCCTTTTTCCCATAGGGGTAGGCAGAGTTTATGGATCTCCACTAGCTACGATCCTGGCAAATTACTGTAGCTTCATCTACACTCATCACTCTCCCCATGCATGCTCTTCAGTTTCGGGTACTTGTTACATCTCCTTTCTTAAGAACGTCAGCAATCTGATCACAGTACGTTCGACGAGATGTGTAAGTATTTATTTGCTTTCAATTATAAATGAGTTAATATTCTGTTCTGCAAAGACCTAGATAACCCTTCAAACTTTTTTTAACTTCTGTCTACTGTTTTGGTGTGAACAGAAATCTTTACTTAGCATTTTGCCAAAAATGGCCGTTTTTGGCAATATTACAATACAAAAAGCTTTCACGTTCGCACTTTGCTGTAAACAGTAGTTCATAAAAGATTTCGAATGTTTCAGTATTTTTTTTTAAACCAATAGACGAGCAATGTTGCTCTTCTGGAAACCCTCCCCCAAACTCTCCCCCTCCCCGCGGCAACGGAATTTCTTTTTTACCTGACTAACTCACTCAAAAGGTAGGTATTAAGGTTTTTCGCTCGAAAGTATGTAAGTTCCAACTGGCTTCCCTGAAAACCAGCGTCATGGTGGCATACCCGCCATGGCATCACAGCTGAGGGAAATCATTTTGGTGACATTTTGCCACTTGTTTTGTATTTTTATATGCATGAAACAAACATTTTCTATTCTATTCTATTCTAAGTATGGTTGCCTTCTGTAGCATAAATGGCTTTAACGATTTTGAAGTGTGAGGTGTCATTAGCTTCGTATTTTTCCTTAGAGTGTCATAGACTATGTAACGTCAAAAAAATCTAAACAGAGGATGTAAATTATCAATAACAGCGGACGGGTTCTTATTTGTAAATAATGCAACTGTTACCTGCAATAGTTTCTTTTGTGTTTGTGGTGTTAAATTTGATTACTGAAAGCAAGTTAAAGAGCTGTTTGTTTGGCATTGACTGTACTAATTCAAAACAAACCCACGCGTGTATTAGTCAGAGCATCATCCATAAAGACGCAGCTTTCACGTGACCTTCAACTAGTGTCCTTTCTAAATCAAATAAATCATCCAACCATCTGTGGTTTTGAGAGGAGAGAGTTAAGTAGACACGTATCCAAATACGTTGTTAATAGCGACTTTTCGAAAGATAATAAGAAAAATAAGCCGTTAAGGGGCTAAAGGTGAGTGGATATAGGATTGTGTGTCTATCCGCGGAGGTAGCCGGGCGTAAAATCTATGCCAAATTAAATCGAGCTCCGTCTTCTTCTTCTTTTCGTGTCGGTGGCAAACCAATTCTTTTAAATTTATATTTTTTGCTCCCAAAATGCAGCCACTTCGATGGCGTTAGTATTAGCTATCATCAGATCATCCAATGTACAGGAGCAGAAGCACAAAGAGCAAGACAACAAGTGGGACATTGTTTGCTCCGTTGCGCAATGGTAAGCACGCCAGCCTGCGATAGGAAGAGTCCTGGGTTAAATGCCCGGTCGGGTCATGATGGAAAACGATCTTTTTCAGATTGAACTGGATCTTGGATGTTTATATTAATTGTAAAAGTATAGTTGTATTAGTGTCCTACGATAAATTTCACAAATTAGGTGGTGCTAGCACAATCTGAGTTATGCGTCCCTGTATAGTTATTTATTTAACTTAATGCTTTCCTTTGCGGACTCCATGCCTATTATGTCTGTGCCCGTGCTTCAAAACGAACACAGCTACAGGAATAACGCTCAGATGAGGTGGAAAATCTGAATCACAAATGAATGGTAAGGGGTGTCATCCTCAACTCCCTGGCCGGTGGTTGCAAGTATGGCATCGGCTCGCGCGTGGCCTCCTGAGCTGCTAATTTCTCATCCCCAATCCATCCAAGCAAGTTACATCCCAAATACCTAATTATAAGCGTAATAAAAACTGTATCCCGTTCCCCCACTCCAACAAACCCCTATGTTCTCGTTGCTTAAAAAAGCGGTTAAGATGGGTAGCAGCATCGGAACCGATAAAAGCCAAACAAACTGCGCTCACCAACCTTTTGCCAAGCGTGGTGAGTATGACAAAATCCCCCATTGATAAAAATCCATAGAGGAGGCCTATGGAGGTCATTTCTTGTGGCTGTAAAGATGATGATAATGAGGTAAAAATAGAATCAAAATAGTGAAAGATTGCTAGCCGCATCACCTTATACTAATATATTTGGCATCCCCTCAATCTCTTAACAATTTTAGCTTCGATTAATGGTGACCGCCCGGTCCTTGGTGACTTGCACCCAGGATAGGCTCTTCTGGCAACGTAGCTTTTGGCAGATACGGCAGAACATGAGAGATGCTGCTCTTCAAAGGCTTTGCCATTGTTTCTCAGTTCGGCCCTTCAGGCTATGCATGCAAATCGCGGGCGTATGAGAGTTTGCTGTCTCTCCAAGCCTTGCACACAAAGGCAACGCCCAAAGTCAAGGTCCGTCCCTAAGACCTTGGGTGATGTTCGCCTTACAGGTTGAGGGCATTCTGCCTTCACCTCAAAAGCCCAGTGAAGTAGCGCAAACCTCAATGGGAGCTAACTACATAGTCCTTTAAAAAAATATATATCTCTCAACGTAATTGTCGAAGGAGTGGCTCGACATCCTATTCGAGGCCATAATAATAAAACCGGCGCTCCGGCGACCTTGTTTGATGTCCTGGATGCTGGAGCGTAGTGACCATGAATCCTATCTCTCCGGGTTTATTTCTCGTTTTAATTTCAGTCAAGTTAGCACATTTTTCAAAGAATGTTGTTCGGATATGAAATGAAATTTAATTTTATTCTAATTTGGATAGCATGTATCTCTTTTTAAACGCCATGTTTTAACATGTCCTTTAAAAAATATTTCTTTTTTAATACTTGCAAAAACGACTAACTAGCTTTTCGGAATGACCTCTGCTGAGAGGAATAAATCATCGGTTACATCAAAGGTCTATATCTGTGTCGTAACATACAATAGTTTATATTCTAATTTTTAAGTGACGTTAGTTTTGTATAAATAAATGAGATGATAAAATGTGTAACAATATAATTTATATTTTGTATACGAGATTCTGTTAAAATGTGAGGAACCTTTTTCTATAACATATAATATGTGTACCACATGTAAAGTTGAATAAATTCGTGTTTGTATATTTTTGGATTATTATGAAGTTTTAGGTTTTTTTACTGACATGTTTAAGCAATTTTCGAAAACGTTATACATACATACCTGATTAGTTGCATAAGTATTATGATACTTTGCAATTATGTAAAAACATTGGAAAATGTAATAATCTTAGAGTAAAAATAATATACACTTACCTAGATAGAACTAGCTTTAATGATACCTTAATTTACTTTCTAGAAAAGATAGATAATAATATTAATAAAATTTAAAGAATTTACTTGCACACTTGATACCCTAATTGATTGAAAAGTTAAGTATTCCGTTCTTTGATATTCTTTTCCATGTAATTTAGTTACACTACGAACTTAACCATTGCATAAATTCGACAATGCCATTATTTATTTATTTCATCATCAGGTCTTTTTTTAGTCTCCACTGCAGGAGCACGACCCTCTCTGAACTACCATAGCCATATATTAACCAGAGCAGTCAGAGGATTTGGCCTACTCTCTCCACGCTGGCCAGACGAGTTGAAGAGGTATCTTTGATATTTATATGCTTTGTTTAGCTTATGTATCCTAAGTTGCCTTTTACGACATCCGCGGGAAGACTTGGAGTGGTCCTATTCTACTCTGCCGGGAACCACACGGCGAATTTATATATTATTATATTTATTTATTTAAACTTTATTGCACATATATAAAGAAAAACAAAGTACAAAAGGCGGACTTAATGCCATAAGGCATTCTCTCCCAGTTAAACCTTTAGACCAAACACAGAGTTACACTACCTTTAATTTAATAACTGAAAGATTAGTAACACTACCTTTAATTTAATAACTGAAAGATCTTACTACTTCCCTAATTCGTCTGACTACTAGTTCCTAATTTTATACTTATCCTTACTTTTGACATAGCTACTGGTCACCCCATTCAATTGAGTTTCATCGATCGAGGACGAAAAGGAATCGTAATAGTCGTCCGCTCCCGAAAGACGTATGCTCTGTGCCACGGACAGACAGATTGACATTGATTGACATACTAAATTCAATTTTACTTAAGGGGCACACTAGGCACAGTAGGGACGCCAATCATTTTATTCCTAATACTTTACAAATAGAAAGAAATTCAAGAATGTAAATCATATAAGCCTTATTAAATAACCTGAATGATTCCAAAAATACTTCAGGTCCTGAAGTATTTATGGAATCATGTTTTAATAATATGAGAATCAGCCATTAAGAGAAATAGTGATTACCGCCAAAAACGGCCGTTTTTGGCGGTAATCTGATTCTTATAATTCTCGCTGATTCTGATAATATTAAACATGATTTCAAAAATACTTCAGGCGGCCTTAAGGCGCTTAGACCAGCCAGCTAGCGCCACTCCTGTTTTTGTTTCTTTTACTACTAAATAAGATCAAATTGAAAAAATCGACGTAAGACGACTTCACTTTTCATTATTTTGCATTTGGTAAATCAAGAGAACTACTCATTGCCGCCAAAAGCGGCCACTTTTGGCGGTAATGAGTAGATTTCTCAATCTGAAATTATGATATTGATGAAAAGGTCTTCTAAAAATACTATAAGTAATTTACTTAGGAAGTGCTTACGTAGATTTTATTTAATTTGTCCTTATTTCGGAGTACAAGAATTAAATAACGGGTGTCGCTAGTTTCGCTGGTGTAAGCCTCTTAAGACGCTACTCGGTGTCCAGTGCTGCCCTCATTTTAAATAAATCATTTGAAAGAAAACAGAGACATCACTGAAAATTTTGAGAAAGGAGTGTATAGAAAATCCTTCAAAGTATTACGAACACTTTCCAACAGTTTAAAGTGTGAACATGAATCTTTATTTAGCATTTTTATCAAAAACGGCCACTTTTGAACCTCCTAGCTCAAAATTTTAAATGATCCTTTCTGATTTATTTCAAATGATTTATTTAAAATGGGGACAGCTATGGACTCCATGTATGACCTTAAGATGGAATTGTGGCAATATTTTATCATTTTGGCGTAAAATTAAGCATTCAATCAACTATTATCATTATAATTCACGTGCATTCCTATACAGCTTGGTAAAATTATAAATGATTTGAAAATTATAAGAAAAACTTAACGTTTATAAGAAAAACATATAACAAAAACCACTACAACGATTAAAGTGAAATGTAGTAGTTAGTTGAGAAAGAACATACCCTACTTTTTTTAATTCGAAAAAAGGGTTGTAAGGGGTTGACAAGGAAGATGAAATGTTGTAAGAAAAACTCACTATTCCACGCAGATGAAGTCGTGGGCATAGCTAGTAATCTCATAAGTGGCAGTGTGGTTTGATTACAGAAATATGCTCTGTACTTCAGACGGACTGACATTGATCGACATCTTATCGACATTTACGATTGACATGAATATTTAACGATCAATACGGATTTACATCAGGCGTCTATTCTGGGTGCTGCGTAAAATATTAATTCAAGTAAAGCAAGAGAAGCATACGTATATGCATCTCTTGCTATCTTCTTCTACCACGATACCACTTCCGAAATCACGTTCAATGGGCGTGTTGCTAATTTTTTTTTCATGTTGCTATGTAAAGACCTGCCAAAAATAAACACAATAGTGACAGAAATACATTTCTAAACAAAAAACTCTTTCAGTTATAAAAGTTTAAAAGACACATGTTTTTAGACGTAAATTTTTAGACGTGAAAACGCGCTGCTGAAATGCCTACATATTTGTGACGTCACAAGCTTGTATTTTGTATGGGTGGCGTGAGAACTGTGTTTGGTAGCTATACGAAATATTTCGTTTATGGTAATGGTTTCATAATAAAAGTTGCTATAAATTTTGCAGACTAAAATACAGTATTAATTGTAATTAAAGATTTTCATACTTTAAAAAATGGTCCTATTCACCCAACTTTAAAGAAGCTTTAAGATCACTTAACGAATCGATATTAAATTAAAAGTGTTCTTTATAGTGTTTTTAGATAGAAATTAGTCTCATTAAAAACAAATTTTATATAATCCTAACATTAGGCAACTACCGTATTGTTGCTTCGTTTTGCCTTACTTCTAATAATCTAATATTCTCTTTGGTCCCGGTGTATACATGGTAATCATTACGTCCAAAATGTTTACTAGGTTTTTAGTGCCCGTGTTTACTTGCGGTTAATTCTCTGTCAGAATTCTTGTTTGTCTAATCCTACGAATAAGTAATATCTATTCATAGGTCTAATCATTTTAAACACGCAATGTACATGTAGTAACATTCTCAATAAGGTCAATGAAGAAGGTTAACTTGGAAAGTAAATATTAAGTTCATAAAGACGATTTTTTTAAAATCTATGATTACTTAAGTGTCAATACTTTTTCAGATTCTATTCAGAACGTATCTTTCTCTTTCGTTCGATTCAGTACATTTAATTTGCTTAGACTGTGCTACATTAATATGGATCTGGTCTAAAGCTATTAAAGGCATCCTATCGACGAGCTCCGTGGCGCAGCGGTCAACACGCCTGCCTGCGACACGGATGGTCCCGGGTTCGGTCCCCGGTCAGGTCAAGTTGGAAAAATCTTTTTCAGATTGACCTGGCTCGTGGGTGTTTATCTATATAAGTATCTATATAAGTATATATAAGTAGCCGCTCTGCAGAGTTGTACAGAGTAACTTACTTGAATCTTCTAGTAGTAACTCTGTAGAACGTGCTCGTCTCCTAGCCGTGGCGGAGTGGGAGTCTGGTTTATGGCTGCAAACTTTGCCATCATTCGGCTTGGGAACATTTTTGGACAATAACACTTTCCGTTTGGCGACATGTCTACGCTTAGGTGCTAAGGCAAATGTCCCGCATCGTTGTCCTTGCGGCGACACAGTTGACCAGTTTGGCCACCACGGACTCTCCTGCTCTAGGAGTGCGGGACGCATAGCACGTCATGCTAGCCTCAATAACATTATCCTCCGCGCTCTTGTCTCCATTCAGATGCCGGCCATTTTGGAACCAATTGGTTTGGCTCGGGAGGATGGCAAGAGACCGGACGGTATGACACTTGTGCCTTGGAGATTGGGAAGGCCGTTGGTGTGGGATGCAACCTGCGTCGACACTCTCGCACATTCCCATCTCCATGGCACTAGTTGTAAGGCTGGCATGGCTGCAGCTACCGCCGAGTCCTCCAAACGGCGCAAATATATATGCCTTGGTGACGCATATATTTTTGAGCCGTTTGGGGTGAAGACGCTGGGTCCGTGGGGTCCATCGGCTCATAAACTTTTCAAGCTCATAAGCAAAAGGCTGGTCGAGGTGTCCAATGACCAGAGGGCTGGTAGCTATTTCGCACAAAGAATAAGCATTGCTATTCAGCGTGGCAATGCTGCCAGTCTTCTGGGCACATTACCGCAGGGCAATGACCTGCGGGACATTTTTTATTTATAAGTAGGTTTTTGTTTTTATAGGTAAGTTTTGTTTTAGATAGGAATATATTTTTTTTTAGGTTAATTTAGTTTTAATCAATTATGTTTAATTTTAATTTAGTTGTACTAATTATTATTATTTTTAGCTTACCAAACCATCCAATCTAGTATCTATTATAAAATATAGTATCGTTGACTTAGTATCCCATAACACAAGTATCGAACTTACTTTGGGGCTAGCTCAATCTGAGTGTTTTGTCCGTAAATACTTATTTATTATATTTATATTATTCAGGAAGTTACATAATTCATTGATGTGACACACTGATCGCATCGCATGACCGAACGGATCTAGTAATAGATCTGTATGGCCTCTGCCAGTTTCCATTCAGAAGGGATACATGCCTAGGAATGGGTAGTTTAAGATGTATAAGAAAAACTTTCAATTTTTTCTTAATAACTAGTTAAAATATAGCTATTACAACCTAAAACTTAACTTTCTACAAAAATAACATTCAAAAATAAGCATTTAGTGGTCGCACTGAACGGATCCAGTAATAGATCTATCCTTCACACGCTCGTCAGTGACCATTAAAACTACTTATAAGGCTTCTTAAAGTTACGTACTATTCAAAAGGAATATCGTGGCTAGAAGTGTTGGCTGAATAAGAAATATTATGAATTTTGCCCTCGCCTCAAAAGCCTTGCGATGAATGCTCATGTAAAGGTTAAAAAAAAACCTGTAAAAAGCAGCGAAGAAACAGTTAAATCCTCATTAAAGCGGTACGTTCCAATCGAATTGAAGCTAAGACCAGTGTCAGCCGTCTTGGTTCGCCGCCAAACCGTCTGCCCTACATACAACCGTTTATTTCGATCCTAGAACTCTAAAACACGAGTTATTTTCAACCTTCACTACAGGGAGTAGAACTCAAAATTGTTTTGCGATTGTTGATTGCAGAAATACGTAAATGTATCCCGAAATTCCGGAACCAAACTATTTTAAACTGTAACTATTGGAAATAGAGTCCCAAATACCTTAGTTTTTGGGATGCTGAGATACATAACATGTGGTAATTCTGAGCGGGAATAACTGTGTTGACATTTGACGGAACAGTTTTAAGTTTCACATAAAGATCAGTTCACACGCTGTCAGTCATAATAATAATAATGAATATTATCATAGACTCAAAAGGATATACAAATAAATATATATATTATAATAAGTAGGACGGCTACGCTACCGGCAAAAATCACTTTAGCTGGTAGCATGAATGGGCCGGCTCGTCCGGGGAAGTACCACACTCACAGAAAATCGACGTTTGAGTAGTAGCTTTACAGCTTCTATGCTTCGTTCGGTAAGTGAGAGCTCCGGAGGCCCTCCCTCCTTCCCTCTGGGAAGCGAAAAATAAAAGGCCGGCGACGCTCTTGTCATACCCCTGGTGTTACATTTGTCCAGGGGCAGCGGTGATCACTTACCATCAGGTGACCCACTTCCTCGTTTGCCATCCTATGACATAAAAAATTGTAGGATAGATGAATGGGTAAACTGAATAATAAGTAATAGAGACAAACAACAAAAATTTTGCTACACCAATACAGTAAGTTGTAAACTTGTGTCTTAGGATGATAGTGACTGAACGATACTATATTTTATAATAGATCCTTATTTATGTCATCATCCAAAACCCCGGCCAATATTTCCATCATGCCCTGGCTGGGGATTGAACCCCCTAAAGAAAAAATAGGTTTAGAAACCTAAGTGTTATTTTTAAAGACCTTCTATAGACACCCCGCACGTATAGGTTTGAAGAAAAATTTGTTTTTTAGTTTCATTTTCATTTATGGGGAGCCCCCCATTATTTTTTGTAACTATGTTCCTAAAAACGAAATCTGGTAACTATCGCAATCTTGGTCTTATGCCATTTGTATCGAAAACTAAAAAAGGCAGAATACATTTCTATACTAAAACTATAGATAACTAAGGATAAGAAAGCAGAAGAAGCTTCTGAATCTCAGAGATACTTTCTGATTCAACTTGACTCCTCGAGGATCACAGCGTAGGAGGCAATCTGAGGAAACAACAACAAATTCGGATTTCCCGACCGATAGCCTTTATCAAATCCTATTGTTTCTAGTCCATGCACTAATTAATTGTTACTGCTATGCATAAATATAAAATTGCATTAAATCCACGCCCGATACTGTGGTATTATCTGTGCCCCAGTTCCCAGCGACGATTGTGGGTGCGCACTAGTGATGGACGAAGCTAAAATATGCGCTACGCAAAATTACAATGTCTTATCGATACTCATGTGTGTGTGTGTGTGTGTGTGTGTGTGTGTGTGTATGAGTTATGATGACTTTGATGACCAAGTCTCAAAGTCTAAGCTGTTTCATCGTCGTCCTCATCTCGACTTAACCTGAAGTCATTCAAATCATAAGTATTAGTAGTCAAAACTTCCCTTCGTGTGTTATTACACAGGAAGGGAAGTTTCTTTCGATATGTTAAGTAAAGGAAAATTCGAGCAAGCGGAGTGCAATCTCAAGTCCATTATTTTATTCTGAGTATCTGATTAATTGGAAATGTACATCACATTCGAGGAAATGTCGTCAAGAAAATTAAGTGCGCAATTCAAATTTATAATATTCAAATATGAAAAGGGAGCTAAGGTTTTTTTTTATGGAACAGAACGAAAATATCTATTACCAGTTTGAAAAAGATTCTTTAGAAAAAAAGAAAATAAAAAAAATTAAAGAAAAACGTGTGTTTTCCGAATCTTAAATAGGACTATGACTTCGATATATTCCAGGCAGTTAATTAAATCTTTCCAAAGTATTTGCAAGTTACCGATAAGTATGTCGGCTGCTCCCCAACACTAGAGCGTAGAGTAGGCGTAAATAAACTTAATACCGTTTCAAATGCCAATCGCGTCGTATGCATGTGCACGGACTTATTACATGCATTTGAATGCAATTGGGTACTTCAGTTAAGTATTCCGTGTCATATTCAAAACTAACCAGGATGTCCAGAGCTGAGAGTATATCCAGTGGTGTTAACTACAATGACTGGGGTCTTCTTCTTAGCTTTTCCGGCCTGGCCACGGGACATTCGCCGTGGCGAATTTTCGCGCGGCGCGAACGACGAATCGACCGGCGAGTGAAACAAGAGAATAAAAAATTACCGAGCATGCCACGCGCACCGGCGACCGGCGACGCGACCGACGAATTGTATCAGGCGAATCGCGCGGGCGAACAACGGCGCGGTGGGCGAGTGAAACAAAATCGTGAATTCGTCGACGCATGCCACGGGGTCGAGGCGGCAGTCGCGGCGAATAGTACAAGGAACAAATGTTTTTGGTCGGTTTTGAATGGATGGCGAAATTTTATCGCGGATTAACGAGCTTGGCCAACGTCTGGCCAAGATAAATTTTGAAATAGGTACCTATTATAAAAAAACATTGTCCGCACTGACTCTTTTCCACCGACTTCAAAAAAGAAGGTTTTCGATTGGCCCGTTTGTATTTTACTTTTATTTTAGCTTCTAACACGTGTGCCAAATTTCACACGTGTTTTTTTGTATATTTTTAGTTTCTATGTTGTCTGCTTGTACCTATGTTTTTGTATGATTTCGTATGTTATTTTATGTTTTTGTCAGTTTTTGTATGATTTTGTGTAATTTCGTATGTTTTATATGATTTTGTATGTTTTCGTATATTTTGTATATTCATGTATGTTTTTGTATGCTTTGTATGTTTAGTATGATGTATGTTTGTTCATGCATATCTCGGAACTATCAGTCAGATGTTGAAATTATTTTTGTGGTAGGTAAGGTACTGCAAGTTTCATCAAAATCGGTTGAGTAGTTTTTGAGATAGATTATATGTGTACGAGAGAAAAATTGAAGTCGGTTTTTTTGATACTTTTGTCTCCAATTCTAGTTGAATATTTTAGTTCGATTGTTCTCGAAATAAAATTTTTGGTAGGTACGTTCTATATTTTTTGTACTTCTTATGAATTTTCCATCTGCCTATACTCGGACTTCTATTCAAATGATGTACTCCACAATCTCTTCCAAATAATATGTCTATAACTAAAAATGTTTAATTTCTTAGCCAAATCGAGATAACTTTGATAAAGACATTAGGCTCTCCGTCTATTCTGGTCGCCGCGGCGGCCGCGACTGCCCCGTGGCCTGCAAATCGCGCCGCACAATTAGTCGCTTCGTCCGTCGTGCCGTCGTTCGCGTCGCCAATCCCCGTGGCCAGGCTGTTCGATGGCAAAAACATTTAATTATCGCGGCCCAGAAATTAGCCATCCCAATCGCGTTGTCGGTGGCATCCGTTAGGTCCTGCTGCGTGCAGTTGTTCGGACACGCAGAGCACGAAGACAGGTGGGCCATTGTGCACCACACAAACAGCTCAAATCTGTGCCATCAGAAAACCTCCATCTGGAACATATTTTCTTAGCTCCAACCGACGCAGTGTCTGAAGTCTATTTAAAGACTTCCAGGTCAGCCATGGTAGTTTATGCCCAGGAGGAAGGTTCTCCGCTGGTGAAACAAAGGGGTTTGGCAGAGAGACGCCTTCACTCTTGCACCTCATTTTTGATAGCTCCATGGACAAAGGCTCAAATCTGTCAAAATATCTGGGGTGTGTGGTGACATCAAACCACCCCAGCCCCCGTAGCATGGCACGCGCGACTATCGCCGTCTTGTTTTTCGCAATACGCAATACTGAAGAGCGAGAAGTAGATAGTTTATCGCGCGATATAAACGGCGACACGGGAGCCATGCTGGGGGGGCTGGTGACATTCATCCATAATCATGGTGTTACACCGAAATGGGTCATTATTATTTAGCTAATAAAAGCGAAAATCAGGTTTCATAAATATAGTGACATACAAACCCGTCCCGAAAATTTATGGTTTCAAACACCTAGCATTATTTTGAAAGAATTCTGTTAGCCGTTTTTACAGTCATTCTCGCGGCAAGGTGTTCTTCATATAATTTCCGTCACGATTTTTGTCTTTCACCAAATTGTATATTTAAACAAAAAATCTTGAAAATCACGTTAAATCACACAATTTTATTTATTTGGCCCTAAAATTGATTTATAAGTTTCGGAATTATTGAGGCATATATTTTTGGGCGTGACGGAAATTATTTTCAAGGTGACGGAAATTAGAAAAAAATACTCATAAAGTTAAAAAATACTTTTATTTTCCAATAAAAACGTTAAAATCAGTCACATTATTAGTTAATAATACTGACTGTAACTATCACAATAAATAACCAAAAAAGTACCAACAAACATAACGGCGATTAAGCAAACACTTAACTCAGTTATAATTTAGGAACATTTGTTTAATGAATCAGATAATGTTACTTACGAAATAATAAATAATATTATTCGAAACATCCTCGTTACAATAATAATACCAGTAATATTTTTTTTCTTTTTTTTTCGTATGTGTAATAATCAAAGACTAGTTTTATACATATAAAAAAAACAATATAAATCTTCTACAAAAATTAACAATCAAATGGTAATTTAACAATTAAATAAGCGCCATGACAGACATATTTAATTAAGGGCCCACACTAGGCACACTAGCAATGCCAATAATTTTATTCCTAATACTTTACAAATAGAATGAAATTCAAGAATGTAAGTCATATAAGCATTAGTAAATAACCTGAAGTATTTTTGGAATCATGTTTTAATCTAGTAAGTGTGTATGTGTGCCTAGTGTCATCAATCATGTTTTAACATCATTCATTAAAGTCATTAAGAGAACTACTGATCACCGCCTAAAAGGGCCGTTTTTGGCGGTAATCAGTAATTCTCATAATGACTGATTCTCATAATATTAAAACATGATTCATTATTTTCATTAAAAAAAATCTTCCTATTAATTAGTAAAATATGTTTAGTACTTGAAAATAAAATAAAAGGAGATGCAAGGGACTTTTAAGTATCCTTAAAAGCTTCTAAAGATCTTCAAAAGTAAAAATATCCTGTAAAATTGTTTCTTAATATGGTTTATTTAGTGTAATTAGACTTGAAAGCAATAATTGGTTGACTTTAAACAATAGAAAAGCTTTTTGGCAAACAAAAACACAACTTTTTTATGAAGATGCTAATTATGCGTTTTTGTGCATTTTGGAAACCTTTTATAGTGCTTTCAATAAAATCTATTTTAATTTATCGTATCCTTTACAAAGATCGACCAAAAATGAAATACCTTTATTTCCTTTAAGTCTTATTACACTAAATAAACCCCCATTAAGTAACAATTTTTTTAAAGTTTTAAAGCATACCTTAAAAACCCTGGCACCTGTTTTTTATTTTATTTTCAAGTATTAAACATTTTCTACAAATTCATTACAACAGTATTTTTTAACTTTAGATTAAAATATGGGAAACTTTCATGATACTTAGGCATACTTATTTAAAAGGCAATAAAAAAAATACAGAAACATAAAAACAAAAAATTAAAACCAACTTTAGTTAAAAAAATTCAATAAAAAAAACTTAATAATTTTAGCTCCTAAGCTACTCTATTATATTTATATATGTAGTATATGTACAGTATGTATATATATAGTATATTTATATATCCAATCCAATCCATCCAAACTAATATTATAAATGCGAAAGTGTGTTTGTTTGTTTGTTTGTTTGTTACGCTTTCACGTTCTATCTACTGAACTAGGTACTGAATAGGTAAGGGTACTGAAAGGACATAGGCTATATATCATGCAGGCGAAGCCGCGGGTAACAGCTAGTATCTATATATATGCAGTTGATAAGCTATGCCAGATGCCAAAAGGCAGCTTGAAAAATCTGGTACCTGTGTTGGCCACTTACACACACGAAAAACAACCAAAAACAGTTATATATCAACGCAAAGGTATGTATGTACGTATGTATAATGTGGTATGATAATAATTATAATTGTTATTTCAAATAATCAATTATTCGCAAACTTTAAAATTTCCGTCACGGGATTGCGTGACGGAGTTGGGTGATGGAAATTAGGGCCAAAACGGTAAAAATATTTTTTTAAATAAATGGTTATTAATACTGGAAAATGAGTAACCAAAAAGACGTCAATAATATAATTCTTCAATAAAAAATTAGATCGAAAAGAATATTAGACCTAAACTGATACAACTAAGTGTGTAAACGGAAATTAGGAAAACTACGGTCCAAGCGAACGGAGATTAGGTACTTACGTAATTAAACTCGCCAGCAGAACACACAAACCGGTCTGCCCACGTCGACTGCCGCGGCACAACTCTTGTGAGCCGTCAGTGCGATAGGGATGGGTAGAACATGCTTAGCTAGTGATGTACTCACGACGTTATAACCGGTGATGGAGATTTGGTAAGTTGAATGGACACTCCTATTTTTTGTTAGAACTTTACTATTACACTTCTGAGAGTGATAATATTTTTTATATTATAAGACCAATAAATATAATATCAAAACACATAGTCAAAAATTTTGTAATCATTACTTGTTTTCAAATTATATCACATAGAATGTTCGATTTTGGGTGCCGGACACCGAACAGAGCTTAGGAGAATAACTTTCAAAAAAACACTATTGATGATTGATAAGAAAATATTATGTAATATAACCTGTAACTATAAGGCGAATAATAAATCTTATCCCAAAAAAAATATTAACCCTGAAATATATCAAACTAACCAGATATTTGAAAGGACGCACAAAAATCAGGTTCAGTGAGAATAACCGTTTAACAGTTTGGATTCGCTATATTATATTTTGCTCACGTTACATAGCCTATGACACTCCAGGGAAGAATAATTTAATAACACTTCACACATCAAAATCAGTCACACCGTTTAGGGTTCAAGCTTAGGCTACAGGACGCAGCAATTGACCAGACATACTGGCACTGGCATACATACATACGCGCCGCAAATATTGTTTTCCTTAAAAATAAGTGTACCAAATTAAATATGAAACGAGCTATAACAATAATTGTATCTAGGTACTGAATTACATTTTTGAAATGGACAGGTCAGTAATTGCGTCATATGTCACCGTAAAATTGTAAACTTGGAGGTCGGAATCTTTTTTATGTCTGTTCCCCGATTTCTCGAAGACTCCTGGACTGATTTAAGAAATTGTTTATTTTGTCACATCATAGAGGTTGCAACCTTTCAGCCAAAATAAAGATCATCACCAATGGTTCCCATGTGATCCCAATGTCACCAAGTTAGGTTTTTGTAAAGGGATCCTCGAAAAATTAAGGGAAATCATAAAATTGTGTACACGGATGCCGTTCGGTTTAAACTTTTTCCTACTTTTTAGTTCCAGTTTGTACACTTACTTATGCATAAGGGTTGAAGTCGGTTTGTTTGTTAATAATAATTTTATTATGATAATACTCCTCAATAGCGGTCACCCTAGTATGTCACATTTTTGTAGGTTTCACCCAGGGCAGACCCCGCTGCCTGCTCCCCATGTTACTCCACTGTAAGGTATGTAAGGAATCGGAGGAGACAATGAGACACATCTAGTGTTACTGTGACTCTTTGGCTGATTAGTTTTTGGACCTCTTCGGATCGGCGCATCCTCCTGATCAAGAGCTACAGGCACTACGCACCAAGTGATATCCTGAATGTCATGCAGTCCTTCTTCGGGAATCACTGTGTGGGTGAGTAAGCTATGGGGTAAGTACAAAATAACCCGAAGGTTAGACGTGTTTCCGATTTCTAATTGGCCCCAAAAAAGATAAGATAAAAGATTAGATACTCCACTGGCTACTAGTATAAGTTTTAATGCAACTTCTTACTTCACTAGTGTATACTCAGTGAATACCTGTATCGACCGGTCGAGCTGGTCTGCCGCCCTTGGAGTACCGTTAGCGTAGGTCAATACCGAGCCGGTAACTTTCACTAATCATATTAAGGAAGTTGTCGGAATAGATTATTATAAACATTTCTCTACCTATCCATTACAATATGATTACATATGCGAGAACATTAAATGGCTATAGCTTCTAAGTTTATTTTTGTAAAGATAATGTTTGGTTGGGTCTTTATGGATTCTCTGTGTAAAATCAAAGTGAATCTAATTTTGTAAATCAAATGGGAATTAATGTCATTTAACTTAAAATATCCAAAAAGAAAGTGGTTTCAGTTTTTGAACCTATGAACTATATTGTAATCTCAAGATCAGAATCCTCACTTAATAGAATACAGAATTGTAGGAAAAGTAAGGTATGAAACGTAAAAGTTTTTAGACCTCCCACACAAAGTCGCCGATCACCTGGACGAATTTCAATGGGAAGAATGATTTTCTATATTTCTCTCATAGACTTATAGATATTAATTCAAATATGTGCCTTAATAAGTAAGGGGGTTTTTCAAATAAAATTAATAAGTGTCGATAAAACCTGTCTGGTCCTTGAAGGGGCGACTCAGCCCGTCAATATGAACTCCTTTTCTTATGGGACCAATGCTGAAAAATAATTTTAACATTCCCATACAAAAGTGGTCACTTGAGCACACAATCGGGCAATTTGTATGAAAATGACAATTATTTTATCGAGTTTTATAGCATTAATCCAAATAGGAAAAAATATTAATTTTGACGCGATGAGTCGCTATAAACACATTTTATGTAAGAGTCGCTATAAACACATTTACAAATAGTTTAACGTTTCCACCCATATTGGTTCATGAACAACACATTTCTCGCATATCTAAGGTGGAAAGACACCTTAATTGTTTACACAGTACAGTACAGATGTGGGCTTGTACCATCATTAGAACTTCCACTTCAAAGTAACACTGGCTATAATTTTTTAACCCGACTTACCTACCCTGAAAGAGTAACTTAATGTTTTCCATGCGTGTATTTATGTCTGTTTTGTTGTCTCCTCTTAAGAGCGTATACTAGCAGTATTTTTTCAATATGGTTTCCATACAAATGTATTTCTCTATTTTCTCACTGAAAACTGATTTTAGAGCCACAATTCTTTTTTCATAAAATCTAGTACTAAAATAGGGATGCCCCTATTTTTTATTTTTTCCAAAAAAACTGTTTTTGTACAGTTTTTTTTTTCAACAGGTTTTTAGAAAAAAATAAAACATAGGCACATAACTATTTTAGTAATAGATTGTATGTAAAAAGAATTGTGCCTCTAGAAGCAGTTTTCAGCGAGAAAATAGAGAAATACATTTGTATGGAAAACGCACTGCTAGTATACTCTCTTAACGGCTTGACCGATTTTATGTGACATCGCCAAAATTCAATATGGCAGTTTGAAACTGCCAAAAACGGCAGTCGGGTATTTATTTTTTAAATAATGCTTGCAATATTTTGACTTTCTAAGTATATGGCTAAAAAAGGTAGATAAACTAAGCTTAAAAACATCAAAGAGACCTCTCTTACCTATCTGGCCAGCATGGAGAGTGTAGGCCAAATCCTCTGACTGCTCTGGCTCAAATATGGCTCTGGTAATACAGAGAGGTGGAGAGGCTCGTGCTCCTCCAGTGGAGACTAATATGACCTGATGATTGATGATGTTAAATTTAAAAATTCAATTGAGCAGGGTAAGGCAGCCAATGTCCGGCCTTCGTCAACTCGTCACCGTTATTATTTCGCTCCAATTGACTTTGTTATGAATGCGATATTGTGGCTGTGCCGTGGGAAACTGATTTCAAGAAAGTGTACGCGAACGTTGTCGTTTGTACTTTCAATTTGAATGAAGGAGATATTCGAGATTCAATATTCAATGGTTTATTTAATACTAGCTGATGCAGCTTCATCTACGTGAAAAAGTAGGCTATGTTCTTTCTCAGGCTCTAGACTATGTGTGTAGCAAATTTCATTTAAATCTGTTCAGTAATTTTAGCATGAAAGCGAAACAGACAGACGGTATGGATTGGATTGGATGGATTTATAAATTTTTAAATATATACGGACAATGTTTTCGCGATTTATACACCTAACGTTTCGAGCACTTTACAGTGTTCGTGGTCGCAGGTAGACTAAGTTGACATTTGTCCAGGCAAACCCGTATTAAAATAATTTTATTTAAATATATACGGACAATACAATTGAGCTAGCCCCTAAGTAAGTTCGAGACTTGTGTTATGGAATACTAACTCAACGATACTATATTTTATGATAGATACTTATATAGATAAACATCCAAGACCCAGGTCATCTTGACCTGACCGGGAATCGAACCCGGGACCATCCGTGTCGCAGGCAGGCGTGTTGACCGCTGCGCCACGGAGCTCGTCAAAGCTTAGATTACTTTGAACACTTATTGATTGTTAAATTTGATTTAATAAAATCAAAATTGAAAATTGTTGACGTCAGTAATTTACATATAGCTAAGTTTAGTTAGTGCCGCTTCCAAAGCGAAATGTCGAAGAACGTGTAGCAGGCCGAATATGATCCAATCTTTTTGTATGAGTTTGGCAAATACAAATACATGCAGTCTATACGATAGTATTAGCTATTATTATTGAACAGGAATAAATATGAGACATTGTCTCATACGGAGGCAAGCGCTCTGGCTCTGGCAAACGTTCTGGCAAGCTAAGTTTTAAAAGTCACCGCTAGATGGCAGTATGTCCACTGCTGGTTAACTAAACTAATCATAATATGTTTGAGCGTATAATTTAAGATATTTTTAACAAAAAAACAAAAACCGACATCAACCCTATCAATTTTTTTGAATAAGCATCAAAATAAAATGGAAATAAGTGTAAACCAAACGGCATATGTGTATTTTTTTTTGTTTTTGTGTATTTCTCAAGAAGTCCTCGACACATTTCGATAAAAATTTAATGGGAACATCTGTAAAGTATTACCTATTAAACAAAAAAAGAATTTTTAATCGGTCCAGCAGTAGTCTTCGAGTAATCGGGGAATTCGGAACCTCCTCCTTTTTTTTGAAGTCAGTTAAAAATAACCGACTTCAAAAAAGGACGCATTTCTTTGAAAGATTAAAAAAAACAAATATTTGATTTAATAGAATGAAACCATTTCGACTCGATAAGAAGAAGTACCCTAACTTATGTGTATGCCAAATTTCATGATGATCGGTTCAGTAGATAGAACGTGAGAGCGTCACAAATAGTAAACAAACAAACTCACTTCCGCATTTATAATATTAGTTGGGATTATATTGTCTTTGCCTGTACTATTAGTGCATTGAAGTGTGTTTTTCCTTGCCGGCATTCCGAATACCGGTAACAGTGACCGTAACCGGTGCGACCTTGTTACTGAATCGACAGGTTTTGTTTGGTACAAGTTTGGTGTGACGATGCGTGGATGACCAGATCTGGGGCATATGCTTTATGTATGGACCGATTTACAAGGCACAGATATAAAGTTATTTGTTCCGTCCGGCTATTAGTACATGTAATTGTGGATATAAACAGGATCAAACACGAAAAAAGAACATATTTTTATTTCAATTTCTTTATTGCGTTTCGTATTGTACATTACATCAGCTCTTACAATAATGTCACTGCACTGTAATTATATTAAATATGTACAATATGAACCCTGTCGGGCATCCCATAAATAAAATTTGGAATGGCAAACGGGTTTTGTACTATAAGATATTAAAAAATATAATTATATTTAAAAAAAAAAATAATTATATTTAAAAAAAATTGTAATATTAGTATACATGTGCCGTCGGGGTAGATAAACCTAACCTAACCCTCATACAAACACATAAATGTCACCGTAAAATTGTACAATCCGTTATTAACTGTCCTTGCAACTGAATCGAAAGGTTTTGTTTGGTACGAGTTTGGTGTATGTGACGATGCGTGGATGACCAGATCTGGGGCATATGCTTGATGTATGGACAGATTTACAAATCACAGATACAAACTTATTTGTTCCGTCCGCCTTTTGTCCGTTTGTTAGTAGATGATGTCCAGCTATTAGGAGATGTATTGTTGTAACTCAGATCACCCTGCTATTTTTCATAACGATCCGTAATAGTGGTCGCCCTATCATAAACATAGGTTCATCATCATCATCAGGTCTTTTTTATTCTCCACTGCAGGAGCACGACCCTCTCTGATCACCAGAGCCATTTTAATACGGTAGTTGCCTAATGTTAAGATTATTTAAAATTTGTTTCCAATGATAATAATTTCTACCTAAAAACACTATAAAGAACACTTTAAATTTGATATCGATTCATTATGTGATCTTAAAGCATCTTTAAAGTTGGTTGAATAGGACCATTTTTTAAAGTATGAAAATCTTTAAAATTACATTTATAATGTATTGTAGTCCGATAAATTTATAGCAACTTTTATTAAGAATCTATTACCATAAACGAAATATTTCGTATAGCTACCAAACAAAGTTCTCACGCCACCCATACAAAATACAAGCTTGTGACGTCACAAATATGCAGGCATTTTAGCGGCGCGTTTTCACGTCTAAAAATTAACGTCTAAAAACATGTGACTTAAAAACATTTATATCTGAAAGAGTTTTTTGTTTAGAAATGTATTTTTGTCACTATTGTGTTTATTTTTGGCAGGTCTTTACATAGCAACATGAAATTTTTTTAGTCAACATGCCCATTAGCCAGAGCAATCAGAAGATTATTTGCACTCATTTTGCGGGTGTCACCGTGTGTAAAGGATGTCACCCTGGGCAATTGACATGATGTTACCCCGCATTTGGCTTTTATGATCTGAGTGAGAAGAGAAATAGCTGGTAATTCTACGTTTTTCCCTTTTTCTCAAATCAGATTTTGGTTGATCTTTTTGTATCAGGTAGGCAGTCTATGATAATATTAATTGTCTTTCCCTGTGCTACTGCATTGCTATAATACCTTACAGACCAAGGCTCTGTCTACCCCGCAAAGGAAAAAGACGTGATAGTATGTATTAGTGCATTGAAGTGTGTTTTTCCTTGCCGGCATTCCAAACACCGGTAACAGTGACCGTAACCAAGTTTGGTGTGACGATGCGTGGATGACCAGATCTGGGGCATATGCTTTATGTTTAAATTAATTAATAAATAAATAAATATATACGGACAAATCACACAAATTGAGCTAGCCCCAAAGTAAGTTCGAGACTTGTGTTATAGGATACTAATTCAATAATACTATATTTTATAAAAGATACATGTATAGATAAACATCCAAGACCCAGGTCAATCTGAAAAAGATCATTTTCCATCTTGACCTGACCGGGGATCGAACCCGGGACCATCGTATATGTATGGTCGTGGTTACAAGACTACAAGTCACATATACCTACACACTTATTTGTTCCGTTCGGTTATTAGTACATGTAATCCAACCTTCCATACTTAATATTATAATGCGAAAGTAGCTCTGTCTGTCTTTTGTCTCGCTTTCACGCCAAAACTACTGCACCGATCTAAAAGAAATTTGGTACACAGATAGTCTAGAGCCTGAGAAAGAACATAGGCTACTTTTTCCACGCGGACGAAGTTGCGGGCGCCGCTAGATACGTACATATAAATAAACAAGATTTCGCACGAAAAAAATAACATACCGACTGATTTTCCAAAATTCTTTCACCTATTGAAAACTAATTTATCTGCGGCAGACATAGGCTATAATTTACGCAGTCTATTTTATTTTATTTATTAACACACAAAAAAGATTACAACTTTTACAAAAAAAACACAAAAATACGATATGAAAAAAAAACTGGTTGAAATCCAAAATATGTGCGTACAAAAAAAAAATAGTAACCAAAAAAAAAATAAAAGTCTAGTTAAATTGCTAGTACTTTATAAAGAAAAAATCTAGTGACAACCTCTACAAGTCCTTCGTTTTATCTTATAATCCAAGAGCTAAAAAGTCTGAAATAAAACCTAGAGCTAGGAAGCGACCTGGACGACCTAGCTCGGTCAAGGTCAAGTTACGCAACCTTGAGGCATTGCAGCATCCGCCCACACCAAGTAACCCCCTCCCCTTAGCTCTCCCTGTCACCCCCACCCCGTTTTTAACTTGCTTTTACCACAATATACCTAGTTTTCAATTTGTTGTGTTACTTTTTTGTCTGTTAATGTATCTCACTTATATTAACAAGTTATTATATATTTATTAAAACTCATAGTTAAATTTTTATTTTTATGTAATGTTCATCACTGCAAACTGCAACAATAACAAACCATGACAATTTCTGTAACATAACTTTTGTCAGTTTCGAATAAATAAAGCATTAAAAAAAACTCATATGTGTGGCTTTGATCGATTAAATATTGTATCGAAATCCAGGTAGGTAATGATTACAGTAACTTACCGCAGCACAGCACAGGCTAGATTTATAGTACCGTAAGATAATCGGAACTTACCTGAAAAAGAAAAAGAATATAGTTAATTACACATTTCTTTACTACTACGAAAAATACCTACTTCTACATTTTCTCTCGTTAATTCGTTTTTTGGAAATTCCGTCGAAATAAAACAATGTGATAATTCACATTTTTAGATAAAAACCTAGTTATATCAACCAAACAATACGTTTAATGAAACTTCAAGTAAAAGAAACAATAGAAATTAACGCTTTGAGAACAAAATATAGTAAAAACGCCGGATGAGGCAAGGATTCTAAAGATACCTCATTCACATACATCCAAATCTATTAGGGCGTTTAGAAATAATGAAGTAAGTATTTAAAAAATCACAATGTATACGTGTATATACATATATAGTTATACGTATGCATTTCTAAACACACAACACTCCTTTCTCAGCAGTCATTTAAAAATATTAAAATATCCAATGCTTGATAAATGACGAAGCAAATACCTATAAAACGTCTCTTTTTGAAGTTAAATGACTTGATACAAATCTAACTTTGACTATATACCTACTCTTAAATCTAAGTATATTAATATTATAAATAGCAAAGATTTCAATGTTTGTTCGCACTTATTATGCTGCTTAAAATGCTGAGCGGAAACCATTTTGGTACTATGCGTGTAATTTATAATTGTTATTGTTCTTTTTGTATTTCATGGGTACCAAATAAACAAATTTTCTTTCTTTCTTTCTTCTTTATTAGGCTCCAAACCTACTGGACCGATTTTCAAAATTCTTCTACCCAAAGAAAACTAATTTATCTGCGGATTACATAGGCTATAATTTACGCGGACGAAGTCACGGGAAAATTGCTAGTGTAACATAAAAACGTAGAGAATAATATCTACTGTTCTATGTTTCCGCTATTATTTAGGCGTAACCAAATATTGGTACAGTGAAAGTCTCACAAGTAGGACACGCAAGTTACAACTACAGTCGCGGGCCAACCGAATATAAACGGCCATGTCATTGACCTTGTCTCCGATGCATAGACAACTTCCTAACTGACACCAAACTGACAACGTGTGAGTACATTTTTTTTTTTTTTTTTATGTCAGAGGACGGCAAGCGAGCAAGCGGGTCACCTGATGGTAAGTGATCACCGCTGCCCATGGACTAATGTAACACCAGGGGTATGACAAGAGCGTTGCCGGCCTGGGATGGGCCTCCGGCTCTCAAAGTTGTAAAACTACTACTCAAACGTCGATTTTCTGTGAGAGTGTGGTACTTCCCCGGACGAGCCGGCCCATTCATGCTACCAGCTGAAGTGATTTTTGCCGGTAGCGTGGCTCTACCACAACTGAAGACATTTTTTCATTTACGACACAGTTATGTTTTACCGGGCATTCAAGCTCCGTATAACTTAACCACAGGTATGGCGCTTCATCATCATCAGGTCCTTTTAGTCTCCACTGCAGGATCACGACCCGCTCTGTACTACCAGAGCCGGTATTTTAGCCAGAGCAGTCATAGGATTTGGCTTACACTTTCCACGCTGGCCAGACGGGTTGGCGAGGTCTCTTTGATGTTTATAAGTTCTGTTAAGCCTATCTTCAGTGGGTCGCCTTCTACGACATCCACGGGAAGACTTGCACTCCGGTCGACGGAATATAAACAGCCATGTCATTGACCTTGTCTCCGTTTTAGACAGCTTACTAGCTGACAATACACTGACACGATGTGAGTACGATTACAAACACAATTTTGTTGTTTTACCGAGCCATTCAAAGCGGCAGCACTACCAGTCTTTTGATGCTTTTACCCGCTTACTTTAGCTAGAGGTATGGTGCTTCATGCAAGCGGAGTGATATACATATGTATGCCTAAATCTACTGCAAATGAAACTCTACGTCCGTGCACACGTCTGTGTGTGAATGAAGGGGAAGCAATTTTGGAATGTATCTGTTTTCTTTTGCAAGGACTTGAGGATTAATTTTTCGGGGTCCAGTGCTGCCCCCATTTGAAATAAATTATTTGAAAGAAAACGGAATATATTTAAATTTTTGATCTGCGAAGTTCTTGATAATATCAAGCTGTTTTTTGACCTACCTACTATTTACAATATAAAGTGAGAATATGAAGCTTCTCCCAAAGTTTTTATTAAAAACGGACACTTTTTTGACAAGAACGCTGTAGTTAGTTCATTAAATGGTTTCAAAGGTTTTCTAGGGCTTCGTAGAACAAAATTATACAGGATTTCATTAATTTTATGGTTATAATTTCCTGTCTGCCTCTCTTGTATTCTCTGCTGAGCTGAGCAAGTACCTTATGCTACTTACATCTATATTGTGAGGCCTGCTATATCAAAGCTGGGTTAGCTGGGACTTCACAACGATGATCACTACAACATCCATTACGGTCTTTAATATCTTTCATAAAAATAGACAATCATACGAAAGACGCAATGTATTTTAAAATGACGATTAAACTTGGAATATTTAAATTTATTTTAAGTACACCATAGAATCGACAGTCGCGAACGGACGGACAGAATGTAAACAAACCGTGTCATTGACCTGTCTCCGATGAATAGACAATTAGACAAGTTCCTAGTTGATACTAAGTGTGCGGGTACATGACAAACCCGATTATACTGTCATACGAACTACGCAAAAATGGAATGCATGTGGGTATGTACTTAAGCCCGCTCCACACTCTCGTCGAGAGGTTTCGTTCCCGGTATTCGCCGAAACAAGATGAGATCGAGAACTGCTCTCTACACTCTCGCTTAGCGCAGTTGTCTATTTGAGGACGTTGAAAATGGACGTTGAAACTGCTGCGGCCTTATAGCATTATGTCTTGTAGCGTATTATACTTATAACAACGAGAAAAATAGTTATTAAAAGGCGTTAAAAAAGACGAAATACCGCCACCATGGAGACTACACGAATATAGCCGAGACTTGCCGAATACTCTCTTAATCGCCTCCACACCTTTTCTCGTGTAGTTTTGCCGAGAGTGTGGAGCGGGCTTAACACCTGTGCATGTGCGCCGTGCGGTTCCCGGCAGAGTAGAATAGAACCACTCCAAGTCTTCCCGTGGATGTCGTAAAAGGCGACTTAGGAAATACAAGCTAAACAAAGCTTATAAACATCAAATAATAATAAATATATACGGACAAATCACACAGATTGAGCTAGCCCCAAAGTAAGTTCGAAGACTTGTGTTATGGGATTCTAACTCAACGATACTATATTTTATAATAGATACATATATAGATAAACATCCAAGACCCAGGTCAATCTGAAAAAGATCATTTTCCATCTTGACCTGACCGGGGATCGAACCCAGGACCTCCGTGTCGCAGGCAGGCGTGTTGACCGCTGCGCCACGGAGCTCGTACGCATAGACCTGACCATCTGGCCAGCGTGGAGAGTGTAGGCCAAATCCTCTTACTGCTCTGGCTAATATGGCTCTGGTAGTACAGAGAGGGTCGTGCTCCTGCAGTGGAGACATAAAAAGTTATGATGATGATGTACACCTAATGGGCATGTTGCAAGTTAGGTCTATTCTGTCCTTTATCGTCTGTAACTGTGTAAAGAACACATGAGAAAATAATGGAGCCATAACTCAAAGTCGGGCTGGCGTCTGTATGTGATGGTCGTATATATTTTCGCCCCACCCTTCCTTGGCCACCCTCGGGAAAATGTCAAAGGTCGGGGTGGGCAGCGTATTTTTAAAGTTGCTATAATTTTAGATCGTAGGCCTTTTTTGGCTTCGCCGTAGTCGGGTAAAAAGTAACAATATCCTTTACTTTAATAATTATAAACATATGTACCATCATCATCAGGTCTTTTTAGTCTCCACTGCAGGAGCACGACCCTCTCTATTACAGAGCCATGAATTTGTTTTGCCTACAGTCTCCACGCTGGCTTGTCGGGTTGGAGAGGTCTCTTTGATGTTTATAAGCTTGTATTTCCTAAGTCGCCTCCTACGACCGAAGATTGGAGTGGTCCTATTCTACTCTGCCGGGATCCACACGGCATCGCATATTTTTTTTTCGTATGTGTAAGTGGCCAACACTGGTGTCAGATTTTTCAAGCTGCCTTAAGGCATCTGACATAGCTTAACGACTGCCATCAACAATGACAGCCGGGACCAACGGCTTAACGTGCCTTCCGAAGCACGGAGGAGCTCGAGATATTTTTATGCCACTTGCGGTCACCCATCCAAGTAGGGACTGTACCAGGGGTTGCTTAACATACGTCAGCGCTCATAGAGCTCACACCCACTGGACCATCGGGCTCCTCAATCGGCATCGCATTATTCTGACAAACAAAGATACAACGCAAAGTTTGCAATTTTTAGTAAAGACTCTTTTAAAATTCTCACAGTAGAGTTTGTGAATACGCAACAGGATGAATTTGCACGATCAGATAGACTCTAAAAATAGAGCCTTTTTGATCTATTACCGAGGGCTGTTGCGAAAAAAGCGACGATGTGACCTTGATTTAATCACGAATCTTACTTCGAGGGTGAATATTTTCAGATGGTATCTTTTTACTCCTTTTTACCCGAATGACCCACACTGAAGAAGGGTAATGTTTTTCGCGCATATATATGTCATCATCATCATTATCATCATCAGGTCTTTTTAGTCTCCAGTCTCCACTGCAGGAGCACGACCCTCTCAGTACTACCAGAGCCATATATATGTAGATATGTATAATGTAAGAAACATAAATACATATAGGTATGTCTGTTTCATTGTTGTCTCCTGTAGCCTATACGTGTTGACTGATTGGATGTATGAGTTGTCACTAGATTCGTATTTTTCCCCGGAGTGTCAGAGACTATGTAAAGTCAGCAAAATAACGAATATGTCGGAAGTTGACAGTCAAAAAAACCGGTCAAGTGCGTGTCGGGCAACGCGCAGTGTAGGGTTCCGTAGATTCGAATAACAACTTTGAGTTCATACTGTTTACACTCGCACCTCACAGTTTAACGACCAAAAACATCTAAAAATGAAAATTGTATGAAAGTTTACATTTTCCAGTACATTTTATAAGTTGGTTGCCTATAACTTTTTAGTGTGCACTTCGTACTCAGCTCTGATAGTTTTCCTTTCAACTTCAGTATATATACTACTGCTGTAATTTTTTTCACGTATCCATATATAACCGTTTAGCGGATAGAGGGGGGGGGACACTTACCTCTAACAAAAATTTGCACTTTAAAACCTAATATTTCGGAAACGGATCCTTACTCGTAAATCGAAAAATGAAAAATGATGTTCTCAACCTCACAATATATTTTTAAGACCTATTTAACGATAACGACACAATGGGTAAATAGAGAAAAAAATTACTCCCCCACTTTACTTGTTTTTTTGTCCTAGATTTTTTTCTACCACTTTTTTGCCATGATTAATATAGGTACATAGGTACCCATACCAAATTACAGCTTTCTAATACTTTTTTCTCAGAGACTATCTCTGAGTAAAACCGCGGACGGACAGACAGACAGACATGGCGAAACTATAAGGGTTCCTTGTTTACTACGGAACCCTAAAAACGGCAGTCGGGTATTTTTTTTTAAATAACGGCTAGTTTTTTTCGACTGCCAAGAATGTTTCGTTTATAGTAGAATATTTACAGCGCATGTCACTAGAGAGAGGAGCATACGTCGAAATACGTTCAGCCATTTAGCAGCTCTAAGGTAGAATAAAGAAACTCACATAAATAGATACCTACATACATTCATGAACGCGAAAACAATACACTCCTATTTTCACAGTCGTGTAATAAAAAAATGCTCTACATCTTTGTACTCAGAGTTTCTAAAGAATTTAATTTAATCGTAATGGCCCCTATAAATAGAACCTTTTTGTCTATTACAAGGGCTGCTGAGAACAAAAGCAATTTAAATCAATTTAGGTATTCCTGTCCTCTCCTAATGGCTAAAGATATTTTATATAGGTACATATATATTTTCAGAATTTCTTAGAAAAAGTAATTTAGTTACCTTTTGTCTAAAAAGTGCTTTTAACACGACTGCTGAATTGCGAATTTTGACAGCATATTTTTAACAAACGTTTTTTGTATACTTTATTTTCTTGACATATAATACTTAGTACCTAAATTATTTATGTACCAGTATATGAATTCCTACAATTGGGGAGGCCTATGTACAGCAGTGGACGAGTATAAGCTGATGATGATGATGTTGAATTAATAACTAGCTCTTACTCACTACCTTACTGGCGAACCTGGTCATACTTTTATTTAATCAAACAAGTTGCTAACATAACTTTTATTTAATCAAACTAGAAGCCCTTCCCGGCTGCACCCGGGCATGAATTATACTTATAAACCTTCCTCTTGAATCTATCTATTGGTGAAAACCACATGACATTTAAAGTTTATCGCGAACAGACAGACAGACGCGGCGGAGGGTTTATTTTATAATAATAAAATATGTAACATGTAATGATAATTAAAAAAACTGACTGCCGTTTTTGTCACTTTACATCCGCCATTTTAATGTTTTGCTGATGTTTCATACATATATTATGTTATGACACTCCGGGAAAGAATAAGAATCTAATGAGACCTCACGCTTCTAAATCAGTCAAGCGTTAAGGCAGGAGGCAACCATGGAACATACATATATACTTACTTACGTGCGAAAAACATTACCCTCTTTCTGGGTGCGTCTGTCGGTTAAAATGTTTTTTTCTGTAAGTACAATACTATGTCGTTCATTAATCTATGGCTTTACAATTAAACCTAAAATTAACTAAAAGAAAATTAAAACTTTAAATAAATACCTAACTAGAAAAAAATAACATAGCTAGCTATAAATAAAAAATGTTCCGCAGGTCGTTGTCACACGAAAGGGTTCCCAAAAGGCTGGCAGCATTGCCACATTGGATGGCAATGATTATCCGCAGTCCAAGAAAATTACCAGCCTTCTGGTTACCCGACACCTCAACCAATTTTTGACTCAAAATCTTAAAAAGTTAAAGTAATCTCAGAAACTTTTTTTTTCATGACCCTAGTAATAATAGGAGTCATTATTGTAACTTGCCAGTTCTAATTTGCCTGCATAACGATGCTATGCCATTAGCGCTGACATTCAGAACCCGATTTAATCGATAATCGAACAGTTATCTCGATTACAGCTTACTCGATTGCAAGGTTTCTGGGACAAATCGCTTTAATATCGATAAGTAATTAAGTTGAAGGTTTTTGTTGTACTTAGTTGTTGGTAAAGTATAAGAGATATTAGCAACGGTATTATTATAGGCATGTGATTCTAACTTCTAATTCGTAGGATTTGTTCTAAGAGTAACTCATAGATGGCGCCACTGGTTGCGTCAAAGTTTTGTATCTAAAACTAACTATTCATGAAATTTACCTTGTTTAAAAATTAGGACAAGTTTTTTGGCAAATAATAATAAATTATTTCTCAGTTTTAGCACGTTAAGTATTTATCCATTACAAGTATTCTGTAAACATATTTCTAATTAAGTAACAATATTAAAACTAACTTATATAAACTAAGAATTAAATAAAACTACTTATAAATAAAACCTACCTATAAATAAAACTTACCTATAAATAGAAAATGTCCAGCAGGTCATTGCCCTGTGGTAATGTGCCCAGAAGACTGGCAGCATTGTCACGTTGAATGGCAATGCTTATTCTTTGGGCAAAATAGTTAAGGCTAACGCGGACTAACGACATGGTAGAGTCACGCCACCGGAAAAATTTACTGTAGCTAGTAGCATGAAAGTGCCGGCTCGTCCGGGGAAGTACCACACTCTCTCACTCACAAATCAACGTTTAGGTTTACCGCTTCTATGCTTCGTTTGGTGAGTGAGAGAGCCGGAGGCCCAATACCCCGTTCCCTCTGGGAAGAGACAAAAAAGGCCGGCAACGCTCTTGTGACACCTGGTGTTGCAGTTGTCTATGGGAAGCGGTGGTCACTTACCATCAGGTGAGCCGCTTGCTTGTTTGCCGTCCTATGTCATAAAAAAAGTTGTGAAATCTTACGACTTAGAGGTTGGTATGACATGTTAGTACTTACATTAATTCTGTGACATAACATAAAACATGAAGGTAACACGATTCGATTGTTTCATCAATAGTAGTGAGTGAATGGTGATCGTGCTATAGAGTTGCACGTACCGTGTCTATTGTTGACGATTAGTAATACGGTCAATGGACGATTATGTTAATTATACTTTGTGGTCGTGTATATTCGTTGTGCAATATCACATCGTGCCGTTGCTTGAGCCGTGTGGTTCCCGGCAGAGTATAATAGGACCACTCCAAATCTTCCCGTGAAATAACAAAACTCGTATTAGTAACAGCTATTTATTACTTGGACTATCACATCACGGTGCTCACAACTAATCCTTAGCCACAGCATTTCTTATAAATCTAATAAAAACAAAAATATTAGAACCAACACCTTCACTTCGCCTTTGGAGCCAAAAAGTAATATTCATGTCAAAATAAAAACCGGCCAAGTTCGTGTCGGGCCACGCGCAGTGTAGGGTTCCTTAGTTGCGAATGACAACTTTGAGTTCGCACTGTTCACACTCGCAGCTCACAGTTTAACTACCAAAAACATCTAACAATGAAAATTGTATGAAATTTTACATTTTCCAGTACATTTTATAAGTTGGTTGCCTATAACTTTTTAGTTTGCACTTAGTACTCAGCTCTTGAGGAGCCCGATGGTCCAGTGGGTGTGAGCTCTGTGAGCGCTTACGTATGTTAAGCAACCCCTGATGCAGTCCCTACTTGGATGGGTGACCGCAAGTGGCATAAAAATATCTCGAGCTCCTCCGTGCTGCGGAAGGCACGTTAAGCCGTTGGTCCCGGCTGTCGTCGTTGATGGCAGTCGTTAAGCTATGTCAGATGCCTTAAAGCAGCTTGAAAAATCTGACACCAGTGTTGGCCACTTACACATACGAAAAACAAACTCAGCTCTGATAGTTTTCCTTTCAACTTCAGTATTATACACTATTTAGTCAAAAACCGAAATGCGAATAGAAAGTCAGCATATTTGAATTTATTCCACGCCACCATCTTGATCTATTGTTACACAAGAGCGTGATATAATTAATTAAAAATCTAATTTGTTGGTGTTAAATCTACATTTGAGATCTGTGTTACTTTCACGACAGAATTTTACAATTAAGTGTCTATTTGTAACATTATAGTTACTTTAAATACTGATTGAATTGTCAGCATCCTATGTGATTTCCTGGCTGGTATGGGAGAAATGAAAAGAGTGCGATGCGAGTCCGACTCGCGCATTACGCATTTTCAATACAAAATTGCGCCGTGTGGTTCCCGGCAGAGTAGAATAGGACCACTCCAAGTCATCCCGTGGATGTTGTAAAAAGCGACTAAGGAAAAACAAGCTAAACAAAGCTTATAAACATCAAAGAGACCTCTCCAACCCGTCTGGCCAGCGTGGAGAGTGTAGGCCAAATCCTCTGACTACTCAAGCTAATATATGGCTCTGGTAGTACAGAGAGGGTCGTGCTCCTACTGTGGAGACTAGAAAGACATGATGATGATGATGAATACAAAAACTAAAAAAAAAATATGCATACAATCACGTCTTTTCGCGTTTAGCATGTTGGTGGACTTGTAAGTGGAGAACGAAATCAAAATAGTTATGGCCGCATCCGCTTCGTGTCAGAAGTACTACCGAAAAGTACAAATGATACAACCTTGTATCATTTGTACTGCTACAAAAAACACAAGCAAATCACTTGGGTTTGCATTGCCTATTGACATGATTTCTCACGCCCATATCCTTGATCGGCTTTAACGTTTTTCTTTTCTCCCAGACCAGCATGGAAATTATTGTACTGTAATGTAATCTAACATAATAATTGTAATCTCATATTCTGTAATTTAATGGTTAATTTAATGTGTGCTATGGGTCTTATGTAACCTGAAATAAATGTTTTTTTTTTATTTATTTATACTGACGATAAATATATATCTAAAAACCAATAACATTAGTCAGATTACGAGATAAAGATTGCCTAGTATTTAGCATAGAATGTGGTATTCCGAATATTTTGAAACTACTTAATTCGCGTTTTATACAGTTGAGTAAGTTTTGTATTGCTTTATCTTATCTTAATGCGTTTTGGATGGGAGAAATCAGAAATATTTTAAACCAATATGCCAATATACCTATGCCGATGCCGATTTTATGATAATAATCTACATATTTAAACTGTCAACAAGTTTAAGTATAGTAAAATATTCGTGACATAAGTATGCGTGCATAATATAATGCTCAACTTCATTTGTTTCGGATGCGCCGACTAGTTCGATCTATTACGAATAATATATATAAAACCGAGTTTCTATAATGAATTTATCTTGCGTAAATTTTAATAAAATAGATATAGCTTAGAATTATTTAATTCGATGCAATTTATTAAGTATCTTTGTCCATCCATCCATCAGGTCCTTTTTAGTCTCCACTGCAGGAGCACGACCCTCTCTGTACTACCACAGCAATATAAATATTAGCCAGAAGTCAGAGGATTTGGCCTACACTCTCCACGCTGGCCAGACAGGTTGGAGAGGTCTTTTTGATGTTTGTGCTTTGTTTAGTTTGTGTTTCCTAAGTCGCCCTTTACGACATCCACGGGAAGACTTGGAGAGGTCCTATTCTACTCTGCCGGGAACCACACGGCATCCGGGGACCACACGGCCACCTTCATATCATATGGCTACTAGTATATCTATACTAATATTATAAAGAAGTGTTTGTTTGTGTTTGGTTGAACGCGATAATTTCAATAACTACAGGACCAGATTAATTTTCTTTTTCTCACTCATCATCATCATTTCGTGTAGGTGACACGGTCAGTCGACCATGCACACCCTGGTGTCAGAGTTCTTCGGAACCGCCTCTCGGCCTCTGACGTGGTTCCTTTAACGACTACCAGATGGCAGCCGGGACCACCGGCTAAAGCTCACTAAAGCTTATAAACATCAAAGGGATTTGTCCAACCCGTCTAGCCAGCGTGGGGATGATAGGCCAAATCCTCTGACTACTCTGGCAGTAATATGGCTTTGGTAGTAAAGAGAGGGTCGTGCTCCTGCAGTGGAGACTAAAAAATATCCGGATGATGATAATCATAAAATTAGAGACAGATAAAAGTAGTAAGGAGCTAACATTTCCTTAAGAGTCGCCTGGAAGCGCATGTCTCCATACAAACGGAAAAAGGGAATTGTGACAATATTTGATAATTTTGGAGTAAAATTAAGCATTTAATCATTTAATCTCATTATAATCTACGTACGTTTCTATACAGCTTGGTTAAAATACCAATGGTTTGAGCAATAATACAAGCCTTTTCAAATTTGTATGGAAATCTTGAGAGGCGTATAATTCTCAAACATTTGATAATTTAACCAAACTATATAGGAACGTACGTAGATAATAATGAGATTAATTGATTGGATGCTTAATTTTGCCCTAAAATTATCAAATATTGCCACAGTTCCCTTTTTCCGTTTGTATGGGGACATGCGCTTCCAGGCGACTCTTAATAGACTTAATAAACTTTCTTTATCTTAGCCTTGCATTAACACTTAAATCTGAAAGAAGGCCGTGAGGTCGGAGGCGTGCCGGTCTGATTAGACTCATTATCATGATTTGTAAAAACGAAAGTTCCGACCTTGTAATTATGATTGCAATTAGTATTAGGGGGAAATTGGGTTATTGTTTACCTCTATGTAATCATGATAAAGGAGAACATTAATGAATTAGCCACGCGCCACAGCCGTGTGGTTCCCAGCAGAAAAGAATAGGACCACTCCAAATCTTCCCGTGGATCACGTGGATGTCGTAAAAGGCGACTCAGGAAACTCAAGCTAAACAAAGCTTATTAACATCAAAGAGACCTCTCTAACCCGTCTGGCCAGCATGGAGAGGGTAGGGCAAATCTGACTGCTCTGGCAGTACAGAGAGGGTCGTGCTCCTGCAGTGGAGATTAATAAAGACCTGATGATGATACGCGCCACAGAGTTGTAAATGCTGCTGTGAACTCTCCGATACACGCGTAAAGTAAGTGGTAGAGTACACTAGCCTACTAATTATTTTTTCTTTAACTGGCTGAATCTAAATCCATTTCGAGATAAACGCTCAAGTAACAACGTTCTCGATGTAACAGTCTTTAAAAATAAAGGATTACGGAGATATTCAAGAAATTAATATCCTCGATTTAATTCTGTTTAAATAGATTATTCGTACGAAAAATATTGTTTTATTAACAATCGACATCATACGTGATATTATGTTACTGCGAATATTGATTTTCTCCCATATTCCAAAAAAATAAAAAGCGACTACGAAATTGACGTTACATGCAGAAATTTAAAATTCAAGTTAATGAATTAAAACTTTTTTGAATCGAAGAAATACCGAAATTAGATTCCTAGAATAATGTTTTCTTTGACATGATAAAGAATAGATAAAGATGAAATCATGACCTTGATAAAAATTTGCATGCCCTATTGGGATAACTCTATAAGTTTTGGTAAAGTTTTGAATTATGTTAGTAGAGTTACAAAGCCGAGAACTGAAAATTTGTTGTTGTTTTTCGTGTGTGTAAGTGGCCAACACTGGTGCCTAAAGGCATCTGACATAGCTTAACGACTGCCATCAATGATGACAGCCGGACCAACGGTTTAACGTGCTTTCCGAAGCACGGATGAGCTCGAGAAATTTTTATACCACTTACGGTCACCCATCCAAGTGAGGACTGCGCCCAGGTTTACTTTACATACCGAACCGCTTATAATGCTTACATCCACTAGGCCATCGAGCTCCTGAAAATTGGTAAGTAGTTTTAAAACTAAAAAAAATATTTTTGTATAATCCCCTTGGTACACGAGTCCGCCTTGCACTTGGCCGATTTTTTATAGTAGTGTAATTCAAACATTAAAAGCGTAAAGTACTGGTATCTTACCTATACATCCAGGGAAAAATACATATACTGTTCCCAAGAGATCTACGCGTGTGGAGTCACTAGCGAAGCCTATGTTTTATATCGGTGAAATGTTGATAGTTTTGGGCCCTTTTACGGGTGATTGAGCCCGTCGATATAAACAACTATTCAAATGGGACCAATGCTGGAAACAAAAATAAAAGTTGACATTTCCGTACAAAAATATTCAGGGTTTTTGTGGGGGGAAGTCAAGGGGTACAGTTAACGTTTGCCTTAGACTTTTTTGTAAATTGATTTTAGTGGACTTTATAATATGAAATTGGTGTAGTTTGGTGTTATAAACGCTTGTGCTCATGAACAATTTTTGAAATAGTTAAAGTGGACTGATAAATGGACTCGTATAGATTTGCCGCCAGAAGCTTCCACGAGGCATCAAAGAACATACGCCATCTTTGATGCTACTTGGAAAAAGATTACCGTACAACACCGATACTTAGTATCCCATTATACTGGAAATTGGCAGAATCACTGAAGTTTCGGTGGAAGCCATAATATAAAACAGAAGAAGAAGAAGAAAAATATTCAGCCGCCCTGTCAATTTGTATCGAAATTTAATATTTATTTTCTTTTCCAGCTTTGGTCCCAAAGGAAAAGTTGTACCTATTGACGTGGTACAAAACGATTAATCTAATCTAAATATATATAACTCAAAGATGACTGACTTGGTGATCTATCAAGGCACAGCCCAAATCACTGGACGGATGGGGCTGAAATTTGGCATGCAGGTTGTAATGTAGGCATCCGCTAAGAAAGGATTTTGATCAATTCTGCCACCGAAGGGATAAAATAGGGGATGAAAGTTTGTATGAAACTTTGTCAATTTTAAACCGATTGGGCTGAGACTTTGCATGCATAAAGCTACAATGACGTAGGCATCCTCTTAGAACGGATTTTGATAAATTCCACCCCTAAGGTTGTCATGTCAAGGCAGTTGTCCATGGGCAGCGGTGATCACTTCCCATCAGGTGACCCACTTGCTCGTTTGCCGTCCAATGACATAAAAAAAAAAAAAAAAAAAAAAAAAAATAAGGGGATATTAATTAAGTGTACAAAGAAGTTTCGTAGGCCCTAATAATTTTTTACACACGCTAAGCAAAAGTATAAAACCGCAAAAACTATAAAAAATAATAAATAAAATAAATATATAGGGACATATTACACAAATTGAGCCAGCCCCACAGTAAGTTGTGAACTTGTGTCGCAGGATACTAACTCAACGATACTATATTTTATAATATATACTTATATAGATAAATATCCAAGACCCAGGTCAATATGAAGAAGATCTTTTTCCATCTTGACCTGACCGGGGATCGAACCCGGGACCCCCGTGTCGCAGGCTAGCGTGTTGACCGCTGCGCCACGGAGCTCGACAAATCTTAACGCAATCGAAGCCGCGGGCAAAAACTAGTACTTACATACTTCATTATAAATCAGCTGTGTTTACAAATGTTTAGTATCTTGCGCAACAATAATGCGTCTACGAATGAGTTGCTCTTACGCACTATTGCAGAAATGCATATGAAATGCAACAGTAATGCACTTTCGTAATGCGGCAGATCAGTCTCGTAACCGCTTTGCATATATTGTTAATGGGATACATCAATTTTGGTTGTGTAAAACCGGTAGGATAGTTATTACGAGTATGTGTATACCTCCTATACAGGAGTACACACAACACTTTGTAGTATAGAGGTATTTACTCTTATAATCATGTATCCAATCTTTGAATAAACAGTCTTGTTTGAGCATCCGAAGTGTTATCATTTCCTTTCCCTACATGGCGACCCTGCCAGGATCAAAATATAGGCTGGTTCTAAACAACTTGGTTCTATTTTAATGTCGAAAAGTGTCGAACATCGATTCACTAAAAGAATAGACCCGCAATAAAAAAAAATTGGATCTGTAGTACAAATCCGACCAATCAGCTGATCAAATTTATGTGCAAATGTCGCAGTATAATCGTTTGCACTACCTACAGTTTTTCTGAAGATCATGCAGTCCTTCGAGAATCACCGTGTGGGTGAGTAAAGTATGAGGGTAAGTACAGAATAACCCATTAACGTGCTTCCGATTTATAATCGGCCCCAAAGAAGATAAGATAAGAACAAGTCATATATTGAACCCTTGAATCTCTCTAAACTTCTGAGTATGATATTGTTCCAGTAGAATCGTTAAGACTACGGGTTTTTTTTGTGTAACGAAATTGCAGAAGACTTCAATTTAACAAGGCGTCGCAGTATAGAAATATCGATGAAAAGTTTTCGAAGAAAAAAAGTCGATGTATCGGGTTTCGCATTCACGTAACGTAGGTAAGACGTCCTCATACAGTTGGCCGCCACATTTTTCTAACATTCAGCGCAGCATAATGTTTTCTTATGTTTTCGCGATTGTTACACATTTAAATAAAATTATTTTAATACGGTTTTTATCGCGTTTATTACATTATTTATACACCTAACGTTTCGAGCACTTTACAGTGTTCGTGGTCGCAGGTAGACTAAGTTGACATTTGTCTAGTATTTTATAAGAACTGCAAAATCTATCGCCTAAAATATTTATTGATAACGTTCCGGATGTATTAAAATAATTTTATTTAAATTCAGCGCAGCAGCTTCATCAAATAAAAGAAATATAAACATCATCCCTGAATATTATTCCACATTATCCGAAGCGTCATAATAAAGCCGGATGTTAATCCTCCATATCTGTGCATTTAACAGCATTTATCGTTATCATTCTGACATCGAGTGACCTCTGACCGCTGCCCTACTGCGTCGACCTACTTCTAACACTTTATGTGTTGTAGTTTAACTAAGTACTTACTTGACATAGAGTTGAAAATGATAGCTACGAGTCAGAAGTACAGGTCGCCCCAAACTTTATTGCGAATCCGAACATCGCGCGAGTCGATACGCAGTACACAATATTTGGTTCAGCGGGGCGTGCGCGGGGAGGCGGGGCGGGTACTGCGCAACTCGCTGCTAATATCCGAACCGCCATAAAATTTGATTCGGACTGTACCTACTTACAAAGCTATGAAAATGATAGAAGACAGTCTGTTCGCGATTAACGCAAAAATTACTGTACGAATTTTTATGCAGTTTTCACCAATAGATAGAGTGATTCGCGCAGCCGGGGAGGACTGTAAGTAAATAATAAATAAATAAATATACATGGACAAAAGACACAGTTTGAGCTATCCCCACACTTAGTTGGGAACATATTATGTGGGATATTAGTATCCCACATAATATTATATATTTGAAATATAGTATCGTTGAGTTAGCTCAACGATACTATATTTCAAATAATACAATACAGACAAATATCAGAGACCTGGGTCAATCTGAAAAGGATATTTTTTCATATTAACATACATACAAAATAAATGACACGTCTTTTTACCTAGCGGTGTAAACAGAGTCCAGGTTTATAAAATCTAAAGAATATCTGACGATTCATGTTAATAGGCCATGCGGCAAGATTAAAGATTAAAGATTCAATCGTTTATTTAATATAGGTTTCTTTGAACACTTATTAATTGTCATATTTGTGTTTACAATTTTTACAACAAAAAATTTTTGTTGACGTATACGTATGACGATAACCCATCACTACTTTGATTCCGTTTTCCACCTACAAGCCCACCAACATGATAATCGTGGCTTTTAGGTTTTTCATATTAACATAGTATTATTATAAACTCTGTAATCTTGATCTGACCGGGGGTCGGTAAATTAAGACCGTACAATTCTGTCAATTTTACGTAGGTAATACGAGTCGAATTGATAACCTCCGTTTAAGAAGTCGATTAAGAAACCCAATAAATAGTTGATTTAATATAAACTTTAAGGTCGGCCGTATGCCTTGCCTACTTAATAGTGTAAAAAAACCGTCAATTCGTTTCAAGCGTCAAATAAGTCAAAGCGTCTAAAATACGCAGCTATGGAGTCACATTATTATTTCGTGCCCATAGCTGTGGAGAATAGTCTCCACAGCTATAAACGCTTAGCGTCTGCCCCCCAGCAACCCATAGGGGTTGCTGGGGGGCAGACGCTTAGCGTTTAATTGCAGAAATAGGGCACCGCATAGCAGAACGGAATGGTGACACCCGGTCCGGCTCGTTTCTGGTGCAGAGGTTGGCCATTGCAATACAACGAGGCAATGCAGCTAGCGTTTTAGGTACTTTTGCACCGAAGACGTTAAGAGACGGGTTTTAACATTGACGAAATCTTTTTGATGTATATCTTAGGTATTTATTGTTTAATTATCTATATCTGTATTTGTAATAAATAAAATATAGTATCATCGATTATTCGTTTCAAAATGCCTTAGTTTGTGTCAAAACCATAGAAGAAATTATAAGCTAATTATAGCATTCACAATGCTATTTTACCTTATTTATTAAATAAAGAAAAGAGGAATGGGATATGGTGGAGAAATTCGGCGCCGGGGCTTGAAGCGCGGTGGCGTAATTGGCAACGCATAGATGTGTTTGTTGTTCTGTGCATAGATTGTACTGAGATCTGGACGCAGGTTTAAGTCCTGCCCGCGTGGAATTTTTTCACCATTTCTTATTTTCCTTATAATCCTTTATAAGGTCTTATTTAATCCTTATTTAATCCTTATATCCTTAATAAGGTCTTATTTAATCCTTATATCCTTAATAAGGTCTTATTTAATAATAATTGGGTCCGTGGGGTCCATCAGCCCATAAGCTTTTTAGTTTCTTGGCTAAAAAGCTTATAGAGGTATCCCATGACCAAAGGGCTGCAAGCACCTAGCTCAGCGTATAAGTATTGCCATTCAATTTGGCAATGCTGCCAGCCTTTTGGGCACGATGCCCAGGGGTGAGCAGCTGGAGGGATTGTATGATTTATATTTTTAGGCGTTTAATTTTATTTTTAGTTAGTTTTATTGTTAGAATAGTTAGTTTTAGTTTGGAATTAATGTTAGACCTTATAAACTACTTATAAATAAATAAGGTAAGGAGTTTGTTTGAACTAGCCCCAAAGTAAGTTCGAGACTTGTGTTATGGAAAACTAACTCAACGATACTATATTTTATAACAAATACTTAAGTATATAAATAGAAGACCCAGCCAAGGTCAAGCTGAAAAAGATCATTTTCCATGTTGACCTGACCCGGGACCATCCGGGTCGCAGGCAGGCGTGTTGACCGCTGCGACACGTAGCTCGTCATCATCATCAGGTCTTTCTAGTCTCCACTGCAGGAGCACGACCCTCTTTGTACTACAAGAGCCACATACTAGCCTGAGTAGTCAGAGGATAATATACACGTAGCTCGTTAGCACATAATACACCGGAGTCACAAAGTTCACGCGAACGAAATCACGAGCATCAGCTAGTATTAAATATTTGTAGTTTTTTTTTATGTGTAAATATCATTATATAGTCTCAAAATACTGAAATAAACAGTATATAAAGTTGTTTTCTAGCAATTAAATCGAGGAATGTTTAAGTGAAAACAGTGAATAAAATTGAATAAGGTAAAATGACTCTCCATCGAACTTTCCCATTGGGGTCAGAACAAAATGTAAATCGATTCTGTTCTCAGACATTCAATGATGGTAACAATGGCCGCGGACGTTGCTTTATTTCACTTTATACTAATATTATAAAGCCGAAAGAGTTTGTTTGTTTGTTTGGTTGAACGCGCTAATCTCAAGAACTGATTTCAAGAATTATTTCACCATTGTATAGGTACATTATCTCTGAGTTTCATAGGCTAGGTATCTGCTACGGGCGAAGCCAAGGCGGACTGTAGTTTCTCAATAAGACCACACTCTCACAGAAAATCGACGTTTGAGTAGTAGCTGCATCGCTTCTTTGCTCCGTTCGGTGAGTGAGAGAGCCGGGGCCCATCCCCTCTTCCCCTCTGGGGAGGAATTAGACCAGCAACGTTTTTGTAACTTCCCTGGTGTTGCAGTTACCTATGGGCAGCGGTGATCACTTACCATCAGGTGACCCCCTTGCTATATTGCCATCCTATAATATTTTTAAAAAGAATAAGGTAAAATGACTCTCAATTGAACTTTCCCATAGTCAGAACAAAATGTAAATCGATTCTGTTCTCAGACATTCATTGACGGTAACAATGGCCGCGGACGTTGCTTTATTTCACTTTCAATGAACGTTTTGTGAACAGTTGGAAGATGGAGTGAGTAAAACATTCGTAGTAAATGATTTCACACTTAGTACGAAGATTTCTAGAAATTATCCATACATACAATAAAACAGTACAAAAATGAGTCTGTCTGTACATCATTCATTACATATTATAAAACAAAGTCCCGCGTATGTCTGTTTGCGATAAACTCAGAAAGTACTGCACGGATTTTCATGTGGATTTCACTAATAGATAGTGTGATTGATAGGGAAGGTTTTAAGGTATAATACATGCCCATGCGCAACCGGGGAGGGCTGCTAGTTGAATATAAAACCAGAACATAAAAAGAATTGGGGCAGGGAGACAAAGTAATAGAGTAGGAATTAAAAAAAATTATAGTCTGTTTGTACACGCTTAACTCAGAAAATTCTGGACGGATTCGGATGAAACTTTTTTTTTGCTGTTAAGCCTGGGTAACATTAAGGGTATAATTGTTTTTGACAATAAAAAATGACTTTTAACGTATTACACTGCTACAAGTATTTTCTAATTTACTTATCTAAATTAGTACTTATTTATATTACTTGATCACCGGAGTCACAAAGTTCACGCGAACGAAGTGTAATTGTAGTTTTTTCTTAGACTCGGTCTAACAACTTCAAGGTAAAATGTAATAGAATTGTAAGGGTTCAATATAGGCTGGCTTGTCTTGTCAATTTCGCTTTATAATCATAGATAGTTATTTACAATTCTAGGAACAAAACTGTAAATCGTATTTTTCAAAATGGTCAACTTTTTTCTATGGGACAAATGTTGGGAACTCGTTATTTGACATCTTCGTTCATACAAAGTGTCGGGCCGGTCGAATTCATCACGCAAAAACTACATACTTGTCAGATTTTGATGAAAGTATACAACAAAAGCAGCTTATTTTACTCTTTGTTATAATAAAAAAACCGGGCAAGTGTGAGTCAAACTCGCGCAATGAGGGTTCCGTACAATATGCTTCGTGAACTCACTCCTTTGTGTGTAATTCCCCCTCTTCTGAGCTTTGAATTCGAAATGTGCTTTCATAAAAAATAAAATTGCTGTTTTTTTGGTTGACAGATGTCCCAACTATGCGAATATGCAAAAATGTAGATAGCGCTATTTAGTGGTGTTTTGGTGAACTACTTCCCTAAGTGAACTTATTATAGTGGGTTTATCACTTTATTTTCAACTGGTAGAATTCTTATTATTTTCTATCTATTGTATCTTTGAGCAAAGAACTATATTTTGTAATTTTTTTTCAAAATTTTAGGCCCTGTAGTTTCGGAGTTCAGTTGAATAAAATCTAAAGTATTGATTTTACCCGAACAAAAAAATTTTTGAGATCCTCATAACAAGCCCTTTCATTTGATATATGACTATTTTATCGGGTGTGTCAGACGGACGGATGGACAGACAGACGCATGAGTGATCTTATAAGGGTTCCGTTTTTCAGTTTTTGTACGGAACCCTAAAAACATCAAAATTTTTTTGCCTATTAACTCGATAGCGACTTTCATCAATTCTTACACATTCTTCTTAAACATACCATACGTACTTATATTTTTTTTAAATTTACGTCATACTTATTTAGTTTATTTTACTCAATTTACCTTTATATACGAAAAGAATTTAGATTAAGTTTGTTTTGTGAGACCAAAAAATACATTAAAAAAATACAAAAAAGGACATCGGACATAGTCTACGATGATATCAAAACGTCTACACACATCTAGGTAGCACTTAGCTGAAACGCTGACCTCATTCTGTCAAAAAAAAAAATGGAAGCCATTAAAAAGAGATAGACGCAAAAATGTGAATGTGTTAAAACGAGAAATAAGTATACCGCTTTGAATTGTTAGTGGTCTATCACGTAAATCGATTACGATGGTAATAGTCCGATTTTTTACAACTGTACTTTTGAATCTAGACGAATGAAAAAGGCAGTGCACGTTTTGTTGATGGATTTAAGCTGCACTTGAGATAAAATATTATAAGTTTACCTATTGCAGTCAAAAAAGTCAAAAGTCAAAGAATTTTATTCAAAATTGGATACATGCATGGAGATATATATACTACGTGATACATGTATCTCTTTTTGAACGTCATATTCATATATCATCATATTTTTTGTAATTTTTTTTTTATATGCAAAATTGATAAGCTTTTAGCGTTTCGGAACGACCACTAGTGATATAATATAGTTAATTGACTAGTTTTGTTAATGGAATTAAGCTGCACTTGAGATAAAATATTATAAGTGTACCTACTGTAGTCAAAAAAGTCAAAAGTCAAAGAATTTTATTCAAAATTGGATACATGCATGGAGATATATGTACTACGTGATACATGTATCTCTTTTTAATATATAATAATATTTGTTTATTCAGATAATAAGGATCCACAATATGTTAGTAATACAATAAACTTATGCAACTATGTTAGTAAGAATTGTTATAAAATCAATCATTTATTTTTAAATCATGTACCTGCCAGAGATATTTGAACGTCATATTCATATATCATCATATTTTTTTGTATTTTTTTTTATATTCAAAATCGATAAGCTAGCGTTTCGGAACGACCACTAGTGATATAATATAGTTAATTGACTACTTTTGTTAATGGATTTAAGCTGCACTTGAGATAATTAAGTGTACCTACTGTAGTCAAAAAAGTCAAAAGTCAAAGAATTTTATTCAAAATTGGATACATGCATGGAGATATATGTACTAAGTACGTGATACATGTATCTCTTTTTGAACGTTATATTCATATATCGTCATATTTTCTTAATTATTATTTTTATATGCAAAATGGATAAGCTACTAGCGTTTTGGAACGACCACTGGTGATATATACCATTATGTACTATAATATAGTTAGTTATCTATCTCTTTTACTGCATAAGCCAAAAATTTAATTAAGTAATTACCATAAATTATTTACTTAAGTAGAAAAGTTGTAATCAAATATTATATCTATACCGTCATCATCATTATCACAATCTGACACCAATGTTGGCCACTAACACACACGAAAAACAAACAACCATCATCATCATAAAAAAACACTGGAACATTTTACGGTAAATCATAATTGGTAAGGTAGAGACAAGACAAAAGGTAAGGTTGGACAAAGATAAGCGCTTTTCTAATAATGACGTTCATTAAGCCAAAGTTAAAATAATTTTTATTTTAAAAATTTCATTCTGTCACAAATTTTGACTAGGGCGATATGTACTGCAAAGTGTTTGCCAAGGCAAATTGAATGAATCACAGAACTATAACGAGGAATGAATATAAACACGATGTTTTATTCTTTCTTAATTTAGAAGTGTCTATGGCATCGAGAATATGTGCTACGGTATTATGTCTATGGTCACCTATCGACTACATCAACACATCAACAGACCTGCAGGCCGATTTGCTAACTCGGTGTACAACGATTTGATTGTCACTTAAGCATCCATTACGGTTTTCATATGTTAAATAAAAAAGTCATTCATACCGAAGCCGTAATGAATATTGAAGTTACCATGAAAATGATGTACACCGTAGCTGTCAAAAGTTAGAAATAGGCCTGCTGGTCTATGGTACAATAATATTGTAATTGTCATCCGACTTGCATGTGTACAAAATTTTAACTCAATCGGTTAGGGATAAATGCTACAAAATTGAGTTTTGTAAGTAATAATAATGTAAAAAAAACCGGCCAAGTGTGAGTCAAACTCGCGCAATGAGGGTTCCGTACAATATGCTTCGTGAACTCACACACAATGTGCAAAAAATGTTTTATTCAATTGACTAGCGCCATCTAGTGGTGTTTTAGTGAACTATTTCCCTAGATGAACTTATTATTGTGAGTTTACCACTTAATTTTCAAGTGATAGAATTCTTATTATTTTTCCTGTAATCTTCAAGGAATGAACTATATTTTGTAATTTTTTCAAAATTTTCGGCCCAGTAGTTTCGGAGATCAGGGGGGGGGAATGGTCAATTTTTGCCTTCTTTCGTGAATAAAATCAAAAGTATTGATTTTACCCGAACAGAAAAAAAAATATATTTTTGAGATCCTCATAATGAGCCCTTTCATTTGATATATGACACAGTAAGGTTTGCAAAACTTTTTTTTTAAATTTTGTAATTGGGCCCCTCAAAATGACCCTTATTTCAAAAAAATCTTTATTTACTTTGCACATCCGTGTTTGGGTCATAGGATTACACTATCTTACCAAATTTCATCTAATTTGGTTCAGTAGATTCGGAGAAAAGCGGCTGTGACAGACGGACGGACGGACAGACAGACGCTCGAGTGATCCTATAAGGGTTCCGTTTTTCAACTTTTGTACGGAACCCTAAAAAGATGTATCTATTATTTCGTTTCACAACGTACAAACATACACCACACCCGGACAGGTGAAACTAATTAAAAACACGTAAAAAAACTAATAAAAGTGAAGGGCCCAATTTTATTGCAAAAATGAATAAAACTTTACATAATACTGATCAATACATTCAATTGGATTAAACTAATCTGACACGAATCTAGGTTAATTCTGTATTTCGTAATGTGATACAAATGTATTGCAATTTGATATTTCACCAAGAAGAGTTTAAGTAGGTGTAATATTTTGTTGTATTTTTTTTTTAATTTTGGTTTAGTTAGTAATTTATGTTCGACAGCACTATATTCATCATTACAATTTAATTAAATTTAAACTTATATCGACTACTATTTACTAAATCAAGACATCCCTAAGACAGTATCTTTTATTTATTTATAGTAGGTCAAAGATGTATTACAAAAAGTAAGCTGATCATAATATAAACTATAAGTCTTTTCGCGTAGGTGACACGGTCAGTCGACTATGCACACCCTGGTGTCAGAGTTCCTCGGAACCGCCTCTCGGCCTCTGACGTGGTTCCTTTAACGACTACCAGATGGCAGCCGGGACCAACGGCTTAACATGCCTTCCGAAGCACGTAATATAATGTATAATGTAATAAACTTGCGAAAGCTCAGTGCTTTAATTTGGTGGTATACTAAACTAACTCTTGCCCGTGGTTTCGCCCACGTGATATATAGACTATGTCCTTCTCCAAAGCATTATCAATGCTAATGCCAAATTTTAAGAAGATTGGATACGTAGATAAGCATGAAGATGTAACAAACAAACAAACAAATATAAACTCACTTTCGCATTTACAATCTTAGTCAAGGTTAATTCTTATCTTGTATTGTGATATAAATGAATTCATCATCATCATCATCAGGTCTTTCTAGTCTCCACTGCAGGAGCACGACCCTCTTTGTACTACCGGAGCCATATACTAGCCTGAGTAGTCAGAGGATTTGGCCTACACTCTCCACGCTGGCCAGACGGGTTGGAGAGGTCTCTTTGATGTTAATAAGCTTTGTTTAGCTTGTGTTTCCTTAGTCACCTTTTACGACATCCACGGGATGACTTGGAGTGGTCCTATTCTACTCTGCCGGGAACCACACGGCAAATTATAAATGAATTGCAAGTTGATATTTCACCAAGAAGAGATTATTGACTGGCACTGTCTTTTATTTGATTTAAGTAGGTCAAAGATGTATTACAAAAAGTAAGCTGATTATATCTAAACTTTAAGTTACAAAATAATTACTTAGGGAAGTTAAGTATATCGTAAGACGGCGTGGACAGATGAGCAATGAGCATTTGATTTGATGATGAAAGATGAAGAATCCTAACTAATATCACATTAAGTAATATGTGCTTAAATTTTTTGATTAAAACTAACGTGAGATGTTAACATTATTAATATGTAAAATACGGGTCAAATACGTACTCGCAGTGCGGACTGGGACGACTTCGTGCGCGCGTCTCGATTCACATTCGCCCTGAGGAAGACCTCCTCTCTCTCGCCTGAGGATGAGGTTGAAACATGTCGGCCTGTAGCTGACTTCATACGTGAGTGACCAGTATTTTACATATTAATATGTGCTTAAAGTTACAAAATTAAGAAGTCACTAAATATTGTAGTAAAGAGGACACAAATAAAGACCGATAAAGAAGATGACGACGTAAATTCTCCATCCAAGAATATAAAGATAAACGATGTTGATATGACAGCAATGATTGATACCGGAAGTGACGTTAAAGAGAAGTTAAAAATACTGACGGATGAAAGAAAGGAATGGAAAAAGCACAGAGTAAAAAAATTTCGTCTCTCTAAAAAAGCTTCACCGATAAGAGCCCAGCTTGCAAATTTGATGATAATGTCCTAATCTGCGCAATATTATCAAGAGGTAAGATTTAATTGTTTGTTCGTTTGCATTGATTAAGCTCCGAAACTATTTGCAAAATTCATTAACTTATAGAAAGCTATTTTATCTGTGGGTGACATAGGCTTCAATTTACGCGGACGAAGTGGCGGATAAATTGCTAGTATTTTATAAACGCATAGCTATTAAACGTGGCAATGCTGCTAGCCTTCTGGGCACATAACCGGAGGGGCCTGATCTGCGGGATATTTTTTTATTTATAGGCAGGTCTTTAGTAGTTTTACTTATACTTATTTTTTATTAGATAGGATAATTTGTATTTTTTAGGTTAACTTAGTTTGAGTCAAGTTTTGATCATTCATATTGTTAAGTGATGTAGTCTGTCAGTATATTTTTCTGGATAAAAAACATTTATTAACAAATTCAAATTCTAAATTCCCTGATTTTCCGTCATCGCAGAAACAGTGGGATGAACCGCTTTGTCGAATTGCCCAAGATAAGTTACTTCAAACATCTTGTGGCTCTGCAGAGCGCGCCCGCCTGTTGGCTTCTGCAGAATGGGAATCTGGGCTCTGGTTACAGGCACTACCATCTGCCAACTTGGGTACTCTGTTGCATGGTGACACTTTTCGTTTTGCAGCAGCTCTACGATTAGGGGCAAAATGCACAGTCCCCCATCGTTGCCCCTGTGGGGATACCGTAGATGCTTTTGGGCATCACGGTCTCTCATGCTCCAGAAGCGCTGGCCGTTTAGGGCGACATGCCGCCCTAAATAATATAATTCACCGTGCTCTTGCCAGCATCCATGTTCCTGCGGTTTTAGAACCAAACGGCCTGACACGGGATGATGGCAAGAGACCAGACGGAATGACTCTGGTGCCCTGGAAATTGGGGCGACCGCTAGTGTGGGACGCTACTTGCGTCGACACACTGGCGCCATCCCATCTTCAGAGCACCAAGTCAAAGGCAGGCACAGCTGCTGCTGGAGCAGAAACCCTTAAAGGACGCAAATATGTAGGTATCGGAGGTAACTACATATTTGAGCCTTTTGGGGTAGAAACGTTGGGTCCGTGGGGTCCATCAGCACATAAGCTTTTTAGTTTCCTGGCTAAAAAGCTTATTGAGGTAACCCGTGACCAAAGGGCTGGAAGCTACCTGGCTCAGCGTATCAGCATTGCCATTCAATTTGGCAATGCTGCCAGCCTTTTGGGCACGATGCCCAGGGGTGAGCATCTGGAGGGACTGTACGATTTGTAAATATATATATATATTTTTTAGTTAGGTTTATTTAGTAATTTACTAACATAGTTGCATAAGTTTTTTGTATTACTAACACATTTATTAACTGTTTTTCATCCAGAAAACCATACTGTTTATTTATTTATTACTAGTACTTTAAACTTTATTGCACATATATAAAAAATACATAGGACAAAAGGCATTCTCTCCCAGTCAAACCTTTAGACCAAACAGAGAGTTTAAAACGAGTGGTGCGATAAAGTGCCTAAAGGGTTCCTGATATTTTCAACCCAGGTATAAAAACTAACACAAAACTAAATGTATACCTTAATAAAACAATAAATACACATACTGTTCCCGTGGAGTTTACTTCGCAAGCGAAGCCGTGGCAAGTGTATATATCCTTTGGCCGTGGGTAATAAAATAGCTGGTTCAACTTTAAGACAAAAACAGAAGGTTTGTCCAGCTGTGTAAACAACGGGAAGTGGTAATGGCGGGAAAGCAAACACGTTTATACAGTTGTTATATATGACGCCCAGTGACGTGAATTAGCTAGTTACGTGGAGATATATAATGATAAGTAAATAAATATTTTAATATTAGGTAAGTAGTGTACCGCGTCACGATTGTTTTTTTATTCGTATATTATGGTTCGGGACAAAAATATGAGGGAACGTTATGTATGTCCGTTGTAATACCTTGGTAGTTAAAGTAATAGTTACCTATAATTTTTTTTAATTTTGTTTGCGCTACCGAAGTACTGGATCAATTTTTGTTTCACGCGATTTAGTCTTAGATATGGAATTAATACTTGGATAATATTTTTTTAGTAATTATTGATTTAGGCATTTGTCTCCCATCTCACCGTGAGTGACAATTCAGATGAATATCAAATTGATCTGATTTATTAGTAAAAAATAAATAAAATTATAGGCGGTGCTACTTGACTGATGTAAGCCCCTTAAACGCCTCGTCGCAACCAAGCGCAGTACGTGAGAAAATCCACATTTCTCCATCGCGATAACGATTCTCAAGAGCTGTTATGTAAAGGTTCCTGTCTCTGGCGATAATTATAAAAAAACCGGCCAAGTGCGTGTCGGGCCACGCGCAGTATAGGGTTCCGTAGTTGCGAATGACAACTTTGAGTTCACACTGTTTACACTCGTACCTCACAGTTTAACGACCAAAAACATCTAACAATAAAGATTGCATGAAATTTTACATTTTCCAGTACATTTTATAAGTTGGTTGCCTATAACTTTTTAGTTTGTACTTAGTACCCAGCTCTGATAGTTTTCCTCTCAATTTCAGTATATATGCTACTGCTGTAATTTTTTTCACGTATCTATATATAACCGTTTAGCAGATAGAGGGGGGGGACACGTACCTCTAACAAAAATTGGCACTTTAAAACCAAATATTTCGGAAACGGATCCCTAAATCGAAAATTAGTGCTCTCAACCTCACAATAATTTTCAAAGACCTTTTTAACGACACCCCAAACGATGGGTTAGTAGAGAAAAAAAATTACTCTCCCACTGTACTTGTATGGGAGATACCCAAAAAAAAATTTTTTTTCAAAATTTTTTTCTACGACTTTTTTGCCATGATTAATATACATACTCATACCAAATTACAGCTTTCTAGTACTTATAGTCTCTGAGTAAAACCGCGGACGGACAGACAGACAGACATGGCGAAACTATAAGGGTTCCTAGTTTACTACGGAACCCTAAAAACCAATGTCTTTTTAACTAGCCTGCCATTTAAAACTTATTTGAAAACTTACTTAAGGAACTCAAGCTAAACAAAGCTTATAAACATCAAAGAGACCTCTTCAACCCGTCTGGCCCGCGTGGAGTGTGTAGGCCAAATCCTCTGACTGCTCTGGCTAATACATGGCTCTGGTAGTACAGAGAGAATTGATGATGATGATGATGATTTGAAAACAGTAAAAAATTTATTCATAATTATATCAGACAAGGGGGTTATTAGGCTTATTTTTGATGACTTTTTTGACCGATTTTCGAACCTCTTTCACCTATAGAAATCTTATTTATCTACGGTTGACATAGGCTATAATTGACGCTGGCTACCGACGTTAGAGTAGTAGCTTTATCGCTGCTATGCTTCGTTCGGTGAGTTAGAGAGCCGGAGGCCCATCCTCTCTCCCCTCTGGGAGGAAAAAATTAAAGGCCGGCAACTCTCTTGTCACAATCCTGGTGTTGCAGTTGTCCATGGGCAGCGGAGATCACATAACATCAGGTGACCCGCTTGCTCGTTTGCCGACTTGTGACATAAAAAAAGCGGACTAAGTCACAGGAAAGTTGCTCGTAAACTATATTTCTTTAGCAGAGCAACAGTTATTTAATTTTTATTTTTAATAAACCTTGTTTCTTACGCTCCGGTCTACCGAAACGCAAAAAATCGGTACACTTTTTATACACATTCTCGAGAAATCTTTATCTTCCGCACATGTGTTGCATAAGTGCACACAACTTTATTTTTTGCGTCGACAACGCACAAACAAATTATTTCATGCAGAAACGCAATAGAAATGGTCACGATAAACTGTAATATTATAAGACGAAAGAATTTTTGTCTGTTGTTGAATAGGGTCCAAAACTACTGGACCGATCCAAAATTCTTTCACCTATAAAAAAATCTAATATCTGAGGGTGACATAGGCAAAATTTTTATGTTTTACATAAGTGGCCAAAACTGTATTTTTGCATCGACAATGCATTCTTCATGCAGGAACGCAATAGAGATAGAGGTGGCTGCGATAAGCTAATATAATGTTGCTCAAATAGGTAATCGATAGCTCAATCTTCACGTTATTTAGTTACTTAATAAAGTGTCTCTATTTAATCACAATGCCATTCTTTTCCGCATGCATTTTTTTCCACATACGTGCGAAAAACAATACCCTAAGCTTGTGGATGGGTCAGTCGGGTAATAAAATGACTGCGACCGACACTGAGTAAACGATACAATTTGTGGCGGGCGGACTGACACAAAAACTGACAAAATAAAAAAATATAACAAATAAACTAAAAAACAATAGCAAAATATATTTATAAAAAGGAAAATATATACAAAACCTAAGAAGTCCGTAACACCATTTTCTTTTTCACCGATTTTTCGACACGGAAAAAATCGGTACACTTTCGGAGAAATGTTTTATGTTCCGCACATATGTTACAGAAGTGACCAAACTGTATTTTTTTCAACAGATTTTTTCATGCCTAAACGCAATAGAGACGGCTACGATGGGCCATAGATAATAATATCGCTATTCTCAGAGTGATGATAGTCAATATCTTCAACACGGATCATTCACAAGTATTTTACGGAATATTTCTCTACAGTCAGTCACAATCTCTCCGTTAGAAAGTAGTGAAAGAATTAAATGTAAACATTATTTTGAACCAAGAATTTTTTATCGTTTTCTACATTAACTGTCTAGCTTTTTACGGTTATTTCCATAGATTAAAAAAATTGCGTCTCTCTTAATATAATATTCGTCACTGTCGAAAAACTGCTTTGGAAATTACAATAAGCCCAAGAGGGGAATTTTTGGATTTACGAGTACTCGAGCGCATCCGATTAAGATATGGGGGACACCTTGCATGGAAAATAAGTACCTCCACCTTGTATCCGAGTTGTATAGTGGGAGGGTTATGTTTTAATTCTTTTACTATATCAGCATATGAAAATCGCCAGATTATGTTTCCCGTTATTCTTTGATTATTTTAAACAACAACCGCGCTCGTATTACCATAGTGATTTATTTCAACTTTTGGTTGCCAACATTTGTGACCCCCTTCATAAAAATCAAATCATCAGATTTTTGTAATATACACTTTTTTGGATATTTATCCTAGTTTACGTACTTTGAATTTGATGTGCAAGAATAGTTTTAAGAGTGTATTATTTTTATTTAAAATTCTTAGCCGCTCCCTCCCTCCCTGCCTTCGAAGTTCAATAAATTGTCACGACTCTAGAGTACTACTCTACTACTTACTGTGACTACACACACATACCATCAAAAATATAAATGTGAAATAAGAACCGAGTTCAATATTATGATATATGCCTTGGTTGTTGACTTCAACGACAAAAGAAGTGAGATCAAAATGGGTGCCAAGTTCAATGGTCAGTCCTGAAATTTATTTATAACAACATATTTTTTTTTATAACTTAGAAGCCTAAGGTCTGACTTGGCTGGTTCTCATATCCGAATTATTACATAAAAATTTACTAAATATAAGTGAATACTGATAAAAAAATAAAAATTAAATAAAAGTTGATAGTTAATTTATGCTAGTAAACATAAGTTGGGGCAAACAGGGAAAACCTTTATGATATCGACTTGTATGGTGGTTAGCCGATTGAAAATAAAATAGAGCTACTTCGAGTCACAATCAAAATCACTTTGCCCCATAAAAACATGGCTACCACATGCTTCGCTGCGGTTGCGCTATCGTTTGTCCCATTATGTGTAACATGTTACAAACTAACAACACATGATGTCATAGTAGGTAAGCCGATGATAACACTTGTTAAGCACTTGAGGTTAGGTGGCATGAAAACTATGTGATTCCTGATAAATTGAACTAAATATATGCCTGTTTTTTTAATGGACTATGTAGCTAGATCCAGAGTTTTCGGACTTTTGAGGCGAGAGCAGAGTGCCCTCAATTTGTAAGACAAACATCACCAAGGGGCCCCCAGGAGGGACGAACCTCGGCTTTGGGCATTACCTGTGTCAAAAAGCAAACTATCATTTGCCTCTCATGTTTTGCTGTATGGGCCGAAGCTACGTTACCAGAAGGGCCTAATCTTGGGTGCAAATCACCCTGGACCGTCGGGCAATCACCAGTAATTGGAGCTATTTGAGCCGTTTGGAGTTTACAGCCAGAGGGCTGACTTGTTCAAGAGATTAGCATTGTAGCCTTCTGGCCACACTTCCACTGGTCAAATAATTGCCAGACTTTTTCGTGTTTGTAAATAGTGGTTTTAGTTTCTCTCACTTTCTGTTACTCTCTCTTTCTTTCCTTTTACGAGCTCCGTGGCGCAGCAGTTAACACGCCAGCTTGCGACATAGTGGTCTCGGGATCAATCCCCGGTCAGGTCATGATGAAAAACGCTTTCTTTTTCAAGTCATACTACAAAACGAAGTTTCTTTTTATGTATGTAACGCCCTTAGAGTATTTAGAGTATTAATAAAATATAGATATACTCTAAGGTGGCGCCCTATATAATAAGTAATCCTTCAAACTATTTTATGAACATTTTTGTCAAAAATGGCTGTTTGTGGCAAAAATGCCAAGAAAAAGTTCACGTTCATAGTGGCGTGGCCTTACTAGCATATCTACTATACTTAAGAGTCGCCTGGAAGCGCATGTCTCCATACAAACGGAAAAAGGGAATTGTGGCAATATTTGATAATTTTAGGGTAAAATTAAGCATCCAATCAATTAATCTTATTATAATCTACGTACGTTCCTATACAGTTTGGTCAAATTATCAAATGTTTGAGAATTATACGCCTCTCAAGATTTCCATACAAATTTGAAAAGACTTGTAATTCTCAAACCATTGGTATTTTAACCAAGCTGTATAGGAACGTACGTAGATTATAATGAGATTAATTGATTAAATGCTTAATTTTCCTTTAAAATTATCAAATATTGCCACAATTCCCTTTTTCCGTTTGTATGGAGACATGCGCTTCCAGGCGACTGTCAAAAATCTTCTATTGTCAACAAGAATAAGTTGATGAATATCAACACATGGACCGCAGAATATCTTATTTGTAATGCAAATTTTTAAACAATGCTTAGCATAATAAATACCCTGTTAGTCTGAAAGTGGGACGTTTAGCTAAATCTGTGCCGGTCATACATTCTTAATGATTAATTTCTCTCGTGTTTGTTGAAAACTGTGCTGCATTTAAATTTCGATGCCGCCATATTTTATTTCTCTCATTGTAGAGGCCCCGGAGATCGAGAAAGTCCGTCCTTTTAGTAAAATACCGGCCAAGTGCGTGTCGGGCCACGCGCAGTGTAGGGTTCTGTAGTTGCGAATTACAACTTTGAGTTCACACTATTCACACTCGCACCTTACAGTTTAGCGACCAAAAACATGTAACAATGAAAATAGTATGAAATTTTACAGTTTATAAGTTAGTTGCCTATAACTTTTTAGTTTGTACTTAGTACTCAGCTCTGTTAGTTTTCCTTTAAACTTCAGTATATATACTACTGCTGTAATTTTTTGCACGTATCTATATATAACCGTTTAGCAGATAGAGGGGGGGGACACTTACCTCTAACAAAAATTCGCACTTTAAAACCAAATATTTCGGAAACGGATCCCTAAATCGGAAAATGGTGTTCTCAACTTCACAATATTTTTAAAAGACCTATTAAACGATACCCCACACGATGGGTAAATAGAGAAAAAAAATTACTCCCCCACACTACTTGTATGGGAGCTACCCTAAAAAAAATTTTTTTTCAAGTTTTTATTCTACCACTTTTTTGCCATGATTAATATACATACCCATACCAAATTACAGCTTTCTAGTACTTATAGTCTCTGCGTAAAACCGCGGACGGACAGACAGACAGACAGACAGACATGGTGAAACTATAAGGGTTCCTTGTTTACTACGGAACCCTAAAAATGGTAAGTACATCTACACTACAAGCAGGTAACAAATGATACATACATACAATCACGTGTTTTTCTCTTGCGGGGTAGACAGAGTCCAGATCTATAAAACCTAAAAGCCACGCTTAGCAAAATAGTGATGGGTTGCTAGCCGCATCGCCTATTGACATGACACATCACGCCCATTCCCTCGATCGGCTTTTATGATCTGCGCGGGAAGAGCAGTAGCTGGTACATTCTAGGTTTTGTCTTTTCTCCCAGACAGCGTAGAAGAAAGGACAAATGATACTTTTTAAACATTGCTAATTAACAATAATAATCCTAACGAACGAGGCCTTTCCTTAAGAGTCGCCTGGAAGCGCATGTCTCCATACAAACGGAAAAAGGGAATTGTGGCACTATTAGATAATTTTGGAGTAAAATTAAGCATTTAATCAATTAATCTCATTATAATCTACGTACGTTCCTATACAGCTTGGTTAAAATACCAATGGTTTGAGAATTACAAGCCTTTTCAAATTTGTATGGAAATCTTGAAAGGCGTATAGTTCTCAAACATTTGATAATTTAACCAAACTGTACGTACCAGGAACGTACGTAGATTATAATGAGATTAATTGATTAGATGCTTAATTTTGCCCTAAAATTATCAAATATTGCCACAATTCCCTTTTTCCGTTTGTATGGAGACATGCGCGTCCAGGCGACTCTATTGTACTAATCAAAAAGCAAAAGAGTTTTTAAATAATATCTCCGTTTATTTATGGGGCCACCATTTGAAATAAATCATTTCTCAATTAAATTTTGTGTCACTGTGACTCTTAAGCTGCTAAGAGTTTAGACCTCTTCGGATCGGCTTATCCTAATCTAGAGGACCACAGGCACTACTCACTATTTTGAAGCTCAAGCAGTCCTTCAGGAGTCACCATGGGTGTGAGTAAGGCATGTGCAAAATAACCCGAAGGTTAGACGTGCTTCCGATTTTGAATCGGGGCCTTTAAAGCTAAATAAGATAAGATCATATATAAATCACACACATCTATACTGATATTATAATGAAGAAATATTTGATTGTTTGTTTGCATTGAAGAGGCTCCGAAACTATTGGACCAATTTTTAAAACTCAGGTACCTATTTTTTTAATTTACGCAAGTAAACAAAAACACGACAAGGCCCATCCTATGACACTGAAGGTAACTACGTCACACTAAACAATACGCAGTCTTCACCACAAGGGCGAAGCGGACAATTGGTACCTTCCTGTCACCGTTCCCCCAGCTTCCTGCCATCAATCTACTGGATACTCCATCTTATAATCTTCATCAGAAGGTTGAAAACCCAGTGGCGAGGTTCAGGATTGGACGGGTGATTTGTTACGTTTAAATATAGCAATGAATCGGGACAACAGTTTTCGATATTGGATGCATTTGGTTCGTAGTGAATGATTTTTACAAGGCCTGTCGTTTCTATAAAATAGATAGGACAGGACGTAGTGATAAATAAATAAATAAATATATACGGACAAATCACACAGATTGAGCTAGCCCCAAAGTAAGTTCTTAAGAAAGACTTGTGTTATGGGATACTAACTCAACGATACTATATTTTATAACAAATACATATATATATAAATAAACATCCAAGACCCAGGTCAATCTGAAAAAGATCGTTTTCCATCATGACCTGACCGGGGATCGGACCCGGGACCCCCGTGTCGCAGGCTGTACACAGTTTTGTGTACCCTCAGTGTGTACCAACCTTACATAGAAACTGGCGCCTAGATAATAGGACAAATTAAATAAAAAATTAACCTTTTGTCTTATACAATGATTAGCTGTTACATGCGGCTTTGCCTGCGTGATATATAGCCTATGTCCTTTTCAGTACCCTAACCTATGTGCATGCATAATTTAATGATGATCGGTTTAGTAGATAGGGCTTGAAAGCGGCAACAAACAATGTCACTTTCGCTTTTATAATTAGCAACAGGTCTTTGTTAGTCTCCACTGCAGGAGCACGACCCTCTCTGTACTACCAGAGCCATATAATAGCCAGGGCAGACAAAGGATTTGGCCTACACTCTCCACGCTGGCCAGACGATTTGGAGAGGTCTTTATACAATACAATACAATACAAAAATTCTTTATTGCACCATTTATGAGACTCAGTGGGTAATTATGCTAAAGTTATGTAAGTACAATTAGGCGGCCTTATCACTGTAAGCAATCTCTTCCAGGCGACCTATCAAATATGAGAAAATATAAAAATAGATTGACAGGTGGCGCAGATATTATAACATATAAAATAATAATAAATAAATAATAATAATATATAGATATATATAATACGCATTCACATATTAATAGAGGACTCGGAACACTTAAAAAGCACAAGCAATGAACGAAGAGAGAAGATAACTAGGAAGAAAGAAAGTGCGATTTAACAAGATTTTTGAAAGAAGGAAGTGTTTGAGCGCGCCGAATAGACAGTGGTAGGGCGTTCCAGAGGCGGACTGCTTGGACTGAAAAGGATTTTGAGTAAGAAACTGTAGAATGGACTGGAGTTCTAAGGAGAAGGTTTTCTGCGCTTCGAAGAGAACGATTTTGTCCTTCGCTGAGAAAGACAAAACGTTCTTTTAGATAGGGAGGGAAAGTTGGATTAAAAATGATAGAATATAGTAATGAAAGGATATGCCAGTCACGGCGACGTCGGATCAGAAGCCACTTGAGCTGAGTGCGAAATTGGGAGACATGGTCATATTTACGAAGACCAAATATGAACCGTATGCAGAAATTTTGGAGGCGCTCAAGCTTATTAAGGTGTTCCTGTGTTAAATCTAAATAACAGGTGTCCGCATAATCAAGGATTGGAAACAAAAGCGACTGTACGAGAGCAATTTTTGTTGAGATAGGCAAGAAATTCCGAAGCCTTCTTAAAGAACTTGACGCTGCAAACACCTTCCTACTGACCTCGGCGACATGAGGAGACCAGGTGAAAGTACTGTCAAACATAACACCAAGATTTTTAACCCGATCGCTGTACGCAATGGTAAACCCATTAAATGAAATTTTAGGTAAGTTGGTCCAATCTATTCTGGCATAAAACCAAGGGCTACCAATAATGATGGCTTGCGTTTTTTTTTTGGGTTTATAACAAGACCATTTCGCCTACTCCAGTCAGAAATACACTCCAGATCTTGGTTAATTTTGCAGATAGCAGATGGTAATTGCTCGATACTTGACTGGTGATAGATTTGTAGATCGTCAGCATACAGGTGGTAGGAAGTCTGAAGCTGAAATGTGATAGAATTTATAAATAATGAAAATAATAAAGGTGATAAGACGCCACCCTGCGGAACACCAACATCTGTGTTGCACCATGACGAATACGTATCGTCAACCCGCACTCGCTGTCGGCGTCCAAACAGGTAAGAACGAAACCAGTCAGTTACTACAGGAGATATGTTGAGTGAACGCAATACTTCCAACAGGATATCGAAGTCTACAGTGTTAAATGCATTGCTGAAGTCCAACAATGTTAACACTGTAACCTTTTTATTGTCCATGCCAAGGCGGATATCGTCAGTGATCTTGACGAGAGCAGTAGTCGTGCTATGACCCGGACGAAAACCTGACTGTAAAGGATTGAGGAGATTATGTTTTACAAGAAAACTGTTCAGTTGATATTGTACTAAACGTTCGAGTACTTTGGAGAGGAACGGCAAAATGGAAATGGGACGGAAGTCGTTTAGTAAGCTCGGGTTGTTTTTTTTTGGGAATAGGAGTAACATTTGCGTCCTTCCACGCCGAGGGAAATGTACTGGAGGAAAGGGAATTATTAAGGATGAAAGTAATGACAGGTAAAATGATATCAAGGATGGGTTCAATCATAGCACGACTAATGCCGTCATTACCCACTGCATTCGACGATATTGAAAGTATTGCTTTCCGAACACCACTGTCAGTGACTTGATCAAAGAAAAATTTGGCGGTCGGAGAGTTGTCTTTATGATGTTTATAGCTTTGTTTAGCTTGTGTTTCCTTAGCCGACTTCTAGTCGCTTTTATAATATTAGTTGGGATTGTTGTTTCCCACTGCTGGGCAAAGGCCCTTTCCTCTCTCCTCTTCTTTATCCGTTGCTGTCTTTTGCCAGCCAGGAAGAATTTATCCAGATCGTCCCGTCATCTTGTTTTGGTTCTTATAGCCAAAAGAGTTTCTTTTTCTTCTAACAAAATATAAGTGTAGATATGTATGTGTCGTAGCCATATCGTAGAATTGATCTTTTCATGAAACGATTGCCATTTTCATGAAATGGTGGCATTTTATGATGTGGCCAACTTAATTTGATCAGATCATTGAATCGTCAACGTTTAACGATATTTTATTTCACGTTTGGCCGGATCGTAAAATAGGGTGTCCAGGAAATATAATTAACAAAAATCAGAATATGTTAAGAACATTTTGTATTTTGTCGTCGTAAATTCTTATATTTTCAATTTCTTCATCATTCATTACACAACATAATATTCAGTTTTTCACTGCGGTTTTCGCCGGCGGCCGCCATCTTTCCAAATGAGCAAAACAAACAAAGCGTTTGTAGCGCCTCTACCGGTAATTAAAGAAACTATTTTACGATATGAATGATATGATCAAACAATCTTAACCATTTCATGAAAGAGCCACGCGTTTGGCTGCATATATCGTACGATATACTGTCATTGATCTGCCCAATCTACATCATGATGTGGCCAATAGACAGTAAAACATTTCATGAAATGCGACCATTTCATAAAATTGACAATCACTTCATAAAGTGATCGATTCTACGATATGGCCACGACATATGTATAAGAAAGAATACAAAAAATTAAAAGTTAAGTAAAACATAGAATGTGTGTACCGAATAACGTAAACTTTATTAAAATGAATTGCCAATATTTGCCACTGACTCAATAACATAGATTAAAAAAAAAATCATCTTCTGTTCATACACTTCTATGTTCAATAATGAAATGATGACTACCAGTGTATTACGCAAAACATGAGGATTAATTTTATTTCAATGCTGCTACACTACTCTCAAGCCGTGTTATAAAAATGTATTTCTGAATTTTATTATCAGACGGCCTCGAGGCCAAATTCGAAAGTAAGTTTAACTAGACGAAGCAGTATGAATTTTATTTAATCTTTGCTTTATAAACTACTGGCTATTACTTGCGGCTTCCCCGCGTCTTATATAGCCTATGCCATTCACCCAAACCTATGTGTATGCAAAATGTTAGTTAGGAAAGTTAGGATTAGGATAGTGCATGTACTTTTAATTGACGGGCTCAGTTTGGTGGTCTGGGTTCGATTCTCAGGTCCGTGAGTTAAAATTCTTGTACTTCTAAACAAGGAGAGAGCCATTAAAAAATCTGTGACCTATGCTGCCCTCGTCTATAATACTTAGATGTACATAGTCAAAGCTATTATAAAAATGAATCGCTGAATGTGTTGCTAAGCGCTAATCTCGAGAGCAGCTGAACCGAATTCCCGAATTAATTCTTTTTTTAATGATCTTTGAAGTACGAGGATGGTTCTTACGGAACGAAAAATTTATATGTACCACGGGCGAAGCCGGGGCGAACTCCACTGCAGGAGCACGACCCTCTCTGTTACCAGAGCCATATATTAGCCAGAGCAGTCAGAGGATTTGGGCTACACTCTCCGCGCTGGCCAGACTGGTTGAAGAGCTACGCTACTATAGTAACTTATATATTATTGTTTATATTCTCTGTGTTGTGTCGCAACACGTGTGCACTGTGCATGCATTGGTATTTGCGTCACTATTACGTTTCTAAGAGGCCTATCCTAATTACTCTTAAATCCATGATTATGAATTAAAATACTTTAAACTTAGCTTTATTAAAATATAATACAAGCACTAGTTATTTTGATAGAATTTTAACCACAAATATCCTTCCCTGTTACTATTTCACTGCGTTGTGCAAACTACAAGAATGTAAGTACACGTGTTCGATATATATATGTATGTATATTTCCAAATACCTATTATATTGTAAATGCGTTTAGTAAAGTACTGAACTGCGGCTAAACCACTTTCAATGTTTATTAATTTTTGGTACCAAGATAAGTATAATACATCTCGGATGTTCTTGTTTCTCGTGTGTGCAAGTGGCCAACACTGGTGTCAGATTTTTAGGCTGCTTTAAGATCATGATGACATCCGGAACCAACGGCTTAACGTGCATTCTGAAGCACCGAGGAGCTTTTATGCCTTTTGTGATCAATCCAACTGACGTGTTTTCTATACCCTAATATCCATTAAAAGGCAGTGTTTCAGCAAGTAGTATAATGCTCTGAATTTACCTTTGACAGACAGAGACTATTAAAGGAGCCCACCTTTCATTGTTCACATCACAAAAGAAAAATTTAAGAAATAAACAACCTAAAAGATTAAATTTAACCTTTAGAAATAGCTTACACTAAATCGAACAGCTGTTAGACCATTTAGAGTAAGCTTAGAATAGCATGATGAATAGGAAGATAACAATAGAAATAGTGGTACCTGATCGACTTTAGAAAGTCGATATAAGGCGGCAATCATTGTCCATAAGAGGAGCGGAAGTGAGACTTCATTGACCGAGTGAGCGAGAAGCGTCTCTATTTCAGCTTGGGCAAAAAGTACTTGATATGTCTGTCCGGCTGTTCTACAGGTCGCATTTCTCAAGCGATCGTAAAATTTTGTGAGCTGGTTCATAAGCTTAACTTACTTTTTCGACGATGCTGTTGGATTCTTATCTTTTTTTCCAAAGAATGAAATTGTTCGAGTAAATCCATCGACTATTGTGATTATAAAACAAACAGGAAGTATTATTTTATTTTTGCACCGACTAATCGGATAATTTCACTCATCTCATCGGCAAATAAGCTTAAGACGGTGATTGACGGTATTTTGTGTATTTTTTTGTCTACCAAGTTTCTTCTAGTTTCTTTTTAAATAAATAAGATTTATAAATAACTGCGATAGATCGCATATTAGCAAACGTCTTATAGATTTTTCTTTTAGGTTTTTACTCGAAAAACCTAAAAGAAAAATCTATGTCTGTAAATGAATATCGCTGAAAGAAAATATATAAACCATACCAATACTCCCTGCTAAGCCTAGCAAGATAATTAAATTAAGTAATTTGTGTGTAAGTGAATATAGACCGTTTATTTTAGTTGTTGACCTCTACGCTCGTCAAAATGGCCGCGGCCTGCCGAAACGATGCAGCTCTAAATCGCATTGGAAACAGTCGAGCGACTAACATGATTCAAATTATTATTGGGCGAATCTAGGCCACATTTTAACGCATATCCGTAGTAGTCGCTATTCTTTGACAGCCGTGGTGCAATGGTTATATACGGTGTTCGCCTTATGATCCGGAGGTCGTGGGTTTAAATCCCAGGGAAAGTATTATGTAAATTATTTAGATGTTTCCTTAGGACTCCTTGCACTCCTTATTACGTTTACTTTCCTTAGCTTAATATTCTGCGAGAGCACAACCGTCTCTGTACTACCAGAGCTACTTTAATTAGCCAGAGCAGTCAGAGTACTTACTAGTACACTCTCCATGCTGGCCAGACAGGTTGGAACGTGCGTTGTGTTAACTAAGTCGCCTTCTACAACATGCACGGGAAGACTTGGACTTATCCATGTAAGTATAATACGGTAGTTGCCTAATGTTAAGATTATATAAAATTTGTTTCTAATGAGACTAATTTCTGTCTAAAAACACTATAAAGAACACTTTTAATTTGATATCGATTCGTTAAGTGGACTTAAAGCTTCTTTAAAGTTGGGTGAATCGGACCATTTTTTAAAGTATGAAAATCTTTAATTACAATTATACTGTATTTAAGTCTGCTAAATTTATAGCAACTTTTATTATGAAACCATTACCATAAAAAAAATTTTAGTCAACATGCCCATTATTTACTCTTCCACACTAGTCTGGGAGAAAGAAAATCTTAGACTCTACCAGCTGCTTCTCTTCTCGCGCAAATCATAAAAGCCAATCGAGGGAATGGGCGAATATCGAAAGAATGATGTCAATAAGCGATGCGGCTATCAGCCCATCACTATTTCGATTCCATTCTCCACCTAAAAGCCCACAAACATGCTAAACGCGGCCTTAAGGTTTTATAGACCGGGCTCTGTCTACCCCGCAAGGGAAAAGACGTGATATTATGTTGTATATTTCAAATTTCCGTTTCGCTTACCCGGATATCAGTAAACAAGTGATTATGTCTGTTCAATTCAAAGGATGGAAGTATGTCATGTCATCGCGTGTGATAGTTGGCGCCATAGATATCAGGTTGGCATTGGCACTCATGAATTTTTGTATTCAGCAATAAAAACAGTGAGTAAGACTGGAAAATTATTTTAAAGTGTTATTTATCATTGGAATGCCTTTATTTAGCGTTTGTTATAAGTTTATTGTAATACTGAACGACCACAAGCATTATATTAATAAATAATACACGTATTTTATTGAAGTTACAAGTAGGTCGTTATACATAATAAACTACTAAAGAACCATGTCTACTATCATAAAAGATCAACAAAAATACTTTTTTGGCAATGGTCTTATTCGTGCAAAGTATAGAAGAAAAATTAGATCTATGAAGCTGAGGGTGCCACCGGGAATATGACTAGATATAATAAAAAGAGAAGAAACTAAGAATGTAAGTTAATTTTGACCATTTATCCCACCCGCCATCACTAAAATGCGACGTTTGTACCTTAAGTAGACTCTCCAAAAAGTCATAAGTTCTTAAAAGGACAATAAGTAAGAAGTATGAGAACGTTACAATATTATAATCAACTCAATATAAGAAAAAGAAGTGAAAAAGACCGAGAATAAAGTTACTTTTGCTTCATGGCCGATAACCAATTATATATAACCCACCATTCTCGTCTACTAAAATACGACGTTAGTTCCCTTAAGTATCTCTAAAAAGATCCAAATTCCTAAAAGGACAATTAGCCAAAAGCATGAGAAAAAGGTTCACTATCCGAACGCATAACTTTTTTTGGTATAAAAGTTGTTTCGCATTAAAATATTTCCCATAAAGGTATGTTACGCATAAAATTTTTATGGAACCTTTAAGCGAAATATTTTTATGCGAAACAACTTGTATAAATAGTGAACCTGAGAAAAACCAGACGTTCTTATTTTTTCTCGAAACTCGCTAGCTACTAAGTATTGCTTAATCAAAGAAAACTAAGACAGATAAGTTTATGCTAGCATCGTCAACGTAAAAACTTCTAGGCTATTACAGAAAGTGATAAAGTTAATCCTATTTTAAACCACTAGTCTCGTCTACTAAATACGAGGTTGATCCTCTTAAGTAGGCTCTCTAAATAGACCCAAATTCCAGAATGGAAAACAACAAGCGTGCAGAGGCAATAAATGAGATGAGATGTCTGTCTGTCGTCTTTAGTTTGTCAGGGGCTACCACAGTTCAGGAGTATTTTTAAAAGGGCGACGACTGTTCTTAAGCCTAGTTATGATATTTTTATGCAAAAATCTCACGTGTTTTTAATTCACCCGTTCAAAAACAGTACTCGAGATCCCTTATGCTCTGGTTATGTGGTTCTCAGAACGGCACCGTTACGCCACATCGAATGATATATAAGATCGAAGTTCAGTTAAGCGACAACGAAAAATCGAATTCCGAATTCAAATAATCGAAAGATGTTTTATCGAAATAAGTATGCTGAACATCTGCTCATTAAATCATACAAGTGATTAGTCATTATCAAACATCATTTCCAAGACAAGGATTTATAATTAAAGTTTTGACCATTTTAATATTATTCAGGTAATTTGCTTTAATCTAGATAGAACAAACTTTTGTTGATAAATTCTTCATTGAATATTACCTTAGTATTGTGTGTCCGATGAATGAAGTTTTCGGTTTTTAATGAACGTCCAATTATTTAAGTACTTACTTAAAAGAATTTTTGCTTTTGATTATTTGAGCATCGATTGAGCAGCATTCGATATGGCATAGGAGTTCCGCTGAGAACCGGATTGTCACGGCTCACTGCTCCCAGCCTCAACCGTGACGGCTGTTGTACTAGACGAGCACATCACTGTTAGATTGCCCTTGCATTAGCTCATTCGGCAAAACATGAGTGTTGCTGCTCTCCAAAGGCTTTGCCGTTCACTTTGATTTAAAATATTTGGTGTGCTTCCTCCACTAGTCCAGTTAGTTCATGCAAACTATTGCTGACCAGCGCCCACCCACTACTGTTGGTCCCGTCGTGCCCGCCACTGGGCACATAAGCGACGCCAATAATTTTATTCTTAATACTTTACAAATAGAAATAAATTCAATAATGTAAAACAAATAAGCCTTAGTAAATAACTTGAAGTATTTTTGGAATCATCTTTTAATATTATGAGATTCAGCCTCTAAGAGAAAAAGTGATTACCGCCAAAAACGGCCGTTTTTTGGCGGTAATCTGATTCTCATGATTCTCACTGTTTCTGATAATATTAAACATGATTCCAAATATACTTCAGGTTATTTACTAATGCTTATATGATTTACATTCTTGAATTTCTTTCTATTTGTAAAGTATTAGGAATAAAATTATTGGCGTCGCTAGTGTGCCTAGTGTGGGGCCTTAATGCATGCGGCCCTTGCCGATGTTGCTGCATCTGTTGAGGCTGCATCAGCATCGGTCAAATCAAAGTGCATGTAACTTTGACCTCCGCAAAGCAACGCCTGAATCAATTTAATGGCTTTGCCATTGTTTCTCAGTTCGGGCTATGCATGCAAAACGCAGCCCATCTAATAGTTATTTTATGAGAGTCATGCTTACTATTGTTAAACATTGACTCCCTTTTGGTACTTAATTAAAATATTTTTATGAGTTTGTCTACCCTACGGCCTTCACAAAAATAATTTGAGGATATTACTAATTGGACTCCGTACAATATGCCATAAAGTAACTACCTCATGTTCTGCATCAAGAAACGTGATTAATTCGAAGATAACATTATATAGTAGATAGCGTAAGTCGGTAAGGATCACTTCAACCAACCTTCATAGTGGTCGCATGCATCATAATAGGCCTACGGCTATCTCACTCACCTAACGAAGTATAGCAGCGATAAAGCTACTACTCAAACGTCGATTTTCTGTAAGAAAGTGGTACTTCCCCGGACGAGCCGGCCCATTCATGCTGCCAGCAAAAGTGAATTTCATCGGTAGCGTGGCTCTACCACACCAGAATGGGTATACCTACCTAGTCTTTATTTAAAAGTATGCCAATGAATTCAATGTTTTTTTCATTCCAAAACCCTTATTCAAAATGTTTTGATAGAGACTTCTTCCAATCAACCTTCGTACCATGAGCGGGCATAACAAACGCTCGTTTACAATGTCATCCAATCACAAATGTTCACCAACTTTATTTTCATGTAACGAGACACGTTGTACCAGCCGTGGTTTAGGGTAGTCTTTTAAAAATAAGCTGTATATTTCGCGCCTGCGTCCTTTCGCTCCTCAGTTCTTCGTTAGTGTGTTTCGTTCCGTGGTTATCCCATCCCAACTAATATTATAACAGCAAAAGTGAGTTTGCTTTGTTTGTTACGCTTTCACGCCCTATCTACTAAACAGATCATCATGAAATTGTGTTGTCTGGAGTATGTCATTTTTTTTTCTTTCTTTCTTTCTATGGCAAAGGACATAGGCTACCTTTCATTCCGGAGGAAAGTACTAACGCGGGCGAAGCCGCGGGTGAAAACCAGTCTTTTATAGGCAAACTTGACTGACTTACTGACTTATATTACAACCCACAACCGAAACTACTGTACCTAGAAACTTGAAATTTGGTAAATGGGTTCCTTTTTTTCATGATACATAAGTGAGTACTATGAAAGGATTTTTGGATTTCAACCCCTAAGGGGGTTAAATAGTGAGGTCAAGCTTTACGTAGACGCAGTCGTAGGAAAATTACTAGTTCTCTTCCTCCTCATTAGAGCATAGTCGTCCGTGGAACTTTTGAGCCTCCTCATTAGAACGTAGCCCTACGGGGATTTTTTTCTTTTTTTATTTATTTACTCTTTATTGCACAATACAATGTAAAGGCACAATAGGTGGACTTAATGCTAAAAGCATTATCTAACAGTCAACCTTTGGGTTATGCAGAGAATTTTAGGTGGGTGTTAAAAAAAAACGATATTAACAATAAGATTAAAGACAATTACATACATAAATACAATTTTATATAAATATACATACACATATACATATAAACACACATACATATTTATAGATAATATATTTATACATAATATACATACTTAATAAAAAATAAAAGTAAGATGCAGCAATAATTAAACGTTATTTGTTTGTGCGAGAAAATGCCTGAATACTTGAGACTTGAAGCCAATGCGACTAGAAGCAGTCTTCACAGAGTCAGGAAGCGCGTTCCAGAGTCTAACTGCCTTAACGGCGAAAGAGTTAGCGAAAAAGCCAGTATGGTGAGAAGGAGTAGCAAGGGTCAATTTATGAGAGGAACGCAGGTCCCTATTATGAGTAGAACATAAAAGCTTGAATTTAGTTTTAAGATAGGGATTTTCGGAGACGATGCCTACGCCCACTTTCTGTCATCGCACCTCATGCCATCGACAGGGAGTTCATCCTCACTTCTTAGATCCTTGATTGTTGCGCACAGTACGTTTTGAAAGAAATTTTCTTCCATGACGCTAAGGTTGTCACGTGCTATGGTTTTCACGAGAGACTATAATATGGAGTCTCATAAACTTCGAAATTCGACGAGCTCCGTGGCGCAGCGGTCAACACGCTGGCCTGCGACACGGATGGTCCCGGGTTCGATCCCCGGTCAGGTCAAGATGGAAAATGATCTTTTTCAGATTGACCTGGGTCTTGGATGTTTATCTATTTACGTATTTGTTATAAAATATAGTATCGTTGAGTTAGTATCCCATAACACAAGTCTAGAACTTATTTGGGGCTAGCTCAATCTGTGTGATTTGTCCGTATATATTTATTTATTTATTTATAAAGGGCGTGAAAAGATTTCTTCAAGGTCGGTTGCTCGCGAGTGTTACCCCTGGAGTTGCAGGCGTCCATAAGCTACGGTAACCCTTTCTAACAGGTGGGCCGTATGCCTGTTTGCCTATTCAGTAGTAAAAAAATCCTTAGCTGTGGTGCTTCCGAATTAGGGATTTATATAGCGCAATAACAAGAATTTGGCAAAAATGTTACGGCTGGCTGCCTGCCTGACGTCAAAGACCTTGGAAATGTACTGTTTATTGTAAGGTTATAAATAAGATTGCATAACTTAGAAACAACTGAATCATATGCTTGCTTAGAAGAAATAAATAACATTATTTCAAAAATAAAAAATCCGACTGTCCTTTTGACAGTTTATGTCCACCATTTTGAGTTTTTGTTGACGTTTTATAGCCTATGAGACTCCGAGCGAGTATACAAATCTATTAACACCGTTTAGGTTACAGGAAGCGACATTATAACAGACTTTAAATACACATTTTCGAGCTCCGTGGCGCAGTGGTCAACACGCCAGCCTGTGACACGGAGGTCCCGGGTTCGATCTCCGGCCAGGTCAAGATGGAAAACGATCTTTTTCAGATTGGCCTGGGTCTTGGGTGTTTATCTATTTAAGTATATGTTATAAAATATAGTATCGTTGAGTTAGTATCCCATGACACAAGTTCACAACTTACTGTGGGGCTAGCTCAATTTGTGTGATATGTCCCTATATATTTATTTATCTCTTTTAAACACATGTTTAAAGCCATTTACTAACTTTGTTCGTATTTTTTTTGGAATGTAAATAAATGATTTTATTAGTACAAATTAATTTAACTAGAATAAACTAATAACATATTAAATAATTATGAAAAAATTAACCTAAAACTAAAAACCAAAAAATATGATACAATATCTAATATATATTATTAAAAGGAGTCCCTTTAGGCAAGGTTCCGAAGATACTGGCAGCGTTCCCCCTTTGAATAGCAAGACTAATTCTTTGTCCGAGGTAGCTGCCAGCTCTTCGGTCTCCTGTGACGTCGACTAACCTTTTTGCTATTTCATTAAAAAGGTTTGTAGCGCTAGGACCCCACGGACCAAGGGTCTCGACACCGAATGGGACAAAATCATATTCGGAGCCTAGACCCCTGTATTTGTAAGCTTTAGCTTTTTCAGCCGCTTCACAAGCCGCACCAGCTCTGTTGTTGGTTCCATGTAGATGGGAAGGGGCCAGTGTGTCTGAACAGGTTGCATCCCATACCAGCACCCGGCCCATCTTCCATGGAATCAAACTCATACCGTCCGGTCTCTTACCATCATCTCTTGCAATGCCAGTCGGCTCAAGTAGACTTGGCACGTTGACGGTGGCAAGGGACCGGCGTATGATATCGTTAAGTGCGGCATGTCTCGAGAAGCGGCCGGCACTTTTTTGGCATGACAATCCGTGATGTCCTAGCTTGTCGACATCACTGCCGCAGGGACATCTATGAGGAGCGCAGACCGGAACCCCGAGCCGTAGACAGGTTGCGATTCGGAGCGTGTCAGGCTCAAGAAAAGTTCCTGTATTTGACGAAGGGTATGCGTGAAGCCAGTAGCCGGCCTCAGGCACACCCACGGCCAAAAGCCTAGCACGCGCCGAACCTGTACTACAGCTCAAAAGATTGTCAAAAGTCAATTTGCAGTTTATTTTTTTTTATTTATTTATTTACATAATATATACATGCGAGCAGCCGAAGATAGATCTCGATGGCGTGCAATTGGGGAGGCATATGTCCAGCAGTGGATGAGTATAGGCTGATGATGATGATGATGATGAAACATGCTTGCATACGCATGATAAACATTACCTTCCTCTAGGTCGGGTGTAGTTGGGTAAAAAATACTTTTATATCTCGTCTGAGAATAAGTATAACCGGAATAAAGACTAATTTATCGAGAAGGAAATAATTCCTGTGTGCAACATAATTACATGACAAGATTGATATAGGTAGAATATTCACAGAGCTTTTTAAGGTGATGTTGCTGAACTGGTTTCAGGTGCCAGTTCCAGTATGCATTCATGGAAACAATGCTTGACCATTCGTTTTAATCAGGAAGGTCCATAGAAGTAGGGATAGATAAATTATTCATACGATGGCCGACCACTACCAGTAGATTTTGAAAAGAAGAAAGATGTCCAAGGTTTTAACAATGGTGGTAAAAGTAATACAATAAATACCCTTTAGGTGTTTAAGTTATAATAAAAAAATTACAATAACAAACATCTGAGAGTCGCGAACTTTAGAAATCCCACAAAAGCCTGGCCCTTAAGAGGGCCCTGGACGCGCATATCTCCATACAAATGGAATTATGGAATTGTGGCAGTACTTGATGATTTTGGAGTAAAATAAGACATTCAATCAATAAACCTCACTATAATCTACTGAATTCCTATAGAGCTTGGTAAAATTATCAATGATTTGAGAATTATAAGCCTCGCAATATTTCCATACACATTAAGAGTCTTATAATTCTCAAACCATTGATATTTTAACCAAGCTTTAGAGGAACGTACGTAGATTATAATGAGATGAATTGATTAATTTTACTCCAAAATTTTCAAATATTGCTACAATTCCATATTTCCGTTTGTAAGGAGGCATGCGCGTCCAGAAAATGACTAAATTGTTTGTTGTGGTAACCCTATGGATGGAAGTGAATTACATATTTCACGGTAGAGTTGCTATGATGACTTTCTTTTGCCGAATACTTAGCAGCTGCGGAGAAAGACCGACAAAAACAGCAATTACGTTAAATATTTTGAGTGTAATGTGTAGCATTCAGGAAAACTTCGCCAAATCTGATTTTAGCATGAATTAAATAGATCAAAATCAAAACTTTCAATCAGAAAACAGGCCTTTGCAGGCCCTTTATAATTAAGCAATATTGTTTATTGTTTGTTTTTCGTGTGTGTAAGAGGCCAATACTAAAACACACAAACTACGTTTGTATGGGATTTCGGCTTTACGTGGGACTCTTAACTTAAAGATTTTGCAAATGTTTTGATAGATTTGAGGTGACCTTGTCAACTGAGTAAAAATGGTAAAATTGACAACAAAATATGTTGTTATTGTGAAAATACGCAGTGCTAAACCTTTTTCTTACGTCATAGGACGGCAAACGAGCAAGTGGGTCGCATGATGGTAAGTGATCACCGCTGCCCATGGAAAACTGCAACAACAGGGGTATGCCCAGAGAGTTGCCGGCCTTTTATTTTTCCCTCCCCAGAGGGGAGGAAGCATGGACCTCCAGCTCTCTCACTCACCGAATGAAGCATAGAAGCAGTAAAGCTACTTCTCAAACGTCGATTTTCTGTGAGAGTTAGGTACGTCCCCAGACGAGCCGGCCCATTCATGCTACTAGCAAAAGTGAATTTCGCCGGTAGCGTGGCTCAATCAGCCCATGTTGATGATAATATCTTCCGTAAACACAAATGTTTCGCTTATTTTAGGTGGGATCTTATGCTTGACGATGAAGCAAAGATAAACACCATCCAGAACTGCTGATTCAGATTTTTAGACTGTCTTCTCATGTGCAATATTTGTTAAAAGAGCTCTACATATGCTGGCTTCCTCAAAATCTGATGCAAAATCAGATATATTAATCAAAATTAAGAAAGTAAAAGCTCTCCCTAAGCAGATCGTAGGTAAAACTGATCAAATGAGTGAAAAGAGAAATGCCCTAAGCCCGGATAAAGGAGGGTTCATCATTGGGCTTACCACTTTATATTGTAAAAATAAACTGGTATCGAAGAAAACCACAATAAATAAATCCGGCTAGAAAAAATGCAACCTTGGAAAAACATTAAGGATAGATAATCGATACCGCCAACGGATTGAAATGTTAGAAGCGATGGATCAATTATGTGGGAGAAGACCTCAAATGGGAAAGTACACCACCTGGAGAAGGGAGAAGCGTCAGAAGCGGAACCGTGTCAAGTAGAGAAAAATTGTGAAAGAAGCCAAGACCCACAAAAGGTTGTAGCACCGATGGAAAGAAAGAAAATGCAACAAGAAATCCTGCACCGTTGACTCGTTTTTCTATCATCTACAAGTCTACTGCTAGACGTGGCCTGTAGGTCTTATATTAGACCTAAGTTATGTCTACCTCATAAGGGATATAGATGTGATTTGTGACGAAGATTGGAGTTGAAGAATTTAACGGTTTCTTGATATTCAAATATTACAAAACAAAGATTTATTATCAGGGACAAGCTCCATATTATGAAAAAATGTTAATTAATTTTCCTCCATTTATTTCTGAATCCTTTGTATTTCCTGTCGAATCATGTTGATAAATTTACATTTAACCGTATTAGAGAAAAAATTGTTCGGTGTGTGGTCAGTCTCGTGTATAAATAATAGAATTTAGTTACTAGTCCAGAATTAGTAAAACATATATACATTGGCATCATATAGGTATGCATGATTAAAATATACTTTACGCATTTATAGCCCAAACCATAAAACACGGAAATAATATTGATACAGAAGTGGGATTCCATTCCACTTCTGATGTTGAACGTCAAAACACTCTACATTATTAAATTTCCGCCCTATCTTTTGACTCTAGACTTGATTTTAAGGTAAGAATATCTCACTCTTATGATGCTCTCATTTCCCCCAAATTTAGATAATGCCACAGACAGATTAACAAACATGGAAATGAAGCAGTTAACACCAGTCTCTGGTAGGGTATTTAGAATACAATTAAAATCAAAACAATGCTTCGATTTTGTGTTAGTGGCCAACAATGCGGAGTTATAAAAAGCTTTTAAAATCAAAATCCTCAGTCAAAATCAAAGATGAATCTACAAACGAGAAAGATTAATAGATTTCAATCTTCTCGATTCAAAGAATTGACTAATTAAATAAAGAGGCCGTGGTTGCATGTAGCCTCTATTGTTCTGTCTTTTCTCACCCGTCAAAATCACAGATGATTGCAGCCATAGAGACTTTAAAAAGTCTACGAAATTCTCAGTTCATCAGTCGTTTAATTTATCAAAAAACTGCAACGAAATCCCCAGTTCTAAGTGTATGAATATGTTGTGAAACAGTGTCAGTGTTAGTTAATTCTTCATTGATCTTTGCACTTATACCGTTACCTACCGGCGCGAATCTGTCTTCGTCAGCATTGAGGAGATCGCCCACAGAAGATGCCTTCCCTTGGGTCGCCAAATGCCTCCTGCTATTCAAGACGTAACTCAACTCATCCAGGTATCGTAACGTTAAATTCGCCATTTCGCACACACTTGGAACACAGAAAGAAACTTAACACAGCACAAAATCGCTCATTTACCGTCACTGCCACTGACAATAGGTCGTATAACAATGAAAAGGAAACTGATTAACTCGTAAACAACGCGGGTTTGGTTGGAACACGTGCACTCCGTGCCATTGCGAGTTGGTGACTGGCTTGCCTCTGGCCTGCGTCGCGGTTGCGCCGACACGCAACATAGAGTAAGGAATTCTGATGCTTCTGTGCCTACAATGATAAGCATTTCTTAGTCAACAAACTAGGTGATAACGAGGGTTTGATTAGGAGCAGTTTTATTTGTGCTTTCGCAGTCTTGATTGTGATCGCACTGGGCAGGAAGTGATTAAAGTGCGTAAAAGCATCTAAACTCTAAGACAGAGTTGAGATTATATTGAACTAGCTGTTACCGGCGGCTCCGCCCGCGTGATATATAGCCTATGTCCTTCTCAGTACTCTAACCTATATGTATGCAAAATTTCATGATGATCGGTTCAGTAGATACGGCGTGAAAGCGTAACAAACAAACAAACAAACTCGCATTTATAATATTAGTTAGGATAAGTATTAGAATTTGATCTAATAAATACCTATGTATGTTTTATTTAACAATAATCACGACTATTTGCGAAATGTGTGCCATAGCCGGATCCATGTATCTACGTTTTCGTCTCTTTTGCCCTACTTTGATTGTTTATTTATTATTTTAAGAATTTTTGAAGTTATCCTGATTTTTTCTTAATGCACCAGCCTAGTCATATTAAATGAAGTCCACTTCTTTGCCCAGTCGCGCCTCAAGTGGTCTTGGGATTTGGAATCGTATGGTCTTGGGTTCGATCCCCAGTGAGGTTGAGATGGAAATCATATTTTTTCAGATAATCATATGTACCAATCTTTTTTAAAATATCATAACGTCGAGTTAGTAACCACTAACATAAGTTCACTACTTACTACGGGGCTCTATCTATCTGATTTGTCCCTATATATTTTATATTATTTAGCAATACCTGCTATTGCATCGGGTACTTGTACCTATCGGTAGTGGAAGGCTTCAAATGTCTCACGTACCTCTGTGCTTTTTTTGCAAATTTGTCTATTTTTTACGGGGAAAGATATTCAGTAATATGTTTCGGGGACTCTACCGGCATCACTTTAATAGCTTCTAAATAATTAGTTATCACTTTGTTTGTCCTATTAATACAAAAATAAAGTCTAAATAATCTCTTCATTATCTCTACAAAGTCCTATAACATCTGTATTACTTCTTCTTTGATCCAGTGCATCTACGTGATCCATTTCTCGTCTGCTTCACCGCTTCCTGGCACTTACGTAAACTTTTGCACCTCATGATAAGTGTCAACATCCCATACCGCTTCGCACGAATAACTTTAGGTACCAACCTACAGATACATACATACTTACTATCACGTCTTTTTCTCTTGCGGAGTAGACAGAGCCCATATCTATGAAGCCTAAAGGCCACGTTTAGCATGTTGGTGGGTTTGTAGGTGGAGAACATATCAGGGTGGAAATCAACATATCAAACATATCAGTAGGTGGGTCAAAATAGTGATGGGTTGCTAGCCGCATCGCCTATTGATAGCATTCGTTACGCCCATTCCCTCGATCGGCTTTTACGATCTGCGCCTCATACCTAAAGATAAGTACTTATATAATAAGAAAAGCATTTCATAATTATTCCCTTTTGCACAAGTATCGCAATGTTGCATACGAATTGCAATAGTACAGTACACCTTTAGCCTGGCGGGCGGCCTTTGCTTCGTTACGTTGGTTATCTTTTCACCATTTCTTTTCTTATCTTCTAATAAACAATATCTAAAAATAAGCCTTCTCCAATCCTTAAAAGCCAATCAGCCCGTCAATATGAACAACTTTTACTATGGGACTAAAGCTAGAAATTCGAAAAATATCTACATTCCCAGCAATTTGTATGAAAGGGTTTTATTAACAAATTGTATAAATAGAGCTAGTCACAGAAAAAAGTGAGAGCGAGTTAGCGAAGACTAACCCGCTCTCACCTTTTTCTGTGACCAACCTCGTGACTTTGCCATTTTTTATCGTCCTAACTAGGCGCGGTATGTTATTTATTTCCTAGAATCTATTTTCCGTGATACCTTGGTCTACTATCCCTAGACCTTATGTCTTCTTCTACGCATTCTATCCATCGTTGTCTATTTCTTGGCATGATTCATAAATGAAGAAATTATGAGGTAACATATGTATATGAAGAAATACTTTTTAAGAAAAATCTTCTAAAGCATTAAAATGCCTCGAAACTTATAGGACTTTTCAATTCTTACCAGCATTTGTAAATTTTGTAGGTACAGTCCACTGGCATTTATAGACATCGCGGTTTTTAAGGAGACGTTCTCACTCTAAGCTAAACAACATTTTTCATACACCACAAAAGATAAATCCTAGGAAAATATTCAAGATCATTTATTCATTTAGAGCAGCTATAAATATGTAAGAATAGCAACTGTGTCATATCATATCATACCTACATATTTTAACAGAGTTGGCTTAGGAATTTTTGCATTGCACACCTTCTGTCTAAGAACAAATTTTTGAATTTTTCAATTCATTAGGAATCGCGGTGAAACTCTCCAAATGTACAGTAACAATGTGTCCGTTTTCAAAATATTTCTATAATAATTTTCATTTCGATTTGTTTGTTAGTAATTGTTAATATTTAAAATGGCTTCCACCGATATTTCAGTGATTCTGCCAATGTCCAGTAAATTGAGATACTAAGTATCGGTGTTGTACGGTAAAGTTGTCACAAGTAATTTAATATATTTACTCATTATTGGACTGAGAATACCTATAGCATTTGTATTGTAACAATAAATTGTGTCTCGTTTAGTATCCAAAAATGTATATATTTAGAGATTTTTAAATGTATAGTGACAGTTTGAATAGAAGGAAGAGGGGGAGAGGAAAGCCCAGGCACAGTTACTTCAAAGAAATAAAGGAAAAAGTGGGAAGTGTATCATACCAGGGTGTTAAGACATTGGCAGAGGATAGAGACAGATGGAGGGAGCTCCACCGACAAGAGCTTAGCTCTTAAATTTTGATGATGATGAGTGACAGTTTATCAAAATCGCGATTTTCTTCTTCTTCTTAGCGTTTCGATGGCAAAAACATTAAATTGTCGCAGCCCAGAAATTAGCCACCCCAATCGCGTTGTCGTAAGCATCCATTAGGTCCTGCTGCGTGCATTGTTTGTAACGCGCCACACAAACAGCTCAAGTCTGTGCCATCAGAAAACCTCCATCTGGCCGAGCCAACACGAATCATATCCCCTTAATATCTCAATCGTGTTTACCGTTTATTTCCTAATTTAACAAGATTGTTACCTCTTTGTTTGACCCATAAAATAAATACATTACTAAAGGAACATTGCAGCATTTAGTGTTGTATAAAATGTAATGTTTTCATAACTTGCTATTACGAAGCAGGTTTTTGTTAACTTTTTCTGCTTGAAATACTTCGCTGAAAATAGTGACTTTACATCAAAGCTGGTAAGTAAGTAAAAATTCTTTCTTCTTCTTCTTCTTCTTCCTCGCCTTATCCCTATTAGGGGTCGGCTCTGTATGTCGATTCTCTCCATTATTTTCTGTTGTTTACCATCTAAGTAAAAATTCTTTATTGCACCATAATACTTATGAAAATTAATACAATACTGGTACAATACGTATTATTTTTACTTGTTATTTTAACAGACATACATATTATCACGTCTTTTTCCCTTGCGGGATAGACAGAGCCCAGGTCTATAAAGCCTAAAGGCCATGTTTAGCGTTTTGGTTTAGGTGGAAAACGGAATCAAAATAGCGATGGAGCCACATCGCCTATTGACATGATTCCTAAGATTTTCGCCGGCTTTTAACTCTGTGCGGGAAGAGAAGCAGCTAGTTTTTTCTTTTCTCCCAGACCAGCATGGAAGATGAAGATTAGTTTTAAATGCGAATATATGATTTTAAAAAGATTAAAAGGCTGACTGTCCTTTTTGACGGTTAATGTCTGCAATATTGATTTTTTTGCTGACGACACATAGCCAATGACACTCGAGGAAAAAATACGAATCCAATAACACTTGACTCATATTATTTAATTTTATTTCTTGTTGGAGCCGCAATCAGACATAAAAATTCAAGACGACTATTGCGACCGATGGCGTCCATCCGTCTGTCTCTGAGACTGTGGAGGCTTAATAATAGGGTCCCGTTTCTAGCCTTTGGGAACGGAACCTCTTACGGCAAGTTTTTATAGGAAGTTAGGTATTTTATACATACATAAAATACAATAAGGTCAATTCTCTTCCAAGCTTATATAGAAGAAATAAAAAATACTATATTTACTAGCTATTTCTATTACCACGCACCACCATAAAAGCCGATCAAGGGAATAGGCAGGCAGAGGAATCATATCAAACGACCCCTGACTACTTTCCAATTACAAGCCAATCAAGACACACGAACCCTTCAGGTTAATGCCCCTTAGGCTCTGTCTACCCCGCAAAACGCAATGAAAGAAAAGTCTGCGAATAGTTAATAACATAATACGTAAACATAAACTGATGCAAGCGAAATATAAATGTCTTTTGACGTAATACCAGCTATAAAAAGATCCATCAGTTCCAAATAGTTCGAAATAGCTGTTCATCATCGTTCAAAAGCGCGGGAAGCCACATTATGAGCAAATCACAAACGATTTACGAGAAATAATATAGGTAGTTTGTTGTTTTCTAAAACCAGACTTGAGGGTTTTTTCCTGACTGGTAAACTATTGACCTGGTGACCTGTGGGCACGGGACACTTAATGCCTAATACATGTGCCAAGTACCCCAACAGGAAACTTTTTTATGATAATTTTTTTTTTAATTATTTAACAGTGTATGTACAGTTGTACACAGAGGAAAAATATACAGAAAAAACTTAGAACTATAGATTTCATGTACTACAAAGGTACTGCTTATTTCATTTATGTTATGGTTATGACATATAAATAGATAATAAAATTTAAAAACTAGACGAACTATAAAATTAAAATTTAAAAAAACCTCTTCGACACTTTCAATATCATTGCAGTAACACGGTACCAAATTACGAAGCGATCGGACATAAGGGAGTCCATTTCTTATTTTCTTTATTTAATAAATAAGGTAAAATAGCATTGTGAATGCAAAATAAAATCCCATATAAAGTATTGTATGGCTTCCTACACATTAATTGATTTCCAAATTCATTGCAAAATGAGTTGAAATCAAATACCGCACTTGTAAAAGTGGGGTAGTTGTGTTGGGTGACGCAAGCCTAGATGCGTGTAAGAGGAATGGGATATGGTGGAGAAATTCGGCGCCGGGGCTTGAAGCGCGGTGGCGTAATTGGCAACGCATAGATCGTACTGAGATCTAGACGCAGGTTCAAGTCCTGCCCGCGAGGAATTTTTTCTCCATTTCTTATTTTCTTTATTTAATAAATAAGGTAAAGTGTAAAGTAAAACACTGTAAAGTGCTCGAAACGTTAGGTGTATAAATAATGTAATAAACGCGATAAAAACCGTATTAAAATAATTTTATTTAAATGTGTAACAATCGCGAAAACATAAGAAAACATTAAGGTAAAATAGCATTGTGAATGCAAAATAAAATCCCATATAGAGTTAGTCACATCTCTTCATCAACTAGAAAAGAGCTGATGATCTTCAAACGGCTCAACAGATTTTCATAAAACATGGCTAAGAACACTCGGGATTAAATTTTTATGACACAAAAAAAAAAACAACGTAAATTGGTTCATCCGTTTGGCAGCTACAGTCACAGACAGAGACACAAACGGATACGTTTAACTTATAACAACCCTTACGTTGGAGATTAAAAATAATGGTAGTTTACGGGTAATAATGGTAGTATTGGGTAAAAATTCGATCGACAAACAATTCATGCCGTGTGGTTCCCGGCAGAGTAGAAAAGGACCATTCCAAGTCTTTCCATGGATGTCGTACAAGGCGACTTAGGAAACGCAAGCTAAACAAAGCGTATACAAACATCAAAGAGACCTCTGCAACCCGTCTGGCCAACGTGCAGAGTGTAGGCCAAATCCTTTGACGGCTCTGGCTAATATATGGCTCTAGTAGTATATAGTAAAGACGTGCTCCTGCAGTGGAGACTAAAAAGGACCTGATGAAGATAATGAACAAGTGGAATTTATAGGTAAATTTCTAGTAAATACTACATTACAAGGAGTTATATTTCAAAAATTAAAAACAGCTGTTCACTTGTGTTTTTACGATTTACCCTTCCTGGCAGTCGGGATAAAAACTATTCTTTCGTTTATACTCTCGTTACTTAGTAGGAAACAAGTTATTTCAAGTAAGTTGTAACAATATTGATATATTTATTAGTTCCTAAAATTCAATAATTTCCAGTAATTCAAGGCTACCGGAAGCCACATATTGCTCACAAACCCTCACAATTGGATCCGATCGACAAACAATTCGCATTATCTGTATGCCGTGCTTCATGCTTGGCTTCACACGGAAATTGGGATTTAAATGTATGTTATTTGGATCGTGTCATCATATTTGAGGATAAAATGGTTTAGATTATATAAAGCCTAGATAGACTCTAGATTAGCCTAAAAGCGTAGACAAAAACTAGGGTCCAACTCATAGGCGCTCGCGCTCACCCACAGCTACCAAACGGATTTTGAGGGCATACATTGGCCGTGTGGTTCCCGGCAGAGTAGAATAGGACCACTCCAAGTCTTCCCGTGGATGTCGTAAAAGGCGACTTATGGAACACAAGCTAAACAAAGCTTTTTTTTAACATCAAAGAGACCTGTCCAACCCGTCTGGTCAGCGTGGAGAGTGTAGGCCAAATCCTCTGACTGATCTGGCTAATAAATGGTTATGATAGTCAGAGAGGGTCGTGCTCCTGCAGTGGAGACTAAAAAGACCAGATGATGATGATGACATTGACAGGACGCGTGTGATTAAACAAAGCTGTCACGCATACAAGCATTGAAAAATTGGCCAGTTTATTAATCATTGAAATAAGGGCATCACGGAGTCTAGAGAGTATATTGTCAAAGGGATTTGGTTAGTTTTGGGTGGTATTATCCCATGGTATTAAGGTAACACATGATTCCAGTGCTAAAACGGAGATATCGTTTGATTTTTTTATCCTGCGAGGGCCCTACATAACTTTACAAAGTGCTTTTTGAACTATTGGTCACGATTAAAAGTAAGACATTGAAGCATATAGTCAAAAATTGAAGCTTTTCAAGATTCAAGATTCAATCGTCTATTTAGGTATAGGTTTCTTTGAGCACCTAATAATTTTCATACCTGTGTTTACAATTTCAACAATAAAAAATTTTGTTGTAGTCAGTAATTTATTTATATGGCTGATTTTAGGCCGCTTGCAAAGCGGAGTGCAGAAGAAGCGGCAACAAACTGCACAGCGCATTTCCTCCAAGCGACGTCAACTCATAATTTTAGTTTTCTTAGACCGTTTGTCAAAAACGGCTAAAACGCTTAGTAAAACTTCGTAGTTCTATCTAAGGGTTAGTTAGGACTTTTAAAATCAATTTTGCCTACTTTCATACGGAATTAATGACAGAAGTTGTCAATTACGTACCTGTATGTAATTGGTGACTGGATCTCAGGAATAGGGCGAGGTCATTCCACCACAATTATCCAGTTAGGGACGACGGAACCCTCCATTAGGGACATCCGCTCGATCAGCCCCTTACCTCTCAATACGACAGAATGGCATTCCTATTCAAGGAAAGCCGAATAACTCTTTACCTTTTCTTGTTTATTTATATGAGCTTCCAAATTTAGTTAAACATAAGACTGTTCTGTTTGCAGATGATATATCAATTATCGTAACAACTACAAAAATGACACCTGCCGAAAAACATACTGAAGAAGTAAACGAAACTATAAATATTGTTATAAAGTGGCTGAAACAAACTATATGCATTTTGGTAACAATTTAACCCGAAACTGTCATTTAAAACTTATTTATGAAGGACAATTGTTATGCAAGGCAAAATATGTAACATTCTTAGGTGTAACAATTGATGACAGTCTAGATTGGAAAAAACAAATTGAGAAATTATGCTGTAAACTAAATAGATATGTTTACGTTTTAAATAGGTTGCAGTAAATTGCTACACAAAAAAATCGGCTCTTTTTGCGAACTATGGCTATGTCGAGTCATTGTTAAGATATTGTATTATTATTTGGGGAAATAGTGTTGATTCTTGTAAAGCTTTTATAGCCCAAAAGAAATGTGTCAGAGCAATTGCGGGAGTTGCACCATACATTTCTTGTAAACCGTTCTTTTTAAAATTTAATATATTGCCTCTGCCATTAATTTATATAATGGAAATTTCAAAATTTGTAAAATCAAATTTAAATTTATTTTTAAAGGCAAATGAATTATATCCTCGAAATACTAGACGTGGTGATAGACTAGTTTTTGACCACAACCCCCGCACGACAATGTATTCAAACAACTGCTATGCAATGTGTGTAAAAATATACAATAATATACCTGACAACATAAAAAGCTTACCATACCCGAAATTCAAAAACAGCCTGCGTAAATTTTTAATGGAAAAGCGCTACTATAGCGTGAATGAATTTTTAAATACAAGATTATGAGTTGATTAATTGACATTTGTACCAATTTAATATCTGACATTTAACTTAACTTATTTTGAAAAAATTATGTTATTCGCTGTAAATTACTCACTCACATTGTAAATTTACTACGCCAACTCTGGCAGAATATGTTTGACACAATTGCTATTGTAACATCTTTATAACTACCATGTTCTTAAGGAATAAATGATGCTGAATCTTGAATACTTTAATATATAATATTAAAAGACTACAATATTGGCAGGACTTAGCCTTTTACTTATTTATTTCAGCTGACGTTTCTATGAATTAGTGCCATATTAGTTGAGAGTTGAGACTCGCACCGCCCACGATGGATGTAACCATGGATCTAAGAATAATCAGGATATGCCCTTGGAAAATGTAACAGTGACGCACATAAAAATCCCTACACTCGTGTCGCGACACTAACGCACGCACACATCGGCACGAAAATCCCTACACTTTTCCCCGGTCGAACGAAATATCAAATTTCCCAAATGTCAAATACGTGCTGCACACATGTGACTTGATGTGACGTAAGTTATGCTTCACTTTTGATGTGTCTAATGCCGGGTCCATATTATTCCTACGTCCATGGATGTAACTCCATAGAAACGTCAGCGGAAATAAATAAGTAAAATGTTCGTGCTAAGTCCTGTTAATATTAATGTTGTTGTTATTCGTGTGTGTAAGTGGCCAACACTGGTGTCAGATTTTTCAAGCTGCCTAAAGGCATCTGACATAGCTAAAAAGAAAAGAAGAACCTTAAGACCTCTTTTGAGGAAAGCGAGGAAGATGGGAGGGGCGAAATGTGAATGCGAAGAAAATGTGCGGCTCTAGTTTGCGCTTTTGCGCAGCAAGCGGTAGCGAAAAGTTTACGCAATCTCTGCACAGTCAACAATTTTTTTTTTATATATTATATATATTAGTTACACAGAGTATAGGCCAAATCCTCTGACTGCTCTGGCTAATATATGGCTCTGGTAGTACATAGAGGGTCGTGCTCCTGGAGTGGAGACTAACCTTCAGGTCTTTACCTGATGATGATGATGACCACATTTAGGTACATATAACTTTTTACATAGATTTTAATAATTATTTTTTCATTAGAAAGAGCCGCTGAAGTTTGTGCCAATTATAAAATTAAAAAAAAAAACATACGCATAAATAAAAACCCCGGTTTTATACTTTTACGTATTGATTTTGATTTTTTTTTTCTGTTTTTGTCAGTTACATTTTACACAACACTTAAGAGTCCCACGTAAAGCCGCAATCCCATACAAACGTAGTTTCGTTTTAGTTTTACAACAGTTAAGCTAATCTCAACCAAATTTCGTACATACGACCGGATCAAGCATATTGATGTTTATAATCAGATTTCAATTTTAAAAACAATACCTATACAAAATTACAGCGAGTACAAGTTTTCGATACGAAACTTCAATCGTCAACTGTTGTAAAACTAAAACGAAACTACGTTTGTATGAAATTGCGGCTTTACGTGGCACTCTTAAACGTTTAAACAAGTCACTTGTTTTAGTTTATAACTCGATCCTGTCATAACTAAATATATACCAGATTTCTGCATGACTAAGGAAAATTATGACATCAATTGAGGACAGTAGAGAGTCGAGATAATCGGTCAATGCCAAACAATATTAATTGGTTAACAACGGTCATTAATTTAACCAATTTGTTGCATTAAGTAATTTAATTAATTTATTATGTAAACAGGTAGCGACTTATTCTGGGCGATGGCTAAATACAGTAAAAATTAATTGGAGATTAATGTGAATATTTAAAGTGATTCTACATATTTTGCACAAACAGGTTTTTGAACGTTGACCATGTTAGTTGGCGTAAATGTGAAAAATTGAATAAAAATAGTGATTGGTTGCGAGCCACATCGCATATTGACTTGATTTTTAAGATTATCGCCCAATCCCAAGGCCGATTTTTACGGTCTACGCAGATAAAGAAGCAGCTGACATTTTTTTCTCCTAGACTCCACGGAAGATAACTTCATGTTATTCAACGCAAGTATTTTATTTTACGAGCATGTGACAAATGCGACCATCACATTGTCGCTATGGCGTTACCGTGCTAATATGACAGTGCCGCGTCCCGCACTGCGCAATCAACGTTAGCTGTCAGCTAATTGGCTTAGTAAAATATACAGGAGAATTTCTGAAGCGGTTCTGACGTGGTTCCCACGCAATTTGTGATTTTTTTAAAGCTACAAATGCAATATCATGATCACCATGTTACGTAATATTTCATTTTACGAGTTGTGTCAAGAGCCACCATCACCTTTGGCGTTACCGTGCTAATATGACAGTGCCGCGTCCCACACTGCGCAATCAACGCTAAGCTGCAAGCTAATTGGCTTAGTGAAATATACGGGAGAATTTCTGAAGCCTTTCCGACGCGGTTTCCATGAATTTGTGACTTTATATAAGCTAAGAATATAATGACAATTTGCTCAATATATTGAAATTCTGAGCATTTCTTTTACATTCCACAACAAATATTTTTAAGTTACCGAGTTTTTAAAACGAATTTCTTCTTGTTTATTCTCCTAGTTTATAGGCAACTACGTCACCACGATAATCCTACTAAATCAATTAGTGAAAAGACTGTTAAATTTCCAACGTTTTCGAACGAGTTTTCTACAGTATATTTTCACCGTCGATTTACTAAATACGTCACCACGAAAATCCTCTAAAACGATTACTAGAGGCAGAAATCGTTACAGCATACCCGATTCGACCTCCCGTGGCTAACGGACTGTAGGGCACCGTTTTGCAACAGTGATTAGTAACATAACGGCTCTACAGTTGAAGAAATAGCCCTTGCTTTAAGGTAGTTACTTCATCATCATCTTAGCCGTAAAAGTACAAAGCTGGACAAAGACCTTCCTTAAAGATTTTCATCATACTCACCACTTTTGGTGGACCGGTTTGTAAGCGCAGTTTGAAATGAAATGAAATATATTTATTGTGACTCAATGGACACCACAACACAAAACAATACAGAAAGAAATAATTTCGTTAAGTTCTTAAATAAAAACGATAGGGTATCCATTTAGAAAGAAGTGCCCACAATGTCACAAAAGGTGACGGCTCAGTGTTACGCTGGACTACACCCTAGTGCAGCACTGATTTTCAGCCGTCACCTTACGACGCATCACGAGCCATGAGACACGCTTACACAGACAATAAAATAAAATTAAAGAAAAGTAATGTGACAATTAATTACAAAATAACAAATTAAAAATACAAAATAAAACAATACTGACTAAAAAAGAAAAAAATAACAAATAAGAAAGTTCGCTTGGTTTATCTCGGTTCCAACGCCGCTGCCTATCGAAACCGTTTTTTAAGTAGGGGAAAAGAAATTTTGTTGGACTGGGTGAACGGGATAGAGGTAGGTATTTGGGATGCTGCTTGGATGGATTGGGGATGAGAAAGTAGCAGCTTGGTATACAAGTAGTTATTTGCCAGCGCCAAGAATCGACCCTGGTTCTCCTCGTGTCGCAGGCTGGCGTGTTAACCACTGCACTATGGAGTAAATAATGACAGTTATTAATCTATCACATACTTTAGAAGAATCTTCAAGGTTTCCGTTCATTGCCTTTCCTTGAAACTAAAGAACAAAACAGAAACGTTGGAAACTTAGTTAATTACCTCAATGTCATATTTTTGTTAATGACTTTAAATTTTAAAATAGATGCTCATTTTAAATATATTTTAGAATTAAGAAGCGTAGTGGAAGCGGTAGTGGCTTTTATATGATATAGGACAGCAAACAAGCAAACGGGTCTCCTGATGGTAAGTGATCAACGCTTCGCAACGACAACTGTAACACCAGAGATGTGACAAGAGCGTTGCCGGCCATTTAAGATAAGATAGACTCGTTTTTTGAAGGTTCTAATGTTGTATCGATTCAGGAATACCGCCTCAGGATGTTGACTCCACAGTCATCATCATTTCGTGTAGGTGACACGGTCAATTGATCATGCACACCCTGGTGTCGGAGTTCTTCGGAACCGCCTCTCGGCCTCTGACGTGGTTCCTTTAACGACTACCAGATGGCAGCCGGGACCAACGGCTTAACGTGCCTTCCGAAGCACAGAATCATCTTTCTTATCAGACAATCAGGTGATTCGTGCCTGCAATGTCCTAACCAAACAGGAAACAACTTATCTAAGTATGCTTCCCGTGGGAATCGAACCCACGACCCCCGGGTCATCAAGGCAAACGCCTTAACCACTGGACCACGGACTCCACAGTTAGGTCGTACGTTAAAACGTACGGTTCGCTAACCGTTCACTAACAGGTGTAAGAGCGCCACCAGTTAGCGGAAAGTCCCGGGTTCAAACCCCGCCCTGCCTGATCCCTACCTCTTAAGTTTGTAGACCTAGCAGATTCAAATACGGTGATTGTCATCGAACACTACCTGCTTTCCGTGAAGGAAGAACGAAGTGAAGAAAGGAAGGAGTTTTTTGCTGCCTTTCATGTATCCAATAGAACTGACTTTTTTTCAAACAAAAGACAATGCAAAAAGATGTCAGTATGTAATTATATATATATATGTGTATCAATCTTCGAGCAACACGGCCTCCGTACCGGACGGAGGGAGTGGGCAAAGCGACAATTTACTATGACAATTTTTCTGGCGTTTTTTGCGGGGGGAAATGTGCACACAAGTTTAGTTCCGCACACCTACATACAAAACTTAAACTGTCACTTGATAGTAATTATGACATTGTCACAAAAAATGACATAAAAAAGAAAAAATAATTTGTGTACAGATGAGTCACACACAACTAACACATAGACATGCATATGCCTAATTTTGGCTTGTACCTTGACAGAGGGGAATGCAGCGTATGGCTACTCCCTTCCGTGCACAAACTACGAAGAAGATACTATTACTAGTATCAGACGACCCACTGCCTTATGTTTTCTCTAGGCAATAAAGATCATAGACAATTAAGGGAGTGAGGGTGAAAATGAAAAAAATGCCATACAATTACGTTTGAGTTTCTATTGAGGGTCACAAATTCAAACTCAATTGACGTGTGTTCTATGCCCTAAAATCCGTAAAGGCAGTTTTACGGCAGTGCTTCCGTGTTGCTCGAAGGTATCAATATACTTATATATCGATTTTGAATTATGATGTTAGATTCGTGTTCTTTCCCGGAGTGTCAAGGGCTATGTAACGTCAAAAAGAAACAATCTGGTGGCGTAATCTGTTAAAAAGGCAGGCGGTTTTTTTTTAATGCAATTAGTTTATAATATTGCCGCCGTCCGTCATCGTCTTTTGTGCATTCGGTTTATATACCGCATCGAAAGGCTAGTATTGATAAGCTGTCAACATTTTATTATTTAAATAAAGAAAATAAGAAATGGTGAAAAAATTCTAGGCGGGCAGGACTTGACAGGCTGAGATGTAGACGCAGGTTCAAGTCCTGCCCGCGTGGAATTTTTTCACCATTCCTTATTTTCTTTATTTAATAAATAAGGTAAAATAGCATTGTGAATGCAAAAAAACTAAAGCTGTCAACACACAATTATTAAAAGATGAAGCTTACATCGCTTCCATCGGCCTCCCGCGTTTAACGGGTTGATGCGCTTCCATAAAGAGTGAAATATTTTTTCTCGAATACACAACATTTGCTGTGTATATGTATTCAATCGGTCCATAGCAGAAGAAAACTGATTTACAAAAATAGCTTCAGACATCAATTGTTTGCAAACGATCCGGTTATGATGTGGACCAATAAAATAACTATGTTACATCGTAACACAAGTAAAAATGGTAGTAACAGACGATAGGCATCTTTATCACCGCGATTATTAGTTCAAGTCGGATTATTATGAAACTGAGCGGTAGGGACGCGGCTCTACCGGTAGCGATGTCGATGCTTTATGCTAGAAACTCTTAATAATAGTGAATTATGCAGATATTGTAATTGGTAATTGCTTATTAGCTCGTACAAAGAAATTAATTCAACGTGTTCAAAATTCTTGCGCAAGATTTTGCTTCCCCGTCCCCCGTAGAGCCCATATAACCCCATATTTGAACAGAAATGACCTACTTAATATGGAATCCCGGCGTACTCTCCACTTAGCAGTGTTATTGTTTGGAGTTATCAAAAAGGAAACACCTTCTTACTTATTCAACAAATTAATTTTCACCCAACGTTCAAGAGTACCCGATCGTTTAATTTACCCCACACACAAAACTGCAGCATTTCGCGGCAGTTTCAGATATTCTGCTACTAAGTGCTGGAACGTTATTCCGCCGCCCATAAGAAATGTGCATTCTATCAAAACTTTTAAAAACAAGTTTAAATCTCACATTTTACACATCCAATCATCCAAAAATCGTAATTCGCAGCTTAGGCATTACCAATACAATAGTTTTTCTTATTTTTTAACTACCTAGTTGTATTGAACTGTATTGCATTGTTCGTATTAAGTACCTAAGATGTTATGTGCGACGCAGAGCCACAAAACATTATCAATGTAGTAAATTGTTACTTGTTGGTTAATGTGTCTATTAATTTTTCCTTAACTTTGATTCATAATATTATTTGCTTTGCTATATATTTGTATGGCGTCCGCGAAAGATCAGTGTTGTGGTTCAGCCGCAACATATGCTGAGCGGAGACCATTTTGGTATAAACATAAAGGTATATTTCTTTTTTCTTTGTATCTTTCTGGTTGTTATATTTATCATTTTATGTTTTATACCAAATAAACGATTTTCTTTCTTTCCGTCTTTCTTTAATTAGAAAAAAGAACAAGCCTTATAAATTCACCGTGTCTGTCTGTTCGCGGTTTAGCTCAGACTATAAGAACTAGAAAGCCGCAATTGGCTTGGGTATGTATATTAATCACATACCTGTAAATGGAACACTTTTTTTTCGCGGCAATTTCTTGTATTGAGGTGTCATTAGATATGTCTTTTATAAATATTGTCGATGTCCGAACACCATTTTTCGATTTAACTAGAGATCCGTTTAAGTCTAAAGTGCTAAGAGTCAAAAGTCTACTATTTGTTTTGTGGTAACTAAATAGGAATGATGAAAATCATGCACACATTTCTTTTTGGTTAAAGCGAAATTAAAACTACTGTAATGGTTTTATTTCCTTTTATGTCATATCTTTGACAATAAGAATAAAATCAGTTTTTTAATTACGTACGTACAGCTTATTTTAAATACATAGTTGCATTCAGATTTCATTCACTAAACAACACAACACAACTTCAGAATAACGTATGCGTAGGATAAGACAAAGACGTTGGACGTCAAATCAGAATCACAATCGCTCTTATTCCTAGGCCAAGCCGAAGCCTCGCGCAATTTATCCCTAAAACGAGCGTTACGTACGATGTCATGTATGTATGATGCGGCTTTTGTAACGAAATAGGCATAATTGTAGTGTAATTGTCTTGCAATTGTGACTTCCCGACGTTGTGCCAACGATCTGATAGTTAGTGATAATTGTCTTGTTTCAAAGAAAAGATAAACTCGACCTAAAAGCTGTATTAAAATTTCGGCGGCAGCGGCAAGCATCGATGGAGTTTTTAATATGAAACTAGCAGCCCTCCCTAGCTGCGCCCGGGTATGTATTATACATATAAATCTTCCTCTTGAATCACTCTATCTATTAAAGAAACGACATTAAAATCCGTTGTGTAGTTCTACAAAGATCTGAGCATACGAGTACATAGGGAGGGACAGTCAAACATCGGACTTTCATCATCAGACGACATCGGAAGCGACTTTGTTTTATATAAGTACTTTGGAGTGATAGTAATAGTGATAAGCTTTACGTATGATACGAACGATGCGGCTATTGTAACGAAATAGGCATAATTGTAGGGTAATTGTCTTGCGATTGTGACTTCCCGACTTTATTCCGACGATTTGATAGTTGGTGACAATTCTCTTGATTTAAAGAATTCTAAAGATATATTATATTTTTATTAACCATTGACTAAATAAATAACAAATAAAAAAAACCTATATATTTACAAATAAAAAAGGCCGGGCTAGCAATTTTACCGCGACTTCATCCGAGTAAATTATAGCCTATGTCACCCGCAGATAAATTAGCTTTCTTTAGGTGAAGGAATTTTGAAAATCGGTCCAGTAGTTTGAGAGTCATTGTAATGCAAACAATCAAACAAATCTTTACTCTATATATTATTAGTATTGACACTTGCCGATGCCGCCAAACTTTTATTGGAAGATTTCCAATACAAGAATCTTTAGGGGAAGCCTAAGTCCTGCAGTGGACTTATTGATGCAATGATGATGATGATACATAATACGAAGAGTTCATAGCATATCCGGGAGCTCAGTAAGAAGTTAAGCACATTACTTGGTTAAAATGTCAACGAACAAATGATTAAATAAACGTTTTACGATACTTCAAAATAGATTGGCTGGTTTCTATCATCATCATCAGATCTTTTTTAGTCTTCACTGCAGCTGCAGTAGCTCAACCCTCTCTGTACAACCAGAGCCATATATAAGCCAGAGCAGACAGAGGATTTGGCCTACACTTTCCATGCTGGCCAGACGTATTCTAGAGGGTTTGATATTTATAAACTTTGTTTAGGTTGTGTTCCCTAATTCGCCTTCTACGACATCACCGGAAGACTTGGAGTGGTCCTATTCTACTTGCCCGGAACCACACGGCGGACTCTGTAATTTAATCTTTTAACCTTAACCCCTTCAAGTCCGTGTATATTAATAATTAAAAAAAATAATTGTATTAGACACAATTTTTCAATTTTCCTACAAAATGGAGAGTAGACACGTATGACGCGACATGTCGTAACACAATATGACGGCCATATGAAATTAATACGTCATTGTTATTCCGCCGCCATCTTGCATTTCCGCTAGCTTTCACTGCGCGTGCGCACGTCTAATTAATCCGCAAGCATTGTTATATCATATGCCATTTCTTCGGAACAATACTTGAGATGGTCCGTGGTGGTTTGGGACATGAATATTTTATTTCCAATATTATAACTTCTGAATATATCGTATAGTCGAACACTGAAGCTCAGCCACGCACGAGTCACCATTGCCGTTTGATTCCCGGCAGAATAGGACCACTCCAAGTCTTCCCGTGGATGTCGTAGAAGGCGACTAAAGAGACACAAGCTCGACAAAACTTATATACCTACATCAAAGAGACCTGTCCAACGCGTCTGGCCAGCGTGGAGAGTGAAGGCCAAATTCTCTGACTAATAAATATGTCTCTGGTAGTACAGAGAGGGTCGTGCTCCTGCAGCGGAGATTAAAAAAAGAATCCTGATTATATGATGGTTTTATTTCCGCCATTTCGAATTTCAGGCCCGGAAATTCGAATTTGAAAAAAAAACGAACAGAAAACTACTGTATATATGTGATAGGTCCATAGATTTGTATGGATTTACTGTGTTCGATATCCCGAATCGAAATTCTGAAAAGGAATTCTGTGGCCGGCTATCTACCACCCTCAGCTCCAACCTATGGGTATTATCATCAGGTCTTTTTAGTCTCCACTGCAGGAGCACGACCCTCTCTGTACTACCATGCCATATTATCAAGCCATATGTTTGTCAGAGCAGTCAGAGGATTTGTCTTACTCTCTCCACGTTGGCCAGGCAGATTAGAGAGGTCTCTTTGATGTTTTATAAGCTTTGTTTTCCTTGTGTTTCCTAAGTCGCCTTCTGCGACATCCACGGGAAGACTTGGAGTGGTCCTATTCTATTCTGGCGGGCACCACACGGCTGACCTATGGGTAAGCCCAACACTACAATTGAAAATACTGGTAGCGCTGACTCCAAATAATATGATCTCATTTCAAATACCGTTAGAAAAGACATAAAAGTCTGTATGAATCAAAATCTGGTTTCCTTTTATGATTTGTCCCAAAAGTTAAAACGGCTGTATTCTGTCATTGACCGGGCATCGAACCTACTACCGGACGCAAGAGTGGAACTTTTGAAACATGCAATCAAATACTGCTAGGTTGAAAAACATGTAATCTTTGTAATAATGATATCTACTTCCGGTCTTGGATTCGAAATGATTGGTTAGGTTTTGAAACGGCTGCACAAAAAAAGATAATGCCAATCTATCTTCTATCTATATTCTATATATATATATATATATATATATATATATATATATATATATATATATATATATATATATATATATATATATATATATATATATATATATATAAAAACAAAGACGGGTTTGTTTATATATATATATATAAAAACAAAGACGGGTTTGTTATAACACTTATAACTCGAGATCTGCTGAACCAATTTTCGTGGTTATTGATTCGTTGGATTTGTCACCGCCCCGAATAGCAGAATACATCTTAAAAACAGTGAAAATATGTGTAATGAATACTTAATCATTGACTGTTAGGCGGTACGAAGTTCGCCGGGTCAGCTAGTCTTTATATATAAAAGACAAACCCGAATGACTCACTGCCATATGTATAATATATATCAACGCACTGCCATAACAAATGTAGGTACCTAGAAACTTAAATTTTCGTACAGGAGTTCCTTTCATAATGTAAGTGAGCACTCAGAAAGGATTATCAAAAATTCAACCCCTAAGGGGATGAAGTTTATGCGGAGAAGTCGCAGGAAAATTACTAGTTTAAAATATTTTTGACTCATACCACTCTAGTATATCCTTAATATGCTTAACGACGCTCGCCACCCCTTGCACAACTATTCTGATGCTCCAAGGAAACTTAGGAGTCGAAGAAGTTTTAAAAAGTGTGTTGAACCAATGTCGTCCAATATCCAAAAGGAGAGGTGCACTCTGGCGCAGCAAGTGGAATGTTTCTTCCCCATTTGTACCACTTGTTGAAGAGCTCCCACCTGGACATGAATTGCCATGGCAGACCTGGAAGTCCTTAAACAGACTTCGGACACAGGTCGGCCGGTGTAAGGAAAACCTGTCTAGATGGGGGTTTACTAACAACTTTGATGAGATGTGCGAATGTGGACTCCCCCAAACAATGTCCCAGTTGTTGTCTTGCTATTTGTGCTCCTGCTCCTGTACATTGGATGATCTGATGATAGCTAATACTAACGCCATCCAAGTGGCTGCATTTTGGGAGCAAAAAATATAAATTAAAAATAATTGGTTTGCCACCGACACGAAAAAAGTAGATATGTCGTACGCCATCGGACTGACATCGAAGTTTAAGTACTAGGGTCTCCTTTTAATATTAGGCACAGAATAGGGTACGGGACCCTACTGCGTAGAAAGAATTTAAATGTCAATTTCCGAGGTAAATAATAACCAGTGGAATTACTTCATATACAGATTTAGCAGGAAATAATTAATTTTAGTTACCTAGGTAGCTAAATTGCTTATTTCTATGCAACATGAGTGCACGTGACTTCACGCGAGCAGTTTTACTTTACCTACTTTTCAATTACTGTCATTTTGTACATGGACAGAATGTATTGCGTGTTTAAAGGATACTTAATTGTTGAATGAAGAATATGGATTTTTATTATTGTTCAAATGTGGTATTTATTTGATTACTTTGATTTGAATTGGTATGCTTCCGCTACCAATTCGGTATTTGCCTAATGTAAATATTATATAAAATTTGTTTCCAATGACACTAATTTCTATCTAAAAACCACTATAAAAACACTTTTAATTTGATATCGATTCGTTAAGTGTTCTTAAAGCTTTTTTAAAGTTGGGTGAATAGGACCATTTTTAAAAGTATGAAAATCTTTAATTACAATTATACTATATTGTAGTCCGCTAAATTTAAAGCAACTTTTATTATGAAACCATTACCACAAACGTAATATTTCGTATAGCTACCAAACAAAGTTCTCACGCCGCCCATACAAAATACAAAGTTGTGACGTCACAAATATGTAGGCATTTCAGCGGCGCGTTTTCACGTCTAAAAATTAACGTCTAAAAATATGTGTTTTTAAAACTTCTATATCTGAAAGAGTTTTTTGTTTAGAAATGTTTTTCGGTCACCATTGTGTTTATTTTTGGCAGGTCTTTACATAGCGACACGAAAATTTTTTTAGTCAAGTAGCCAATTAGTTTAACGTTTCGATCCCATCCTTCCTTCCATGCCGGTTTGGGAGAAAAGAAAAAACATAGAATATACCAGCTGCTTTTCTTCCCGCGCAGACCGTAAAAGCCGGTCAAGGGATAGGGCGAACATCTAAGGAATCAGGTAATAGACGATGCGGCTAGCAACCCATCACTATTTTGATTCCGCTTTCCACCTTAACGCCCACTAACACGCTAAACTTGGCCTTTAAATTTTATGACTCTGGGCTCTGTCTACCCCGCAAGGGATAAAGACGTGATAATATGTATGTATGTATGTAAACGTTTCGCAACTGCCCATCGAAACTGTTTTTTTGGCGAAGTATGAGTAGGAGTTTGTTTGACTAGATGAACAGAATAAAGGGGGTATTCCTTGTAGCGCAACCATTTTGAAACGCACAGAAGCTGAGCAACAACTTTTATCATCATCATCATCAGGTCTTTTTTAGTCTCCACTGCAGGAGCACGACCCTCTCTGTACTACCAGAGCCATATAATAGCCAGAGCATTCAGAGGATTTGGCCTACACTCTCCACGCTGGTAAGACGAGTTGTAGAGATCTCTTTGATGGTCTTTTTAGTCTCCACTGCAGAAGCATAATCCTCTCTGTAGTACCATGCCATATTGTCAAACCATATATATTTGTACCTTTTTAGTCTACACCACAGGTGCACAACCCTCTCTGTACGACCAGAGCTGGCCTGGCCTTGCTCTTTGATGTTTATAAACATCAAAGAGCAAGGCCAGGCTGGCTCTTTGATGTTTATATAAGCTTTGTTTAGCTTGTGTTCCCTAAGTCGCCTTTTACGACATCCACGTGAAGACTTGGAGTGGTCCTATTCTGCTCAGCAACAGGAACCACACGACAGCAACTTCTATTAACATAGAAAAGGTTGAACATGACTTGTACTCTGGTAATACGAATCTGAAATTCGATACGGGGTCGACCATCCGTTGCATTGTCAAGATTTTTTGATCCATTAAGATGTGAATGTAAACAAATAGAGCTTTTATCACAGAGGGTTAAAGTTTAATATGCAATAGCATAGGTTTCAATGTGTATCAGTTTTAAAACCACTAAGGTGGGCGGAAGTATCGGATGTTGGTTAGTATTATTGTATGAGTGCCTGTCTACGTGCTGGCTAAATATAGATACTTAAAACAGCAATTAATTTATGAAAAAAATACATGTTTTTAATTAAGGTTTAGTTATTGTAGTTAAAAAATAAAATAAAAATATATTTATTGACGTTTAACATAGGTTGGTAAATTAACAGTTATGTTATATTACAATGTTATCAATTTGGGCCTTTAGCTCAGCAACCCACCATCGAACTAGGAACAAACCTGTATCTCGAGTGGTGGGGAGCCTCGCAGAGGGCCCAATCTTAATATTACCCTTTGTTAAAGAAAAACATAAATGAGCTTATAAAATATGTTCAGTAACTCCCAAACTAGATACTTACATGTGTGTTTCGGGAATTAGTGTGTATAGAGATGAAATAACTATAATATTTGTGTAACAAAATTAATTTTAGTTAAATTAGCTGCATTAAACTAGTGCAATCGCTTAGCCTCGTGTCACAGAATAAATAAAATTTAATATATATAGGACAGAAACACGCAGCGTCAAAAAAATAAGATTAAGGGAGCTCGTCATACGTGGAATTGAAACTATTTTTTTTTCTGCTAGCCTTTACGTGCAAGTAAGTAGTATATACGTTAACAAAAATACACTCTCTTATTTTTAAAGTTATTAAGGCGTAGTGAGTTCACACACTAGCCCCACACAGCAATTAATTCTATAAGTCCTAAATCATATATATCAAATTAAAAAAATCTAATAGCTGATTGCCCTAGTTAATTACTTGTAGTATTCTTTTTATTACTTTTCATCCGCCAAATGTATCCACTTTTGGCGGTAATAAAATTAGAAATAGTGAAAATTTGTACCAAGAATACTACAACTATATATTAGTAGTACTATATACTAGTTTACTAGGGCTATTTAGTTATTTTATTTTTTATTTTATTTATTCAGCTATTAGATTTTTGTATCGTATCGTATCGTGGAGCTAGTGTATCGTATCGTCTTGAACCCACAGCGCCTTACAAAAATAAAAATAGTTAAAGAATGCTTCTTCGCCAAACGTAGTCCGTGTGGATTGTCCATAGCGGTCGTTAAAAACGATATTGCTAACTTCAAAAATAAGAGATCATCGTCCTACTAAGTTTCAACTTTCGTAGTTAAAAAAAAAGACTGTAGTCTTAATAGTTTCGGAATAAAGTGGCTGTGACCTACTGACAGACAAACTCTATAAGGTGTGATGAGTCTATAAGGGTTTAGTTTTTTGCCATTTGGCTACGTAACCCTAAAAAGTTTACAAATAAGCACTGAGTTCTGCTTATTAGAAGCCTTGAAAACCCCACCTAGGGCCTTCAAGTGGCTGAGCGCGAGTTTTGTTAAACAACTTTTAATTAATGTAGCCTGTTTCAGGCAGAATGAGTAATTGAGTTTGCGAATATATGGATGAAGGAAAATATTTTACAAAGTTACGGTTTTTACGCTTTTTCATGAGTTGGTAATTACTGAACAAACATTTTAATTAATAAAATAAAATAAATATATATGGATAAATCACACAGATGGAGCTAGCCCCAAAGTAGCTAGCCCACAGTTCGAGACTTGTGTTATGAGTATATTACTAAACGATATTATATGTTATACTATTGCATATACATTTGCCTAACCCAAACATCCAAGACCCAGGTAAATCTGAAAAAAGTAATTTTTCATCTTGACCTGACCGGGGTTCGAACCCGGGACTATCCGTGTCGCAGGCTGGCGTGTTGACCGCTATGCCACGGAGCTCGTCAAATTTCAATTTGTGAAGCCATTCTATATTGTTTGATGCATCCCGCGCAGGACGTAGAAGCCGGCCTAAGGAATGGGCGAAAATATAAGGAAACATGAAACGGACAAACCTTACTAGGTTTTTGTACATCCTTATGTATTTTTTATGTAAGTATTTTTCTTTTGGAAATAAATAAATTACAATTACATGTCAATAGCGGCTAGCAATCCATCACTTTTCGATTCCGTTTTTCATCTCCTCCTCAATGCTGATTAGCATAGTGATAAAAAATTTCAGTTCTATCATCATCATCAGGTCCTTTTTAGTGTCCACTACAGGTGCACGACTCTCTTTGTACGACCAGAGCTATAATAGCAAGCAAGGGCAGTTAGAGGATTTGGACTACTCTCTCCACGCTGACCAGATGGGTTGGAAATTTCTCATTATAGTTTATAAGCTTTGTTTAGTTTGTGTTTCCTAAGTCGCTTTTAGGACATCAACGGGAAGACTTGGAGTGGTCCTATTCTACTGTGCCGGGAACCACACGGCTCGGTTTCAATTCTAATTAAATGATATTTTAGAATAAATTAAATTTTAGACCAATTTTGATATAGTACAGTGTCAACACAACATCGATATGTCGCTCAGTCATTGCAACTGGCAATAATACTAGGTAACCAAACCAGTCACTTGATATTTCACGCGTACAAAATCACAGTATAATACCAACCAGTAACAGTTAACGCTTACTACCTGCCTACATACATGAGTAACGGGAACCATACCTATTCATCCGTGGTACAAAAAGTGCATAGCTGGCACGGTAAAAACCTCGGCCAATCGGACAACGACCTGTGTAGTAATGGCTATACTATACAAGCTTAGATAATAACTTGATGTAATAAGAGATGTATGACCAATTTCATGTGGTGGTTCAAAAGATATATGAAGAATCATCTGACTCTCAATCAACTGCCTCCGTGGTCCAGTGGTTAAGGCGTTTGCCTTGTTGACCCGGGGGTCGTGGGTTCGATTCCCACGGGAAGCATACTTTGTTAAGTTGTTTCCAGTTTGGTCAGGACATTGCAGGCGTGAATCACCTGATTGTCTGATAAGAAAGATGATTCCGTGCTTCGGAAGGCACGTTAAGCCGGTGGTCCCGGCTGCCATCTGGTAGTCGTTAACGGAACCACGTCAGAGGCCGAGAGGCGGTTTATGGTCGACTGACCGTGTCACCTACACGAAATGATGATGATCTGACTCTAGACATTATAAAATATTAGCAATTTTCCCGCGGCTTCGTTTGCGTAAATTATAGTCTATGTCACCCGCAGCTAAATTAGCTTTCTATAGGTAAAAGAATTTTAAAACTGGTCCAGTAGTTTCAGAGCCTTATTAGGGTTCCGTAGTAAACTAGGAACCCTTATAGTTTCGCCATGTCTGTCTGTCTGTCTGTCTGTCTGTCTGTCCGTCCGCGGTTTTACTCAGAGACTATAAGTACTAGAAAGCTGTAATTTGGTTTGAGTGTGTATATTAATCATGGCAAAAAAGTCGTAAAAAAAAACCTTGAAAAAATATTTTTATTTGGGTAGCTCCCATACAAGTAAAGTGGGGGAGTAATTTTTTTTTTCTCTATTTACCCATCGTGTGGGGTATCGTTAAAAAGGTCTTTCAAAAATATTGTGAGGTTAAGAACACCATTTTTCGATTTAGGGATCCGTTTCCGAAATATTTGGTTTTAAAGTGCAAAATTTTGTTAGAGGTACGTGTCCCCCCCCCCCTCTATCTGCTAAACGGTTATATATGGATACGTGAAAAAAATGACAGCAGTAGTATATATACTGAAGTTGAAAGGAAAACTATCAGAGCTGGGTACTAAGTGCAAACTAAAAAGTTATAGGCAACCAACTTATAAAATGTACTGGAAAATGTAAAATTTCATACAATCTTCATTGTTAGATGTTTTTGGTCGTTAGACTGTGAGGTGTGAGTGTAAACAGTGTGAACTCAAAGTTGTCATTCGCAACTACGGAACCCTACACTGCGCGTGGCCCGACACGCACTTGGCCGGTTTTTTAATACAAACGAACTATCAAATCTATCCTCTTCATAATATTACTAGAAGCCCTTCCTGGCTACGCCCGAGCATGTATTATGCCTATAAACCTTCCTCTTCATTCACTCTATCTATTGGTGAAAATCACATGACAATCCGTGCAGTAATTTTTAAGTTTATTGCGTATATATATGTATACCGCGTCTGTCTGTCTGTTATAAGTATATAACAGACAGACAGACGCGGCGGAGGACTTTATTTTTGTAATTTTATAATTAATAGTGATACTATGACTAGCAAAGCATATAGCGCGAAAAACCGACGGCCGATGTGGAGAAAGGTTCTTGAATGGCGACCACGAATCGGCAAGCACAGCGTTGGACACTCACCGTCCAGCCCGTATTTACTAACTCGGATGACAGGTGTCGATGCCTATCAATCTAGGATTTGCTGTTACAATGCGGTTTTTGTATTCCAAATAAAAATTTCGAGCAAGCAAAACCCGCATTGTAACTGTAAATTCTAGATTGATAGGCATCGACACCTGTGACCCGAGTTAGTAAATAAGGGGGCAGGTAGTCGGACGACCTGATAAAGATCGCAGGAAGGCGCTGGATGCAGGCCGCTTCCAACCGGTCGTATAGGAAATCCTTGGGGAAGGCCTTTGTCCAGCAGTGGACTTCCTGTGGCTGAGATAATAATGATGATGATCAACATGTTAGATAGCTCTACGTTAGTACTTATATTAATTCTGTACAAGTAAGTAGGAGCATTTTCCCCGGCCGGTTCAAAAATCATTTCCTGTGGTATTTTGCGAAGTATACTACCACGAAAGTAATTAATTATAGATCGCCAGTATTTTTCCAGGAAGTGAGGCGTTTAAATCAATTCAGTGTAATCATTTCCTCGCGAATTATTTTTAATAAGTATCTAGTAAAGTTGATTATGACCGATGATACACTAATAAGTATCTGGATAATAATTCTGAAAGGAAATTGGCTTTTCGTGGTGTTTTTCGTGTGTGTAAGTGGCCAACACTGGTGTCAGATTTCCAAGCTGCCAAAAGGCATCTGTCATAGCTTAACGACTGCCATCAATGATGATCGACAGCAGTGTTGGCAAAATTCAATTTCTTTTTTCTTTTGTGTTAGTATAGTAACACAGAAATTGAATAACGAGATTGTTTGGTTGAAATAGAAAATATCATTCTATTATCTGCTTATTTAATTATCACGCAAAAACTACTTAACCTACTGAATCGAAACTTAGTATTCACAAATAAAAATCGGCCTAAAAAAAATAATACCAAAATTCTTTACTGGTTTTTGCAGTATTAGCGAAAAATTTACTGCACCCAATTTTATTTTGTTTTGTACAATTAATTCTACATAAATGGAGTCACGGTCTAATTTATTAATATTCATATACCGGCCACATGCGTGAGAAAGAAACCTTTGAAAAACGCAACCTCGAACCTGGAATTCTACAATCTAACGCCTACGATTGAAGCCCTCCAAGTGGCTTCAGATAGGTGAACATATTTTGAAAGGCCTCCTCGGTTCATAATTTGAAACAATTTAAAGCAGATAACATAGGTACCTAAGTAGTAATATGAAATGCGAAAAAAAGGTATTTACGACGAAAGAAATGATACACTAACTTTAGTGTGTAGGAGCTAGCTAAGTACATAGTCCATTCAAAAAATAAAAGAAATAACAAGTGTTATCCAAAAAAAGTGTACTTACTTTGTTTACCCAGGTGATATCACCTAGGTTATCAAAGTGGAATCAACCCATCAGGCATTTTGGAAATGTTCGCCTTACAGGTTGAGGGCACTCTGCCCTTACCTCAAAAGCCCAGTGAAGTAGCGAAAGCTCACTTGGAGCTAGCTAAGTACATAGTCCATTCAAAAAATAAAAGAAATAACACTTGTTATTTCTTTTATTTTTTTTAGATTCCACTTTGATAACCTAGGTGATATCACCTGGGTAAACAAAGTAAGTACACTTTTTTTGGATACGTATTTTTAACGCCTTTACCCTTAGAAGGTAGATAGAGCCTAAGCTTAGGGCCATAAGACTCAAGGGCCAGCCGTCTCACCTATCTGGACTTGTAGGACGTTGTTTGTTTGTTTGTTTTTCGTGTGTGTAAGTTGCCAACACAGGTGTCAGATTTTTCGAGCTGCTACAAGGCATCTGACATACCTTAACGACTGCCATCAACGATGACTGCCGGGACCAACGGCTTAGCGAGCCTTCCGAAGCACGGAAGAGCTCGAGATATTTTTATGCCAATTGCGGTCACCCATCCAAGTAGGGACTGCGGCCGGGGTTGCTTAACAAGTAATACATGTTGTAGAACGTAAAATGGAATCAAAACATAATAGGATGTTGTCAATATGTGATGCGGTTGCTAGCCGCTCTACCAGTATTATATTGTCTTTGGCTCTACCAACCTACTTGTTTCCGTGTATAACACGAAACAACACATTTATATAAAAATTAACCTTCTTTCTTACGCAATCGGGTAATTAAACCAACAAGCAAGAGTAATGAACGTACACGCACATTATATTTTATCATATAACTATCTGTGTCAGTGGAATAAAGATTCAGTTTAAAACGTTCACGTTTTCTTTTGTGAACTACTTAAAAATAGTTAACAAGATTTGGGGTCCTAATATGTTTGAGAATATTATACGTCTAGTATCTCTCTACATTTTTCGCTTGGGTTATATTCGTGTAGTGTTGGCACATTCGTGTTGTTGTGTTTAACACGTTGAACGCCGAGGGGAAAAGGATGTTGTTCCGTTTAGGCCATGGGGGTCACCGGTGAGCCGAAGGGTGTTGTTCCATTCAGGCCGTGGTGGTCACCGGTGAGCCATCGGAGGCCTTCACTTCAAACGCGATTTACTGGCCGAAACGCAACGATACTATGCAAAAATGTCACTAAGGTGGGCCGCTTGGCCCTGTAGAATATAAGAATCGGCTTGGTTCTTGTGTACTGGTAAACACTTTGGAATTTTTTGCAATTTTTTGGCAACTTATTAGGGTTGTACTGAACTTCCATAGCAAAGGTATTTTTAATTATTAATTTGGATACTTAACCCATATATGCCCAGAACTATATTTTTATTTGGTTCCTTATTTGCCTCGTGATTCGAAAACGAATCAAAAATTACGTTTTCATGAGAGTTCATTATCTTTCGCGTTTCGTTCGGAAAGTGGTTTCTACTACCATCTATGTCAAGGTTAAGGTATCTTCTTCTAGTAGTAATTGAATATGCCAACTAGACAAACGTTAAATTCTCATAATGAATCAGTGCAAGTTGTCACCTGTTTATGACGTGCAGAAATCATGGCGACTTTCACAAAAAAGTAAGAAATTATTCAAATTATCTCTTATTTAGAGGTTTTGCGTAATCTATGATAAAGTTAAATAGTTTCTAAATATGTTTGTGTAATTATAGAAACTAAATGGTTGAATTTAAATATCTAAAAGCTGTATATAAAATCAGTGTTTCGAAAACAAATCATCGGGCACTTCCCATACATTTACTATGAGTAAAGAAAAAACAACATTTTTCTGTGTTTATTTATTTTTTAATTACATATTCATGAATCTAAAATACTGCCAAACAAACAATTTAAGCCAAATTTAGGAGGATCATATTTAGGAACTAACTTTAATAATGAAACGCTATAAAACATTTGGCATGTAAGTTGACTTGAAGCTTTTGGCATGAAGTAACCTTCACGGTTACTTACTTCATGCCAAAACGTCCGATGTTGCGTTTCGACTAGCTAAGGCTGCAAGCGGAAGATCATCTTCTGACTCACTTCCATATTCTTTATTCCCATGAAGCATCAGCTCAGCAGGAGCCAGCAGTTGTCTACGTGAAAAATTTGTTTGTTTTGGGAACATTTGTTTTTTTTGTAGCGGGGCGCGGGGTGGGCCGCCGCGTGACCCCGTGGCCTGCGGGGAGGGATTTATGAAATTCCTTTCATTCGGGCCACGGGGATCACCGGTGTGCCTAGTTCAATATTTCCATATTTTACATAGTAATTTAAGAAAAAATGAAAGTATCTTGCCAAATAACATATTTCTAATCATTTGGTACAATAAAACGATATTGTGAAAAATTACGGAAAACACTATTTCTCTTTGGCCTGAATGGATTTTGTCAGTAGGCCCACCGGTGGGCCGTTGGGCGTTCAACGTGTTAAAGAATTTATTTCTCAAAAGAATACAAGGATATTCACTTACAGAGAAACATTTAAAATACAAGTAATATTAAATCACTTTCGACGAGCGTAGATTATTAAGTGATTTGTATATACTAAGAAGTAGTTAAACTTAGTTGGTTAGACACATACCTACATTAACGCATATTCACAATTTCAACAGGTATATTATAAATTAATATAAAGCAAAGACAATAAGATATACTTACGTAATTAATATTAAAACATGTGGGTAGATTAACACTTAGTTGAGTTAATGATTTGAATTTACACATTTTATTCCTTGGAAGTCATCAAGATATGAAATTAAATCATATTTTGCTTTTAAAATAGTTTTGCTTTAGTTTTTTTTTTTAATAGCATTTGCAATTTTTTTGCATAATAAAGAAAATTAAAGTAAATATCATCCATCACATATTATAATTCTATACCTACAAGAGACGTTGTTTTTGGTGATATTTCTCAATTTGCTTCACACAGTTGGTACTTAATTACATAGAGTTATTGTATGCTCATTTATTACTTAGACGTCTAACCACATATACAAAGGAAAAAAAGTGACCGTGCTAGAAAGATTTTGGTGAACCTCACAAATAAACGGAAACATTTGCAGCAAATGCTCATAAAGTAACCGCTTATTTCTCGTAGGTATGTGAAAATGTCAATATGTTGTGTGGTATTGTTGTAGTGGGGTATGTTGAGCTACGGGTGAGAAGGGAGCTTAGCATGGTGTCTTATATTTTTAAGTTGATTCGCGGTGTAACAAATAATATGAAAATGCTTAAAATAGTGCAGTTCTATGTTCCGAATGGATACGTGGAGCGCCGAAAGCAGCCGCGCCTTTTGGTGGTACCTCATGGCCGGACCAATTGATGAACAAGTCTCCGCTGGCACACTCTTAACTTGATCGCGGACAGGATAGAAATCTTCCAGTGTTCTCTGTGTGAATTTACAAAGGTTGCCTATAATATAATATGTTATGATGTAAATAATTATTAAGTTATGCCTTTCTATTGTATTGGGTATACACCTGTAAAAATAGAATATGGTTATTCAATATCCACAGTTTTTAAAATATTATGTAGCTCGCCCCAAGTGAGCCATCGCTACTTCACTAGGTTTTAGGCGAGGGCAGAGTGCCCTCAACCTGTATATGCAACATCACTAATGGGCCCCCAGCATGGACGGACCTCAGCTTTGGGCTTTGCTTGTATGCGCAAGGCTTGAAACGGTAGCAGACTTTTTAGGGTTCCGTAGTAAACTAGGAACCCTTATAGTTTCGCCATGTCGGTCTGTCTGTCTGTCTGTCCGTCCGCGGTTTTACTCAGAGACTATAAGTACTAGAAAGGTAGGGTAGCTCCCATACAAGTAAAGAGGGAGTTATATTTTTTTATACAAACCCATCGTGTTGAGTATCGTTAAATAGGTCTTTGAAAAATATAGTGAGGTTGCGAACACCATTTTTAGGGTTCCGTAGTAAACTAGGAACCCTTATAGTTTCGCCATGTCTGTCTGTCTGTCTGTCTGTCCGTCCACGGTTTTACTCAGAGACTATAAGTACTAGAAAGCTGTAATTTTGTATGAGTATGTATATTAATCATGGCAAAAAAGTCGTAGAAAAAGAAGAAGTCGTGGTAGCTCCCATACAAGTAAAGTGGGGGAGTAATTTTTTTTTCTCTACTTACCCATCGTGTGGGGTATCGTTAAAAAGGTTTTTGAAAAATATTGTGAGGTTGAGAACACCATTTTCGATTTAGGGATCCGTTTCCGAAATATTTGGTTTTAAAGTGAAAATTTTTGTTAGAGGTACGTGTCCCCCCCCCCCCCCCCCCCCCTCTATCTGCTAAACGGTTATATATGGATACGTGAAAAAAATTACAGCAGTAGTATATATACTGAAGTTGAAAGGAAAACTATCAGAGCTGGGTACTAAGTGCAAACTAAAAAGTTATAGGCAACCAACTTATAAAATGTACTGGAAAATGTAAAATTTTATACAATCTTTATTGTTAGATGTTTTTGGTCGTTAAACTGTGAGGTGCGAGTGTAAACAGTGTGAACTCAAAGTTGTCATTCGCAACTACGGAACCCTATACTGCGCGTGGCCCGACACGCACTTGGCCGGTTTTTTCAATTTAGGGATCCGTTTCCGAATTCCGTTTGCAAATTTTTGTTAGAGGTACGTGTATGTATGTATAAAAGTAAAAAAAAAGGGTTCGAAGCTTCAAAAGATTCAAAACGTTTATTCAGAAAATAGGCCCTTGCAGGCACTTTTTCACGTCAAATTTTAAAACCTTTAAAATTATCGTATAAAGTATTACGCATTTACTAATTATTGTTCAAAAGCTACAGACTACTAGCATTTCGGAACCGAACACTGCAGAGAAGACCTTCTTCTGGCGGTAGTTTGTAGATACAACTGTAATGTAAAGAGGGGGTTTAAATCTCAGTAGGTATATAATCTAAAAGGCGCATTTAATATAATTTTGGATAACAAGTCAGGATATATCATCTGTCTGATAAATAAATCCTACCTTTATCATGTGGCTATGCACAATATTGATTACTCGTTTGATGCTATTCAACATGACCAACTACAAAAAGGAAATGTCATGTTTTCTTGCATCTGGGGTCCGCGTAATATTGATAATCAGAGCCATTTTTAGAACCATTTCCTGACTTTAGATAATTTTATGAGCTATTCTGATGATAAAGTTGGAAGGTCATAGGAATTCCTATATTAAACGAGATAATCTCGTTGTTTGATTTAACTTGGAAAGCACTGTACAGTATATGTCACAGCCATATCGTATAGCACAATATGAACAACATTTCCTATAGGAAAAATGCTATAAAAAAATTACTTTCCCATACAAATCGCCCGGGTGGCTGAATATTTTTATATGGAAAAGCCATTCTTTTTTGAGTTTCCATCATTGGCAAAAATTCAACATTTTCAAACAATATGCCCGGCGAGCTTGTAATATTGAACTGCGAAGATTTTATATATGGTACCAGAGTTTCGATGCTACCATTAATTTGACAATAACTTTACATCCGCTACGCAAAAGGGGCAGGTCTAGCCCGTGCCCGTAACGTAATATGATTAAGGGGGAACAGTAGGCACAGTAGCGACGCCAATCATTTTATTCCTAATACTTTACAAATAGAAAGGTATTCAAGAATATAAACAATACAAGCCTTAGTAAATAACCTGAAGTATTTTTGGAATCATGTTTTGACATTATGAGAATCAGTCATTGAGAGAAAAAGTGATAACCGCCAAAAACGGCCGTTTTTGGCGGTAATCAGATTCTCATAATTCTCACTGATTCCGATAGTAATAAACATGATTCAAAAAATACTTCAGGTTATTTACTAAGGCTTGTATTGTTTATATTCTTGAATTCCTTTCTATTTGTAAAGTATTAGGAATAAAATGATTGGCGTCGCTACTGTGCCTACTGTTCCCCCTTAATGACAATAATGGTGCAGTAAGCATTCACGCCTAATTATAGTCAGCGGCTGGTAATAAAACAAATGAAAGTCCGTAGCTCACTGTCTGATTAGCATGCAAGGCACGAGCCAACATTAATTGTCTCTGGAGCCAAGGCAGAGGGTATAGGAACCAGAAAATAGAGGGCAACTTAAGTAGCCTAAGATGGACACGATGTGGCAAGTCTAAACTCTCTGCGGTTCCCGGTAAAGTAGAATAGAACCACTCCAAGTCTCCCGTGGATGTCGCAGAAGACGACTTAGGGAACACAAGCTAAACAAAGGTTATTCCATCAAAGAGTCCAACCTGTCTGGCCAGCGTGGAAAGTGTAGGCAAATGCTCTGGCTTAAATATGGCTCTGGTAGTACAGCGAGGGTCGTGCCAACCACTTCAAGTCTTTCCGTGGAAACTTAGAAGGCGACTTGGGAAACACGAGTCAAACAAAGCTTTTTACCATCAAAGAGACCTCTGGCCAGCGTGGAGAGTGTAGGCCAGATCGTCTGACTGCTCTGGCTCATAATATGGCTCTGGTAGTACAGAGAGGGTCGTGCTCCTGCAGTGGAGACTAAAATAAGACCTGATGATGATAAGTCCAATCTTAGGGCTAGTCGCGCCTGTAATGATGACTATTAAATATAATGACGCCTAATTACTTGTGGCTTTTTAGAGATACAAGTACGTAACTTGTTGTCTGATTGACGCGTGAGGCACGCTCGGGTACCGATGTAAAGGGAAGGGACCCGAAAGACAGATATACCGACTATTCAATCTTTCTTATTAAGATTTCTGTATAATTATTATTAGAGACCGGATTATATGCAACTTAAAAAGCTTGTTATATGCATGCAAATATGCATGAAATATGCACGAAAATTGGTAGAATATGCGAAATTAAATGATAAAAAAAAAGAGAAAAGTAAGTATACGTTTTTTTTATTTCAAAATCAGCATACAATTAGTAAATTATTTTTTTATAGGCGATAATAGGTACAGTAACATTATCGACATTAAAAATTGTGTTAACATAAGCAATCAAATATTTTTCTAAATTTTCAGTGGTAAGATTGTGGCTACGATCATTTAGAATATTTTTTTTTACTGTCGTAACTGTTAAAATAAAAGACGCGCGCGGCTACTGACTGCGTTCCAAAATGCAGTAAAAAGTTACAATTATTACTCAATAACTAAAGCCCTTATATTTTGTGACTGTTATTAAATTTCGGAACGCAGGGTGAGTGATAATATGCATCATAACTATATCTTAGGTAAAATATGCTATTACCACTGAGAATGGCTGAAATATGCAAATGCATTATAATCCGGTCTCTAATTATTATCATCATCGCCGCCGTTAAAGGTCCTCTGCTGGATATATGCCTTCCCCTAGAAGGACGTTTAGTAATACTCACCACGCTTGGCAGATGGGTTGGTGAGCGCAGCTTGTTTGGCTTAATTAACGCTGCTGCCCATCGAAACTACTTTTAACCGAGGGTAAATAATTGCTGTATAATATCCAATAAAAAACGCTCGTCAAAGCACTCAGTCCCCAGCTATTAAGTTACATAGAAGACGATCACCGTCATACACGTGTGTAAGGGGCGATATCCCGGATGCACGTGCGAAGGATTTTATTATACAATCTGTAATTACGATGGATAAAAACGGCCAGAAAATCAGGTCTTCATTAAAATTAAAAGTATGTAATTGGAAAATTATGAATAGTAATTAGGCTTGAAGCATTTGAAATGTGGTGTTGGCATATAATGAAAAGGATGAGCTGGGTAGAAAGAGTAACTACTGGCCTCTTCATTAGTTTACTCTAAAAAGGGTAGGAGAAAAAAAGGCAAATTGTGAAAATTATTGAAAATAGAAGACGAAAGATGGTGGGACACTTATTACGGCACGACGACTTGGCCAAAAACATATCCGAGCCGAAACACACTTAAGGCACACTAAGCACAGTAGCGACGCCAATCATTTTATTCCTAATACTTTACAAAAAGAAAGAAATTCAAGAATATAAACAATATAAGCCTTAGTAAATAACCTGAAGTACTTTTGGAATCATGTTTTGATATTATAAGAATCAGTCATTGAGAGAAAAAGTGATAACCGCCAAAAACGGCCGTTTTTGGCGGTAATCAGATTCTCATAATTCTCACTGATTCCGATAATAATAAACATGATTCCAAAAATACTTCAGGTTATTTACTAAGGCTTATATTGTTTATATTCTTGAATTTCTTTCTATTCGTAAAGTATTAGGAATAAAATGATTGGCGTCGCTACTGTGCCTAGTGTGCGATAACAAATAAAAGAAAAAAATATAACCATAGAGAAATTAAAAAAACTGGCGGAAGTAAGAGAGGAATGGAAAAAGCTCCACCGACAAGAGCCCAGCTCTTCAATTTGATAATGATGAGTCATACATAAAAAACCCCCGGTTTCGAAGTACTGCTACGGCTGGGGATGCAACCGGGATTTCGCTCACATGAGATAGAGAATTTGAGAATCAGGTATATCGGATACAGCATGATTGAACCTCTGAAATATATTAAAATTTTGGAATCAAAATCTCTAATGGGATATAAATTGCAAAAAGAATTGCAAATAAAAAAAAACAGTGGGAAGAGTGTGCGTATAATATCTTACACCATTGGACTATTAAGCAAAAATCGGCATAAATATCATTTTTCTTTAGAGCCACGGTTCCACAGACAGACAGACACTCACAAAGCGATCAGAATTACAACACCTACATTCTGCAGCGGGGGTTAAAATCGTAATATCTGAAGCGGGTATAATCAGTTAAAATATGTAGCATATATTCATTCTTTCATTTATTCTTTTTCAATTTTCTTGCACCAATATAAAATGAGTTAGTCTTGTTATAAAGGTAATCTATTTTTTAGTCTACCTGCTTGATGAGTTGATGATCCAATGTCGTTCTAAATTTGAAAAGCAAACAATCCGACACAAACGATTGAATGTCGCAATGCTCCCGAGTATTGTCTATGGCCACAATGGCGGATCATCGGTACTAACCTCACTTTCACTTCGCGCCAAATATCATTGGAACAAAAAGGGATACTATAGTTTCTATGGGATTTATTTTGCATTTACAATGCTATTTTACCTTATTAAATAAATATGGGATACTAGTAATTTTTTCCGTGACTTTGTCCTTGTTAATTATAGTTGTGGTAGACGCTACCGGCAAAATTCACTTACACAACAACAACAAAATTAATCACACTCACACATAAAAACGACGTTTGAGTAGTAGCTTTACCGCTTCTATGCTTCGTTCGGTGAGTGAGAGAGCCGGAGGCCCATCCCCCTCTCCCCCTCTGGGGAGAGAAAACTAAAGACCGGCAACGCTCTTGTAACACCCCTGGAGTTACAGTTGTCCATGGGCAGCGGTGATCACTTACCATCAGGTGACCCGCTTGCTCGTTTGCCGTCCTATGACATAAAAAACCGGCCAAGTGTGAGTCAAACTCGAACAATGAGGGTTCCGTACAATATGCTTCGTGAACACACACACACAATGTGCAAAAAATGTTTTATTCAATTGACTAGCGCCATCTAGTGGTGTTTTAGTGAACTATTTCCCTAGATGAACTTTATTATTTTTCCTGTAATCTTCAAGGAACTATACTTTGTATTTTTTTCAAAATTTTTGGCTTTCGTGAATAAAATCATCATCATATTTTTGAGATCCTCATAATGAGCCCTTTCATTTGATATATGACACAGTAAGGTTTGCAAAACTTTCTTTTAAAATTTTGTAATTGGGCCCCTGAAAATGACCCTTATTTCAAAAAATCTTTATTTACTTTGCACATCCGTGTTTGGGTCATAGAATTACACTATCTTACCAAATTTCATCTAATTTGGTTCAGTAGATTCGGAGAAAATCGGCTGTGACAGACGGACGGACGGACAGACAGACGCTCGAGTGATCCTATAAGGGTTCCGTTTTTCAACTTTTGTACGGAACCCTAAAAAGCCTATGTCACCCGCGGATAAATAATGTTTCTATAGGTGAAAGAAGCGTTTTCGTATGATATACGCGAGCGAAGTCACGAGCCGCTAGTATTCCTTTTTCAACTGTACATACAGCAATTATCACCACCCAATTAACTACAAAATACGAAAGTCTGCGCTAATGTTATCAACTGGCAGTAACATTAATTGCATTCGACTGCATTTCACTACCGCTGCGTTTCACGATGGCTATCTCTGCGTTTGCAATAGTTCCAATGCATGCACACTAACCACTTTATCCCTAAAGGAGTAGACAGAGTCTAAAGCCATTAGAACCAAGGTCAGCGTTATATTGTTACACTAGCCGTTACCCGCGGCTTCGCCCGCGTAATTAATAGCCTAGGTATGTCCTTCTCGGTACCCTAACCTATGTGTATGCAAAATTTCATGATAATCGGTTCAGTAGATACGGCGTAAAAGCGTAACAAACAAACAAACTCACTTTCGCATTTATAATATTATATGGGATATAGTTAGGATTAGGACTAGCTGTTACCCGCGGCTTCGCCCGCGTTATATATAGCCTATGTCCTTCTTAGTACCCTAACCTATGTGTATGCCAAATTTCATGATGATCAGTTCAGTAGGTAGAGCGTGAAAGCGTAACAAACAAATAAACAAACAAACTCACTTTCGCATTTATAACATTAGTTGGGATGGGATAGTTGGGATTGGGATGGGATATAGTAAGGAAGTAAGAAATATAGGTGAGATATTTTAACTACTGCCTTGACTCCGTCATGCCTGTATTTTAATGACAAAAAACTGGCCAGCTTTTCAATGCTTGTGTGCGTAACATCTCTGTGTCAGGATTAGGACATGCATTCGCCATTATGTCATGAAGCTATGTGTTTGCATCATAGTCATCGTGTTCCCGGAGGACTGAGCGAACTTTACTCTTTGGCTCCGAAAAATAACAATGTTAAAATAAAACAATACGGTAGGCGACTGCCTATGCGCAAAGGCAGAGGTCGAGTGACTACGACAAAAGGTAGAGATGGAATGACCGACGATCAGGAAGGGCTGTGATGAAGATTTGAAAATGGAATAAGAAATTTGAAATTAAGTTTCTTAATAAAAGTGAACAGGGTGATGGTGATTGAGAAATAAGATGAAGCAAGATGCAGCATTGCCTGAGGTTCCGTTTCGGCCATCTAAAAGTCTATTCAGTTCTGGCACCCAGATTAGTTCTGGCATCCAGAGTGACGCAAACTTTCATTGACACAAAACTCATCAGACTTACCGTACCGCCCCCTGGCAAGCCTGTGTCAGTGGCTAGTGGTGACACTTCCTGTGCGTGAGAGTTTGAGCACCGGTGACCTTGAGCCGGGGCGTGAGGGTTGATAACGCGTAGATAGTCACTCTCTACTAGAGACGCGCTGTCAAGCGTTGTCAACAGTAGGCAAGAACTGAGTAGACTCTACTCTATTCGTGCCTGCTGCGGTGTGAGCACAGAACAACAAGGTGTGAGCCATGCGAGAGACGCAATCACAACACAGATAGTCGTCGACCAAGGCAGTCGGCAATGGCCTGTTCCACGCCTCGCGCGCCTCTCTATGCCCCCGCGCACATCCAAACACCCGCACATAGCCGCAAGCAATTTTACGTGCACACTTGTGTTTCTAGTTCTTTCTTTTCACCTAGTATATAAATTCTTTGCCTGAGGTTTCCGTTCTGCCATCTAGATAGAGAAAGATTACCAACTGTTTAGTTCTGGCAAAGACAATATAATACTAACGTAATAGACTGCCCACCTCATACAAAAATATTGGACCAAATTAAAGTTGCGAAAAGCAGGCGAATGTATGGCGCAGGAGAGTTGCTTGCTACTCGATACTAGATGGCGGTAATCTGCGTTAACCTTTAACTTACTAAATATACGGTGTCATTTTAAAATATTATGCCTAAAATATTGTTTTGATTTTTAATAAGATATATTTTGTGAATCATGTTTTTATATACTCATAATACGGTAGATATAATGTTGTGTAGTTTTGAGTGGCGCCATCTATGCGAGTCTCTGAGAACAGATTGTACGATTAAGGCGTTGGGAACACATGGTTCTGACATCGAGAGTGACGCAAACCTTCGACACAAAACTCATCGCCAATGACTTCCTCATTACAACTGTTGACGAAAGCCCAGCTACCTCGTTTAGCAATGATTGTTGGAGCTCACTGCTCACGTACAGTCGACCTCACGAGCGGCCGACCGTGACTTGCGCGCACGACTGTACTCTTACTTTCACGACCGTAGGCGTACAATTATTGATGATTATACCGAGTTGGAAATGCGTAGGCGGTGTTAAATTGGATTATGTTGGAGGTTTATTGTTGTATCTAAACAAAGAATGTTAAATATTATCAAGATTAGTTTTTAGGTTAAGGCATAAATAACTTGTGGTTTTTGTTACCATCAAGTAGTTTATACGTTACAAAGAAACAGATCTTTTCTCTTCGTGTGGTCTTCTTCTTCTTCTGTTTTAATTATGGCTTCTACCGAAATTTCAGTGATTCTGCCAATGTCCAGTATAATGAGATACTAAGTATCGGTGTTGTATGGTAAAGTTTTAACAAATAGCGTCAAAGATGCGTATGCTCTTTGATGCCTCGTGGGAGTTCTGTGACAAATCTATACGAGTCCATTTAACAGTCTACTTTAACTATTTCACAAATTGTTCATGAGCACGAGCATTTATAACACCAAACTACGCCAATTTCATATTATAAAGTCCACTAAAATCGATTTGCAAAATCGTCTAAGGCAAACTCCAGCTGCAGCCCTTGACTTCCCAACACAAACTCCTCTTCGTGTGGTCACTCTGGCTCCTTCGCACTTAGTGGGATCATCTAGCCAGGGTGGGGTGGCTGCCCGAGTTACTAAGTCCGGCAAAAGACGTAAATATATGTTGCTCTTTCGTTGACGTAATATGTTGTCGTATTGTTCCCGGCAGAATAGTCTTCCCATGGATGTTGTAGAAGGCGACTAAAGAAACGAAAAAAATAATATAATAAATAAATATATACGGACAAATCACACAGATTGAGCTAGCCCCAAAGTAAGTTCGAGACTTGTGTTATGGGATACTAACTCAACGATAGAATATTTTATAACAAATACATATATAGATTAGCATCCAAGACCCAAGTCAATCTGAAAAAGATCGTTTTTCGTTTTAACCTGACCGGGGATCGAACCCGGGACCATCCGTGTCGCAGCCGGGCGTGTTGACCGCTGCGCCACGGAGCTCGTGGCGCAGCGGTCAACAAGCATACTTTTGTATGTGGCTCACTGTACCTTATTAATAGAATGTTTGATAAAGTAAAATACCAACGCTTGAATTCTCCGCTCAGAATGCTCTTGACAGATAAATGGTCAGACGGTAAAAGATCCTAAGGGTTATAACCCTTCTACGTACGGATCCAGGGATGTTGCTAGAGTCGAATTTATGGCATGTAAGGAAGGCATAAAGTAAGTATATAGGGCGGAAGTAAAAAAAAAATCAATTGATCTACTCTCAAAGCATGGGCTCCTAAATTAATCACTATGTATATCGCTATTTTATATATTATCTAAAACTATAATTTAAGGCGCTCCTATAGTAACACTAGCGCCACCCAGCAATTAATTCTTTTAATCCTAAATTATATCAAATTTTAAAAATCTAACAAGTACATAACTAGTAAATTACTAGAGATGTGCCGAATAGTCGGCGACTAATCGGTTAAGCCGACTATCCGGCCACTTTTGTAGTCGGTGACTAGTCGGCGACTAGTCGGCCAAAACAGCCGACTATCCGGCCTCAAATCTTAAAAAAAAAGGTCTGAGTCGGTTTTACTACATAAAAGTCTGATGTTCGATTAGGAATATTTATTTATTAATGTCATCAGTATCTTTCAAATTTAAAAGTCATTAATTTCTTTCTATAATCACCCGTAACACACAAAACGTAAGTTTTCGGGAATCATCGTCCACTTCGTCAAAAAACATCCAAACATTTCCTTTTCGATATGATTATTTGTATTAGATTAGATACTTCACTACTACACTTGCTAAACTATATATTCATTGTTTTTACACCGCGCAAAACGAAAAAATAAGTTATACCTACTGCAAAGTAAACAAAACATAAATAAATATATAGGAACATATCACACACATTGAGCTAGCCCCACAGTAAGTTGTGAACTTGTGTCGTGGGATACTAACTCAACGAGATACTATATTTTATAATATATACTTATATAGATAAACATCCAAGACCCAGGTCAATCTGAAAAAGATCATTTTCCATCTTGACCTGACCGGGGATCGAACCCGGGACCTCCGTGTCGCAGGCTGGCGTGTTGACCACTGCGTGACGGAGCTCGACACATGTCAGGGGTACTATTTTAACGCGGGACACTCGTCTTCGAATGATTATTGTATGGGAAAATCGTTCGAAGACGAGTGTCCCGCGTTCAAAAATAGCAATCCAGAACTCGCACACAAGCAGCGGCGGTGGCGCGGGTGACGAGTGCGATTGGAGCAAGTCAACGAAGCGTCACGGATATTGCCGAGTGCTCACGAAACAATGATCGGCTTGGCCGATTAGTCGGCCGATTAATCGGCCTCTTTACAACCGATTAATCGGCTATCGGCTAGTCGGCCAAAGTCATGATCGGCACATCTCTATAAATTACATGTAGTATTTTTGTATTCATTTTTACTAATATTCGCTAGATAAAATACGAGAAAAACAGGTTAAAGACAAAAGTGGCCACTTCTGGCGTTAATCGATTTTTCTCTTTGAATATGGCACAGTAAATTACTTGTAATAAACAAAAAATATTATAAGTAGATTAGTAGTTTTGTACTTGTTAGATTTTTAAAATTCGATACAGTTTTTGATTTAAGGTATTGTAATTGCTGGGTGGCGCTAGTGTTACTATAAGAGCGCCGTAATTATAATAATTTATCATAGTTTTTGGTATTTTTAAGGTAGGCCATTGTGATTTCAAAGTATATGTTCCCACAATGCCCCTGCTCCCTAGCTAGTAGTTACAGCCGTGTACAGAGCCCTAAAACCGAAATAAAATAAATTACATGAACATGTAATCACCATTTGTGTCATCCGAGTGTTGCATTTAGCAGACAATTAGATAGTAATCTGTCTGCATTGCGACAAACTGTTGTATGTGGACACACGGTCAACTCAGCACCTGATATGTCACGCACGTTCTGTGATGAATGCGGGGGAGACACGATTGCGCACAATCTTGAATCACATCGATTAAATGAAAAACCGCATCAAAATCCGTTGCGTACTTGTAAAGATAGATGGACAAACAGACATCGAGGAGCGACTTTGTTTTATACTATGTAATTTCCGCTTCTTCTGACGTTATTTTCTGACCAAACAATTGTTATGTATGAAACGCTACAGAGGCCAGCAGGCCTATTTGCTAACTCGGTGTACAACGTTTTGATACTCACTTCATGGATGTTGAAGTGAGTATCAAAACGTTTTTATATCGTAAATAAAAATAATAATTCATACGGAAGCCGTAATGAATATTGAAGTTACCATGAAAATGATGTACACTGCAGTTGTCAAAAGTTAGCAAATAGGCCTGCACTCATACACAACAACTAGACAGGAGCAGTGAACTGTATTTAACATCCGAACATGGCAACAGGGCAGCAGGGTCCCAAAGCTTAGCACCCCTTGGTTACTGGGTACTGCCTCCATGGTCCAGTGGTTAAGGCGTTTGCCTTGTTGACCCGGGCCGGGGGTCGTAGGTTCGATTCCCACGGGAAGCAAACTTTGTTAAGTTGTTTCCAGTTTGGTTAGGACATTGCAGGCATGAATCACCTGATAGTCTGATAAAAAGATGATTCCGTGCTTCGGAAGGCACGTTAAGCCGTTGGTCCCGGCTGCCATCTGGTAGTCGTTAAAAGAACCACGGCAGAGGCCGAGAGGCAGTTCCGAAGAACTCTGACACCAAGGTGTGCATGGTCGACTGGCAATGTCACCTACACGAAATGATGATGATGACTTGAGCGAAAACTGAACGACTTTTAAATAATAAGAGCAGCACTGAGGCGTCGGGTCAAATTAAGCTGTTATTGGGCAACAATGTGTCAGTTGTTGCTGCTCGTCAATCCTAATCCTTACTAATATTATAAATGCGAAAGTGAGTTTGTTTGTTTATTTGTTTGTTTGTTACGCTTTCACGCCGTATCTATTGAACTGAACACCATAAAATTTGCATACATATAGGTTAGGGTACGAGGAGTTTTTGGTGGGAGTTCAGTTGTCGTTTGCCATAAATACAATTTTGCAAATTGATTTAAGTGGACTTTATAATATGAAATTGGTGTAGATTGGTGTAGTTTGGTGTTATAAATGCTCGTGCTCGAGAACAATTTGTGATATAGTTAAAGTAGACTGTTAAATGGACTCGTATAGATTTGACGCCAAAATCTCCCACGAGGCTGCCAAAGAACATACGCCATCTTTGATGCCACAACCGTACAACACCAATACTTAGTATCTCATTATACTGGACATTGGCAGAATCACTGAAATCTCGGTGGAAGCCATAATTAAAAAGAAGAAAGAAAGGTTGGGGTACTGACAAGGACATAGGCTATATATCACGCGGGCGGAGCCGCGGGTAACAGGTAGTTTTATATAAATAGCTTCTGCCCGGAGCTTCGCTTGAAATTTGGATCCCCGTTTCACCACCTTAGGGGGTGAATTTTTACAAATCTGTTCTTAGCCAATGCTGACGTCATAGTGACTATCTGCGTGCCAGCACAATCTGCTAATTTTTGAAAAAATACTTCATTTATAGACTCTCTAGCTGTCACGGTTCACGAGATACAGCCTGGTGACAGATAGACGGACGGACAGACATCATAGTCTTAGTAATAGGGTCCCAGTTTTACCCTTTACGGAACCTTAAATATGACCGTTAGTCGAAGTACCTAGTTGCTCGTATGAGTAAACTAGCACTATACGTCACTTGGTGCGACTCTAACGGCCCCGTAATTAGTGGAAAGGTGTCAATTAGGTGCCAGCGTCGCGGGCGCAATTAAACAAGTGGACTAGAAAGCGATGATGACACTTCACAATTTCTAAGCGCACTCATACAGACATAAGAAAAAAGAATATTTTGTATTTTAATAGAAAAGATACATACTTTTTTTATCATTGTGCTATATGGAAAACTCTAATATTATTAAAACTTATGGGAGATTACTATAATTTTAATGTACAACAAATAGGTTTAAAGTAACTAATGAAAAACCGGCCAAGTGCGTGTCGGGCCACGCGCAGTGTAGGGTTCCGTAGTTGCGAATGACAACTTTGAGTTCACACTATTCACACTCGCACCTTACAGTTTAGCGACCAAAAACATCTAACAATGAAAATAGTATGAAATTTTACAGTTTATAAGTTGGTTGCCTATAACTTTTTGGTTTGTACTTAGTACTCAGCTCTGATAGTTTTCCTTTAAACTTCAGTATATATACTACTGCTGTAATTTTTTTCACGTATCTATATATAACCGTTTAGCAGATAGAGGGGGGGGGACACTTACCTCTAACAAAAATTCGCACTTTAAAACCAAATATTTCGGAAACGGATCCCTAAATCGGAAAATGGTGTTCTCAACCTCATAATATTTTTGAAAGACCTATTTAACGATACCCCACACGATGGGTAAATAGAGAAAAAAAAATTACTCCCCCAATTTACTTGTATGGGAGCTACCCGAAAAAAAATTTTTTTTCATGTTTTTATTCTACCACTTTTTTACCATGATTAATATACATATCCATACCAAATTACAGCTTTCTAGTACTTATAGTCTCTGCGTAAAACCGCGGACGGACAGACAGACAGATAGACAGACATGGCGAAACTATAAGGGTTCCTTGTTTACTACGGAACCCTAAAAACGTCGGAAAATACCGACATTCTCAGCCGAAACAGAGCATCTTCCAACAAAAAAATAGCTTTTTGTTTTTATATAAAAATGAAAAATCAAATAAGTGAAAAAAGGACCTACACTTTTGTCCCTTTGGAAGAGTGTATTTGACGGGCTGAGTATCCCTGTAGGGGAATGTCGAGAGTCAAATTACAACACGTTTTAGATTTGATAATGTCCAAACCAGAATTCACACGGACTCCCAATTGACCCTGGGTAAAGAATTTTCTAGATTTTTCAAATCAAAATCGATCTGACTATAATTTCAACTAGAAGTTGTCGATTCTGGCTTTTCAGGGTGGTCTCATCATCATCATTTCGTGTAGGTGACACGGTCAATCGACCTTGCACACCCTGGTGTCAGAGTTCTTTGGACCATTCCCTCCCCCCCCCCTGATCTCCGAAATTACTGGGCCTCTAATTTCGAAAAAATTACAATATATAGTTCATTGCTTAAGGAAAAATAATAAGAATTCTATCAGTTGAAAATAAAGTGGTAAACTCACTATAATAAGTTCACCTAGGGAAATAGTTCACTAAAACACCACTAGATAGCGCTAGTCAATTGAATAAAACATTTTTGCACATTGTGTGTGTGTTCACGAAGCATATTGTACGGAACCCTCGTTGCGCGAGTTTGACTCACACTTGCCCGGTTTTTTATAATTATTTATCACTAACACACAATTTCAAAGAATCCTTTCTCAGTGCTCACATACATCATGAAAGGAACCCTTGAACCAGATTTCAAGTTTCAGTAGTTTTGGCTGTGCGTACATATATCAATATGTATAAGTCAGTGAGTCAGGTTTGCCTTTCATATTACTTAGATGGGTGACCGCAAGTGGCATAAAAAATATCTCGAGCTCCTCCGTGCTTCGGAAGGCACGTTAAGCCGTTGGTCCCGGCTGTCATCGTTGATGGCAGTCGTTAAGCTATGTCAGATGCCTTAAGGCAGCTTGAAAAATCTGACACCAGTGTTGGCCACTTACACATACGAAAAACAAACAACATATAAGTACAAGCTTTCACCTGTGGCTCTGCGGCGGAGTTGATCCCTTGGGAACAGCACCTACTTTTCACCAGGATGAAAAGTAGCCTATGTCGTTCTCCATACTCCAGACAACATGTTTGCAAAATTTCATAAACGTAAACGAAAAACGAGAGCGTAACAAATGAACAAACAAACATACTTTCGCATTTATAATATTAGTTGGGCTATAGTTAAACCAGTTTAGAGAGGAAGGTATTGTTAAACTACAAAACACATCGCCAGCAAAGTGAATTCGTTGCAACACAACTAGGCGTGGCAGGATAAGCTGCTACAAATGCCGCGCGATTTGAACCCGTGACCCCCGGGCCCATGTTGACATTCGCATCGGACGCCGACCTAGATTAAGAGACGAGGAGATTACGATAGATTTAAGTAGATTAATTTGTGTAAGAATGTTTTTAACCATACTCAATGTTTGTTTGTTTTTCTTATGTGTAAGTGACCAACACTGGTGTCAGATTTTTAAAGCTGCCTTAAGGCATCTGACATAGCTTGACGACTGCCATCAACGATGACAGCCGGGACCAACGGCTTAACGTGCCTTCCGAAGCACGGAGGAGCTCGAGATATTTTTATGCCACTTGCGGTCACCCATCCAAATAGGGACTGCACCAGGGGTTGCTTAACATACGTAAGCGCTCATAGAGCTTACACCCACTGGACCATCGACCATACTCAATGCTATTCCGATACTCTTCTTAAATTAACATACAATTAATACATTTTATTATCACGCTCAAAAATCGATCCCGGATAATACTATCCGGTATTTTAGGCTTGCTAGCACATGTATCCGTAAGTTTAACGTTTGTGTGATATGTCCCTATAAATACTTATATAAAAAAAACTTTAGCTTAAAATCACAATTAAATTACATAAATAGTTTCATAACTTTTAACTCTACAATTTTTACGATTTGTTTTAATTTCATCAAATAGTGGCATATTTCAAGGCAAAATGCATATTTAATTAGTAAACAATGAAAATTTAAGTAAAGGAAGTGTCAGCCGTGAATCTTTTATGTAATTTTTATTACAGGAAATCTTTATGGCCAGATAAAATAAAAATAAAATAAAATATTCATTTATTTCTCTTCACAACTGAGTAACCTTGGTAACAGACAGAAAGTTCAAAACTGCAATATTAATTGCAGTGTAAATAACACAGATTGTGAGAGAGTGGTGTCTGAGATAGGTTTCAGAATGAAACCTGTAATACAGATCACCACTGATAACACAAAATGATAGGCAGACTATGTCATGCCAAATGTAGGTAGATATACTTAATCGTTAATATCCGCCGAATATTTTTGAGCACACAATTTGAACGGAACATCCTGCTATCTGATTGCCTAAAAAACTATGTAATAATATCAATTTTCCCGCGTCTTCGTCCTTAAATATAGCCTATGTCAGCCGCAGATAAATATACTTTCTATAGGTGAAAGAATTTCGAAAATAGGTCTTGTAGTTTCGGAGCCTATTCTATTCAAACAAACAATCAAATCTTTCCTTTTTAGGGTTCCGTAGTAAACAAGGAACCCTTATAGTTTCACCATTATAATATTAATAGCATATCTTTTCTTAATTTATTAAGAGTATTTATCAAAATAGTAAGTGCATAAAAACACCTATAAAAATATTATGTTTCTATCTATTACATTCTATCTCTCACTAAATGCTCAAAAGCCTCAGAATTACAAAAATTAATAGTTTTTATTCGCATTTTTGATCTCATTTATCAATTTTGGAACGTCATTTTTCTTTATTGATATATATTTTTTTTATTTTTGCAAAATCCAAAACGTAAAAACATATAGGTATCTTGATTAGTCTTTTTATTGATATATAACCTTGTTTAAATCAAAGTTTTGAATTTTTACTTGAATTTTTATGGAACTACATTTAATTTCACATAGAATTAATAAAGTGTAAACATTTTGATTTAAAAAGTGTATATAAGTATCAATGAAGAGACGTTCAAGATTTTTTTTTGTACCTAAACAAATGGACTGTGTATATGGTTATAAATAATTCTAGACTTTCTTATGAACACTACACTAGAGCATACTAGCTAGTATTTCCGTGGAGCTAGGACCTAGTCCACTAGTGTAGCGACCCGTGCCCGGTGAAAGGCCGTCACGGACTGAAAAACCCGGAGATGGCACCGGGATGCAATTGTGCAGTTGCAACTTGAAGTGGTATCAAGTTGCATTGCATGAGACAAAATGATCTCGTTATTTATCTTTTTCTTCTTCTCCACCTTATCCCACTTATATGGGGCCGGAACAGCATGTAAACTTTTTCCCTTTCGCTCTATCACGCACAAGCCATCTTCTTCGTCACCTTCATTTTCTCCATATCCTCCATCACACACTCTATCCATCTTTTCTTTGGCCTTCCTCTATTCTGGTTTCCAGTAACTTTCATTTCAAGTTACATTATTTATCTACTCTAATATAATAAAGATGAAATATTTGTTTGTTATTTGCGGACTGAAACCCCGGAGATGACACCGGGATGCATTTGTGCAGTTTTGCAACTTGCAGTGGTATCAAGTTGCATGAGACAAAATGATCTCAGTATTTTTCTACACAAATACAGGTGATTTTGAACCTACAAGCTGTATTAGAATCTCGAAATCAGAATCCCTAATGGAGTAAAGAATTATAAGAATAAAAACCGGCCAAGTGCGTGTCGGGCCACGCGCAGTATAGGGTTCCGTAGTTGCGAATGACAACTTTGAGTTCACACTGTTTACACTCGCACCTCACAGTTTAACGACCAAAAACATCTAACAATAAAGATTGTATAAAATTTTACATTTTCCAGTACATTTTATAAGTTGGTTGCCTATAACTTTTTAGTTTGCACTTAGTACCCAGCTCTGATAGTTTTCCGTTCAACTTCAGTATATGTACTACTGCTGTAATTTTTTTCACGTATCCATATATAACCGTTTAGCAGATAGAGGGGGGGGACACGTACCTCTAACAAAAATTTTCACTTTAAAACCAAATATTTCGGAAACGGATCCCTAAATCGAAAAATGGTGTTCTCAACCTCACAATATTTTTCAAAAACCTTTTTAACGATACCCCACACGATGGGTAAGTAGAGAAAAAAAAATTACTCCCCCACTTTACTTGTATGGGAGCTACCCAAAAAAAAATTTTTTTTCAAGATTTTTTTCTACGACTTTTTTACCATGATTAATATACATACTCATACAAAATTACAGCTTTCTAGTACTTATAGTCTCTGAGTAAAACCGCGGACGGACAGACAGACAGACAGACAGACAGACAGACAGACAGACAGACAGACAGACAGACAGACAGACATGGCGAAACTATAAGGGTTCCTAGTTTACTACGGAACCCTAAAAAAGGTGAAAAGCAAAAAAAAATTACTTCCCGTAGAAATTCGCCCAGCTGATTGGTGAGTTTTTTTTTTTTATTTTATACCTTTTTTCCTTACATTTCTGTATTCCATTAAGGATTCTGATCCCGAGATTTCAATATAGCTCAAAGGTTCAAAATCAGCCTTATTTTAAAGAGATTTGATTTGATTGTTTTTTTGTGGACTGAAAAACCCAGAGTTGGCATCAGGATGCATTTGTGCAGTTGCAACTTGCGGTGATATCAAGTTGCATGAGACATAATGATCTCATTATTTATCTATACTAACATTAGCTTTCGCCCGCGACTCCGCTCGCGGTAGTGTCGATCCCTCGGGATTTGTACTTTTCTCCCCCATTAAAGGTAGCTTGTGTCCTTCTCCTTACTCCAGACAACGTGTATGCAAAATTTCATGATGATCGGTTCAGTAGATAAAAAAGGCTATCACGCGGGCGAAGCCGTATGTCACAGCAAGTTGGCTGTATTTCACAGTTTCGATAGTGAAGAAGCCATGATGGTTGCTAACCTTGGTGCAGAAGGGACACCTTGACAATTTTAATTTAAATAAAATTGTTTTAATACGATTTTTATCGCGTTTATTACATTACTTATACACCTAACGTTTCGCAGGTAGACTAAGTTGACATTTATCTAATGTCTAAAAAACCGTATTAAAACAATTTTATTTATATGTGTAATAATCGCGAAAACATATGAAAATATAATTTTAATTTAAGATTAATATCTATTACAGTTTAATAACTGTAATAGATATTGAGATGACTATCAGAGCGTTGTACACTGTAGTTGTAAAAAGTTAACAAATAGGTCTACAGAATGCTGACCACTTGTGTATTAATGAAATTATTATTTTGAAGACTACGCCGTGTGGTTCCCGGCAGAGAAGAATAGGACCACTCCAAATCTCCCCGTGGATGTCGTAAAAGGCGACTTAGGAAACTCAAGCTAAACAAAGCTTTTAAACATCAAAGAGACCTCTCCAACCCGTCTGGCCAGCATGGAGAGTGTAGGCCAAATCCTCTGACTGCTCTGGCTGTACAGAGAGGGTCGTGTTCCTGCAGTGGAGACTAATAAAGACTTGACGGTGATGATGATAAGACTACACAATGTCTACGAATATCCAGTATTAGTCATACCACCTGTACAGACGCGTCAATTAAATTTATATAATTAGCGATAGCAACCTAACCTATACAAGTTACTACGTTATCAGCCAAACGTGACGACTGCGATCCTACAAAAATCAAAAAAATCAAAACGTTTATTCATTCACAAAATAGGCCTTTGCAGGCACTTTTTCACGTCATATCATATTTAAAATTATCTTATTAGATAGTATGTATTTATTAATTGTTCAAAAGCTACAGACTACTAGCGTTTCGGAACCGACCACTGCAGAGAAGAAACGCCGAAAGAAACTCTTATCAACAGTTTTGGTCGCCTACTCGCCTAAAACAAATAATAATACTACTGATAAGAAAATGTTGCTTAGCTACATGTACGAGTATGTTTGCTATCTGTTCTGAAATTTTGGTGGCTGTTATGGTGTTAGAAAAATACCCTTAAAATATTCTTGTGTAATATTGTTGTTAGCGCCTATCTGAGTAGTAAATAAATATATATGGACAAATAACATACCTATATATTGCGCTAGTCCCACGGAAAGTTGTGTTGTAGGATACTAACTCAACGATACGAATGAAGAATTTTTTTATAATATGATAAAATATATATGTACTTACTAAGTATTATTCTTACTGGCACACTTACAGTAAGTGGTATTCTTACTGGCAGCCTCTGTGGCACAGTGGTGGTTAATACACAAGCAACACGTGGGTCCCGGCTTCAATCCCCAGCCAGTTGAGTCGCTCGGCTCTGACTTGCCAAGTTGACCGTCTAGAGAGGCGTCGTGAGAGCTGTTGCTCCAGGGGTAAAAGTGTTATAGGGCAAAACACAAAGAGTAAAGAAGAAATAACGAAAATTTTAGGCTGTGAAGTCTAAAGTATGATTTAGTCTATAACAGTGAAGCTAGGATGAACCAAATAGAAGGTTTTGTTGAATATGTGTGTCAATTATATTTACTTTGTTTATATCTTTTAAATTAAAACGCCTGAATATGCTTGCCGAACAAATGTTGTTAATTCGAGACGGGTACAAATTGCAAGCGTATGAGGTCACAATTCCGCAATGTTTTGGGAAAGTCCAACAAAAAATCTACTCAAAATGCCAAATAAAACATATAACATTTTACAATAAAATATTAGTAACTACATACTTATACACAAAGTTAATAAATCAATAACCTTGATAGACAAGCTAGATCGAGCCATGAACCAAAAATAGGTGTCAAAAATTGACAGAAATGGGTAGCGCCGATTTCTAATACATTTGTTACTGTTAAGCGTGCCTTATTGTATCCTTATCACTGACCTGCTAAGCGGCCTGATAAGATTATTTGATCTACGTGTGCACTTTGTCAATATCAACTCTATCTTCTATGCAATAAGAGACATAATATCAACATTTGAAATGTGTAGTCGCAAAATTCATATTGAATTTGAAAAATAATATAACATTTTGTGTTTTAGCAGGTTTTGAAATGATTGATAATGTTAAAGATATTGTGGTTAAAGCAAAGTCTCTATCATCGAAAAACTAAGGTTAAGCTATATCCCAATAGGTGGGCCTAAACGAACAATAATCTTGTTCGAAATTTTAAGAAATATCTTTGGTAAATTTTAAAGTATTTGTATCATGAATAAGTAGGTATCAAATAAGTTTAGGAAGATGTCGCATAATATTGTTGTTAGATATGGCGATATATCTGGCTGTTCACAAGAAAAACTTTCGTATCAGTTTAAAGATACATACGGTTTGATATTAAAAAAATGCAGGCTTAAAACATGTTAGCCAAATACGCTTTACATTGTTCGTTTGATAACTACTAGCTAGCGCTCTCACAGTACTGAATAAAGAAAGATTAAAAAAACTCACGTATTTCGTAGAACTGATCCTTCTCACTCGGTTGACAGGTTTTTTCATCGCCCTCTTGTATTTATCCGCGTTCGTCAGAGCCTGCCTTTTCTCCTCCAGCAAAAAGCAATCCGTCACTGACCCCCTCCTACACGTCTTGTAACTCTGTTTCACACTCAACATCTCAGACAACTCCTTCTTGAAATCCTCACTCACTTGATGCACTTTATTCACTTGCAACACTTTTGGGGAAGGCAGAGCACTGAAGGACGCACTCCTTCGTTTCTCTTCCTTTGTCAACTCTTTGCACTTTGTGTACGTCTCACAATCACTCATGTAATTCTCACTAAACATCTCTATCGTTTTGTCAAACTCTTTCAGCACATTTTCCATCGATTCAGACTTGAGTACATTCACAACTATTCCACTAGACGATGTTTCTGTTGATAAACTCGAATTGGTTGTATTAGATTCTAGACTTGGATATTCTTTGACGCTTTTGAGAAATATACCGTCGTCTTTGTCGTAATTTATACCAGCCCATTCGTCTAACGCCTCAGTGCTGTTGAAAATGAATGATTGACAGTTTTTTCTTAGATTTTTATGTTTCAAATCATGTTCTTCTTCACCAACGGCCCTCGGAAGGAATTCGAAACTTTTACTTCTCGTGTATATTGGTCGCTTCACCTCCTGTCTTCTTTCCTTGTTGTCGGCCAAGTCTTTCTGCCTGAACAGCCAGAACCTCTTCCTGGATTTGGTTTCTCGGTCCATGCTACTGACGTTTGACGAGGACGACGCGCTGCTCGTAATACTAGCTTTATCTTCAGCAATTTTCTTCAGTTTAGCCTTATCTTTCTTAAGTTTGGTCGTATCTGTTTTCTCTTTGTCTTTGCCGAAAAAATTCATTCGAGAGAGCCTCTCACGGAAACTGAACGATTTCTTGAGTGGCGATACGCTATCTTCCTCCTCGGACGACGTCCTATCGGCGTCGCTGTAGTCTTGTATCGGCGACAAACACGACGAGATTAATCCTGGTTGCTTTTCGACAACTATATCCGACCGACCGCGTACAGCATCCGCGCGAACAAGAGTTGTAGGTCTTAGTTTAACTGGAATCTCTCTTAGCAAACCTCTTTCTATAATGTCTATGCTTTCTCTACTGAATTTTTTTAGGACATTAGCCCTTCGTAACTCGGGAGGTTTATCTTTGTCCATGGCTCCGGTGTTCGTCATCACCGGTTCGCGGTATGTTTTGAACTGCCGTATCGCCGTGTCGAGATATGGCCGTGATAAGCTGTGATAACGCACTCTCGTGGACTGCTATTTCGTTTGTTGCATTTGTATGAAACAATGGTTTTTCTATTACAATGATTTTCTTACTTGTTTTGTAAGGATTTCATTACTTTGGATAGTCTCTACTAAGATGGTCTCTCTTGTGAGTTCTTTTGTTACTTTTAATAACATATTTGATATGACACTTTATCATCTGAGTAGAAATCAACTCGAGTATTAATATTATAATACTCGAGTAGATCCTCTCCTCTCCAACCCGTCTGGCCAGCGTGGAGAGTGTAGGCCAAATCTTCTGACTGCTCTGGCAGTACAGAGAGGGTCGTGCTCCTGCAGTGGAGACTAATAAAGACCTGATGATGATGATGATGATGATGATTAATATTATCAGATTTTTTATCAATGGTCAGTTCTAACTGTCAACTACGGGTTTGGTACATCTTAGAGTCCAGAGAAGGCTGGACTAATCTTAGTTATCATTATCGTATCTAATTACGTCACACACTGTCAACTGGTGGTTCATCCTTTGTCAACCTGATTAAGTCTGTGGCTACACTAAATATTTCCGTTAAAAAATTTCAATTTTATTATGAGTTCAGTAGTTTGGTTGTAGGCGGTTTTTTTATCTAAACGATATTTCTTTTTTATTAAAACTAACGTGAGATGTTAACATTATTAATATGTAAAATACGGGTCACTCACGTATGAAGTCAGCTACAGGCCGACATGTTTCAACCTCATCCGGAGGTCAGTGCGGACTGGGACGACTTCGTGCGCGCGTCTCAGTTCACATTCGCCCTGAGGAAGATCTCCGGATGAGGTTGAAACATGTCGGCCTGTAGCTGACTTCATACGTGAGTGACCCGTATTTTACATATTAATAATGTTAACATCTCACGTTAGTTTTAATCAAAAAGTCTGTGGTTCAATTTTTGTCGTATGCTAATCATGTTATATTGCCTTTAATATACAAACATACCTATAATATATACATACATAAACATACCGTCTTTGTCCCTTGCGGGGTAGACAGAGCCTAAGTTTACCAAACCTTAAAGCCACGTTTAGCGTGTTAAGGGCGCAGCGGAATCAAAATAGTGATAGGTGCTAGCCACATCGCCTATTTACGTAATTCCTTACCCTAACCCTTGACCGGCTTTTACGGTCTGCGCGGGAAGAAATGCAGGTGGTAAAAAGCAGCTGGTATATTCCATGTTTTCCATGTGAAGATTATCATCATCCTTTAATATGATTGAAGCAATTTCGTTAAGTATTTTTTAAAGATGATTTTTTTACGCGAGGTCTCATTACGAAAAGGAACCGGAAATAATAAAAGTGTATGGTTAATCATAAAAATCAAGCCGTAACACACGAACTGACTATACCCTTCAAACTGGTAACCTTGGCCAGATGTTAAATCAATACGGTTTGAAGGCTTGAACGTGTCTTCGTATACAATACACAGTTGTTTTAGTGAATTGGAACTTTTATTTACAGTGTTATTAGATATCGCCATAAGGGGTGTCAGTGTCATTTAATATAACAATAAAATTAAATATGAACAACTCTTAGCATAGGAATAATATAAGGTTCTTAATATACGAGTTCAAAAGTAAAAAGGCCACGATAAGACAGTATGGAAGCGAAGTCATAATAATATATATATATAATATATATATATAATAAATACTTGATTTTTTTCACAAATTACTGATCAGTTATGACTATTTAAGACTGTGTTAAATAAGGTATTTGCAAAATTGGAGATTTTGTTAGCTTCATGGAACAACCATTGCTGAAAAAAATATTCAGCAAAAATACGGGAGTTATTTTCGCAATTTCAAAGTTATCGTATAGCATTATATATATATTGGTAGCAGTAGCAGTAGTTCCCGCGACTTCGTTCGCGTAAATTAAAGCCTATGTCAACCGCTAATAAATTAGCTTTTTATAGGTGATAGAATTTTGAAAATCGTTCCAGTAGTTTCGGAGTTTATTCAATGCAAACAAACCATTAATCAATTTTTTCCCCTTTATAATATTAGTACAGATAAACTTACGGCTTGATTCTCCACAGACTAATAGAAAGTAATATAATGCAATTAAGATAAATACTTCCGCAATAATCTCCAAAGTAAATCAAAATTTAATTTCCAACGATGTCGTTAAAGTCTCTTTAACAAATTTTAAACAGTGAGAACCCATTGTCCGGTGTGAAGTACTCCCACGACTTTTGGTTGAATAACAGTGGTATAATGGTGTTTTGTTATAAGATCGTAACAGAGAGTCCCAGGAGGGCCGTCTCGCCGAGGAAGTCTCCGGGCTACAAATGCTCTAACGGTAAGAGTTCGCAATGATCATCATCTTCATGTCTTTTTTAAACTCCACTTCAAGAGCACGACCCTCTCTGTACTGCCTGAACCATATATTAGCCAGAGCAGTCAGAGAATTTGGCCTACACTCTCGACACTGGTCAGACAGATTGGAAAGGTCTCTTCGATGATGGTTATCATGCAAGGCACACCGGAGGTCCCGGGTTAGGTCCCCGGTAAGGTCAAGATGGAAAATGATCTTTTTCAAATGAGTAAAACGTATTATTTTTGAGTTAATATCTCATGAAAAAGTCTCCAACTTTACGGCTAGCTCAATCTGTGTGCTTTATTTTCGTTATGTGAACGAATATAGGTATATTAGGAAACTGAAATGATCATCAAATTTGGTTACAAAAATCTTTCACATTCATTACGAAGGTCTAAATATTTAAGATATGCGATATATGTGAGTGTAAGTAATCTTATTAAAATGGAATAAGGTTACTTACATCGGCTATAATTGAAAACAAAGATAGGTATAGATATTATAATTTTATTAGCAAAGGAACCGGGAATATTACTCCCCCGTTGCTCTTCAGGATCCTGCATAAATTATAATCAGTCGAACCTATGGGGCTTATGGACATTATTGCTATTGTAATTTGTTTAGGCGCAAGGATTTTACTTACCAAAATCGAGAGTATATAATCAAAGCCAAAATCCTACCAAAATCAAAGTAGTTTTTTTGAAATTATAATATTAGTTACGAGTATTACAGGGTCTTAACGATAGCTTATGCACGCATTACCCTGTTAAAGTTAACATCGAATGTTAAGTAGGTATGCACTCCATTAAATAAAATATTTAACCTAATCTTTCGTGTTTCCAGTAAATTGAATAAATTGTAATACTGACTCTTCTTTGACCTTATCTGAAGCAGACTGAGTCTTGAATTTAGACCCTCTACATAGCTGGGGCGGCAGGTTTAAGGGGTCGGAAAAATATTTGCCCCTTTAAGGGGTCAAAACGCGTAGATACGAGTATATACGGGGCGGGGTTGTGATAATGGAAATTCTTCTGTTAACTTCTTCATCTTTATTTAAATTCTTCCGACACACGTCTTCACAATAATCGTCATAGGTAGTCATCTTGTTTCCTACCCCTTCCGCTCATCCTTCTCTTTCACGCCTGTATAACAAATCTATTTACCTCTCTCACTCTTTAAACAATATGTATCCTCTTCTTTCTTACTCTAGCAGGAGCGAGGTGGTATGCTCGACCCCCACCTAAGGAAGGTCTTTCCGCTGGGCAAGGTGTGCGCCCAGCGCGCTGTATTTACTAACTCGGATGACAGGTGTCGATGCCTATCAATCTAGAATTTACTGTTACAATGCGGGTTTTGCTTGCTCGAAGTTTTTATTTGAAATACAAAAACCGCATTGTAACACTAAATTCTTGATTGATAGGCATCGACACCTGTCATCCGAGTTAGTAAATAGGCCGGCAGGGAACCATACGGCTGCGACTGAGTTCTGTCGGAGGTCTTATTTATGCGCCAGATTCGAAAAAACTTTGTTTGCACGTTTCAGGATCGTTCAGCGCCATCTTGTAGTCTTGTAGTTATTTGTTGTGTCGCCATATTGACAGACTAGCCCACATATATATCTAACTTTGCATATCTTTTGTTTCAGTCCCTAGTTCAATTTCGCAGCTGATCAGTTCTTACAACTACGATGACAGCGATGTCATAGATTCTATTCCCGAGCACGACTGGCGGCTGCTAGCTGCTCTAGCCAGGAAGAGAGAAGAGGATGATGAGCGGGAGAAGCTCGCAGACCAGTTCCGGAAGCTATGGCAGAAGGAGAAAGAGGAAAGAGATATGGTATCACCCTTTTGCCTACTATTACTAGGTATTAAAATGAATGTGACGTATTGTCAAGTAAGAAAATTTGAGGAAGTGTTATTAACCAGGTACATAATTACGAAAATGCCGACATTTAAAAAAAAAGTCGAAAGAAAAAAGTCGAAGATAAGCATTGTCTAAGTATAAAAATGCCAAGATATAAAAAGTCTCACAATCTGTTTGGTTATTCAGGGCTTTCACATTGGCCTAAAATTTCTAGAAACCTTCAGCTAGCGATCTAATGAGATCCTGAAGTACATGACAAAACATTCAAAGGAAGCTTGCTTGCATTTCTTGTGTGTATGTGTGTGTGTGGCCATCACTAGAGGACCGTTCAAGTATTACGTAAGCAGGATATCGGCTTTTTTTTACTCCTCTCTCTATTATACCCTCCCCCCGGGCTTACGTAAGAAATAGTACAATTTTCACAAAAAAAAAGAAATATGTATGGTTTGCGTAATACTATGTTACTTCAATGTTTTGAGTTTTTGCTTCTATCAGCAGTCCATATTTTGTTTTTTACCAAATTCGAGGAATCAAACATATTTTCAGGTCGCCGCCGAAACGTCAGAGCAATACAGACGGTATCTCCACAAAAAGCGACAAGAGGAGAGTACCTGGTTGGAGTACAAGCGGTACCAACGTTGCGTGGAACAGCAGATCAGGAGGGGACAACTGCTGAGCGGCATCAGGCATAAGGAGAGGAAAAGCGCCGACTTGCTGAGGGCTGTTGATGATAGGAAGGTAATGTTTTATCTACTTTCATCTAAGCCACAAGAAGTTCATTGCTGGACAAAGACTATATCAAAAGCGGCAGGAGGAAAGCACCTAGTTGGAGTATAAGCGGTACCAGCCTTGCGTGGAACAGCAGATCAGGAGGGGACAATTGTTGAGCGGCATCAGGCATAAGGAGCGAAGAAGCACAGACTTGCTGAGAACTCTTGATGATAGAAGGTAATGTTTTATCTATAATCACTATCTCAGCCGTAAGAACTTCATTGCTGGACATAGACTATATCAAAAGAGCCAGGAAGAAAGCACCTGGTTGGAATACAAGCGCTACCAGCGTTGCGTGGAACAACAGATCAGGAGGGAACAACTTTTTTTTGTTTCCTTCCATCTTTGGTACTTTAGGAAAAAGATTGTGTAAAATCTAAGCGAGAAGAAAACTACTAGAGAAGAAAAAACAATCAATAAAATTTTTCCTCTTTAAAATATTTGGTAGTTTAAATGACAGTGGCTGATCGGACCTTAAAATTCAGTGGTGCCATCCGGTGGCAGCATTAATTAAAAGAACCTGATGTTTCAGGTTACAGATTTAGTAGAAAAAGCCATAGAAGAAGAGGCCCGAGCTCACTTAGCCGCAGACAGGCGGATCAGGCTGGACGCGGCTGAGAAGTGGAGAAGGCAGGCTGAGCTGGACGATGCACAGAGGAAAGAAGATGATGCCAAGATGAGGCGGAGTGCGCTCTTGAGGGATATGTCACAGGTAAGATATTTGACATCATAATGTTTTTATAGACAGAGCCTTACAAGAAGAGGCACGAGCTCACCTGACTGATAGACGGATCAGCCTGGACGCGGCTAAAAAGTAAAAAAAGTAGGCTGACCTGGACGATGCGCAGAGGAAAGAAGACGATGCCAAGATGCGACGAAGAGCGCTCTTGCTTGAGGTACCTATATTTCACGTAAGATATTTGCCTTCATAAGGTCTTTTTGAGACAAAGCGCTAGAAGACGCACGGGCTCACTTAGCTAAAGACGGATCAGGCTGGACGTGGCTGAGAAGTTGAGAAGACAGGCTGAACAGGACGATGCGCAAAGGGAAGAGGAAGATGCCAAGATGAGGTGGAGTGTGTTCTTGACGGATACGTTACAGGTAAGATATTAATCATAAGGTCTTTTTTAGACAGAACCTTAGAAGAAGATGCAGGGGCTCACTTAGCTGCTGATAGACGGATCAGGCTGGATGCAGCTGAGAAGTGGAGAAAGCAGGTTGAACTGGACGACGCGCAGAGGAAAGAGAACGATGCCAAGATGCAGCGGAGTGCGCTCTTGAGGGACATGTCGCAGGTAAGATATTGTCATCATAAGGTCTTTTTTTAGACAGAGCCTTAGATTAAGAGGCGCGGATTCAATAAGCTGGTGATAGATGGACCAGGCTGGCCGCGGCTGAGAAGTGGAGGAAGCAGGCTTAGCTGGACTATGCGCAGAGGAAGATGATGCTAAAATGCTGCGGAGTCGTCTTAGGTAAGATATTTGTTATGATAAGGTCTTTTTTTGGCAAACCCTTAGAAGAAGAGGCGCGGGCTCACTTAACTGTTGATAGACGGATCAGGCTGAAAGAGGCTGAGAAGTGGAGAATTTAGGCTTTGCTGGACGATGCGTAGAGGAAATAGGGCGATGCGAAAATACGGCGAACTGCGCTCTTGAGGGATATGTCTGAGTTAAGATATTTGTCATCATATGTGATGTCTTTTATAGACAGAGCCTTAGAAGAATAGGTGCGGGCTCACTTAGCTGTTGATAGACGGATCAGGCTGTATGCGGCTGAGAAGTGGAGAAGGCAGGCTCAGCCAGGACGATGCCAAGATGAGGCGGAGTGCGCTCTTAAAGGACACGTCGCTGGTGAGATATATCACTATCACTACATGGCAGTAGGTATATAACAAAGTCTCTTCACGATATCTGTCTGTTTCATGTATGCTTAGCCGTGTGGTTCCCGGCAGATTAGAATAAGACCACTCCCAAGTCTTCCCGTGTAGTCGTAGAAGGTGACTAAGGAAACACAAGCTAAACAAAGCTTATAAATACCTATCAAAAAGACCTCTCCAACTCGTCTGACCAGCAGAGAGTGAAGGCCAAATCCTCCGACTACTCTAGCTCTGGAAGTACAGAAAGAATCGTCGTCCTCGATCGAGGTTATGGGTCTTGGGATTAAAAACCTTTAGATTATAATGCCTATTAAACCAGTAAAATCTTCTAATGACCTATCCTGTGTGATTACAGCGCGTAGCGATATCCAACGCCCTTAGCACATGGGAGACATCTCTCCTAAGACAAGAAATAACCGCAATGGACGCTGCCCGTCGCGCGCACCACTCAGCGCACGCAGCCCTCACTAGTGAGCGCAGTGCGAGGCTCGCGAGAGCCAGGGCCGTGAGGCAGAAGCGAGCGAGGAAGCTAGCTGCTTTCACGGCGGAGCTGAGAGATGCTGTCAGGAACAGGAGATTGTAGAAGAAATGTGTTCTATGTTTCATCTAGTGCATGTACTTAGGAATAATATGGACTGGGTGTAGAAGATGTTACAAGTGACGCCAACTTTTTACGTGCCCCCTACACTACACCAATATACAGATCGTCAACCATGAGTTTATAATACGTGAGTAGTAAACGATTCGATCTAAAGTAAACTATTCGATGGCTCGTAATAGTAAACTATTGTCTTACTCGATAGAAAACGAAGGTCACTTTTGTAACTCATGGTGCTGATACCGCAGAAAATGTTCCTGTAAACATAGGATCGTATTCGTTTACATTCAACCTTGAGTCGTTTTCGATTACGAGATTCTAAAACTACTCTGGTAAATCGTACTCATGGTGTACAAAGTATAGTAAACTATGACCGTTATAAAAACGTTACCGTATACTACTCTCGTAAATGAAATGTAAAAACTCATGGTTGACGCTCAGATCTGTGGCATGGACCTAGGTATAGTATGGACTGGGCGTGGAAGATGTTACATTACGCTAACTTTTTACGTACACCATTTACGCAACCGCCGATGATCGGCTGTCTAGTGACTTTTTACTGTATATTGCTGCTTTGGATAGAAAACGTCGGCGTGTGGTTCCCGGCAGACTAGGACTACAAATCTTCCCGTGGATGTCGTAGAAGGCGACTTAGGAAACACAATCTGAAAGCTTAACATCAAAGAGACCTCTCCAACCCGTCTGACCAGCGTGTAGGCTAAATCCTCTGACTGCTCTGGCTTTAAATGGCTCTGGTACCTAGTACAGAGAAAGTCGTGTTCCTGCATTAGAGACTAAAAAAAACCGGTGCGTGTCGGGCCACGCGCAGTGTAGGGTTCCGTAGTTGCGAATGACAACTTTGAGTTCACACTGTTCACACTCGCACCTCACAGCTTAACGACCAAAAACATGTAACTTGTATGAAATTTTACATTTTCCAGTACATTTTATAAGTTGGTTGCCTATAACATAACTTTTTAGTGTGCACTTAGCTCAGCTCTGATAGTTTTCCTTTCAACTTCAGTATATATACTACTGCTGTAATTTTTTTTACGTATCAATATATAGGGGGGGGGGGGGGGGGACACTTACCTCTAACAAAGATTTGCACTTTAAAATCAAATATTTCGGAAACGGATCCCTAAATTGAAAAATGGTGTACTCAACCTCACAATATTTTTTAAAGACCTATTTAACACGATGGGTAAATAGAGAAAAAAACTTGTATGGGAGCTACCCTAAAATAATATTTTTTTCATTTTTTTTCTACCACTTTTTTGCCATGATTAATATACATACCCATACCAAATTACAGCTTTCTAGTACTTATAGTCTCTGAGTAAAACAGCGGACGGACAGACAGACATGGCGAAACTATAAGGGTTCCTTGTTTACTACGGAACCCTAAAAAAGACCTGATGATGATAGAGAACTCACAAGAGCTTCGGTGAGTCGAACAGCAATAGGCAGTGAATCGTCGCGATGACAGCCGTTCATCGGCGAATCTTCTTCTTCTTTTCGAGTCAAAATGGCTATAATTTAAACTAGTCTTGACCAAAATTTGGCCACCTCAATGGCACGATCGTTTGCCTCAGACAGATCCTCCACAATACAAGAAATGGGGCAATTGGGGCAACTCATCAGATGGGCCATCGTTTGGACAGCGCCACATCCGCACAAATTATTGTTCGAGAAAACCCACCTAACACGGCTGTCTTGGCATCTTCCAACACCAGCCCGAAGTCTGTTACTGAAGACTTCCAGACTGCCCAGGGAAGTTCGCCACCCGGTGGAAGTTTCTCAGCAAGTGGAACAGTGTTTGTTTTTGGAGGGTACATGGTTTGCCATTTTACCAGTTTTTTTTTTGTGTAGAGGGCATGTGCAGCGTAAAAAAGTGCTCTCACACAGCAGTTATATATCGTTATATAACAATGTGTAACAACGATAACATTCTAGGTTTCAAGTTTGATTCGGACTGTACCAATTTAAAAATGTTTGAATTTCGAACAGAAGTAAATTTTTTTTTTACTTATCTCCCTAAGAAATTTAGTAAATCAAGCATGCAGAATGATTGTGATGTGAGCTTGGTCGCGATGCTTCACGTTTGCATCCATTGGTTTTGGCGTCACTGTAAGGGATTTAGTGACAAGATTTAGCTTAACGACTGTCATCTTGCAAATGTAGATATTTAACGAAGTTATCCTTTATACTACATATTCGTTTTAACTTAGGCATCACCTCCACGAGCGAGAGAATCGCGACGATTTTATCGTTGTGCCACCTATTTCCATACATTCCCTTCGCACGTGTCTACACACGGCGATATTATCGCCGCAATGCGAGCGAATGTCAATATTATCTCCTCATCATCGTCGTCTGGCCATATTTACTCTCCACTGCAGAAGCACGACCCTCTTTGACTGTCAGAGCCATATATTAGCTAGAGCAGTCAGAGAATTTGGCCTACACTCTCCACGCTGGCCAGACGGGTTGGAGAGGTGATGTTTATAAGCTTTGTTTAGCTTGTGTTTCCTAAGTCGCCTTCTACGACATCCAAGGGAAGACTTGGAGTGGTCCTATTCTACTCTGCCGGGAACCACACGGCATTATCGCCTATAGAATAGAATATTTAATGTTAGATAGGAGCGCGGACTGGACGCAATTTTCTCGCTCATGGAGGCGATCCCTTAGGTTTAGTTTCTCTTTTATTTCAAGTTCCCAAAATGTTTTATTATTATCACAAGGTTGAATCTTGTTTTTGTTAATTACTTTAAATGTACTTTGTTGTGGACGGTTCGTAATCTACCTCATTATTTGTTGTGATCTACACTAATATTTTAAATATTAAATAACTAGAAATATGTAAAAAAAAATAAGAAAAACAACGAAATGCTTATAAAATAATACTGTATTTTTCCGTAAGTAGATTGTCACATTTATAAAATAATAAAAATTCATCACTTTGGCGATGCAGTCTCTTTTAAACTTATCATAAACAGAATGATTATAACCGTAAACAACCTGGTAATATTTTACTCCTTAATAAAATATACAAACGCAATTAAAACAAGTAAAATTTATGGACTTATAGAAATTTGATCAGCTGATTGGTGAATTTGAATGCGACGTCCAATATTTTTTCATTATTTTTTTTACCTTTTTTCGAGCTCTTTATTCTGCTGGCTTAGTGTACTAGGGTTCATACGGGTCACTCACGTATGAAGTCAGCTACAGGCCGACCTGGCTTTTCAGGAAGACCTCCGGATGAGGTCGGAACATGCCGGCCTGTAGCTGACTATACGTGAGTGACCCGTAGTTACATATTGTAAGTATCTGACGTTAATTTTAATCAAAAATTGTTCAAAATCACTCTGTTTAACACTTTAAAAATCAGAGGAGAGAAATAATGTTATGACACATTTTATTTACTTAGGTTTCCTTATAAAATCAATCGTGTGTCTGTCTGTCCGTCTTTTACAGCCGATTCCCTACGAAGGGAGTAAATTTTCCCCACACTATGTCTCCCAGCGGCTCAACGTGTTTCCGAAGCACGTTCACATTAATTGAAATAATAATAAATAAATATATATGTATAGAGACTTATCACACAAATTGAATTAGCCCCACAGTAAGTTGTGAACTTGTGTCGTGGGATACTATGTAACTCAACGATACCTTTTTCTGTAATAGTTACTTATACATGGTGAATTTGTTATCGTTCCTGACCCTTATAGGGGTGATTCAGTCCGTCAATATGAACAACTTTAACCCATAGGACCAATTCCGAAAACTAAAAAAAAAATACATTTCCATACAAATTGACCGATTTATATCTTTTTTGAGTTTTCAGCATTGATCCCATAGGAAACGTTGTTCATATTGACGGGCTGAATCACCTCTTTAGGAGTCCTTAAAGATAAAAATTTCACCATGTCTAGGTACACATACAAGACCCAGGCCAATCTGAAAATGATCATTTTCCATCATGATCGAACACGTGACCCTTCGTGTCGCAGGCTGGCATTAAAACCACTGTCCCACTGAGCTCGTTCATATATATATAATAGTCAGCATAGAGATTTCTTCATGCTGTTTCTCAGACCCTTCAGGCTATGCATGCAAATCGCGGCCCATCAGGCATATGAGAGTTTGCTGTCTCTCCAAGCTTTGCGCACCCAGGCAACGCCCAAAGCCGAGATCCGTCCCTCTTAAGGGCTTTGGGGATATTCGCATTACAGGTTGAGGGCACTCTGCTCTCTCTCACCTCAAAAGTCCTGTAAAGTAGCGAACGCTCACTTGGAGCTAGACTTTAAAAAAAAAAATTCTTCCTGTAATTTTCCGCCGCTAGATGTCGCCACAAAGCAATTCCCTACTAGCGGCTGCCAGTCTTGCGCCTGCTTTGCCTTTTCTTGTTTCTGCCGCTAGATGTCGCCACAAGGCAATTCCCTGGTAGTGGCTGCCAGCCTGGCACGTGCTTTGCTTTCTCGTTTCTGCCGCTAGATGTCGCCACAAGCCAATTCCCTGGTAGCGGCTGCCAGCCTGGCGCGTGCTTTGCGGTACTGTCTCAAAACCGCTTCAGCCCCTAGCAACACTGATGATGTGCTGGCGGTGGGGGGCGGTGGGCGGACGCTGGGGAGGGGGCTGGAGGATATCACGTCCCAGCGGAGGGAGAGCTTGCCTGTTGAGACATATTTGAAGTTGGTATCCTGGAAGAGAAAGGGATATGATAATCTAAGGGCTGTCTCCACGAACGAGACAATCACGGCAATTTTATCGTCACGTCAAATTTCTATACGCTCTCTTGGAACGTATCTACATACGGCGATGTTATCTCGGCGAACCGATTAGTAGCGGAGTTCGAGAGAACGACAGACATAACTTTTTCTTCGTTTCGAGCCAAATATTTATAGATCTTATATTAGAATTTGGCCACCAGGACGGCGCGATCGTTACCGTCCATCAAGTCCTCTACGGTGCAGGAAGTAGGACAGTTGGGGCAATTTATGAGATGGGCCATTGTCTGAACAGTCAATGAATAGTTTAAGATAGAAGCGCGGACACGTCGCCATTCTCTCACTCGTGGAGACGGCCCCTAAGGAATGATATGCGTGTGTTATGGACGGAGCAACGGATCAACAAAAAAGGTAGATGGTGGTAAGTGGCGTAATAAGCTGAACGTACTTTGATCAATGCTCACAACTTTGTGAATTGTGTGTGGGAATGTCTCTTTTCTTCAGTTTCCTGGATTGATGCCACTTTTGTCAGCTTTGTTAAGCTTGTGTTTCCTAAATCGCCTTCTACGAGATCCACGTGAAGACTTGGTGTGGTCCTATTGTGGTACTCTGCCGGGAACCACACGGCAATAGGAAGAGATAGGAAAGTTTAAAAACGTACCTGTAATTGTGGCTTAGCCAATACTCCCAAATCTTTGATCAGATGGCATCCTCCTACAAAGAACCTTCTGTTTTCTGCTTGAATGCTATTCGTCTCTTCAGGTCTACAGCATGATACCTGCTTCTTATGTCGGCCGGGGGTGAGGGGTAGTGGGAGGTAGCTGTACCCTTCTGTGCGGTGGCGCCCCCACCAGTCCGTGGAGATCACTTCGAAGAAGATTTGCAGAGGAGGAGGTTCTGCAAAATTGGATTTTAAAATTACAACATTGTACGAGATTTTGGCCAGCGTGGAGAGTGTAGGCCAAATTCTCTGACTGCACTGGCTAATATATGGCTCTGGTAGTCACGAGAGGTAGGTAATCTTGCAGTGGAGACTAAAAAAGAGTTAGTAGAATTAATTTAGTTAGTACCCCAGAAAGTAATCGATAGCTTGCATTTATTTAAAAAAAAATGAGGTGGTACATAAATTTACAAGGGTTCCCAAACTAAGATGGCCCTGTATCTTGGGAATCAGAAACTTATCATCATCATTGCAGCTGCAAAAAGTCCACTGCTGGACATAGGCCTCTCCTCCTCCTCCTCTCCTAAGGATTTTCAAAATGACCGGTTGAAATCAGCTTGCATCCAGCTTTCCATTGCGACCTTAGTCTACTTGACTAAGGTCGGTTTCTGGCACTGCGCTTGCTGATACGTGGACGCCATTCAAGAACCTTTCTTCCCCATGGGCCCTCGGCTCTACGCGCTATGTGCCCCGCCTACCGCCACTTTAAGGAGGTAATCTGAGCTATGTCAGTATTTTTATTCTTCTACGGATCTCCTCATTTTTGTTTGGTCTCGTAGAAACACCGAGCACAGCCCTCTCCATTGAGACACCTTGAGCTTTCTTATGAGGCCCATAGTAAGGGACCACGTTTCAGACCCGTAAATCATCACTGGCAAGGCAACACACATTGTTGACGAGCTTGGTGGCGCAGCGGTCAACACACGACACGGATGGTCCCGGGTTCGATCCCCGGTCAGGTCAAGATGGAAAATGATCTTTTCCAGATTGGCCTGGGTCTTGGACGTTTATCTATATAAGTATCTATTATAGAATATAGTTTTATTTTGAGTTAGTATCCCATAACACAAGTCTCGAACTTACTTTGGGGCTAGCTAAATCTGTGTGATTTGTCCGTATATATTTATTTATTTATTATTATTGTTCGAAGACTTTCGACTTTAGGCACTGAAATATTTTTGAAAGAGAAAACATGCAGATTTTTGTATACTGATATCCAAATTTGATCAAAATTTCAAATCCGATATTACAATATACAATTGAGGTATTTGGACACATCGATACTTTTTCTTCTTGATGCTCTTTCTGACAGGATCCCATGCTATTGTTGTATGGCTCTGGCTAATTATATGGCTCTGGTAATACAGAGAGGGTCGTGCTCTTGCAGTAGAGACTAACAAAAGACCTTATGATGATTGTTTTAACTCACCGGTCCCAAGGTCTGTCTCCATTCCGAGCTCCAAGATATATCCGAACGCCCAATGATCCTGGTCGTCTATCCTCAAAGCTCTGCTGACGTGGGTTCGGCCATGGAGCGCTCCATCACACTGGATTGTCTCTGGAACCTTGAATAATAATAAATAATAATAATAAATAAATATAATAAATATATAGGACATATCACACAAATTGAGCTAGCCCCACAGTAAGTTGTGAACTTGTGTCGCAGGATGCTAACTCAACGATACTATATTTTATAATATATACTTATATAGATAAACATCCAAGACCCAGGTCACTCTGAAAAAGATCGTTTTCCATCATGACCTGACCGGGGATCGAACCCGGGACCCCCGCGTCGCAGGCGGGCGTGGTAACCACTGCGCCACGGAGCTCGTATCTCTTGAATAGGCATGTAACTCCTCGTTTTAATCGTCACTTACCATAAGGTTAATCTTACCTTCGACAAATGCCTAATTCAATAATTAATAAAGGAAAAACTATCAAATATAAAAAAAGTTAAATGTATGTATGTATATATGTGTTCATTATAATATGGTTTTATTGAATACTACACTATCATCATCATCATCAGGTCTTTCCAGTCTCCACTGCAGTAGCACGACCCACTCTGTACTACTAGAGCCATATACTAGCCTTAATAGTCAGATGATTTGGCCTACACTCTCCACGCTGGCCAGACGGGTTGGAGAGGTCTCTTTGATGTTAGTAAGCTTTGTTTAGCTTGTGTTTCCTTAGCCGCCTTTTATGACATCCACGGGATGACTTGGAGTGGTCCTATTCTACTCTGCCGGGAACCACACGGCGAATACTGCACCAACTCTGCCTCTATTTCAATATCTTCTACCCAAAGGTTGTCTGGAAGAGATTGCGTTATGCGATAAGCCCGTCTTGTGTACTAATTAGTTCCTTTGTTTGTATTAAATTTGTGTATTGTTTACTGTTAAGAGTCGCCTGAAAGCGCATGTCTCCATACAAACGGAAAAAGGGAATTGTGGCAATATTCGATAATTTTGGAGTAAAATTAATCATTTAATCAATTGATCTCATTATAATCTACGTACGTTTCTATACAGCATGGTTAAAATACCAATGGTTTGAGAATTACAAGCCTTTTCAAATTTGTATGGAAATCTTGAGGCGTATAATTCTCAAACATTTGATAATTACCCAAACTGTATAGGAACGTACGTAGATTATAATGAGATTAATTGATTTGATGCTTAATTTTGCCCTAAAATTATCAATTATTGCCACAATTCCCTTTTTCCGTTTGTATGGAGACATGCGCTTTTAGCTTTCCTCCAGGCGACTCTAAAGTGTTGGTGCAATAAAGCGTTCATTCTTCCATTCAAATTACGGGTAGAGAATCTTCCATGCAACCATCCATCTCATCCGCGAGAAGTCCACTGCTGGACATAGGCCTCCCCAAAGTATTTCAATCATTGGAGAATTTTTGCTATACTCACCACGCTTGGCGCTTGGAAATGGGTTGGGGAGCGCAGTTTGTTTGGCTTATACAGGTCCATTTTTTATCCCCTGACTATATTTAAGTCTCGGAATCAGAATCCGAAATGGAATACAGAATTATAAGAAAAAAATGTAAAAAATGTTTAAAAAAAATCAGTCTCCCCATAGAAATTCGCCCAGCTGATCGATGAATTTGTATGGGAGGTCTAATTTTTTTTCGTTTTTTTTCCTTTTTTCTTGCAATTCTGTGTTTTATTTGGGATTCTGAATCCGAGACTAAAATGTAGTCAGGGGATAAAAAATCAGTCTGTATCGATCCCAACGCTGAGCGACTGATAGGTATGAGTTGGAGTTTTTGGTGGGAAGTCAAGGGGTTCAGTTGTCGTTTGCCTTATACAATTTTGCAAATTGATTTAAGTGGACTTTATAATATGAAATTGGTGTAGTTTGGTGTTATAAATGCTCGTGCTCGAGATCAATTTGTGAAATAGTTAAAGTAGACTAGTAGTAGTGTTAAATGGACTCGTATAGATTTGTCGCCAAAATCTCCCACAAGGCTGCCAAAGAACATACGCCATCTTTGATGCCACATACCGTACAACACCGATATACTTAGTATCTCATTATACTGGACATTGGCAGAATCACTGAAATCTCGGTGGAAGCCATTTAAAAAGAAGAAAGAAGAAAGGAATGAGTTTTGTTGATTGGGGGAACGGGATAAGAGTATTTGATCTGATGGATTAATGATATCAGTATCAGTCCGAGAGGCCGGGCGCGTACCCGTTGTCATACCTACAACCACCGTACAGACAGTTGAGGATATCACCCATGACCACCGTACAGAATCACGTCACACCTAATACCAGTGGCGAATTTAGCCACTACAGTTCCGGGGCGGGGGGATGGAGGGAGTAGGTGGGGGAAAATTGATCTGGCAAAATTTTGAAGCTTTCTCTTAAGAGGGTATACTAGCAGTGCGTTTTCCATACAAATGTATTTCTCTATTTTCTCGCTGAAAACTGCTTCTAGAGGCACAATTTTTTTTACATACAATCTATTACTATAATAGGTATGTCCTTATGTTTTATTTTTTTCTAAAAACCAGTTTAAAAGAAAAAAAAATTGTACAAAAACAGTTTTTTTGGAAAAAATAAAAAATAGGGGCATTCCTATTTTAGTACTAGATTTTATGAAAAAAGAATTGTGGCTCTAGAATCAGTTTTCAGCGAGAAAATAGAGAAATACGTTTGTATGGAAACCATATTGAAAAAATACTGCTAGTATACGCTCTTAACGCGCTGAATAGCGAAAATCTAAGAAATCCTTTTAATAGTGATATGGCTAAGCACTGGCTAAGCGACCCAACTGTGAGAAAATGAAGCTTCAATTAACATTTCCGCCAAAAGTGGCCGTTTTGACAAAAACGCTAAGAAAATCATCACGTTCTCACTTTGAACTGTAAACAGTACCTAGTTCATAAAATAGTTTAACGGGTTATCTAGGACCGAGCAGAACAAAATTTAAAATAATTTGGCAGTTTTCTTTCAAATAAATTATTTCAAACAGGGGCAGCACTGGACCTAAAATAATATAAATATTTTTTAGGCCAAGTGCGTGTCGGGCCATGCGCAATGTAGGGTTCCGTAGTTGCGAATGACAACTTTGAGTTCACACTGTTTACACTCGCACCTCACAGTTTAACGACCAAAAACATCTAACAATGAAAGTTGTATGAAATTTCACATTTTCCAGTACACTTTATAAGTTGGTTGCCTATAACTTTTTAGTTTGCACTTAGTACTCACCTCTGATAGTTTTCCTTTCAACTTCAGTATATATACTACTGCTGTAATTTTTTTCACGTATCCATAAAACCGTTTAGCAGATAGAGGGGGGGGGGGACACTTACCTCTAACAAAAATTTGCACTTTAAAACCAAATATTTCGGAAACGGATCCCTAAATCGAAAAATGGTGTTCTCAACCTTACAATATTTTCAAAGACCTTTTTAACGATACCCCACACGATGAGTAAGTAGAGAAAATAAAATTACTTCCACACTTTACTTGTATGGGAGCTACCTTAAAAAAATTTTTTTTTCAAGATTTTTTTCTACCACTTTTTTGCCATGATTAATATACATACTCATACCAAATTACAGCTTTCTAGTACTTATAGTCTCTGAGTAAAACCGCGGACGGACAGACAGACAGACAGACATGGCGAAACTATAAGGGTTCCTAGTTTACTACGGAACCCTAAAAACCGACTTTAACTCTATAAATTTGTTTTAATATGCATAAAAATATAAAATAAAAAAAATGTAAACCGAACGGCATCTGTGCATTGCACCCATAACAAAAGTTGTTCATGTTGATGGGCTAAGTCAGCTCATAAAGTTTGTGTATTGAATTAAAAATAAGGGTGTATAATATAATTATAATATGCTTATACACCTACCTGCACATAGTATTCAACATACAAGTCATCCATGTCAAACTCTGTAGCGGATAGTATCTCTAGGGTCAAGCAATGCTGCCGCCGGCCCAGCGGCGGAGTGGTGAAGCTGAGCGAATGTTTCTGACGCTTCTCCCACTTCTTCAGCAACTTTTGAAGCTGAAACACATTTTATCATTTTCAGCCTCCGTGGTCTCCAGTAAGGCGTTTGCCTTGTTAAGGGGGTCGTGGGTTCGATTTCCACAGGAAGCATACTTTGTTAAGTTGTTTCCAGTTTGGTTAGGAGATTGCTGGTATGAATCACCTGATTGTCTGATAAGAAAGATGATTCCGTGCTTCGGAAGGCACGTTAAGCCGTTGGTCCCGGCTGCCATCTGGTAGTCATTAAAGGAACCACGTCAGAGGCAGAGAGGCGGTTCCGAAGAACTCTGACACCAGGATGTGCATGGTCACCGTGTCACCTACACGAAATGATGATGATTTTATTATTCTAAGTACTAGCAATTTTCCCGAGACTTTAGTCGCGTAAATTATAACCTACGTTAACCTCAGACTTTCAGGGGGGCAAAAGCAAGAAGTAGGGGTGGCCCAGATGTTTGCATATGCTCACTTCCCCCAAACAAAGGACTGATTGTTGTTAAAACTAACGTGAAATAAAGACATTTTATATAACAACGGGTCACTCACGTGCTATTTATCGGGATAACCGACTACAGTTTCAATCCCGACAAATAGCACGTGAGTGACTTCGTGGGTTCGGGACCCACCGCCGCGCGTCCCGCTCTCGCCTTGAAAATGGGCTCCTGACGAGTCCGAAACTATAGTCGGCAATCCCGACAAATAGCACGTGAGTGACCCGTTATTATATATGATGACTGATTGTTAAGGCCCCACACTAGGCACACTAGCGACGCCAATAATTACTTTACAAATAGAAAGAAATTCAAGAATGTAAATCATATAAGCCTTAGTAAATAACCTGAAGTATTTGTGGAATCATTTTTTAATATTATGAGAATCAGTCATTAAGACAAATAGTGATTACCGCCACAAACGGCCGTTTATGGCGGTAATATTATTCTCAAAATTCTCACTGATTCTAAAATTATTATTATTGATTCAAAAAAAACTAAAGGTTATTTAACTATGGCTTATATGATTTACATTCTTAAATTTCTTTCTATTTGTAAAGTATTAGGAATAAAATGATTGGCGTCGCTAGTGTGCCTAGTGTGGGGATTGATACTCTAAGGTGTGGGGCCTTAAGTTGTCTTCTCACCTAATGATGAAGATGATTGATAAAAGAAAGCATAAGAGAAGCAATCTTCACACAATCAATTTCTTACCAAAGAGACTAACTCTACTGAACCAACTTAAATGAAATTTGATACGCAGATAGTCAGCCTGCAAGAAATGTCAGGCTACTTTTTTCCACGCGAAGGCGGGCAGAGCTACTAATTGTTATAAATTAATAAGAAAGCTTGAGAGCTGTCCTCACTCAATCAATGTCTTACCAAAGTGACCAACTCCTCAGACCTCCCCCGTTCTCCCAACTCCACTTCCACCCCATACTGGTACTCCAACGGCAGACCAGTCGCAGTCTCCACCGCGTACGGGTTGAGCTCAAGGTCGTTGACGTCTGGAGACAGGATTAGGTAGTTGTGGGTTGTGTTGTGGTACAGGGAGACGAGGGTAGCTTCTTGTTTCAGTAGGAGATGAGAGTCCCTAAAAAATATACCTACATTAATTCAGCTGTTTTCTTTGACATGAGAAGGTACCTGTTGTTAAACTATAAATATTGGCATCTCATTCAGTCAAAGATTAAAAGCTAGAAGTCTGCCCTGTATTCGCCTGTGGTACATACCTAGCCTATGGCACTCAGGGATAACGTACCAATCCAACGGTGGGAGACTTTTTAAAATTAGTCCAGGAGTTCCTGAGATTAGCGCGTCCAATCAAACAAACAAAAAACTCAAGATTTATATATTTATTATTTAATGGTATATACTTACTAGCCGTGTTGTTCCCGGCAGAGTAGAATAGGACCACTCCAAGTCATCCCGTGGATGTCGTAAAAGGCGACTAAGAAAACACAAGCTAAACAAAGCTTATTAACATCAAAGATACCTCTCCAACCCGTCTGGCCAGCGTGGAGAGTGTAGGCCAAATCCTCTGACTACTCAAGCTAGTATATGGCTCTGGTAGTACAGAGAGGGTCGTGCTCCTGCAGTGGAGACTAGAAAGACCTGATGATGATGATGATGATGATATACTTACTCATTATATTCAGACTTATCCAACACTATATGCATGGCCGTCCACTGTTCGCCTGCCACATTCTCTTCACTCCTAAACAGATCTCCCATCGAACTGCTCTCTACAACCCTACTAACACTCTCTCTCAATCTTAGTTTACTCATACAGGAACTTAAATTAGAAATGCTTGTACTAGATACATCTCTATCAAAACTATTTGGTAATGGCAAGTAGCAGTCATCATGAATATATGTAAAGACTTTTGATGGTTCATAATCGCTATTTTCGGTCATATTGTGATATGTTAACTCGGAATCGGTGATGCAGTTATGGACGTCAGAATATCTTTGTAACTCCCAGGCACTGAATACTTTTTGTTGCCATTTAAATGAGAATTCTTGAGGTCTAACGTGTTCGATACTGCCGTGGGATGAAGTTGTGTAGTCTTCGAATTTTGGCAGAGATATGGGGCCATCTTTGGATTTTAATTTTACTCTGAAAAGAAAGAATGGGTGAGTTTTGCCTTACTCACTGAGAAACATTGTGAAGTTTATTCCTAAAATAATTACACATTTGTGCCTCATGTTTAAATGTTCCTACAAATTATCTATATATTTTTTGCCAGGTGTCGCACTTCTAAGAAATCTGTTGATTATCATCTGAACTTACAAGGCATCTAAGTGTTTTATTTGACGGGAAACACATATAATTCACAAGCCTTCTTAAGGAAATAGCAAAAAGGTTAGTCGACGTCACAGGAGACCGAAGAGCTGGCAGCTACCTCGGACAAAGAATTAGTCTTGCTATTCAAAGGGGGAACGCTGCCAGTATCTTCAGAACCTTGCCTAAAGGGACTCCTTTTAATAATATACATTAGATATTGTATCTTTTTTTTTTTTTTGGTTTTTAGTTTTAGGTTCATTTTTCATAAATTAATTACCTAATATGTTGTTAACAAAATACATTGTATTCACAAGTGAAATAAAACAAGCATACGTAATTTTGATATTTTCCACAGGATCCTTCAACCAATATACGCCAGGAACTTTGTTAAACCGATTAAAATCATTCATTTTAATTACACTGTTGAAGCGCAGTACATACAAGTTCGGAGCACAAACTTGAGATTGTCAGGGAGTAATAATTAAATCACAATAAATCCGATTTGACCAGAAAACCAAAAACTGCTCGATTTGTTTCAACATATTCTTTGATTTGTTTTGATTTTGTTTGACAGTTTCATAAACTTCGCCGTTTCCATAGCAACGAGAACTTTAATAAAGCGTGCTACTAAATGTGCGTTTTCAATCGATTGTTATAATCGTTTCAAAAAGTACCAATGCTTTAATTTAACTGGCAACATTAAGTGCCAACACAAGCAAAACAAACGTCAAAGATACTATATTTCATTCATTCATTTGAATTTCATTCAGTCAGTTTTTACGCGTCTGTTGTTTGGGTAGGTTGTAATTTGCGATAAAAATTGTAGGCGGTTCGGCGTTATTGTATAAAACTATATAAAGTTGTAATATTATATTAACCCAACAAAGCTCTGAGTACAGCTTACGGTGTGGAATATTTGATACTCTTTGACGAACATTCCCCGTGCTTCGGTATTCGTGATGTGCTACTTTTAGACCAGTTATAATATTCGCTTGTTGTATTGAGCACCGGATTTTTAGTGAAAATGCCTTCCGGACAGAGAGAGGCAGCGGTTTCTATACCGCTGACGCCAACCAGATCTGATATGTATTGGCAACGAATATTTAACAAGGTAATATTTTTGTTTATACTTATAAAAACAAACATGACACGTATCCTTGCAAAAGTTTGCAGTTATCGCGAAGTTATGGTCTATTTAACAAAAAAATGTGTTGTAAAACTTGAATATACGTAACGCAGTTATGTTACTTAGGAACCCAGAAATTCAATACCAAAATATCTATTGCCCAAGTTTCTAATAAGCTTAGGTAGGTATGAAAAAAGGAGTTTCTTTTCTCTGCCATCTATTTGAAAATTATACAGAAAGAAAGAAATAAATATATAAAATACAGACAAAACTTAAAAAGATAATTTTCCACCTGGACCTGACTCGGGTTCAATGCTGGGTCCTTGTGATTAAAATCCAATTGTCGTACTATTAATCTACAGAATTGAATCTGATCTACAGAATAAACAAGCCAAAAAAAGTTAGATGGTCCTCTATATAAAAAATGGATTATTTACTTAATTTTATGGAGACATCAGTTCATGACAAGTTTCCCTACAAGCCCAGGATCTACAGATCAGGATAAGCCTGCTTGAAAAGTATGACTGAACAGATGAACAATGTTTTGATGGTCACTTCAACATCTAAACTAATATTATCCTAATCCTAACTAATATTATAAATGCGAAAGTGAGTTTGTTTGTTACGCTTTCACATCGTATCTACTGAACCGATCATCATGAAATTTTGCATACACATAGGTTAGATTACTGAGAAGGACATAGGCTGTATCACGCAGGTGAAGCCGCAGGTAACAGCTAGTTGTAAACAAAAAGGAAAAATTTGATTATTCGTTTGCATTGAATGTATGGAAACAACTGGATTGTATTTTCAAAATTCTTTCACCGTAGTAACGGCGACCCATCAGCACATCCTCTGGTGTTGCAGATGTCCATGGGGACAATGACCACTTACCATCAGGCGGCTCGTCTGCTTGTTTGCCATCAAATATACTATCTACATAAAATACCTAATTATTGTTAATATAAAATAGTTAAATATATGTCAAATATACATAAAATAGCTAATTTAGCTGTGGGTAACATGAGCTATAATTTACGTGGACATATTCGTGGGTAAATTGCTTGTCTTAAATAAAAATAGTCAATCATATGAAAGCCGTAATGGATGTTGAAGTTACGTTAGCAAAAACACAGCAGGCTGTGTTTTTTATCATTAACACACCTAAAACAAAGAATTAATCTTCTCTTTATCATTTTAATCTTTACCCAATCAATCTTCTGTTTTGGCGGTGCAAACCATATAAGAACTTATGATTCATAAATTACATGTTATCATTTATGTAATAATGACATGTTTATTTGGGATTGGATTTTATTGTTTTGAATTACTACAGCAAAATATTGCAACTAAGCTGATTAGTAATAAAATATTTTTCCGTGCCATAACCTTTCCCATAACCCATTTTCCAATCTGCTAACATTTAAGGCGCTCTTATAGTAAAACTAGCGCCACCCAGAAATTAAATTCCTAAATCATAAATTGTATCGAATTTTTAAAAATCTAACAAGTACAAAACTACTAAATTACTTATAGTATTTTTTGTATATTACAAGTAATTTACTACTGCCATATTTAAAGAGAAAACCGGCCAAGTGCGTGTCGGGCCACGCGCAGTGTAGGGTTCCGTAGTTGCGAATGACAACTTTGAGTTCACACTGTTTACACTCACACCTCACAGTCTAACGACCAAAAACATCTAACAATGAAGATTGTATGAAATTTTACATTTTCCAGTACATTTTATAAGTTGGTTGCCTATAACTTTTTAGTTTGCACTTAGTATCCAGCTCTGATAGTTTTCCTTTCAACTTCAGTATATATACTATTGCTGTAATTTTTTTCACGTATCCATATATAACCGTTTAGCAGATAGAGGGGGGGGACACGTAACTCTAACAAAATTTTGCACTTTAAAACCAAATATTTCGGAAACGGATCCCTAAATCGAAAAATGGTGTTCTTAACCTCACAATATTTTTGAAAGACCTTTTTAACGATACCCCACACGATGGGTAAATAGAGAAAAAAAAATTACTCCCCCACTTTACTTGTATGGGAGCTACCCAAAAAAAAAAATTTTTTTAAGGTTTTTTTCTACGACTTTTTTGCCATGATTAATATACACACTCATACCAAATTACAGCTTTCTAGTACTTATAGTCTCTGAGTAAAACCGCGGACGGACAGACAGACAGACAGACAGACAGACAGACAGACAGACATGGCGAAACTATAAGGGTTCCTAGTTTACTACGGAACCCTAAAAATCGGTTAACGCCAAAAGTGGCCACTTTTAGCGTTAAGCTGTTCTTCCCTTTTGTTATCAAACGAATATTAGTGAAAATGAATACAAAAATACTACAAGTAATTTACTAGTTATGTACTTGTTAGATTTTTAAAATTCGATGTAATTGAGGATTAAAAGAATTAATTGCTGGTTGGCGCTAGTGTTACTATAGGAGCGCCTTAATCCCAATAGTCTCACTGTAATTTTTCCATTGTCCCATTAATAGTCCTGCACTCACTCACACTAGGACGTGTTAGTGAGAACATTAGTACAGTGTTCTGGTGTGTGCTTCATCACAAATTATAGCAAAAACTCTCACAAGGCCTTTACATGTTGGACCTATGTCCCTGTGCAAGCCTCAAAGGGATACGGGTATATGTCCCGTGAAGGAAAAACCTTGAGATAATATAATAATTATAATAAAAAAAAAAATCTCTTCACAATAGGTAGTACAGAGTAAGTTCATAGTTACTAAGTAGTTAGCTTATTTATATGATAAGACCTAAGACATACCTTTGACTGTGAACTTGTATACTTTTCCTGTTCCTGAAATTGGTCTCCTATGAGACCTGGGTGCTTTATTTAGGATAAAAAGAAAGAAATACCTACTTAAATATATTTATTTGGCACATAAAATCCACAAACATTTATATGAACACAAACAACAAACACAAATCCTAACTATCCTATCCTAATCCTAACTAATATTAAATGCGAAAGTGAGTTTGTTTGTTTGTTTGTTTGTTACGATTTCACGCCCAACCTATTGAAACGATCATCATGAAATTTTGCATACACATAGGTTAGGGTACTGAGAAGGACATAGGCTATAAATCGCAGACACGCTGATTTTCAGCTGAACCATAAAATAATAAGACCATAAAATAAGTTGATGGCTCTACCTTAAGATTTCTCTGTAATCAGAATAGTTCATTGAATTTAGGTTATTTATCAAAAGCAGTGAGTTCTGTAATGAATAATATTGAAACAATGTTATCCAATCCATTGCATTAACTCTTGCAAAAATAAGTGTGTCATCGTACACACCTTATCAGAGATAAGTAATGCAACTGTCATAAAGTCACACAATATGTATTGATAAATTATACATGTGCAGTTACTTATTCGTAGTGTGCAGTATAATATCACATCTTTTTCCCTTACGGGGAAGACAGCTCCCAAGTCTATAGAACCTAAAAGCCACATGTTTAATTCTAACTCCTAACAGATTCTAAATAGTGACGGCTTGCTAACCGCATCGCGCATCGCTTACTAAACCGATTACTCATTTCCCTCATTCCCTCGATTTTAACGATCTGAGCGGGATGTGGGAAACAACTGACACATTTTACCCTTTTTCTTTTCTCCCAGACCAACATGTTTAAATATTTTCTAGTTCATCCGAAAAATAGAACAATGCCTAATATTTCTATTGTAAATTTACTGCTATTGTAAATATAGTGAATTAAATTTAGTCGTCGTCGCTGCGAGCCAAAAATATCCATTGTTACCAATACTGCTATAGCAATAACAACAAAACAATACAAGTGCATACCAAAATACTTCGAACGATGACTGTTCTCTATTAGCGGGGTTTTCACGCTTGTTTAATTTACATACTATGCAAAAGGCCTATGATGCAGTCATAGGACTTTTTATTATTTCCTCTGCAGAAGGCAGGAGCACAACCCTCTCTGTACTACCAGAGCCATATATTAGCCAGAACAGTCAGAGAATTTGGCCTTCACTGTCCGTCTACGCCGATTAAACGGTATCTTTCATTTTATATTAAGCTTTGTTTGGCGGGTGTGTTTCCTAAGCCATTTTCTACGACATCCACGAGAAGACTTTGAGTGGTCCTATTCTACTCTGCCGGAAACCACACGGCATATCCTCTATTTACGAACTTTTGACAAACTACTGCATAGACAATAATTTAACGTTATCGTTAAGCTGGGCATTGACGATCAGTTTTGCGCGTCAGTCAGTGTCTTCAACATCCATTTCGGCTTTCGTAGTCGCTACTTACGTACTTTCGTAGTCGTAAAATATCCATTGTTACCAATACTGCTACAGCAATAACAGCAAAACAATACTAGTGCATACCAGAATACATCGAACGATGATTCTCTATTAGCGTACTTTTCACGCTTGTTTCATTTTCTAAAGGCTTGTTTAATTTACATACTATGCAATGGCCTGCATCACAGGTCTTTACATATTAATCCACTGCAGGAGCACAACCCTCTCTGTACTATCAGAACTTTTTTATTTATATTAGCCAGAACAGTCAGAGAATTTGGCCTACACTGTCCACTTCTGATATATGCTGTCCACGCTGGTTAGACGGGTTGGAGATGTCTCTTTGATGTTTAAAAGCTTTGTTTAGCTTGTATTTCCTTAGTCATCTTCTACGACATCCACGAAAAGACTTGGATTGGTTCTATTCTACTCTGCCGGGAACCACACGGCAGCTCCTCTAGCTTTTGACAAACTACGGCAAAGACAATAAGAAACACTGTCGTAACTACAGTGTTCAACGTTTTAAATGTTACTTCATCTTCCATTTTGGCTTTCGTAGTCGCTACTTACAAAAATATCCATTGTTACCTATACTCCTATAGCAATAACAACAATACAATACAAGTGCACACCAAAATACTTCGAACGATGACTGTTTTCTATTAGCGTGGTTTTACCGCTTGTTAATTTACTAAAGGCGGCTACACACTATGCGACACCTACAAATTTTTGACACTATGGTATTTACGCCTGTAGGTAGCACACAGCCGCGAATGCGGAACGGAACATTGGCGAAACCGGGAAACGCTGTCTAGTAACTATGATTTTGTTTGGTGCGTCTGTCGTACCGCAAGCGGAATGAAACCAAAACGGAATCATACAACACCGTTTCGCGGTACCGCCAGTGTTTCGTTCCGGAACGCTTCCGTTCCGCATTCGCGGCTGTGTGCTACAGGCGTTAATGTTTTGATGGTTACTTCAACATCCATTACGACTTTCGTATGTTGACTGACCTATTGCGCGATTCACAGAGCAAGAAATTTCAATGTAGCTTGTCGCGATCGACAAGACATTGCTCTGGTGGCACGATTGTAGCTCAACTACAAGACAATGCAATTGCATACTAAATAAGTGTTTTCATTTTTGTTTTATGACTAGCTTTTATTATAAGCAATTCATACTGTGAAGTCTATGTCAAGACAAAACAAGTAAGCCCAAACACGAAAGTACAAAAAATTCAGCATAATCGGTCAAGGATGAGCGTTTCAGAATTGAGTTGCTAGACTTGACCCTCACAGACGAACTAACAAAGCAAGCTTTTAACAATTCCAACGATGACTGTTTCTTTTAGCGTATTTTTCGCGCTTGTTAATTTATTAGCGCTCTTGTAGCTAAAGAGCTGAGCTCTCGTAACTCTAATTAACACAACTGAATCAGAATGCTATCGGTCGCTAAGTAAATCCCAAGAAATGCTGGCTTAATTTTGTTAAAAGTGATGTGAAATGAAATGAAATATTATTTATTGTAGAACACAAAAACTAAAAGAGAAAAACAAACAAAAAACAGTACAAAATTAAGCATTGTGCACTACAAAAGGTGGCGGCTCAGTGTTACGCTGAACAAAAAGATGGCCACATAGTTGACGACGAGATCGTCGGCCGTCTCGATCCTCTGCTCTGCGTAGGGATGTCGCATCCTTGTGCATTCTTTATCGCTTCTATCACGGGGAATGCTCCGAGGCAGTGGCGGCCGCTCCTTCAGTGCACTCGTGCACTGCACTACCAGATTTTTATGTATTTCCCAATTTTTTTTTCGACACAATAATTATTTATTCAAAAGTATGTAACTTTAATTACACACTGAAGAAGAAAATATTTTCAAACAAGCTTAATCTTTACGACCTAAAATTTAAGACTCATTTTAGCTAAACCAAAAATTGGGCGAGCGCTTTCAAAGTGCGCACGAAGCGTCTCCATAGAAACTATATGGAATGAGACAGAAATGCTCCGGCAGGTGAAACGGAAGATGATCCGTACTCAATGTATGAGAAAAATTTAAAAATCGGGTCGGCGCACGAGTCCCGAATACTCCCGAACGAGCTCGCTCGGGCGGCATCGGCCGGGGTGTCTCGCTCGCTCGTTGAAGATTTTTGTTGCGAAGGCGTGTCCTTGACCTTACTCAAATCAGTTTGTTTGTTTTATTTCGCACCTGTGACACGGTGTGATAGATAACGCGCGCGAAATTACCCAATAATTATTCATAGTTATGGTTTTCTACTTTGTGTGTGCTTCAAAGTGTAGTGGTTGAAAGTGGCTTCAAAGTGTGTTGTTAATGGGATTATTTGAACAAGAACTACAAAAGAAAATAGGCTATGGCTTATTTAGGCGGTATGCCGCCTAATCTGTTTTTTGAAACCATCTTCTCGTGCTTTTCAACCTGAATTAGTTAAGTACCTAGGTATTAGAATATTCATGAGCGCGCAGCTCCTCTCACTAAACCAATGGTAAGTCAAGATGATGAGATATTTCACTGCATGTACCTGATACTTTTTATACAGAAATGGTTTTACAACATGCATTAATATTAACAAGAATTGTACCTAGAGTAACTGATTATGTATGTACAAATATTATTAAGTATATATTAAGCATAGGGGCAGTCGACTACAAACAATTGACGAACGTACGGCATTTCAATAGGTCGTTTTGCTTTTGAGAGACAGTAGGTAAGCAGGTGAACCACCACTCCTTGAAGTCACGAGCCGCCACTGCTCCGAGGTATTGTTCAACCTAATACCTGCCGCAGAATTTTACCACCGTACTACCCGACAGAAAGTAAAGTTTCATCCCTACCATCTGGATAACTGGCAGTCAACCACTGTACGTTTTAGAAGAAACTTTCTGCCACGTACGACTGAACTGTGGAATCGACGTCCTGCGGCGGTATTCCCAGATCAATACGACATTGGAACCTTCAAAAAACGAGTCTATGTTCTCTTAAAAGGCCGGCAACGCTCTTGTCACACCCCTGGTGTTGCAGTTGTCCATGGGCAGCGGAGATCACTTCCATCAGGTGACCCACTTGCTCGTTTGCCGTCCTATATCATAAAAAACCGGCCAAGTGCGTGTCGGGCCACGCGCAGTGTAGGGTTCCGTAGTTGCGAATGATAACTTTGAGTTCACACTGTTTACACTCGCACCTCACAGTTTAACGACCAAAAACATCTAACAATGAAGATTGTATGAAATTTTACATTTTCCAGTACATTTTATAAGTTGGTTACCTATAACTTTTTAGTTTGCACTTAGTACCTAGCTCTGATAGTTTTCCTTTCAACTTCAGAATATATACTACTGCTGTAATTTTTTCACGTATCCATATATAACCGTTTAGCAGATAGAGGGGGGGACACGTACCTCTAACAAAATTTTGCACTTTAAAACCAAATATTTCGGAAACGGATCCCTAAATCGAAAAATGGTGTTCTCAACCTCACAATATTTTTCAAAGACCTTTTTAACGATACCCCACACGATGGGTAAATAGAGAAAAAAAAAATACTCCCCACTTTACTTGTATGGGAGCTACCCAAAAAAAATTTTTTTTCAAGATTTTATTCTACGACTTTTTTGCCATGATTAATATACACACTCATACCAAATTACAGCTTTCTTGTACTTATAGTCTCTGAGTAAAACCGCGGACGGACAGACAGACAGACAGACATGGCGAAACTATAAGGGTTCCTAGTTTACTACGGAACCCTAAAAATGGTGTTCTCAACCTGACAATATTTTTTAAAGAACTATCTAACAATACCCAACACGATGGGTTTGTATAGAAAAAAATAAATTACTCCCTCTTTACTTATATGGGAGCTTCACTAAAACTTATAGTCTCTGAGTAAAACCGCGGACGGACAGACAGACAGACAGACATGGCGAAACTATAAGGGTTCCTAGTTTACTACGGAACCCTAAAAAGAGGGCCAGATTTATACACACAGGAAAAAAAATTAAGTTTATTTTTCAAAAGTTGATGTAATTATGTTTTATTTTTATTTTTCAGTCTATTTATTTAATGTTATAGGCTTACTTAATCAGCAACATATGTGGAAAAGGAGTATGTGGGATACCAACAAGGGGTGTTGGTCCCATCTATTCTTCAATGAAACCAGGGATTCTTCTCAATCGTGTATTCGTACTAAGGTATATGGATATACAAGCGTACATTAAAGCAAAATAATGCAAGTTAAGTTTGGAGAATCGACACAACAACAATGGCGGAATTTTCTCTCTGTCTGACAGCTGTCAGTACTGCCACAATAACGATCAAAAGTAGCGTTCAGAAATGGAATATATAAACGCTACATCACCCCCCTAGGGAGAAAAATAGCCTAGCTATTTAAACAATGCACGTGAAACATATTATATACAATATTTACAAGTCAAAAGGCATCTTAAATGTAACATTTCTACCCGAGCGTGTCGTGTAGGGTGCTGGATTTACGGGGGCAGGTACTGGTATAAGTGCAGGAGCAGCTGGCGAAACTGCGGGAGCAGTTGGAACAGTAGCTGGAACAGCTGCAGGAGCCGCTGGGGAAACTGGAGCTTTTAAGATCTCGGAGTCATCGCTGAGATACGCCGGTTTTACACGATCAATACTGACCTGAACCGTCTTATCTCCCATAAGGATTGTAAGGGTTTTATCCCTCCTAGAGACAACCTTATAGGGGCCAGTGTAAGGTGGCTTTAAAGAAGGTCTCACGGCGTCATCGCGCAAGAAAACGTGAGTGGAGGATGCCAAGTCTTTAAAGACGAAAATGGCTCTCTTACCGTGAGCGGAGGTAGGGACCGGCTTCAGTTGCGACATGAGTTGTCTTAACTGAGAAGTGAAATTGGTTACGTCTCACTCACCGGGTAGGCACAGTGGTTCTCCGTACACTACCTCAGCGGGAGACACTCTTAGGTCCTCTTTGATAGCAGCTCGCATTCCTAGTAAGACAAGGGGTAGGGCCTTGCACCAAGATTCATTATGGCACATTAGAGCTGCCTTTAGTTGCCGATGCATTCGCTCAACCAAGCCGTTCGCACACGGGTGGTAACTCGTGTTACGAACGCGTTTGGAGGAACAAAGTTGCATTAGGGCCTGAAAAAGGGCAGACTCAAATTGCCGACCCTGGTCCGTAGTGACTAAGGAAGGAACACCAAATCGAGCAATCCAGCCGCTAAAGAATGTCTCAGCCACCTCTTCTGCGGTAATGCCCACCATCGGCCATGCTTCAGGCCACCGACTATACCGGTCGACAGCCGTTAAACAGTAATGAAAACCTTTACTAAAAGGCAAAGGGCCGATTATGTCCAAGTGGACGTGGCGGAAACGCTTGGAGGGAAGGGCGAAATTGCCGAGAGGTGAATTAACATGCCGGGTAACCTTGCTACGTTGGCAATCCTGGCAAGCTCGAGCCCAGTTACGGCAATCCTTCTGGATATTAGGCCATACAAATCGATCAGAGACCAGTTTAGCTGAAGTTCGAATGCCTGGGTGGCTAAGGTTGTGCACCTTATCGAACACCACACGTCGAAATTTAGGTGTAACAAATGGTCGAGCTTTTCCAGTGGAAGTGTCACAATAAAGAGAAACGTCGGTTCCGGGAATCAAAACTTTTTCAAGTTTGAGTGAAGACTTGTCTAACATCTCGAGCAGTTCGTCGTTTCCAACTTGGTCGTTAGCGAGGTCGGTAAAATTGTCATCCAGACGAATAGTCTCAATACGTGACATCGAATCCGCAACCACGTTATCTTTACCACTGACGTGAACGATATCTGTGGTGAACTGCGAGATGAACGACAGTTGGTTGAGTTGTACAGGCGGTAACTTTTCACGACGCTGTGAGAATGCATAGACCAACGGTTTGTGGTCAGTGTATATAGTCACATGCTGAGCCTCAAGGACGTGCCGAAAATGTTGGACAGCTTCGTAGACTGCTAATAACTCACGATAGTAAGCAGGCCAGGTTGTTTGCCTGGTAGTAAGCTTTTTACTAAAAAATGCAAGAGGCTGCCAACAATCTTGAACACGCTGTTGCAGGCATGCTCCAACATGAGTGGACGATGCGTCTGTGAAAAGTCCCAGTGTAGCTGTAGTGTCCGGGTGAGCGAGAATTGTAGCACTTGCCAAGTGGTCTTTGCACTTGTGAAAAGCTACTTCCAAATCCGGTGTCCAAGGAACTGGTTTCTTTCCTTTTAATTGGGTGGAGGCCAGTAAGTCAATCAGTGGAGCTTGATATTCAGCCGCATTAGGGAGAAAACGGCGGTAAAAATTTACCATCCCTAAAAATCTGCGGAGGCCTTCCACTGTTTTTGGCAAGGGGTAATTTTTAAGAGCTTCGATACGTTCCGGTGGTGGACGAATGCCGTCTTTGGAAATCCGATGGCCTAAAAACGTCACTTCCTCAGCGCCAAAAACGCATTTTGAGGTATTTAAAACGACGCCATATTCGGACAATCGCTGAAAGAGGGCACGAAGGTGTTTTTCATGCTCCTCCTTTGAGCGAGAAAAAACCAGAATGTCATCCACGTAGGGAAATACAAAGTCAAGGCCACGCACCACCTCGTCAATAAAGCGCTGGAAAGTCTGTCCCGCGTTTCGTAGCCCAAAAGTCATATAGGGGAACTCAAATAACCCGAACGGTGTTGTGATAGCCGTCTTGGCAATATCCTCGAGCGCAACCGGTATTTGTTGGTAGGCTTTGACAACATCAGCGGTGCTGAACACCGTAGCTCCAGCCAAGTCCTGGCCAAAGTCCCCTATATAACGGACGGGATAACGGTCAGGAATGGTGCGGGCATTTAACGCACGGTAATCGCCGCAAGGACGCCAGCCATGCTCACCTTTCTTAGCCATATGTAGTGGCGAGGACCAGGGACTATTGGAAGGTCTGGCGGTGCCACACGCAACCATATCCTGGAATTCCTTCTTAGCTGCCTGCAATTTTTGTGGGGCGAGCGGATACCGGTGGGCCATCAGTTGTCACAATGTGATGGACAGTGGAATGCTTGATGGTCCTTTGCAAGCCAGGAGGGCGAGTGATGTCCGGGAACTCTTGCAAAATTTTGAAATAAGGCGAGTCTCCTACAACGAGCGCCTTAACACTGGGTTGTGAAATCTGAGCCACTATAGCGCGCGTGGATAAGTTTGTGGAGCCGTCAATCAACTTACGGTTATGGCAGTCTGGCAACAGATTGTAGTTGGCCAGAAAGTCAGCTCCAATTATAGGCGTGCCTACGTCCGCGATAATAAAGTTCCAACGGAAATCTCGGCGGAGCCCAAAGTTCAAACAGAGACTAATAGTGCCGTATGTTTGAATGGAACTGCCATTGGCCGCGCGCACATCGAATCCTGTAGGATAATGTTTACCCTTAAGGAGCTGCCGAGGGTAACAACAAAGATCAGAACCTGTGTCAATCAGGAAGCGGACCTTTGATGTAGAATCAGTCACGAATAAACGGCGGCTGGTATTAGCGCAGTCAGAAGCCGCCACTACTGGCTGCTGTTGGCATTTCCCTGGTCAGAGGTCCAACTGCAGGGAGCAATACACTTGGTCGCCTTAACAGCAAACTTTTTGTGGTACCAGCAGAGGCGCGCACCAGACTGTGATGATGATCTAGACTTAGATCTTGAGCGTTGCCTAGATTGCCTGCTGTTAATGAGGGAATTTACCTTCTTAGTAAGCTCAAGTACAGCAGCCTTAATGCTGTCGAGCTCGCTGAGTGCCGCTGAGGATTGAGCAGCATGAACAGCTTGTGGAGCGTATGATGGCGTCTCAGCAATAGCATCAGCAATTTCAGCCACCTTTTCTAGAGGTAAGTCCCGCTGAGCTGTCAGAATCCGCTGTACCTCAGGCGGCAGGCGTCGCATCCATAGTTCACGGATTATGCCTTCATCACCAACAGTAGTACCAGCAAGGGATCTCAAGTGACGAAGGAAAGCAGAAGGCTTCCTATCTCCTAACTGTTCCTCGCTCAATAATTTTCTAACGCGCTGTTCCTTAGACGATGACAGTCTGCGAATGAGCTCCTTCTTGAGGTGCTCATATTTTCCGGTGGCCGGGGGATCAGCGATGACATCCTCAACCTCATCAGCTAAACGAGCATCTAGTTTAGATAAAATATACCCATATTTAGTTGAATCTTGAGAGATTCCGGCAATTTCAAATTGAGCCTCAGCCTGCGCGAACCACAGTTTAGGTTTATCTTCCCAAAAATCTGTCAACTTAATAGTGACTGCATTAACCTTAGTAGTTGTGGATGGTTGCATTTGTTTAAGTCTCTCCTGTAAATCCAGCACCTGCTGTTTTAATTGCTCTTCTACCGACATTTTGCACACAAAAACAATGACAAAAATGCACAGAATAAAGTATTAAAAACAAAACAATACAGGTGCAGTTATAAAACAAAACAATACAGGTAAAGTCATAAAACAACAGACCATGCAATTAAAAAATAATAAAATATATCCACCCACTATTAAAAATAATAAAAAATATTATTTTACCGAGACCAGAGATTAGTAAAATTAGTAAAACTTATACTAGGGCACTTACTTGGTAATTTTAGTTGCAATATGTACAATTTATATGTAGATCTATTGTCACTTTGAATATCCAAATTGTAGACACTATATAAACACATGCACAAATCGCACAAACACAGAATAAGCCGTTGATGCTTCCAGACACTATGAGAGCAGTAGAAGTAACACGCAGTGACAGGCAGGGCTATGTGACCTACTGGTGTCTTGCAGGTGTTGCTAAATGCAGGAGTCCAATCCAATGCTGCAGCTTAGTGTTATTTGTGTTGTTAGTGTCCAATGTTATAGTTTAGTGATATTGTGTTGTTAGTAGTTATCCAATCCGCAACCGTTTCATGCCAAACAGGATGTATGCTCCGTCAGACAGTACATGTACGTGCTCCCCATGAAGGTGTGTATGCCAAGCGGGTTTATGCACGATAACAAAACGGGATGAAACGTGCTGGGCGGGTGGGTTCATGCAAACACGAAATATGTATGAACTGCAGTATGAGTCGTGCACTAATAAGCGGGAACACACTTAAAGCACTATGTTAGTGTTAAATCCAGGTTCGAATGTTCTATTTCTTCAGACGTAAGTCACGTAGGCCAAAAAAACGGCGCAACAATGAGTGACAACAATCGTCGGTGGTCACCAATGTGGGATACCAACAAGGGGTGTTGGTCCCATCTATTTTTCAATGAAACCAGGGATTCTTCTCAATCGTGTATTCGTACTAAGGTATATGGATATACAAGCGTACATTAAAGCAAAATAATGCAAGTTAAGTTTGGAGAATCGACACAACAACAATGGCGGAATTTTCTCTCTGTCTGACAGCTGTCAGTACTGCCACAATAACGATCAAAAGTAGCGTTCAGAAATGGAATATATAAACGCTACAGAGTACTTTAAAAAAATTGGCGTGGTAGCGTTTGACGTGGAATGACCCATCCAAAATCACTGAGTGAGTGAGGAGAGAATTGAGATCTTTGACTCACTACTGTTGATATCAGGGACTTATATCGATAACACAAGATGTATCGATACCTTTTTGCATATCTAAGTATTTAAATAATTCTGTCCCTGGTTGATATAAAAACTTCTTTACGCAAATGCAAAAACGTTTGCATGTACTCGTAGGTACCTACCTACATTATCGACAGATTGGGATTCCTAAAACATTGAATCATCGTGCCACCCAAATACAAGTACAATGTGTATTTTAAACCTATTTGTAGTTGTATATGTACGCATGTGTTACGACACGCATGCTTGAGTGATATAAAACAAAACAGTTGATGCCAATTTTTCAGAGTATTTTTGAATCGAACAAAATCCATAGCAAGGCTTTAAGTACACGGAGTACTTACTCTTTGTACCTACTACGATTTGCATTAGGTATTAGTAGATCGCTTTACAAGGAGTAGTACCTAAGTACTTCTTGTACTACGATTTGTAGTTATTAGTAGATCAAACAAGACTCAAAATGATCTGTGTGTTCTACTTTTTAATTTGCTTAGAATTGCTAATGATTCATTTGTTGTTAGATATGTATTTTGTCGAATAAAGATTTTCTTTCTTTCTTTCTTTCTAATGCCCTTAAAAATACAAACGGGTCTTGAAATGTCCAATCTGTACTTACTTACTTCCTAATTAAATATAAACTGCGATTGCCGTTTATTTTATTTTTTATTAGAAAATTAGGTCAATTTGGATATCCTTGGGGAAGCCTATATCCAGTGGACTAGTTGCGGCTGGTATGATGATCCAAAGTAATGTAGCATTTTAATTCTCCCCCTTTTCGTAAAAAAAATGAATAGTTTGTTTCTACATTTGATGTTGTTCCTCTTTCATTTTTGGATCATCTAATAACAAGCATCTTAATAATATAAGAACGAGCTCCGTGGCGCAGCGGTCAACACGCCGGCCTGTGACACGGATGGTCCCGGGTTCGATCACCGGTCAGGTCAAGATGAAAAACGATCTTTTTCAGATTGACCTGGGTCTTGGATGTTTATCTATGTATGTATTTGTTATAAAATATAGTATCGTTGAGTTAGTATCCCATAACACAAGTCTTACTTATTAACTTACTTTGGGGCTAGCTCAATCTATGTGGTTTGTCCGTATATATTTATTTATATTAAAAAAAAAAATCTGAAATAATGAAGGCAAATCATGAAAATTCCGTATTCATATAGGTCATTTTCATGGTATTGAGTTGACACAGAATACTTTTATAATAGTACAAGTAGTATTGATAAAGATCGACCACACTCAAGGTCATCACACTCATCATGAGACCCCTGGTTTTCCTCATGAGTCATGGGGTATAAAAGCTATCGCCACCTGTGATCGCCACTATATTTTATCCTCAAGCGTTTTCCTGAATTACATCCTCACCTCACGGACCCAACCTACACCTTGTTGTGGTGTGGTAGAGCCGCGCTACCGGCGAAATTCACTTTTGCTACCACACTCTCACAAAAAATCGACGTTTGAGAATAGGCTTTACCGTTGCTATGCTTCGTTCTGTGAGGAGAGAGCCTGAAGCCCCCTCTTCTCTGGAAGGGAAAAATAAAAGGCCGTCAACGGACTTAATTGCCACACCCCTGTGTTGCAGTTGTCCGTTTGCCGCTACGCCATAAAAATATTGGGTCCTAACGTGGTCCTAACCTATGAAATTGGCGTTTTTTTCCCGCTTGCCATTTTGTTCCTAATGACAATAATTTGCAGGTAACCAATTCTTTTTATTTTATTTCGGCCTATATTATAAACATTCTGCATGCATTAAATATTTTGTTTTGTGAATTTATTTATTGGAATATGCTCATGGAAAGAACTCGTTTCAGGTTTGTCCGTTTAAATCATAAATGTAGCCATTTTTCTATTATTTTTATATATATATTTTTTTTTATTTTCTTACGTGTAAATTAGGCTTATATACTGTTGTACGTAACTTATGCAAAATTTCACTTTAGTTGAATTTGTCAAACCCGAAATAATACTAAAAACGCTAGTATGAAAAATTCACATTGCTCGAATTTTTCTATAGAAAACGCCAATTTCGTAGGTAAGGACCTAATATATATTATCTACTGGATTTCACCCGCAGCTCCGCACGCGTTAGTGTCGATCCCTCGGGATTAGTTTATTCCGGGATGAAAGCCTGTCTGTCCATCTCCGTACTTCAAAAAACGTTGACGGTTCAGTCCTCCTCCTTGCTTCGTAATCCTCATTGCTGAGGGTCGTGATCTCTATGTAACACTTTTCTGTGTACTATATCCCGCCATTCAGATCTGCGTTCCGCAACTCGTACAGCGTCGCTGACGTTGGTCTCGAGCGTCGAGCGAATCTGGTCGGACCAACGCATGGGGCTTCGTCCTCTGGATCTTTTCCCTTCTACTTTGCCAGTAAGTAGGAGTTTCTCTAGATTGTCTCCGCCTTTCCTGGATATATGTCCGAAGAACTCGAGTACTCTGCGTAGACATATTGTGGAGAGTCTGATCTTTATTCCCAGTTGTTTAAGGATAGATGCGTTTGTCCGACGTGCTGTCCATGGAATCCGAAGCATTTTTCTCCAGCACCACATCTCGAAAGCGTCGATTCTGGTTCAGTAGATAGTGAAAAGAGTAACAATCAAACTCACCTTTCGCATTTATTAACGACTAGCTGACCCGGCGAACTTCGTACCGCCTAACAGTCAATGATTAAGTATTCATTACACATATCGAGTTTTCATTGGTTTTAAGATAAGATGTATTCTGCTATTCGGGGCGGAGACAAATCCAACGAATCAATAATCATGAAAATTGGTTAGGCAGATCTCGAGTTATAAGTGTTGTAACAAACCCGTCTTTGTTTTATATATATAGATATTATTATATATTATTCAATAGGATTCAGGATAATGCTACTAATAACGCTATATCAGTAGTTAGCAGAGTTTTGGTCAACACAAATATAATTTGCCCGAGTCGATACGCTAAGAAGAAGAAGAAGAATAAGATTCAGTCTTTAAACCCTAGCGTTAAGCTGGAATGTGGAGGCAGTTATGAACTTAACCTTTAAATTTATAAACAAGCGTTTAACTTTAACATTTCTAGTCCGGGGCAATAAGTACCATGCGGCTAGCAGGGGAGGGGGGGTACAAAGATTCGGCTAAGATGATGATGTTGTGCTTTGATGTCGCTATCGATGTTGAGACGCTTAAAGAATCGGGTAGGGACCTTCTTGATGACATTTTAAGATAAAGATCTGCTATTAAACTGAAACACCCAAGGCCATATGAGACATCACAAGATCCAATTGTGATTTCCTCATGACTCATACCGTACAGAGAAATTGTCGTTGGTAGATTGCTTATGATTACGAGCCTGCTACCGATCAGGTGTGAGTGTGACTAAGCGGTTCATATACTCCTATTATATCAATCAACTAGCTGTCCCCCCCCACTTTGCCTGTGATACATACGCTATGGCACTCGGGGATAACGTACTATACAACAGTAAAAGAATTTTTGAAATCGGTCCAGAAGTTCTTATGATAAGCGCATTCAATCGGGTCTTTAGTCGTTTCGCACCACAAGCGATTCGGTCCGCGGTCCGATAGAACCCTTTCAAAAAGGGCTTTTGGGCGATTCGCACCGCGGTCCGAATAGCTTGTGGTGCGACACGACTAAAGACCCATTGAATCAAACAATCAAACTCGTCATCTTTATAATTTAGTATAGATATCATCCACAGAGCAAGTAATTTCAATGAGAGACTCCTATTTTATCTATCTACTAGCTGTCCCCCCCGGCTTTGCCTGTGATACATACGCTATGGGGGGATAACGTACTATACAACAGTGAAAGAATTTTTGAAATCGGTCCAGAAGTTCTTAAGATAAGCGCATTCAATCGGGTCTTTAGTCGTTTCGCACCACAAGCGATTCGGACCGCGGTGCGAAAGAACCCTTTCAAAAAGGGCTTTTGGGCGACACGACTAAAGACCCATTCAATCAAACAATCAAACTCGTCATCTTTATAATTTAGTATAGATATCATATCATCCACAGAGCAAATAATTTCAATTCAGCTCGCGCGCGACTCCCAGCGACAAGATACTCCTTACTCTGTGATATCGGATAATACCAAATTATTAGTAACACCGCCAATGCTGAAGGACGGTGTTATATTACCCCCATATCTGTTATCTCAAGATAAACAGTACCAGTGATGTAACGTTACTCACTCAGCCTTGATAAGTCACAGTACCGGTGTTAGCTCGAGTTAGTAAGCAATAAATTAAGAAGCACATCCAAGAGATTGATGAATGAATGATATTTTGATGGTGATGTTTTGCAGAAAATAGTTATTAGCTGCGCACACTACTACACATGCCAGTTTTGAGCATGCTTGTTTATTGGTTTTTCATAAGTGTGTAAGTGGCCAACACTGGTGCCAAATTTTTCAAGCGTCCTATGATGACCTACCCTACGTGCCTTTCGAAGCACGGCGCGTATCCAAACCAGTCACAATATACAGATGCTTTAACTCTTGACTTGCGGAAAAACAGCGAAAATTTGAACTTGCGGAAAATTCGAAATTTTATACCTAATGATATATATTTTAAAGAAAACTTTGAAAATTCTCTCGCCTGGCAATTAGGTGATTTCCATCGAGCATTGATCAGTGCTTAAGCACCCAAGAACTAATGAGCATTCTTGCTTGTGTCCCGCACACGCTTTGCACATATGTGTTTACAATAAGTATGCTTGTTTGCGATATGAAGAGGTTTACTCAATGAATACCCTTCCTCTTCCATCCCCGCCTCAGGTAGCATGATCTATTTTTGAGCATATTACTAAGCAGAAGGACTATTTTTTAATAATTTATACCAAAATATTAGAAACACCGCTATTGCTGAAGGACAGTGTTATATTACCCCATATCTGTTATCTCCAGATTAACAGTTCCAGTGATGTAACGTTACTCACTCAGCCTTGATAAGTCACAGTACCGGTGTTAGCTCGAGTTAGTGCAGCAATAAATTAAGAAGCACTTCCAAGTGATTGATGAATGAATGATATTTGATGGTGATGTTTTGCAGAAAATAGAGATTAGCTACGGATACACATGCTATTTTTGATATCATATGTTTTTCGTGTGTAAGTGGCCAACACTGGTATCAGATTTTTTAAGCTTCCTAAAGGCATCTAATGACTGCCTGAATCAATGATGGCAGCCGGGTGCCTTCCGAAGCACGGAGGAGCTCGAGATATTTTTATTCCACTTGCGGTCACCCACCTCAAAGATTCAAAGATTCAAAACGTTTATTCAGAAAATAGGCCCTTGCAGGCACTTTTTCACGTCAAATCACATTTAAAATTATCTTATTAAATATTATGCATTTACTCATTATTGTTCAAAAGCTATAGACTACTAGCATTTCGGAACCGACCACTGCAGAGAAGAAATGCCGAACCTAAATGGGGAATCTAATTTTACAATGAAGTTGAAAATCAATTAATATGTATATAATTAATCAATTAAAATATTGTATATATTTTATAGGTAATTTAATGGATTCACAATGCTATTCTGAAACATACACTCTTATTAAATTAGAGAATGTTTTCTTGTTTTCGCGATTGTTACACATGTACAGTGTTCGTGGTCGCAGGTAGACTAAGATGACATTTTTAAAGTGACACTGAAAAGTGCTCGAAACGTTAGGTGTATAAATAATGTAATAAACGCGATAAAAACCGTATTAAAATAATTTTATTTAAATAAATTAGAGAAATAAGATATGGGAAAAGTTCTACGCGGGCGGGAAATGAGCCCTTACTTACTTAAGTACTTATTTTTTAATTTGGAGTACATCAGAATATCATTGCGATGTGAGTGCATAAAAAATACATACAAAAAATTAGTCACGAGCTAATCTCTTCACACCTCGCAATGATAACAATAGTCTGGTCGTTAGTCATTGTTTAGTTTTCGTACGATATGATTCTATCTTCGCGGAGACCGCTCCTCACCTAGATTATGTACGAGTAGTTTTCTATAGTACCATATTTCAATAATATTTAAGTTTATCCATTCATAAACAAACAAACCTCTCAAAATCTTTTTTCTTTATAATATCTGTAGATGATCATCATCATGATGATGATGATGATCTGTAGATGAATATCTTTCGCTGTGCGTTGAAATATGTCAGTGAGTCAATCAATTCAATTTTGTTTGCCTTTTATATATAAATATATAGTATAATATACATGGCGAAATTTTGATCGTTCTGGACCCTTAAAGGGGTGATTCAGCCCGTCGATATGAACCATTTTTCCTATGGGACCAATGCTGGAAACTCAAATTTTATTTCGACATTTTCATACAAAAGTGTTCAGCCGCCCGGGCAATTTGTATAGGAATGTCGAAATTTTTTTCGAGTTTACAGCATTCGTCCCATAGGGAAAGTTGTTTATATTGACAGGCTGAATCACCCCTTTAATGGTCCGGAGCGATAAAAATTTTGCCATGTATATAGAGATGGAGACAACAGACCTAAATAAGTATGACACACTAATTGCTCATTCCCGAACTATGACTGAGAATGTCACCGGCTCACCGTCTAGACCATAGATATCAGAATAATGTGGTCTAGACGTTAATATTAGAAGCAATTGCATGACACCACAAGGAATAGCCATGATGACTGAGTCTTCAGATTCTTAAAAATGTTTCTTAATTTGTGGTGGTGCTGTGTGGTTCCCGGCAGAGTAGAATAGGACCACTCCAAGTCTTCCCGTGGACATCGTTAAAGGCGACTTAGGAAATACAAGCCAAACAAAGCTTATAAACATCAAAGCAAGTTCTCCAACTCGTCTGACCAGCGTGGAGAGTGTAGGCCAAATCCTCGGACTGCTCAGGCTAATATATTGCTCTGGTAGTACAGAGAGGATCGTGCTCCCGCAATGGAGACTAACAAAGACCTGATGATGATGATTTCACAATTTATCAAAATCTGTCCAAAATGTCTATAAAAGTACACTTTCAATTTGATATCTTTCATGGTTTTTTCACGCTTAGTCTTTTAAAGTTGGTTGAGCTAGTCCATTTTAAAAGTATGAATAATGTTAAAATAAATATTATAATAATATATTACTCTAAATATAAAGCAACTTTTATAACATTAAACACAATGTTTAATATAGCTGTCGAACAAGTTACTCATACGTCCCATACATTATACAAAACCGAGACGTCAAAATTCACTAGCATTTTCTGGGGAGATCGCCCAAAAAATGTGCTTTTAAAATTGTAATATCTAAAAGAGTTTTTGGTTTCGCATGGATTTTTTTTCGCGGATGTCTTTTTTTTGGGAGGACTTTCTTTGGCATTCCATTTAAAAAATTCCAACAAATCCTAACTTTCCTAAACCTAAGTAATATTATAAATGCGAAAGTGAGTTTGTTTGTTAGTTACGCTTTCACGGCGATATTACTGAACGGATCATCATGAAATTTTGGACACACGTTTTCTGGACTACAAAAAGTGACATAGGCTACCTTTTTTCCCAGAGAAGAGTTCTGTTCCCGAGTGATATAGCACAAGCGGAGCCGCGGGCGAAGGCTAGTCCTAAGTTCCTAACTAATCCTAACTAATATAATAAATGCGAAAGTGAGTTTGTTTGTTACGCTTTCACGCCGTATCTGCTAAACCTATCATCATGAAATTTTGCATACACATAGGTTAAGGTACTGAGAATGACATAGGCTATATATCACGCAGGCGAAGCCGCGGGTAACATCTAGTTGTTAATAAATCGGAACACTAACTGGGTTTTTATAAGTAGATAGTTATGTAGATTAGATAGCCGACAGTTTCCGGTTTTTTTTTAATGAGTAATTTCTATGCGTGATACCAGTTAGCAATCCGTCACTATATCATACATCATATCATGCAAAAGGACAAGCTAGTTTCTATATTAAAAAAATTTTTTTACTCGAATGCGACAAGGTTTTTCCACAGATTCCCCTCGATTTGGGTGTCATATCATATGACGATTATACAATAAAAAGAAATTGCATATGACTCATATGCAATTTCTTTTTATTGTTTAATCGTTACATAGGCATAAGCGTTTTCTTTAAAAGTTTAAAATTGACAACACGTACTTTACCGGAAGTGGTACTTTTTATATACGCAATCGAAAGTATCTTGTATGTATATACTTCTTTATTTTTAATAATTTTTTTAAACTATATTTTTTATACCTTATTTCCAGACTCCCGGGTAAAATTTCCCATATCTGGCAACTCAGACTGCCAAAGTCCTGTCAATGTCATTATTTTACGTCAGATTGACACTGACAGGGATTAAGGCAAAGATATTTGTTTATAAGTCCTACGTTTGTGCCCTATTTTCTAAAAATCTTAAAAAAATAAACACTGGTTAAAAAAAATTACAAAAAATATGGAATAATTGCATATGTAAAAAGTACCACTTCCTTTAAAGTATATGTTGTCGATTATAGCCAATGTTACTCGGGATGATGTGAGGAATCTAACGTATGAGTGATACGTTTAAGTCTGTTTAGAAATTCTCAAGTTATAATAAACTAGCAGGCATGCTAATTAAAAACCTTCCTCATGAATCACTCTATCTATTGGTGAAAACTGCAAGAAAGTCAGTGCAGCAGTTTTTCAGTTTATCGTGAACAGACAGACGCGGCGAAGGTCTTTGTTTTATAATATTGTAGTGATAGTGATACAGAATCTCACATACGTACCTAATGACAAGAAATTACATTATTGTTTTTAGGCAGTCGTCTACATAGCTCTTGGCTTGCCGTTATAGGCTTTAACCATCGCATAAGCAGTAAAAGGTGGACAAGGGATGAAATAGAGGTGAAGTTTTTGAAGAATTTTGCTAGTACCTACCTAATATATCACTTTTTTCTTTCCAGTACGACAAAGATCACGATGGCAAGATATCCTACGTGGAGCTGAAAGGCATTATAGAGTCCAGAGAATACGACCACGACCTCCCCGACAACGTGGTCGATAAGATCATGAACCTAGCAGACCGGGATAACTCTGGATACCTGGACTTCGCAGAGTTTGTAGAGATGATGCACAATCCTGATCTGAAGGCGATTTTTGGACATTTTGTGGCGAGATATGTCCATTCGATAATCCCACAGAGAAATCCGGTTGATACGACAGGTAAGGTTATGTAGTGGAGTACATATTAGTACCTACCTATATTAGTCCCTAACTGTAATTTTCTAATAAAAACAAGTTTACTAGACCTGACTTTCAATTCTTTGATAACAGTGGTTCCCAACAGTGATCAGCGGATCATCATCAGTGGCAAGAACAAAAAACAAGATAAAAATGATTTTATACTTATATAAAAATAGTACCATAAAATTTAAGAACAGATAATGCAAGCTCAAAATTTTATTGTAGCATTTTCAATAAGTACCTATACAGATTTGTCTGACGTATTTAAACATTGCGTTTTTTCAATTGCAACACTAAAGTTAAAATGTACGACAAGTTTTGATAAAAGTTATAATTTATAGTTAATGGTTACATTGGCCCTAATAATAATGCTATAAAGGTCCATATCAAAATAAATATTAGGATCCATAGTCAAAGAGCATGATCAGGAACCACTGTTCTGAAAAGGTTTAAAGTACTTCTAGTAGATGAATTATACTTGTAGAAGTAGTAGCACGCAATATACTTACAAACTAGCACACAAAGAAACCGGTACTAACGGTTAACAATGCTTGAAATTGTGCTCTATCAATATAATTAATTGATATCCTAAGTTATTAATACGCATGTAAAAGTGCGTTCGTATTCGTTTTTTATTTAAAACTAACTAAGTATATAATGTAGCCTATTTAAATGTGAATGCCATTCTGAGAATCCGTTTCTTTTATTTCGCGTTTATCCAAATATTTTGGAGCTAATATGTATTCTGAGGTACCGAAAAACCGTATTTAATCAGGCTGCCTTGTAAACATTTGTCTTTATATCCGAAAAATACTACTTACTTTACTGATCCTAGTACTCCTAAGGAGCCCTGGCCAAGAACAGAACGGAGAATGTGGAGGGTGCTCCCTATACACAGACTCTCCTAGGCCCCATTGTTTGAGTTGGCAACGGGCCTATGATAATAAAAATAGATTTATATAATACCAATTCCACGCCTATGCACGCTCTATCACATTTATTGATTCATTGTCAATTATTCGATTTTCGACGAAAATATTATACAGAAATGAAGAAGAAATAGATATATAAAGGAATGGATTTATAGAAACAAATGTTATCATAAGGATAACTTTTTTTCCAAAGTATAAAATTAGTTTACTTTATTTTTATTTTTTTTTTCTTATTTACTCAAGTAATTAATGTTTGTTACGTATCTACCTTGCCTAGGCTTTTTTTTAATAAGTAGGTTATTTAATAATGTAACTTGTCCTGCCGTATTTATGGCGGCCAATATAATTTTATATTTTATTTTTTTATGTGGTGTTTGTCAGTAAAAGGTTGTAACAACTGTTGATATACCAAATAAATGAAAAAAAAAACTGTATATCACATATATCATACTTCAAAAATGTTTGAGCACACGGTCGCGCGTCAATTACCACCGAAACGACAATCGCAAGAGCACAATACATATTCCGTTATAGCTACACTAGTGCTCCAGAACTAGAACTAGGATATTATTCACTCAGTTTGACAAGTAACCAAAACACTACTCGATAAGGCCAACATGCCTATCGTGGCAATATTTTTCGTGTAAATCTTGCAGACCATGCAGACACTTTACTCAGAATACTATACTATCATGAACAACTTAATATTAAACTCACATACATAGAAGTATTTTTAATAAATACTTCTATGTATGTGTATGTGTATGAAATATTAACAACAGCTAAAACAAATTATTGCCACAGAATTAATATAAGTACTAGGTTTAACAATCATAAGGTTTTATTGCGTTTTTTCGTACGATTTTCATTTTACTTATTTATTTTTTGGGCGACTCCTAAATTATTATTTAGTGCAAATTAAGTGTAAATTGAATTGTACAAATCTATAAATATGTGTACATTAGTAATGTACTTAATATTTAATAATGTATTGTACATACATACTTAATTAATAAGACCGCTGTACTAAGCTTTTTACTTTTGTAATATATTTCCTTATTTATATTTTTTGAATTATGCATTGCTGTATATTTAGCAGTATTGTGTGATTAACATTTATTTTTTATTATTCTCTAGCAACAAGGACAGGTTTTCGAGCAGTTCCCGTTGACAGCGGTACTTTACCTTTATTTTTGTTTTTATGTTTATCATCGTCATCTCGTGTCATTTGCTTCAAATTATGTTGTGTCTAACCAACGACATTTAAAATTATTCTTACATTATCTACATATGCGTTACACACACTACACATACAGAATATCGTTCGTCGTGTATCGTTCTCCCAAAAGAAGAAAAATTAAATCCCGATTTAGATTAGACATTTAAATGCGCGCTCATGACGTCCATTCCTTTGTGGTGTGTAGGGAGTAGCTGTAGAAAACATAACCCATGTTTTGCAGTCTTCTTTAAAAAATATTGGGGCTTAATTTTTCTATGTCAATTCATCTATCATCTGTCTCTGATATTGTGAAAAATTTATGTTGCTTGTTGTCACTTTAAGCAATTTCTGATGTAGGCTTTATGTATGCTTCAGAAACCCGGTATTTCGTATTTATTTGTTATATAACTAGACTTCTTTTCTAGTTACAAAACAAATAAATACGAAAAATTACACACATAATAAAATACATAAGAATCAAATCAAATGTTTGTGACGTGAAATGGAAAAACAGCGGGTAAGTTATATGACCGAAATTATTTTAATATTAACCACATACTTACCAACACATGGAATATTAAAACGACATAAGCACGTACTGATGAAATACATCAATAGGTAAGTTTTCTCCAGTTGGTACAGGATAATATAAAAATCATGATATTAATTAATTTTGCACGTACAACCATTGAGTAGTTGATCTCCCAGAGAGTACGACTGAACCCACCCAGGAAAATACACGAGGAAAATTATATTTCCTTTAGCAACGATTCATATTTATTATCATCAACAACACAATGAATGGTTATCACTGAAACGTGACAATACGTTAACATTGACTAATTTGGTAACCTAATAATTAATATTTTACAAAATGTGTGTTGATGCAGAAGGTAAATAACCAGGAACATTATTAAATTTGTTGCACGGAATATCGCTAGCGGTCGAGCGACAGTCACATTTCTTGCTCTGTGGCTTCAACTATATAAAAAAATCTCGACTTAAGTGCAGAGAAGTATTATATATTTTTAACAATAATTGCACGCTAGGAACTTGTTGTCAACTTGTGGTCAATGGAAAGAAGTATGCTGAACATCAAAAAAAGTGACAAAATTAAAAACACTAGAATCAGGCGTATGACAAAACTAAAAAGTGTAACACATATTGTCAAAAAACTTAAGTGGAGATGGACTGGACATACAATGCGGGGAAGGGAGAAGTGGAGCAAGGTGGTGTTAAACTGGTATCTCAGAGACAAGAAAAGAAAACGTGGAAGGCCATTCAGAAGGTGGGAAGACGAAATTAAAAGGATAGCAGGACCAACTTGGAAAAGGACAACCATGGAAAGAAGAAAGTGGAAGATGTTGGAAGAGGCCTTTGCTGACGTCGAGCAAACAGATACAGAAGAATAATTTAAATGTATGATATTGATTTCAAATGTACACACACAGTATCTGAAATAAAGGCTATTATTATTATTATTAGGAACTTGTTGACAACAAAAATTTCATGACTATCATTTGTGAAGTTATGAAAGATTAACAAAGAAACTCATTTACACATATTTTTTTAGTATTAGGATATTGATGACATACCTGAAATACCTTAATACGTTATATTTCAAAAGAAAAGTACATAAATAAATATTAATTGAGTTCAATAACTATCTATGTATTTTGTTTTATTAAGCAAGTATGTAAGCGTTTACTAAAACTATAGGATATCCAAAATAATTTTATAATCTTGGTCAAAAAGTTGTTTTACTCAAATTATTACATGAGTTTCGATAGCCAATACTAAGAATCACCTTGTATTGAGTTATCTTATCAACTTATCTAACGTATCGCAGTTCGCGCCCAGCTTAACAGCGGTACATATCAAACATACAAATCAATAATAATGTACCTACCTACTTTGTTTAGCAAACATTATATTTCCGTGTAAATAGTTTTTTTACGGGTTGATAGTAATGGTAAATTTTTATCAGTAGTAATATACTACAAGGATACGGTCAACATACATACTCGTAGTATCATCGTCTTTTTCACTGGCGGGGTAGACAGAGCCCAGGTCTTTAAAACCTTTAGTCCGCGTTTAGCATGTTGTTGGGTTTTAAGGTGGAAAACAGAATCTAAATAGTAATGGGTTGCTAGCCGCATCGCCTATTGACATGATTCCTCGATATTCGCCCATTCTCTCAACCGGCTTTTACGATCTGCGTGGAAAAAGAAGTTGTCTACGTTTTTTCTTTTCGTATATTCGCCCTGGCGAATAAAAATCGAATATTTGCTTATAAAAATGATAGTTATCTGTTATTGTATGTGTTATGTACTTTTTTATAATGAATACATTAGTGTCGCGTGAGAAAGTTTAATAAATATATAATAATTATAGATTCATTACTCCCTCTCTCGTATAATGTTTTAACTCTGATTTACATACTTACCTACGGGATATTAATTAATTATTCTTTGCCTCCAGTCAGATGATGGTCAAGATTAAAACAATCGCATATAAAAAAAATATAAAAGTGCACAATCATAAGGAAACATTTAATATATTTTTAAATAAGTATACAATCGTCTAGAAGCGTACGTCTATTTATTTACAAAACAAAGCGACTTGTGCTCCGGCCAATCATTACCTAATACCAATCCACGAGCTATGACGTAACAAACGCATTAGATCCATTGATATTGTAATGATAGATAAACAAAATAGTTTACTTTTCTTGTCATGTTTATTTATATAAACAAAAATATTGACCTGCTATTATATTGAGCTGCACTCTATTACAACCACAACAAATATTTTTATGTTCTCTTAATATAATTACAAAAACTATGAATCAAATTATAATTTTTATTTAAACAATATTCGTAGGAAAGTTAATTTGATTGTATTTAATAAATTACTACTTTTGAAAAAGTCGTAGTTGTGAAAAAGTTTGTCCTTTTTAATGCAATATTTCATTAAAATTACAAGCGGAAAATACGAATAAGCGAAACAAACAAATAACTCCTTTTTCGACGTTTTCACAATATTTGTTAAAATAGTAAACTATATTCTATTACCTCCTCGTAATACGATCAGTAAAATAACCTACTCCGTTGACACATTGCATTGCTCAATTTACAATACACCACAATTTTGCAACAATTGTTGAGTTTGTTGCTCTATTACACTGTATACTTCGGCCGTCGTCGAGGCTGCCACAAAAGGGATTGGTTTTCCAGTGCTTACTCACCGTTGACCAGTACTGGACATGTCCACTTATAGATCTTAATTAAAAAAGTAATTTTAAATGTATACAGTAATGTAAAACAAATACAAAATGGTGTGCGTGTGATGAGCTACAGGGTATAGGAAAAGTTAAGAAAAATATTATTTTAAGTGTGATGTAGATTAAAAATAGGTCGATTTGATACTCCTTAATGTGCTTTTAAGTGTGTAATTAGTGAAAAATGTGGTACAAATCGTGTAAAAGGAAACAGAAGTACAAAAACGTGATAAAAATAACAAACGATTGCAGACAACTGTGGTACAAACTTTTGAAATACGTCAAAGGACTCGCTAAGTACTTCGGTATGTTTTTGTGTTTTATGAGGAAAATTGTTATCCTGATGTCCTTTCATCATTATCCATAATAATGCTATTTTCTAGCTGAAAAAAATAAATACCACAATCGTTTCAAGCGATATGGTAACCCTAGAGATTATGACACTTTTGCACTTTTAAGATCTAGATGTAAAAAACTTATTAAGTCAAGCTATGAGAAGTATATCACATACGTGGAAGACGGTCTTAAAGATAATATCAAATCATTTTGGCGCTATATTAACGATAAAAAAAAGCTTAATTCAATCCCAAACTCAGTTAAATTGGGTAATGTGGTGTCTTCAAATAATATTGAAACTTGTGATCTGTTTGCCCAATATTTTGGTTCGGTCTATGAGGACGCTCCTCCTGCTGGTTTTGTGGAAGAACCTAATGATCCTATTCATTGTGGTAATTCTGTAAATTTACCTCGGATATCTGTTGATGATGTTCTAGCAAAGATTAAAAAGTTGGATTCTAGTAAGGGTTCTGGACCTGACGGCATTCCGCCTTCATTCATTGTTGCTTGTGGCAAAGAATTATCTACTCCTCTTTCAATTATTTATAACTTATCACTACAATCTGGCACCTTTCCCTCTTACTGGAAAATTGCCCATGTAATTCCTGTGCACAAATCTGGTGACCGTTCACATTGTGAGAACTACAGGCCGATAAGTATTTTATCTCATTTTGCAAAAATATTTGAAAGTTTAATTTATGATGTAATTTTTCACTGCATTAAACCGCTGCTATCCCTGAAACAACATGGATTTGTGGCCAATAAATCAACAACAAGTAACTTGTTGGAGTATAAGGATTACTTATGCAAGGCTTTTGCTAAGACACTACAGGTTGACAGTGTGTACACGGATTTCTCAAAAGCCTTTGACAAGGTGTGTCACGTTATTCTGTGTCGAAGACTTGAAAAATATGGCATACATGGCAATCTACTTCGTTGGATTCAATCATATCTAGCAAACAGGAGTCAACTTGTGGCTATTGCGGGGTACCTCTCTTCACCGATTATTGTATCGTCTGGCGTTCCTCAAGGATCCCATTTAGGCCCACTGCTCTTCAATATCTTCATTAACGACTTGGCCGAGAAGTTAACCTGCCCCGCACTTCTGTATGCAGATGACCTAAAGATTTTTCATACCGTAGCTAATGAGAGTGATGCCATGTTGCTTCAATATAATCTTGACGTTGTGTTTGAATGGTGTACCAAAAATGGGATGTTTTTGAATGAGAAAAAGTGCTTTGTAATCACTTTTACGCGTAATCGCAACAAGATCTTATTCGATTATAAAATTGGCAATCATAAACTTGAACGTACGGAAACAATACAAGACCTTGGAGTGATGTTTGACTGTGATCTCTCATTTCGAAGTCACTATGATCATATTGTTGCAAAAAGTAACAGATTGTTGGGTTTTATATCTAGAAGCACGAAAGATTTCAAAAATATTCGTGGTATTGTAACTCTTTATTTTGCTCTTATACGTAGTGTTCTGGAGTACAATTCAGTTATCTGGTCTCCATATTATAAAGTTCATATCGACCGTATAGAACAGATTCAAAATAGATTTTTAAAAATAATTTCATTTAGGACTAATAACCATCGCAAGTTGACTTCATATACTGATAGACTCAAACATTTTAACATATGCTCTTTGGAGACTCGGCGTAGCTGTAGTGATTTAATATGCTTATATAAAATAGTTAATGCCATTATTGACGCTCCTCTACTTTTGTCCCTTATCAGTTTTAATACTAGGTACAGGCCACGCAATCCCACGCATAGGTTGTTTGCTCTAGAAGTCTATAAAAATAATACATCCTATTATAATCCTGTGGTTCGAATGTGTAGAACATATAATGATCTTGTACTTAATCACAAATCCCTTGACATTCTTGGAGTCACCTTGTACTCCTTCAAAACCAAAATTAGGCAGATTTTGGATATGTGTTGACCTGCTCAATATGTATTTTGTTTTTTTTTTTTTCCAATCTTCTTTTTTATTTTTACTTACGCACTAAGATAATATTGTTGTCATTGTGTGAAATATTTTTTGTTTAGATCTTTTTGCCGCTGTTGTTATAGGTAAACATAGTTTCTTCTTCCTAGCTCTCATATAATTTTTAAGTTATATCTAGCTGTATGCACTTGTAAAGAGTTGTTGCCTAGCCTTAATGTACCATTTTATATATAATGTATAATTTCGGTGACAATTTGTTAAGTGTATCTTATGAAAATAAATAAATAAAATGTTATGAATATAACATTTGTAAACAAATTCACTATCATCCCTGGTAATTGCTAGATCATATGTGAGATTGTCTTTTGTTGTGATGGGTCATTTACTTCAAGGTGGAAGTTCAAGGTGGTGGTTGTTATAACTCAAATATGAGCATGAAGGTCGACCATATTATTTGAAGTATATGTAATTCCATATTTCATCCACTAATTTTAAAATTAAGAGCAAATAAATAATTTTTTCATAACTACATATTAAGTTAACAAGAAGAAAGGCTCTTTAATCCTGCAATTTTACTATTTTGAAGAGCTGTTTTGTATTTGTAAATTAAATAACCGCAAATAATACACTATTTCCGTGTTATTTTCCATCTCATGAAATTGCATACTTTTCGTTGAATGAAGAACTAAAATCTAGGTAATAATAGTTAATTAGCAACTAACTCATTAGTAATAACTTCTAACATAGATATAAGATATGCATGTATTTGACTAACAACAATTTCGTTTTTTCTCTTTTTCCCTTTGTGTTTTATGTTTGTCCTTTATCCTATAAAAATCTAAATATTAAATTTTATAAACATTTTTTTTATATTTTCAAATATTCCGTTTCGTAAAATAAAATAAACATTTCGCTATAAAATACTTTCCCGATTCGTATCAATAATATTCACGATAATCATTATTGAATGCACTTCTTTTGCAAAATGGAATAAACCGGTGTCCATCGTTAAATTAATGGTGATTTTCGCTTTCGAAACGACGGCTTAATTGATTAATACGTCCTGCCCGTGACACATCACGGCGATGTCACTCTGGACACGCGTGATGTATTTCTGAACCGTCTGTATTTAAACGGCAAAAATCAATATTACCTATGTTGGTTTAAAAAAAAATGCTTTTTCAATATTGATCATCATGTGCTCAAAATTGCGGTTTATCACGGCAATATAATTACCGCGATCCATTTTAAAAAAATTATAATATTTAAATATTTTTTTTTAACATGCTTCGTTAACATGACAAAAAAATATATTTTTTATAAAAATTTAAAAAATTAATCTAAATAACATTAAAAAAAATTATGTATCACGATGATGCAAATTCTTTTTTAACTATATCCAAATAATATCGCGACGTTAAATAAAAACTGCAATTTATGCACGACATATTTTATCTCGATTTTCTATTATTATAATTACATGCACGTGCTAACACAATATGGCATTGTCACTGTGTACACTCGTGGCCTATTCCTGACCTGCCTATTTCAAACTGCTTGCAATTAATTGAACCCATTTGACATGGTAAATTTTGTCGTCCGGTCATTGCAATAAAAATCTTGACAATACATATATTAATTGAAACTTATAATAAATAACGAAAACATAATAAAAATAAACAAATTCTAATACGTCCGTTAAAATAAAAATAAACAAATTCTAATAAATCTGAAATCAATTCCTAAAAATTGAGTAATGTTTTATAATATAATTGATTCTTATACATTAACTTTCTTGTTATTTATGAAATAAATTCTTTTATTTGCGCATAATTTTTTTCTATTTAATAATATAAATGCAAACAAAAATATTAAAATAATTATCCTACTAATAAAACTACATTTCCCTTCTTTGTCTAAACGCTCCACTCTTAACCACCATTCCCGTCACCTTCCCCACCCCTCCCCGATTGTGTTGCGTCTATAGCCCAAACCCATAGCAGAAGTATCTTCACATACACAGACGGCACCTACGAAGAGGAATATAGCTGCTGGCCACCAGCCATCTGCATGATCCTGATCTCCCTGGTGGAAATAGCCCTCTTCTGCTACGATGCCAGTCAAGGGATGACCCAAGCGAATGGACCGATCGCGCAGATATTTATTTACAATCCAAACAAGAGGCAAGAGGCATGGCGGTTTCTAACGTATATGCTGGTGCATGTCGGGTAAGTTAATTAATATAACTATCAGTGTCTCGCGAATTTGTCCCAAAGTATCAAAATTTAAAATTTTCATAAATAAGTCATTATTGGGCGTGCGCTGCAAAAACTATTGATGTGTCTACGATTATGTGTGTATCTATGTTAAGCCCGATCCCATTTATATCCTCACCTGAGATTCCTCGGAACCCTGTGTCCAGGATAGACTGATATGATAATCTACCCGCGCCCCCGGACACCGGATTCCGTTTACAATCTATGCATTATGGATATATTATGGCATAATCATTACGGAATAGTATTAGTAACAAAAAGTGATGCTTTAAACGGGTATTTAGTCCAACTATGGATAAACTACATACATGCATACATATTATCACGTCATGATCCCTTGCGGGGTAAACAGAGCCCAAGGTCATAAGACCTAAAGGCCTCGTTTTGCATGTTGGAAAGCGGAATCAACTCAAATCAATTCTGGATAAACTAGTATTTTTCTAAGTGTAGAGAAAACGCCCAATCATTTCAGGCCAAGTCATTAATGCCAAGCATTTACTGCAGGTATTCCTCGTAGCGCAACCATTTTGAAGCGCAACTAAATTAATCCTCGGAGCGCACCTTTTAGTTGCGCTCACGATAGCAATTTTAAATACTAAATTTTATTCCGCGATGCGCACCTGTTTTTAACTTTTGAATAGAGCTGGGAACTAACTGAAACTATCCATAACAAGTAGTGCACGTTCTTATTAGAACGTGGATGCGCTTCGCGGAATTAAATTTAATATTTAAAATTGCTACTGTGAGCGCAACTAAAAGGTGCGCTCCGAAGAATAATTTAGTTGCGCTTCAAAATAGTTGCGCTACGAGGAATACCTCATTTACTGGACTGAAATGGCCGAATATTAGGACATTTAGTATTTCCGACTCTATGCCAGGGTCGAAACCTATCGCTAGTCATAGAAGTTTGTCTGAAATGCTGTCAACGCATCGCATTTAACGGCAGGATTACCTAACTCAGTTTACCGAACCCAATTAAATGATTTTCTTATTTTTATGTAGACAAGACATAATAACATAATAAGCATTATCTTCTTTATTTTCAACGTGTTTACAAAACAAATAGTCTGGTCAACAAGATAATCTTTATCATCCATCCATCCATCAGGTCTTTTTTAGTCTCCACTGCAGGAGCATGACCCTCTCTATAATACCACAGCCACCGAGTAAGCCAGGGCAGTCAGAGGATTTGGCCTACACTCTCCACGCTGGCCAGACGGGTTGGAGAGGAATCATTATAATAAACAATAAACAGTGGTCCAGTGGTTAAGGCGTTTGCCTTGTTGACCCGGTCGTGGGTTCGATTCCCACGGGAAGCATACTTTGTTAAGTTGTTTCCTGTTTGGTTAGGACATTGCAGGCAAGAATTACCTGATTGTTTGATAAGAAATATGATTCCGTACTTCGGAAGGCACGTTAAGCCGTTGGTCCCGGCTGTCATCTGGTAGTCGTTAAAGGAACCACGTCAGAGGCCGAGAGGCGGTTCCGAAGAACTCTGACACCAGGGTGTGCATGGTCGACTAACCGTGTCACCTACACGAAATGATGATGATGATGAGTTTTAATCAAAGTGAAAAAATATCCTAAACATATTTTTCCAGCGTGGTGCATCTTCTAGTCAACCTATTGGTCCAGCTCTTCCTCGGCGTCCCCCTAGAGATGGTCCACCGATGGTGGAGAGTGACTCTGGTGTACCTAGCGGGGGTTGCAGCAGGCTCCCTTGCTACTAGCCTCACAGACCCTAAGGTAAGCTAAATCTAGGTATCTTAAATGTCACTATTTTTTCAAATTGAAACAATTTTATCAAAGAGTCCTCTCTAACCCGTCTGGCCAGCGTGGAGAGTGTAGGCCAAATCCTCTGACTGCTCTGCTTCATATATATTAGCCAGAACAGTCAGAGGATTTGGCCTATACTACTCCACGCGGGCCAGACGTGTTGGAGAGGTCTCTTTGATGTTTATAAGCTTTGTTTACTTGTGTTACCTAAGTCGTCTTCTACGACAGCCGCATGAAGGCTTGGAGTGGTCCTATTTATACTCTACCGGGAACTACACGGCTTAGACTGACATACATACATATTATCACGCCTATTTCCCATGGGGGTAGGGAGACAATGGAGAGGGATTTGTGAGGATCGTAGCAACTGGAGATCCATGACTGGCATATACAACAATAAGTCACCATTTTCTAAATATGTCACCATTTGCTTTGACATCTTCAAATTAAGAGTCGACTGGACGCGCATGTCTCCACATAAACGGGAAAAGGGAATTGTGGCAATATTTGATAGTTTTGGAGTATAATTAAGCATTTAGTCAATTAATCTCATTATAATCTACGTACGTTCCTATACAGCTTGGTTAAAATACCAATGGTTTGAGAATTACAAGCCTGTTTTTGTATGGAAATCTTGAGAGCCGTATAATTCTCAGACTATTGATAATTTAACCAAACTGTATAGGAACGTACGTAGATTATAATGAGATTAATTGATTGGATGCTTAATTTTGCCCCAATATTGACAAATATTGCCACAATTCCTTATTTCCGTTTGTATGAAGACATGCGCGTCCAGGCGAACCTTAAGTGCATGTAAGTTTACCTTAGATGTATGTTAAGCAATAAATGATGTTTTAATTTATTCATTTAAGGTCTACCTGGCCGGTGCATCGGGCGGCGTTTACGCGTTGATCGCCGCGCATATAGCCACTATTATTATGGTAAGTACAATTTCTTGATGGCTTAAGACACATAGCACTTTCGCTCGCGCTAGATATGTGGCTGTCGCTCGCGCTAGAAATGGGACTGTCGCTCGCGCTAGATATGTGGCTGTCGCTCGCGATAGAAATGGGACTGTCGCTCGCGCTAGATATGTGGCTGTCGCTCGCGATAGAAATGGGACTGTCGCTCGCGCTAGATATGTGGCTGTCGCTCGCGATAGAAATGGGACTGTCGCTCGCGCTAGATATGTGGCTGTCGCTCGCGATAGAAATGGGACTGTCGCTCGCGCTAGATATGTGGCTGTCGCTCGAACTAGAAATGTGACTGTCGCTCGCGCTAGATATGTGTCTGTCGCTCGCGCTAGAAATGTGGCTGTCGCTCGCGCTAGAAATGGGACTGTCGCTCGCGCTAGATATGTGGCTGTCGCTCGAACTAGAAATGTGACTGTCGCTCGCGCTAGAAATGTGTCTGTCACTCGCGCTAGAAATGTGGCTGTCGATCGCGCTAGAAATGTGCCTGTCGGTCGCGCTAGAAATGTGGCTGTCGCTCGCGTTAGAAATGTGACAGTCGCTCGCGCTAGAAATGTGACTGTCGGTCGCGCTAGAAATGTGACTGTCGCTCGCGCTAGAAATGTGACTGTCGCTCGCGCTAGAAATGTGGCTGTCGCTCGCGCTAGAAATGTGGCTGGCGCTCGCGCGCTACTAGAGACGCCTTTTCAACACATTTCATAAGAAAAAAGCGTATCAAGGGTTGGTACTGTTTTTTGAGGATTGGGTTTCATTCATGGTAATACATCTCTCAAGAAATAATACACTCCTTTTTAAGCAGTCGTGTAAGGTAAGAAGTCAACAAGTTTAGAGTCGGTAATCGATGCATGACCTCTGGTCAGCCTCTGATGCAATGTTACAGGCGTTATGGGATGGACCTTCGCTTTGTATATGTATAGACTACATGATATAAAAATGTTCGTAAAATAAATTAGAGGATGGCTTTTAAAATATTCTCCACGAATGTCTTGCAGAACTTTGAAGTTATGATGAATATATAGTTTTCGTAATCGCCACGAATGGGAACCTAAATAAGTATTATGATTAAATGTCTCATTAGCAAAGGGTAGTATAGTTATTTAAATAAGTTCGTTACAAAAAGTACGAAAAAAAATTTCAAGGCCCTGTGCACGTAAAAATTTCAATCTTTCTTCATATTTTTCAGAATTGGTCCGAGATGGAGTTCGCAATCATTCAGCTCCTAGTGTTCCTACTGTTGGCTGGTGTAGACGTGGGTACAGCTGTCTACGACCGCTACTTCAGGCCTGATATTAAGCAGAATATCGGCTACGTCGCGCATTTGGCTGGCGCTATTGCTGGTACGTATAAGCTACGCCGTAGACCATCTACAACACATCTATTGGCTACGAAGTTTGACTACGTCGTGTCTACGAGCTATTCTATTCCATATTGTATATGTGTTCCCCACATGGGTACAGCCGTCTACGAAACGTATTTCAGGCAGGCCTGACAACAAACAGAACATCGGCTACGTCGCGCATTTGGCTGGCGCCATTGCTGGTACGTATAAGCTACGCCGTAGACCGTCTAAAACACGCCTATCGGCTACGAAGTTTGACAACGCCTATGAGTTACGCCGTAGACCTTTTACGACAAGTCTATCGGCTACGAAGTTTGATTTCTTCGTGTTCTACGAGCCATTCTATTCCATGTTGTGTCTGTGTTCGTCCTAACTAGTCGTGAAAACACTGCCGAAAACTGCTTTTACCCATATTAGGGTATAGAACACGCTTCAATTGAGTTTGAATATATGGCCCCCAATAACTCGAAATACGAACTTTTACACACGAAACATAACTGGTATATTTTATTAATCTTGCCTTAATTCCTTTTATTTACAGGCCTTCTAGTCGGTATTGGGGTTCTCCGCAACCTCGAGAGGAGGAAATGGGAGAAGCGGCTCTGGTGGGCGGCGGTGGTACTGTACTTCTCACTGATGATTGCTGGCATTCTTGCCAACATCTTCTGGACTGAGAGATTTTTGTAGATAAGAGATAGGATTTGTCAGTATTTTAGTTATACAACGTGTTAATGAAAAAGCGCAAAACTTGAAATTAGTTTAATCAGAATCGAGAAATAAAAAATACGGGTTCAACCAAAAAAATTTTGCGCCTAGTTTGATCATATCTTAACTCTATGATGCGGGGCGGCGCGTGAAGCGGTAAGTCCAAAGAAATTTCAACAGACTTTTTAATTTCCAACAAACGAGAAAACAAAAAAAAATTCGTAAATAATCCACGAAAATTAAATTTAATAGTTTATATAATTCTTTTATATAAAAAAATTAGTTGGGGTGTCTGACTTTTGCGCTTTTTCATTAATACTTTGTAACCTATAAATGTATGTACTATGTAAGCATGCGAAGCGTGCATGAAGATATAGTAGGTATAGGTAAAGGGAGCTTAGCACTGAGAGGATTAAAGTAAGAAGACCCGTCCAGCATGTTGATTGGGTATGCTGGGTATATTGGGTGGCTCAGTGGTACTGCAAGGGGAATCGCAGGGACACGGTTTCGATCCCAATAAAGGGAGAAATATACCTTTAGCGATCAACTTCGCAAGGCTTTAGTTCTGTATTTTCATTTTTTTTTACTTTGACAGATAGAGTGTTGCCAGTTAAGAAACATAGGGTTGAATGGTAGAAAATTATTAATGAATTGCTGTTAATTTTTATGTTGTTTAACGATACTTTTAATGACAATTATTATGCTGAGATAGTATAAGATCAGATGCATACAACATACCTTGCGATGGTGTATTGTCTCCTTAATATTTTAATAGCTCCTTTACCTACATAGTAGAACAAAGATGAATGTATGTATAGAGCAATGGTGTGTTTCCTTTTCATCCGAGTGTTTTCCCGGTTGCATCCACACCTATGGTGCGTAGGAACCTAGACCTTAATGCTATAATATGATTTCTTAAAGTTCCAATTGTAGTTTTGGCGGATAGGCAAAAAGTACATGGAGGAATATAGTGATATTAAACAAACTTTGCATAATAAATACGCACAAGTTATTGAACTTTTTATACTGTATCAATCTAATTATTGCCTTACTTAGACTGAATTTTGATACCAATTTAAACTCTTGTCTTTTTCTCGTCATATACGTATGAAAAGTGCCTTTATAATCTAAAAAATAAATTTTACTGTCTGATTTGTTTAATCTTTATAAAATTAACATTACGTGAAAAAAATATTAGTAATCATTTTTGACTTGTTTTTTGGAAACAATATAAAGTATTAAATTTCAAATAAGTAGTATTACTTGTAGTATGTAAAAAATCTTACTCATACGAGTATTAATTGATTTCATCGGGTAATATTGGGTAATTCAATCACATCAAGTCGCCTAAGCTTTACGTAATTGTAAATATTATGCTCAACTTGCTTTGTAAAATGAAACAATATAATATATTTTTATTGTTGTAAGTCATTATTTTTGTAAAATGTTTTTATGACAATTTTATGAGTCAAACTCATTAAATAAAACTATCTAACGTAGCCTTTTGAATACTATATTTGTATCTTAAACGTAGCGTTGCTACAAAACGCGTTTATTCAAACATATTCATCTCTAAATGCCTAATACAAGCACGAATTCGACAGTGAAAGTGTCGGATAGTTTTATTTTATGATTTCTAGTATATTATTAGCTAGAATAATAGTTTCCACCGTCCTTGTCTGCTTGGACCTCAAAAAGTCTTGGTTGTTCATCATCATCATTTCAGCCGCAAGAAATCCACTGCTGGACAAAGGCCTCCTCCAAGGATTTCCAATACGACCGGTTGGAAGCGGCCTGTATCCAGCAGCGCCTTCCTGCGACCCTTATCAGGTCGTCCGACCACCTGGTCGGTGGGTGTTCAACGCTACGCTTGCCGGTACGCGGTCACCATTCAAGAACCTTTCTGCCCCATCGGCCAACGGTTAAAAACGGTAAAATAATGAAAGAAAAAATGCAACATTGTCACCTATCCCGGATTCGAAACCAAGCAGATATTTGTGAGTATATTGTAAATAAGCCAATGTTTGATTTTGTTTAAATTAAGTGATTGTTGTAAACTTTAGTGTGTACTGAAAAAGAATCGACGCTCTCAAGCGTTTCTAGCCAGTATTGTAGTAATGGGCTTTGGTAAAAAAAAGTGTGATTTATGGTCTTTAGCGTAGCATTTTTAAAGTTTTAGTGAAAGTATAAGAGTGCCTTTTTTACAATTTGCCATAATAATCTTGTAAAATGTAAGTATTATGGAAGTAGTTAGTTCATGCCTTATTTTCTTATGAACTTTATACCTATGGCAATTTTTGCTTTTATAGTAAAATTAATTAATATTTGATTTTTTTTTGCTATTAGTCAATTTCAAATTAATGGACCAAAATTATCTAAGGCACGCTATTCAACAACTATGTAAGAGTTTTAAAACTTAGCATTTAATATTTTTTAAACGTGTTGTTGTTTGTATAGTTTTGCTGTGATAGATTGTACTAGTTTATCTATTGTTTTTAAAATGTTATCCATTAGAGAGAATTTAATATTTAAGCACAAACACACTTTTGTATTATTGGCATTTTTTGAACGAATGAAAAAATATTTATTATCAGTACGCTAAACATGGTTAATTTGACATTTTCCTAAATTTCAAATTATTGTTTTGCAATTATAATTGTCTTCAAAGTAACTTTCTATGTGGCCTATATAAAACCAAATAAATGAAGACTTGTGTTCATTTTAGTTTAGACATATTTATTATGAAATGTTATTGTGGTGGGTAATTGTCTATTATTGAAAGTATTAGGAAGATAAACTCAAATTCGCTACGCGACGAAGCAGAACTTCTGTTTGTTAATTATAAACAACATCATGACATGACATTTGTTCTAAAAATTGTCCAGTGTAATCAAAAAATCAAATAATCAAACGACGACCTACTGGCAAAGCTTCGTCGCTTTAAGATTTCTGTTTACTTTTACTATTACTTTAAGCTAGATTTAAGTTCCTGTTATGTAATCGAATATGCACAAGTATAAAATATGAGTGAAGTTAGTAGAAACTAAGTCGAAATACATGCCATTTTATTTTTATTTGTTTTTTCTTTTCTAAGTTTAAGAACGTCTTTTCGATACTTTATTACATAACACTTCATTTCGTACGTTACAATATTTAGTATGCACGCTAAGCCGTTGGGGCCAGCTGGAATCATTGATAACAGAGTCTGCATCTGCAATCTAGCTGGGGTTGTGGTTATGTCAGATGCTTAAAAATCTGACACCACCACGACAACACTTGCTCACACCGCACACAAGAAAAAAAATTGTCGAAAATCAACGCATGCATCCCTCAAAATAGAGCTGGCATCTTCGGTAGACACAGCAGAGATGAAAACTTTGGTAGATCTGTCTACGAGGTAAATTTGTAGAGATTCCAATCCTAATCCTATTCTAACTAATATTATAAATGCGAAAGTTTGTTTGTTACGTACGTTTTCATGCCCAAGTTGCCCAACTTACTGAACCGATCATCATAAAATTTTGCATACACATAGGTTAGGGTACTGACAAGAACACGTGGGCGAAGCTGCGGGTAACAGATAGTTCACCAAAATTTTCAGTGATAATTTTAAATGAAACTGACTTTGAGATAATCAATAATCAAAGCATAATAAATTATTACGAACCAACATTTCTACCATAAGCTACCATTGCTTTTGACGTCTATTCTATTTGATATGGTAACACCGATTTTGCCCTGCTGTCAGTCAGCTGTGAACTGTGAGTCACTGAGGTGTAGGTTTTTATAACTTTATTTTATCTTTAAATCAATTAAAAGCCCCGTTTATATAAAATGTTTACACTGATAACGCGCGTTTACGATATTTAAATCACAGTTGGGAATATCCCGCAAATTACGGGAGAAAGAGAGCAAACATGGGTTTTGTGTGGTGTTCTTATTTAATTGTGTTATTTTCTTTATTTGTGGGCGAGTGCGTGCCGCGATTTATAGACGATGATGTAGCCGATCCAGCAGACCCATCGATTCCAGGAGTGCCATCAGATGAACCGTTCGTCGCTACACCCAACTATACGACGGACGAAGAAATAGCGCCTCTGTTGAAAAAATTAGTAAATACTTATCCGAAACTAGCGCGGCTGTATTCAATTGGCAAGTCGGTGAAGAAACGTGAGTTATATGTGCTGGAGATTAGTCTAGATGTGCACAATAAGCACGTGTTACGTCCGGCGTTCAAATATGTGGCTAATATGCATGGTGATGAAGCCGTGGGGCGGCAACTGGTGATATACTTAGCGCAGTACCTGCTGTCGAACTACGGGAGAGACGACAGAATCACGTCACTCGTCAACACGACATACATACACTTGATGCCGTCGTTGAACCCTGATGGCTTTGCACAGAGTAAGGTGAGTGAAAGTTTGTTTAATCCAGTATTAATACTAAGAATGTTTAAAATTTACAATCGTGCGCCCGTGTGCTTTTCTGCCCTAAGTCGTTCCGGGTGGTCATAAAAAAATACCTGAACCTAACTTCTGTTCTGCCCTAAGTCGTTCCGGGTGGTCATAAAAAAAAAACCTGAACCTAACTTCTTTTCTGCCCTCTGTCGCAATCGGGGCGCACGATTCTAAATCCAATCCCTAAGAATAAATATAAGGAATAGGCTGGATTGATCCTTAGTTAGGGTAGGCAAGAGTATAGGGGCACATACTCGCCAAAAATGTTCACTTAGGCAACACACAAAGCACTAACTGCCTAGGACTAGTGAACTTGTTGGCCCAGTTTGCTAGCCCTAGGCAGTTAGTGCCATTTTTAGAGGGGGTTCAGTGAGAAAATACTACTTTAGCTAGCCACATTAGATGACTTTTGTTGTTATACCTCAATCATTTTTTCAACTTCTCTGTCTTCTCTAATATGATTCCTGAGATATTAATTTAGTCCCTTAGATGGCTTATACAGTAAAAGATGCAGTTCTTTACACCCATCATATTAATTTTGAAGCCAAATATTCATGGCTTCCTAAACATTTGCCACATTTTTATAATCATCAATTTGATAAACAAACATGAATGGTTTGTTTATTATGTATGCACAATATCCTAATTTTTTTTCAATTTATGAGTCAGAAGCAATGATTGGAAGAGTTGAGAATTAGTTATTACAAAACCTTCAAGGAATAAACACCTTATCATATTATACATAATACATTTAGGTGAATAAAGCTTATTATTAAGTAGCACCCCTCCCCAACAGTGACATATTATCAACTAGCAGTCCTCCCTAGAAGTGCCACACCATGAATTATATTTATAAACCTTCCTCATGAATCATTCATTTTATCCGTGAAAACCACATGAAAATCCATGCATTAGCTTAAGTTTGTTGTAAACAGACAGACACGGTGGAGGACTTTGTTTTCTAATATGTTAAGGAAACAACTCTATGGATGCACTCATTCAAGAGAGAATGAAAACATTTAAATGAATAGTTTTGGAAATAATCTAAATGCCATTCAATTCGGAATACAGTACCACTTGTTGTATTTGTGGATGTGCATATTGTTTGTCAAAGATATGACTCCACTATCTACCTTTTATCATTAAGCCATAATATAATATGTAGAATGCTCTCTGAACCTGCCTATAAATTATATCCTGAGTAACTTCCGCCTACAATTCAGTTCACGTTTCTGTTGATCCCTCAAGAACAGTTCTTTTTACTCGGATGAAAGGAACCTCTTGTTCTTCTATACATCCAGACAATATGTTGCAGGGCTAAATGTCTTGTTCCTTGGGCTTTGGCAGCTTAATCCATCTGTATGCATGCATGCTGGTCTGAGGGAAATAAAAAAACATATTATAGAAGGCTAAATGTCTTGTCCCTTGGGCTTTGGCAGCTTAATCCATCCGTATGCATCCGTGCTGGTCTGGGAGAAATAAAAAAAACATAGAATGTACCAGCTGCTTCTCTTCCTGCGCAGATCTCAGAAGCCGATCATGGTAATTGGCGAATATCTGAGAAATCATGAGGAAGCGATGCGGCTTGCAACCCATCACTATTTGGATTCCGTTTTCTACATACAAGCCCACCAACATGATAAACAGGGCCTAAAGGTTTAACAGACCTGCCCCCCTATTTACTCACTCCAGGTGTCGATGCCTATCAATCTAGGATTTGCTGTAGTTACGAGGGGAGGTCAATATATTCGCGGAATGGAGGGGATGGAGGGGGTTGATTTACTCGTCCAGGTAGTAACTTGTTCAGCACCTCATTAAGAGTATATATACCAAGTTTGAACCAAATCGGGTCATAAACTTTTGAGTTGTTGACCTACAAACAAGTGAATCAGGAAGAAGTCAGCGAGTATGGAGAAAATTGAACACCGCGCCGTTATAAAGTTCCTCACCAAGCAAGGAAAATCCGCTCAGACGATTTTTCAAGAGCTGTTAGCAGTTTACGCAGACTCTGCCCCTGGTAAAACCATGATTTACAAGTGGCATGGACTTTTCAAACAAGGAAGAGAGTCTATTGAAGATGACCCCCGCTCCGGACGACCAATTGAGGCCACCACACCGGAAATCGTCGCAAAAGTAGAAAAACTTGTATTGGAAGATGCCCGGTTGAAGAAGAAGCAGCTTGCAGCAATGGTTGGAGTATCCGAAACAAGCATTTTAAACATCCTACATGATCATCTTGGGATGACTAAGGTCAGTGCAAGATGGGTTCCAAGAATGCTCACGCCACTTCAAAAAAGCGAGCGTGTCGAGTGTTCTCGCCAGTTTTTGGAGCTCTGTGGAGAGAATAAGGAAGAAATTATGGACCGGATTGTTACTGGAGATGAAACCTGGGTTCACCACTATGAACCTGAGTCGAAGCAAGAGTCGATGCAGTGGCATAAAAAAGGCACACCCCCTCCAAAGAAGTTTAAAGTGTCTCAATCGGCCGGAAAGATCATGGCGACTGTCTTTTGGGATACAGAAGGTATTTTGTTGATCGATTACAAAGATCGTGGTGTGACTATAACGGGACAGTACTACGCTTCTTTACTGGATAGATTGAAAGAAGCTATTAAAGAAAAAAGAAGAGGAAAGCTGTCAAAAGGTGTGCTCCTTTTGCACGACAACGCACCCGTCCACACGTGCCATGTTGCGACGGCTGCCATTCACCGATGCGGGTTCGAAAAATTAAACCACCCACCTTACAGTCCAGACTTGGCCCCTAGTGACTATTATTTGTTTCCAAAAATGAAAAAGGAGCTGCGTGGAAAAAAAATTGGCGACGATGAAGAAGTCAAGTCTGCAATTTCGGCCTATTTTGATAGCCAAGATAAAACATTTTTTTTCGATGGTATAAATAAATTATTGGAAAGATCTGAAAAATGTATTAAGGTTAAGGGAGAATATATTGAAAAGGAAAAATAGTTTCGTGTTTAATTTCAACCCCCTTCCCCCTCATTCCGCGAATATATTGACCTCCCCTCGTACAATGCGGTTTTTGTATTCGAAATAAAAATTTCGAGCGACCAAACCCGCATTGTAACTGTAAATTCTAGATTGATAGGCATCAACACCTGTCATCCGAGTTAGTAAATAAGGGGCTGAGCTTTGTCTACCACCAGAGAAAAATACCGAAATCATTTATCATACACAAGAAAAAATTGTAGAGAAAACTTAAATTAAACATAGACTTAAAGTATGTGTGTGCTACAATATTACAAAAGGCTGTAGCGCAGTGTGGGTAATGTGACAGTATGTATATGTCCATATCTAAATGGAATGTATGTATTTTTCTTTCTTTCCATGCTTATACTAATCATGCGAAGGTAACTCTTTCTGTCTGTATGTAAGCCCTTCACGCTTTAAGCACTGAATTAAATAGTAGTAGTATAATAACTACTTATGCATTTCATTCATCTAGCAATTTTCCCGCTTCGTCAGCGTTAAGTAATAGCCTATGTCACCCACGAATAAATCAGCTTTCTAAGGTGAAAGAATTTTGGAAATTGATCCAGTAGTTTCATCATCATCAGGTCGTTTCCATCTCCACTTCAAAGATTCAAAGATTCAAAACGTTTATTCAGAAAATGGGCCCTTGCAGGCCATTATCTTATTAAGTATTATGCATTTTGTTCAAAAGCTACAGACTACTAGCATTTCGGAACCGACCACTGCAGAGAAGAAATGCCGAAAGAAACTCTTTTCAACAGTAACTATAGGTCGCCTACTAGGGCTTTGTATGATTAATGATTATATTATATTTCTTTCTTTTTTTTTCATCTGTTTTCATTTTACAATATCATTATACATTCATTATATTTGGAACATATTTATGTTAATGATCGAGTGAGCAAATTACAAGAAGTCGGTTTTAAACAACAGAACATGAAGTAGTCTCAAAGAGGCCGACCAGACCAGTCCCCACTGGCAGCGTTCACGAGTTGACGTATGGGTCTGCCATCATCTTCAGGAGCACGACCCTCTCTGTACTACCAGAGCAGGCAGAGGATTTATGTATTACCAGTAGTTTCGGAGCCTATTAAATGCAAACAAACAATCAAATCTTTCCTCTTTACAATATTACTTAGTATGTATAGAAGAATAACTTAATAGGTAAATTCATGTGATGAGGAAAATAACTAAACCTAATTAAGTCAATTAGAATCCATAAGCGTAATTTAATAAATTATCTCTATTAGGAAAATTGAAAGGTTTTCCTTAATCCAATCCCAACTTCCCAACTAATATTATAAATGCGAAAGTGAGTTTGTTTGTTACGCTTTCACGCCGTATCTACTGAACCGATCATCATGAAATTTTGCATACACGTAGGTTAGGGTACCTACTGAGAAGGACATAGGCTATAAATCACGCGGGCGAAGCCGCGGGTAACAGCTAGTAATATTATAAAAGCGAAAGTGAGTTTGTTTATTTGTTTGTTTGTTACGCTTTCACATCATATCTACTGAATCGATCATCATGAAATTTTGCATACACATAGGTTAGGATACTAAGAAGGACATAGGCTATATATCACGCGGGCGGAGCCGCGAGTAACAGCTAGTATACTATATATTCAAAACATTAAATCTAAGGTAGTTATATGAATTTTAATAGTCATGGATTGCATATTAAACATAGCAAAAAAGCCAAAGGTACCTACCTAACATTTAAGTGAGAAGCCACAATTTGCTTAACTATATTCAGAGTCATCATCATCAGGTCTTTTATAGTCTCCACTGCAAGAGCATGACCCTCTCTGTACTACTAGAGCCATATATTAGCCAGAGCAGTCAGAGGATTTGGCCTACACTCTCCACGCTGGCACGCTCGGCACGCTGGTTTTTATAAGCTTTGTTTAGCTTGTGATTCCTAAGTCGCCTTTTACGACATCCATGCAAAGACTTGAGTGGTCCTATTCTACTCTGACGGGATCACACGGCACTTGCAGTCCGCCCCGTCTTCGCCCGTGGAACATACCTAGCCTATGATACCTACTCAGGGATAACGTAGGTACCTATCCAACGGTAAAATTCGGTTCTGTAGTTCCTGAGATTAGCGGGTTCATCCAAACAAACAAACTCTTCAGCGTTAGCGTATAGCTAAGTATAGATCGATGGCCTAGTGGGTGTGAGCATTCGCAGTGCTTTCGCATGTTAAGCAACCCTGGGCGCAGTCCCCACTTGGATGGGTGACCGCAAGTGGCATAAAAAATATCTCGGGCTCCTCCGTGCTTCGGAAGGCACGTTAAGCCGTTGGTCCCGGCTTGGCGGCCCGGTTGGATGGCAGTCGTCAAGTGTCAAAATCTGACACCAGTGTTGGCCACTTACACACACGAAAAACAAACAACAAGGGGCAAAAGTCTAATAGGCCCAGGGCGCGAATTCAAAAAATGCGCTTCTTTAATCTTACGCTATTTGTCAAAAAATTTGATGTTGAATCACAACTTGTTTAGTTGTTTTCCTAGTTTGCATTTTTACAACTCCATTGACGTTTTTTGTTCGGCGCAGGTTTTCAAGGTGAAAACAAATTATTTAAGGTGTGGCATTCTCTTTGATCACTTGCTGTAGGCACAGAATTAATATGCTGTAGTCAGTTTTACTCCTAGTAAATGGAAGAGCCAGTAAATGAAATCCCTTCGCATGGAAGCGCATGTCTCCATAGAAACGGAAAAAGGGAATTGTGGCAATATTTAAGGGCAAAATAAAGTATCCGATCAAATAATCTCGTTATAATCTACGTACGTTCCTATTCAGTTTGGTTAAACTATCAAATGTTTGAAAATTATATGCCTCTCAAGATTTCCATACAAATTTGAAAAGGCTTGTAGTTTTCAAACCATTGGTATTTTAACCAAGCTGTATAGGAACGTACGTAGATTATAATGAGATTAATTGATTAAATGATTAATTTTACTTCAAAATTATCAAATATTGGCACTATTCCCTTTTTCCGTTTGTATGGAGACATGCGCTTCCAGGCGACTCTTAAGGACACTATCGCGTTTTCAAGCTACTTATAAAAAAGGTAGTTCTCTCTTTAACCCGCTTGTTTGTGTGTATGTTTGACCGCGATTTTCTCGCGTTTGACTAAATTTGATGCGGTTTTAAGAAAAATATTTGTTACATTCTGGAAACAGTTTTGATATAACCACAACGAAAAATCTAATTTAAATAATTTAAGATATTTTTAACAAAAAACAAAAACCGACTTTAACCCTATCAATTTTTTTTAATAAGCATAAGAAAAAAATGGAAATAGTTATGTGTAATCCAAACGACATACCTGTAAACATTTTTTTTTTGTTTTTGTGTATTTTTTTAATAAGCGCTCGACACATTTCGATAAAAATTTTATGGGACCATTTGTAAAGTATTACCTATCGAACAAAAAAAGAATTTCTTAAATCGCTCCAGGTGACTTCGAGAAATCGGGGAACATACATAAAAAAAATAAACATTACGACTAATTGTAAACCTCCTCCTTTTTTTGAGGTCGGTTAAAAAGGATGTTATCAATTCGACCCGGATACTACAATAGTCCTAATAACACAGCTTTTGTATAATGTTAGTCTATACCAGCTTCTAAAGACGATCACCAAATATATTTTAGTTAAACTTTGCATAGTCCAACTTAGGAGACAGTAAAAGTTTCATCAAAATTGGTTCAGTAGTTTTTGATATAGAGTTTAGTATGTATCAGTCACTAGTAAAAATTGAAGTTGGTTAATTTTTTTAGTTACTTACTTCAGACGAGCTCGACGACACGGATGGTCCCTCCCAGGTTCGATCCCCGGTCAGGTCAAGATGGAAAATGATCTTTTTCAAATTGGCCTGGGTCTTGGATGTTTATCTATGTATGTATTTGTTATAAAATATGGTATCGTTGAGTTAGTATCCGATAACACAAGTCTTACTTAAGAACTTACATTGGGGCTGGCTCAATCTGTGTGATTTGTCCGTATGTATAAATAATATAATAAACGCGATAAAAACCGTATTAAAATAATTTTATTTAAACATATAGATTTTATTTATTTTATTTTCCATAAATTATTATCTCTTGAGATAGACAGTAACTACAGCAAGTCTGTTTGGACAAAAGGACGTGTTTAGTGAGATCATTAAATGGTGGGCGTATAGAAATATTATAAAACAAACACAGGTCACGTTGAAAGTGCATTGTTTTCTTTATGTAAAATAATGGATGAATGACGCCAATTAATTTCTGCTTAGCTATATCAACTCGGGTTTGAAACAGAAATAGCTTTGCCATCAGCTTTTCTGATGTACTCTAAATAAACTAAGAACAGTGGCGTAACTATACCATCTGGGGCCCGTGGCAAATTCTTTTGGATGGGGCCTATCCGTAAACATCGTCACGTTGTATTCGGTTTAATTTTAATAAACTTCGAGATTATTAGCGTACTCAATTACATGTTGTATATGTCCCACTAATGGCCATAGGCCTCCTCTCTTAGGCGAGAGGGAATGGTCTAAATGGTGGAAAAAAATATTTTTGAGCTCGCGGCCTTTTGGACCGGGGCCCTCTTGGGTCGGGGGCCCGTGGTAATTATATTGCCAGCCCTGCCACCCTATTGTTACACCACTGGAAATAAATTACTTATTGGGAAAAATCTACGCGGTAGTAACTAGTCGAACCTTTGTACCTTAATCTTTGTGTACCACTAATGCCTTACCAATTAGGCCACCGCGGTTCGATCCTACACGTCGTATTTCTTCGCCTTATCGCATTGCTCTTATGCATTACCTCAAGATTTCCATACAAATTTGAAAAGGCTTATAATTCTCAAACCATTGATAATTTTACCAGGCTGTATAGGAACGTACGTAAGATTATAATGAGATTAATTTATTGAATGTTTAATTTTACCCCAAAATTATCAAATATTGCCACCACAATTCCTTATTTTCGTTTGTATGAAGACATGCGCGTCCAGGCGACTCTAAATAAAAGTAAGCTATTCTTTATGCAATACTTTAATTGCAAACTATGTCATTAGGTTGTCTCGTGCGTAAATACGTTAATTAAAAGATCATGAACCACAACTGGAGCGCGTGACCGCCCCAGCCACTTTCACTCGCCGCGTGACGCCCACAGACAGTGCTAAAATCTATTGCTACCATCACTATCACTACATATTATAAAACAAAGCCCTCCGCCGCGTCTGTCTGTTCGCGATAAATTCAAAAACTACTCCACGGATTTTCATACGGTTTTCACCAATAGATGGAGTGATTCACGAGAAAGGTTTTAAGGTATACAACATGCCCGGGCGCAGCCGGGTGGGGCTGCTAGTTGAGATATAATACTAGAGGACCTACCTTATATATTGGCATTGTTCCATTCCTCGAAATTTAAAATTTAAGCGCTGCAGTGCTAAAACAGTAACGATGCGTCCAATCATACATAACTCAATACCTCAGCGCTATATTTGCTACTCTCACGCGTTTCCATAGCAACATGTCAACATAATGCAAAATGGCGGGAGGTAATTATATTGTTAATTAAATTTTTTGTGTAAAAAATAATGTACTTGCTGATGAAAATTTGTTCCTTTGCACTGTGCAGTGTTCGATAAGTTATTACTGTAATAACTCAATACACACCAAGGCATTTTTCATGATTTTTACCAAGCTTTTGTTTATTAATCGTGGGAAGTACCACAAGCGAAAGAGCTAACAACCGACTGAGTGAGTTGTGGCGCGATGGCCACAGTTGAACGGGACAAAGTAAGGATTTGCGGTGTCTTCTCTAGTAGTCTCTATCTCAATGATTGCTATATTCACACTCAGGCACTGCCACTGCAAGTGGAAATATAAGAGGTAAAATTAAATATAATTTTAAATTAAAAAATTAAATTAAATTTAAATTAATTTACATTTAAATTTACTGTCGCTGCCGGAAATATAAGAGGTCCTTACCTTATTGGCGTTTCCCATAGAGAATTTCGAGTAAAGTGAATTTTTTATACTAACGTTTTTAGTGTTATTCCGGGTTTGATAAATTCAACAAGTGAAATTTTTACGTAGTTACGGAAAACAGTAAGCCTAACTTAGACATCATTATATGTACAAAAAATTTGAAAAATAACAGAAAAATTACTACATTTTTGATTAAAACGGACAAACCTGAAACTATCCATGAGCATTTTTCAATAGTTAAATTTACAAACCAAAAAATTAATGCATGCAGAATGTTAATGATAGGACCACTTTCATGTTTAAATAACAAAAATTTGGTTTACTGAAAATTAATGTCATTCATTAGGGACAAAATGGCAAGTGAGAAAAAAAAAGGCCAATTTCATAGGTAAGGACCAATATTTCCTTAAATAGGTACTTCTGCAAGCAAGCATTCACACTCAGTCTTCTCTTCATAGGGTCAGTTCGCCAGCTCGCGACGGATTAGCGGAGTTGTGAAATTCAGGACGAAAATAAAAATTGAATTTAAGTATATTAATTGAATAATGGAGAAAAATAGCACTCATTGTCAATATAAGTCTTACTTTCATTGAATGCTTTTTATTTTTGAGGAAGACCTTTAAGATTTAGAGAGCATTAAAGCTGAAAATGCCAGTTTTACTAGTTTTCGACCGAAATTTCCAGTTCCCGACTTTATATTCGCCAGTTCTCGACCATTGGATACGAAGACAAATATATAAGACTTGCAGCCCTACCCGGCTGCGCCCGGGCATGTATAATATCTTAAAACCTTCCTCGTGAATCACTCTATCTGTTGGTGAAAACCGCATAAAAATCCGTGCAGTAGTTTTTGAGTTTATCGCAACCAGACAGACAGATGCGGCGGGAGGACCTTGTTGTATAATATGTAGTGATGAATGAATAAGTTTGATATGATAAATCATTATTTACAGTATTATAAATTATAAATCAGTCTTCTTGGTTTATCTTAACAACTGGTAAAGTTTGATTCTTAATGGATTCTAAATAATACCATAATGGTACCATAAAAAAATTAATAACTAATTTAATACAGGATCGCCTTTTTAATGCGCCTATGGTACGCCCACTTAATCTATCTAAAACAGTTGTCTTCGGTATTCTATATTCCCTACATACTACCGAAATTCCCCTATTTTTATCTCTTATTTCAGCCAGCGCTTTTTGCAAGGCCTCTTCGGTGTAGGGAGCAGTTTTTTCTTTTATTTTCAGCTTTCCAACTCGTCTAAAATAAAATAATTTATCAGTTGTTTTTAAACTAGTTATTGAACTTTCTAATCATTTTTTGACAACTGTTTAAACATTTTATATAACTAATTATATTAATTCTTGAATAATATCAACTGATATTTTACTTAGGTCGAAAACAAGCACATTTATAGATCATAGCCATTTTGCGACCTAAAAAAATGTTTTTATTGTACTGCAACACATTTGTATTTCGTCCTGTTTACCAGGTAATAAAAATCGGTATTAAATACACCTTGTGATAAATTTCATGTACAAAATTGTATAGAAAAGGTATAATTTAGCTATAAATCTATATAGTAATTCGAACATGGTAGTCGGAATATAGCGTACAGCTATTACATATCCTATTTTCGACCAAGGAAAATTCATGGCGCGGTATTTTTAAAATATTTAAAATAATTCAGTCGCAAACTGGCTGATAAAATCTTTTTGCAAATAAGATTCAATTCTTAAATTAGATAAAGTTTTCTTAAATAATATTTCAATTAAGGTGCAACTGTACTGGACAACGCAATATCGACCGCAACGTCGAGAAGTAGGTATTCTACAAAAACGTAACCATTTACCAACTATTCAATTTCATAATATTTACCACTTGTTTTTAATAAATACTTCAACTCATTGTCTATCAATACTAGTAAAAAAACAAATCAAAAAACCTCTTATAATATTTTAAAACTCCGTGAACTGTGGGGCTCCTAATTATTATTTCCGCAACAAAGTCCGCGTATGACACGACCGTTGCGAACCACGGAATGTTGACAATCAGCCATTTTGTCTATGTGTGTTCTTAACTTAGCTATTGGGGTCTGCCATAGTATTATTTTTTAGTTCCTAATGTTTTTAGTATAGCTATTTTATGCCGATTAGTCAAACAGGTCGTTGAAAAAGTCGGAAAATGGCGGCGGTCGGTGAACTGGCGAAACGACCCTACTTCTTTATTTATCAACTCGCAATGATGACTGTAAGCTAAACACTCGCGCTGGCGGTCTTTTGACTTCCGCTTGACTTCCGACAGTCGTGGGAGCGCCGCCGGGAAGTGACAGCGCGAGTAATAACATAGTATATGGCAAGCATAGATTAAAAAAAAAAAATTTTTTCCTCGCAAGTATTCTTTTTCATTATCCATATTTTCTTCTTATCTGTACAAATAAATAATTCGAATACTTTAATTTTTAATACGAGTCTAAATCTAGCCTAGAGTATTGGATCATTTCGCCCCGTCGTCCGAATCGACTCATTCCAAAAGATATCCTGGCCATTCGTACCGCTCCAATGACTGCGGTGCGAAAGAACCCATTCAAAAAGGGCTCTTGGGTGATTCCCAACACAGCAGTGTTGCCAGATTTTTTAAGGCTATATCTGTAACGAAATCTGTGTGAAATCCGTAATGTAAATTTAAGAATATCTGTAAAAAAATCCGTATTTGGCATTGGTATTCTGTATAATTTATCTGTAGATTTTTTTTTATATTTATTAACAACAAATACATAAAAATAAACATGCATTCAATGCAAATCAATGAAACGAATATAATGAACAAGTGAATGAAAAATATTCCTAGGGAATTCCCCGTACTATAACCTAAAGACCAATCGGGTAATCCCCAAAGTATTTTCATTGGTGTTGCCTTTTGAGGTAATTCTGAATGAAAAAAATAGTAATGTTGAAAATGTGCATTTTTTATCGGTATGACATGTTGAAAATCTGTGGATACCGCGAAATCTGTACATCTGGCAACACTGCATCACGGTTCGAGTCGCTTGTGGTGCGAAACGACTAAACACCCGAGTAACCATCTATTTACTAACACGCGCTGCCCACTTCCCTGCCCAATAAGGCTGAGTATAATTGGGCATTTGGTCACAGAATTAATAATAGTTGATTTGGCAGTAGAATCCAATAATCTATTGAAAACTGGGAAATTTGCTTGAACAGTTAATTATGACATTGGATGAAAGTATCTAGAGTGATTTATTTATTTACTAGCTGTGCCCGCGACTTCGTTCGCGTGGAATAGTGAGTTTGGGTAGCCTTTTTCGAATTAAACAGTAGACTTTTGTCAGGCTCTAGACTATCTGTGTAAATGATCTCTACGTTTTCCCGCCAATGATTATTTGAAATGATAGTATCCCAATCGCAAGCCCTCGCTAAACCTGCAACATCTGCCTCTATCAATTTTGTAGGTATAAAGATGTGATAGTATTTCTGTTTTAAACTAGCTTAGACATAGCCCGTTAAAATTGTGTGTGACGTCACTCACTAGCCAGTAGGTACACTTTTTAGTGGCCTGTGATGTCACAAGCCACCACTCATGAACTTTGACACGCTTTATCTTTGACATTTATTGTTTAATTAATAAAGAAAAAATACGTGTCCAATATTTTTTGACTGTCTAACTGGCGGTCTAATTTTATTATTAATATTTTGACCCAAGAAAATAGCCTATTGTAGTCGTACCAGTTATACTTTAGTATTCAATATTTCTTATTGCACGTCATAACAATAGGAATTTAAAGAGGTCGTGTGACGCAAGTGTCTGTTATATAGAGACTGTTACATTTAATCGTTTTCTTGGACTCGATCTAAAAAATATTTACGGACAAATCAATAAAATCTATCGATTTAATTATGTAAGTACGAGATTGAAAATGTCTTCAAATAAAATAAAAGTAAGACCTGCCTGTGAAAAAAAATTGCTTAGTGCAAGTTGGACTCGGCCATAAAGAGTCTGTAGTAGAACCTCAAAAAAAGTTTTCTTATTTTTAATTTCACCACATTGTCGGCGTGACTAAAATATAATATACGTGTAGTAGCTATGGCCATAGAGAGTAAATAACTATTCAGTTATTCATATGAAGTTAGTTTGCATTTATTACCATAATTTTAATTTACCTTTCATCTCGTTGACTTGAGAGACTGTGTCAAATTTGTCGGCAAACCACGATGATTCGATGAGGTAATTCAATTATTATCATGCCACGGTAATAATTGAATTACCTCATCGAATTTCAATTAACCCGGTGGTGATCTGCTGCGCAGCACACATTCCAAGCTATTACTAGGTACTAGTATTGTTTGCGTGTGGTTTCCGGCAGAGTATGGACGTCGTAGAAGGCGACTCAGGAAACATAGCGAAACAAAGCTTATAAACATCAAAGATACCTCTCCAACCTGAACTCAGGAAACATAGCGAAATAAAGCTTGTAAACATCACAGAGACCTCTCCAACCTGGACTCAGGAAACATAGCGAAATAAAGCTTGTAAACATCACAGAGACCTCTCCAACCTGACTAGTCAGCGTGGAGAAAGTAGGTCAAATCCTCTGACTGATCGGACTAATGCTCTGGTAGTATAGAGAGGGTTGTGCTCCTGCAGTGGAGACTAACAAAGACCTAACGATGACTACTCGTGCGTGTAATAGAGATGTATATCTTTCTACCCGTGTGGTTCCCGGCAGAGTAGAATAGGACCACTCCAAGTCATCCCGTGGATGTCGTAAAAGGCGACTAAGGAAACACAAGCTAAACAAAGCTTATTAACATCAAAGATACCTCTCCAACCCGTCTGGCCAGCGTGGAGAGTGTAGGCCAAATCCTCTGACTACTCAGGCTAGTATATGGCTCTGGTAGTACAAAGAGGGTCGTGCTCCTGCAGTGGAGACTAGAAAGACCTGATGATGATGATGATGATGATCTCTTTCTACCCAAAGTTTGGCTGGAATAGATTGCTTTGCAACAATTCCGCCTTTATAACATACTAGGTTTTACCCGCGGCTTCGCCCGCGAAATATATAGCCTATGTCCTTCTCGGTACCTAAAAGGAAAGGGAAGGCCGAGAAAGTCGTGGAGGGAATGTGTGAGGAATGATATGAAGGAAGGGGGAGCAAGTGCCGATATGGTTGGTAACAGGAAACTTTGGAGAGAGTTGACATACAGAGCCGACCCCAAATAGGGAAAAGGCAAGGAAGAAGAAGAGTCCTTCTCGGTACCCTAACCTATGTGGATGCAAAACATGATGATCGGTTCAGTAGATACGACGTGAAAGCGTAACAAACAAACAAACTCACTTTCGCATTTATAATATTATAGTTGGGATTTTATTTTTTTATTTTTATTATTTTGATTTGTAATTCATGGTGCAAAAAAAAAATATTTGTATTTGTGATCAAACGCTCGAAGAGTACGACTCGTCCCTAAAGCTGGTCTCTAGACCTTTTTTGACGACTTTCGAGATGGTGGACGGCGGTCATAGCAGGATGAATCCCTCCATTATCCTCATTACATGTGGAGCCCGATGACCTAGAGGGCGTCAGCATTATTAGCGCTTTCGTTTGTTAAGCAACCCCAGACGCAGTCCCCACTTGGATAAGTGACCGCAAGTGGCATAAAAAATATCTCGAGCTCCTCCGTGCTTCGGAAGGCACATTAAGCCGTTGGTCTCGGCTGTCATCATTGATGGCAGTCGTTAGGCTGTCAGATGCCTTTGCATGTAATGCGAAAATTTGCTGATGTCATCACCACGTGAAGCCCCCCCGCCAAGACGCAATGTTTTTTAATCTATGTCCCTCCCCCTCCCATGTCGTCAAAAAGAAGCCAAGCTTGGACCCCTCTTTCTCTGCTTACGTATTAACTATTTGAATGACCATGTAGAGACTTAGGGAAAAACTAGTATTTAAATAATGAATACATGTATTTATTATTTAATAAATACTAGTTTTTCCAGATGTACGCATAATCTAGACTGGTTTCTCATCAGAAATATGTAGACAAGTTATCCAATATGCATATGTTTAGAAAGCCAATGTACATATTCACATTTGTCACATTCAATAATGATATCATCATCATCATCAGGTCTTTCTAGTCTCCACTGCAGGAGCACGCCCCTTTCTGTACTACCAGAGCCATATACTAGCCTGAGTAGTCAGAGGATTTGGCCTACACTCTCCACGCTGGCCAGACGGGTTGGAGAGGTATCTTTGATGTTAATAAGCTTTGTTTAGCTTGTGTTTCCTTAGTCGCCTTTTACGACATCCACGGGATGACTTGGAGTGGTCCTATTCTACTCTGCCGGGAACTACACGACTAATAAAATAATGATATGGCCACAAACAACTCCTAAATAGCGATGCTGCCTTTTGCTCAGATTGGTCTCTATAGTCTACTTTTAAATGTTTTCTTTTATAAAGCGAATTCTGGTGAACTGATCTATAAGTTCATGGGGGGATCCTAGTGGACGAAACGCTAGTGTTTCTGTCTCTTGCACCATTTGACCTGGACCACTAGAGTAATAATTCCAAAAGTCGGACACGGTGGACCCCAGTCAAAGAATATATGAGAAAATAAATAAGGTGGCTTCTTTAGTTTAATCCTCACTCCTTATTTAAGACGCTCTAGTAGTAACACTGCGCCACCCAGCAATTAATTATTTTAATCCTAAATTATATCGAATTTTAAAAATCTATCAAGTACATAACTAGTAAATTACTTGTAGTATTTTGGTATTCATTTTCAGTAATATTCGTTTGATAAATTAAGAGAAAAACAGATTAACGCCAAAAGTGGGCATTTGATAGACTTTTTAAATTCTATTTCATTTAGGATTAAGGCGCTCTTATAGTAACACTAGCGCCACCCAGCAATTAATTCTTTTAATCCTAAATTATATCGAAATTTAAAAGTCTAACAAGTACATAACTAGTAAATGACTTGTAGTATTTTGGTATTCATTTTCACTAATATTCGTTTGACAAATTAAAAGAAAAATAGGTTAACGCCAAAAGTGGCCACTTTTGGCGAACATCGATTTTGCTATTTAAATATGGCACTAGTAAATTTCTTGTAATAAATAAAAAATACTACATGTAATTTACTAGATATATACTTGTCAGATTTTTAAAATTCGTTGTAATTTTGGAGTTAAAGAATTTAATTGCTGGGTGGCGCTAGTGTTACTAAAAGAGCGCCTTAAAGATTTAATTGCTGGGTGGCGCTAGCGTTACTATAAGAGCGCCTTAAGAAATCGTTATAGTTTTTATCAGTGATGCCGAAGGTAGCTTGCGTTGTAGAACTGTTTCCCTTCCTTTGTCGCCTATTGGTACGTAATTTTTTTGTGGACATCACCCCCAATGATTTGCACCCGGGGCGGGCCGCCATTGTTTGCCAAATCATTTACAACTCGTATTAACGTGTACTTACATTTACGTGTTGTAAATGATTTGGCGTACAACACGTAGATGTACAGTGTAAGAAAGAAATAAAGAAAAATCGTTTATGTATCAAACAAGAATAACTCTTAACTAAAAACAATATGAACACAATTATAGATGTTAAACACTAATGATACCAAAAAGATCTCCGCTCAACTTAATGTTGCGGTATGAACCACAACGCTGGTCTTCCGGTGGCTGGTGTATATCTTCGTGTGTGTGTACAGGTATATTGTACACCGGTAAGCTAAATAAATAGCGGACACTGAGCTACGCAATACCATGTATATATTCTTTGGCAATACGCAACAAACAACTGAGATTGCAATCGGAACACGCTCGGAAGTGAGCGAATAAAATCACATATACCTAGCTATTTATACACACATCTATGTGTATATATCATACAGGTCATCGATCCTGCCCTTTGCTCCGACTTGTCCCTAGAGATAACTGCTGGAAAGGCAGTGTAAACGTACATATTGCACTGATAAGTGCATAAATGGTCCTTTGCTTTAACACAGTTATCTGAGAACGGCGCCATCAAAGGGTAAGTTTTGTAGGTCTTACATTCATACATACTGAGACGTCTTCCTCCCTTGCGGGGTGGACAGAGCCCAGGTCTCAACGACCTAAAGCCACAATTAACAATATGGTGGGCGTGCAGATGGAAAATGGAATCAAAACAGTGATGGGTTGCTTTCCGCCTCGCCTATTGCTATGATTCCTTAGATTTTCGCCCATTCCCTCGATCAGCTTTTACGATCGGTGCGGGAAGAGAAGCAGCTGGTGCATTCTATGTTTTTCCTTTTATCCCAGGCCAGCATGGGTCATACTGACTGTACACACATAAAGGACAAACCCCATTGAACAAAATAGAATCAAGGGTTCAGTAGTAGCAAGCAAAATCTAAGCCAAAATACCACTTACATTTTTTGCCAGCAAAAATTGTTTTTCGATTGATTGGACGGGTTTAATGCGACAAAGGTATTTAGAAACACATTTTACCAATTTGTAAATGTCTTGTCTATCTACTCGTATCAAACGATTGACTTTGAGAAAAAATGGTCGAAGAACGAAGTTACACATAACGTTTAAAATTATTGAGTCGAACATTTTTCGTGCAATGATGATAAGATTGGACAGACTTGCACATAATTTTACGTTAACACTAAAGTTACGTGTAACATTGGCGTAGAAAAGAAAAAACCTAAAATGTACCAGTTGCTTCTCTTCCCGCGCAGATCATAAAAGCATATCGAGAGGAAAGGCGAAAATTTAGGAATCTTGTGCGGCAACAACTGGTGCAAAAAGCACCAGTTGTTATCTATCTAACTACTGGGTCATGTACTGTTCTGGAAAAAACACTGCGTGTGCCAGGTTTTCCTGTCATCACAGGTCATAAAGCGAGTTAAGGAAATTTGCGAATGACCCTGAGAATAGTCAAGTGGTATTTGAGTCTCGCATGAGAATAATGAATTAGTCAGACCCTGCTTCATATTCCACAAAACAAATTATGGGAATTTGTGTGAAAAAAAAAAATGTGTTTCCCAATCCTAGCAGGGTTGGCGTTAGGCAGGCGGCAGGCCGTAAAAACTTTCGTCATATCGTATCACAGCATAAATGTGACTAAGACGCAGTTAAAATACTGCGCGCATGGACTTTTTCCCGTATCTCATTCTTAAGAGTCCCACGTAAAGCCGCAATCCCATACAAACGTAGTTTCGTTTTAGTTTTACAACAGTTTAGCCAATCTCAACCAAATTTCGTACATACGACCGGATAAGGCATATTGATGTTTATAATCAGATTTCAATTTTAAAAACAATACCTATACAAAATTACAGCGAGTTGAAGTTTCGTATCGAAAACTTGTACTCGCTGTAATTTTGTGTAGGTGCTAAAATTTTGTATTTGCATAAATGTTGTCATATTAGCAAACCTAGGTCTCCGACGCATGACAGCTGAGTTCGCAACTGGGAAAACGCTCGTATGAAGACATACATACATACTATCATGTCTTTATCCCTTGCTTGGTCATACACCCCAAAGGCCACGTTTAGCGTGTAAGAATAGTAATGGTTGCTAGCCGCATCGCCTATAACGTGATTCCTTATATTTACGCCCAATCCCTCAATCGGCTTTTACGTTCTGCGCGGGAAGAAAAACAGCTGGTATATTTTATGTGTTTCCTTTTCTCCCAAACCAGCATGGAAGAGTATAGATTCATAGAAGAAGAAAAAGATTTTCTGGGAACAGAAATTTCCTCCGCGTCAGTGCAAAGCACTTAATTTGTCTACTCGTATCTAATATTTGCATAGACTATTAGATACTGTATTCACTCACACATAAACACAGGTTGCGTACTTGGGGCGTATCCAGTTCCAGCTCTCATAAATCGTGGGCCTATGGCCTTGACTATGCCAATATTTTGTCACTTCCGATCTAACTAAACCGTAAGGTCGATCGAACAGGTCTTTATTTTATTATCCTAATCCTAACTATCCTAATCCTAACTATAGGATAGTTAGGATTAGTTATTACTATCCCAACTAATATAATATTATAAATGCGAAAGTGAGTTTGTTTGTTTGTTACACTTTCACGCCGTACTAAACCGATCATCATGAAATTTTGCACACACATAGGTTAGGGTCCTGATAAGGACATAGGCTATATATCACGCGGGTGAAGCCGCGGGTAACAGCTAGTAGTATTTAATAAGAATGCTTTGTATTAATAGTACTTACGGTACAACAATAAAGGACGCTTTATTTTTGTTTTAACGTTAATCAAAATAAATAAATAAGTCTTGGATTTCGGTTCTTTTATATTTACTTCTTCTTCCTCATTTTATGTTAACTATTGATATTTTAAGCGAAAAAAGTTTCGTGGGATAAGTTTATATTTGGTTATGCTCCATGTGCTGGATTTGATACCATTAGTTAGGTGCAAAACATATTTTTACCGTCATTCCAACTGTATTATTTTCTTTCAAAAATGTATCAAATTTAGCAACGAAAAATTATAAATTTAGTACATTTTTAAAAATTATTTTTAGTTGGGAAATAATAGAAAATAGGCCCAATATTAATTTTGTTGTTTATGGAAAGACTACCGTAAGAATAGCATACAACTTCAGTTTTTTGTATGGATGGATAATATCTTCAGACTTTCTCCCCAACCAAATAAAATTAAAACCTCGTATATGTACTCTTATACTTGTATCGTTTATATCTTTATACCCAGCATGCCCAGCAAACCTACTACGCTGGATCCGCCCCTGCGCTGCGCCTAACGGAATGTTTTGTTTAACTTTCCAATGACATTGTGTTGCTTATTTACACAAGCAAAGTTTCTACTTTAACATGTGAATAAATAAGTTTAATTGCTTTTAATGTTACTGTCTATTAATAGCTTTACTATTTTATTACAAGCACATCGATTCCATTCATGACTTTACGCTCTAAACTCCACGTTCTTTATTCAAATTCAAACATTTATTTGCCAACTATGAGTGAACTATTTTGAGTGAGTTTTAGTTAAACATGGGTTAGCTGAACACTAGTACGGGAATGACATTTTTTTTTTCAGTTTCCAGCGTTGGTCCCATAGGAAAAGTTGTTCATATTGACGGGCTTAGTCGCCCCTATAAGGATCGGACAGGATTTTATCGACATTTTGTATTAGAGATAATCTGCTGAACTTCATTTCTGATTCGTTCTCGTATAGAAATACCGGTTTATTCCACTTTGATCACCTAGGTGATATCACCTGGGTTTGTTTGTTTTTCGTATGTGTAAGTGGCTAACACTGGTGTCAGATTTTTCAAGCTGCCTTAAGGCATCTGACATAGCTTAACGACTGCCATCAACGATGACAGCCGGGACCAACGGCTTAACGTGCCTTCCGAAGCACGGAAAAAGAGTGTACTTTCTTCACCTGGGTGAAGAAAGTATACTCTTTTAGTCCACTTTGTTCACCTGGGAATTTGAGCATTCCGAGTAATAAAGTCCAAGAAATAAAGTTAAATTGAAAATTGAGCACCTAGGTGATATCACCTGGTTGATGAAATGCGACTTTTTAAGTGTACTTCGTTCACATAGCCCTCTACTTATTTGTTTGATATAATATACGAGCAGCTTTTAGCTGATGTGTCTATGTCAGGCAGTGTTGAATAAAAGAAAATGTCGTTGGATACAGTTTGTTGACTGATAACAAAATTTCACTTTTCAGTGTTTAAACGATGTGCAACGACGACACTTTATTTGTACACAGCCACTTGTCTAGTCTATTTTTGAAAGAGTTTATTGAATTCGCGGAAACCACTTCCTCTGGTAGTCTTTTCCAGTTATAAGCCACTCTGTTATAGATAGATAGATAATACGTTTATTTAATATGCCACAAACACACAGAATAGTAAAAAAAAAAAAAAATATTATGTCTAAAGTGTATCAAATCATGCAATCTGTGTGCTGAAGCAAAGCAAAAAGGCCATAATCGCGATTCTTTTGCACCGACGTACAAAACACTGATTTTCAGTTATCGCCGACCAAGTAGTGTTACTAAGGAAATGATAATAAATATAAATAAATAAATAAATATATACGGACAAATCACACAGATTGAGCTAGCCCCAAAGTGAGTTCGAAACTTGTGTTATGGGATACTAACTCAACGATACTATATTTTATAATAGATACATATATAGATAAACATCCAAGACCCAGGTCAATCTGAAAAAGATCGTTTTCCATCTTGACCTGACCGGGGATCGAACCCGGGACCTCCGTGTCGCAGGCAGGCGTGATAACCACTGCGCCACAGAGCTCGTCGAAATGATGAACAGTGTTCGTTCTTGCTGAAGTGCGGTTTAGTTTACAGTAGTGTCGTCTTAATAGTTTCGTACTCTCCTTCATCTTAAAGATTGTTTGCATGTCAGGTTGGTTATATTGGTGCGTGAGGATCGGCCAGGTTTCAATTAGGTCACCACGAAGTTGTTTTTCTTCCAGTGTATTGAGGCGCAGAGCGCGCAGTCTCTCGTTTTGGGGTATTTTCGTGGCCTTCTTGTCTCTCTTCTTCTTCTTTCATATAATATAATATATAAGCCGTGTGGTTCCCAGCAGAGTAGAATAGGACCCCTCCAAGCCTGCCCGTAGATGTCGACTACGACTACTTAGGAACACAAGCTAAACAAAGCTAACAAACATCAAAGAGACCTGTCCAAACCGTCTGGCCAGCGTAGAGAATGTAAGCCAAATCCTCTGACTGTTCTGGTTAATATCGCTCTCGTAGTACACAAACGATCATGCTCCTGCAGTGAAGACTAAAAAGACCTGATTATGATAATATTCATTATTCCAGGTCGGCTGCGAGTCCCTCCCGGAGTACATAGGCCGCAACAATGAGCACGACGTGGACCTCAACCGGGACTTCCCCGACCAGTTCGACAAAGACCGCGCTCACACAGAAGACTACCTGTATGGCAAACGACAGCCAGAAACCAAAGCGCTAATAGAGTGGGTTCTATCGACGCCGTTCGTGCTGTCCGGGAACCTGCATGGCGGCGCGCTCGTCGCCTCCTACCCTTACGATGACGACAAGTTAGTATTCATTTTTTATTATAGCTCGATCTCGTCTGGGAGTCGGAAGTCATGGTGAGCCAGGCTCTTCTCATTTTAATAGACTTTTCGGTCAAGAAACAAGCTATTATGATAATAGCAGATAAGAACTATTTAAGCTCATCCCTTTTTTTTTTGACGAGCTCCGTGGCGCAGCGGTCATCACGCCGGCCTGCGACACGGATGGTCCCGGGTTCGATCCCCGGTCAGGTCAAGATGGAAAACGATCTTTTTCAGATTGACCTGGGTCTTGGATGTTTATCTATATATGTATTTGTTATAAAATATAGTATCGTTGAGTTAGTATCCCATAACACAAGTCTCGAACTTACTTTGGGGCTAGCTCAATCTGTGTGATTTGTCCGTATATATTTATTTATCCCATGTTTCAAATCTCCTTAAACTACAAGCTGCTTGAGCTTTGCCCTCTAATTGGGATAAAATAAACTTACACAAAACACTCTCCTGCTCTTGAGTGGCTAGAGAAATAGCATTATCGCAATTTGTTAAAAAGGCGGGAAGTGACTCTCACCATTAAAAGTTTTAATGAATTTTGATAAAAATGTTAATGGGACCTTCTCAGATTTTTCTGAGGTAGAGGTCTTGCGACCATCTGATTCTGCTTTGAGCGGCGTCAGGGTAAAATATTAAGAAATAAGAGTCAGTTCACGAGTATTAAAAGAAATATTAAGACACTCACAGAATCACGTAGATCACCTTCACTAGCACTAGCATTTCCGATGCTGGATGAAGAACTCGATGATGAAGGCAGCCTATGCAAGAGCTAACGCAAGGAAAGTTGGCTATACCAGGCAGAAAACTATTCTTTAAAGCATAGCATTAGTAGTTAAAACTAAATGCTATATTTCTCCAAAACAGTATGATGATGAGAGGATGTAACCTGAACTCAAAAACACCAAGATACGGTAAGGTTTTTTGCGAATGACTTTGCACTTGTGATCCCTCGTCCAATCATAGTTTGACAAAGACTTACGACGACGACAAGTTAGTATCCATCTGCCTCCTTTCCCTCCCCTCTCCGCATCCCGCAATGCGAAGGGAGGGAAAGGAGTGAGGAACCTAGTCGTCAATGTGCCTAACTCCTAGATTAAGTTGTTTGTTCAAAATTAACTCATCGGAGGATAGATCATTTGACATATTGACTGAGGTCATTAGTTGCCTCATGATGAAACCCGGCTTTACTCACGTTTTATTTCTTCTGATTCTGATGATGGTCTTCGTAACAGACCAAAACTAGTCGGCGAATCCAAAGAAATAAAACGTGAGTAAAGCCGGGGTTCCATAATGAATTTATTTCACGTAAGTTTAGTTGTTATTGTTGTTGCCTCACTTCGACTCAGAAAACGTCATGGATTGGACTTGGTCATGAAATCATTATAAAATGAGTAAAATCAAAGATGCCTTACTTGTAAAAGTGAAGTTGTTATGTTAGGTGACACGTACAAGCAATAATGCGTATAGGACGAGTGAGGTATGGTGGAGAAATTCGACGTGTAGGATGTAAAGCGCGTGTTTTAATTGGTAGGGCGTCAAAGTCTAAAGACTGCCAGGTCAATACCAACTCGCGTGGATTTATGTACCATTTGATTTCTTTATTTTAATAAGAGGATAAATAAGTGCTACTGGACATTCTCATTTGTATTTTCTTATCCTTTCCAGGAGCGGCAGGGACTGCTGCGAAGAAAGTTTGTCGCCAGATGACGCGGTGTTCAAGCACCTCGCCCGAACGTTTGTTTCCAATCACCCAGAGATGGCAAAAGGAGACACTTGTCCACCTGAAAACTTCACTAATGGCATGACCAACGGGGCGTATTGGTACGCTGTAAAAGGTAACTTTAATTATATATTATTCTGGCATGAAAATGGCGCAGCCGGTGGGACTATATAGGCTCTGATTCAAACAGATATCTTCGCGCATTAACATGGTCAGAAAGATAATTATTTTGCCGTTGATGGCAGTGGATTGTGTGGGTAGCTTGCGGGTATGCGCTACTTAACCAGTTTGCCCGAAAATGCATGTCTAAACTCCTAGAGAGGGCTATTTTTTTATGATATAGGACGGCAAAAAAGCAATCGGATCGCCTGATGAACTGCAACACTAAAAGTGTGACAACAGCGTTGCCAGCCTTTTATTTTTCCCTCTTCGTAATAGGTTATCGATTTTTCTTTATCTTTAAGGCGCTCTTATTGTAACACTAGCGCTACGCAGTAATTAAATTCCTTAAATCATAAATGGTAACGAATTTTAAAAATCTAACAAGTACAAAACTACTAAATTACTTAAAGTATTTTTTGTTTATGACAAGTAATTTACTAATGCCTTATTTAAAGAAAAAAATCGGTTAACGCCAAAAGTGGCCACTTTTGGCGTTAATCTGTTTTTCTCTTATTTTATCAAACGAATATTAGTGAAAATGAATACAAAAATACTACAAGTAATTTTCTAGATATCTACTTGTTAGATTTTTAAAATTTGATATAATTAAGGATTCAAAGAATTAATTGCTGGGTGGCGCTAGTGTTACTATAGGAGCGCCTTAAGCAAAAAGACAATGACACGGAAAAAATCACATCCCTCAAACTATGTCGGAACGACAAAAGTTTACAAAACCACTCTAAGATCCCACACATTCGCTGACACTCATTCTTTAGTTATATGGTTAGTTTTTCATGATATTGAAGAAAATATTATTTCTCCCCAGGCGGCATGCAAGACTTCAACTATGTCAACACCAACTGCTTCGAGGTGACTTTCGAGCTTTCCTGCTGCAAGTACCCTCCTCCGGAACAACTGCCTAAATTCTGGGAGATCAACAGAGAACCACTGATGGCGTTTATGGAGCAGACACATATAGGAGTCGCAGGGTTGGTGATGGACAAGGTTGACCAAACTCCTATTCAGGTGAGTCTGCTTAACTTTAGAGCAAGAGAAGATTGTGTTATCCTATCCTAACTAATATTATAAATGCGAAAGTGAGTTTGTTTGTTTATTTGTTTGTTACGCTTTCACGCCGTATCTACTGAACCGATAATCAAGAAATTTTGCATACATATAGGTTCGGGTACTGAGAAGAACATGGGCTATAAATCACGCGGGCGAAGCCGCGAGTAACAGCTAGTAATATTATAAATTTGAAAGTGAGTTTGTTTGTTACGCTTTCACGCCCTATCTACGGAACCGATCGTCATGAAAATATTCATACACATAGGTTAGGATATTGAGAAGGACATAGGCTATATATCACGCGGGCAAAGCCGCGGGTAACATCTAGTACTGTATATTTTTTTATTTAATTTCCCTTTAGGCTTCATCACCTAGGCTTCTGATGAGAGGAGCCTTGATCATATCCCAAAAGTACAACTTGCAAGTTGAAAATACCAGAAACAAAAAATATTATTGAAAAAAAAAAACTAATTTCTTTGGGTGTTTTTTATGCATTCACACGCGGGTAGAATTTGAACCAGCAGCAGAACAGAAGTCCTTTTTGTAAAGACGCAGGTTCAACTCCTGCCCGATAGATTTTTAGGGTTCCGTAGTAAACAAGGAACCCTTATAGTTTCGCCATGTCTGTCTGTCTGTCTGTCCGTCCGCGGTTTTACGCAGAGACTATAAGTACTAGAAAGCTGTAATTTGGTATGGATATGTATATTAATCATGGCAAAAAAGTGGTAGAATAAAAACATGAAAAAAATTTTCATTAGGGTAGCTCCCATACAAGTAAATTGGGGGAGTAATTTTTTTTTCTCTACTTACCCATCGTGTGGGGTATCGTTAAATAGGTCTTTCAAAAATATTATGAGGTTGAGAACACCATTTTCCGATTTAGGGATCCGTTTCCGAAATATTTGGTTTTAAAGTGCGAATTTTTGTTAGAGGTAAGTGTCCCCCCCCCCCCCCCCCCCCTCTATCTGCTAAACGGTTATATATAGATACGTGAAAAGTTATAGGCAACCAACTTATAAACTGTAAAATTTCATACTATTTTCATTGTTAGATGTTTTTGGTCGCTAAACTGTAAGGTGCGAGTGTGAACTCAAAGTTGTCATTCGCAACTACGGAACCCTACACTGCGCGTGGCCCGACACGCACTTGGCCGGTTTTTTTTTGGTACCGTCGATTACCCACCATCAAGTGACCCGCTTGCTCGTTTGCCTTCCTCTCTCTCTCTACTTCTAAATGAGCCATTCTGTTTGCCAGATGTTCGGCATCTCTACTCTCTCTCATATGACCGTACATGTCAAACGATAACTTCTGTTTATCAACTATAGGTACGACTACGTTTGCCGTCCTATCCTAATCCTAACTTCCTAACTATATATTATATATTTATATATAATATTATAAATGCGAAAGTGAGTTTGTTTGTTTGTTACGCTTTCACGCCGTATCTACCGAACCGATCATCATGAAATTTAGCATACACATAGGTTAGGGTACCGAGAAGGACATAGGCTATATATTACGCGGGCGAAGCTGCGGATAACAGCTAGTGTCATATAAAAAAAGAATGTCATTCGAGAAACATTTCTTTCAGGGTGCTGAAGTGTTAGTAAAGTCAATCGATCATAAAGTCAAAACGACAGAGGACGGCGAGTTTTGGCGACTGCTAGCGCCAGGGAAGTACGAAATCACCGCTTCGGCTCACGGGTAAGCTCTTCTTTACCGATTATCCTGTTTTGAATTCTTGTCAGTTTTTTCGAGCTGCCAAAAGGTATTTGACATAGGGTTGCTGAGGACTCCTCTTCCGCTTCCTCATGATGAGGAAGTTCCGCAATATTTTTGGTTCCTCAACCGCTACCGCATCCTCATAAATAAAAAAACAAAATTCCTATTCCGCTATTGCTTCCTCAAATAATTAAGAGGAATTTCCGGTATCGCTTCCTCAAAAATTTAAGGGGAATTTAAGGAGAATTTCACTGCGCATGCGCTTCGTGTATCCACGCCAGTTATGTAAAGGACAGCGGCTATTGGGTTGGGTCCGCCAGTATTTATATTTTTCGTATCATCCTCTTCGTCATCCGCTTCCTCTTACGCTTCCTCATCCGCATCCTTTTCCTCAAAAAATATCGTCTTCCTCAACCGCATCCTCTAAATTTGCGCTTGACACTTCCTCTTCCTCCTCCTCTTCCACATAATCACTTCCTCAACAACCCTATATGACATAACTGAATGCCATAATGATGACAGCCGGGACCAACGCTTTGTGAACAGAGGACCTCGATATATTTTATGCCACTTTCAACGCTCAAGGTTGCTAATCATTTTTTATTTACTCATACATAAATAAGCGCTAAGTAAGCTTATACCCACTAGGCATACGAGCTCGTATCTAACTCTTCTACATACTAGTAACTCGCATAGTTAAATATTGTACCAAAAAAGATTTTTTGTAAAAAAATAGGAAAATGGGATTATAGAGGTAGATATTATGAGAAGTAAATGAAACTATTCAAATACTGGATATAATCAGACGAAAATTACATAGTTGAAGATATATGTATTAAAACAAAGGACTAATTGAAGTATCGAAGTGACATTTTTTTTTAAATGTAAGATGTTGCCCATGCGAGCGTCTGCGTTTCGTTTTTATTTCTAAACAAGGAAAATATTTTCAATTCCAGCTACGAATCCCCGGGATGGACACCTGTCACAATAGCTGCGAACCAAACGGTTCCAACCTATCTGAATTTCACGATGAGCCGTGTCGCGCCCAGCACTATCGGTAAGACTAGCCGCTGGTCCGACTCGTCCGCGGGCCGAATGTCCCACTACTGGGCCTTGTTGACTAACTTGCTACTGCTGTGGGTTGTTAGAGCCTGAATCACTCGAAAAGCTTCTCACGGGACGAGGCAATAAAGTACAATTTAGCTTGTACCTGCTCTGCATAACTAATTTTCATTGTTTAAGTCTTATTATTGAAACAAGTCGCGAGTGGGCTATTCCACTAATGGGGTTTGGTTATCAACTTGCTATTAGAGGTGTTAAAGTTAGATGTCTAGACAATGTGTCAAAATCACAGAGCAGGGAATGTAGCTGTCGCTCGCGCGATACAAAAAACGCCTTCTCAACACATTTCATACGAAATAAGGGGGGCAGTACCGTTTATGGAGGTTTCAAGAAAATTTTAGAAGAGCAAAATCTGCAATTTCTTTTTACTTATGATATAGGTAACATCAAAAATATGCTTATTAACCTTTTTACTGTAATTATACCATATCACAGCATGTTAGGGCGTTTTTACATTTTTTTAACTTAAACTGACAGGTCAAGTATGAGACTTTCGCCTTCTTGTTGGCATGGGCTAACACGCGGTATTATTATTACTTACGTCTTAGAGCGAGAGTGACATTCCGTGGTCTATGGTCAAAACTGAACTTGGTCTACAAATGCGATCGGTAGTTCCTTCGATTCTGCTCTAGATGATGAATCTAGATGCACCTATTATTGAATACCTGACCCTATGGATTTGATTTATACCGGATTGAACCGGAAAGTCTGGATACAGCTCCGTGAATGGATGTTACTGATCCAGAATTATATGTCGCGGAAAGCGTTGGTTATGTGTGACTAACATTCTATTATTGGTGCATGGTAAAATTCTACCTAAATCATCTATTTTAATATTTTATCACCTATCTCCAGCCACTCTTTGGTAATAAAAAAATCTACGGTGACGTCCACAGACAATATAACGTGACGTCAGAATAAAGCACTTCGTTCGTGTTATTATAAGTCCGGCCTATAGTTATGTCGTGTACAGTACTACCACTTTTATAAGTTACATCTGCATTGTCCGATGGCGCAGAATACCGCAACCGACCGCTGACTCGGCCCGAATGAGAACATCAGTGAAATAACGAACTTATTGCTACAACCAAAGATTTTAAATCCAAAAGCAGTAAGATTATTGCTATCTCGCTCACAATACTTGTACGCCTGCCGAGAATGGCCGAGACGCAGCATGGCGCGTACTCATCGGCCAATAGCAAACGGATATTTTTGCGCCATGCGAAAATTGGATTTCTGCGCAGGTACATCGGTATAACTTTTAAAAGTGGTAGTACTGTACCCGGGCGTATGGTTAGAAATTATGCCCCCAAGCTGGCTCCAAAGTCGTAATTCTTATTTAGATTTGGGGCATAACAACTCTATTGATTCGTTTCAAAATTCTTTTGAAATGAGGGTAGCACTCGGCCTTGGAAAATTCGGAAATGGCCTTAGGATAAAAAATATATTTATTTTATTTATTTAAGAAGACCAACAGCTTTCTATTACAAAAATAGGTAATAATCTTATAAACCAAGAAGCCAATTACAGGTCCATATAGAAACTGATTAAGTTAACAATATATATAATATGTTGCCCGCAGTGATTTCTTGCTCAGTACTACGTAATCATGTAAATATTCATTTGTATCTAATATATACAATTTATATAGGGTTAGTTTGCTATTATCTTTGCTGTAAATAAGTTCGAATAAAGGTTTATAATAATATCTAGTGAAGGTGAAAATGGGATATGAAAAAGTGATTATGTAATTTATTTATTTTAAAAATTATATTCGTCCTCTGCACGATTTAATATTATGAAACGACATGCTCATTCAGTTAGAAAATGACTTAAAATGAATCGATATATGATATATATACAGTATTAAGATTGTTTATTATACATTGAATATAGTATTATATATTGAGTTAGAGCCCCACTACAAATTCACTGCTCAGTGGGGCTAGCTCGATCAGTGTGAGTTATCCCTATATATTTATGTATTGTAGGTAAATTCAACAGTTTTCAATGTAGTTAGTTACCTCAATTTTAGTATAGCTTAGTTCATAGGTCTTTGTGATAGATATTCATAAGTTCATGACGAGCTCCGTGGCGCAGCGGTCATCACGCCTGCCTGCGACACGGATGGTCCCGGGTTCGATCCCCGGTCAGGTCAAGATGGAAAACGATCTTTTTCAGATTGACTTGGGTCTTGGATGTTTATCTATATATGTATTTGTTATAAAATATAGTATCGTTGAGTTAGTATCCCATAACACAAGTCTTTCATTAGAACTTTCTATGGGGCTAGCGCAATCTGTGTGATTTGTCCGTATATATTTATTTATATTTATTCATTAGGTAAAATTTTCATGTAATTTAACACGAGAAATATATTTGAACAGTATTTATTTTGAAAATGTGCCAAATTAATTATAGCTACTATTAATTTTTTAATTATCTAATTGGTATTAGAGACATGGACTGCCTTATTCTATTTACTTGGGTTTCGTATACTCATTTATTTCCACTGATGAGGGAATGTAAGTTCAAAAAAATATGGTAAGTAAATTAAGTGCATAATATTTAAAATAACGACAAAAATAATGGAAATTATGTGTAGGAACGACCTAAAAGAAAATCAATTATTTTATTTCGTATTCGAAATTATAAAATGTCGTTAATTCTTTATTATAAGTACAAATATACTTTATGAAAGGGCGGTAGCTAGGTTGAATAAAAACATATTTTTTAAGCAAATAGTAAATATGTTATAAATGAACAGTACTTGGATTTTAGTCATATAAGCACTGCCACTAGTCAATAGCTTGTTAAAATGTACGTATGTAGAATTGGAGAAAGCCTAAATTTCAAAGAAGTGGACATGACGAGTTTACTATTAAAAATTAATAGTAACATCTTTGAAAGCCTCCATGGCACAGTTGTTAAACACGCCAGCCTGTGATACGAAGGGATGGATGATATCCCCGGCCAGCCCCCCTATTTACTAACTCAGATGACAGGTGTCGATGCCTATCAATCTAGAATTTACTGTTACAATGCGGGTTTTGCTTGCTCGAACTTTTTATTTGAAATACAAAAACCGCATTGTAACAGTAAATTCTTGATTGATAGGCATCGACACCTGTCATCCGAGTTAGTAAATAGGCCGGCAGGTCGTGATGGAAAACTATATTTTTCAGATAATATGCCCTTGAATGTTTATCTTAAAAAGTATATATTACATAAAATATAGTATCGTTCAGTTAGTATCCTACGACACAAGTTTATAACTTAATGTGGGGCTAGGTGAATCGGTGGGATTTTTCCTTTGATATTTATTATTATAATTTATATTGAATTTGTCGTATAGAAACTCGTCTAACTTTCTTCGGAAGACTTTTGAGAAGGTTACGAAGTCTTGCTTCTTTGTAAAAAAAGGTCATTTTGTGATTGAATGTGGTTAAAAATAAGTGGTGGATTCTTAACAACTTGGTGTTGGTTTATTTTTCTTAGCGTGGGTTTTTAGTTTTCGATTTGGCTTTTTCTAAAGGTGGCCAGAACAGTAGAGATCATCTTATCTAAAACTGAATGCTTAAAGCGCTCTTATAGTAACACTAGCGCCACCCAGCAATTAAATTCCTTAAATCATAAATTGTATCGAATTTTAAAAATCTAACAAGTACAAAACTACTAAATTACATATAGAATTTTTTGTATATAACAAGTAATTTACTAGTGCCATATTTAAAAAGAAAAATTGATTAACGCCAAAAGTGGCCACTTTTGGCGTTAACCTGTTTTTCTCTTAGTTTATCAAACGAATATTAGTGAAAATGAATTCAAAAATACTACAAGTCATTTACTAGTTATGACTTGTTAGATTTTTAAAATTCGATATAATTTAGGAATAAAAGAATTAATTGCTGGGTGGAGCTAGCGTTACTATAGGAGCGCCTTAAGTGATTTAACATTCACAAACATAATAAGTCTTTGTCGAAAATCTTGTTAATTTTCCGGACGAAGTGTAATACTGACTCCTTTCTCGGGGCTACTGGAAGAAATTTCTAGTTAAACGATCTCTACTACCTCGACTTGTCCATAAATGGAACAGGGGTAATCCCCTGTTCCATTTATTGACCAATGTATACTAATGTATACTGTGGTTAGCATTCCGTTATATATTTTTATAATTCGGAGCAGTGGAAACCTTGAAACCTGGAAAATTACGGTTCAGTCTAGCAATCATTGCTCTATCAGTTTTACATTAAGAACTATAGTTAAGAAAGAGAAACCAATATCGATCTAAGTAATTTTTTTTACTAATCATGTTTAACTTTCTAATTTCTGTGATAAATCATAAATCTTGTAATGGTGATGGTATTATTGATTGGTAGAGATAATTTAAGATTGGTATTAAGGTTTACTGGGTGTGTAATCATAAATGTGTCTATTTATGCTCATTCCATTATTGTTAAGGGAAATAAATTCTTATTATACCTAATACAATAGTTTTAATCAACGACGTTTTGGATAATTCACATAATAGTTGCTTTTTTCTTATACATTTTTTTATAAAAATTCTGATCCATCCGAAAAGGGGCGTCTCAGCCCATCTATATGATTTCCTACGGTTCCACGCTGGTCTGGAAGTAAAGAAAAAACGTAGAATGTGCCAGCTGCTTCTCTTCCCGCGCAGATCGTAAAAGCCGATCGAGGGAATGGGCGTGAGGAATCATGTCAATAGGCGATGCGGCTAGCAACCCATCACTATTTTGATTCCGTTCTCCCCCTTCAAGCTGTGGCTTTTAGGTTCTATAGACCTGAGCTCTGTCTACCCCGAAAGGGAAAAAGACGTGATAGTATGTATGTATAATATTGGAAATTCCAATAATTTTAACATTTCCATACAAAATGCCCGCCTGTGCCTAACATTTTTGTACGGAAATGTCAAATTTTTCTTTCGCATCTCCAGCATTCGTCCAATAGGAAACATTGTTCTTATTGTTGGCTGGCTGGTGGCAGACTGAGTCGCCTCTCTTAGGAACGTACTGGAACTAGAAATTAGTCTTCTAACTATATTACTGATAAGAGCAATTTTGTGAATATATCCGAAACTCTTCCTTCATTTCTTTTTAATTTGGTGTTGGGATTTAATTTTCTTTTCTCCAATTTATGCTTTGTTGATTTGCCCTATTTCGTTCTTCCCTTTTTTTCTCATTTCAATTTTTAAAATCACATTAATACACAATGTTACTTTACTTATTTAACTACATTTCTCATAAACTGACACACATTATAAATTCTGAAAAGACTAATTTTTATACTAATAAATGTTGAAGAAAAAATAGTTTCTGTTGAGTCTCTGTAGTTAAATACATGCCCTGTAAATAAACAATACATTCAAACACATTCACGGTACATCTTTAGTATCGATATATCTAAAGTAGTTGCATAATTGTAGCACCATGTAGCATTGTAATGCACATTTGTATATTTGTTTTTAAAATGAAAGATTAATAGCTCGATTAATTTATTTGTTTTAAGAGCCAATCTTTACCGATATCATAGTGTGGAAAATTAATCAAACAATGATAATTTGTGGCATAATATGCAGATTGTTACTACTTATACTGTCTAAATTTCCTGATAATTACAAATTCTAATCAATTAATAGATGAAACCGTATAGTTTAATCCCTTAAATTACTTTCATTACAACGAAATGTGATTCCAACAAATATTTTCTTTATTTATCTAAAATTCCATACAGTCGTTTTATTACAAACATACACAATTAAAAAAGAAGCACACCTAACTAAAACCCGGGCAAATCTCCAGAGCATAAGAGGGCGGCTCGTCACAAGCTCGACGGTATTTCAGCGGAAGACTTCGTCCACCACGACTACGTGAAGATGGAACAGTTCCTCAAGCACCTCACCGATATGTACCCAGCCATAACCAGGCTGACGAGCATAGGCAAGTCCGTGGAGGACCGGGAGCTGTACGTTCTGGAAATCACGGAAAACCCAGGAAAACATATACCAGGTACAGTTAGAAGGATTTTTTATTGATAATAATAATCAAAAGTTAATTGAATCAATAGTTTTAAAATTTGGATCGATTTTTATATAGGCCCGAATTGAGAGCCTTCTGGCACACCGATATGGATGTACTCTAAGGAGTTTACTTGTTGTTTTAAAAGTTGTCCATTTCTTTATTAATATAACAGTAATGATCTGTAAATTATTTGAACCATATATTTATGGGTGAATTTTCTTAATTCTCTTAAAAAAGCAATAGCTACAAAGCCAAAGGCTTTCTCTAGATCTTTTTATTTTTATCGTTGACATTATTTGTCAATTCCGGAGCTCATCGTCTCTAATTCGGTCTCATAGAGTACGTAAGTGACCTAGTTCTTATTAGGCCCATACTTAAAGACCATGTTTATTCACAACCCCAACTTGGTAAACAAATCTCAAAGTTTCCACCCTACTTATTTGTCCAACCGTTTCATCAATAGGCAAACCCGAATTTAAATACGTGGCCAACATGCACGGCAACGAAGTAGTGGGGCGGGAGATGCTGTTGCTGCTAGCCAAGTACTTGTGCCAGCAGTACACCAGCGGCGACGAGCGAATCCAGAGGATGCTGAACTCCACAAGAATACACATCATGCCCAGCATGAACCCTGACGGCTACGAGAGAGGCGTCGTTGGTATGTCGAAGAACGATGTCGAAATCATAAATCTTGGTAAAAGTTTATAAATTGTTCAATCATTGGTTGGAACAGTTTGATCAGATTGTAAAAGTTTTTAACAAAAGACAGGCCAGTGTCTGATACTGACTTGTTTTTATCTCAAAAACATCTACAATCTGGTCTTGAATTCTGTCTGGGCCAAAATCAGGTTGTATGCATAACATATAGACAGTGTTGGCGATCCATTGCGCTTTTTTCACTGATTGAGTTTCGGAAAAGAGGCATTTGAACAATTTTTACATGCATTATGCTTACCAATTTGCAATGGCGGTACAGAACGGTTATGTGGGAGTCCCACCTGCTAAAAACCACATTACTAAGATCTCCACGCCATATTACGAGGCAGGTGGGGGGGCACGTTGGAGCTACCACCACCTTGTCCATCTCAGTTATACGGAAATACATCTAACGGAAAGTGCAAACTGTGTGGGGTTGCATTTAGGGCATTACTAAGTTTAAACATTTAATGTCCTTTTAAAAACCTGCAGAATTGAGGCGTTAGGTCCGGTAAGCTGTTATTAGGCAACATAGTGTTCTTGCTGCTCAAATATTATCTAAGGACAGTGGCTCATCAAACCGTAGTAGTGTCATTGAATCAGTGTTCAATCATTTCAGGAAACCCTCATTATACTAGAGAATTTCTTGTTTTATGCCGGAAATGTAACAAGATTTTGTTTCTTAGGTGATTTCAGCAGTCTGAGGGGCAGGGCGAATGCCCACGGCGTAGATTTGAATAGAAACTTCCCAGACCAGTTTGGACCTAATAAGGTTAGTCATATTTATTTACAGGTTGTGCATGTGGTGCAGTCAATGTGTGTCAAAAGGTGACACAAGCTTTTGCAATGGGAACAATCTTTTTTAATTTAAGCAGACCATATTTGTAGTATGGTTCCCGGCAGAGTAGAATAGGACCACTCCAAGTCTTCCCGTAGATGTCGTAGAAGGCGACTTAGGAAACACAAGATAAACAAAGCTTATAAACATCAAAGAAACCTCTCCAACCCGTCTGGCCAGCGTGGACAGTGTAGGCCAAATCCTCTGATTGCTCTGGATAATATATGGCTCTGATAGTACAGAGAGGGTCGTGCTCCTGCAGTGGAGACTAAAAAGACCTAATGATGATAATGATAATATTTGTTGTGATATTTTTCTTATATCCCATCTATGGTCCCGCACGAAGAGTCGTTTATATCGACGAGCTAAATCGTCACACGTGGCTCAAAAATTTTTTTTTCTTTATATCAATCTCTTGAGTATTTTGAAATCTATAAATTCAAAGTTTATTTTCTCTTTTCAAGTATGATGGATCGCAAGAAGGCCTTGAATCTTGGATTTGAGTGGTTTGAACTTGCTTTATTTAACATTTGTTAATTACAATATTATTTTATTAGGTATTCATATTACGTAAAGTAGATAGCGCGTCAAAGTGTAGTTAAAAGAGTAGAAATTAAATTAAAAAGTATTTCCCTACTCATTCTGACTGCACCGGCCTACAAGCCCAATCCTATTTACATGCCCTATTAGTTTCTCGAGCCGGGATTCATGATTCAACGTGGGTGGAGATAGCTGTGCAAGGACAATTTTTGAGAAATGAAATTTTTGAGCGATTAATTTGTAGTAGTTAGATATATATCCTTTACTTTGCAAAACAGATTTAATGACTTAATATTTATTACCTTGGCTTTTCAAACTGATTTAGAAACCTAGTTAGAAATGAAATATGAATGAATGAATGTCATTTATTCCTTAGAACATGGTGGTGTCAACAATCATGATGTTACATGTTTATAGTGTACACATATTCAGCCATAACTGACGTAGGAAATTTTATAGAATTTAATTATTTTATAATTTTACAATCATATAATACACAATTTTAAATAGATTTCCAGTATTTTTTGTTTACGTAAATTTTAGAGCGATCCATTTGTAGTACATATCCTTTACTTTTCCAGACAGATTTAGTAACTTTATTATGTTTAGATTTGTAGTAGTAAGGTACTGGATACAAATAAGGCCTGAAATGTAATAAAGCCTACCTGAAAAATAATGGACTTCGAACAGTGTAAACGTCTTGGTTAATAAAAAGGACATACAAAAAATGATAATGAAAAGCTGACACCACTTCACTACCTATATATAAATTATATATTTATTTTAAAAAAGGATTAAAAAAATTGCGGTTAATAAGGCCTATGTGCAAGCCTATTCCATTGACAGAACCCAATTTTGCTGAAAATGTTGTTGATACATAAATAATAATAACAACGATGACAGCTTTCAGTTTAAATACAATTAGTAAATAATTTCTAATGATTTGACACTTTTTCGAAAACTCGAAAAGGATAGGGCTTTATTAAAGTACCCGGGCCTTATTAGACTGCCTTGTACGTGATTTTTGTTTAATTTGTAGTAAAAATTATGACGCATGAACTCGTGTATTTTATTTATAAGCATGTTTAAATTCACAGAAAGCATTACAAACTGATCTCAAAATATTGCTTTTTTCAAGCAATAATGGTATAAAGTGGTTCGAAATTAAGTAGGCCTTATTTGTATCCAGTACCTTACTACTACGAAAATCGAAATATTGATAGCAAGGGACTTATAATAATAAAAATCTTTCTCCAGGATAATCTGACACCGGAACCGGAAACCCGCGCGATCATGAACTGGTCTCTCTCCATTCCGTTCGTTCTCTCTGCCAATCTCCACGGCGGCGCGTTGGTGGCCAACTACCCTTACGACGGGAACCCTTCAGAAAACAGCGGCGTCGAGTACGTAGCTCCGGACAACCCTGTGTTTGTTCATTTGGCACATGCCTATTCCAACGTAAGTTTTTAATTATTATTAAATCATTGAAACTGACGTGAAATAAATACATTTGTGTAACCCAACCGACGAATTGCAACACTGGCGTGACGTCATAGCCCGCCCCTCTGACCGCCATATCAGCGTCGTATTCATCGCTGCGCGCTCCGCCGAGCGAGCGCGTCACTTTTTGCCCAGCAGCCGACCGATCAACATAAGCTTGAGAGGGTGCTCAAGAGTTGCATGAGCTCATACCGCCTTCCCCTTTCTTCAATCGGACGTTTAGACGCCCCGCTGGGTGCCATCCTTACCTGGTTGAAATTCCTAGTATTCGTACCAAGCGCTTCTTCATCTTTTATTATGCGCACAGCTAGGGATTGGAACGCATTGCCTGCGTCTGTATATAAAAAAAAAGCTTAGCCACTATATTGTTATATCGAGATTTGATACTGTCCCTGATCTTCTGCGAGGGTCGCTGAAGATCAGGCTTTTGAAACTAAACACAGAGCTGGCGCGTAATAACGCGCATTTTAATCCACTAGGGACAATATCAACTCTCGATATAACAATATAGTGGCTAAGCTTTTTTTTTAGGGTTCCGTACAAAAGTTGAAAAACGGAACCCTTATAGGATCACTCGAGCGTCTGTCTGTCCGTCCGTCCGTCTGTCACAGTCGCTTTTCTCCGAATCTACTGAACCAAATTAGATGAAATTTGGTAAGATAGTGTAATCCTATGACCCAAACACGGATGTGCAAATTAAATAAAGATTTTTTGGAAATAAGGGTCATTTTGAGGGGCCCAATCACAAAATTAAAAAAAAAAGTTTTGCAAACCTTACTGTGTCATATATCAAATGAAAGGGCTCATTATGAGGATCTCAAAAATATTTTTGTTTGTTCGGGTAAAATCAATACTTTTAATTTTATTCACGAAAGAAGGCAAAAATTGACCATTCCCCCCCCCCTGATCTCCGAAACTACTGGGCCAAAAATTTTGAAAAAATTACAAAATATAGTTCATTCCTTGAAGATTACAGGAAAAATAATAAGAATTCTATCACTTGAAAATTAAGTGGTAAACTCACAATAATAAGTTCATCTAGGGAAATAGTTCACTAAAACACCACTAGATGGCGCTAGTCAATTGAATAAAACATTTTTTGCACATTGTGTGTGTGTGTTCACGAAGCATATTGTACGGAACCCTCATTGCGCGAGTTTGACTCACACTTGGCCGGTTTTTTATGAAATGGGTTTGCTCTTGACCATCTAGCCCAGAGGCAAAGATATGGCCTAAGATGACGCTTCATTTTGCTTGACGGTTCTTCTGGGTAAGCTCGCTAGCTTACCCAGAAGAACCCTATTCATTCTATTTTTAAAAAGATTCAGGTTATATACACTCGGGAATACAGAAGCAGGGTGCTTCGTCCCTTCTGTTTCATTGGTTTATATGGATTTTATTTAGCAAATAAAAAATACGTGGATGGCGAAATACAGAATTAGACTATTACATTTGATCTGACTTCGGAGTAAGAGAATAAAATGAGGATTGGCGCTGGTTTTGCTTGAGGATATATTAATATATAAAAGATAAACTACAATAGGCCTTATTCTCTCCTTACCTTGCAGGCCCACCACAAAATGCATTTGGGACAACCATGCAACCACGCACATGTGCCCAACGAGACCTTCCCCGATGGAATTACCAATGGCGCTAAATGGTATTTATTTATTTGTTTATTAGGAATAACAAACAGCTACATTATATGAACATGTTAGAAGGTTATATATAATACAGAATTGTTGACAACATAGCCCATGGCGTTATTCACAGATTAGGTTACAATAATAGGGGCTGGTATGTTTCTTTCTATCCATACTTATATTTACTTACTTTACGTATTACTTACTAATATTATATTTGCCGTGTGGATCCCGGCAGGGTAAAATAGGGCCACTCCAAGACTAATGAAACAAAAGCTAGACAAAGATATAAACATCAAAGTGACCTCTCCAACCCGTCTGGCCAGCGTGGAGAGTGTAGGCCAAATCCTCTGACTGCCCTGGATAATACATGGCTCTAGTAGTACAGAGAGGGTCATGCTCCTGCAGTGGAAACTGAATAGCACCTGATGATGAATATTTTAAATGAAATAACTCTGTTTATCTCGCTTTGACGTTAAAACTACTAAACCGAATTAAATGAAATTTGGTACACAGATAATATAGAGCTTGCGAAAAGACAGGCTACTTTTTAATTCGAAAAAAAGGTACCCAAACTCACTATTCCACGCGGATGAAGTCGCGGGCACAGCTAGTCTATATAATAAAAGGAAAACCTGACTCACTAACTTATATATCAACGCACAGCTGAAACAACTGTACCTAGAAACTTATGGGTACGTACGTAAACGTACGTACGTACCCATAAGTACGTAACGTACTTATCCTCGTCGTCATAGTAACCTCCTATATATTTAAGTTGATTCGCGGAAAATTGGATAATCCGTATTTGCTTGGTTTGGTGAGTTTATGTATTCCAAAAGGATTCATAGGGCGCCGCCGACGATCTCCATTACTCGTAGTTCCCAGCTCTCGCACTGAGCTATTGCATAACGCGGGCGCTGCGCACGCTTAAGAGTCCCACGTAAAGCCGCAATCCCATACAAACGTAGTTTCGTTTTAGTTTTACAACAGTTAAGCCAATCTCAACCAAATTTTTGTACATATGACCGGATAAGGCATATTGATGTTTATAATGAGATTTCAATTTTAAAAACAATACCTATGCAAAATTACAGCGAGTACAAGTTTTCCATACGAAACTTCAACTAAAACGAAACTACGTTTGTATGGGATTGTGGCTTTACGTGGGACTCTTAACCAAGTGGCAGAGAGAATTGATATTTTTACTAGTTCTCTGAACGAATTCACAAGAGTTGCATTATGTGTTTTGTCTTATGGATAATTGATATATTATATTAATTGCTTGTCTATCATGTTGGTGAAAGCTGTAAAGATAGATTTAAGTGAGTATCAAATAAATAAATAAACTTGCCATCAGGTGAGATGGGAGACAAATGTCTAATTTAATACTTAAAAAAATAAAAAAGATGTTTTTTTTTAAGTTGTTTTGTTGGATTAAACTTAAGTTACTTATCTATATAAGTATTTATTGTAAAATATAGTATCGTTGAGTTAGTATCCCATAGGCCATAACACAAGTCTCGAACTTAATTTGGGGCTAGCTCAATCTGTGTGATTTGTCCGTATTTATTTATTTTTAAACCTACTTCTCCCTACTTGTTCTCAGGTATGTCCTCTACGGCGGCATGCAAGACTGGAACTACCTTCACACGAGTGACATGGAGTTGACATTAGAACTCGGCTGCTTCAAGTTCCCTCCCGCATCAGACATACCAACCTACTGGGAAGACAATAAGGAGGCGCTTTTGAAGTATATCGAGGAGGTAAATGTTCGAATCCTAATTAGATCACTTCGTTGACTATCATTATTTCACACCTCCGTGGTCCAGTGGTTAAGGCGTTCGCCTTGTTGACCCGGGGGTCTTGGTTTCATTTCCCATGAAATCCTGAAATAATGATCATCATCATCATTTCGTGTAGGTGACACGGTCAGTCGACCATGCACACCCTAGTGTCAGAGTTCTGCGGAACCGCCTCTCGGCCTCTGACGTGGTTCCTTTAACGACTACCAGATGGCAGCCGGGACCAACGGCTTAGCGTGCCTTTCGAAGCACGGAATCATCTTTCTTATCAGACAATCAGGTGATTCATGCCTGCAATGTCCTAACCAAACTGGAAACAACTTATTAAAGTATGCTTCCTGTGGGAATCGAACCCCCACGACCCCCGGGTCAACAAGGCAAACGCCTTAACCACTGGACCACGGAGGTTGTTACAAAATAAATACATAAATAAGCTACAAATTAGTGATTGTGGTTTCCGTACGTATGCAGGTTTCCTCCATTGTTATTTTTTTTATCCAGGTCCACAAAGGCGTCCATGGTTTTATACACAGCCACATTGGACACGGTCTGGCGAACGCTACCATCATCGTTCAAGGCATACAGCATAACGTAAAAACAGCAGAGAGTGGGGACTATTGGAGGTTACTGGTGGCCGGGACTTACAACGTTACGGCTTCTAAACAAGGGTAAGGCATCCATTGCTTCATCATCATCATTTCAGCCGCAAGAAGTCCACTGCTGGACAAAGGCCTCTCCTTAGGATCTTCAAAATAACCGATTGGAAGCGGGCTGCATCCAGCGCCTCCCTGCGACTTTAGTCAGGTCAGGTCGTCCGACCACCTGGTGGGAGGTCCGACGCTGCGCTTTCCGGTACGTGGTCGCCATTCAAGAACATTTGTTCCCCATCGGCCATCGATTCTGCGCGCTGTATGCCCCGCCCACTGCCACTTTCAGGAGCTAATCCTCTGAGCTATGTCGGTGACTTTCGTTCTACGAATCTCCTAATTTCTGATTCGGTTTCGCAGAAAAACACCAAGCATAGCTCTCTCCATAGCTCTATTGCTTCGACAAAGTTAAATAGGACAGGGTCTGAAGGAACCTACCATCACTGTACAAGGCAACCAGCGTATCGTGAAAACAGCAGAGAGTTGAGACTATTGGAGGTTGCTGCTGTCTGGCACTTACAACGTTACGGCTTCTAACAAGGGAAAGGCATTCTTCGTATTCTTCGTCGCAATTAAATAGATCATGGTCCGGTGGACCCCACAATCAATATGATGACGTAATGATGGTTATTATGACCAGTTTGTGACATAATTTTAGACACTTTAGACAATTGTAGATAAGTTAAATAATTTTGGCCCAACTTGTGTGTTCTTTACTTACATGTATCGTAATAAGATTTAGTTCCCTTACCTGCCACGGCTACCACTTTGGTTTGTGGCAACAGTGCTGCCATCTCTTTTTCAAATCGTATCAAGCTTTAACTTGGTATAAGTAAGACATTTATTTTAAATTTAAGCTAAAAGATAATTCCTTAATTTCCTATCATCGTTGGTCATGAAAATTCATTTAAATTCTTTAATTTTAGGTACGAAAGCGTAACAGAAGAGGTTACTGTCCCACCAAACGGCTCGGTCAGCCTCAACTTCACACTGATGCCATCCGACCACCACCATTGGTCCTCCGCCTACGACTTCCGGTAAGTCATCGTGTTGTCTCGCTCGCACAATAGAAAGAGTTCAAGAAAAACCCTTCAAATACTAAGAGTTAGTTGACGAGTCATTACCTTAACTATACTAAGAGTCAGATGACGGGTAAATAACGTCTATAATAAGATAACAGAAGAAGTGACCGTCGCTCCTAATGACTTCTTCTTAGTCGTACACTCTTGACAGAGTGGTCGTGATTATGGATTGGGTTGTTGGTCCATGGCCGCTGCTCTTGCGATTTTTCTCCACATGTCTCTATTTCAGTATCGAAGTGCCCACTTTCTTTAATGTGAGTTTCGCTTATTCCGGTGATAGTGGAGTTACATCGCTCGAGCTCATGATCCAACCTGTTGAGTTTTCCATCTGCGACAAGACCTCGCACATTCCATGTGCCTACGCGGATTATTTTGCGTAGCTGTAGTCTTCTTCTTCCATTAGCATCCATTCCACGGCATGCCTGGTTGCCTGCATTACCGTAGCCGGTAGCATATTTCACACCCTGACTCCCGGAAAAATCAGGGCGCCGGTCGCTAATCGGATCATCCGGCGGTCTTACTTCTCTATTAACCGACATCCATAATTCTCGTGGGAAAATAGAAGCAGTGGTTTCCCGTTGCCTTCTGCCCTAGGCATTTTATAGGTTATTTGGACCTATAGGCCGCTATAGCCTCTTCCAACCAATCTTTGGTTAGGTTTATGGTTATTCCGCCATTGCTCGGACGCCATAGCCTCGTCTGTTATCTAGCAGGAGGTGCCGCAGCTACAGATGCTGCTGTCTTATGACACGTGCAGGTGAGGTTGACAATTGGGTCGGATATGATGTTGATTCCGTTCTCCCCTTACCTCCCATTCCGTTCTCCCCTTACCATGACTGAATTGTGGCTGACTTAGTCAGCCACAATTCTACGCTAATGGCTTGATCCCAACATCATTGGTCATCCGCCGACGACTTCCGGCAAGTCATCGTGTTGTCTCGCTGGCACATGGAGGAAAGAGCCCAGAAATAACGCTTACATTACTTGTACTATATTTTGCGTAAGTTGGCGAGTCAATAACGCACGTTGACTTATACCAAGGGACTTTTTAAAAGATTTATTTATATTAATTCTTATTTAGCTTTAATTAAGGGAAGGTCTCAAAGGTATTTTTATGAAAATTAGTTCAAAATTATAGGTTGAACTGAGGTGTAAGAAATTTTTAGATTTGTCTGTCTGTATTTATATTGCCTGGGACACATTCATTATTGATTACAGTAAAAAATTTAATTCAATTACTTCTACCAAAAAAAAAATATATTGTGTCTTTTAATGTTTACCCAATACAAACGTAGGTGTCTGACACAATATACTTATAACTTTGAGCCAACGGCGCGTTAGAAGAAGAAAAAAATTGACTCGCCAACAGGCTTTTAGTATAGACATGACTCCTAAAAAACTGAAATGATTATTCAATATTTTACGAGTAGTAAAAGTGAAACGATATTGTAATAGTACATTATGATACAAGTACGGTAAGCTGAATATTATAGTCGAGGTGTTTATAGGCACGAGGAGAAGCCGAGTGTTTATAATAAACCGACGACTATAATAGACAGCTTACCGCACGAGTATCATACGACGTTTTTCAATACATTTGCAATTACCTTAAACTAAAACAAGATTGAAGTTCAGCAAATAAGGAATTTAAGAAGTTAGGAACTAAAGCAGTTTGTAAAAATACATTTATAATAATCAGGTACATTTACTCAGGTTTATTTTCTCCAAAAAGTACATTGATAACCTTATCCTTTTCGAATTCGGTTAAAAAATCACATTTCACAAATCAGAAAAAACTTTTCATGCTGAACTTGAGACTCTTTGCTCGGATTCTATGAAAATGTTTAAATTTTGCATCTGTGGCATTGGGCCATTGAGCGGTTGTGATTGGTGTAAAGTAAAAAGCACTAGTGCTGTAAAATACATCATTACGATACAGATTTCGATGTCATAAGATCCGTTTTATTAGCAAATGTATTGAAAAGATTTTTGTGTTAATAATATTTAATGATTTTAACATTGGTATTGTCTACTTGAACTCTTTCTGTCTCACTCTGGCAATGTTTTTATGGACTGATACTTAGATATGACTTTAGTCATATCACGAATGTACCTATATATTTACTTAATGGGCTTTAAAAAGTGTGTTCACAAAATTGTAGCTTTATATTATATTTTAGTGTTTTTATGTACTTACTTATTTGTATTTTTTTTTATATTTTTACATACTATTGTTATATTTATAGGATTTTTACATTTTTTAATATTTTGGAATTACTTTTTGAGATTAGTAGTAAGACGAAAATTTCAAGAACATAATAATTTAGGCGTTCTAAATTCCGTCCTATATACAAGTCTGAATTTAGCTGTGTACATAGATATTAAAATTGTGATATTTTAAATATTCAAATCACTCCCTTTAAGGCTTTATGCAGATTAGGCTAACTACGAGTGGATGACTACCGTTAACGTTGATTGTTTGTTTGTTTTTCGTATGTGTAAGTGGCCAACACTGGTGTCAGATTTTTCAAGCTACCTTAAGGCATCTGACATAGCTTTACGACTGCCATCAACGATGACAGCCGGGACCAACGGCTTAACGTGCCTTCCGAAGCACGGAGGAGCTCGAGATATTTTTATGCCACTTGCGGTCACCCATCCAAGCAGGGACTGCACCAGGGGTTGCTTAACATACGTAAGCGCTCACAGAGCTCACACCCACTGGACCATCGGGCTCCTCACGTTGATACGAGTTAGTCGGTCAGTCAGTGACATTGCAACAGAAACGTCACAAACTGTGGACATTGAGCATCGTATATACATGCCACTTATCTAGCTGAATAGGTGATTTAGCCGCCTATACGTGTAAATTGACCCTCAACATTTCCTTAAAGGGGTGTCTCAGACAGTCAAAATGAAGAAATTTACTATGTGACCAATGCTGGGAACTCCATAGGAAAAGTTGTTCATATTGAATGGCTGTGTCACCCCTTTAAAGCTTCGAGCAACACGGCCTCCGTACCGGACGGAGGGAGTGGGCAAAGCGACAATTTACTATGACAATTTTTCTGGCGTTTTTTGCGGGGGGAAATGTGCACACAAGTTTAGTTCCGCACACCTACATACAAAACTTAAACTGTCACTTGATAGTAATTATGACATTGTCACAAAAAATTACATAAAAAAGAAAAAATAATTTGTGTACAGATGAGTCACACACAACTAACACATAGACATGCATATGCCTAATTTTGGCTTGTACCTTGACAGAGGGGAATGCAGCGTATGGCTACTCCCTTCTGTGTTGCTCGAAGCTTTAAAGGTATGTTGAGGGTCAATTTAAACACTGTTTGTTTTTGTTTTTCGTATGTGTAAGTGGCCAACACTGGTGTCAGATTTTTCAAGCTGCCTTAAGGCATCTGACATAGCTTAACGACTGCCATCAACGATGACAGCCGGGACCAACGTCTTAACGTGCCTTCCGAAGCACGGAGAAGCTCGAGATATTTTTATGCCACTTGCGGTCACCCATCCAAGTAGGGACTGCACCAGAGGTTGCTTAACATACGTAAGCGCTCATAGAGCTCACACCCACTGGACCATCGGGCTCCTCAGTTTAAACACTGTATATCATCCGTATATTTAAAATAGTTGAGGCAAGTCACTCGACCGATCACTGTTAGCGTAATCTTCCCAAATCCTAAGTTTCAATTGACAAAAAAAATACGCCTTGCTGTATTCTGACGCTTCTAACGTCACAAATTTCATCTTCCACGCTTTAATTAAACGCTTAATGATATTAGTCTTAGGAATACGCAAAAAAAGTGATTATTGTTTCCTAATTTTTTACCATTTGCTTAAAATTGTTTTTAAAGATTAATGATGTTAGGTTGGCATAAAGAGAACACTGTAAGACAGGCATTTAAAAAAATATTCCGTATGATATATTTTATCGGACGATACTATATAATATTAAAATTTAGATAGTCCACGGAGACGATCTATTTTAAATAAATAATAATGCATAATCAATACTTTATTTTACAATCACATGTATCGCTTTATTTTCTTGTAATAAATCGCACGCTTGGCATACTGTGTTGTTTTTTGCACTAACTGTCGCTTGTACTAACAGTCCTACTTAGGGCCTCGCCTGTTTGATATAACAATGCTGGGTACAGCGAAGTTTTCGAGTAACGAAAAACTCAGTACCTACCTTGTTTCGGAATACCATGAATTAAGTTTGTGTTCAGACAGATTTAGCTACTAAATCACTCGTTACTCGATTAGGTTACTATGACTTATTTTTACGACATGGATTTTCTAGATTCTCAAATGTTTGTTTGTTTTTCGTATGTGTAAGTGGCCAACACTGGTGTCAGATTTTTCAAGCTGCCTTAACGCATCTGACATAGCTTAACGACTGCCATCAACGATGACAGCCGGGACCAACGGCTTAACGTGCCTTCCGAAGCACGAAGGAGCTCGAGATATTTTTATGCCACTTGCGGTCACCCATCCAAGTAGGGACTGCACCAGGGGTTTCTTAACATACGTAAGCGCTCACAGATCTCACACCCACTGGACCATCGGGCTCCGAATAGATTCTCAAATAGGGAAATTTAATCTGAATTAATTTGATTTCCGCCCTAGGCCATACTTATAACTTACTTATAAAATAACATTAACATGACTTCTAGCTCTACTTCTTTTAGCTCAGAAACTACTTATTGTAAAAATAATTTACAGTTAAGTTACCCTCTTCCCATTCTCCCACTTCTCACTCAATTGCACTGTCTACAGATACATGTACTTACTTTTGATAAAATCCACATTGTAAACTAAAAACAAGACATTTTTAAATCACAACTTGATATTATTTTATTATCATTTAATATTCTGTGAATATGTGAATATGTAGCTTATCAAAAATACACATAAGTTGATTTATGTACAAAGTCGAAAACGCCACGATAAAAATCGACCTCGTCTTCAAATATTTGACGGGTTTGAAATTCTTTTGACGTATCTAAGTCAATATCCGACTTGAATTGACACTGGAACACACACATAAAACATAATTTGTCCTCGCAGCGTGTTAGAGAACGTACTGAACACAAAATACCACACGCCGCTGGAGATGTACGCAGCGCTGTCGGAACTGGAGAACAAGTACCCTGGTATTGCGGAGTTCCGATCCGGAGACAGTCTCACTACAGCTACCTTCCATCAGCTCAAGTTGACGCACCAGGTAAGAATTAAAAATTTCTCCGTATTTTGCTTAAGAAAATGAAAGTGTTATGCAAATGCTTTGTTCAGATTAGGAAAACAGCGAGTGATTGATCGAATAAGGATACTATCTACTTATAGACGATTACAACGAGTGCGTAAGTGAGAGTGGCACGCTACCACGGGGCAACGAGCTGCCAGGCCTGTTTTATTTGTAAATATGTAGTAGTTTTAGTTAACTCTTTATTTTTTACATTCTAAACTTGTTATTCAATTATGTGCATATTTTTAGACTTTATCAAAACGCATTGCTGAAATAGCTATACATTTGTGACTTTATATGTGGGTATTTTGTATGGGTGGCGTGAGGACCTTGTATGGCAGGTATATTAGATATTTAGTTTCCGGTAATGGCTTTATTATAAAAGTTATTTTAAATGTGCATATAGTTTTTCAGACTTTCGTACTTGTAGCAATGGTCTTGTCGACCTGACTTTAGAGAAGCACTAAGATAACGAATCGATATCAAATCAAAAGTGTCCTCACAATATTTTTTAATAGATATAAGTTACATATAACATAAGTTTTATATAATCTCAAAATCAGTCCGATACCGTATTGCCAACTGCGGACATTGCCCAAATTCTCAGCCATAAATCCCCCATTTTCGCTTTCTATATATAATTATAGGAAGGCGAAAAGATAGCCACATGCTTATTGCTTGATCTGAACATAGCCTTAATTAGAATAATATGACGTCAAAAAGCGTAAAAAAAAACCTAAAATTTACAAATCCTACTCACCATATCGCATTTCTAAAACATTTAAAATTTACAGGTCGGCTCCCCAGAAGAAGGCAAATTCCACGTCGCCCTCATCAGCAGCCTCTACGCATCACAACCCCTCGGCCAAGAGATGCTCCTAAACTTCGCGCGACACATCGCCACAGCCTACACCATAGGCGAGCCGCGGCACAAAACACTTCTCAAAAACGCCGTCCTACACTTCATACCCAACATCGACCCGCTATACGCCAAAATAGTCAAACAAGCAAGCGACACAGACAAGTGTCAATTACAAGCCTTAGAAGAAGAATTCGGAGATTCCCTATACAATTATTTGACGAAGAAAAACGTCAATCCGCTCTCGAACTATACGCGGGAAAGGGCGTTCGTTCAGATGCTAGAATCGGAAAAATATGATTTAGTACTAGAATTAGCTTCTGGTAATGAAGATGTAGCGTATCCGGAGTTATCGAGGAATATATACGAGAAGTTTGCTAATAAATATCAGGATAATAGGAGTCCTAGTGACGAGTATGAGTGTGGGGATACGAAGATGAGTGTTACGCACGGGAATCTGATAGATTTGTTGTGCGAACGGTTCAATACGCCGGTGATATCGGTGGGGCTCAGTTGCTGTAATATGCCCACGGAGCGACAGATCGGGTGGGTGTGGAGGAACAATATGAGGGGCATAATGAAGTTTACAGAGTTGGCTAATACTGGTGAGTAACTTTTTTATTCGTCACCATCATCGGGTCATTTTTAGTGTCCACTGCATGAGCACGACCCTCTCTGTACTATTAGGGCCATTTATTAGCCAGAGCTGTCAGAGGATTTGGCTTACTCTCCCCACGTTGACGGGTTGGAGAGGTCTCTTTGTTTAATAAGCTTTGTTCAACTTGTGTTTCCTAAGTTGCCTTCTACGACATCCACGGGAAGACTTGAAGTGGTCCTATTCTAGTCTGCCGGAAACTTCGAGCAACACGGCCTCCGTACCGGACGAAGGGAGTGGGCAAAGCGACAATTTACTATGACAATTTTTCTGGCGTTTTTTGCGAGGGGAAATGTGCACACAAGTTTAGTTCCGCACACCTACATACAAAACTTAAACTGTCACTTGATAGTAATTATGACATTGTCACAAAAAATGACATAAAAAAGAAAAAATAATTTGTGTACAGATGAGTCACACACAACTAACACATAGACATGCATATGCCTAATTTTGGCTTGTACCTTGACAGAGGGGAATGCAGCGTATGGCTACTCCCTTCCGTGTTGCTCGAAGGCCGGAAACCACACGGCAATTTTTTTTATTACATAACTTTATAATTATAGTCATGGTAGTTCGAATCGGATTACTACATGAAGGGTTCTGTACCACGAAACTAAATCATCATCAGTTTTGCTTATTTTAAATAGTCTTCTTTATTTTTTATGGTGATTGTTCTTTCTTGATTGGAGTTATCATTTATTTTTCAAAAAAATAATATACATCGAGTTCTCAACATTAGTCCCATAACAAAAGTTGTTCATGTTGATGGGCTGAGTCACTTAAAGTTTGTGCACTGATTTAAAAAATTAGGGTAAATTTATATTAATAAAATTATTTTTCAACTTTATATTTTTTTCATAAGGTGTCAGAGGCTATATCAAGAACGAGGTGGGTGCCCCCATGCGAGACGCTGTAGTGGCCGTGACAGGCATCGAACGGCAGTTCCGTGTGTCTCGCAACATGGCCCGGTTCAACATTATCCTGCCGCCAGGCGACTATCGCGTCTTGGTGCGGTGCCACAATTATAAAGACCAGGTAAGATATTACTATCAAATTAAGCCATATTGAAATCTTGGAATACAGAAGTGCAGGAAATAATCGTAAAAAAAGAAAAAAAATAGACTTAGTAGCCGAGACATCGAACGACAGTTCCGTGTGTCGCCACAATTATGAAGACCAGGTGGGATATTACTTCTCTATCTGAGACATATTGATCCCTAATGAAATACATAAGTGCAGGAAACAAAGGTTAAAAACCGGCCAAGTGCGTGTCGGGCCACGCGCAGTGTAGGGTTCCGTAGTTGCGAATGACAACTTTGAGTTCACACTGTTCACACTCGCACCTCACAGTTTAAAGATCAAAAACATCTAACAATGAAAATTGTATGAAATTTACATTTTTGAGTACATTTTATAAGTTGTTTGCCTATAACTTTTTAGTTTGTACTTAGCTCTGATAGTTTTCCTTTCAACTTCAGTATATATTCTACTGCTGTATTTTTTTTCACGTATCCATATATAACCGTTTAGCAGATAGAGGGGGGGGGACACGTACCTCTAACAAAAATTTGCACTTTAAAACCAAATATTTAAGATATATTTTGTGAATCATGTTTTATATTCTCATAATACGGTAGATACAATGTTGTGTAGTTTCGAGTGGCGCCATCTATGCGAGTCTCTGAGAACAAATCGTACGATTAAGGCGTTGAGACCACATGCTTATACAAAGAGTTCGATCATTTAGGCCAATTTCTATGAGAAGTCTATTATTTTTACCCCACCCAGAAAGTTATGTTTTTAGCGCGTATGTATGTATGTGCTATTGTTTCTTCCTGTATCCTAAACGGCTGGACCAATTTTTTGTGAGGTACTATTAAATTAAAGTTTTCCCCGAAGTGTGAAACTATGTAACGTTAGCAAAAACCAATATGCCGTAACAAAAATAATGTAAATATTTCAACTACAGCAATACCTGTTGGTTCGTGTCCTTACAGATGCTAAAATGGCGCGTAGTGGAGGGAGTTGTGAAGGAGAAGGAGATCATTCTGAAACGCGTCAACGCTGAGAGTCTGCCCGGCGGACAGTACCCAGAGCTGAAGGTGGATGATAATGCCAATGTAGTCTACGTTACAGGTACATATATCATGATTTCAACCGCAAGAAGTCCACTGCTGGACACATGCAGGGTTTCCATCGTTTGACGAGCTCCGTGGCGCAGCGGTCAACACGCCAGCCTGTGGCACGGATGGTCCCGGGTTCGATCCCCGGTCAGGTCAAGATGGAAAATGATCTTTTTTTGTTGAGTTAGTATCCTGCGACACAAGTTCACAACTTACTGTGGGCTAGCTCAATTTGTGTGATATGTCCCTATATATAAAAAAAATCATCATTATCATCATCATCATCAGGTCTTTTTTTTTTAGTCTCCACTGCAGGAGCACGACCCTCTCTGACTATCATAACCATTTATTAGCCAGATCAGTCAGAGGATTTGGCCTACACTATAAAAAAATAAAAAATAAAAATTTTGGCCAAGCTAAAACGTAGACGCGTTCGTGCTCGCTTATCCTATGAAGACTTTTTCCAATGTTTTTCTCCCCTCCAGGTTTAGCGTTAGACCACGACAGCCAACCCCTCAACAAGGCCCAACTCACCATCACCCCTCTCGGCTCCAAGAAGCCCATATCCACCAACACGAGCGACGACGCCGGACAGTTTGTACTGCGTCTGCCCGTGGAGTATATGGGGAAGGAAGTGGCCATTTCCACTTCTAGTGATGGATATATCACCAAGCAGAGACATATTATGGTACGTTTTCTCTAAAAGCTTTTAATTTGTCTTTTCTAATCCATTTACCAACATGGGTGACGACGCCGGATAGTTTGTACTGCGACTGCCCGTGGAGTATATCGGGGAAGGAAGTGGCCATATCCACTTCTTGTGATGGATATATCACCAAGCAGAGGCTCATCATGGTACGTTTTGTTATCTATAAGTATCTGCTTTTAATATTTTCTTTCTAATCCATCCACCAATACGATAGATGCAGCCGGCCAGTTTGTACTGCGTCTGCCCGTGGAGTATATGCGGAAGGAAGTGGCTATATCCACTTCTAGTGATGGATATATCACCAAGCAGAGGCATATTATGGTACATTTTGTCTATAAGCTTTAAATTTTTCCTTTCGAATCCATGCACCTATCTCCACCAACACTAGCGACTATTTTTCGTAACATGAGTCACGACGCCGGTCAGTTTGTACTGCGTCTGCCCGTGGATTACATGGAGAAGGAAGTGGCCATATCCACTTCTAGTGTTGGTTGTATTGACGAGCTCCGTGGCGCAGCGGTCAACACGCCTACGCGCGACACGGATGGTCCCGGGTTCGATCCCCGGTCAGGTCAAGATGGAAAATGATCTTTTTCAGATTGACCTGGGTTTTGGATGTTTATCAATATAAGTATCTATTATAAAATATAGTATCGTTGAGTTAGTATCCCATAATACAAGTCTCGAACTTACTTTGGGGCTAGCTCAATCTGTGTGATTTGTCCGTATATATTTATTTATATATCACCAAGCAGAGGCATATTATTGTACGTTTTGTCTATAATCATCTTATAATGTTTCTTTGCTTTGAAATGAAATAGCATTTATTGTAACACACACACACACACATACACACGCACAGAATGCGAAAAAAAGGAACAATATTATAAGAGTTTAAACAATACACAATGCATACTATTGTACACTACAATAGGTGGCGGCTCACTGTTACACTGGTCACTGGACACAAATAAATATAAACCTGCCGTATACGTATCTATGATGGCAAGTTTTAATGATGCCGATTTTTGTAATGCTTTCTTATTTTCGTGTATATACGTTAATTAACGTAACACATGACAGATCTTCTAAAAAAAACCGTAAAAAAGCCATTAAAACTTACATGAGATTGAATTATTTGTAGAATCACGGTTTTCTCTTACTTAAGGTGAACGCAGACTTGGTCGCGCCGCAGTCGCGTATACTTCAGGCACTGGTTTATTTCACACGGCGCGGGGTTATTTGTTTGTGATAAATATTTTATATTGGTACAATTTATTTTTGTTGTAGATAAACGCTAAGGAGAATCTGACTCCGAACGTGCTATTCAAGCTGGAGAAGGACGACTACGTGCTGGGGCTGCCGAGACTCGTGTTCGTCATGCTGGCCGGTAAGATGTTTACACATGATTATCATCATCATCATCAGGTCTTTTTTTAGTTTCCACTGCAGGAGCAAGACACCAAACAAAATCCGACTAGACAGCGTTTCGCGCTTTCGTCAATGTTCCGTTCCGGAATGCTTCCGTTGCGCATTCGCGGCTGTGTGTTGTACAGGCGTAAAGTATGACTCACGGTACACCGTACTGATTCCGAGCCGAATGACGGCCGTAGCTCGGTCATCGGTTTCTTGCTTGTAAAGCCCGCTCCACACTCTCGGCAAAACTACACGAGAATAGGCGAATACGAGAGTGTGGAGGCAGTATTCGGCAAGTCCCGGCAAGTCTCGCCTATATTCGTCAAGTCCCCATTTGGTGGCGGTATTTTGTGCAAACATCAAAAGGCGTCTCGGGGAGTTTTGTGTTTGCGCGAGACTGCCTCCACATTCCCGCCGCGACAGTCTACTTGCTGTGACCCTAGCGCGTGCACGTCGATTTCATACTTATAAATGTCGAAAAATTGGGCCCAAGAACTCAAAAAACCTTTTTGGAAACTTACCAATGCTATCTCATAATATGATCCTACCTAACAAATATGATCATAACGGTAGAAATAAGGAATATGATGCCTGGAATGAGATACCTAAGTATGGGGCCTTAAATCCATACTAATATTATAAAAATTCGAAGATTGTTTGTCTATCTCGCTTTTATGCCAAAACAACTGAATCTATTTTAATGAAATTTGGTACAGAATACAAATAGCCTATGAAAAGGCTACCCAACATCACTATTCCACGCGGACGAAGTCGCGGGCACGACTCGTATTTCAATAAAATATGTCAAATATTATTCAAATGCCTCATAATAACTTTTTTCTGGTTATGACTTAAAATTAAGCATAATACGCTACAGCACAAAATGCTAAAGCGAAGGCCGTTTCGACGTACATCTAGTTTTAGCGACGAATGTACAAATGAATAGGCGAGAGTGTGGAGAGCTGCTCTCGATCGCGTCTTGTTTCGGCGAACACCGGGAACGAAGCCTCTCGACGAGAGTGTGGAGCGGGCTTAATATACAAAGACGGGCCTCAACCGAGCAGTTACCGTTGCGCCGTGATACAGTCTACTCGTCCGGGCAAAAAAGAATAGATAAGAAAAGAAAGAATAGAAAAAGAAAATAAGATAAAGAATAGAATCACTACGACTGCTAGGGCATAGCTCGCATGCGCTGTGTTCATCCAATGAGCCGTGGCCGAGCCGAGGTGGCCCCGAGCGTTGTCCGATGCTCGGCCAACACTCGGTTGCCGCTCGGTATAGCGTGACGGTGTCCATACAAAATAATATAGACCGTGCTTCGGCCGACGCTCGGCTCGGACCCCACATGGTCTAGCGTGAGTCATCCTTTATATTACATATTACTAGAAGTCCGACCCTGCTTCGCCCGTGGTACATATATAGCCTATGGCACTCAGAGATAATGTACCTATTGTAACAGTAAAAGAATTTTTGATATCGATCCAGTATTTCTTAAGATTAGCGCGTTCAACCAAACAAACAAACTCTTCAGAATTATAATATTAGTATAGTATATTATTATGATGTTTCAGGCGTGGTAGGCGTGGGTGTAGTGACTATGGCGGCGTGGTGCTTCAGCTGTCGGCAGAGGGCGAAGGACTCAAGAAGAGAGTACCTGTTCACACAGCTACCCTCCGACGACAAGCGGCCGCTGTGTGATGTAGCCAACTATGGTAAGTGCTAGAGCTCGACGGCCTAGTGGGTGAACGGACTGGTTACCACAAAATGCGTTGAAAATGTTTTAAATTCCTCGAAATAAATATACTCTGTATCAGAGTGTTCAAATTGCCAATGAACAACATATTTGTCTACAGAAATAGTGTCCAAGCCGTACTACGACGACGAAGAGATCCCGCCCTCCGAGACGGACTCTGAGGAGGAGATCGTACTACTGAGGAGTGACCGCGACTGGAAGCAGGCGGAGTAGACGTCTACTAGCGACGCACAACGTGAATTAGGGTTTTGTTGTTTTCACCAATAGATGGCAGCACTGTGGCGTCGAGTTTGATAAGCCGTAATAATTGGTTAATATTTGACAGCAAAAACTGACACATAGCCTAATAAGAGCTTACCGGATATACTAGGTACTGTTGTTGTTGTTTTTCGTGTGTTTAAGTGGCCAACACTGTCTCAGATTTTTCAAGCTGCCTAAAATCATCTTGCATAGCTTAACGACTAGGTATACTCATCCTATACTTTGATGTTTTAGGAAACCCAATGCTCTTGAGTGATCGGTTAGTTGTGTTATTTATGATTTAAGTGTAATTTTTATATTTACCGTTTTATTCTCTTGAAATCAGTAAAACCATCGTTTTAGGCTAAGCGATGGAGTCATAATGAAAGAAAAAGAACAGCTCACCGGACCCGACGCCTTAGTGCTGCCGCCACTTAATTCAGAACTCATTACTACCGTCAACAGGAAACGAACAATAGTTTATTTAAATATGTAAGAAAAAGGGTTACCACGGTAGCTGCTTTTTATCAGGTAGGCCGTATGCCTGTTTGTCTACTACGTTTTGGCATTGAAAGAACAAAACGAAACATATTTTTTACTAAAATAATAAATTGCAACACGGCAAATCTTGGACACTTTTAACCTGACAAGAAATAAAGGCTTAAAGTTCCTGAACCGGCTGAGACCATAGGTAGCTTTATCCTTGTCCTTCCTGTAAGTTCATCTCTTGCTATTTGGTCTTGCAATCTTTGCTTTTATTTATCCTGTTTGGCATAAAAACGTGGAATGTTTTATGTGACTATGTAGGATAGATTAATCGTAGTTGAATTACAGTAAAGCAATAAAACAGGGTAGAACGAAAATTAAACAACAGTAGGAACCGTCTGGCGTTACTCGGCAGTTCCATCTATGTCGTTATAAAATATATCGACGTAACTATTGAATTTGTCAACATTAAACTAACGTTTTCGGGTAGTTTTTGTAAGTATAAGCTGTTTTTTAATGGGGAAATAATAAGAAATACAAACTATGAAAACCAGGTATAACCATTAAAAACGACAAAACAAAATGCGTAAATATTAGTCATAGTAAGTTAATCTCATATTCTAAAAACATCAGAATATATTTATTCGAGTTAGAGCACTTTTTTACTAATTGAAATATCTGATGACATAAATGTCGGATTATAATCCGGCAATGCTTCTGTCACATCCCTAGTGTTGCAGTTGTACATTTTCAGCGGAGATCACTCACCATCAGGTGACCCGCGTAATCGTTTGCCGTCCTATTTCATTAAAAAAATGACCAATGTGGGGTTCGTATCCATGACCTCTTGTCTGTACCGTGTGTACTCTTTAAACCTATATAAAACCCATGTTGTCTCGTAATATAATAAGATCTCTTGTCTTTCGATTGTAGCAGTATTAGATTAGGATATTTATTGGATTAAAGATTAAACGCAACGGCAACTATTATATAAAAAATACATGTCTATTTATTTTTAAAAAATAATAAGGAAGACGTTACGAAACTGTCTGATTTTGTGCGTGATATTAAATACCTCGTATTTTTCGACACAGTTTCTTTAAAATAATAAAAAATATATATTTGATTAAGGAACCTATAATAAAAGATTCTTTAATGTGGATGTATTCCAACATTCCATAGTATTTTATATTAATATATTGTAATGTTCCTACATTCACATTGTAGTTAATGAAGTGCCTTAATATTAATAAAAATAAAAGACCTATTATGGGTTAGACAAATGTTTTATATAAAACATTCCATATTTCTACTATACAGAAATGAATGAATGTTTGAATCAATTCCAATTTTCTGAAACCGAATCTTTGTTTTTTTTTTTGCAAGGACGAGTTGTAATTTGAAGTTAATTATATTTTTAAAATATTCTAGGGTTAATAAAGAAATAATTATATATAATAGCGTGTTGTGAAATTGAAGACGAATTTAATTATTATAATGCATAAATAAAGAATCTCTGACTTAGCGAATTATACATATTGATTTAGATGTCAATTATTTCAGCAAATAAATAATGATTGATATTATCAATAAATAAGCTCTGTAAAGGCGTTTAGAAAATGTATTTTGGTGCTCTTTTAGCAAATGTTTACACTTTTTGCAGATTTATTAACAATGTGATAATTTCAGATGTATTTTATTTTAGAATAATAAATAGTTTTAGACTATACATATGCTGTGTTTTATTTTATAATCCTTCCACGCTGGTCGGGGAAAAAGAAAACACTTAGAATGTACCAGCTGCTGCTCTTTCCGCGCAAATCGTAAAAGCCGATCGAGGGAATGGGCGTCAGAAATAATGACAATAGGCGATGCGGCTAGCAACCCATCACTATTTTGATGTATTATATATTCCGTTCTCCACCTACAAGCTCACCATCATGCTAAACGTGGCATTTAGGTGTTATAAATCTGGGCTCTGTCAACCCCGCAAGGGAAATAGACGTGATTGTATGTTATTTTATTAATCTTGATTTAATACTGCGTGTATTGTATATCTGGTCTGGATTGAGGCTTATACGTAACCTATTTTTCCTAATCCCGTCCTATATACAGGGTGATTATGAACAACCAGGCAATATTTTAATGATGAAATCAGAATCCCTAATCTACACGAATATAATAAAGAGAAACCTTTGATTGTTTGTTTGTTTGCGTTGAGTAGGCTCCGAAAATATTGGACTGATTTTCTAAATTATTTCGATTGCATACATTAAGGTTGCAAATAAAGAATTGAGTATTAAATTATTTCACTATAATAGGTGAAACACAGCGTGACAGCTAAAAGGAAAAGGAAAAATATTAAAAAAAAAACTTGGGGCTTCCCATAGAAATTGGACTAGCAAATTGGAGTTTTTTTTTCCTTTTTTAAATATATATATAGGGATTCTGATCCGTCAGGTTGTTCAAAATCGTCCTGTAAATAAATCTGTTATTTGATAAAATGGTATTTGATAAGTACCTGCCTCTTCGCGACAACGCGCCCGCGCGGCAGTTCTGCTAGCCGCTCCCTCGAGCGTGCACGCTGCTCGCTCGAGAAAAAACATACGCCCAAAATTCGTTGGGATCCCACTCTCGCGCGCGCACACGCTATCTTACTCGCTGAAATAACTGAGTGCACGTTATTACTACGAATCTACGAATACAATCAGCCCGCATCATATACGGCTTGCCTGTCTTCGCAAGGATAACAAAAAAGGTCAGTGCTTTCTTTTATCGTTCAGTGTAACGAAGGCGCCGCGTTACCCCCAGCAATTTTGGATTCGCAAACATTTTGTTCAAAATTCATCTTCCCGCATGACCAATGGGATTACCATAGTGTGGAATAAAATTACTTTATGAGGACTACGAAGATCAGTTTATTTATTAATTTTAAATATTTTAACTTCATACATACGGCGGACTAAAATTTTCATTAGGCCAATAGTCAAGCCAGGCGAGTGAAGCCAGTACTTTTAAGCCAGATGATTGACTTCGTGTAAATGGAGACTTTACAGGATTATGTATTGGTTTACTAGCCTCAACTGGCTGAGTCATCATCATCATCATCTGAGCGTATGTCCCAGTTGCTTCTGCAGGCCGATTTGCTAACTCGGTGTACAACGATTTGATTGTCACTTTAGCATCCATTACGGTTTTCATATCTTAAATAAAAATAATTATTCATACCGAAGCCGTAATGAATATTTAAGTTACCATGAAAATGATGTACACCGTAGCTGTCAAAAGTTAGCAAATAGGCCTGCTGGAGCCGCTAGGTTTCAGAGCCTGGGGTCCGTTTTCAATCATGACCCTAGATTTGATGGATCTGGTTATTATAAAGGAGTGACTGTCGTCTGACCTCCGCAACCATCTAACAGGAAAACCAGACGTATAGTATCCTGATAGGGACCCACGGCTTAACTTGCCTTCCGAAGCACAGAAACATCTTTCATTCAGACATGTAGGTGATTCGTGATGTCCTAATCAAACTGGAAACATTTAAATAAAATAGCTCTTTTCGTGAGATTCGAATCCACTGTCTCCAGATCTTAAGGCGAACGTCTTAACATTTGACCACGGCTGCCTCACTCAACTAACTGGGTACTAAATATTACTGGTGAGTCACTATGGCTGGTATACATTTTGATTAGTGCAAGTGCGAAGATCATACATTTTCTACTAAACGTTTAGTAGCAAATGTATGAACTCGCACTTGCACTAATCAAAGTGTATACCAGCCGTAACGCTAGTAGCTAGTAGATATAAAAGAAGCATACGACGCCATAGACAATGAATGAATGAGAAATTATAAGTGTCAAATTTGACATATGTTATGTTTTATGTTGTCCGTGTTGTCCCGTGTTCAGTTGTTTTATATTTCGTGAATTTCCAATTGAAATAAATAAAAATAACAGCAGTTTCTCTTGATAAATAGAAGTGGTATGAATACAATGACTATTATTGGACTTACTTGAATACAGTTTGCAGGAAAAGGACTTGTGTGTGACTATATAGTGTTTTGTAATGGAACGGGGAGGCGCTCCCGATATGAATCGTAAAGCCGGAGAATTCGTCCGGCGAATCCAAAGAATAACTGATGGGCCTTTGACTAGGAAGAAACTAGTGCTAATATGCCTCATAGTAATATTTCTACTGCTGTATATAGGCCCGGGACTGATGAAGTGGCTATTCGGAGGTCGTGATGAAGATAGTTATGAGAATGTGTGTCATAGAACGTTTTTGAAGCCTTTTGACGATGCTTTGAAGAACTACGACGTGTATATGAGACAGGAGACGTCTGCTACGCTTTCGTCGGTCGGCCAGTCCTATGTGCCTTATGTAGGTAATGGTATACTAGCATTGACCTTAGAACATGATGCCCATTTGAATATTAAGTATGGGCGGTCTTCTGAAAACAGCCGCTTGTATAAATACCGTGGTTTGTCTTTGCCTCTTTATTACCATCCAATATATGTCGTTGAAGATTTTGAAATGAAAGAATACACCGTTACAGAGTATAAGAAAGGTATAGTACACCGATTCCAGTGCAGCAGCTCTGGTTTGCAGATCTCATACAAGTATTATGCACACAGAACTATCCCTTCACTGTTTGTGCAGCAGTTATATATAAATAACCCTTCAAAGAAGAGTAAAACTATAAGAATGAAAATACCCAGGGTGTCCGAATGGCCAACGTCAGTTAAACAAACTATCAAACTACATCAAGGAGTTGATACTAAGGAGTATGATGTGTATACTGGAATGATATCATTGCCAGAAAGTGATAATGTTATTGCAGCTTCAGTGGTCTCCAGAAAATTGTCTGATGTGATTCAAGTCAGTGCTAAAGATGGGTTAGAAATATTAGTACTAACAACAGTGCATTACAGTGATCCTATCAAAAAATCTGATTATGCCAAAGAGAAGGATGTTGTCGAGAAGAAAGCTATATCCGAAATGGAAAAGATTATCGGCATGACTTGGGATAGGTCAGCTATACAGACATTGCAGGAGAATCATGCTAGAGTCTGGCAAGGACTTTGGAATACTGGTTTCTACATATCAGACTCAAAAGCAGAGGGTGTCATCAATGGTGATAGAGTTAATGCTACCCTGTACACAATTTTATCACAAGTTCACGCTTATGAACATGAGGAACACATCAAACCAGCAAGAAAAGCAGAAATCTTGCAGACATTGACTTATTCTGAAGGCTGCTATGAAGGCCATTCCACACTTGATGCTCTGAAATTATGGAAACCTTTAAATTCTTTAGCAAATATAAACCAAGTGGCTAGCTTGTGGCTTTTGACACTGGACAAGCAAGGATGTCACAACCTTTTAGCAGCAGGAGCAAGTGGCGTCAATCAAGCAATGGTATTGAGCTTTGGAAGCTTGCGGTTCAGCAACCAGCACTTAGAATACAATGCCCATCCTTCCAAGTTACATAGAGACTTTCTATTCCGGCGTGTTACTTATGGGAACATGACGCATGTGAATATCAGTGTGACGGTCCAAGATGACAACAAGGCAGTTCTTTTAGTAGCTTTAGATCGCTCCGATAAAAACTATTACGCTTGTGACGCTGGTTGCTTAGATCCTCCTGTGCAGCTCGGACCTTATAAGAAATTCTTCCCAGTGAAACAAACTAATCCTCAAACTGCCATTCTTTATGTCACAGCAGATAAGCAACATATGGAAGACTTAAGGCATGCTATACATGTTGATGGGGTGGCAGAAGCACCAGCACACGAGCACCATGTCATAGCTCTCCATAAGCACGGGAGCAGCATGGGAGGTCTTAATCCCCTATTCTGGGTATCAATAGTAGCGATAATCATTGTCTTCCATTTATTCTTATGCAGAATAATCATGAATGAGTTTTGCGACAGTGGAGTTAGCTATCGAAGGTTATACAACAAACCTTAAGTGTTTGTTGACCTTATTTTGAAATCACCATACAGATGTCCATGATAGACTCGACTGATATAGAAATTAAATTGGGGATGAACTGGATTCTCCATTGCTTGACTGCTTTACAAATAATATTATTGGATAGCAATACTATTGTTGCCTCAAATTTTATTTATTCCAAATAATATTTTCACCATTTGCTCCCTGTGTTTGTTAGTATGATTGAGGGTTTAAGTGCCTTCTATTTACTCAAGCGTTTTATAAATGCATAGCTAACTTTATTCGCTTAGTAAATGATGGTTTTACATACCTAAATGCTAAGCGCATGGGAAACTGTCATAAAGATGTTACAATGACATTTTATTAGATGAGGGCAAATAAGCAGAAATTCATTTTTTATTTTAAAGTATCATACTAAAACTGTACCATTGTTTTGTTATTTTTGAGCAAACACAGTCTAACTAACAATCATTTTAGAGTATTGAAACATAAAATATTTAAATGGAAAGCACTTATTATAATAGTCATGCAAAAAACTAGGTTAAGGTCGGCACAAACTAATTTAGTTGTGAAGTATATTAGTTTGTCCTTGTAATATTTATTTTTAAATATTTCTTTCACTTGCTTTGTGATCTCCAGCTAAGTGGTTGCGCTTGCACTCACTACAGCCGTAATCGCGGCTACTTTAATATCCAATACAAGTTTCATAAGCTCTATTAAATAACGGGCCAAACGAAAACGTTATTGGATAGTATTATATAGTTACATAAATATTGTACGCAAGCTTTTATTATCAAGAGTTACTTGTAGGTAATTTAAAGTTATAAAAACAGTGCAATAATATAACAGTTGGACTACTTTCGAAAAGTCCGAGTATGTATGTTTGAGTGTTTGGTTGAGTTAGTCATAGATAAGATAAAATGTGTCATACATTGCTACAGGCTAGATAACGTTTTGTTTGTATACAACACATTCATATACACTGATTTATTTTAACATATGGAACAAAGGGACCCTTTTTCGATTCTTACCAGACCCAACGCCCCAGTCCTGCCGCCGAACACCCCTTATTGATTACAGACTATATGCAAGAAAGATGCCTACAGGGCAGGAAGATGAATGTACCTATGTAGACCAATAAAACAAATTGATCAATAAGTATATTTAATGTAATTTGAGTATTTAAATAACCTCAAAGTACGCATGCATAAAATGTTGAATTGCAATAGTAATAAAACTTGTAATGCATTTCAAAATATCAACTAAACATTGTTTATAGGTGTGTAATTTACTTTCAATAACTATGATACAATGTCACAGAATTAATAATAGAATGATTAATAGTACTAACGACAATGTTCAAGTACTTGATTTTTTTATTATTAATTACTGAATTATCAATTATTGTCTCTCATCTTACTTGATGGTAAGTGACGATGAAAACGAGTTTTACTGTAAAAATATTTTTAAGTCATGCAGGCTTATAGCACAGCTTATAGTTTTGAAGATAGGTAATTTATTACTTCTTAGACAGTCCCCTCGGCTGCTCCTTAGCGACGTTAATACTGTACATAATGTGTATGTTATACTTAGAATAGAAAAAATATATTGTTCGAAGGTGTATATTTTTGAAAATAAACTCCAATTTGTGTTATTATGACGTGTTTTTTTCTTTTTCATAAGTATTACTTAAGTGTATACATTTTTACCCGACTGACCCAACCAGAAGTAGGCCGCGGATCGAGTTTTGTAAAAACATCACTTTTCAAAAACTAAACCCAACCAGAAGTAGGGTGATCTTTTTCGCGCGTATGTATGGCTGTTCCATTGAAGTTCCTGTAGCCTAAACGGCTTGGCGGATTTTGAAGTGTGAGGTATCATTAGATTCGTATTCATCCCCGGAGTGTCATAGGCTATGCGGCTTCAGCAAAAAAATCTATATGGCGGATGTAGACTGCCAAAAACAGCAATCAGTTTTTTTTTTAAATATAGCAACGTGTTGAATGTTGAGTTAGCGAAATAAAACAAAGGAGTAAAACCTAAAAATAATATATTTACAAAATATAATCATAAAACATCTTTTACAGGCACTTACACGACTGAATCTATCAATACAATCACATTTACGAAGGCACATCGAATTCATTCATCAGAATTTTATTCCCAGTCCGACCGCTAAGTTTTAAGGAAGACAGTCATCTTAAAGACTAATTTGTAATTTTGAATTTTTCACTTTAAAATTAAAGGGTTTTTTATCAATATACTTAAATAGAAAAAAAAACCGATGTGCATTTTTATGGGTTCTTCACTAAAATATAGTGTTTTTTTTTTTGTGAACTCATATTAATGATTCACCTATGTGTACATTCACGAGCTTTAATATTTTTACACATTGGTTCTTAAATTATTGTGATAAGGTCTAAAATGGATCACAACTGTATGTATATGAATACTAGTGACTACCCGTAAGAAAATGGGCGTGCTAGTTATTGCATTAAAGTAAATCATAAGAGCCTACCATTTTTTTAACAAACTTGAACGGCAGTTTACACAATAAAAAGAAAACAATGTAACCTAAGGTCGGACTCTGTTGTAATATTGTGTTGTGACACAGTTGTTTTTCATACATTTTCACATCACTCAATGCAATGACAAAGTCGGTCAAACTTTTTGCACATAGTGATCTATCAACGCACAGCCCAAACCACTAGACGGATCGGGCTGAGATTTGGCACGCAGGTAGATCTTATGATGTAGGAATCCGCTAAGAAAGGATTTTGAACAATTCTACTTCTTAACGCGAGCGAATCCGCGGGCAAAAGCTAGTTGATAATAAACGTGTTTATTGTTGTTTAGTAATAAAACCTTTTTATAACAATTGAACAAAAATAATACGGAAAGTTACATAGGTTGTATCCATATATAAGATTTTACCTTTTATCTAATGCGGAACTTGCACACTATTTTTTTCATTCTCCTATGAAAAGAGCTCTCAAAAATAGAAATAACTGAAAAAATCATCTTGATAAACCCAAAAACTCTTTAGTATATAAGGGTTTGAAAATTCCAATTTTTCGTCTCGGCCTAAACGTACCTAAGAAAAAACAACTGACTTTGTTTGTCAGCTATGTTAAATATAGCGTTTAGGAAAATGGCTCCATAACAAAAATTGCTTTAAATTTAAGAGCTATTTCATAGAAATAAAAGATTGCTGTTTTCATATTTTTGAAACGGACTTTTCTAATCAATCTTAACCAAAGTTAATGTATCGATATCGGACTGAAAGTGTCCTTAACAGATTGTTCCAGCTAGATGTTTATATAATCAGAAATAGTTTTCAAAATTTACTCTTCATGCAATTTCCCCATTAAAAATATTACCGAATACTGCTGATATTTTTCAAAATTTATACATTTAGACTAGTACGAAATATGTATAATCATTATACGTGTACACCAATATCATAAGCCGAATTACTAACTTAAGAAACAACTGTAATTTCTATAGGTACAGCTGTTATCGAAACTAGTAATGCATGAAATTAACATCATGTGTGGAAAAAATAACAAAGTGAAGTAAGGTTATCAAAACATTTGTTCAATTTTACAACAAAAACGGCCGCGGATTGAGTTTTGTAAAAACATCGCTTGCCAAAAAACTTACTGGGTGCATTGCTATAGTGGTTACTATCAGTCTCTGAGGAGAGGGACGCCACAATTCGTAGGACAAGTATGGAGATATATCTTTACGTATTGCGGCCCTCTCATACACTCAGTCCACATATCTAGTTGTTAAGGTTATTTACAACTGTAAGTTGCCGCCGAATGGAGAAAATGCGCTGTGCAGTTTGTTGGCGCCTCTTCTTAACTCCGCTTTGGCGAAAAGAAATAAGGTCTAAAATGCTTTGTATTATATTATTTTGCTTTGCGAATTTCCGCCATCTTGCCGCATTTAAGAGGGTATACTAGCAGTGCGTTTTCCATACAAATGTATTACTCTATTTTCTCGCTGAAAACTGCTTCTAGAGGCACAATTCTTTTTACATACAATCTATTACTAAAATAGGTATGTCCTTATGTTTTTTTTTTTTCTAAAAACGTGTTTAAAAGAAAAAAAAATTGTACAAAAACAGGTTTTTTGGAAAAAATAAAAAATAGAGGCATTCCTATTTTAGTACTACATTTTATGAAAAAAGAATTGTGGCTCTAGAATCAGTTTTCAGTGAGAAAATAGAGAAATACATTTGTATGGATACCATATTGAAAAAATACTGCTAGTATACGCTCTTAAGGAAAGCAGTTATTTGACTCCTAGGCGCACTTCAGAAAAAGGACTTCTTGAGGCCATTGTGCTCAATCTGGATTTACCTTTACAAGTTCCTGTTGGAATTCACTGAGGATGTATAGGGGTACAATAAACTAATATAAGACTAGTTAAGATGAACCTAAGACAGTATAACCGAATGTCTTGCATTTCACACAAACCATTCAATCATTAACATATGGTTACAAACGATTAAATAAGGCTAACTTGATCTGACAAACAATATTACTGATACAAAAATATTATTTAGCTTAAATAGACCTACCACAATGGTAAGAAACTGCGCCATTTACGGAAAAAGATGGGTACTAAATGTGATATGGGTGTTGTCATATTTAGTACCCATCTTTTTGGAATTTCCGCCATTCTTATTTTGTTTCGACATTTTGGTTGGCCTTTAAACGTCAAATTATTAGTAAATGTAATTTGAACAGGTAAAATAAACAGCAAATCTTTAAAAAAATATAGTCAAAGCTGCGAATAAGATTGTGACACACATGACAAGCAATTAAATTTTGTACTTTATCTTCATTTTTACTTTGTTACTTGTTTCTTGAATAAGAAGGCTATCTAACCGAGCTTTTTTATACAAATAATATACAGGCCGATTCTGAAAAACCTGGCAATATTTTATCTTTGGAATCAGAACTTTTAATATAATACGGCGTAAGTAACCCAACAATTATAGGCGTTTTGATAATACTCAAGCCCTTGCAAAAGACAACAGATGCATTCTAAGAATGCTTCGTGAGGCTATTGAAATTGAAAAACATCCTAATTTCAATAGAGATGATGGTTGGCTATTACCACCAGCTTGGGATCCAGACATCGATTTAATTCAATCTCAAGTTAAGCAGAAGACTGCAAGACCTTCAGACACCGTGAGCCAATACTGCGTACATCCGGAACGTTATCAATAAATATTATAGGCGGTAGTTTTTGCATAGTTCTTATAAAATACTAGACAAATGTCAACTTAGTCTACTCGCGACCACGAACAATGTAAAGTACTCGAAACGTTAGGTGTATATATTATGTAATTAAACGCGATAAAACCGTATGAAAATTAATTTTATTGAAACGTGCAACAATGACGAAAACATTAAAAGAATAGATATCCGACCAGACCATTTGATCGGTGAATTTGTGCGGGACGTCGATTTATCCTCTTTTTATAATTTTGTAGGATTAAAATATTGCCAGAGGGATCAGAATTGACGGTATAATAAATATTATAGGCGGTAGTTTTTGCATAGTTCTTATAAAATACTAGACAAATGTCAACTTAGTCTACTCGCGACCACGAACAATGTAAAGTACTCGAAACGTTAGGTGTATATATTATGTAATTAAACGCGATAAAACCGTATGAAAATTAATTTTATTGAAACGTGCAACAATGACGAAAACATTAAAAGAATAGATATCCGACCAGACCATTTGATCGGTGAATTTGTGCGGGACGTCGATTTATCCTCTTTTTATAATTTTGTAGGATTAAAATATTGCCAGAGGGATCAGAATTGACGGTATATACTTTTCAAGGTGTCTGTACATTTCTCGTACATAAATTAATAAATAAGATATAGGCGGCCAGCGATTTGTAAACAATGTGTAATTTTATTTTACCCGTTCAAAAGCAAATATAAACAAACACTGTACTGCACATAATATTGTGTATATATGTAATGAGTCACTTACCCTACGTAACTAGAAGGTACATAAATAGAATGGTCTGGTACATTATTTGAACTGTATTAACGAGTTTACCTAGACTATGTTCATATGACCGAATAAACTAGTGCCACATGCCATAGAGCACGGAATGTCACTCGCAGTCTACTAGAGACAAAAGTAATAATAGTACAGGCCGCGTCAAACTTTATTGCGAGTCTGAACATTGCGAACTTTTTGTATTGTATGTTTATTAATCACTTTTAACATTTTGTTTAGTATAAGGATGGCTTTCGCGGAAGATCAGCGTCATGGTAGCCCCATGACAAAATGCTGAGCGGAAACCATTTTGGTACAATGCGTGTAACCTATAATTGTTATTGTTCTTTTTGTATTTCATGGGTACCAAATAAACAAATTTTCTTTCTTTCTTTCTTTCTTTTGCGCGAATCGATGCGCAGTACACAATATTAGGTAAAGCGGAGCGTGCGCGGAAAGGCGGGTCGCGTACTGCGCAGTGAGCAGCTAATATCCAACTCGCAATAAATTTTGGCGCAACCTGTACCGCGTGTCAACCTGGCTAGTAGGCGAAATGTAGCATAGTCGGCCTGTCACTTCGTGCTTATAAAAACGTAAAAAGAGCTCCAATGTACTGTGAATTATAGTTGAAAGATTATAATAAAAATTGTGGTGTAACCTATACCACAAGTAAGTAGAAAATAGTAGATTTTTGCATTTCTACAATTAGCTTGAAACTCAAAATCTCAATAAACGGTACCGCCCCCTGACACGCTTGTTTCGTATGAAATGTGTTGGAAAGGCGTCTCTATAATCTATTATAGTAGCTCGGGAGCGAAGTCACATTTCCTGCTCTATGACATATAATTACATTTTTTTTTAATCTGAGCGCATCCCCGTTTCCCTCTTTATCTGATATGATTCGGAGTATTTCGGAGCCCGCAGTCCGCTATAAAAACAGGGTCTTAACTTTTTTATTCTTTTTTTTACTATCGGAACTAAGTTTTTTGGGGTACTTATATCCGACATCATACAGAGGCCGAAAACATTTAGCAAAATCATTTTACACCAAGAATTTATCAAATATCAGGCTGTCCTTTAACAGACCCTGGGCTCCAAAGGACTGCTGAGGCTGCAACCGGGAATGCACTCAGATGACAGGTTTGCGTGGGTGGCAATCTGTACTGTGCGGTCATTTGGAATAAGCCTATATGCATACTATACAATGTGTTTGGTATTAAACTAGCGATAATTTAAATTCACGTTCTCAACATGAAAATGAACAACTTTGGTTCTGTGATGAAATCTGAAATCAAGAAAAGTAAGAGCCCCTAACCCTCCATGGCGTCTTTCGAGCGTTGTCGTCTTGCTAGCGCCTACACGGCGTCGACGAGCGGGTTTACGCAGCGCTGGCGTCGCGTTGGTGTGGCGAGATGCGCGGGTGGGCAAGCGGGGCGAGGGGATTCCATATTGGATTGTACTTGTTCAGAAAAAAACGTCGCGCAGACGCTACGCCAGCGCTGCGTAAACCCGGCGTTCAGCGGCTGCTCAGCGTTGTCGCGTTGCCGCTGCGTCGACGCCGCGTAGGCGCTAGCAAAACGACGACGCTCGAAAGACGCCAGTGTGGGGGGCCCGTAATGAGCTTTTCCATATTGTGTTTGCCATACACACTAAGTACTTTGAATACCTACTGATCCGAAATGTATAGAGCAGCTGGTATTTTTTTTTTTCGATTTTTTTTATGTTGAGAAGGTGAATTTAAATTATCACTAGCTCAATACCAAACACATTCTATGTACTTGGTCCAATGTACAAAACAAAACTTAAAAAAACGCTTAGGCATACAAATATTAATTACACAGATCTTGTTGTTATGTAAATTGTTACAAAATGTTAGTACAAAAAAAGCGTATAAATTGTTTTCTAGTTATTTTTGTGATTTTATACCAATTTATAGAAAAAATCAAAATCATGATACAGCCATGATTTTTAGTCAATTTTTTATGATTTTATATAAAACCCTACTTACGAACTAATGTTATTACATAATTTTTATTATTTTGTTACATACCTATTATGATAAATTATGATATCGGCGTCGAGATAAAATATAAATTTTTTAGAGATCAATTTTAGTAAGGCCGTGTCAGATATTTTGAAATAATTTCTATATTGCTACTAACCTTTTACCTAGACCCTGCCTTAGAAATATAAATAATTAAGTTTATTCAAGCGAAGGCACTTTGTTAAAACAGTTTCTTACAGTATATACTTCAAAATACTGTAAAACAAAGTGTTTTATTCTAATTTTTCGCGCTTGAAACACAAAACTATTAATATTAACGGGACTTAGCACGAACCTTTTATTTATTTCTCTCGCCTTGCTCTTGGAGTCTCGCTGCGACCACGATGGATGTAACTCCATAGAATCGTCAGCGGAAAAGAATAAATAAGGATCGTGAGGGTTCGTGCCAAGTCCTGTTAATATTAATAACAAAGTGTATTGTAGAATGGTGCAGTTCTACGCATACTCAACCATTTTGCGTCAGCACAGACAGAGAGCAGCGTAGTAGAGAGCATATTTTTAAAGATATTCGAAAATATACTTTGAAAATATTGCTGTCAATTGCACACATGTTGAACACTTCGAGCAACACGGCCTTCCGTACCGGAAGGGAGTAGCCATACGCTGCGTTCCCCTCTGTCAAGGTACAAGCCAAATTAGGCATATGCAATGCATGTCTGTGTGTTAGATGTGTGTGACTCATCTGCAAACACAAATTATTGTTTCTTTTTTATGTCATTTTTTGTGACAATGCCATAATTACTATCAAGTGACAGTTAAGTTTTGTATGTAGGTGTGCGGAACTAAACTTGTGTGCACATTTCCCCCCGCAAAAAACGCCAGAAAAATTGTAATAGTAAATTGTCGCTTTGCCCACTCCCTCCGTATGGAGGCCGTGTTGCTCGAAGGTTGAACATGACAAAAAGACTCGCGCGGTCTCGAGGCCACGCGAGCTCAAAGGACAGGGCCATATAAATTTTTTTTTATTTTTTATTACGGAAGGCCAGCCCCCCTATTTACTAACTCGGATGACAGGTGTCGATGCCTATCAATCTAGAATTTACTGTTACTGCGGGTTTTGCTTGCTCGAATTTTTTATTTGGAATACAAAAACCGCATTGTAACAGCAAATCCTAGATTGATAGGCATCGACACCTGTCATCCGAGTTAGTAAATAAGGGTGCAGCGATGGAAACCGCATAACGCCTTACAAAACTTTCGCTATCAAAAATACAGTGTGACACATAAGTTGTCCTTTGACAAAAAATTACATAAAACGTCATAGCACCTAGTATTAAGAGTCGCCTGGAAGCGCGTGTCTCCATACAAACGGAAAAAGGGAATTGTGGCAAAATTTGATAATTTTGGAGTAAAGTTAAGCATTTAATCAATTAATCTAATTATAATCTACGTATGTTCCTTGGTTAAAATACCAATGGTTAGAGAATTACAAGCATTTTCAAATTTGTATAAAAATCTTGAGAGGCGTATAATTCTCAAACATTTGATAATTTAACCAAACTGTATATAGGAACGTATGTAGATTATAATGAGATTAATTGATTGGATGCTTAATTTTGCCCCAAAATTATCAAATATTGCCACAATTCCCTTTTTCCGTTTGTATGGAGACATGCGCGTCCAGGCGACTCTTAAGAGACGGGTTTACTGCTAAAGACGGTTGACCGATGACTAGTTACCCGAAGTCAAAGTCATTGGCTCGACCGTTTGGTTGACCGAAGTTAACACAGATCTTTGACGTATAACTGGACTTAAGCCGGATATTCAATGGGCAACATTTGTTTATAAGCAGTGTTTCACGATGTTTCATCACCTCTCTAAATAGTTTAACAACAGTTTATGAACAGCTCACAAACTGATGTGATGAAACATTGTTTTTCGGATACGGTAAGTGTATATCGATGATCAAAATTTTCAGTCAACCGGAGGCTAGGGCCAATGACTTCGGGAAACTAGTCATCGGTCAACCAGCTTTCTTCGCACTTAAGAGTACGTACCGTAATGTCGCAAAGCCGCACGTAAAGCCGCAATCCCATACAAACGTAGTTTCGTTTTAGTTTTACAACAGTTAAGCTAATCTCAACCAAATTTCGTACATACGACCGGATAAGGCATATTGATGTTTATAATTAGATTTCAAATTTAAAAACAATACCTATACAAAATTACAGCGAGTTAAAGTTTCGTATCGAAAACTTGTTCTGGTTGTAATTTTGTATAGGTATTGTTTTTAAAATTGAAATCTGATTATAAACATCAGTATGCCTTATCCGGTCGTATGTACGAAATTTGGTTGAGATTGGCTTAAGAGACTTACACCACCGAAACTAGCGACACCCGTTATTTAATTCTTGTTCTTCGAAATAGGAACCAATTGAAAAAATCTACGTAAGTACTTCCTTAGTAAATTACTTGTAGTATTTTAGTAGAACTTTTCAAAACTGGCCGCTTTTGGCGGTAATGCGTAGTTCTCTTGAATTACCAAATGCAAAATAATGAAAAGCAATACAAACAATACTAGAAGTCATTTACTAGTGAAGTACTTACGTCGATTTTGTCAATTTGATCTTATTTAGTAGTAAAAGAAATAAAATCAAGGGTGGCGCTAGTTGGCTGGTGTAAGCGCCTTAACTGTTGTAAAACTAAAACGAAACTACGTTTGTATGGGATTGCGGCTTTACGTGGGACTCTTAAGCAGAAAACTTTTAGGAACAGCCATTTAGTCTATGAGGGGTTTTCTGATAACCACTAGATGGCAGCACTGAATCGTAAGTTCCGTTATGCCGCTGTCACTGGCACAGGTATGTATGACACCTCAAATAAGCGGAGTGATTTTACAAACGAAACTTTACATCCGTGCACACATCTGTGTGTGAGTAAACTGTCACAGTCGACACCACAAAGTGAATTCAAGTATTAACGTATGCGAGGTTCCGTTCTGAACGTCAGTACTTTTAGTTCTGTGTCATTGAATAAAATTTTGATAAATGGCTACAACTGACACATTGTTGCCTAAACAACTTACTGGACCCGACGCCTCAATGCTGCCACCAAAGAAAACCCGCATTTGATACTGCTCACAAATTGCCGATCCCTTTAGCAAAGGAGTTTTAATAAAATTAAATTTCAACATTGTAAGATTCATTAAATTATCGTTATCCCTCATAAATAAGTTAGTCATTGTTAGTTTTTGCCTAAGGGTGTCTACTTTTTATGATGAAAACGAATGTTAATAGCTTACTTTACTACCTATATTCATGGTGAAATTTTGATCGCTTTGTACCGTTAAAGGGGTGATTCAGCCCGTCGATATGACCAACTTTCCCTATAGGAACAATGCTGGAAACTAAAAAAAAATTACATTCCCACATAAATTGACCGGTTGAATATTTTATAGAAATGTATGTTTTTTTTAGTTTTTTCTAAAAACACAAAGCTATTCCCATGGGAACTGTGCTAAAAACTTTTAGCGATTTTCCCTTAGAAATAGTTTTGTTGTTTGTTTAATATCTTTATTGCACATACAAACAAAAGAAATACAATTTAAAATAAAACATATGTACATATTTTATGATTTACATTATAATGGCGGACTTATCTTTGATGGGATTTCTTCCAGTCAACCAAGTAGCTGCAAGAATATGAGACAGTAGTAACGGGCTTTCCGAGTTCATACATTGTTTATTTCGGCGGGCTGAATCACCCCTTTAAAGGTCCAAAGCGATCAAAATTTCACCATGTATATTTAGGAACCATATAGATTGAATCCGTTATTGTTGATATGGGACCATTCAAGTATTACGTCACAAGGATAGCAATAGCACCTATAATTAATCCTCTCCCCCCCTCTTGTCAGCAAAGAAAATAGCTTCCCCCTCTACCCTCTTGTCAGCAAAGAAAATAACGTCTCCCTCCTGTCTCTTGTCAGCAAATAGCTTCCCCCCCCCAAGCGCCTAGACGTCGCTACATTTCGCTGCTTAAGTAATATTTGAATGACCCAATACCTGGTACATTGTGTAGTGAGTATTGAAATAAAGGGGATACATGAATTTTAAGGGGTCCAGTGCGGCCCCCAATGAAGATAAATCATTTGAAAGAAAATGGAAATATCATTTTAAAAATTGTTTTGCGAGGCCATACATAACTCTTCAAACTAAATATTTTTAAGGGTCATCTAGGCAGTTGTTAAATTATGAATGAAAGTTGTATAAATTATGAACAACTACTTACAGTTTAAAGTGTGAACGTGAAGCGTTTTCACCAAAAGTGGCCTTTTGACAAACACGCCAAGTAAAGCTTAACGCTTTAAATTGTAAAAAATAGTTCAAAATTACTTTGAAGGGTCATCTAGGGCTACGCAAAATATCTGTTTTCTTTTAAAAGATTAATGTCAAATGGGGACAGCATAGGGCCACGAATAATTAATGCTTCCCCTAAAGCGCAAGCCCGATTGCAACCAAAATAAATACAAGTTTTGGTTGCATTGGGCTGGTACGATGTGACATCGCAGGAATGCAGATTAGTCAAGTTTCACCTCTGATACGTAGGTATTTGTCAGGATTTTATTTTGTAAAATGACTTAACTTGCAATATTTGCACGCCTGATGTAACATCTTTAAGTTATTAATTATGATTGATTAAGAAATTAATAGATCCCTTCCTGTTCAATATAGAGTACGATTTCAGATTGACCTGCTGGGTTTTGAAAGTTTACTTATACAATATGTTAAAAACTCTGTCCTATCTTTAAAATTGCGGCTCAACCCGTAAATATGAACAACTTTTACTATGGGATTAAATTAATGCTGGAAGTTAGAAAAAAATTTGACATTTCCTTTCAAAATGGTCGCCGGGCCGTCAACCATAGTTAGCGTTTTAAAATGACTGAAAGATTTTCATCAGAGGAAGGATCTGACTGCACTCCTGAGATATCACTTCGTATCTTAACAATCTAGCAGTTTGATATTTTATATTGCTTTATGGCATTATCATAACTTTTCCTTGATATCGATTACTTTTCACAAACATCAAGTAACTTAACAATATAATTAAAAGTTTATACACAAATTGATGAAAAAAACATACAAATTTGTATAGTGAGCGTTAAATGACGTCATAACATTTGAATATAGCTAACCTACAGTTATTGTCACGATCTCACTTACTTGTGCGTGCGTGTGAACACATTCACGGCTTAACGTGGCGATTTGGCTTTTACCTGTGAATATAAAACACTAATATTTATTAACAGCCTCCGTGGTCTAGTGGTTAAGGCGTTTTCCTTATTGACCTGGGGGTCGTAGGTTCGATTCCTACGGGAAGCATACTTTGTTAAGTTGTCTCCAGTTTGGTTAGGACATTGCAGGTATGAATCACCATCTGATTAGATGATTCCGTGCTTCGGAAGGCACGTTAAGCCGTTGGTCCCGGCTGCCATCTGGTAGTCGTTAAAGGAATCACGTCAGGGGCCGAGAGACGGTTCCGAAGAACTCTGACTCCAGGGTGTGTATGGTCGACTGACCATGTCACCTACACGAAATGATGATGATGATTATTTTCATCACAATTTGACATGCCACCCTAAGGCAGAAAAGGCGTACGGCGAAGGCACGCAGCAGATACGGTGCAAGCGTGGGACACTATCATAGGATTTTAAACCTTATTATCATACTCAAAACGACCAATATCGCAAGAAAAAATTGACGCCTCCACTGCCTGCACGTGGCATCTTGCGGATACGTTTTTTTCTCGAAATGCTGGTTGTTTTGAGTACGACAATTAGGTTTAAAATCCTATCACGTGCACCATGTCTGCCCATAAATAAGAGATATGTGAGCTTTGGAAATAATAAAGATGAGCGGCGACCCTGGTCTTCGTGGAGCCCTGCTTCAGCCTCCTCAGAATGGTGTTAATTAGCTCCCATGGGACGCTTTCAAATTTGGTACTTACGGCTCGTCTACCTTAGTTTAATAGAAGTTTGTAAGACCTATCAAGTTTTGCACTGACCTCACAGCTCCTCGTAGAAAGCAACCCTGGTCTTCGTGGAGCCCTGCTTCAGCCTCCTCAGCGTGGAGTACTTGTTGTCTCCAGCCCTAGCCTGCTCCTCGTGCAGTCTGTCGAGGGTGGCTGTGGACTGGTCCACGCGGAGCACTGAGAACTCGCAGCGAAGGTCGTCAAGTTGCTGTTGCAGGTGTTTTGACTTCGCTAGGTATTCCACTCTGTATAGAAAAAAATAAATAAATATAATTTAGAGCAACCCCGAGACACAAAGAAATTGTCTTAAAGTAAACAACCGTTTGGGAGCTACAGTACTACAGAAATGCTCGTCAACGTATGGCAACTCCTGTCGTTGAGGGGAAATGTACATAAGTATTCACGAATCAAAGGGCATTCTGCCTTCTAACATGTCGTAAAAATTATTTTAATACGGTTTTTATCGCGTTTATTACATTATTTATACACCTAACGTTTCGAGCACTTTACAGGCGGTAGATTTTGCAGTTCTTATAAAATACTAGACAAATGTCAACTTAGTCTACCTGCGACCACGAACACTGTAAAGTGCTCGAAACGTTAGGTGTATAAATAATGTAATAAACGCGATAAAACCGTATTAAAATAATTTTATTTAAATGTGTAACAATCGCGAAAACATAAGAAAACATTATGTCGTAAAAAGTTTATACAAAGAGTCAAGAACGCTTGTGTAGGTTCTGCTTGTGTGGTTCTGGATGTTATTTCAAGCTTAAGAATATGGATTCATTCCATTTTCTTTACTCATAACAAAAAGTACCTAGCCTTTATCACAATGCTATCAATTCAACAGTATTTCCGCATGGCAACGTGGCAATTGTACCCAGAATAGAGGGAGACTAAGCAAATGTTGGATTGAATGCGTTAAGGAGAATATGTGTTAAAGGTTGTAACGGATGAATGTCACCAGAAACAGAATGCTGTTGAAGAGACTGACATGCCCAAATAAGCCTCTCATTACAACGTGGCCCAAAATAACTTTGACTTATAGGTTGGACAAAAGCCGTGTTAATCATACACACCTCTCCTTCTCTGTGTATGTGCGGTTCGGAGTCGTCGGGCACCAGCTGGTAGGAGTTGAGTTTGGTGTCGGAGGCGCACTGTTTTATTCTTATACATTTTACTACCCTGTCTATTTTATAAGTTTGACCAAAGACAAATATATGCACTACGCGAAAAGATACGACACTTAGCATGTGTGCACGTAAAACCGCTTGCGGCTATGTGTGGGTGTCTGGACGTGTGCGGGGGCAGCGAGACGCGCGCGGGGTGTGCAAGTCCCGCCACGGCACTGACTTGGTCGAGGGCTATCTGTGTTGTGTTAGCGTTTCTCGTACGTCGTGCACCGCAGGCACGAAGTGAGTGACTACCTACGCGTTGTCAACCCTAGCGCTCACGGCCCGGCTCAAGGACACCAGAGCCCAAACTCTCACGTACAGGGAGTCTTAGGCTGAATGGCAATTGAAAATGAAGTTTAGTCATAACGCGAAGTTGTTATTTTGCGAATTAGGTATGCCCCGCGTAAATGGTGTCGCCACTGTGCTAAAGTGGTATAAATACATACATACCTCTCCTTCTCGATCTCTAGCGAGAGCCTGTGGATGTGCAGGTTTACTACCCTGTCTATTTTATAAGTTTAGTTTAAAAGTGGTGTAAATCATATATACTGTAAAATTCTAGTAAACACTCACTATAGTTACTTACTACACTACTCAGTATCACACATCACGTCCGCTAGCTATGGCCGCTGACAGATGAATGTCCTCCACCCGTACACTCACTCTACATACTGTGGCCGCTGACAGGAGACTATCCCCCACTCGCGCAATCAGTACACTATACATACCTCTCCTTCTCAATCTCCAGCGACAGCCTGTGGATGTGCGGGTCGGAGTCGTCGGGCACCAGCTGGTAGGAGTTGAGTTCGGTGTCGGAGGCGGGCGCGCTGCCGTTCACTAGGACTTCGCCCCCGAGCTCCGCGGGCAGGGAGCAGGTTGATGGGAACATGCTGGATGGCACTGTTGATGACTGCAACATACGAAATGTCATATCTTAATAGAAAGAAAGAAAGAAGTAAGAAATTATTATAAATAAATAGTTTATTTGAGCTTCGTGGCGTAGCGGTCAACACGCTAGCCTGCGACAACTTACTGTGGGGCTAGCTCAATTTGTTTTGTTTTTACATTTGTTTATAATTATATCAAATTGGTCTCCTCTCAGCATGATGTTGAGGTGAAAACCACAACGCTGGTCTTCCGAGGATATAATACAACTCGTATCCTAATAGATTGAAGTTAAATAAATATAAATATCCCAACTAGTATTACAAATACAAAATGAGGTTCAAAGATTCAAAAGATTCAAAACGTTTATTCAGAAAATAGGCCCTTGCAGGCACTTTTTCACGTCAAATCACATTTAAAATTATCTTATTAAGTATTATGCATTTACTCATTATTGTTCAAAAGCTACAGACTACTAGCAGTACTTCTGCGGTTTATGTTGGTGTTCACGCCCTATCGGCACTATCTACCAAACTGATCTTCATGAGATTTTGCACTCCTTAACTTGTTTCTCTGCTAATTTTCCCGCGAGAAGTTCCACCTTCAGCCGCTAAACCTGGGCAGAGCGTTTCTCGGGTTCTTCCAAAGTAAGATGTATTGACCTAATATAGGATACAGGGTTCTTCCAAAGTTAGATGTTATGCCCTAATATTAGATACATGAGCAACACATACCATGCCATTTCCGGCGGCAGCGACCCCGTAGACGTCCTGCTCAGGAAGTTCAGTAACTTCTCCTTTGCTTGTTTCTCGGCCACTCTGGCGGTGAGAAGTTCCGCCTTCAGTCTCTCAGCTTCGACGGCGCTTTGCTCGGATTCTTCACAAGTATGATGTTTTTCCCTAATTTTAGGTTCACTGGCAGTGCTCCCCGGCTGCGCCGAGCCATGTATTATACTTATAAACTATCCTCATTAATTAATCTACCTATTGGAGAAAACCGTCTGGAAATCCATGCAGTAGTTTTTGCGTTCATCGCGAACATACAGACAGGTAGAATTTGGTTAATACTATGTAGTGACAAGAAACACATACCATGCCATTTACCGGCGGCAGCGATCCGGTAGACGTCCTGCTCAGGAAGTTCAGTAACTTCTCCTTCGCTTGTTTCTCGGCCACTCTAGCGGCGAGAAGTTCCGCCTTCAGTCTCTCAGCCTCGGCGGCGCGTTTCTCGGACTCTTCCACGAGACGGGCTGTGAGAAACTCTGCTTCACGTGTCTTGCGTTCTAAGTGCACCTGCGAACAGATTATTTTTCTTAAAAAAATCAATTTTGTTAGCTTTGTAGCTTTTATTTTGTAGTGAGCGTCATCATCATCATCACTCAAGGTACCATATTAAATCAGGCATCCTCGAATGGTCAATAGAAGCCCTGCCGGCCTATTTACTAACTCGGATGACAGGTGTCGATGCCTATCAATCTAGGATTTGCTGTTACAATGCGGTTTTCGTATTTCAAATGCAAAGTTCGAGCAAGCAAAACCCGCATTGTAATTGTAAATTCTAGATTGATAGGCATCGACACCTGTCATCCGAGTTAGTAAATAGGGGGCAGGATGCGCTATTGCCGCCTGTGGTATGCTTTCACGATTTAAACTAAGAGAAGCAGCTGTTACATTATACGTTTTTATTTTTCTTGTCCAACTTAGCAATTAATACAGGGAACATAATGTAAGTTGAAATCTGAAAAGAAATAATACGGTAGTTGCCTAATGTTAAGATTATATAAAATTTATTTGTAATGAGACTAATTTCTATCTAAAAACACTATAAAGAACACTTTTAATTTGATATCGATTCGTTAAGTGATGTTAAAGCCTCTTTAAAGTTGGGTGAATAGGACCATTTTTTAAAGTATGAAAATCTTTAATTACAATTATACTGTATTTTAGTCTGCATAATTTATAGCAACTTTTATTATGGAACCATTACCATAAACGAAATATATCGTATACGCTACAAAAAAAAATTCTCACGCCACCCATACAAAATACAAGCTTGTGACGTCACAAAAATGTAGGCATTTCAGCGGCGCGTTTTCACGTCTAATAATTTACGTCTAAAAGCATGCGTCTTTAAAACTTTTATAACGGAAAGAGTTTTTTGTTTAGAAATGAATTTCTGTCACTATTGTGTTTATTTTTGGCAGGTCTTTACATAGCAACATGAAAAAATTTTTGGTCAACATGCCCATTGGGTGCCTTATACAAAAACTGCTTAAAAGCTGATCGATTGATGTGAAATCCATGCTGTTTTTTTCATATTTCTACTTATGTTCCTTGGGGAAAGTTTTTCAGTATACGTACGTTCGAGAATATAGTAGGGTGACAGATTAACACTTGTTAGATCATGCTTCATCATTAGGTCTTTGTTAGTCTGCACTGTAGGAGCACGATCTCTCTACTACCAGAGCCATATACTAGAGCAGTCAGAGGATTTGGCCTACATTCTCAATAGCCAAACGAGTTGGAGAGGTCTCTTTGATGTTATAAACATTTGCCGTTCCTGTATCACATCTTTGTTTAGCTTGAGTTGCCTAAGTCGCCTTCTACTTCCACGGGAATACTTGAAGTGGCCCTATTCTTTACAATATCATATTTATGACGTCACAACGTACCTTTTCCTCCTCAGTCTTGATAGCAGTCAGTCTGAGCCTAGCGTTCTCCCGCTCCGCGTCTGTCGCCTTCTGCGCTAAGAGTGAAGCTTCCTCTTCTGCCATCCTTCCTTTCTCCGCTAGGAGCTCTGCTGTTTCCTCTGATCTACGCTGTAAAGAAAAAAAATATGTTATAAACTGTTATAAACGTAGTAGTGATGCAACCGATACCGATATAATATACATCAATATAGGTATGTGCGAGCGAGACGCCAACCTGTATTATTTCCGTCTCACGGTGAACTATAAATCTTTGCATAGAATTATGCTCTCTATTATGAGAACAATAAGAGTAAACATCGTATATCACAAATCGTAAACAGTTCTATCAGGGTACAAAAGAGAAGACGCTTACTACACTGGGTGTTAGTATGAACGCCTTTATTCTTCAAATTATCAAACCAGTCCATCAAAATGAACAACTTTTCCTATTGGTAAATGAAATAAATAAAAAATCGTCAATTTCATACAAAATGCCGGGCAGGCCGAACATTTTTTTCTCGTTCTCTCGATAACCTCATTTTTTTAAATCAGTTGAAAATAAAAGACTGCCTTACTACTTATCCAAGCCGTGTGGTTCCCGGCAGAGTATAATAGGACCACTTCAAGTCTTTAATAAATAAATATATACGGACAAATCACACAGATTGAGCTAGCCCCAAAGTAAGTTCTAATGAAAGACTTGTGTTATGGGATACTAACTCAACGATACTATATTTTATAACAAATACATATATAGATAAACATCCAAGACCCAGGTCAATCTGAAAAAGATCATTTTCCATCTTGACCTGACCGGGGATCGAACCCGGGACCATCTGTGTCGCAGGCAGGCGTGATGACCGCTGCGCTACGGAGTTATAAACATTAAAAATAGTTCAACCCGTCTATCTAGCGTTGAGAGTGTAGGCCATCCCCTGACTGCTCTGGCTGAAGTATGGCTCTAGTAGTACATAGAGGGTCGTGCTCATGCTGTGGAGACTAAAAAAAGACCTGATGATGACTACGTACCACAGCCTCGTTCGCTAGCCGTTCTCCTCATGGTACTGCAGCAGTCTCTGCTCCATGGCGGCTCGCTATCTCGATTACCTCCTTTTGTTCAAGTGGGTTGTAAATAAAACGCTGCCTTACTACTTCGTCGAGCCGTGTGGTTCCTGGCAGAGTAGAATAGGACCATCCAAGTCTTCCCGTGGATGTCGTAGAGACGACTTAGGAAACACAAAGTAAACAAAGCTTATAAACATCAAAGAGAGGCCAATCCGTCTGGTCAGCGTGGAGAGTAGCCCAAATCCTTTGACAGCTCTGGCTGATATATGGCTCTGGTAGTACAGAGAGGGTCGTGCTCCTACAGTGGAGCCTAAAAAAGACCAAATGATTCAGACATAACGTACCAGACTCTCAGACTCAGACCAGAGCCTCGTTGGCTAGCCATATCTCTTCCTGGTACTGTAACCAATGGACGATGGGGTAGAATGGTTTCTTGAATGGCGACCACGTACCGGCAAGCACAGCGTCGGACACCCACCGACCAGGTGGTCGGACGACCTGATAAAGGTCGCAGGAAGGCAATGGAAGCAGGCCGCTTCCAATCGTATTGAAGATCCTAGGGGGAGGCCTATGTCCAGTAGACTTCTTGCGGCTGAAATGATGATGATGAAGATGATGAATATAACGTAACAGAGCCTCGTTCGCTAGCCGTATCTTTTCTTGGCAATGCAGCAGTCTCTGCTCCATGGCGGCTAAAAGAAAGACCTGATGATGATGAATATATCGTACCAGAGCCTCGTTCGCTAGCCGTATCTCTTCCTGGTACTGCAGCAGTCTCTGCTCCATGGCGGCTAAAAGAAAGACCTGATGATGATGAATATAACGTACCAGAGCCTCGTTCGCTAACCGTATCTCTTCTTGGTACTGCAACAGTCTCTGCTTCATGGCGGCTAAAAGAAAGACCTGATGATGATGAATATAACGTACCAGAGCCTCGTTGGCTAGCCGTATCTCTTCTTGGTACTGCAGCAGTCTCTGCTCCATGGCGGCTAAAAGAAAGACCTGATGATGATGAATATAACGTACCAGAGCCTCGTTCGCTAACCGTATCTCTTCTTGGTACTGCAGCAGTCTCTGCTCCATGGCGGCTAAAAGAAAGACCTGATGATGATGAATATAACGTACCAGAGCCTCGTTGGCTAGCCGTATCTCTTCTTGGTACTGCAGCAGTCTCTGCTCCATGGCTGCTCGCTCTCTCTCCGCCGCCTCGCGCAGTTGCTTTTCGCGCGCCAGCTTATTGCGTTCTACTTGACGACGCTAAACAGACAATAACACATTCTTATTAAATTAATATATAAAATATGGGAAAAAAATCCATGTGGGTAAGATTAGAACCTGCGTCTTAGCCCTTATTCGTATAAGGGACGACGACTTACATACATACTCCATCCATCCATCCATCAGGTCTTTTTTAGTCTCCACTGCAGGAGCACGACCCTCTCTGTACTACCACAGCTATATATTAGCCAGAGTAGTCAGAGGATTTGGCCTACACTCTCCACGCTGGCCAGACGGGTTGGAGAGGTCTTTTTGATGTTTGTAAGCTTTGTTTAGCTTGTGTTTCCTAAGTCGCCTTTTACGACATCCACGGGAAGACTTGGACTATTCTACTCTGCCGGGAACCACTCGGCTTCAGTTTATGTAGAAGATTTTGGAGCTGACCTGTTTCTCCTCCTTGGCCTGCGCCTTCATCTGCTGCACCTCCATGGTGTCGGGCTTGCGACGCCGCATGTATAAATCATGATTGCCGATACACAGGTCTAGTATCTAAAACCAGAAAAATAAATAAAGCAGGGCTGGCAAAACTATATACAAAAGCCTTCCATTTCGCTTGAAAGAAAAACACGATTACCTTGCCAAAACAATATAGCCTATGTCACTCACTCGCTCACGGAGTACATCACGTCAAAATCCGTTGACGCATTAAGAAGTTACGGTAAGAAACGACAACGAAAACGAAAAGAAACTCACATACATGAAGTCGAATTACAAAACACTCCTTTTTTAAGCACACATGTAATTATTTCGTAATTAACTTTAAAGAAAGCCATTATTGACATACAAACAGGTCACACTTGTCACAGTACTAGTAGTAGTACACTCGTCTCGGGTAAAAAACGGCATTTCCGACACGGGATGGAACTTACCAATTTATACATGCCCTTTGGCGAGAAGAAAATAAAGTTCGTGACTGATTTGTCTACAAACTTGATGACGAATTTCTTTTCATCAAACGATATATGCTTGATTTCGGGCCTAGGGAAGGTCATCTTGGGTGTCAGTCTATTTTCCTTTTCGTAGATGTTGAAGCTACAATCGTCTCGGGTGAAAAACAGCATTCACGGCACCGGGTGGCACTTACCAATTTATTCATGCCCTTTGGCGAGAAGAAGATAAAGTTCGTGACTGATTTGTCCACAAACTTGATGACCAATTTTTTGTCATCAAACGATATATGCTTGATTTCGGACCACGGGAACGTCATCTTGGGTGTCAGTTTATTTTCCTTTTCGTAGATGTTGAAGCTACAATCGTCTCGGGTGAAAAACGGCATTCACGGCACCGGGTGGCACTTACCAATTTATTCATGCCCTTTGGCGAGAAGAAGATAAAGTTCGTGACTGATTTGTCTACAAACTTGATGACGAATTTCTTTTCATCAAACGATATATGCTTGATTTCGGGCCTAGGGAACGTCATCTTGGGTGTCAGTCTATTTTCCTTTTCGTAGATGTTGAAGCTACAATCGTCTCGGGTGAAAAACGGCATTCACGGCACCGGGTGGCACTTACCAATTTATTCATGCCCTTTGGCGAGAAGAAGATAAAGTTCGTGACTGATTTGTCCACAAACTTGATGACGAATTTTTTGTCATCAAACGATATATGCTTGATTTCGGACCACGGGAACGTCATCTTGGGTGTCAGTTTATTTTCCTTTTCGTAGATGTTGAAGCTACAATCGTCTCGGGTGAAAAACGGCATTCACGGCACCGGGTGGCACTTACCAATTTATTCATGCCCTTTGGCGAGAAGAAGATAAAGTTCGTGACTGATTTGTCCACAAACTTGATGACGAATTTTTTGTCATCAAACGATATATGCTTGATTTCGGACCACGGGAACGTCATCTTGGGTGTCAGTCTATTTTCCTTTTCGTAGATGTTGAAGCTACAATCGTCTCGGGTGAAAAACGGCATTCACGGCACCGGGTGGCACTTACCAGTTTATTCATGCCCTTTGGCGAGAAGAAGATAAAGTTCGTGACTGATTTGTCCACAAACTTGATGACGAATTTTTTGTCATCAAACGATATATGCTTGATTTCGGACCACGGGAACGTCGTCTTGGGTGTCAGTTTATTGTCCTTTTCGTAGATGTTGAGGCCTAGCGCTGTCACGCCGAGGTAGAGGTCGGTGTCTTTCTTGTTCTGAAACAGAAGAAAGGAAATGCATAGGTGGTCTAGTCAGAGATACAGTTTCAAATTTTACATCATCATCAAGTCTTTTTAGTCTCCACTGCAGGATCATGACCCTCTCTGTGCACATGAGCCAGAGCAGTCAGAGGATTTGGCCTATACCATCCACGCTGGCCAGCCGGGTTGGATAGGTGCAAATTGTACCTCCTTTAGTAATAAAATGAGGGGTATGATTTGTAAGTTTCCCGTTGTTTGAAAAAAAGTATTTATGTGCTGCTATTGCTAAAATCAACGAGTAGAAAGAACATATAGGCTCTAACTATTCCGTAAGTGAAAATAAGGTGATTTTTTTATCTGGATAGAATCACAAAAAAAAAACAAATTCATTACTGTTAACTGAGGGTAGTTGTAAAATATAATTTGAACTTACATTAATAGCAAAATAATTAACTCCATACATGTCCAGATCTTGCGCTATTTTCAAATATTCCATTTCAGCTTCGTCCCGCGACATTCCCTTGTGGTCTGCGTACCTAAAAAATGTGGTATCGACATTACTGCAAGCGAAAAAAGGAACTAAATTTAAATTTCTTTGCCAGAAGCAAAAAGAAGTGAACGAACGACGGTTTTTTGTAAATGTCGCCCGCAGATAAATTAAATTAACTATATCTTAAAATCTTAAATCTTCTGATTGCTCTGGCTAATTATAATAGCTCTGGTGATCAGAGAGGGTCGTGCTCCTGCAGTGGAGAATAAAAAAGACCTGATGATGATGATGGTGATATCTTAAAATCGATCCTGTAGTTTCGGAGCCGGCGAAATAAGATATGGAAATAAAAATGTATGCCCACGTGGAATTTTTTCCCACATCTTATTCATATTCATATTTTTTATTCACATAAAATGTATGTTACATTAACCCTTTCGGTTTAATGTCTTAATTTAATAAAACTACTTCTGTTTTCTATAACAGCAAGTAGTTTCTTAATAGTTTATAGCTGTCTTTCTCCTTATCATCTGAGCGTGTTCCCGGTTGCATCCTCAGTTGGAATGCTTTTTATCCCGGGGTCCCCTTATTTTAGTAATTTACAACATGAGTTTAGTTAATATGACGAGCTCCGTGGCGCAGCGGTCAACACGCCGGCCTGTGACACGGATGGTCCCGGGTTCGATCCCCGGTCAGGTCAAGATGGAAAATGATCTTTTTCAGATTGACCTGGGTCTTGGATGTTTATCTATATATGTACTTACCTATTTGTTATAAAATATAGTATCGTTGAGTTAGTATCCGATAATTCAAGTCTTTCTTAAGAACTTACTTTGGGGCTGGCTCAATCTGTGTGATTTGTCCGTATATATTTGTTTAATTATTTAAAATATAAAAAAAAATCTAGAAATGTCTGCTCTTATCATCCCTCTTGGATATTTTATAGTTTAACATTTAATTTGGTCGAGCTCCGTGGCGCAGCGGTCAACACGCCAGCCTGCGACACGGGGGTCCCGGGTTCGATCCCCGGTCAGGTCATGATGGAAAACAATCTTTTTCAGAGTGACCTGGGTCTTGGATGTTTATCTATAATAAGTATATATTATAAAATATAGTATCGTTGAGTTAGTATCCTGCGACACAAGTTCACAACTTACTGTGGGGCAAGCTCAATTTGTGTGATATGTCCCTATATATTTATTTAAACTATATGTATACTGACCATATCTTGATGCGGTCCTCCCACATTTCTGGTGTCATCTGGTACTGATCAATGACCCTTTGGGGCAACAGATCCTCACTAGCCAGCATACCAGGCTTATAAGCGTTCTCGTCATAGTCACCATACTGAAAGAAATATATTATATTATACATATATTATATGTATCATCATCATCATCATCATCAGGTCTTTCTAGTCTCCACTGCAGGAGCACGACCCTCTCTGTACTACCGGAGCCATATATACTAGCCTGAGTAGTCAGAGGATTTGGCCTACATTCTCCACGCTGGCCAGACGGGTTGGAGAGGTCTCTTTGATATTAATAAGCTTTGTTTAGCTTGTGTTTCCTTAGTCGCCTGTTACGACATCCACGGGATGACTTGGAGTGGTCCTATTCTACTCTGCCGGGAACCACACGGCTATATGTATACTATACATATATCATATACCAGCAGCCTTCCCTGCCTGCGCCAGGGCATGTATTATCCTTATGAACCTTCCTAAAGAATCACTCTATCCATCGATGAAAACGGCATGAAAACTCGTGCAGTATTTTTTGAGATTATCGTAAACAGACAGTCAGATACGCTGCGGAGAACTTTGTGTAATGTGTAGTGATAAAGTAATATAATTAACTAACAGCCTCTGTGGTCCAGTGGTCTGTGTCACCTACTCGAAATGATGATGAGTGATAAAGTTATGCGCGTGGAATTGATGGCAGATCAGAAAGGTTTTTGAAGGCTAGGAAGGAAGGTACCAACAAGCGCAGCCTCGCAGGAAGACGCTGGATGCACACCACTTCCAACCGGTCGTATGAGAAATCTTTGGGGGGGGGGTTATATCCAGCAATGGACTACTTGCGCCTGAGATGATTTATTGTTGTTGTAAATATCAAAACATCTAATTTGAATTTTTTATTACAGCCTCTGTGGTTAAGGCGTTTGCCTTACTGACCCGGGGGCCGTGGTTCGATTCCCACGGGAAGCATACTTTAAGTTGTTTCCAGTTTGGTTAGGACATTGCAGGAATGAATCTCCTGATTGTCTGATAAGAAAGATGATTCCGTGCTTCGGAAGGCACGTTAAGCCGTTGGTCCCGGCTGCCATCTGGTAGTCGTTAAAGGAACCACGTCAGAGGCCGAAAGGCGGTTCCGAAGAACTCTGACACCAGGGTGTGCATGGCCGACTGACCGTGTCACCCACACGACATGATGATGATTGCCAGCTGCCTGTCAGAATACCTTCTTAGAGTAAGCTTTTGTTCACGAGACGATAGTGCCACCGTCTTTGAATACATTAGGGTCGGAGTGGACCTTTTATGATGGGGACTCATACTCAACTGCCTATCCAATGGGTGCGGGATCGGCATCAGGTATGTGCGCCAGACCTCCCAAGCTGCTACTTATTAATCCCCAATTCTTCTAAGCGACTACCATTCCGAATACCTTTATCCAGTTCCCCCAGACCAATAAACATCCTACCCTTTCCACGCTTAAAAAACGGATACGATAGGCAGCAGCAATTAAAGCAAGATACGCCGACTAAACTGCATTCACCAACCCCCAAGGGGCAGGTCCTTTGTACAGCCCTGTATATTTTGACGTCCTTGAACCTATTCTTCTTTACCATCTTAATACTTCTAACCGTCATACCGTGCCAAACTTCGTTTGACATAATTATGTGAAACGATTTTTTTTCTAAAATTTGTCATTTTCTTTGGCTAGGCGTGGGCTTTGGCCCATAAGGCGGTGAACTGTCTGCCCCGTGATGGGACTGGACGTGATTTAAAGCCCATTTTTATGTTTAGGTCAAACGAACGCAAACGAGAAAAAAGTCATCCATGTAAAAATGAAAAAATTTCATAAGTCTTGAATAAATAGTATCCCTTTTAAAAAAAAAATTAGACAGTGATAATTCAATACAGTAAACACAAGCTCCAATTATGTTGGAGGGAGAAGAAAAAAAAAAAAAACCGTCATACCTTCGCTTGCACGGCATAGCTGGCCAGCAGCACGGACGCCTCGGGCGGGCAGTAGATGTCCATACTCAGGATGGCTTGCTTCACCTGCAGGAACAGCAGGTGCTGCGTCACCTCCTGGATTAGCTCTTCAGCCACGTCTTCCGGGTACAGCTTGCAGAGCAGCATGAACGGGGTGCCCGGCATTTGAGAGACGCATTGGTCTTGCACTGTAATCATTAATCATGACAACATCAAATTCAATTAATCATGACATTTAATAAGGACAATGTATACTCAGTCCACATATCTAGTTTTTAGGGTTCCGTAGTAAACTAGGAACCCTTATAGTTTCGCCATGTCTGTCTGTCTGTCTGTCTGTCTGTCTGTCTGTCTGTCTGTCCGTCCGCGGTTTTACTCAGAGACTATAAGTACTAGAAAGCTGTAATTTTGTATGAGTATGTATATTAATCATGGCAAAAAAGTCGTAGAAAAAAATCTTGAAAAAAATTTTTTTTTTGGGTAGCTCCCATACAAGTAAAGTGGGGGAGTATTTTTTTTTTCTCTACTTACCCATCGTGTGGGGTATCGTTAAAAAGGTTTTTGAAAAATATTGTGAGGTTGAGAACACCATTTTTCGATTTAGGGATCCGTTTCCGAAATATTTGGTTTTAAAGTGAAAATTTTTGTTAGAGGTACGTGTCCCCCCCCTCTATCTGCTAAACGGTTATATATGGATACGTGAAAAAAATTACAGCAGTAGTATATATACTGAAGTTAAAAGGAAAACTATCAGAGCTGGGTACTAAGTGCAAACTAAAAAGTTATAGGCAACCAACTTATAAAATGTACTGGAAATGTAAAATTTTATACAATCTTTATTGTTAGATGTTTTTGGTCGTTAAACTGTGAGGTGCGAGTGTAAACAGTGTGAACTCAAAGTTGTCATTCGCAACTACGGAACCCTATACTGCGCGTGGCCCGACACGCACTTGGCCGGTTTTAAGGTTAAAGTTTTGGAGAAAATGCGCTGTGCAGTTTGTTGCCGCTTCTTCTTCACTCCGCTTTGGAAGCGGCGTTAAACTTAGCCACAAGTAATTACTGACGTCAACAAGTTTCCAGTTGTAAATAATATGTATGACAATTAATAAGTGTTCTGAGCAACCTATATTAAATAAACATTCGAATTTTGATAAACATTCAAGACCCAGGTCAATCTGAAAAAGATCATTTTCAATCTTGACCTGACCGGGAATCGAACCCGGGACCATCCGTGTCGCAGGCACGGAGTTCGTATAATAAGTATATTATGATGTAAGTATGCTCTGGCTAATATATGGTTCGGGTAGTACAGAGGTCATGCAGTGGAGGCTTAAAAAGACCTGATGACGATGATGCAAGTACGTAAGAAGGATATTAAAGTCGAGGTAGACACCTCGAGCATAAAGCCAGTGCTTATAATTAACCAACGACTTACTGAGTACGAGCATCATGCGATGTTTTTCAATAAACTTGGGATTGCCATAAAATAAATTGAGCAATAGTGATTACTAAATATTATTATAAAGAAAACATCCTAGTCCGTAAAATACATCATTACGATCCAAGTTTCAATGCCATAAGAACTGTTAGCAAATATATTAAAAATTGATACGATATAATTTGCATTTCCGGAGCGCTTTATTATATATATACCGCTATAGCGGACGTATCCTAGCTAAGGAAGCATCGGGAAACCGCTTTTTTTCACTCAAAGGAGCAGTTTCCACCGAGTGTGACTATTCAGCCAAAAAAAGAAAATAGATTTGCAATCAAGGTTATAAAGCTGAGTTCGAATATTAAGATCACCTTCGTTGACATAAATTATTTATATGTATAAATTGAAACCAGACTGACGCTCATTGTGTAAAGAATTATGTATAGTTAAGGAGAAGTGTAGACTGAAATAAATGTAAAACAAAGTCATATAACACATTCAACACCAACTTTTTCAAGACAATCTTTTTTCCCATACAAACATATGTATGGATGTTGTATAAGATTCATAAAATTTACTGAAATTACAGATTAAAAATATTAATCTCGACAAATATTATAAAGAGGAAAAATTTATTTTCTGCATTTAACTAAGGTTTGAGTATATTCTACTTGCAATTTTGAAGCGAATTTGTCCACGTAAATTAAAGCTCATGTTACCCACTGATAAATTAGCTTTCTATAGGTGAAAGAATTTTGAGAACAAGTCCAGTAGTTTCGGTGCTTATTTAATACAAACAAACAATCAAATTTTTCCTCCTTTATTAGTATAGATAAAAAAAATACCTCTTTTATCCAACTTCAGCCAGCTTATAAAATGTTTGGTATCCTCGAACTGTAGTCCAAAGAACCATGTCTCCCGCAGTCCTATTGTTCGGCACACCAGGTCGAACAGGTCACGGCCAGTCGCGCGCCACTGGAAGGAATGTGTGGAATTCATTTGTTGGGAAACTTTGCCCTCATTATAATAAATAAATATAATTATAGGGACATATCACACAAATTGAGCTAGCCCCACACAGTAAGTTGTGAACTTGTGTCGTTCGTGGGATACTAACTCAAGGATACTATAATTTTATAAAATGTTAATTATCTGATTTATTTTAAAGTACTGTTCAAGAACACCGCTCGACAAACCTCAGTTGCCTACACCGATGTTGCCCCTGTTGCCGACAATATTCGTCGCCTAATTTGAGGGGCCCATCTAGTGGGTGGCTAGCCTCCACCTGCCAATTTTAGTCAGTTCTGAATATGGCAGGTGTCCGATCCTTTGCAATAACCCAGCATAAGTCCACCCATATTTTATCCCAAAGTTCACTATTTTCTATTTGAAATTAATGTTCCTCCTCTAGCCAAGACCTATTCAAGGGTATATCTTAATTGATATTTCCAGGAATGGGTTCTGGATGGAGACATAATTTCTGTAAAGGGCCTCTATGTGTTAGATCTATATCCCCATGCAAGCCTTCCAAAGGACGGGGTAGTCCAAAGGAGACAAATACTAATAATGTTTGTTTGTTTGTTTTTCGTATGTGTAAGTGGCCAACACTGGTGTCAGATTTTTCAAGCTGCCTTAAGGCATCTGACATAGCTTAACGACTGCCATCAACGATGACAGCCGGGACCAACGGCTTAACGTGCCTTCCGAAGCACGGAGGAGCTCGAGATATTTTTATGCCACTTGCGGTCACCCATCCAAGTAGGGACTGCACCAGAGGTTGCTTAACATACGTAAGCGCTCATAGAGCTCACACCCACTGGACCATCGGGCTCCTCACATATAAATACATACTAATAATAACTAAGTTAGTGAGCAATACAGAATTTTGAAAGTGTGCATGTTTCGTACACTAGTAACAGGACTTCACCTGAGGAATTGGACTATAATACAAAAAAAGGTACAAGATGGGAACCAACCCCCACATACCATCAATTTATTGGTGACCCCCATAGACCACTGATTTGAGCGCTACATTTAAAAGATACTCAAGGTAGTAAAGTGTCTATAGATTGTATATATATCTATAGCCTCTTTAACATCTCTTTAAAACAATGTTTTAAACATATTGGGCCTTACTTATGCCTTTAATTTGAAATTCAATCTGATTCATGTAACTAAATATAGTTTCCGGCGAAGTAAAGGATTGTAAGGAAACCTGTACACTGGTTGTTCAGCTCCAGATTAAAATAAATATCTATTTTTTTTTATTTAGTTTTTGGGTTTTAGCAATTCACATGTAAAGTGCTTGCCAAAACAAATCTAATGGCCACCTTTAACTGCATTATCAGAGCAGTTCTATTGTGTATATTCATTAGATTTAGAGGAGCCCGATGGCCTAGTGGGCGTGAGCATTATTAGCGCTTTCGTATGTTAAGCAACCCCAGGCGCAGTCTCCACTTGGATGGGTGACTGCAAGTTTCATAAAAAATATTTCGAGCTCCTCCCTGCTTCGGAAGGCACGTTAAGCCGTTGGTCCGGCTGTCATCATTGATGGCAGTCAGCATCTGATCATGTCAGCTTGAAAAATCTGACACCAGTTTTGGCCACTTACACACACAAATACATACATACATTAGATTTTTCCAAAATCCCTCTAGCTTGTTAACGGCAGAACCTATTCTCATAAAACATGTCTAAGACCCATCACACACAAAAAAATTGCATCAAAACCGGTTTTACAGCTATCCTGGCTTAGCCAGATGCACACACATATGGCGATCAAACTTAAAATACCCCTCTTTTTGCATCATGGGGTTGAAAAAAGGTTTTGTTCCTGGTGCCCTTATACTTGCTTTGGACCAACACGTGTCCATCATACATAATTATTTTTAAGCCCTATTTTTTGCCTATAAGATGTCTTTTAGTACTGAAAAATTAAAACAAAAAAATCTTTTTGTAACATTCTTTAAAGAAAATCCTACACTAAGTAAAAAATATATGTATATTGCATATTAAGTTGTAGGCATAAAGAAAAGACCAACTTTACTGGGCTCCACCAAAACCGAGTGGAATAAGTTCTCTTGTAAGAACACTAGTTATTGGTATGTACAAGTACGAGGGGGCAGCAGTTGCCCCCACTAGAAGGGAGGGAGGGAGGTTTTGGTAGGCTGATATACTCACCAGCTATAAAATAGCTATCCTAATCCTAATCCTAACTATCCTATCCTATCCTAACTAATATTATAAATGTGAAAGTTTGTTTGTTTGTTTGTTTATTTGTATGTTTGTTATGCTTTCACGCCGTATCTACTGAACCGATTATCATGAAATTTTACATACACATATGTTAGGGTATTGAGAAGGACATAGGCTATCACGCGGGCGGAGCCTCAGGTAACAGCTAGTTTGTTTATAATTTGTTATTTTGTTAAATTGACTAAACTTCTAATAATGTGAATTCTTCATTCACATTATTTGTTTAAACTGAGGTTTTTCTTTGTCTCATCTCTAAATAGATAGCTCTATGCATACCAATACTAGTGACACTTTTTCACATCAGACGCAGAAAGAGGGTGTTATAAGTTTGAGAACTATGCATGTGAAACTGCAGAATCTAAATATACATGCAGGTTTTATAATTTGAAATTATTATTATTTGAAGGGAAATATATAAGTATTTTTACTTTTTGGATACTTTTAAAAACAAATGATGAACTTATTAAGACAATAAAATTATTTACTTGATTTTTTTTTTATTAAACAAATTACATAAATTATGCCGTGTGGTTCCCGGCAGAGTAGAATAGGACCACTCCAAGTCATCCCGTGGATGTCGTAAAAGGCGACTAAGGATACCCAAGCTAAACAAAGCTTATTAACATCAAATAGACCTCTCCAACCCGTCTGGCCAGTGTGGAGAGTGTAGGCCAAATCCTCTGACTACTCAGGCTAGTATATGGTAGTACAGAGAGGGTCGTGCTCCTGCAGTGGAGACTAGAAAGACCTGATGATGATGATGATGAGAAAATATATAAACATTTTTTATAAAAATTAATCCAGCTTTTTACTAAATAGAGAGATTTTTATGTAGGGAGTTGATTACAAGTTTTATAAACTTGTCATGTGTTTACTGACTAACACTGGTTTTAAGATGTTTCAACCTGCCTAAGGGCACCTACCAATGAATATTCATTAAGTTAAAATAAGTTAATATCATTAGACACATGAGTACTTGCTGCATCCTGTGTTATCAAATGATTACAGAAATATACATACTCCTACTACCTAAACATGTTTACAATCAACGTTTATTAGGCCACCATTCGCACATTATGTACCCTATGTACTCTGGTTAGTATCAATTTACAAGTTAGCACGGGTGAGTCAACAACGCACTGTTTGAACCCTCATTAGTATCCACGATAACGAAATGCACAATTACTCCACACTTACTTCAAGGTTGAACTCAAGCTCGGCGTCCAATGTACACACTTTAACCGGGAACGATTTCGAGGCCTTCTTCCTTCTAAACGGAGGCATTATCACTTCGCATAGCTCGCACTACACCAGCAAAACAACGCGATAGGTTATGATAAAACTACAACCATTAATTAATTACAACGCAATGGCTAACGTTTACGTAATGTGCAATCGAACGCGGAATGCGTGTAAATTCACATTGCGTACTATTTCCAGCGTTTATTATTTACAAACAAGAAAAACGTCAATGAAACAAGAACAGTGATGAATGAAATGAAAAATTATCGAAAAACTGCGTTCGGTTTGACGTTTGCTATAATGTTTTTGGCCATTGTTTGACAGATCGAATAAAACTATGTTTGTGTTATTTGGAACGTGGTATTAAAATATTTTATAAAGTATTTTTATTTCATCTTCATCATCTTTTTTATTTATTTGCTTAAAATAAGAAAAAGATATATAGAGATGATATGTATCGAGATGTATTTATAGAAAGAAAGAAAGAAAGAAAGAAAAATCAATATACTACGCTACGATAAACAATATTTCAGATTTTGGGTCTTCAATAATACCGCCTTCCTTTTTTTTCACTATGTTGGTGAAATAGCATATTGTCAAAATGACTTTGACATTCATGGTATATTGCCATGCCAATTTCACTTAGGACATACTCTGTCTACTAATCTGTGATTTCACTTTAAAAATCTTCACACCACGTGCGGTCCGTAAAACAGAATTTCAAATAAAATTTTATAAAAACATGGGAAAATTCAGATCAAAAATAAAAGGCAAGGCCAAAGGGAAAAGATGGCAAAAAGGCCAATCATCTACTTCAAACCCGAAGCTCCAAAAATACAGGGAAATGGCAAAATCCCGGTTTTTCCAAGAGAACTTGGGTGAGTGTTTTTATGATTCAATATCTTTATTTTCTTCGTTTTATTGGTAATAAATATCATAAAAGTGTCTTATACGCGTTTCTAAACTTCCTTAGAGGTTCAATTAATTATAGTCATCCCAAAATCACTACTTTTAGCCTCATAATCATAACCAAAACAAACAGTTTCATGCATGTGTCAAGTAATAATATAAGCAATGATACTAATAATATTCCATATAAAGAAGTAAATTAAAAAGGGCTTTTTGTATATTAATATTTTTTCAGTTACTGCTAATTTTCCCACTGTTGTTTTATTTATTTTCATAGCACATTGCATTTCAATTATGGTTTTTGCAAATGTACCCACAGATTTTTATTTAATTTCGATCAATGTCCTACAATTCCAGGAAACACGGGTCTGACCCAGCAGGCCGTTCAGAAGCATGAAGCCATGTTGACATACAGCCACAGCGCTGGCAAACAAAAATCGGAGGCAGAGAACGAGTTGACCATTTCCAAGGAATTTGAGAATATGTCAGTGAGAACAGGGGATGATGGCTCAGATACTGAATACTCAGGGTCAATGAGGTCTGGCACATATAAGACGTTCCAAACATTTGCTTCAGATTGGAGCCAGTGCTCAAATATTAGTTTCAGCAAGTAAGTAACCTCAAAACTTGGTATCATTTTTCTAAGACACAAAACTTGTCCCATAAATTACTTACTAGTCATTATTTAGTTGTTAAACATTTTGAAGGATTTATCTTATAACTAGTGGCGGCCGCTCCTTCAGTGCACTCGTGCACTGCACTACCAGATTTTTTGTATATTTCCCAAATTTTTTTTAGACACAAATATTATTTATCCATCAGTAACTTAAATTACACACTGAAGAAATATTAAAAAATATTTTCAAACAAGCTTGATCTTCATTACCTAAAATTTAAGACTCATTATAGCTGAACCAAAAATTGGGCGAGCGCTTTCAAAGTGCGCACGAAATGTCTCCATACAAACTATATGCAATGAGATAGAAATGCTCCGGCAGGTGAAACGGAAGATGATCCGTACTCAATGTATGAGAAAAATTGAAAAATCGGGTCGGCGCACGAGTCCCGAATACTCCCGAACGGGCTCGCTCGGGCGGCATCGGCCGGGGTATCTCGCTCGCTCGCTCGTTGAAGATTGTTGCGAAGGCGTGTCCTTGACCTAACTCAAATCTCAGTTTGTTTGTTTTATTTCGCACCTGTGACATGGTGTGAATGGTGTGATAGATAACGCGCGCGAAATTACCCAATAATTATTCATAGTTATGGTTTTCTACTTTGTGTGTGCTTCAAAGTGTAGTGGTTGAAAGTGGCTTCAAAGTGTGTTGTTAATGGGATTATTTGAATAAGAACTAAAAAAGAAAATAGGCTATGTAGGTATTATTTTTTGAAACTAACTTCTCGTGCATTTCAACCTGAATTAATTAGGGTACGCACGCACCGCGACGCGATAGTCGCGCCGTCGCATACCTATTGTTGCTATTTTTGCGACAGATCTGTCGCAAACGCGTTTGCAACGTATGGAGATCTATGAAGACGCGCGCACTGCGACTCGGCAGTCGCGCGATAATGTTGCCATTATAATAACATTTCTTACATATTGGTAACTTTCATACCCTTGGCGTAACTTCAAGTTACTTTCGATTTTTGGATAATTAACCCATTCGAACATACTTAGATTTTTTTATTTCTTTATTGAGTTCCTAGTAACTTTAATAAGCTATGCCTAAGCAATTTTAAGTTCTAAGTAGTGTTTACATCTTAATACTCCCGTATTTAATATATCTATAATACTGGAAAATATCGTTGCAATTAGAACTTAATATTACTATTGCAAATAAGCATAATAAACGATAAATCCTTATTCAGTATTGTTTTTTAATTGTACCAACTGTTATGTAACTTTTTTAAAAAAGTAACAAAAGCAAACCCTGGCAACATTGCGCAGGACATAGCCAACTAGTGATGTGCCAACTCAAATAAAAACGTGTTTTCTAATGTTAATCGAGTTGAGATTCAAATATCCTGAATAGGTGTGGTGTAGCACCGTACTGCAAATTTTATTGGAGATGTTACAGGGTCGGGAGATTTAAATATTTTATATTGAATAATTGTATAGTTTGAAGACACAAGTATAATAAACCAAGTCATATTGAAACAAACCGACAGAAACACACAGTGTCAATTCATTGCCTACTGGTTTATGTTTACTACATACATACATATTATGACGTCTTTATCCCTAGTGGGGTAGACAGAGCCGAAAGTCATAAGACTTGGCCACTTTTAGCATCATAGTTACTGTTTCTGTTTTAGTTTATGTTTACTGTTTCGTGTAAAGATATTGAACATTCACTGTGGAGCATTTCTCCATAGCAACTTTTGAAGATCGAAGTAGATTCATCGCGATAATGAATTTTCTCAATCAGTAATTCTTCATAGTAAACATTATAATTTTCATAGTAGTTGTGTTTCTTGTGTGTTTTCAAATGTTTGATGTTATGCGCCAAAGAAATATAATTCTTTCTTTCTTTCTATGATAGTAATTTGTATCATCATCAGGTCTTTTTTAATTTCCACTGCAGGAGCGCGACTCTCTCTGATCACCAGAGCCATTAAATTAGCCAGAGCAATTGGCCTACACTCTCCACGCTGGCCAGACGGGTGGGAGAGGTCTTTTTGATGTTTAAAAGCTTTGTTTAGCTTGTGTTTCCTAAGTAATTTGTATACTTACGTTTATTTTTACGACAAGTATCGGATAACAGTTTCGTAACGATTCTAAAAGTTAACGAAGAAGTAAACAACGTAATACAACAAGAAACGAATAACAGTTTCGTTACGATTTTAAACGAAAAGTCATAACGCCCCATCCCTAAAACGCGACTGCCGAATCGCAGTGCGCGCACCCATGATTTGCTTTTTTGTCGCGCGACGCGACGCGACTATCGCGTCGCGGTGCGTGCGTACCCTTACTATTTGAATATTCATTACCGCGCACAGCTCCTCTATCTAAACCAATGGTAAGTCAAGATGATGAGATATTTCACTGCATGTACATAGGTCAGTACCTGCCTACTATACCTCAATGGTTTTACAACATGCAACAAGAATTGTACCTATTAACAAGAATTGTACCTAGAGAAACTAATTATGTAACAAATATTATTAGGTAGGTGCATAGGCGTAGTCGACTACAAATAATTGACGAAAGTACGTCATAGGTCGTTTTGCTTTTGACAGACAGTAGGTAAGCAGGTGAACCACCACTCCTTGAAGTCACGAGCCGCCACTGCTTATAACCTTCTTGAATTTCAACCTTTGCTTTTTACATCTTGTTACTTTTGTTAGCACTTGTACTTTGCTATTTCTGTCAATGATTTATTTATTACACTTGGTGTGACTATGCCAACCTCATGGGGGACTTCTAGTAATGTACTACACTTGCATACAGCTTACACTACCTGCCCCGTATTTACTAACGGATTGCAAGGTGTTGATGCCTATCAATCTAGGATTTGCTGTTACAATGCGGACTTCGCTTGCTCAAACTTTGTATTTGGAAAACAAAAACCGCATTGTAAAGGAAAATCCTAGATTGATAGGCATCGACGCCTGTCATCCGAATTAGTAAATACGGGCTGGTTTACCTGGTTTCATGAGCTTTTTTCCAAACTTAGGCCCATTGACTGGGCCCATTGTGTGGGAGTAACTAGGAGATTTCTTGTTGTTTAGGCTTCTATGAGGAGACTTCTTATATGGCTAACACTATAAGCATCTCTTGGATAGGCATGGCACATCTCATCTTCACCATCATGTGAGATGGGAGACAAATTCTTTATTCAATCCCAACTAATATTATATATGCAAAAGTGTGTTTGTTATGCTTTCACACTCAATCTACTGAACTGATCACCATGAAATTTTGCATACACATTTTCTGGAGTACGAAGAAGGACAAAGGCTACCTTTCATACCAGTAAAAAGTACTGTTCCTGAGGGATCAACATAAATGCGAGCAGAGCTGCGGGCGAAAGCTAGTACTCAATAAAAATAAAAAACCGGCCAAGTGTGAGTCAAACTCGCGCAATGAGGGTTCCGTACAATATGCTTCGTGAACACACACACAATGTGCAAAAATGTTTTATTCGATTGACTCTATCTAGGTGACTAAGATATCCAGTGGTGTTTTAGTGAACTATTTCCCTAGATGAACTTATTATAGTGAGTTTACCACTTTATTTTCAAGTGATAGAATTCTTATTATTTTTCCTGTAATCTTCAAGGAATGAACTATATTTTGTAATTTATTCAAAATTTTCGGCCCAGTAGTTTCGGAGATCAGGGGGGGGGGGGGGGGTTAGATGGTCAATTTTTGCCTTATTTCGTGAATAAAATCAAAAGTATTGATTTTATCCGAACAAAAAAAATATTTTTGAGATCCTCATAATCCCTTTCATTTGATATATGACACAGTAAAGTTTGCAAAACTTTTTTTTAAAATTTTGTAATTGGGCCCCTGAAAGTGACCCTTATTTCAAAAAAATCTTTATTTGCTTTGCACTTCCGTGTTTGGGTCATAGGATTACACCATCTTACTAAATTTCACCTAATTTGGTTAAGTAGATTCGGAGAAAATCGGCTGTGACAGACGGACGGACGGACAGACAGACGCTCGAGTGATCCTATAAGGGTTCCGTTTTTCAATTTTTGTACGGAACCCTAAAAAGAACTAAGCAATATAGGCCAAATTCTCATATTAACTGTATTTTCCAGACTGCTAAACAGATTTGATTCAAACAATGCCGTACACAAAGAAATGCTGGCGGTCTTAGCTGCCGTAACCGAGGTCATCAAGGAGCAGGGCGGCAAGGAGACCACCACAGAGTACTTTGCAGCCTTGGTACGGTTATATCAATATCCTTTTTTATAACAAAAAAGAGAATGACCCTTTATTATTATATATTTCTTTTGTATTCATTTCAGTTACTTGTTTATGAACAAGCAGCAAAAATATGCAATTTCTTCATCTAGTGTCTAGCCTATTAAATTGAAAGCCAAGGATCCTCAAGAAAATGAAAAATAAAATATTTTTGTTAGTTAGAAATAGTAGTGATAATAGGCTAAGTAGATTATCTATACCAAAGGCACTTATTTTTTTGTTAACTAAAATAAAATATGATAAATATTATATAGCCTGTTAAAATTATGCAAACTTTGACGTCACTACATGACACACTTTATCCTCTACTGTTTAATTGAAAAAATAAGTAATATGTGTGCAATATTTCTTGATTATCTAACAGATACCCTAATTTTATATACATATTATTGTAGTTAGGAAACTTAGATTCTCCACCTACGAGCCCACCAACATGCTAAACATGGCCTTTAGGTTTTATAGACCTGGGCTCTGTCTACCCCGCAAAGGGAAAAGACGTGATAGTATGCGAAATCTGATAAATGGACTAATGTCTTTACTGTTCCAGATGGAAACCCTCAAAGCCTCAGAAGGTGAAGAGAGCCTCGTAGCAACCCTATCCCTCCTCTCCATGGGCATAAAGTCCGTGCCACAGGCCGTTCTCCGCAAACAGTTCTCGGATTCCGCAACTATATTCATGGATATACTAGAGAACAATGCACAGACAGAGAATGGGACTCTGCTACGGAGTGCCATTGGATGCATGTCGGTGTTGCTGAGAGCTCAGGAGTATGCGCTGTGGGGTGATTCATCTACGATGAAGGTGTACGATTCTGTGCTGGCTTTTGTACTGCATTCAAAGCCGAAGGTAAGTAATCAAATTGAAAATTACTCAACTATATTTTTTAATTATGCTTTGTAACTTTTGTGTTTCTCTGATATTTTTGATTAATTACTTTTAAAATATGTCAGTTAAGTCCCTGATATGTAGATGAATGTGTTGTAGTAGTAGAAACTCTAGCTAACCATTCAGAGTTCTACTCTTACAGTTAAGCTGGGCATTGACGATCAGTTTTGCGCGTCAGTTTAGACATAAAACTGTGGCGTCACTCCAAATGGTTTTAGGCTAACTAAATTTCCCCATTCACTGGCGTCGCTCCGGCTCTTCAGTTTTCTATTAGCCGGGCTGTGAGGCGTACTACCAATTTATGTCGAAACAGAAAAAAATAGATTCTGACTCCGACGAGGAAACGCTAATTCTTACTGCGGCTACTGTTTGTTGCTATATACTCATCGAAAAACAAGAAAGAAAGCAATGTATGAAAGAATGGCTTAAAAAACAAACATTCAGTATTTTTATATTTTTCAATTAATTCTGACGTTACGGCTACGGCACGTCCAATTGATACTGATGCCGCCTTTTTAAAACAAATAAATCCAACAATCAACCACCGCCGGCGCCGGGCGCTGCGAGCAAACTGACGTCTGGAGTGACGATCGCGCACTCACGGTCAGTTTGGCGCGACACGCCGGCTTGGATTAGGGTAGCCACGGAAAATTTCGTGGCGCGTCGTCAGTTAAAACTCTGGAGTGATGATTCCACATTGACGATCAAATTTTGGATTGACGTCAGTTCAACTGACGCGCAAAACCGATCGTCAATGCCCAGCTTAGACTCATCCTTGAGTCACTTTTACTATATTTGGGTACATAGTTTGAAACAGGATACATTTTATTACCTTCCAACTTTATTAAAAGATGATAGAATAGTAGATTGTTGCACTGAGCAGAAAGTAAGTTATTGCTGCACGAGTGTTTATTTGGAGCCCGAGCGCTAGCGAGGGCTCTAAAAAGCACGAGTGCAATTTAACTTACTTAATGCGAGGTGCATAATCTGCTTTTCTTTCAACTACTGCAATAAAGTAGTTGAAAAATAAAACTGAAGACAAATTACAATAGTTAAAAATTTGTTGTTCACATTCCCGCTTTTTTTCTTTATGGCCAGTATTTTTTTTTAGGCAAGGCAATACACACGTCCCTTTATTAACTCCATACGGCCGTTAGGTTGGCCAACCTTCTTTATGACAGGTGACAACTATTGTTCACGATTTAAAAAAACTAAACAGTGCAGTAAAGGATGAAATTATATGTAGTGCAGTTATGATAGAATTGCAGCGTAGTTGGAAGAAAATCTGTTTTGAGTACATAATGTCATCATCATGATTAGCTTATTAATACTAGTTTGATTGTAGGTCCGTAAGGCTGCTCAGCATGCTATAACAGCAATTCTCCGCGGCAGCTGCTTTATGATACCTTCAGAAGATCAGAAAGTCAAGGTCAGTAGAACATGTAGCTCATATATTGATTAAGCGGAAACAGAAGCAACTTTTAAAACCTTAAAAAGCCCATTGAACTTGTATGGCAAAGTTAACTTAAGGGGGAACAATAGGCACAGTAGCGACGCCAATAATTTTATTCCTAATACTTTACAAATAGAAAGGAATTCAAGAATATAAACAATACAAGCCTTAGTAAATAACCTGTGTAGCAGAACGCACCCATACGCATCCCAGCGGTAAAATTTGTATTGTCGTGAACTCGACCGGAAGGTCACGTGGTCCGCGCTCGACCAATAGGAGCGCGGCCCGGTAGAAAATTTTCTTTAACAGTAGACATCTTTTTTTCTCGCGTTCGAGATTAGAATGGTTGACCCGCGACTCTTGTGTTTCAAAGTTTTAAACTAAGTTTTATCATTAGACTTGTGTAAAGTTTATGTGTGTGGTTTTACCTAACAATACAGTAATTGAAATACTACGTGTGACTTTCATTTAAATCACTTACGTATATATTCATTACAAATGGCGCTCCAACTTATGGCCGAACCACGAAGAAACTTTCGTTGCGCGTAGTGTCGTATGAACTGTGTACTTACCTAACAGTGTGATAAACATTTTGTTTGTGCGTACTTTAGTTACCTACGGTTTTCACTATGCCGCGCACACGCCGAGCGAGTGATCGTGAGATCGATGAAGAATCGCGTCAGGACACGCTTGTCGACAGTGCCCCCCAAGGACCGTCCACCACGGACGATCGTCTGTTTCAATTCCTTGAAGCCTTCTCTAAAGCCCAGGCGGAATCAAACAGAAAACTCCTGGAGAGCATCGCCGCGCAGTCCTATAGAGCGTCAGATCATCATGCTCACAGCACAGAGTCACCGGTTCCATTCCCGGTATCCAACCCAGTGACGCCGCAGGGCGGTAATTTTGTGAAGTGCTCCGCCCGATTTGATGGCGCCTCCCGTAACCCAGAAACTTTGGAGGCGTTCCTGGATGCGGTGCTTGTATTTAAAGAGTGCTCCAGCGTAAGTGACGAACACGCCTTGCGTGGGCTACCAATGCTGCTGACTGGGGATGCCGCTGTTTTCTATCAAGGCGTCAAAAGTTCCGTCAAGTCTTGGGAGGACGCTCTACAACGCCTGAGGGCCATGTACGGCACACCACGGCCGGCCTACAAATTGTTCCGCGATATATTCGCGGCCGAACAGGGAACGGAACGAGCCGATGTGTTCATCGCCCGCCTGAGGGCGACAATGTCGAAGTTACCTTACGAACTGGAGGATCGAGTCAAGGTGGATATCATATACGGTTTACTGGATCGGCGTATCAGAAAACGTATCCAACCAGATGCCGTGTCGAGCGTTGATCAGCTGGTGGAGAGAGCTAGAGCGATTGAAGAGTCGTTAGCGGAGACAACGTCGCTGACGCCGAAGCCGCCGCCGGTAGCGGCCGGCCGGACCATACCTACAACGGGGTCAACGACCGCCGCGCAACCGCGCGCCGTGATCGCCGCGCCACAGCTGTTACGCGGTACCTACGCTTCTAACGCCGTGTCCGGAGCTTCCGCGACTTCTACGGCGGCTGCGACTCAACCGCGGTCCCCTCACGCGCCTTCAGTACCTACTGGTCAGGTGATTACGGCGAGACAAGGTAAACTTTTCTGTGTTTATTGTAAAAAGAGTGGACATGTAAGAGCCGATTGCCCAAAATTAGTAAACAAAAGTGATAACAGTGATAATTCCGAAAAATCGATATCTTGTTATGGTTGTGGTGCTCGGGATGTAATACGTGCTAATTGCGGAAATTGCAACAAAAACTCTAAAGTTAATCAGTTTTCCGCGTGCGATTTTATTGTTCCGTCTTATCGTAAGAATGTATCTAAAAATAGGCATGTTAGTAGGTCAAGGTCATCGACGTCGGCAAATATTGTGTCAAAGGAGCATGGCGATTTTGCTAAGGTCAAATGTAATTTTACTTGTAATGTTAGCCATACTGATTTAACCTGTGTGCAGTCTAGGAAATGTTTTAAAAAGGATAATGGTGATATTGTAATAAAGGATAGTGGCAATATTTCACATTTTGATGCCGCCAGTTACCCTAATTGTGTAAAGTTAGGTAAACAATCATCAAAGGGTAATGGCAATATTTTGTCAAACAGAAAGAATAATGTTAAGTCTTTTGATGCTAATTCGAAGTATTTTGATGCCAGTTTTGATGCCTTTGATGCTAATGTAAAATGTAATACTTTTAATGCCAGTTTTAGTTCCTTTGATACCGACGTAAACTGTAATTCTGTTGATGCCAATTTTTATTCTGTGGATGACAATGTTAATAATAATTTTGATACAACTGATATCCGAGTCACTGGTCGACCTATTCTTGATATTGAGATTTTAGGGTTCTGTGGAACAGGGTTAATAGATACCGCCGCGAAGCGAAGTATTGCGGGTTATACTTTGTATGGGTTGCTTAAACGTCTCAATCATCCGTTTCGCGACAGTACAATGTCCGTTAAACTTGCTGACGGCGTGGTTCGTGATTTACCCGTTCAATTTACCGATGTTGAGGTAAAATTAAAGGACTTAAAGGTAAATATCACTTTCGTAATCTTTCCGGACGCGAATAATAATGAAACGCTCTTGGGTATAGATTTTCTACGAAAAGCGCAGTTGGTCTTAGATTTAGCGCATAACACGTGGTTTAGCGCTCATCGGCCTCAGGATATTTACCCTTTGCAATGCGAAAGCGCGCGTCAATATGTAGGATGCGCCGCTACAGATGTTTTAAGGTCAGACGAAGGGGTTATGTTGTCTCCATCGCAGAAGGACGACCTTGCGGTGCTACTGCAGCAGTATGAAGATGTTTTTCGAGAGCAGGGGGAGGCTACCCCTTTTGCTGAGCATCGGATCGACACAGGTGAGCATCCACCCATAGCTGTGCCGCCCTATCGACTCACGCCGGCTAAGAAAGCTATCATGGAGGCTGAAATAGACCGAATGCTATCTGAAGGGATCATAGAGGAATGTGAGTCAGCTTGGGCAGCTCCTGCTTTGTTGGTGCCGAAGAAGGATGGCTCATTCAGGTTTTGTGTCGATTACCGGAAGCTCAACGCCGTCACCAAGAGTGATTCCTACCCGTTACCCGTTATCGACGATTTGTTGCAGTACACAGGTAAGAGCTGTTTTATGAGTACTATCGACCTTCGATCAGGGTACTGGCAGGTCTGTGTCAAGGAGGAAGACCAGGATAAGACTTCATTCGTCTCGCACCTCGGCGTTCATCGTTTCAAACGTATGCCCTTCGGACTGCGCAACGCCCCGGCCACTTTTCAGAGGCTGATCGATCGATTTCGATCAGGGGCCTCTGTCAAGCATGCGACCTTGCTAGGGTACATAGATGACCTGGTCGTACTGTCTGGGTCCTTCGAGCAGCATCTACAGGACCTTCAGGCGGTATTCGAGCGCTTACGTGAGTTTAAACTCCGTGCCAATCGTACTAAGTGTGTTTTTGCACGAGAGAGTGTCAAGTACCTCGGGCATATCATCTCACCGCAAGGAGTGGCTCCTGATCCGGATAAGGTTAGCGCCGTGGTTGAGATGAAAGCTCCTTCTTCCGTCAAACACCTCAAGTCGTTCCTGCAGACATGCTCATGGTTCCGGAAGTTCATCCCGCACTTCTCAGAGGTAGCTCGTCCGTTAACAGATCTAACGAAGAAGAACCGACGCTGGCAGTGGGGGGAGACGGAACAAAAGTCTTTCGAGGAACTGAAGTCGCGACTCATCACGAGTCCTATATTACAACAACCTAACTATGATGAGCCATTTATCCTTAGGACAGACGCGAGTGCCTACGCTCTAGGAGCAGTACTAGTTCAGGGTTCCACGCCTCAGGAGGAGCGACCGATAGAGTATGCCAGTCGGTTGTTAACCTCAGCTGAGCGAAATTACTCGACCACTGAAAGGGAGGCGCTGGCCGTAGTCTGGGCCTTAGAAAAGTTCCGAGGGTATGTTGATGGCCATCCAGTTCGTGTTGCTAGCGATCATCAGCCATTGAAGTGGTTGTTAACTCTTAAATCTCCAACTGGTAGGTTGGTAAGATGGGCTATGAAGCTCCAAGCTTTTGATTTAAATGTAGAGTATACACCAGGAAAATGTAACGTCGTAGCTGACACTCTGAGTCGACCTGCATGTGACGAAGAAGTTCAGGCTGTCTGCGAGGTCTGCACGGTGATTGTGGACACACCGCGATGGGAAGCTGGCTACTTACGTGAATCCCAATTAGCTGATGCGGAGGTATCTAAGATTGTTGTGGACCTGGAAGGTAATGACGAAGTTAATAGTAGTCGATGGGCTGAGAGAGGCTATCACCTCTCCCAGGGTGTCTTGTACCGCTATGTTGAAGACGTCGAATCTGAGGAGCCGCAACTCGTCGTTCCTGCGAATCTGCGAAAAGAAATCATGGTCGAGTGTCATGATGCTGCAACTGCTGGTCACGGTGGAGTGGAGAGAACCCTTCATCGGATTTCCCAGAGGTATTATTTTCCTGGAATGAGAAGGTATGTATCGGATTATTTGAAGTCTTGCGTCGAGTGCCAGCGTTATAAACCGGCAAATACGAAGCCAGCTGGTCTCTTGCAGACACCCGTACCTGCGCAGCGCTTTGAAGTCCTGGCTATGGATTTGTTTGGTCCGTTACCTAAAGGGCCTAACGGAGAGCGTTGGGTGTTCATCGTAGAAGACACCACAAGTAAGCTCGTTGAAATGTTTGCCCTAGTTGAGGCAACTGCGGAAAGCTGCGCTAAGGTGCTGATTGAGCAGGTGTTCTTGCGTTATGGTGTACCGCGTCGGGTGATATCAGACAATGGTGTCCAGTTTGTGACTGATGTCATGCAGCAGGCGATGTTTGTTCTGGGCGTCAAACAGTCACTTGTGCCATTATACCACCCCGAGGCCAATCCGGTCGAGCGAAAGAATCGCGATCTGAAGACGCAATTGGCAATTTTGGTCGAGGGACATCATCAGCAATGGCCTGATGCCTTGCCCTTCATACGGTTTGCCATGAATACATCCGTTACTCAAGCAACGCAGCAGACCCCTGCATACTTGACGTTTGGCCGAGAGCTTCGCTCTCCCATAGATGCTCGTACCGATCTCCGAACCATCATTGAAGCGGAGAATTATGTACCGCAGGTGACGCCTTATCTTCTAAAGATGGCTAGTACCTTGAAGGAAGCCAAGGAGACTATTGAGAAGCAGCAAGATCGTAGAAAGGCTTATAAGGATGCTACTCGAAGTAGCGAGGATTCTTTGGAGTCCGGCGAGCTCGTGTTGCTGAAGTCGCACGCTCTTAGCAACGCTTCTAAAGGTATTACTAAGAAATTCTTGCCCAGAAGGGATGGCCCTTACGTCATTTCTAAAAAGGTAAGTCCTACGTCGTTTATTTTGGCGTTCCCGGATAAGCCCGACGAGACAATAGGTAAGTATCATCGTTCCGATCTACAACGTTACCACGCTCGCGAGGGTGAATGTCCTGAGCCCGTAGCTCCTAAACGCGGTCGAGGAAGGCCTAGGAAGGTTTGATCGTCGCGTTGTTTAACGCTAGATCAAAAGGGGGAGGATGTAGCAGAACGCACCCATACGCATCCCAGCGGTAAAATTTGTATTGTCGTGAACTCGACCGGAAGGTCACGTGGTCCGCGCTCGACCAATAGGAGCGCGGCCCGGTAGAAAATTTTCTTTAACAGTAGACATCTTTTTTTCTCGCGTTCGAGATTAGAATGGTTGACCCGCGACTCTTGTGTTTCAAAGTTTTAAACTAAGTTTTATCATTAGACTTGTGTAAAGTTTATGTGTGTGGTTTTACCTAACAATACAGTAATTGAAATACTACGTGTGACTTTCATTTAAATCACTTACGTATATATTCATTACACCTGAAGTATTTTTTGAATCATGTTTATTACTATCGGAATCAGTGAGAATTATGAGAATCTGATTAACGCCAAAAACGGCCGTTTTTGGCGGTTATCACTTTTTCTCTCAATGACTGATTCTCATAATATCAAAACATGATTCCAAAAATACTTCAGGTTATTTACTAAGGCTTGTATTGTTTATATTCTTGAATTTCTTTCTATTTGTAAAGTATTAGGAATAAAATGATTGGCGTCGCTACTGTGCCTGTCTACCCCATAAGGGGCCATCCATAGCTTATGTCACAATATTTTAATGATTGTTCGACTCCTCCCCTGTCCTTGTTTAAGATGGTTACCCTCGTGTGACCCCCTGCCCCCCAGTGTGATGTCACATTTTAATTTTTGGAACTATCAAAATTCAATGTGTATTTTCTGAAAGAATTAAATAGAGCTTGTAATCAAACAAGACAGTAAAAATATGGAACTTAGATATTTATTAATGTTTTCGAGTAAAATGAAACGCAAGTGGGACTGCTAATAGGTGTTTTTGAATAGACTGATTGTTAGCTAAGAAAGGCAGCGGTGAAGGCTTTGTGTTTGTGACTGTGACATTATAAAGCTTAAAACCCCTTCCCGTCCGTTTTCACACTCACATTTTATTGATCCTCTTGCTACGCCTTAACGTATAAATATATAAATATAAATTTATACGGACAAATCACACAGATTGAGCTAGCCCCAAAGTAAGTTCTTAAGAAAGACTTGTGTTATGGGATACTAACTCAACGATACTATATTTTATAACAAATACATATATAGATAAACATCCAAGACCCAGGTCAATCTGAAAAAGATCGTTTTCCATCATGACCTGACCGGGGATCGAACCCGGGACCCCCGTGTCGCAGGCTGGCGTGGTAACCTCTGCGCCACGGAGCTCGTCAAAATGTGACGTAATTTATAGGTGTCCCCTGAGGATCAAAGATAGTATTGTGATAAAATTTATGTATACATATTTACTTATCTCTCCAACCCGTCTGACCAGCGTGGAGATTGTACGCCAAATCCTCTGACTGCATTGGCTAATTTGTGGCTCTGGCAGTACAGAGAGGGTCTTGCTCTGGCAGTGGACTCAGAAAGACCTGATGATGATGATATTTACATCTTATAACTTCAGGTGCCCAAACTTCACCCAGCATCGAACCGCACAGCAGAGTTCTGCCAGTCTCAGATCAAGGCAGAGGCCCTGCTGTCAGGGCACAAGACAGTGCTCCACACCCTCACCATGCTCAGGGATATCCTGCCTGTCTTCAGCAAGGATTATATTAAGGTATGTTTAGATTTGTACATGAAAACTCAATTATTTTTTATAGAATCAGAATCTCTTTCCGAAGGATCAAAGTAGTTTTGACACAATGAAGAATGTTTTGTAATATCAGCTGTATATCTTCTATTTCAGACGACCTGTGAAGCTATCCTCTCACTCATGACCCACAACAACGTTTACATCAAAACATGCTGTCTTCACACTCTGCACGCGTTATTCTCTGCCCCAAGAGACTCCTGCAACCTCACCGCAGGGCTGGCGGTGCAGCTGACTAGGGCTCTCATGGCGGCCCGGCCTCCCGCAAACGATACGGGACAAGTCCTGGCCTGGTGTGCCGTTTTGCAGCAGGGATACGCTTGTCTTGCTGGGTAAGTAGTTATTAGATTTCAGGTTTGCGTCCTGACAGGGTTGCCATATAGTGATGTTGTTGAGTGAAACACAACTGCATGTTCATAACATGTATTAGCGACTGCAGTGCTACAAACATTACATTAGAATCTTAATACTGGTTGCACACAACATAATAAGTATTCATACTTCGAGCTCACTGCGGGGTTAATGGCAGTCCAGTCAATGACTTTGACTAGGGCTCTTATAGCGGCCAAGTCTCCTGCAAACGATACGGGACAAGTCTTGGCCTGGTGTGTGGTTTTGCAGCAGAGATACGCTTGTCTCGCTGGGTAAGCTTAGAGAGTTTACTGCAGGGTTACATAGCAGTCCCGCCAATGACTCTAACTAGGGGTCTCATGGTGGCCCGGCCTCCCGCAAACGATACGGGACAAGTCCTGGCCTGGTGTGCCGTTTTGCAGCAGGGATACGCTTGTCTTGCTGGGTAAATAGTTATTAGATTTCAGGTTTGCGTCCTGACAGGGTTGCCATATAGTGATGTTGTTGAGTGAAACACAACCGCATGATCATAACATGTATTAGCGACTGCAGTGCTACAAACATTACATTAGAATCTTAATACTGGTTGCACACAACATAATAAGTATTCATACTTCGAGCTCACTGCGGGGTTAATGGCAGTCCAGTCAATGACTTTGACTAGGGCTCTTATAGCGGCCAAGTCTCCTGCAAACGATACGGGACAAGTCTTGGCCTGCTGTGTGGTTTTGCAGCAGAGATACGCTTGTCTCGCTGGGTAAGCTTAGACAGTTTACTGCAGGGTTACATGGCAGTCCCGCCAATGACTCTAACTAGGGCTCTCATGGTGGCCCGGCCTCCCGCAAACGATACGGGACAAGTCCTGGCTTGGTGTGCCGTTTTGCAGCAGGGATACGCTTGTCTCGCTGGGTAAGCTTAGACAGTTTACTGCAGGGTTACATGGCAGTCCCGCCAATGACCCTAACTAGGGCTCTCATGGTGGCCCGGCCTCCCGCAAACGATACGGGACAAGTCCTGGCTTGGTGTGCCGTTTTGCAGCAGGGATATGCTTGTCTCGCGGGGTAAGCTTAGAAATTTCACTGCGGGATTACATGGCAGACCAGCCAACGACATAGGCCTAGCTAATCAAGTTCATTACAGGCTAGCAATAAAAAAATATCGAAAGGCAACGCCTTTAATTAAGAAATAAAAATAACGACTAATAAAAGCAAGTAATTTATACATATAAATTCTAAAGAAATTTAATTTTAAACATTTCAATGATAAATTACCCTTTATTTTTTATATAAAAAAACCTGTTGCTGTTCCAAATATTATTTATGCGATATCCGACAAAGTTCATATTGATCCCTAATATTTTTTGATTAAAACTAACGTGAGATGTTAACATTATTAATATGTTGGCATGTCGGCCTGTAGCTGACTTTATACGTGAGTGACCCGTATTTTACATATTAATAATGATCCCTAATATAATTACAGTGCAGTGACATTATTGTAAGAGCTGATATAATGTGCGATATAAATGGCAATAAAGAAATTTAAAAACACTCTAAAACATTTTATTATGTTCAGATTGGATTTGAACCTGTGCTTGCCCAACCTACCAACGTTCGTCAACATCTGCGTGTCCGAGCTGTGGCTGTCAGACGTGGCGGACATCAATACCGCATCTACTAATGCTTTGAAGGTAACTTCTTATAGTTTAAATACATTTACTATCAATACCGTGTGGTTCCCGATGGAGTAGAATAGGACCACTCCAAGACCTTCCGTGGATGTCGTAGAAGGTGACTTAGGAAAAACAAGCTAAACAAAACTTATAAACAGGCTAGCGCGGGGAGTGTAGGTCAAGTCCTCTGACTGCTCTGGCTAATGTATGGCTCTGGTAGTACAGCGAGGGTCATGCTCCTGCAGTAGAGGCTCTGGTAGTACAGAGAGGGTCATGCTCCTGCAGTGGAGACTACAAAAGACCTGATGATGATGTTATTTATATGATCCTTATGACTTTAAAACTTGGATCGTTATGTTGTATTTCACGGACTAGGACCTTATTTATTATATATTATACCCATATATATATTTACACCAATTACAACTGCTTATTTAATAATTTTTCATGGTAATTGCAAGTGTATTGAAAAACGTCGTATAATACTCGCACTCAGTAAGCTCTCTATCGTTAAAGTGGTACTAGCTTTAGTTTTTCGAGCAGGGCAGAGTATTTTACTTTTTTATATCCTAGCGACCCGCATAACAGTCCAGAATGCCACGTGAACTATGAGGGGGTAGTAAATGTTATTCTTCTTCACTACAGATAATACTGTTGGACTGCGTGAAACCAGCCATAGATTCGCCAGACTACATCAAATACAAGCCGCATATCGACGCCATCTTTAAGAGTATCGGCACTGGACTGGACAACCCCTTCAATCAGGCGATCCGACACGTTATTATGACCATTGCTGTGTGCTTTGAGGTTAGTACAGTTATATATTTTAGGGTTTGTGGCTTTAAACGCTATCTACAGACAAATATGTGATGAAAAAGAATTAGCCACAGGCAGGATTCGAACCCACGAGTCTTAGTCTGCGCCCTAAGTGTGTTACCAACTACACCACCGTGACTTCGAATCACCGCGTCGAATTCTCTCATTACATATTACCCCGTAGGGTATAACGCATTCAAAGCATGCGTATTTCTTCAAGCCTACCCACTATTTAGTAGTATGGTATTCTACTTCATTCATATCAGATGAATAGAAAGTTGATTAAATTGAAGAAAGCTCTTACTCACTTTAATGGTTTTTAAATAGCATTACAATGCCCGGTATATTATTAAAATTGAAAATATGTGATGAAAAAGAATTCGCCACAGGTAGGATTCGAACCCACAGCTCTTAGGTCTGGTATTCTTTTTCATCACATATTTTCAATTTTAATAACATACCGAGCATTGTAATGCTATTTAAAAACCATTTAAGAAAGATGTGATTATATTTATGTATGTGGGATATGATTAAGGATGACTTGTAAAATCATCGTCATCTTAATACTCAATATTTTGTTGCAAACCATAAAGTACATAAGGTGTGCAGTGTGTGTGTTTCAGCTTGAACACCGCTTCCAACCGGTCATTTTGGAAATCCTTAAGAGAGGCCTATGTCCAGCAGTGGACTTCTTGCGGCTGAAATGATGAATGATGTGAAAGTACAGAGACAATTTCTAAAATTTAAATGTTTATTTAATATAGGTTGCTCAGAACACTTATTAATTGTCATACATATTATTTACAACTGGAAACTTGTTGACGTCAGTAATTTACTTATGACTAAGTTTAACGCCGCTTCCAAAGCGGAGTGCAGAAGAAGCGGCATCAAACTGCACAGCGCATTTTCTCCAATCTGCGTCAATTTACAATTATAGACAACCTTAAAAACTAGATACAGTACTACCACTTTTATAAGTTACACCGATGTACACGCGCAGAAATCAAATTTTTGCATGGCGCCAAAATATCCGTTTGCTATTGGCTGATGAGTACGCGCCATGTGGCGTCTCGGCCACTCGCGGCAGGCGTACAAGTATTGTGAGCGAGATAGCAATAGTCCTGCTTTTGGATTTAAAATCTTATGTTGTAGCAATAAGATCGTTATTTCACTGATGTTTTCATTCGGCCCGAGTCGGCGGTCGGTTGCGCTACTCTGCGCCATCGAACAATACCGAGATAACTTATAAACGTGGAACTATTGTGTGTGGCCTGAGTATACATTGTCCTTTTTAAATTAAGGAAGACGAGGCCATTGTATTTCGGCACATTTTACATATTTGTCTTTCCAATCCTTTTAAAATATAAAATTAATAAATAAAACTATTGACAGATCGGTAACGAGAAAGTAACCCACATCCTCGGGTCCCTACTGAAAAAGCTGAACGAGCGTCGTGAAAGCCACAACTTCCACAACGATAAAGAAGTGGAGTACGCCACAGGCTACGCCATCAGAGCCATGGGTCCAGAGTTCGTGCTCCGCACCATTCCGCTGAGAGACAATCCGGAGAGCATCAACTTGGAGAGGAGTTGGCTGCTACCAGTGTTGAAGGAGAAGATAGTAAATTCCAATTTGAAATTCTTCGCTACGGAGATTCTGGAAATGGCTACTTTTTGCAGGTAAGATATATTTCTAGTATCTTATAGAGGGTAGAATTAGTACCTTCTGTGTCTCTTCAACCCGTCTGGCCAGAGTGGAGAGTGTAGGCCAAATCCTTTGAATGCTCTGGCTATTATATGGCTCTGGTAAGTACATTAAGGGTCGTGCTCCTGCAGTGGAGACCATAAAAGACCGATGTGTCTCTCTTAACAACAACAAGAAGGTGTAGTACGCCACAGGCTACGCCATCAGAGCCATGGGTCCAGAGTTCGTGCTCCGCACCATTCCGCTGAGAGACAATCCGGAGAGCATCAACTTGGAGAGGAGTTGGCTGCTACCAGTGTTGAAGGAGAAGATAGTTAATTCCAATTTGAAATTCTTCGCTACGGAGATTCTGGAAATGGCTACTTTTTGCAGGTAAGATTTATTTCTAGTGTCACACAGAGGGTAGAATTAATTTCTTTTGTGTCTCTAACGACGAAAGATTTCTATATAAACTGAGGAAGACGAAGCGTTGGCTACTTTTTGCAGGTAAGATAATTTCTAGTGTCTTATGGAGGGTAGAATTAAGTTACCTTTTGTATCTCTAACGATCAAAGACTAATATATAAATTGAGGTAGACGAGCCGTAGATACCAAATTTTGAAGCGTTCAAAGGGAGCTAATTAACACCGTTGCGCTTAGCTCACACTAACCTTTGTACCGTGAAGACACCGTCCACGTCACGTGACACGATTGCTTTTGAATGTCTGTTTCTTGGAGTGGGGCACGTCTACTTCAGTTTATATACAAGTCTTTGCTAGTGTCATACAAAGGGCAGAATTAAATTCCCTTTTTCTACTCCTGTACTTTTATCTGTCATTTATATGATCAAGAACACAAACATAAGACCATCTATAACAAGTCTATACTCTATTCTCCATAACAGTACGGCACAGCCGTACTATAATGTCGCTATTACGATACGGCTCGCAGCCACAGACTAATAAACCTAGATTTCGATAAAAAAAAATTAAGACTCAAGCGAACATCAATTAAAAAAGAAGGCAACCATAGACACAATATTTTGTCATATTTACATTTCCCGCGAGTTAGTTGTCAAACTTAAAATTTATGTTTTACTATAGTTTTGCATTTTTTGAAAGTCGTAGAAAAAATATTGTATGCAACGGTTTATAATTAAGTCTTAAAAGGCTCGTGGCGCCTCTATTAGCGATATTCGCTCGATCATATCGCTACCTGCGTCACTCACCTTTTAAGATCCCTATTATAAAACCGTTGCATAAAATACTATTTGTGTATCTTGAAACGACAAGTAAGATATTATTAAAATAGGTACGTAACAACGGGTTACTCACGTAAATAGTCAGCTTCTGGCCGACATGTGTCAACCTCATCCGGAGGTCTTCCTCAGTAGCTGACTATTTACGTGAGTAACCCGTTGTTACGTATTTTAATAACGTCTTTATCTCACGTTAGTTTTAATTAAAAAAAAGACAAGTAAGATGGTGGATTATACCACAGGTAAAGACAATATATTGTATTACATCGTATGACTGCCAATCTTATACAAAAATATTGGACCAAATTAAGGCCTACTCCAAGCTAGGCCTCATAGTTAGACGACGGTGCTGCAGAGTTGTTTTCCATTCGTCACTAGATGGCGTTAATTCTAGTTAGTCTAAACTTAACTTAAATAATATTTTTATTTTATTTTATTTTTTATTTATTAGGAAGATTATCGACTACAGTAACAAATTTTTGAATCAAATCAAAATTATGCCAAAAATATTCTTTTAAGTTTCACATGCTTTCATTACCTCATAATATGGTATATACGAGTACAGTCACATCTTTCTGCGATTGTCAAAAGAAACCGTGCGATTTAGAGGTTGGGACCTGTATCTGCTCGATAAAACTTTAACATTAGAGATAATAATTAAGTTTTCCACAGGAAGAAATCGCGAGAGTTGACTCAGGCCAAAGACGTGCCAGGGTCCCACACGTACGAGCTGCTCTGCAATCAGCTGTGGGCGCTGTTACCAAGCTTCTGCAATAGCCCCAAGGACGTCAAAGAAAACTTCAAGGCTGTCGCTAGAGTGTTGGGTGAGTTACATTAATTAACTCTCCACAGAAAGAAATTGGGGGAGTTGACTCAGGCTAAAGACGTGCCAGGGTCGTACGAGTTGCTTTGCAATCAGCTGTGAGCGCTGTTACCAAGCTTCTGCAATAGCCCCAAGGACGTCAAAGAAAACTTCAAGGCTGTCGCTAGAGTGTTGGGTGAGTTATATAAATTAACTCTCCACAGAAAGAAATTGGGGGAGTTGACTCAGGCTAAAGACATGCCAGGGTACTACGACTTGCTCTGCAATCAGCTGTGGGCGCTGTTACCAAAGCTTCTGCAATAGCCCGAAGGACGTCAAAGAAAACTTCAAGGCCGTCGCTAGAGTGTTAGGTGAGACATATAAATTAACTCTCCACAGGAAGAAATCGTGGGAGTTGACTCAGGCTAAAGACGTGCCAGGGTTCCAAACGTACGAGTTGCTTTGCAAAAAATTTTTTTTTCGAAATGATGGTGTAATTCATTTCGTTGCTTTTACGGACTGCTGTTTTAGGGTTTTATATATGCTATATGCCTCTGGTAGTATAGAGAAAATCGTGCTCCTATAGTGGAGACTAACAAAGACCTAATAATATCTGTGTCTGTTTTATTCTCCATGCAACGTCCTCATAGACAACCCAGAGGTCCGTCTCTCAGTCTTTAGACTCTGTATATCTGGCTGATATATGTCTGATAGTACAGCTCTTTGTACTATCAGACATATATTAGCCAGAGGTCGTGCTCCTGCAGTGGAGACTAACAAAGACCTAATCATCATCATCATTTCGTGTAGGTGACACGGTCAGTCGACCATGCACACCCTAGTGTCAGAGTTCTGCGGAACCGCCTCTCGGCCTCTGACGTGGTTCCTAATGATGATGATATATGTCTTTCTTCCTCCAGGCAACGTCCTCAAAGACAACCCAGAATTCCGCCTGTCAGTCATGCAGGCTCTCCGCAAGCTGATCTCCTGCTCCACCGATAACGAGGAAGACAAGGCAGAACTATCGAGATTCGCTAAGAACTACATACCGATACTACTCAATATCTATATGACACCGGCTAAGGGAAGCAGTGCTGAGGGACAGAGGCTAGCGGCTTTGGAGACTATACAGGTACTTACGACCCTTGCTTTTTTATGACAGGACGGCAAACGAACCAGCGGGTTACTGATGGTAAGTGATCACTGCTGCCCATGGACTAATTCAACACCAGGAGTGAGACAAGAGCGTTGCCAGTCTCTTCTTTTTTCCTCCCAAAGGGAAGGGGGGGATGTGGACTTGGTCGCCATACAAAAACCTTTCTAACCTATATCTTACATATCATAGGTCAATCAATGAAACAAACAAGTGCATTTTCCCAGGTATACTTAACAATAAGTGAGCAAAATCTCCGAGAAGAGCTATTCAAAAACGCCGTCCAACAGCTAGAAGTTTCCAAAGACAACCACTTCCAAAGAGAATCTATTCTCGACATCATCCGGCTACTAGTTCTCTACCAGACCAGTGAAGATATCGCGGAGTTGTTCGAGAAGTGGGTGTTCCCGCTGTGTGAGACCGTGTTGGAAGACCCGAAGAAGTTCAAGAAGAGTAAGAAGGAGAAGGAAAAAGAGAAAGAGAAAATGGATGATGGAGATGAGAAGAAGAATGAACTTAGGTTAGTAATATTGGTTTGTGTATTGGCCTTCGTCATGAGAGAATTTTGGTTTTGTACAAGTTGTCTATACTAATAGGTATTATAAAGAGGAAGATTTGATTATTTGTTAGTATTGAATTGGCTCCGAAAGTACTGGACTAATTTTCAAATTCTTTAATCTGTAGAAAGATAAATTATCTGCGGGTGACTCCTAATCCTAACTTCCTAACTAATATTATAAGGAAAGTGAGATATTAATCGAAAGTGAGTTTGTTTGTTTGTTTATTTGTTTTTTACACATTTTCACGCCTTATCTACTGAACCGATCATTATGAAACTTTGCATACACAATAATACACATAGGTGAGGGTACTGAGAAGGACATCCTAACTAATATTATAAATGCGAAACTGAATTTGTTTATTTGTTTTGTTTGTTACACTTGCAAGCCTTATCTACTGAACCGATCATCATAATTTTTTTGCATACACATAGGTTAGTTTACTCAGAAGGACATAGGCTATATATTACGCAGGCGAAGCCGCGAGTAACAGCTAGTAGGTCATAATTTACACGACCGAAGTCGGAAGAAAATCTAAAAAAAATTTTTTGCCGACGTTACATAGTCTATGTCAATCTATAAATATTTGTTAGTAGTTTATTTTGATTCAAAATAACGTGAGATATAGGCATTATTAAAATACGTAACAACGGGTTCACATTCTCCCTGAGGAAAACCTCCGGATAAGGTCGAAACATGTCGGCCAGTAGCTGACTATTTACGTGACTAACCCGTTGTTTAGTATCGTTGGATTAGTATCCCATAACACAACTCTCGAACTTACTATGGGGCTAGCTTACGCCGTTTGATTTGTCCGTATTTATTTATGTAGCTTTTTAAACTTTCACGGTTAACATTAGAATTAAACATATCGGGATATTTACCGAGATTATTCTTTGAGTTTTCGATATTTCGATCCAGTTACATGGACCATGATCACGAAGGAGACTTTCCTTCGTGATCATCGAAAACTCGAAAGAATCAAGGTAAATGCCCCGATATGTTTAATTCTAATGTTAACCGTGAAAGTTTAAAAAGCTACATAAATAAATACGGACAAATCAAACGGCGTAAGCTAGCCCCATAGTAAGTTCGAGAGTTGTGTTATGGGATACTAATCCAACGATACTAAACAACGGGTTAGTCACGTAAATAGTCAGCTACTCGCCGACATGTTTCGAATTATTTAAATTTGTTTTATTCAGGTACAAGGACAAAGCGAAACTCTTAGAAATGGAACACAAAAAGGCTTATCGAATACTAGAAGAGATATTCAAGAGCGAAAAGGACAACTGCAAGCAATTCCTCACGAACAACTACAAGAAAATCAAGAAGTTGCTCATGACGTCACTGAACAAAGTGGCGGATAGCAGTAAAGCGGCAAGGTTGAGGTGAGATTATACATAACTATTATCCATACTCATATTATCATGGGTTCGATCCCTGGTCAGGTCAAGATGAAAAATGATATTTTTCAGATTGACCTGGGTCTCTCTCTCTCATCTGAGCGTTGTCCCAGTTGCATCCTCAGCTGGGGTGCTTCGGAGCCCGGGGTCCGCTTTCCGGCTTTTGCTTCGCCACTTCGCACGGTCTTTAGCATCCTTGCTTGTGAGACCATTGGCACGCATATCATCCGTAAAGACATCAAGCCGACATTTCTTGGGTTTCCCCCTTCTGCCAGGGCCCGGGGGAGGTGGCATGGCCAGACATATGTTCCCTACGTAATTTGCCGGTTTTCTCAAAACGTGACCGTACCAGCGTAGGCGGCTCGGCAGATTGACTTGGGTCTTGGATGGTTATCTATTTCTGTATTTATGATTAAATATAGTATCGTTGAGTTAGTATCCCATAACACAAGTCTCGAACTTACTTTGGGGCTAGCTCAATTCTGTGTGATTTGTCCCCCCCCCCCCTCTATCTGCTAAACGGTTATATATGGATACGTGAAAAAAATTACAGCAGTAGTATACCTATATACTGACGCTGAAAGGAAAATTATCAGAGCTGAATACTTAGTACAAACTAAGAAGTTATAGGCAACCAACTTATAAAATGTACTCGAAAATGTAAAATTTCATATACTTTTCATTATTAGATGTTTTTGGTCGTTAAACTGTGAGGTGCGAGTGTGTACAATGTGAACTCAAAGTTGTCATTTGCAACTACGGAACCCTACAGTGCGCGTGGCCCGACACGCACTTGACCGGTTTTTTTTAGTAATATAAATATCTATTTAACATGCACGTAGCGCCATCTCTTGTTGTCTCTAAAGTTGGAGCGCAACTATATTTTGTATGAAATTTCGTTGTAACGTCAAAGATGATACGACCATGGGTGAGATGAATATCTAATTTGAATCTTATTTACAGATGCATAGAGCACTTAATAAATACCACACCGTTCCTGAACGCCGAAAGCAAACTGCTCAAGAGTGCCATCGCAGAATCAGTGATATGTACCAAGGACATCAACTCCAAATGCAGACAGTGCGCCTTCAACGTCATCAACTGTGTTGGGGATAAGCTGAAGACTCAAGAAGGAGGTAAGCCATATTCAACCTTATTGGTATAATATTAGGACGCTTAATGAACCATCAAAGATTGACTCAACGCTTCCACGCTAGTCTGTAAGTGTGAGATAAAGACATTATTAAAATATGTAACAACGGGTTACACGTAAAAATAATCAGCTACTGGCCGACATGTTTCGACCTCATCCGGAGGTCTTCCTCAGGGCGAAAGTGAATACAGACGCGCGCATGATGTCGTGCTCCAGCAGTGGAGACTAACAAAGACCTGATAAGAGAGAGAGAGAGCATGATGTCGTCCCAATTCGCACTCAGAAAGACCCCTGAAAGGTCGAAACATGTCGGCCAGTAGCTGACTATTTTTACGCGAGTAACCCGTTGTTACACCTATTTTAGTAATGTTTATATCTCACGTTAGTTTTAATCAAATAATATATGGATTTTTTTTTTAAATTATTTATTTTATAATATTTACTACATACGGTCATCCGTCACAAGCTTCGTCGAAAACCAGCAAAGAGTTATTAGCGACATCCTTCGTCAAAAGTCTCCAGAAGTAAAACCGCAACATTCTTCGTGAATAGTGCACAAAAATAATTAATTTATTTATAATCATCCGAAACTATAAAATACAATTTGGTTGCAGGAATGGATGCCTTCGTATCCATGTTGACGTCGGGTCTATCGGCGCCGCTACCCAGGATAGTCAGCGCCACCTTGCGTGCCGTCGCAGCAGCTTTGTTCAACTTCTCCGAGGACATGGGACTCCAAACTGTACAGAATTTGCTAGAAACCGTTTCGGAACAGATGAAGAGTTCCAGCAGAGAAGTGGTTGCGGCAGCTCTCAGTTTCCTCAAGGTAGCTCTCTTTTTTTCTCATTCTCTGTCTTTTTATGGCTACTCAGGATAGTCAGTGCCACCTGGTGAGCAGTCGCGGCAGCTTTATTTAACTTCTCTGAGGAAATGGGACTCCAAACTGTACAGAATTTGCTTGAAACCGTCTCGGAGCAGATGGAGAGTTCCAGTAGAGAAGTGGTAGCGGCAGCTCTCAGTTTCCTCAACGTATCTTCTTTTTTTACATCCTCTGTCTTTTTTATGGTAGGTTACCTGATATCAACTCTATACATCATCTCCTGATAGTGTATAGCCATTTAAACAGCACGCAATCTTGATAGTAGACTTCAATGGTCTAGTGATTGGGAACACGCTAGGGTGAGTAGTGAGTACAGAATTTGCTAGAAACTGTCGCGGAACAGATGAAGTGTTCCAACAGGGAAGTGGTAGCGGCAGCTCTCAGTTTCCAACCCACACAGAAAGAATGTAATTTACAGGCATATATATGTATTTAAATATGTTTGACCCCAAATATCTATAACCCATTCCAGCAACTCCAACAAACTCATACCCTCCCCATATAAGATATTGTTTGGGTTTTTGGTGGGAAGTCAAGGGGTTCAGTTGTCGTCTGCCTTACACAATTGTGCAAATTGATTTAAGTGGACTTTATAATATGAAATTGGTGTAGTTTGGTGTTATAAATGCTCGTGCTCCAGAACATTTTGTGAAATAGTTAAAGTAGACTGTTAAATGGACTCGTATAGATTTGTCGCCAAAATCTCCCACGAGGCTGCCAAAGAACATACGCCATCTTTGATGCCACATACCATACAACACCAATACTTAGTATCTCATTATACTGGACATTGGCAGAATCACTGAAATCTCGGTGAAAGCCGTAATTAAAAAGAAGAAGAAAGATATTGTTTGACAACCGTGGTGAGTATAATATGACAAAACCCCACCAATGTTGGCAACCCTTGGGGGAGGGAGGACTGTGTGTGTCATTAGTGGGTTTCGTGCGGCTGAAATAATGATGATGACTTTAAAGACTTCATTCCGTATTCTGTTCAGGTGTACACGAAGGTGATCCCAACGGACGTGTTGGCGGGCAGTCTCCCGCTGATCTTCAAGACTCTGTCTACCATGGCCGACGACTGCAAGAGACATTCGCGCTTGGAGATTGGGTAAGTACTTTTATTGGCATCTTTGAACTCGTTTTCTGTACCTGTATTTTCTATTTGGGCGTCTGTGTGCGAAAAATGACCTAAGTACTGATTATTGAAAATCCAAATACACTTCCTAGCGGCGTTGCATCACAATGGTGATACTCCCTGTACGTGAAAGTTCGAACACCGGTTACCTTGAGCCGAGCCGTGTAAGCGCTAGGGTTGACAACGCGTAGGGAGTCACTCACTACTCACTTCGCGCCTGCGGTGCGAGACGTGCGAGATACGAACACAACACAGACAGCCGTCGAGTAAGTCAGTGCCGTGGCGGGCTTTTAACGCCCCGCGCGCGTCTCGCTGCCCCCGCACACGTCCAGACACCCACACATAGCCGCAAGCGGTTTAACGTGCACACATGCTTAAGTGTCGTTTCTTTTCGCGTAGTGCATATATGCTTTGTGGCAAATTGAATGGGGGTGGTAGTTTAAAGTGAAAACTTCTTTAGGGGCGCTTGGCACCTTTTAAATGGGAAAAATCACGTCGTATACGTCATCATCATCATCTCAGCCACAAGAAGTCCACTGCTGGACATAGGCCTCCCCTAAGGATTTCCAATATGACCGGTTAGAAGTGGCCTGCATCCAGCGCCCTCCTGCTACCTTTATCAGGTCGTCTGACCACCTGGTCGCTGGGTGTCAAACGCTGCGCTTGCCGGTACGTGGTCGCCGTATACGTCGTCGTATACGTAGGTGATCCCAACGGACGTGTTGGTGGGCAGTCTCCCGCTCATCTTCAAGACTCTGTCTACCATGGCTAATGACTGCAAGAGACATTCGCGCTGAGATTGGGTAAGTACTTTATTGCTACCTTTGAACTCGTTCCTGTACTAACTATTTTGGGCGTCAAAACGAGAAAAACTAATGAGCTTTTCGTGATAGCAGCTGATATTTTTTTCTCGATTTCAGGCTTGTTCACAGAACAATAGTCTTTTGTTTTTATGTTGAGAACGCGAATTTAAATTATCACTAACTCAATACTAAACACATTGTATACATCATATTGTTATTTGCAATTATTTGCAACGCCTGCGTCTGGTCTTAAGGGCCCACACTAGGTACACTGGCGACGCCAATAATTTTATCCTTAATACTTTACAAATAGAATAAAATTCAAGAATGTAAGTTATATAAGCCGAGCTCCGTGGCGCAGCGGTCAACACGCCAGCCTGCGACACGGGGGTTCCGGATTCGATCCCCGGTCAGGTCATGATGGAAAACTATCTTTTTCAGAATGACCTGGGTCTTGGATGTTTATCTATATAAGTATATGTTATAAAATATAGTATCGTTGAGTTAGTATCCTGCGACACAAGTGCACAACTTACTGTGGGGCTAGCTCAATTTGTGTGATATTTCCCTATATATTTATTTATAAGCCTTAGTAAATAACCTTAAGTATTATATCATTAAAACTAACGTGAGATAAAGACATTATATATATATCAACGGGTCACTTACGTGCTATTTGTCGGGATTGCCGACTATAGTTTCGGACTCTTCAGGAGCCCATTTTCAAGGCGAGAGCGGGACGCGCGGCGGTGGATCCCGAACTAACCGCTTGCGGCGCGACGCCCGCGCAGCGGCTCGCGCCGCCCCAAGAGGAGGGGGAACAAGCGAGTCAGTCCCGGGATCCTGGTGTCCGAAACTACAGTCGGCAATCCCGACAAATAGCACGTGAGTGACCCGTTGATATATATATATATATAACCTGAAGTATTTTTCGAATCATGTAGGAAAAAAATTATTGGTGTCGCTAGTGTGCCTAGTGCGGGCCCTTAACACGCGGTGTGAGAGCCAGAGGCGATAGGAAATCTTCTAGCGGATGTCAGGGCTGTCATGACACGAAAGAGTGGCAAAACACTCGTCCCGCCCCGGGCGGCAGAAGCTGATGCTACACTGGGATGCTAAACTATACTCCCGGGAATTCTTCTTTGGCACAGCCCCTCCCCCAAGAGACGGATACCTACTAGTGGATACCGCTCAAGTGTAGGTTACTTACACACATAATAGTGAATGGGATACTTTAAAAGAATACTTGTGAATAGTAGCTTTATTCAATCAATCTGTGGCGAACCTCTATGGTTGGAAATGTCAAACATCAAATTTCAAAAGAAAAACTTTAGTTATAATTCCAACCATAGAGGTTCGCCACAAATCGATTACAAACTATCGTACATGATTATCGATTATACGATCAAACTCCAGAGACTTCTCTAATCCAGTCCCGTTCGGCAGGAATGTAGGCGTATACTCCCGGGTACTCTCCTCTGGCACAGCCCACTCCAAAAGAGACGATCCCGTATTGAACAAGGTCATCAACGGATACAGCCGGGCCGCCGCTGTCCCCCTGTTTGAAAACATGATAAATAAATAAACATACCTTAATTAAGATTGATAATATGTGATGAAAAAGAATTCGCCACAGGTAGGATTCGAACCCACGAGTCTTAGGTCTGCGCCCTAAGTGTGTTACCAACTACACCACGTGACTTCGAATCATCGCGTCGAATTCTCTCATCACATATTACCCCGTAGGGTATAACGCATTAAACAACAATGCGTATTTCTTCAATACTACCCACTACGAGTATTTACGGTGGTGTAGTTGGTAACACACCTAATCCTACCTGAATCGAATCCTACCTGTGGCGAATTCTTTTTATCATATATTTTCAATTTTAATAATAAACCGAGCATTGGAATGCTATTTAAAAACCATTTAATATCTTAATCAATTTAATAAGAACATATCAGAACAAGCTTTTGTCCGTGACTTCGTTCGCGAGTACGGTTATATCGTAGCGTAACGAATTGCCATTTTTGTGAAATAGTTGTTGTTTATGTCATCAGCGACCCGATAAACCATAAAAACCATACCCATGTTGATTTACAGTGGTTGTCACCCCCTTTTGAACTTCTTGGAATTGAATTCTGAAAGAGCCTGAAACACTTTTTGATTGATAATTTATTGATAGGAGTATTCCTGTGCAGTTTCGAATAAAATAATTTAACTAATCTTGTTCAAATATCCTAGGACACGTAATTGTTAATTTCTAATCGTTAACCTAAAAACAAAGTTTCTGGCTTCTAGCTCTAAAATGACTTTTGTACTTCCGTACAAAATTTTCACCCCATTTTCACCCACTTAGGGGGCGAATTTCCAAAAATCCTTTAAGTATAAGTGGATGCCTACGTCATTACGACTATCAGTATGCCAAATTTCAGCGAAATCCGTTCAGTAGTTTCGGCCGTGCGTTAATAGATGAGTCAGTTAGGTTTACCTTTTATAAATTTAAAGGAAGATTTGGCCTGCATTGGGACACTAAAGGCTAATTTGAAAAAATCCAGAATAGCATCATTGTGAATGAACAAAACATACATAAGTACTATTACGTCTTTATCCCTGATGGGATACCACGTTTAACTTGGGCGGCATACAGGTCGCTAACGGAATAAAAAAAGGGATGGTTTGCTAGCCGCATCGCCGGTTATCACGATCCCTTAGATTATTGCCTAATCCCTCGATCGGCTTCTACAAAAAGAGAAGCAGCTGATACATTCTATGTTTTTTTTTATTTCCTTCCAGGCCAAGATAAAACGTCGAGCAGAAGAATCTAATATTTATTAAATTATCTACTGAACCGATCATCATGAAATGTTGCATACACATATGTAAGGGTCCTGAGAAGGACATAGGCATATATCACGCGGGCGAAGACGCGGTTAACAGCTAGTTGAAAATAAAAGAAAGGCGACTTACACCACAAGCGTCCTTGCCACCCTCGGGGAGCCCTGCGCAGAGCATCCTTTCCGTAATAACTTCAATTGTGTCAAATGCTTTCTGGCAACTCTTCTTGGAGACCACCGGCACGGTCACAGCTCTGAGTTCGTTAGAAAGTGGACCGTCCTCCTAAAAGTAATAGAATTATGAGGGTTTCGGATTTTTCCCCCATCAGGTGGCGGCACTATGTCGAGAGTTATTTTATTTTTGACAGGAGCTGTCAAAATCCACCTATCATAACATTTTTTCTTTCTTTTTTAATTATGGCTTCCACCGAGATTTCAGTGATTCTGCCAATGTCCAGTATAATGAGATACAAAGTATCGGTGTTGTACAGTATGTGGCATTAAAGATGGCGTATGTTCTTTGGCAGCCTCGTGGGAGATTTTGGCGACAAATGTATTCGAGTCCATTTAACAGTCTACTTTAACCATTTCACAAATTGTTCTCGAGCACGAGCATTTATAACACCAAACTACACCAATTTCATATTATAAAGTCCACTTAAATGAATTTGCAAAATTGTATAAGGCAAACGACAACTGAACCCCTTGACTTCCCACCAAAAAAACCTATCATAACATTGATGATTCTTTTTTCTTCTTCTGCTTTATTTATGGCTTCCACCGACGTTACGGTAATTCTGCCAATGTCCTCAATGAGATAAACGCGATAAAAACCGTATTAAAACAATTTTATTTAAATCTTCAATGAGATACAATGTATCAATGTTGTAAGTTGTATACTTTAATAAGTAGCAATCAAAGATAGAGTAGATACAACACCAATTTCATATTAATTAAGTCAACTAAAATCAATTGGCAAAATCAACTAAGGCAAACCCCAACTGAACCCTTAAACTTCCCACCAAAATCCCCACCTAAATGATGAACTAACTAATGATTAAACAATATTGGTGGATTTTGACAGCACCTGTCAAAAATTCCTCTTGACACAGTGCTGCCACTTAGGAAAAAAAATATTGCCTGATTTTTAAATTAACCAACTGGCCAAGTGTGATGGTGGAAGTATTTGCCATACATAACCGAGAAGCAGGCACCAAATTGATTGAGGAAGTGATAAGCCGATTCGGATTGCCCTTGGAAATCCACTTCGAATCAGAACCGATCAGGACAAAACTTACGGACAAGCGTCTCTAAGATAAAATAAGATGGAATAGTCTAGAACTTTTTGTAGCATTGTCTGTCTCGCTCACACATTCTTCCATTCTATTCCACACACTTGCAGTCTGGAAAATTCAAAGAGGCTTTCAAAGAGGCTGTACAAAAATGGTTTTTAGAAAAGTCTTTTTCCTCTTCTTAGCTTTCCCGTTGATTAGTAATCATCTCCTATGTATATATTTAAATATATTTATGTTTTTATAGATATGTATCTAATTATATGTTATATTTTTAATATATTTATGTTGGTATATTTTTAGTTGTATTGCTCGTTGGTATATTGATTTATATTATATTATTTTTAGCGTATTTATATTATGACACTGTTTTTTTTTTATATTCTGGCACTTTATCGCACCACCCACCACCCATCTTTAATTTTCTTTTTGGTCCAAAGGTTTGGCTGGGAGAGAATGCCATATGGCATTAAGTCCACCTTTTGTACACATTTTTTTAAATTGTGCAATAAAGTTTAAATAAATAAATAAAAATTCTAGAAACCATTATTATTTGTATCTCCTTCTCCTTTCCTTGTCACGGATGGGTGTTACCTCTTTTGAATGCTTACGTGGGAATATACATATAATATTAGATCCAACTCTTACCCTTGGAGAAGTTGATGTAATGCAGTACCCGTTTCTGGAAATACCAACGTTTGGCCCTTGGTCTTGACCGGAGGGGGAACTATTGCATTTTAAAGTTAACCACTTACTTCTATATAAGCCCATCCAGTAACAACAATATTGTCTCCCGGATTCAGAGAGCTTCCGGAGTCCGCTATTTGTACAATCCTCGTGGTTTCGTTATTGATCGGAATTTTCTCTGCCATTTGGAGCACACCGAAATCATAGTCGACATGACCATCATATTTAGGATGGATGAATTTCTTTTTAACTTTCAACTCTTCCCCCCCTTTGTCAACGTAACTTGTGCCGATTTTTACTGAAAAGTTCTCTGTCCTGGAAAAAAATTGTAATTAAATATACGTATCATCATCATCAGGTCTTTTTTAGACTCGACTGCAGGAGCTCTCTGTACTTCTAGAGCCATATATTAGCCAGAGCAGTCAAAGGTTTTGGCCTAAATTCTCCATGCTGGTCAGACGGGCTGGAGAGGTCGACCCATACATAGAACTGAATCCTGGGCGACGTGTTATTCGTTTGTCCATAGTTCGTCCATGGTGCTCGCTATATACATTTGTTTTCTCTATTACGTTTTTCTGTATTTACTGTTATTCATCGCAAATACTAGGAATCTGGTCAGATATCTAGAAATCTGGTGAGTTCTATATTCTAAGATAATATCTCATACTCAGAACAATTTGGAAAATATCGTTTTCTATCTTGATCTGGCCGGGGATCGAAACCCAATACCCGGCATTTCAAAGGCACTTGCGCTACTACTAAACCCAGAGGTCGTCACTATAATATATTTATAACCCTTACATAACCTCGATTAAACAGTGAGCAGCTGTTAGAATGTACTCGTCACTGATGATAGATCCCCCACACCATAGATATCCTTTATTCAGTACGAGCACTTGATACGGATACTCAGTTATGTCAACTATGTCACCCCCCATTATTGAAACGTCACGTTGGAACGGCGAGCTGTTTGCTCCTGAAAAAGAAAAGAAATGTGGTAAAAAAAAATTGAGATTTTTTTCGTCGACCACGCAAATAATTTTCATTTCATTTCAGGGACACGAAATCCGCGGGCGCGTTTAAAATCATCTAAAGGTTGCATATTAGAAAATCAAAACTTCATCGAGCAAATATAAAAAAAAAACCACCAAATGAAATAAAATTTAAAAGACCAAATGTTTTGTTTAGAAAAATGTTATAATCCAAATGTCATGAAATGGACGACTGACCAAAAGTTGCTAGATGTAAATTTAAAATACCAAATAATTCCTCGCAAATGATTTATTTAACCCGGAATGGCTGAGGGCAGAAAATCTTTTTAGTTCGTTAATCGTTCGAGTTATTTTTTTATGACCACCCGGAACGACTGGGGGCAGAAAGGAAGTATTTTGAGTTGTTTTTTTTTTATGACCACCCGGAATGACCGAGCGCAAACAAGTAGTCAGTTTCGAGTTATTTGTTTTTACGTCCACCCGAAACGACTGAGTGCTGAAAAAAGTTAAGTACCTACGAGTTATTTTTTATGGCCATCCGGAACAACTGAGGGTAAAAAAGAGGTTGCCGGTCGTATTTTAGAACACCCTGATTGAAATGTTCATAGAATGTGTATATCTATTGCAACTGAAATAAAAACCTCCTCCGTTTTGAAGTTGGTTAAAAATACATCTAAATATGAATAAAAATTGCAAAAATATAAATAATTTATAATAAAATACCATTATACACTGCAGCAAGCACTAGGAAGAAATATAATGAAACTGTCATTTTGGAGACTATTTGTAACTGTCCTTGGCTATCCAAAACGTATCCTATTTATACACCTTTGCAATTTGATAATTTGAATAGTTTGAAATTGTTAGGCAGAGTTCACACTTGCTTGTTTGATTTTGTATGTGTGTCGTGTGTAGTAGTGAAGCAGCCATCATTTGCATCTGACATACGATTATCGTGCCGTTTAGTTCCCGGCAGAGTAAAATAGGCGACTCCAAGTCTTCCCGTGGATGTTGTAAAAGGCGACTTAGGAAACACAAGCTAAACATGGCTTACAAACAAAGGACCTCATTTACCCGTCTGGCCAGCGTGGAGAATGTTGGCCAAATAATAAATAAATTGATAATGAAATTTGTATGACGCCACATGCCTACCTTTGCGCGTATATGAACTAAGCCTTAATGAAGACATGAAGATAATTGAAATGCTTTGGATTTCAACTAAAACCATACACTATCAGAAATATGTACTAAAATATTTATTTTTACTGATAATATCCTCGTAGATAAAAAAAACACATAATGTTATTTTGTACATACAAAAAAAAAAAAAATTTTCTCACCCATGGAACTATTTTTCCCCTTCATACTGTAATAGTATAATAAAGGGAAGTAAACTAAACACAACTATATTTTTTATTTATTAATTTCTGACATTAAGTTTCTATGAGTATGGAGACTAATTTTTCAGACCACTGTGAGGCACCTCGACCGGTTTAAGAAATTCTTTTTTTGTTTGATAGGTAATACTTTACAAATGGTCCCATTAAATTTTTATCGAAATGTGTCGAGCGCTTTTTGAAAAAATACACAAAAACCAAAAAAATGTTTACAAGGATGCCGTTCGACTTACACTTATTTCCATTTTATTTTTATGCTTATTCAAAGAACTTGACAGGGTTGAAGTCGGTTTTGTTTTTTGTTAAAAATATCTTAAATTATTAATACATGATGTAACTACCTATTTAATGTCATATTAAAAATTGTGGCATTATCAAAAACATTTTGTATACAGAGTGTAAATAGACCCTTGACATTGTGACTCATTCCGTCAATATGAACAACTTTTCTATGGGATCAATGCTGGGAAGTCAACATTTTTTTCGACATTTTAATATAAAAGTAAGTAAGAAAGGATTGGTTGAAGTGAAGACGAGAAAGAGATAAATGGAAAGAGATGAGAGAGACCTTTGCCCAGCAGTGGGACAATATAGGTTAAATAAAAAAAAATATAAAAGTGTTAAGCTGCACGAACAATTACGACGAGTGCGCGAAGAGGGAAATAGACGAAGTCCTAAACGAGGATTTCCAGCTATCGCTACTGCCCAAACCGGTAAGTCCAAGAGGCCAGGAAAGCCATAAGGAATTTACAAAACCACAAATCTCCTGGTTTTGACCTAATTACTAAGGAGGTACTGGAACAACTTCCAAAAAAGCTATAGTTTTTTGACCGCTCTATTTTATGGTATTCTCAGAGTCCAGTATTTTCCAAGCGTGTGGAAAGTATCAATAATAACAAGATAGATAGATAGATCATTTATTTCTTACAATGATCAAAGACAATATAATATATCGAGACTGTCATTTTTCATATGTCGAAGCGTAGCCCAGTTTCGCCCCTGAATGGTAAAATATTAGTAGATGGCGCTTCTCATCGAGGATATTATAGGTTGTCAATTTGTCACCGCTAGAGGCGCTGCCATTGACCGCGGTTTCGTGCCCGGCTGTTGGCAAGCTGTTGGAGGCAAGAATGTAAAGATGGCGCTATGCAAAATTTTACCAAAAATATTAAAAACCTTGGCCAAAGACAATATAATAATAACATTGTCTTTGACCTTGGCTCAGTAGATCGGATCGGCATAAATCTATATGTATTTCATCAATTAGCTATTATTCAACGTCTGCGCCTATGTCAAAAATGAGTGATTAGGAACGTTTGGTTATCAGTATAATTTTAATCCATCATGTACCTATTGGATAGACTTCAATGTTTCCCAATGACTGATACACACTTAACTCTCTATTTCAAAACTACTGAACCGATTTTGAGGAAACTTTCAACAACCCTAAGGTATAGGTAGGTTAACATAGTCCAACAAAAAAAAAGAATTTTAACAATCTGACTTATAGTCATTATTCTGACTAGGTATAGGTATATATAATATACTAGCTGTTACCCGCGGCTTCGCCCGCGTCATATGTAGCCTATGTCCTTCTCAGTATACCTTAACATATGTATAGGTATGCCAAATTTATGATGATTAGTTCAGAAGATACGGCGTGAAAGCGTAACAAACAAACAAACAAACTCTTTCGCATTTATAATATTAGTTAGAATTAGGATGCAATTCTGACAATATTACATTACATTCCTAAATATGGGTCAAATTGATAAACTATCCTATTCCAAACTCGACTCGCTTGGCTGACAACCCCGGGCGGCCCCAGCCGGCGGCGCCGCGCCCGCCAGTGCAGTGTCCTTGACCTTTAAGTTGACTTTGCACTGGCAGTCGAGTTCGAGACGAGTCGGGAACTCGGCACAAGCGGGAGTGGGAAACACTTATAGGTACCTACGCCTAATCCGTAGTCAACCGTAGCGTAGGCAGTTATTATCACATCGGTTTTTTTATTACAGGCTCATACCTACATGTAGGTAGGTATGTTGTCTAACAAAACAAGTAGGTACCTCAAGCAATTAGGGTAGCCAAGTTTTTTTTGAGAAATAGTCTTTCATATTTTTTGAATAGATAAAGTAGGTAACTACCTACCTACCTTTTTGCAAGAAAAAGTATTCGGTACATTTTTTTTGCTGTTTAAGTGAATAAACTATATTTATTTCACTAACAAGGAGCCCGATGGTCCAGTGGGTGTAAGCTCTATGAGCGCTTACGTATGTTAAGCAACCCCTGGTGCAGTCCCTACTTGGATGGGTGACCGCAAGTGGCATAAAAATATCTCGAGCTCCTCAGTGCTTCGGAAGGCACGTAAAGCCGTTGGTCCCGGCTGTCATCGTTGATGGCTGTCGTTAAGCTATGTCAGATGCCTTAAGGCAGCTTGATAAATCTGACAACAGTGTTGGCCACTTACACATACGAAAAACAAACAAACATTGCACCAACTTAAAATTGAATAAGTAGGTACCTATGTAAGTTAAAAATAAAAACTATAACAGGCAGCTATACTAGCCTCGCCAATCCGTCTAGCCAGCTTGGAGAGTGTGGGCCACTGACTCCTGTGGCTATAAAGCTCTGTTAGTTAGGTATAGAAAGGGTTATACTTCTACAGTGGGGACTAAAAAAGACCTGATGATGATGATACTAGCACATGACATGATGATACGCAGGACCACTATAACCAGCTTTACCCAAAATATATAGGTACCTATCTAGTAGTAGTTTGACTCTGTCCTGTCCTTGAAATGAATACCTACAGCCGTAGTATAAACCACGCATTACGTTGACATCTAGGGCTATGCCTACAATATTTTAATTTTTATATCTCGTTTTGTGGTTAGAATATTATTACTTATATTGCAACAAGTTACAAGCTTTTATCTTGCAATGTATGGTAAGTAGGTAGGTATCTTGATTGTTTGGATACAATCTTTAAAACTCAGATCTTCTCTACCGATTAATTTGAAATTGCGTAGAGTGAAACCACCTTATATCGGCCATGTCAACAAAATTTCACATTCATTTGCTTCTTTTTCTCTCATTTATTAGCCTGACTTTCTAAGGGGTATTTTTAATAAACTGTTATTATTTGACTTTCTTATAATTTCATAAAGTATTTGAAATTTCAATAACATTTTTTTATGTTTACGTTTTCTTTTGTACACACCCAATTTCCCTAAGATCGGCCACTTGCGCCCAAAATACGTCCACTTATTTGCCTAGTATCGGCCTAGGCTAATATTATGTGGTATTACAAATAAAAGACGAATTAATTTTAAAAATATATAATATTATCAAATAGACGTTGAAGTAAATTTAAGAAAATCAAGATTTTAGTTTTCTTTTAGAAACTTGAATATTTCCTTTAATAAAATAGCATCAACAAGTTATTATGAAATATTACAGTCAAAGAGGGTGGGTTCGATTTCAACTAGCCAATGTTCTCAGTTATCATTCACATCATTGGTGGCATCAGAGGGATTGGGGTTCAAACTACGGACACATGGCCTGTAGAGCGGTTATTATATAGGTACACGATAATTTTATTTTTTATACATCGGTCGTAGTCAGAATTGTCCTTTTCGTCCGCCCCTCGGCCAATATTAAAAATTAATTTAGGCTAATATCAGCCACCACTTACCTAGATGAGATGGCATTTATTAATATTAATATTTGATGGCCGATTTCAAGATTTTGACTCACCTTGTATCGGCCGTCAGCATTTACAACGGCCGATATTAGACTTTTCATGAAATAATCAACCCTAAAGCTGGCCACCCTATTTTCCAATAAAATATTAAATAAAACATAAAAATCAATATGCTACATTACCTAGATAAGTTAAAAACACTTTAACCCGTAACCTCGAGCTCGTCAATTATAATAATAATAATAAATATAAATATATACGGACAAATCACACAGATTGCAGCTAGCCCCAAAGTAAGTTCTTAAATAAGACTTGTGTTATAGGACACTAACTCAACGATACCATATTTTATAACAACATTCAAGACCCAGGTCAATCTGAAAAAGATCATTTTTCATCTCGACCTGACCGGGGATCGAACCCGGGACCATCCGTGTCACAGGCCGGCGTGTTGACCGCTGCGCCACGGAGCTCGTCAATTATGAGTATTTTGACTACAAAATGGCGCGAATTTCGACAAATTTACTATACTGAACTTTCAAATAAACTATGATCGCCGCCCTGTTTCATTCATTTAAAATAAACAACAACAAAATAAGGTTCATTTTAGAGCAAAATTTGTGCAAGGAGATCGAATATTTAAAATTTTTGATCAATCTCGTAGGAAAGGCCGATACCAGGACGTGGCCGATACAAGGAGGTTTTACCCTAGTCTGTATTTTACCATATTATTATTCTACGAGCAACCTACAAGTACTTACTACTGTATAATTGTATTATTACCTAGGTTGTGTACCTTCAAAAACCACACGATCTGCCTACACTACAACATCATTACACGTTTGTTCGTCATTTCCAACGCGCGTAGGTATGGGTCGCGTTTCGGCCGTTTGTATGATTTAGGCATTTAGGGTATGATTGGTTAACCTTGAATTTTGTTTTGATTCGTCAAGCGAATTTTTGATCACCAATTTTTGTATAAGTTCGTCAAATGTTAATAAGGTTTCGTTTCGCCAAACCATGTGAAGTTTCTGATTGGTCAAGTCTAGCGGCTTGTTCACGAGTAGGTACGCAAGTCAGGCGCACGCGGCAGAGGCAGGCGCCTGCGTTTTTTACTAAAGTCATACAAATCTTAGAGGGTGTTCACGAACAAAAAACTTGAGCGGTACGGATGCGCGCAAACACAGCGCGGCAGCCTTGCGCTAAAGTAGAAAGAGATGGCACGATGTACCCGACCTTGTGTTAGAACGAGTGCGGGAGTGATTAGGTTAGGTGATTGGGAGAATAATTTTGAATTATAAAAAAAAATATAAATGCTTTCTAATGTACTCATTTTATTATACACTAGCTGTTACCCGCGGCTTCGCTCGCGTAATATATAGCCTATGTCCTTCTCGGTACCCTAACCTATGTGTATGCAAAATTACATGATGATCGGTTCAGTAGAATCGGCATGAAAGCGTAACAAACAAACTCACTTTCGCATTTATAATATTAGTTAGGATTCTTAGTTATTTTCAACCGTCTTAAAAAAGAATGAAGTTCTAAATTGAACTGTAAGATTCTTTGTTTGTACTAGGTAAGTAGGTATATATATTATTTATAATGAAATTGAAATTTAATTTTTTGATACTTTTATATAATTTGTTATTTTGTAACCGACTTTAAAAAGGAAGAGGTCTTCAATTCGAGTGTATGTTTGTTACCATTTGTTTAGTTTACTACTTTTGTCTCGACGTTAGGAGTAGTTTTTGGTTGTAGAAACATGGAACTAGATGGTAGCCAATGGTAGCCTAATGAAATTCAATGGGAACTGATGTCACACGATTGTAGTCGATGGTAGCCGATTGTTGGTGCTTGATGGTATCCGATCGTGCCTATTGGTACCTGGTGGTGCCTGGTCATACCCGGTTGTTTCCGGTGGCGCCCAGTGGTAATGATAATATTGACGATGACGATGACGATGACGATGACGATGACGATGACGATGACGATGACGATGACGATGACGATGACGATCACGATCACGATGACGATGACGATGACGATGACGATGACGATCACGATGACGATCACGATGACGATCACGATCACGATCACGATGACGATGACGTTTGTACCCGAATATAACCGGTTGTACCACCCACATCGATTTTTCATGCAATCATCGCATCCGCCATCTCGGTTTCCAAAAATGACGTCACGTTTGTGATCGAATAATAATTAATAAATTCAAGGACTGTTACTGTGTTGCTAAAGATTTCAGGACAAACTATTATGTTTTAAAAGTTACAGCCTCATGACAGACGAATAGATGAATAGCGGAGGGTAGGTAGTAGGGTCTCGTTATTATCTTTTGCATACGGAACCCTAAAAACCTTCTATCAGAATCATGAAATACGAAATTCTTCAAAACTTAGTAAGTACCTAAAAAGCGGTGCTTTATGTATGAGGGCTTGCAAAGTTAAACTGAAAGCCACGCGGATGAAGTTGGGGGCACTGATAGATATTACATTTAAACATAAATAAAAATGTCTAACCCCAAGCCTAAAGGTGTAAAAGGTAAAGAGAAGAGAGACAAAAAAACAGAGAACGTTTCGTTTGAGGCAAAGAATATATATGTTTGAGGTTCGATTGTTTGGTAGTAAATGAAAGAAATTAATTCGATGTAGGTAACATAATAATTCTGTTGTTAATTTTAGACATTCTAAGAACATAATATAAAAATGTATTTATAATATTATGAAGTTAACTATTATGCCAGAGCGCCATCTGACGATCATCCACCGATTTATTACCTACGTAACCACGAATCAATACTTTGAGAGAAAACACGAACTATTCTGGAAAATGGTCAAAATAGTCGATTTGATACTACTAGAGACATCTAGCGTCACTTTTAGGAGCTAAATTTTAGCCCATTTTGGATTACGCTATGATGTATGGCGAAGGAAAGTCTTACCTATATTATACTGTCTTTGCAATGATCCAGAAAGCACTCCTATCAGCCTTCTACCAATATTGTCTAAATTATTCGAAAACTTCTCCTGGCCAGGATAACCTCTTCTCACTGAAGCTCAAATTATCCCTCAAAGTATCACTCGACCATAGAACAAGTACACCGTGTATGTGAAACGATTAGAAAGTCCCTAGATACCGGGAGTACTGTTCACCTGTCTTTTTGGACGTTCAGCAAGCTTTCGACAAAATGTGGCATAAAGGCCTCCTTTGCAAAGTAAAAAAAAGACACTTCCACACACCTACTACTTGCTCATGGAGTCATACCTGTCGAACTGATTAGTCCAGGTTAGAGTGGACGGAGAATAGTCGGAATTACATGACATAAAGGCGGGCGTTCCTCAGGGATCTGTACTCGGTCCAATACTATACTCACTATATACCTTAGATCTTCCAGATCAAGATTACGTGTGTATGTAAGTGACATGTGAGTCACAGCACAGATAAGCATTTGAGTACATTATAGGCATATACGTATGTGCCTTATAAGTTACTAGCTTTTTCCCGCGACTTCGTCCGCGTGGAGTTCGGTTATAAAATTTTTTTGTTCAGGTGTAATTTGTGCAACTTTTTTTTGTATAATCTTCTTGGCTATTTTGTTTTATGTTTTTGTGAAATAATTGTTGTTTTCGTAATCAGCGACCCGATAAACCATTTAAACAATACCCATGTTGATTTTCAGAATTTGTCACCCTTTTTAAGGGTTGAATTCTGAAAGAGCTTGAAACACTTGTTTACTCATTTATTTACAGGAGTAATCCTGTGAAGTTTCGAATAAAATAAATTAACTTATCTTGCTTCCCCATACAAACTTTCAAGCCCTTTTTCACCCCCTTAAGGGTTGAATTTTTTAAAAACCCTGGCCACATATTTGTTTATTTCTAATTGTTAACCTAAAAACAAAGTTTCAGGCTTCTAGCTCTAAAAATTACGGACTTCCATACAAAATTTTAATCCCTTTTTCACGCGCTTAAAGGGTGAATTTTCAAAAATCCTTTCTTAGCAGATGCTTTCGTCATCACAACTTCTACGCCAAATTTCAGCTAAATCCGGTCAGTAGTTTCGGCTGTGCGTCGATAGATAAGTCAGTCTTTGCCATTTATGTATTTAGAACATTTGATTATATTGGTTCTAATTTACTCGGCCAAATTCGGCATTACATTCACTGAACTATTTGACATAGTCACGTGTGGATTGTTTACGAGAGTCCGGTGCTTTCATTGATATACGTGATATTTTAACAATATATATTTAATTAGATACCACGAAACTTTTATGAATTTACAATGTATGAGCGACTTAATTATATGGCATATTGTGTTGCGTGGTTTGGAGCTGCAAGGCACATTTATCAAGAAAAGCAAATAGTCGAGAGCTTTTAACGTTTCATCGCCAAATTTCTGTAATTTTGTATTAAAATATGTGCTAAAAAGTCATCAAGAATAAGTAGGTATTTTGTTCTGCTGAATAGCATAGGAGCCAAAAACAATTGAGATATCCATTAAAGTAAACATTTTATCGATTAATGTGGAATTGCTTTAAGGTTATGTTGATCGAACGCTGTTACTGGCATAACAAAAAGTAGTGACAACCCTCTTATTTACAAATATACTGTATATGCACCTCTTTTTAAAGGGTCTATATTGGTTCCCCTATTTTTTTTATATTCCTAATATAGATTGGCGCACATACGTTTCGTACAACATTTTTTAGAATATTTTCATTAATCCTAATTTGGTATGGTCTAATTACTTTTCGCTTATTTTTTTACGCCGAAAATTTATTTCCCAAAATATTCATTAGGTGTTATATCTAATAACTAACTTATACCTAACTTCTTTTTTGCCCTCAGTCATTCCGGGTGGTCATAAAAAAGAAACTAACTCGAACCTAACTTCTTTTGTTTTTAAATGGGTTTGGAAAGTTATATCTATTTGATTTTATTATTATAGCAAGAAATATTTGTTTCAAAAATAATTATACAAGGTTATCGTTAATTCAAAAGATTTGTATGCTAATCGATTTAAGTCCAAAATTAGGGCTAACCAATGATAGGCTAAACTATTATTGCGCAAAAATATGACTTAGGCTAAGCAATAATTTTACATAACAAGTTTAGACCAATAAGGTTCGGCACAGTGAAATTAGAAGTAAAAAATTTAACTATTTAACACCTTTTCAATGCCTTAACTCTTATGCAAGATGAACTGATGTGATTTTGTTGTTATTTTAGTAGGCTTTCTATTGCTTAAGTTATGGTTCTGTGGTATAAACTGCCTAAAAAAAAATACTGGCCATAAAGAAAAAAACCGGCCAAGTGCGTGTCGGGCCACGCGCAGTGTAGGGTTCCGTAGTTGCGAATGTCAATTTGGTCGTTAAACTGTGAGGTTCATATTTTTTTTTCTCTATTTACCCATCGTGTGGGGTATCGTTAAAAACCTCACAGTTTAACGAATGTGAACCTCACAGTTTAACGACCAAAAACATCTAACAATGAAGATAGTATGAAATTTTACATTTGCCAGTACATTTTATAAGTTGGTTGCCTATAACTTTTTAGTTTGCACTTAGTACCTAGCTCTGATAGTTTTCCTTTCAACTTCAGAATATATACTACTGCTGTAATTTTTTTCACGTATCCATATATAACCGTTTAGCAGATAGAGGGGGGGGGGACACGTACCTCTAACAAAATTTTGCACTTTAAAACCAAATATTTCGGAAACGGATCCCTAAATCGAAAATGGTGTTCTCAACCTCACAATATTTTTCAAAGACCTTTTTAACTATACCCCACACGATGGGTAAATAGAGAAAAAAAAATACTCCCCACTTTACTTGTATGTAATTTTTTTTCAAGATTTTATTCTACGACTTTGTTGCCATGATTAATATACACACTCATACCAAATTACAGCTTTCTTGTACTTATAGTCTCTGAGTAAAACCGCGGACGGACAGACAGACAGACAGACAGACAGACAGACAGACAGACAGACATGGCGAAACTATAAGGGTTCCTAGTTTACTACGGAACCCTAAAAAAGGCTGAAATGTAAACAACAATTTTTCAACTATTGTAATTTTGCATCTGTTTGATTTTCACCTACTTTTATTGTAGTAGTTGTACGAAAAGCAGATTATGCACCCCGCACTTATATTGCACTCGTACTTTTTAGAACCCTCGCTGGTGATCGGGCTCTAAATAGACACTGGTGCAGCAATAACTTTCTTTCTGCTCAGTGCAACAATCTACTATTGCTTGTGAAAAGTAAGTTTATTTAACTACAAACTATCGAATTAATATGATTAAATGATTATTCAATCTAACTCCAGAGACTTTTCTAATCTAGTCCCGTGCGACAGGAATGTTAAAGTATACTCCCAGGTACTCTTCTCTGGCACAGCCCACTCCCCTTAGAGACGATCCCGTATTGAACGAGGTCATTAGCGGATACAGCCGAATCATCCGAATGTAGGCCACTTACACACATAATAGTGAATGGTATACGTTAAAAAAATACTTGTGAGTAGTAACTTTATTCAATCAATTGATTACAAAATTTACAAACTATCGAATTAATATAATTATCGATTATTCGATCAAACTCCAGAGACCTTTCTTATCCAGTCCCGTTCGGCAGGAATGTACGAGTATACTCCCGGGACCTCTTCTCTGGCACAGCCCCGTCCCCAAGAGACAATCCCGTATTGAACGAGGTCACCAGCGGATACAGCCGGGCCGCCGCTGTCCCCCTGTTTGAAAACACGATTAATAAAAAACATATTTATGAATTATATCAGATTATAAGATTATATATCAGTATTTGCGCTGCGTTGGGACACTATAGGCTAATAAAAAAATCAAGAATAGCATTGTGAATGAACAAAACATAATACTTCCACGTCTTTATCTCTGATAGGGTAGACAGATGGGGGCCATAGGGCCATAGACCACGTTTAACTTGGTGGGCATACAGGTCGATAACGGCATAAAAAAGGGATGGTTTGTTAGCCACATCGCTGATTTTCACGATGTCTTGGATTATTGCCTAGTCCCTCGATTGGCTTCTACAAAAAGAGAAGCAGATGGTACATTCTATGTTGATTTTGTTTCCTTACAAGCCATCATCATCATCATCATCGGGTCTTTCTAGTCTCCACTGCAGGAGCACGACCCTCTCTGTACTACCAGTGCCATATACTAGCCTGAGTAGTCAGAGGATTTGGCATACACTCTCCACGCTGGACAGACGGGTTGGAGAGGTCTCTTTGATGTTAAAAAGCTTTGTTTAGCTTGTGTTTCCTTAGTCGCCTTTTACGACATCCACGGGATGACTTGGAGTGGTTCTATTCTACTCTGCCGGGAACCACACGGCTGATCTTCCAGCCCAGCATGGAAGATAAAACGTGGACCAAAAGAATCTACTATTGATTTAAATCTGGTGGTTAAAAAATTATACAAGTTCTTTCGACGAAAACTATTTTTTTTCTACGATCCTTCTTTTTGCTAGCTGATACTGACGTTGAGATTTATAGAACTTTAAATGTAACTAATATTTATGTAAAAAATACTGATAAAGACGCTTTTTAAAGTTGGGTGGGCAAGATGGCACTTTTAAAAGTACAAAAATCCTAAAATATATATAATTTATATACATTGTACACATAGCTAAGGGTACTGAGAAGGACATAGGCATATATCACGCGGGCGAAGCCGCAAGTAACAGCTAGTTGAATATAAAAGAAAGGCGACTTACACTACACGCGTCCTTGCCACCCTCGGGGACTCCTGCGCAGAGCATCCTTTCCGTAATTTCTATTGGTCCATACGCTTTCTGGCAACTCTTCAAGGAGATCACCGGCACGGCCACGGCTCTGAGTTCGTTAGAAGTTGGACCGCCCTCCTAAAAGTCATATAATAGTGAGGGTTTTCGGATGTTTTTCCCCGTCCGATTCGGAGTGCCCTTGGAAATCCACTCTAAATCAGAACAAAACAGGACAGATCTTACGGACAAGCGACTCAAACTAGGAGGCAGAGTCGCGATCAGATACGGGAGAGTTATTTAAAATATTAAACTGATTTTCAAATTTTTAATGTACCAATAATATATTTAAATAATAATTATAAGGGCCAATATTATTTGTATTTCCTTCCCTTTTTCTTGTCACGGGTGGGTGTTACCCCGGTCCTTTGGAAGGCTTACGTGGGGATATATAATATTATAGATCCAACAAGTAGAGGCCCTTTGGAGAAGTTTATGTAATGCAGAACCCGTTTCTGGAAATACCAACGTAAAGGCCAAGGGGTATACGTTACCTACTTACTTGTATTTTACCCCATCCAGTAACAACAATGTTGTCCCCCGGATTCAGAGAGCTTCCGGAGTCCGCCATTTGTACAATCCTCGTGGTTTCGTTATTGATCGGCATTTTCTTTGCCATTTGGAGTACACCGAAGTCGTAGTCTTGTTGCATATCTACATATTTAGGATGGACGAATTTCTTTTTAACTTTGAACTTTTCACCCCCTTTGTCAACGTAACTTGTGCCGATTTTTACTGATAAGTTCTCTGTCCTGGAAAAAAATTGTAATTAAATATATCATCATCATCATCAGATCTTTTTTAGACTCGACTGCAGGAGCTCTCTGTCTTTCTAGAGCCGTATATTAGCCATAGCAGTCAAAGGATTTGGCCAAAATTCTCCACGCTGGTCAGACGGGCTGGAGGGCCTACCCATACATAGACTGAATCCTGGGCGACGTGTTATTCGTTTGTATTCGTCCATGGTGCTCGCTATATTCGTTTGATTTGTCTATTACGTTTTTCTGTATGTACTGTTATTCATCGTAAATACTAGGAATCTGGTCAGATATCTAGAAATCTGGTGATTTTTATATTCAAAGATAACATCTCACACCCAGAACAATTTGGAAATATCGTCTTCCATCTTAATCTGACCGGGTATCGAACCCATTACCCGTCAATTCAAAGGCACTAGCGCTACTACTAATCCCAGAGGTCGTTACCATACATATGTTTATAATCCTTACTCAAACGTGCTTAAACAGTGAGCAGCTGTTAGAATGTACTCGTCACTGATGATTGACCCCCCACACAATTGACGTCCTTTATATAGTACGAGCACTTGATACGGATACTCAGTTATGTCCACTACGTCACCCCCCACTATTGAAACGTCACGTTGGCAAGGCGAGCTGTTTGCTGCTGAAAAAAAAAAACAAATATAATCAGCCACGACCTAATGTGGTAAAGAATAAAAATTGGATTTTTTTTGTCTATACATACATATTATTCAAGTAATTATCAACATACATATTTATCCTTTAGAATACGCAAATAAATTTCATTTCATTTCACGAACACGAAAACCGCGGGTTGCATATTAGAAAATCAAAACTTCATCGAGCAATTATTAATATGTAAAATATAATAATAACGAAGATGCCGCGCGCTAACGTCAGTGCGGACTGGGACGACTTCGTGCGCGCGTCTCGGTTCACATTCGCCCTGAGGAAGACCTCCGGATGAGGTTGAAACATATCGGCCTGTAGCTGACTTCATACGTGAGTGACCCGTATTTTACATATTAATAATGTTAACATCTCACGTTAGTTTTAATCAAAAAATTCATCGAGGAATTTATATCAAAAGATCTCCAAATGAAATAAAATTTAAAAGACCAAATGTTTAATAAAGAAAAAAATTATTATCCAAATGAAATGGACGACTGACCAAAAATACCAAATGATTCCTCGCAAATGATCTATTTAACCCAGAATGGCTGAGGGCAGAAAAGAAGTTAGGTTTGAGTTGGTTTTTTATGACCACCCGGAATGACTTAGTGCAGAAAAGAAGTAAGTAAGTACCTACGAGTTATTTTTTATGACCATCTGGAACAACTGAGGGCAAAAAAGAGGTTGGTTTCCGGTCGTATTTCAGAACACCCTAAATGAAACTTTCATAGAATGTTTATATCTATTGCCGCTGAAACAACAAATATCTTCTATCTTCTTCTTAAAGTTGGTTAAAAATACATCTAAACATGAATAAATATTGCAAAAAAAAGTTTAAATACCATTATACACCGCAGCAAGCACTAGTAAGAAATATAATGAAACTGTCATTTTGGAGTCTACTCGTAAGTGTCCTTGGCTATCCAAAGCGTATCCTATTTATACACCTTTGCAATTTGATAATTTGAATAGTTTGAAATTGTTAGGCAGAGTTCACACTCGCTTGTTTGTTTTTGTGTGTGAGTCGTGTGTAGTAGTGAAACAGCCATCATTGTCATCGGTTTTATCAAGCCTCCCAAAGGATTCATACGATTATCCTGCCGTCTGGTTCCCGTAACTGAGTTTCTTTCGGCCTATTCTTCTCAGCATCTTTCCGAAACGCTAGTAGTTTTTCGATTTTGCAAATATAAAAAAATTATAATATCAATAAAATTATTTTAATACGGTTTTTATCGCGTTTATTACATTATTTATACACCTAACGTTTCTACCTCCAGTCTCCAGTCTACCTGCGACCACGAACACTGTAAAGTGCTCGAAACGTTAGGTGTATAAATAATGTAATAAACGCGATAAAAACCGTATTAAAATAATTTTATTTAAATGTGTAACAATCGCGAAAACATAAGAAAACATTATTATAATATCAAGTTTTTATACGTCCATGATATCAAGAAAGATAAATGACGTTCAAAAAGTGATACATGAGGTCCAAAATTTGAATAAGAACTATTCATTTCATTTCGGCAAAGTAGAATAATCCACTCAAAGTCTTCCCGTGGATGTCGTAGAAGACGACTTGGGGAACACAAGCTAAACAAGGCTTATAAACATCAAAGGACCTCACTAACCTGTCTGGCAAGCGTGGATAATGTAGGCCAAATAATAAATTGATACCTAATGAAATTTGTATGACGCCTTCTTCTCTCGTTTCAATGGCAAACAAATTAAATGTGGCGTGCCCAGTAAGTGGCCACATCAATGGCTTTTCGGTTAGCATAATAATAATAATAAAAATATTTATTGTCTTGTTTTACAATTTACACAACACAATAGCAAAGCAACAGTTCACAGCAATCCCGGCCTCAATCTGTGAAAGGTGCCATCATTCCGCAGCCCACCATCGAACTAGGATTAAACCTGTATCTCGAGTGGTGGGAAGCATCATGACTGCACCACCAGCAGATCCAACAGAAAGAACGGAAGCTTAACTTACAAACTATTACATTATATTGTATTGTAGCATCAAACAGGTCGTTTTTAGAGCAGGACGCCGTAGACGCGTCAGCAGGTGTTCTATAGACTGGACATCTCCACAATCTCCTCATCATTGGAAAAGCCCCACCTCTTTCTGAGCTCCTGGCATCGTCCAACTCCCACTCTTAGGCGGTTTAGCGATCTCCAAACGTATGATGCCACATACCCACCTTTACACTGATATGAACTAAGCTTAATTGTAGACGTGAAGATTATTGAAATGCTTTGGATTTCAACTAAAACCCTTCACTATCAGTAATATGTACTAAAATATTTTGTTTTAGTGATAATACCTCGTGATTTACGTAACATTTTTTTTAATGCATAAAGTAAGTACTTACCCATTTAATTTAATATTTGTAGTAATTACAAAAACATTATATATGCAGCTTGTAAATTGATTATTGACATTCCTTTAAAGGGGTGACTCAGTCCGTTAATATGAACAACTTGTTTATGGTATCAATGCTAGGATTTTCACATTTTTTTCGACATTTTCATAGAAAAGTGTTCAGCTGCATGGGCAATTAGTATAATAATAATAATAAATAATTGTCAATTTTATAAAAACCTAAATCTAAGACTAAAGAAATAAATAAAGAGAATAATAAATAAATATAAACGGACAAATCACACTGATTGAGCTAGCCCCAAAGTAAGTTCGAGACTTGTGATATGGGATACTAACTCAACGATACTATATTTTACTAGCTTTTGCCCGCGACTTCGTTCGCGCGGAGTTCGGTTATATCGTAGCGTAAAGCAGCGAAGGCTAGCGCTAAGAAAGGAAGTAGAATTAAAAGGACGAAGTCGCAGCCAAAAGCTAATAAACTACAATTATTTTATACACCACATTTTTTGCTAATCCATTACGTTGTTAATTTTCATTGTTTTTTAAATTTTAAAAATATAATTTTTTTGTTCAGGTGTATTTTTGTCTATTTTGTTGTATGTTTTTGTGCAATTTTTGTGAAATAGTTTTTGTTTTCTTAATCAGCGACACGATAAACCATGAAAACGATACCCATATTGATTTTCAGAATTTGTCACCCTTTTTCAACCTTTTGGGATTGAATTCTGAAAAAGCCTGAAACACTTGTTTAGTCACTCCTGTGAAGTCTCGAATAAAATAGTTTAACTAATCTTGTTTCCCCATACAAACTTTCAAGCCGTTTTTCACCCCCTTAAGGTTGAAAGTTTGTATTTGAATTTTCAAAAACCCTAGGTCACATAATTATTTATTTCTAATCGTTAACTTTAAAACAAAGTTTCAGGCTTCTAGCTCTAAAAATTACGGACTTACATACAAAAATTTTAAACCCCCTTTTCACCCGTTTAAATGCTGAATTTTCAAAAATCCTTTCTTAGAAGATACCTACCATCACAGCTATCTGTAAGCCAAATTTCAGCGAAATCCATTCATTAGTTTCGGCTGTGCGTTGGTAGATGAGTCAGTTAGGTTTACCTTTTGTGTATTTAAGAAGAAGATAGAAGATAATAACATGACATAGAATAAGACACTATAAGCATCATAGATTTAAAAAAAAATTTTTTTCGTCTTCTATTATTAGCATTGAGTTTATAAGAATATGTATTTACTTTCTAACATAGAAGTACGCGATAAGATGCAAAATAGTACGCATTATAATTATTTCATTTTATGTATACGTTTTATATAGTTTAGTACGATTTTTGTGCACTGTGTCTTCTCTTTCATTTTTTATGGCTCTTTACATTACACTACTGTCCTAAATATATTTGATCAATCTTGCTTTCAGATACATTTCTTAACAATGGTTCTCTGCCTTTATGCAGAAAAAATTTCGGCTTATTATCACTTGACAACTAACGTTTCGAGGAATTTTATTTTGCGGAATAATCATTTGCCAACTTTTTTTATAATTTTGTTTTATTTACCAACTTCGCGTGAGTTGCGACGAAGTCTGATTGGGAGCCACTTGAGTTGAGAACGAAATGAAGAAACTTGATTATATTTCCGCAAACCAAATATGAATCGTATACCTACAAAAATTTAGAAGACGCTCAGGTTTGTCAAATTGCTCCTTAGTGAGAGAGATTCAGATAGCAAGAATCAGCATAGTCAATAATAGGATGGAGAAGGGATTGCGCAAGCATGATTTTAGTTTCGACTGTTAAGAAATAACGTATTGGCCTGATTGAACCAGCGGCAGCAAATACTTCCTTACTAACTGACGCAATCTGTGGTGACCAAGACATGCTCCGATCAAAAATTACTTAAGTATCTATAGTACTACCGGATACATTCCGCCAAAAGTGGGCGTTTTAACTAAATTTATGAATGCGTTTGCCTTGTTGACCCGGGGGTCGTGGGTTCGATTCCCGCGGGAAGCATACTTTGTTAAGTTGTTTCCAGTTTGGTTAGGACATTGCAGGCATGAATGACCTGCTTGTCTGATATGAAAGATGATTCCGAGCTTCGGAAGGCATGTTAAGCCGTATTGGTCCCGGCTGTCATCTGGTAGTCGTTAAAGGAACCACGTCAGAGGCCGAGAGGCGGTTCCGAAGAACTCTGACATCAGGGTGTGCATGGTCGACTGACCATGTCACCTACACGAAATGATGATGATGATGTCATGACCTAGTGTCGCTCCATCACAAATTATAATAAAAACTTTCATAAGGCCTTCACGTGCTGAACCTATGTCCTTATGCAAGCCTCAGAGGATCGGGATACGTTCCGTGAAAGTTAAATCTTGAGAAAACATAAAAATAATAAATTCTTTGTTGAAGCATTTATTTTTGAATAAATAGAAGATTTTTTTAGGTAGGTTCCAAATCTGATACTAGTGTTGGCTACTTATACACATAATAGTGGAAGGGAGAAGTAAAAAAAAGGCTTGTGTAATGTAAATTTATTCAATCAATCAATTACTATCGATTAAATATGATTAAACGATTATTCGATCTAACTCCAGAGACTCTAATCTAGTCCCGTGCGGTAGTGCGGTAGGACGTTTTATATGTATGAATAGATAAATAGAAGATTCCTCAAGTCAGGTTGCAAATCTGATACCAGTGTTGGCCATTACAAACATTATAGTGGAAAGGATATGTAAAAAAACTGTTTATCTAAAGAACATTTATTCAAATCAAAATTCCATAGTAAATACTCGATTGACGATTACAATCTATCGAAAAAATATGATTATCGATTATTCGATCACACTCCAGCGACTTGTTTAATCCAATCCCGTCCGGCAGGAATGTTAGAGTACACTCCCGGGTACTCTCCTCTGGCACAGCCCACTCCCCAAGAGACGATTCCGTATTGAACGTGGTCACCTTCTGATACTGCCGGGCCGCCAGCGTCTCCCTGTTGGAAAATATGATAAATAAAAATCCAACAATGGATGAATTCCATCATCATCATCATCAACAGGTCTTTGTTAGTCTCCACTGCAGGAGCACGACCCTCTCTGAACTACCAGAGCCATAATTAGCCAGGGCAGTCAGAGGATATGCCCTACACTCTCCACGCTGGCCAGACGGGTTGAAGAGGTCTCTTTGATGTTTATATATAAGCTTTGTTTAGCTTATTGTGCCTTCTACGACATCCACGGGACTTGGAGTGGTCCTATTCTACTCTGCCGGGACCACACAGCATACCGGATCAATTCTATACAGCGTGTAAAGTAACCCTCGTCATAACCTAAAGGGGTGGGTGACTCAGCCCGTCAATATGAACAACTTTACTGAAGGGACCAATTGTAGGAACTCGAAATTTTTTTTTTGGCTTTCCCGTACCTATTGCCCGGTCGGTTGAAGACTTGTGTTTGAAAATGTCGAACTTTTTGAGAGCTTTCAGCATTGATACCATAACAAAAGTCGTTCATCATGTAATAAACTGTACCTAGAAACTTGAACTTTGGTACAGGGTTCCATTCGTGATGTCATCATCATCAGGTTCTTCTCAGTTTCCACTGCAGGAGCATGACCCTCTCTGTACTACCGACAGGTTGGAGAGGTCTCTTTGATGTTTATAATCTTTGTTTAGCTTGAATTTCCACGACATACACGGCAAGACTTGGAGTGGTCCTATTCTACTCTGCTGGGAACCACACGGCGCATTATACATCTATACTAATATTAAAGAATAAAGATTTGATTGTTTGTTTGCATTGAATAGGGAGCAATGGGCGGATTTCCAAAATTATTTCACCGATACATAGCTAATGTATCTGCGGGCGACATAGGAAAAATTGCTACCTACTTGAAAATAAAAGAAAGGCGACTTACATTACAAGCGTCCTTGCCACCCTCGGGGAGGCCTGCGCAGAGCATCCTTTCCGTAACTTCAATTGGTTTATATGCTTTCTGACATTTCTCATTGGTCATCACTGGCACGGCCACGGCTCTGAGTTCCTTGGAATCTGGACCGCTCTCCTAAAAGTAATAAATATTATACGGACAAATCACAAAGATTGAGTTAGCCCCAAAGTAAGATCGAGACGTGTATTATGGGATACTAACTCAACGATACATTATGTTATAATAGATACTTATATAGCTAAACATCCAAGACCCAGGTCAATCTGAAAAAAATTATTTTCCATCTTGAACCCGGTACCATCCGTGTCGCAGGCAGGCGTGTTGACCGCTGCGCCACGGAGCTCGTCAAGTCTCAAGCTCGTCAAAGTCATGAAATAATGAGGGTTTTGGGTTTTCGGAATAGATGTTTCCCCATCAGGTGGCGGCACTGGTTGAGGGGTATTTTAGTTTTGACAGGGGCTGTCAAAATACACCTATCATAACATTGATGATTTTTTTTTCTTCTGTGACGTTTTTGTGATTCTGCCAGTGTCCAGTTCAATGAGATAGATACAATGTTCGATACATTATATCTATCTGATTGAACTGTTGCACGGTATATAGTTTTTACAAGCAGCAATCAAAAATAGCGTAGTTTTGGTTGCCTAATCGAAGCTTCGGTGACAAATCTATACGAGTCCATATGACAATACACTTTAAACTATTTCACACTTGATCATGAGCACAAACATTTATATTATAACACCAAACTACACCAATTTCAAATTATAAAGTCAACTAAAATCAATTGGCAAAATCAACTAAAGCATACCCCAACTGAACCCCTTGACTTCCCACTATATACTCCATCAATAGGACATATCACTAAAAGCTGTGCCGCCAGAGTGCACCACTAGCACATACAGTAAAAGAGGTTTGACACTGAAAAGAATGTACTTGAAAATGTCAAAGTCGCTATTCATTTGTAAAATTATACATTATTCCTTCATTAATTTGATTTTAAAATACTCCTATGAGTATTTAAATATAACAACGTATTTGTGCTGCGTATTTGTTTGTAAAATAAAGGCAATTTATTGCGACTTTGACAGACTTGTCAATGTCAAACATTTGTTTACTGTCTCTGCTAATGCTGCCCTCTGGCGGGAGAACACTGCAGTATTATCTCCTATTGATTTTTCTTTCTTTCTTTTTTTTAAGTATGGCTTCCACCGAGATTTCAGTGATTCTGCCAATGTCCAGTATAATGAGATACTAAGTATCGGTGTTGTACGGTATGTGGCATCAAAGATGGCGTATGGTCTTTGGCAGCCTCGTGGGAGATTTTGGCGACAAATCTATACGAGTCCATTTAACAGTCCACCCCAACTATTTCACAAATTGTTCTCGAGCAACACCAAACTACACCAATTTCATATTATAAAGTCCACTTAAATCAATTTGCAAAATTGTATAAGGCAAACGACATCTGAGCCCCTTGACTTCCCACCAAAAACTCCATCAATTGATGATAAAACATGATTGGTGGATTTTGACAGCAGCTGTCACAAATTGCTCTTGACACAGTGTTTCCAGCTGGGGTAAAAATCGATCCCGAAAACCCTCATTGGCCCCGGTCTTTAGGAAGGCTTACGTGAGGATATAGATCCAACAAGTAAAGGCTCTTTGGAGAAGTTTATGTAATGCAGAACTCGTTTCTGGAAAAACCAACGTATAATAGCCTTCGAACAGGTCTTGACCGGAGGGGGAACTATTGCATTTTAAAGTTAACCACTTACTTGTATAAAACCCCATCCAGTAACAACAATGTTGTCTCCCGGATTCAAAGAGCTTCCGGAGTCCGCCATTTGTACAATCTTCATGGTTTCGTTATTGATCGGTATTTTCTCTGTCACTTGGAGCACACCGAAGTCATAGTCTAGTTTACCGTCCTCATATTTAGGATGAACGAATTTATTTTTAACTTTTAATTCTACCCCCCCTTCGTCTACGTTACCAGTGCCGACTTTTACTAATAACTTCTCAGGCCTGAAAAAAAAATGTAATTAGTTAGATATATCATCTTCAGGTCCATTTTTAGTCTCGACTGCAGGAGCGCGACCCTTTCTGTACTATCAGAGCCCTGTAATTATTCAAAGCGTTTGGCCTGCACTCGCCGTGCTGGCCAGACGGGTTGAAGAGGTCTACCCATACATAGAACTGAATCTTGGGCGACGTGTTATTCGTTTGTATTCGTCTAATGAGACTTGCTATATTCAATATTCATTTATTTCTCAATATTCATCGTAAATACTAGGAAATTGGTCAGATATTTGGCATTATAATACCTGTGTATTCTGGAGATTTCTATATTCTAAGATAACATCTCACACCCAAGACAATCTGGAAAATATCGTTTTTCATCTTGATCTGGCCGGGGATCGCGTTGCGACCCTGCCCTGCGATTCAAAGGCACTTGCCACTAAGCCTAGAAGTCGTCACTATACATACACGACGAAATTTTGATCGCATCCTTAAAGAGGTGTTTAAGCCAGTCGATATGAACAACTTTTCCTATGGGACCAAAGGGGAAACTAAAAAAAAAAAATCCTACACAACAATTATCCTATCGGAATAATTATTCATACTTTAAAGGAGATCAAAATGGATATTTAAATCCTTACTCAAATCTTGATATACATTGAGCTCCTGTTAGAATGTGCTCGTCACTGATGATAGACCCCCCACACAGTACAAACCCCTTAAACTTTATGAGCACTTGATACGGATACTCGGTGATGTCCACTACGTCACCCCCCACTATTAAAACGTCACGTTGGCGAGGCAAGCTGTTTGCTGCTGAAAAAAAGAACAAGAAATGTTTTATCGCACAGGACTATAATATGATAAGTAAGTAAGTAATGATGATTATACTTCGAGCAACACGGCCTTCCGTACCGGAAGGGAGTAGCCATACGCTGTGTTCCCCTCTATCAAGGTACAAGCCAAATTAGGCATATGCATGTCTTTTTTTTTTATGTCAGAGGACGGCAAACGAGCAAGCGGGTCACCTGATGGTAAGTAATCACCGCTGCCCATGGATTAATGTAACACCAGGGGTATGACAAGAGCGTTGCCGGCCTTTTGTTTTCCCTCAGAGGGGAGGGGGGATGGGCTTCCGGCTCTCTCACTCACCGAACGAAGCATAGAAGCTGTAAAACTACTACTCAAACGTCGATTTTCTGTGAGAGTGTGGTACTTCCCCGGACGAGCCGGCCCATTCATGCTACCAGCTGAAGTGATTTTTGCTGGTAGCGTGGCTCTACCACGACTATGTGGTAGAGCCACTATGTGTTAGTTGTGTGTGACTCATCTGTACACAAATTATTGTTTCTTTTTTATGTCATTTTTTGTGACAATGTCATAATTACTATCAAGTGACAGTTTAAGTTTTGTATGTAGGTGTGCGGAACTAAACTTGTGTGCACCATTCCCCCCGCAAAAAACGCCAGAAAAATTGTAAAAGTAAATTGTCGCTTTGCCCACTCCCTCCTTCCGGTACGGAGGCCGTGTTGCTCGAAGTGATTATACAATAGTATATTCGTAAATTTGAGGGTTGTCACTACTTTTTAGTATGCCAGTGACAGCGTTCCATCAACATAACCTCAACGCAATTCCACATACTCGTAAATCGATAAAATGTCTACTTGAATGTAAACCTTAACTGTTTTTGGCGCCTATGCTATTCAGCAGAACAAAATACTTATTCTTGATAACCTATTAGCACACATTTAACTACAAATTTACAAAAATTTGGCGATGAAACGTTAAAAGCTCTCGACATCATCATCAGTTCTTTTTTAGTATCCACTGTAGGAGCACGACCCTCTGTAGAACCAGAACCATGTATTAGCCAGAGCAGTCAGAGGATTAGGCCTACACTCTCCACGCTTGCCAGACTGTTTGGAGAGGTCTCTTTGATGTTTGTAAACTTTGTTTAGCTTGCGGATCCTAAGTCGCTTTCGACGACAACCAAGGGAAGCCTTGGAGAAGTTCAATTCTTCTCTGCCGGGAACCACACGGATAATGTGAGATGTTTTTTCTTGTTCATGTGAAACAACAAATAAAAGCCTCTATTTTAAAGGTTAAAAATATATCTAAAAACGAATAAAAATATACAAAAAAACAAATCAGTTTAAATACCATTATACACAGCAGCAAGCACTAAGAAGAAATAGAAAGAAACTGCCATTTTGGAGACTAGGCTCAACTGTCCATGGTTACACCAAGCGATACCTTTTTATATGTACATATATCTTTGAAATTTGAATACTTTAAAACAGTTAGGTGGAGTTCACACTGGCTCGTAGGATTTCTTTTGTGTCGTAATGTTTCATGTGTAGTAGTGAAGCAGCCATCATTGTTTCACAGTTTTATCAAGCTTCCCTAAAGGCATACGATTATCCTGCCGTACGGTTCCCGGAACTGTAGAATTGGACCACTTAAGTATTTTCACGGATACTGTAAAAGGTGACTTAGGGAACACCAGCTATACGAAGCTTTCAACATCTAAGACATCTCTCCAACCCGTATGGCTAGCGTGGAGAGTGTAGGCCTAATCCTCTGACTGCTCTGGCTAATATAAGGCTCTTGTAGTCAGAAAAGGTTGTGCTTCTGCAGTAGATACTAAAAACGACCTGATGATGAGACGTAGTTGCCGCTGTCCCTCTGTCCGCAATATTAGAACTCTGTTTCGTTATATCTACAGCTCAACGAAATAGAATTACATGAAACTCATAGAAAAAGCGTATGACGAAGACACGGCGCAGATACGGGCACTATGATAGGAATTTAAACCTTATTACGATACAAAAAACTACTAATATCGCAAGAAAAAATTGACACCGCTTGCGACTGCACGTGGCAACTTGCGGTAGCTAGCGACTAAGATTTTTTCTTGCTATGATGGTGGTTTTGAGCATGACAAGACTATTGCTTAAAATCACTATGATATAGTGTCCAAACCCCGCGCCGTATCAGGGGTACTATTTTTGAACGCGTGCCACTCGTCTTCAAACGATTTTTCCATATAAAAATCACTCGAAGACGAGTGGCACCCGTTCAAAAATAGCACTCCTGCGCCGCCTACTTCCCTATAAGTTTTACGTCTAAGGAGTTAGAATAACAGATTTTATTATTAGTACTATTTCTTATTTAAGATCTTTACTTGTTCGAGCAAGAGCATTTAGATCTATGGTAGAATAAGATAATTCACATTATACATGTGTCTGCAAATAAATTTGTATGACGCTTCATACAAATTCAAGCTTATAAACATCAAAGAGACCTCGCAGTGTCGAGAGTGTAGGTCAAATCCTCTGAGTGCTCTGTTAGTACAGAGGGGTCTTTAGTCGTTTCGCACCACAAGCGATTCGGATCGCAGTCCGAATCGCCCAAGAGCCCTTTTTAGGGTTCCGTAGTAAACAAGGAACCCTTATAGTTTCGCCATGTCTGTCTGTATGTCTGTCTGTCTGCCTGTCTGTCTGTCTGTCTGTCTGTCTGTCTGTCTGTCTTTCTGTCTGTCCGTCCGCGGTTTTACGCAGAGACTATAAGTACTAGAAAGCTGTAATTTGATATGGGTATGTATATTAATCATGGCAAAAAAGTGGTAGAATAAAATCTTGAAAAAAAAATTTTTTTTAGGGTAGCTCTCATACAAGTAAAGTGGGGGAGTAATTATTTTTTCACTATTTACCCATCGTGTCGTATCGTTAAATAGGTCTTTCAAAAATATTGTGAGGTTGAGACCACCATTTTTCGATTTAGGGATCCGTTTCCGAAATATTTGGTTTTAAAGTGCGAATTTTTGTTAGAGGTAAGTGTCCCCCCCCTCTATCTGCTAAACGGTCATATATAGATAAGCGAAAAAAATTACAGCAATAGTATATATACTGAAGTTGAAAGGAAAACTATCAAAGCTGAGTACTAAGTACAAACTAAAAAGTTATAGGCAACCAACTTATAAACTGTAAAATTTCATACTATTTTCATTGTTAGATGTTTTTGGTCGTTAAACTGTAAGGTGCGAGTGTGAATAGTGTGAACTCAAAGTTGTCATTCGCAACTACGGAACCCTACACTGCGCGTGGCCCGACACGCACTTGGCCGGTTTTTTTAAATGGTTTCTGTCGCACCGCAGTCATTGGAGCGGTACGAATGGCCCGAGGTATCTTTTGGAATGGGTTGATTCGGACCACGGGGCGAAAGGATCCAATACTCTTTGCATGGATCCGATTTAGAGGGTCGTGCTCCTGCAGTGGTGATTAAAAAAGACTTGATGATGACGCTTCATACCTAGCTATATGCGTATCTGAACTAAGCCTAAATGTAGGCGTAAAGATTATTGAAATGCTTTGTATTTTACACAAAAACCCGTTTCTACCATGTTGCTACTAGAAATATTTACTAAAATATTTATTTTTAGTGGTAATTACTGTGCATGATTTACGTAACATTACAGTGTTTATGTTCACATGTAGAATACCTGTACATTATTTCTAAAATCATAAAAAATAAACATACGTGGCTAGTTGACTAAAAAATTTTACGTGTTGCTATGTAAAGACCTGCCAAAAATAAACACAATAGTGACCGAAATACATTTCTAAACAAAAAACTCTTTCAGATATAAAAGTTTCAAAGACATATATTTTAAACAACACAACAATTTTTTTTGAAAACGCACTGCTGAAATGCCTACATATTTGTGACGTCACAACTTTGTATTTTGTATGGGCGGCGAGAGAACTTGTTTAGTAGCTATACGAAATATTACGTTTGTAGTAATGGTTTCATAATAAAAGTTTCTACAAATTTAGCGGACTACAACACAGTATAATTGTAATTTAAGATTTTCATACTTTTAAAAATGGTCCTATTTACCCAACTTTAAAGAAGCAATTAGATCAGGCGTTATGGTGGAAAGCGGAATCAAAATTAGTGATGGGTTGATCTGAGATTTACTTTTTACTCTTCCTCTTCTTCTTGTAATGAGGGTTTCTTGAAAAGCTTACAAGCAGATGGCAGTACTACGGCATCAACCTTGATAACCCACTGTCATTGGATAGCATTTGACAAACAGCAACATTGACACTTTGTGGTACAATCACAGCTTGCCGGACCCCACAGAACCATAACCCATTATTCTGAGCCGAACCCTGCACAACGCTGCCGCCTCTTATTCCAGGACACCCTCATTAATCAGACTTTATATTTAAGAGGGTATACTAGCAGTGCGTTTTCCATACAAATGTATTTCTCTATTTTCCCGCTGAAAACTGCTTCTAGAGGCACAATTCTTTTTACATACAATCTATTACTAAAATAGCTATGTCCCTATGTTTTTAATTTGTACAAAAACAGTTTTTAGGAAAAAATAAAAAATTGGGGCATTCCTATTTAAGTACTAGATTTTATGAAAAAAGAATTGTGGCCTAGAATCAGTTTTCAGCGAGAAAATAGAGAAATACATTTGTATGGAAACCATATTGAAAAAATACTGCTAGTATACGCTCTTAAATGCCGGTGACTTTTTTTATCCAGTCGCGCACTGTCGGTATGGCAGTATATACTCCCGGATACTTGGCTCTGGCACAGCCTCTGCCCCATGACACGATCCCGTACTGAACAGAAGTCTCCTCTTGCACAGCTGGGCCGCCCGAATCTCCCTGTAATGATACATGCCAAGAGTGAATAACATTCCTAACTGATTGGATAGTATCTACATTTAATACTATTTTGACCTGAATCCATTGAGATATATGTACTACGTCCTGAATCGGTTTTTTAGGGTTCCGTAGTAAACTAGGAACCCTTATAGTTTCGCCATGTCTGTCTGTCCGTCCGCGGTTTTACTCAGAGACTAAGTACTAGAAAGCTGAAATTTGGTATGGGTATGGGGTATGTATATTAATCATGTCAAAAATGTGGTAGAAGAAAATCTTAAAAAAAAAATTTTTTTTAGGCTGGGTCTCATACAAGTAAAGAGGGAGTAATATTTTTTTTTTATACAAACCCATCGTGTTGGGTATTGTTAAATAGGTCTTTAAAAATATTGTGAGGTTGAGAACACCATTTTTCGATTTAGGGATCCATTTCCGAAATATTTGGTTTTAAAATAAAAATAGTCATTCATACCGAAGCCGTAATGAATATTGAAGTTACCATGAAAATGATGTACACCGTAGTTGTCAAAAGTTAGCAAATAGGCCTGCTGATGATGATGATGATAAAAAAACTTACTACACAAGAATCGCGGCCGCCCTCGTGGAATCCAGCGCAGAACATGTGACTGGTAAATTGAGAGTTGGTCCCTTCAAATGCAGATTCGCATGTTTCTGGAGGGATGACAGGCAATTCCACAGCTTTTAACACTGTAGAATAAGGCCCAAATTCCTAGAAAGTAATATAATTACGGTATTATTTGCGCCTCTGATTATTATTATTCAAAATTAATGAAAATCATAGGTGCCACTGGTAAATTGAGAGTTTGTGTCAGCAAACTCAGATTCGCATGTTTCTGGAGGGATGAGAGGCAACTCCACAGCTTTTGACACTGTAGAATAAGGCCCAAATTCCTAGAAAGTAATATTATTACGGTATTATTTGCGCCTCTGATCATTATTATTCAAAATTAATGAATAGCATAGGTGCGCCTGGTAAATTGAGAGTTTGTGCCAACAAACTCAGATTCGCATGTTTCTGGAGGGATGAGAGGCAACTCCACAGCTTTTGACACTGTAGAATAAGGCCCAAATTCCTAGAAAGTAATATTATTACGGTATTATTTGCGCCTCTGATCATTATTATTCAAAATTAATGCCGCTGCAGCACATATTTACAGCTGATGAGACACTAATTATACGTTTTACTATTATCATTCTAGGAATTACTTTCCTCCAGGGGTACTATTTTTGAACGCGTGACAGACGAGTGTCACGCGTTCAAAAATAGTACCCATATAATAACGCACACCTAAATTCCTTATCTTACCCCAGTTTTACCCCATCCAGAGACTTTAACGTATTCCCCTGGCGTCAAAGAACTTTCAGAGTCCGCCAATTTCACAATCTTCGAGGTTCTATTATTGATTTTCATTTTGTTTGCCACTTTAAGCACAGCGACGTCATAGTCGTATATCTTGGGATTGTACTTATCATGGACGAATCCTTCTTCAACTTCATATACTGCTCCTCCTTTATCAACGTCACTACTGCCGACTCTCACTTCCATGGCGTCTATACTGTAAAATATAAGTAAATAATAATAAGAAACCTAAATTCTAAAGTGACAGTTCCTTGTCGTTTGTCCGTGTCTGCTGTAAATAAAAACCAGCTATAAGCGAAAAGTAGAAAACAATAAATTATCATCATCATTTCGAGTAGGTGACACGGTCAGTCGACCATGCACACCCTGGTGTCAGAGTTCTTCAGAACCACCTCTCGCAGCCTCTGACGTGGTTCCTTTAACGACTACCAGATGACAGCCGGGACCAACGGCTTAACGTGCTTTCCGAAGCACGGAATCATCTTTTAACAATAATACTAAATAGATAGGGAGATATCACACAAAATGAGTTACTCGTACCCCACAGAAAGTTGTGAAACTTGTGTCGCAGGATACTTACTCAACGAAACTAAGTATTTTCAAAAATTTTATGATAAGTATATTTTACTATAACGTAGTTTTAAAGATAAATCAAATAATACACTATCCGTCTTATTATAAATAAATAGAGGTGGCAGAGCCACGCTACCGGCGAAATTTACTTTTGCTAGTAGCATGAATGGGCCGGCTCGTCTGGGGTAGTACCATACTCTCACTGAAAATCGACGTTTGAATAGTAGCTTTACCGCTTCTATGCTTTGTTCGGTGAGTGAGAGAACTGGTGGCCCATCTCCCTCAACTATTGTCATACCCTTGGGTTTTTTATCCATGGGCAGCGGCCTTCACTTACCATCAGGTAACCCGTAGGTTCGTTTGCCGTCCTGTCATAAAATAGTGATAAAATCCAGGTCTAAGCCTGTTCCACCTTAGTTTGGACTAGTGAACGATCAACCTAGGTTTAGAAAAGAAGACTTTGCTTTATTACACAAAGATTAATCGACTTAAACCTAAGATGATCTCAAGATAATGAAGAAGAATGCTTACTCATAACCCTCGACACAATGGGCAGCTGTCAGTATATATTCCTCGCTGATGATGGACCCCCCACAATGAGGCTTTCCATAACGCTGCACCAATACTTGATACGGGTAGTGAGTAATACTTATAGTGTACCCCCCAACAACGCCGAGCCCTTTACCCGAAACTCTGGCGGCTGTAATAGTACATTATGATACAAGTACGGTAAGCTGGGTATTATAGTCGAAGTGCTTATAATAAACCGACGACTATAATAGACAGCTTACCGTACGAGAATCATACGACGTTTTTCAATACATTTGCGATTACCTTAAACTAAAACAAGATTGAAGTTCAGCTAATAAGGAATTTACAAAAGTTAGAGGAACTAAAGCAGTTTGTAAAAATACATTTATTATAATCAGGTACATTTACTCAGGTTTATTTTCTCCAAAAAGTACATTGATTACCTTCTCCTTTTCGAATTCGGTTAAAAATCACATCTCACGAAACAGAAAAAAGTTTTCATGCTGAACGTGAAACTCTTTGCTCGGGTTCTATGAAAATATTTAAATTTTGCATCTGTGGCATTGGGCTATTGAGCGGTTGTGATTGGTGTAAAGTAAAAAGCCCAAGTGCCGTAAAATACATCATACCGATACAGATTTCGATGTCAAAAGAACCGTATTATTAGCAAATGTAGTTACGGATTAATCTTTTTCTGGTTAGAACATGGACCTAGGATTAGAATGTGTTAATGGCCAACTCTGGTGATTTTTTAAAGTTGTCTTGCTTCGCAACTGTCATCTAATGATGACAAAAAGAGCATGAAGAGTTTGTTATGGCAGAGCCACGCTATCGGCGCAATTCACTTTTGGTAGTACCATGAATTGGCCGGCTTCTCCGGAAAATTACAATACTGTCACATAAAATCGACGTTTGACTAGTAACTAGGCGCAAAGCATATATTTGCCGTCCTATGTCATACATAATAATTTATAATTAGTTTAAAAAACTAAAAAACACGCTTTTAGCAAGCTAGTCATGTATTGTCATTAGAACTCAGAGCGTGTGCAAAATGTCATCCTAATCGAAGACCGGGAAGTGGGTCAAATTTAGATTTCAAGATTCTCTTACATACAAGTGAAGCTAAAAAAAGCGTGTTAAAAAGAGTTATTTTTAATCAGAAAAAGGGAAAAATATAATAGGTGAATGAAACGATTGCCGCCCCATACAAGTCGATCAATCAGAAAATATGAATTAAATAAATTTACCATTGAAAGCCACCGCAAACAAGAAAATAAAACCAAACACTACTGTTGCCATTGTGGAGCCTATGCTAGGACTGTCAGTGGGAATGAAGAGAAGAAATTATATATAATTATTACTTTTTACATTGTTACTTTTATAATTAGTGATGCTTTGTGATTATAATATGCCTTGACGGATTTAACTAATGGGCTGTGTACAGACAGTTAGTGGCTTAGGCTAAATGCCAATGTTAAAATCCAGTGAGGGTCGTGCTCCTGGAGTGGAGACTAAAAAGACCTGATGATTATGATAGTAGGGAGCCAGGAATGCATGAAATAAAATATAGTGAAATTAAACCAAGTTTTGAACCAGCGAGCGGCCTTATTTCTTTTGTTTATGTATTTATTATAAAAACCAACAGCGTTACAAAAAGTCTTATGCTATAGTTTATCTAAAAAGTAAGGCCAATTATAGGTTTCCCAGTTTAACAACTAATAAGTGGTAGGTTACAGAAAGTAAACAATATTCCAAATACAAGGCAAAAGTATGATAATCTAAAACACTTCTCTATTTTTTTTTTTGGTTTTTTAAAAGCTCCATGCTCTAATCTGGCAAGTATAAATAACAAACAACCAATACGGTATTGGACTAATGTTGACATTATAATAACGTATGTCAAATGTATCAATGTTATATTTATTTTAAAACTAGCTTAGACACTTTTAAATTGATATTGTTTCGTTACCGAAACGTTCCTTTGAATTTGGGTGGGCAAGACAGATTTTAAATTGTTAAAAAGTACGAAAATATTAAAATACTCTTTTACAATGATATATTCTACAAAACTTGGCTTCTCTTTATAGCCCAGTCAATGTCGACATCAAACATTGCAAACGCGCTTGTATCGGCGATTTTTTTATATATTGTAGAGACCACTACCCAAGTTTGCAACTTTCTTAACCCTGTGCTACTCCTGGGGGCTTAAAAATAAATGTCGCTGAGTGACTAATTTGATATTGTTTAAATGAATTTATTTTTCGGCATTTCAAATGCACGTGCGTGAATGTGTAAATGCAATGTGTAATTTTAATAAAATTATAAAACATCCTGTATATACAGCGGGTAATTTTTTTAAAGGGCTTTCTATACAATGCCTGTAATGAATGAATGCAATCATACATATAAGTACGTACTATATCTATTCGAAAACGAAATCTACCATGTGTGTCAAATTTTAATAAGCATCATACATTTTAATATGCATGCGTATCAAACTTAATTATGCATTTAATCATATAAGGCCAGTTAATATTTATATTAATTGCTAACTTAACGTACTTAACTTGAATTTGCCCTCAAAATCAAGAATAATCCCTTTAAAACCCCCTTTAAGTAAACTTACGCCCGAATACTCAAAGGCATCTTAACTAAAAAGTATCGTTCTGTCACTGTTTAGATAACCTAGCAAAACAAAGACGATCTGAGATTTAATATCGTCATTTGTAAAGCTCATTTTGAATATTCAGGGGCTAGACCCTCAAAGATGTTTCTGTTTGAAGAAATTTAAAAAAAAACCGGCTAAGTGTGAGTCAAACTTGCGCAATGAGGGTTCCGTACAATATGCTTCGTGAACACACACACAATGTGCAAAAAATGTTTTATTCAATTGACTAGCGCCATCTAGTGGTGTTTTAGTGAACTATTTCCCTAGATGAACTTATTATTGTGAGTTTACCACTTAATTTTCAATTAATAGAATTCTTATTATTTTTCCTGTAATCTTCAAGGAATGAACTATATTTTGTAATTTTTTCAAAATTTTCGGCCCAGTAGTTTCGGAGATCTGGGGGGGGGGGGGGGGGAAATGGTCAATTTTTGCCTTCTTTCGTGAATAAAATCAAAAGTATTGACTTTACCCGAACAAAAAAAATATTTTTGAGATCCTCATAATGAGCCCTTTCATTTGATATATGACACAGTAAGGTTTGCAAAACTTTCTTTTAAAAATTTGTAATTGGGCCCCTCAAAAATTACCCTTATTTCAAAAAAATCTTTATTTACTTTTACATCCGTGTTTGGGTCATGGGATTACACTATCTTACCAAATTTCATCTAATTTGGTTCAGTAGATTCGGAGAAAATCGGCTGTGACAGACGGACGGACGGACAGACAGACAGACGCTCGAGTGATCCTGTAAGGGTTCCGTTTTTCAACTTTTGTACGGAATCCTAATGAACCTCAAAATTTTCATTTAAAAACCGGCCAAGTGTGTCTCGGGCCACGGAAATGTAGTGACAAGTACATATAGGCACCTTGGTAAAACTAATTAGTGAAGCTTTGTGATTATAATATGCCTTGACGAATTCAACTAATAGGCTGAGACCAGACTGTAAGTTAGTGGCTATTGCTATGAGAACATATTGAAACATGGTCTTCGGTCAACTTTAGCAATATCGGGTTACACTTTCTATGCCCATACATGAAAGTTAATGACCCTCTCTGTGCTACCAGAGCCATTCATTAGCCAGAGCAGTCAGACGATTTGACCTGCACTCTTCACGCTGGCCAGACGGGTTGGAGAGGTCTCTTTGATAAGCTTTGTTAGCTTGATGATATATCACATCAGAATAATTGCAAGTGAAGAAGGCTGCACTAATAACGAAATACATAATAACCTAGATAGATAGATAACATAGACTAGGTAGATAACACCGATAGATTAGATAGATTTTTCCCAGCGGAGTAAGGTCTTACTCTACTAAAAAAGGAGTTTGGAGACTTGGAGAGACTTGGAGTTGGTCCTATTTTGCTTTGCCGGGTACCACACGGTTTTATAATATTGGAGGTTTTTTACAAAGTCTCTGCATTTCAATTCGCAGTATATTAGTAGCATGCCTAAAATCTTATTCGTCCGTTTTACTAATCCCCGTTTTGAAATCAACATCATTTCGGGCAGGTGACATGGTCAGTCGATCATGCACAGCACACCCTGCCCCCGTAGCATGGCACGCGCGACAACGTTTATCGACAGCCATCTTGTTTTTCGCAATTCTGAAGAGCGAGAAGTAGATAGTTTATCGCGCGATATAAACGGCGTCGCGGGAGCCATGCTACGGGGGCTGGTGTCAGAGTTCTTCGGAACCGCCTCTCAGTCTCTGACGTAGTTCTTTTAACGACTACCCGATGGCAGCCGGGACCAACGGCTTAATGTGCCTTCCGAAGCACGGAATCATCTTAAAATATCATGAGTTCTCTACATAGCTGCAGCTTTTGCTTGTCTATTGTATCCAATGTATCGCTTCATACTTTTACGTGCACGGAAAGTCCATACATCACGTGTATCAAATTATAATAAGCATTTGTGGATATTATTTTTAATATGCATGTGTATCAAATTATGTTATGCGCTTTATTATATATTTTTAAAGTTACTTGATCGTATACATTACTAGCTTTTTATCGCGACTTCATCCACGCCTCCCATCGTTGTCTATGGTCCTCAATAAAAGTTCAAGCCTCTCAACCACACAGAGCTATAATTCATACACCTTAGGCTTTGCCAGTAAATCTTAATGTTTACCGACATTGGTTGGTAAATGTTTAAATAAATACATACGGCAAATCACAGTTTGAGCTAGCCCCAAAGTACGTTCGAGACTTGTGTTGTGTTATTTAACTCAACGATACTAAACATCCAAGAACCTGGTCAATCTGAAGATCATTTTCCATCTTGACCTGATCTGACCGGGGATCGTACCCGGGACCATCCGTGTCGCAGGCAGGCGTGTTGACCGTTGAAATGTAAGATTGTATCGGAGCGCTTCAGGCACGTAGGGACCAAGTCTGGATTGAGTTTCTTTCGGCGTATTGTTCTCACCAGTGGTCATTCCGAAACGCTAGTAGGTTTCAACGGACGGACGGAACGGACGTTCAAAAAGAGATCCAATTATGAATAAAAATCGTTGACTTTTGAATGAAAAGGGTTTTATCATTACAAATAGTACATGCTAGGTTTAACCTGTATGAACGTGACGCTTTACTTTTCATTTTTGCCAAGAGTGGCCGTTTTTGTTTGTTACTTGAAAGTCCCTTTCATAAGAAGCTATAAATTATGTAAACAAATGCTCAGGGGTTCGCAACATTTGGATGAAATAAAAAATAATTTGTTGATTTTTGTGTAAAAAAAATAACCAAAGAAGAGATGGTTAGAAATATTTTTCCATAAAGAATGGAGGGAGTTTGCAGGTGAATTGATTATTTGGCAACGTAAAAAATCTTTTGCCCTGCATTGAGACTCAATAGCTAATAAAAAAAAAACAATTTATAGCAAAAACTGCTACAGAAACTTTAGTATATCTCAGAAATGTGCCAAATGTTTACATTCACGGAGTCGGACTTGTTCCTGTAGCAAAAAACATTGAGCGACAGCGTTTTGTATCGTTAAAATATAACCCGGCTAATTAGAATTGGTCTTTAGTTTCGTATTACCCGTATAGTAATTTAAGTCAATTGTACTTGGTTAACTCATAATATTGTCGCTAGGTAACTCTAACTCAGTAGAAGTTTATTGATGTACTTAATTTATAGCTTCTCGTGGCGGGGAGTTTAGTTCTAAGTAGGTACTTGTATGTCGTAGATTTTAAGTTGACGTCATTTGGAGAAAATGCGTTGTGCAGTTTGTTGCCGCTTCTTCTGCTTGTACTGCACCGCCTTGGAAGCGGTGTAATCTTAGCTTTAAGTAACTTATTGACGTCAACAATAACATAATATTGTAAACCAATTGTAAATGTAAAGTGACGTTCACCAAATGATATTTAAAATATATTAAGATGAATAAAATTTTTGACTATTGACTATTTGCCAAATACGCTAAAAAAAGCTTCTCGCCCTCACTTTAAATTTAAGTCTGTCATCATGATTGTGACTTTCGAATATTAAATCATCATCATCATCAGGTTCTTTTTAGTCTCCACTGCAGGAGTTTCCCTCTCTGTACCTACTACCAATCCACATAGTGACCAGAGCAGTCAATACTGCTGTAAGTATTTTCTTATTTATTATAAAGTATTATGGTATATTAATACGCCGGAGTCATAAAGTCCACGCTTACGAAGTCGCTGGCATCAGCTAGTATATAATAAAACAACAAAATGTGTGACACTTATATATATATATATATATATTTATATTTATTATGTACCAATAAATCGTTAATGCAGCAAAATGACACATGCACCGCGTTATACGTCCGACTTTATTCGGCAGTTTTTTACACGGGCCGTGAAGTGATCAATCTACTATAAAAAAGGTGCGTGTATTGCCGCACTAACTTTATAGTTCATATAAAAAATAATGTCTTGCGTCTTATAAGTTAGATCAAAGTATCTGGACGAGCGAGGGTCGCTAGGTAAATCGTGTTTTCAGGAGATTCACCTGCCGCCAAAACCCCCATATGAAATTTTCAACGGATATGCTAGTATTCTGAGATATACGAATAATTTTATATTACTACATATAAATTTATGTACATTTACTGCCATTAAAGACGTTCTGGTGGCGATTGCAAATGTACTTTGTCCCGTGCGCCACTGGAGTAAGTTGGTACAGGTCGCCCCAAACTTTATTGCGGTTCAGAACATCGCGCGAGTCTTAGCGCAGTACACAATATTAGGTTAAAAGCGGGGCGCGCGGGGAGGCGAGGCGCGTACTGCGCAGTTCGCAGCTAATATCCGATTGCGCGACCTGTAGATAGATATTTGATCTATTATAAGACTTATTGTTCCGAGAATGATTTAAATGCCAGTGATTTGTGTTATCCAGCCGCGCACCGCCGGCACGGAAGTGTAGACTCCCGGGAACTCTTTCCTGGCGCACCCTACGCCCCACGACACGATCCCGTATTGGACCATGCTCTCTGCGTCGACGGCTGGGCCGCCTGAGTCTCCCTGTAATGTCAAATACAATCATCAGGTCTTTGTCTGCAGTGCAAGCACGACATGTGTCTCTGTATTACCAGACCCATACATTAGCCAGAGCAGTCAGAGGATTTGGCATATACATTGTTCACAATCAGGCAATAAGATTTTTTAATTAAGACCAATAAGAGAGAATTCAGTAAATAATTAAAACAAAATTATTTAAAAAAAATATTATTCATTGAAAGATTATCTGACCCAAATTTGATGACTTATTTATTGTATCATCATCTAGGAATTGGCCTATACTCTCCACGCTGGTCAGTCAAGAGACCTCTCCAACCCGGAGAGGTCTCTTTGATGTTTATACCCTTTTTGTTTAGCTTGTGTTTCCTAAGATCTCAATGGCGTGCAATAAGGGAGACCTATATCCAACAGTGGACGAGTATAGGCTGATGATGATGGATGATGATGATGAGTAATAAGAAACAAGACTTACGGCACAAGCGTCCTTGCCATCCTCTTCGAATCCTGCGCAGAACATGCGATTGGTAACTTGCAAATTTACTTTTCCCAACTTTCTCTTACAAGACTTCAAGGAGACGACTGGCACTGCCACAGCTCGTAGATTTTCAGAATTAGGGCCATTTTCCTAAAAGAAAATAGGTTAAACCTTTTTAAGGCAGTGGTAAATATAGGCACCAGAAATTGAACCTTATGCTCTGGAGATAAGGTCCAAAAACAATGACTTTTGAATATACATATCGTCATGTAAAGGGTTAAGTGCGAGACGAGTTCTTGTGAAGAAGTTTTTTATCTATACTAATATTATAAAGAGGAATTATTTGATTGTTGTTTTTTTTTAATTAATTATTTTATAGGCATTTGTCTCCCATCTCGCCTGATGGTAAGTGACGATGAAGACTAAAATTTGTTTGTTTGCATTGAATAGATTCCGAAACTTGGACCGATTTTCAAAATTCTTTCACCTAGATATCTCATTTACTTCCTAGCAACACTTTCGCGACATCGTCCGGGAAAAACTTCACCCCCCATATTTCACCCCCTTAGGGGTCGAATTTCTGCTTTCTTTCTTTTCTTTCTTTCAAAGCACATGTGCTTTGAGTTATTTATTAGTTTGTATCTCCTTTGGAGTCACGGGTGTTACCCCGGTCCTTTGAAAGGCTTGCGTGGGGATATAGATCCAACACCAAGAGGCTCTTTGGAGAAGTTGATGTAATGTAGGTCTTCCGCCAGAACCCATTCCTGGAAATACCAATGTATGATATGCCCTTGAATAGGTCTTGACCGGAGGGGGAACTATTGTTTTCTAAAAGGGGAAAATAATGGGCTATGGACTTGGTAAATGGATGGACTTATGCTGGGTAATTGCAAAGGATCGGACACCTGCCATAATCATGATAACTGACTACAATTGGCAGGTGGTGGCTTGCCGCCCACTAGATAGGCCCCTCAAACTAGCCGACGATTACTGGCGGCAAAAGTGGCAACACCGCACCGGTGTGGGTGACTCAAGAGTGGCGAGAGGTGTGCTGCGCTTTCTCCGAAGTTACTCGCGGCGTTATGCCCTTTAACACTTCCACCTCTGAAGCAACAGCTCTAACGACTCCTCTCTGGACAGCCAACTAAGGCAAGCCAGAGCCGAGAGTCCTGCGAGCCCTCTTGGGTTTCCACCCCGACCGACGAAGACACGTCGGGGGCGAGGGCTCTGACCGACTCTGGAGCACGATACGCATGATAACCTTCATGCTACATCTTGCTTTTCACCTCATTTCCCAATCACCATTATCCTGTCTACTTTTATTTCGAAACATAATTCATTTTAAATTCCATATTCAAATCTTCTTCGCAGTCCTTCCTCATCAGTCATTCATTCCATTCAATTCCTTTCCTGAGTTTGGTCGTGATCTCTCGACCCTTGCTTACAGGCACTCGCCTACAATATTATTTTATTAATTGTATTTTTAACATGTAACAGTGTAAAACTATGTGTGGATCATACATAATATAATATCAATAACTGTGTTATTGATATTATATTATGTCTCTCTCTCTCCGCTGAGCATCTGATACACCAACACCTATACTATATTCATGTTGGGCCTGCTCTAACGAGCTGGGTGAGTAGGTAGGACCCGACAAGCTGCTTTGCGGGATTATAAGTTTTATTATTATGTTTTTTTTATTTTTTATTATTGCATGTTATTTCTTATCTATCATACCCCAATAGCGCCCCATCCTGTGACTATAATGTTGTCCCCTTTCGACAGATAATCATCAGAGTCCGCCATTTTCACAATCTTCGTGAATACGTTGTCAATGATCATTTTCTTGGACGTTTTCAGCACTGCGACGTCATAGTCCAAATTGCGGGAATTGAAATTAGGATGGACGAATGTCTCCGCTAATTCGTATGTGAGTCCGCCATCAGTGTAGCTACTGCCGATTCCGACTGAATACCATTGCGCGCTGTAAAAAAATAATTTGATCCTGTAAGCTATATTGAAATCTCGAAATCAGAATCTCCAATGGAATACAGAATTGAAAGACAAAAACGGCATATTAATTATATATATATATATATATATATATCCCGCCGTATGGTTCCCGGCAGATTAGAATAGGGTCACTCCAAGTCTTCCCTGGATGTCGTAGAAGGTGACTTAGGAAACAAGCTAAACAAAGCTTATAAACATCAATAAGACCTCTCCAACCCGTTTGGCCAGCGTGAAGAGTGTAAGCCAAATCCTCTGACTGCTTAGACAAATATATGCCTCTGGTAGTACAGAAAGGGTCATGCTCCTGCAGTGGAGACTAAAAAGACTAACGACTTCTCATAGAAACCCTCGCCCAGCTGATCGGTGCTTTCCATGGGAGGTTTAACTTTAACATTTTTAGCTTTTTTTCGCAGTTCTGCATTCAGAATCGCTAATTTTTATTACGAGATTTCAGCATAGCTCACAGATCCAAAATGTTGGAGGTATAACGAAATATTTAGCTTAATAAAAAAATCTCCTTTTAATTTTTTTTATAAGGCCGCCTTTGTTCCAACTTTGTTTTCTACCATGTAATAATTTGTTTTCCCTACAAGGTTCTAGCTCAAAAAATGGCGGACTTCCATACAAAATTGTAACCCCTTTTTCACCCGCTTAGGGGGCGAATTATCAAAAATCCTTTCTTAGCGGATGCCTACGTCATTATATCTATCCCTATGTCAAATATCAGCGAAAACCGTTCAGTAGTGTCGGCTGTATGGTGATAGATAAGTCAGTCAGGTTTGCCTTTTATATATTTAATACTAGCTGTTACCCGCGACGATTAATGGCCTATGTCCTTCTCAGTACCCTCACCTATGAGTATGCAAAATTTCATGATGATCGGTTCAGTAGATTCGGCGTGAAAGCGTAACAAACAAATAAACAAACTCACTTTCGCATTTATAATATTAGTTAAGATTTATATATTATATATACATATATATTATAAAAGATTTGGTGCATTAAAATACATTCTATTCTGTTCCCACGGTAGTACTTACTCCATATCGTATACACAGTGAGCAGCCGTGAGTATGTACTCGTTGCTGATGATTGACCCCCCACAGAAGAAACGTCCTCCAAGCAACACAACCGCTTGATGGGGGTATTCCGTTATCTCCACTTCGTCGCCCCCCACTATTAAGACATCATCATCATCCAAGGGCAAGGCAATGGAGTCTGAGAAAGTAACAAGATTTTATGTCTTTTTTTTAAATACACGCAGAAATTTTTATCGTTCTGGACCCTTAAGGCCCCACACTAGGCACACCAGCGACGCCAATAATTTTATTCCTAATACAAATAGAAAGAAATTCGAGAATGTAAAACAATAAGCCTAAGTAAATTATTTGAAGTATTTTTGGAATCCTGTTTTAATATTAAGAGAATTAGTCATCAAGGCGCTCTTATAGTAACACTAGCGCCACCCAGCAATTAAATTCCTTAAATTATAAATTGTATTGAATTTTAAAAATCTATCAAGTACAAAACTACTGAATTACTTATCGTATTTTTTGTTAATTACAAGTAATTTACTAGTGCCATATTAAAAGAGAAAAATCGGTTAACGCCAAAAGTGGCCACTTTTGCCTGTTTTTCTCTTATTTTATCAAACGAATATTAGTGAAAATGAATACAAAAATACTACAAGTAATTTACTAGTTATGTACTTGTTAGATTTTTAGAATTCGATATTAAATTCTCTCTTAAATTGTACAAAAAAAAATGAATAGGAAACTTTTTTAGCGGCGCTTTATGTGGAGGGGAAAAAATGTTAAACTCGCGACAGGTCACGTGACCGTCAGATTCATCAGATTGAAAATTCGTAAGACGGACACGTGACCTGATCGAAAAACAACTTTAATATTCAAGTTTTCACTTCTGCCGGCACTCCCGGAGTCCAACCCGTGTTTTTTTTAAATGTTTTGATAAATTTAAATTTTCCAATACATTGTAAATTCAGTTTACAATATACCTATTTTTCGAAGAAATTTTCTGCCCAGAAGGAAGGATACAGAAGGAGACTAATGTTTATGGCGCGTGTGTATGTAAATATCTCTGTTTAATTGTCACCTCCTGTTGCCTTTGTTGCCGATTTTGAAGTGTGGGGATTCGAATACTTCCCCCCGAGCTCAGAACATTGCTTTAGTTATTTTTCTGAGATCCCGAGTCTTACCTGGAGTGTCAAAGACTATGTGACATCAACAAAAAATCAATATAGCGAAAATAAATAATTGTACTTGTCCGAACTAAGCAAAGAGATTGTAAACCGATGTATAATAAAATAAATGTTTTTATTTAACTTTTTTGTTGCATTGGTAAATTATTTATCCCCTCGCAAATTGATCAATTAGAAAAAAAACCGTATAAAATAAATTAGCTTACCTTTTGGAGCCCCAGCAAACACGAAAATAAAACAGATTATTGCAATTAATGACATTTTAGCTAGTTTATGGATTCTCTGTGTGAGTTTGAAAACTTTATATAGGTACCTTTGTTATTAGAATTATTTATTGAAGAATTTACCTTTTTCATTAGAATTATGTATTGAAAAATTCGCAACTATAAGGCAGAGTTCAGACTGTTCGGCATTGCCGTGACCATGAAAACGTTGTACATCGCAGTTGACAAAAGTTTGCAAATAGGCCTGCTGTATTAGACATAATAAACACCCACAGACCAACTCTTGACCGATTTCCTACCGCTCTCGTTCTGACATTCTACTTCGGCATAAAACTGTCGCGTTGTTTTTGGTTGGGTGCATCCGCGCCGCTCCAGTTTTTTTCGGGAACACCTTCTTATTTTTGTATGACTTTGCTTCAAAACGCTAGCGCGTGTTTCTGCCGCGTGCGCCTGACGTGCGTACTCGTAAACGAGCCTTAATGCATGTTAAAATTTTACACGTGAATACAATATCTGTAATTCCTTCAATATTTCCTTACTTATGTTAAGATGATAAAATTCCATATTTGTAGTATCGACTTAATATACATACGATAAACTAGCTATGCCCGCGACTTCGTCCGCGTAGAAAAAAGTAGCCTATGTCCTTTCTCAGGCTCTAGACTATCAGTGTACAAAATTTCATTTCAATCGGTTCAATAGGTTTAGTTGTTTGTTTTTCGTATGTGTAAGTGGCCAACACTGGTGTTAGATTTTTCAAGCTGCCTTAAGGCATCTGACATAGCTTAACGACTGCCATCAACGATGACAGCCGGGACTAACGGCTTAACGTGCCTTCCGAAGCACGGAGGAGCTCGAGATATTTTTATGCCACTTGCGGTCACCCATCCAAGTAGGGACTGCACCAGGGGTTGCTTAACATACGTAAGCGCTCATAGAGCTCACACCCACTGGACCATCGGGCTCCTCCATAGGTTTAGTGTGTAAGCGAGACAAACAGAGTTACTTTCGCATTTTTTGATTAAAACTAACGTGAGATATTAACATTATTAATATGTAAAATACGGGTCACTCACTTATGAAGTCAGCTACAGGCCGACATGTTTCAACCTCATCCGGAGGTCTTCCTCAGGGCGAATGTGAACCGAGACGTGCGCACGAAGTCGTCCCAGTCCGCACTGTGTAGGGCGGACTGGGACGACTTAATTTTTCTTATACTTTCGCATTTATAATATTAGTAGGGATTTAATTACTTCCTAATTTTATTCCTGAAATTTCACATGTTTGTAGTTATTCCGCTATTCTGAGTAAAGCGAATAAGCCATTATAATATTAAGCCAATCATTCTTGAGTTCTAAAGCTTTACGTTCTATACTTATAGGGTACATAAGTAAATACATATGCTTTGCTGTGCTTTTATCATATAAAGATGTGATTTATTTTCTTTTCCCTAGCCTGTTGATGTTGTGTCCCACTGCTGGGCAAAGGTCTCCCCGGATGATCATGTGATTTTAATGTAACTTATTTTTGTTTCATCTATTCCTCAGGTACTTCCTCACCAGAATGATAAGGAAATATGGCGCCGACACCGTAGAGAAGTTGGTACCGAGCTCAGACGAGGTGATGCTGAGAAGACTTAGGAATATCAGGAAGATGGAGAACAGGAGGAAGCGGGCTAAGGATGGTCAGAAGTGAGTATACCCCTAAAACACTAAATCATCATCAGGTCTTTGTTAGTCACCACTGCAGGAGCATGAACCGCTCTGTACTATCAGAGTAATCAGAGGATTTTCGGTTACACTCTCCCCGCTGGCTAGACGGGTTGGAGAGCTCTCTGTACTACCAGAGCCATATATTCGCCAAAGGATTCAGAGAATTTGGCCTACACTCTCTACGCTGGCCAGACTGGTTGGAGAGGTCCCGTTTATATTTAGAAGCTTTGTTTAACTTGTGTTTACTAAGTCACCTTTTAAGACATCCACGGAAAGACTTAAGAGTGGTTCTAATTATACTTTGCCGGGAACCACACAGCTCCTCCATTATACAGTACAGTAGGTAACAAAAAAAGAAAAACAACGGAAAAAATACACTTCCCACAGAAGTTCATAAATTAGTTGGTGACTTATCTTTCATTATCTTACTTTTTTTAAGATTTCGTGTTTTCTTTAAATCCTGGATTCAGGAGTTTGAGTTTTCTGCAGGAGTTTCAGAATCTTCCTGTATACATCGCCGGAGCCAAGCCAGAAAAAGCGTGGAAGTTTTTAAGCTAGTTGTTGGAAATTGGATCATTCTGTGCAGCTAGGATCGATTGTAGCTAGAAAGTCAACTTTAGACTCAAATTATTGGCATAGATAATTAAAATTCAGGGTATAGGATCCAGGGTCAGATAGGTCGCAAGGCTACGAATACTACCTCATCATCATGTCGAGCTCCGTGGCGCAGCGGTCAACACGCCTGCCTGTGACACGGGGGTCCCGGGTTCGATCCCCGGTCAGGTCAAGATGGAAAAAGATCTTTTTCATATTGACCTGGGTCTTGGATGTTTATCTATAAAATTATATATTATACAATATAGTATCGTTGAGTTAGTATCCTGCGACACAAGTTCACAACTTACTGTGGGGCTAGCTCAATTTGTGTGATATGTCCCTATATATTTATTTATTTATTTATCAGGTCTATTTTAGTCTCCATTGCAGGAGCTCAAACCTCTCTGTACTACCAGAGCCATATATTAGTCAGAGCTGTCAGAGGATTTGGCCTACTCTCTCCACGCTGGCCAGACGGACTACCTCGGATAACGAAATAAAAGTTTGACGAAGATTTGACGAGCTCCGTGGCGCAACGGTCAACACTGTGACACGGATGGTCCCGGGTACGTTCCCCGGTCAGGTCAAGATGAAAAATGATCTTTTTCAGCTTGATGTTTATCTATATATGTATTTGTTATAAAATATAGTGTCGTTGAGTTAGTATCCCACAACACAAGTCTTACTTAAGAACTTACTTTGGGGTTAGCTCAATCTGTGTGATTTGTCCGTATATATTTATATTGAGAAGTTCTGCTATTTTTAATTCCAGGGACCAATCCAGCGACTCAGAGACCGACATGCAAGTGAAAGGCACATCCAAGACCCTGGAAGATATCCTCAAGGACTCAGACTCCGAGATGGAGTACATGGAAGAGGACGAACCCAGGCCCAAAGCCAAGAAAACCAAGACCAAAAACCAAGCGTGGATCCAGGATGATCCGGAGAATATCGTCGATCTGGCTGATGTGTCCGCTTCAAGGAAGATCACAGGTACTTTTGAAACCCTGACCCAAAAAGGAGGGGTTTAAGTATCGTATGTTTGTGTGCCTTTCTGTGGGTCGTAAACGGCTGAACGTTGTTGTTGTAGGTTTTTTTTATTATTTACAGGATATTCAATCAAAACTACGAATTTAATTAATTTACTTGTGTATTTGTTTATCTTAAAGTATACGAGTAAGAAGTGTCAGGCATTGCCTAGATAAAAATTAATACTAGATTTTTTTGTGCAAAACGCCATGTCACTTTATATGTACCCCACTTTGCACGATCTTTAGCATCTTTGATTGTAAGGCTCTCTTTCAAATAAGCTGATAAAATCATCAATATAAGTATCTATACTTATACATGAAAGGCTAACCTGACTGACGAAACTAATGTACCTAGTGACCTAAAATTTGGTACAGGGGTTCTTTTCATGGTGTAAGTTAGCACTAAGAGAGGATTTTTTAGAAATTTTTCTCGTAAGGGGGTGAAATAGGGCGTGAAGTTTTACGCGGAGGAAGTAGCGGAAAAATTGCTAGTTTTGCTTAAGTTTTTTTTTTCGGTGCAGACCGGAGCCGTCAAAATAAATATTTTTAGTTTTGTCTTTTACCTACTAAAGTAATAATCCCAACTAATATTATAAATGCGAAAGTGAGTTTGTTTGTTTGTTTGTTACGCTTTCACGGCCAACCTACTGAACCGATCACTATGAAATTTTGCATACACATAGTTTAGGGTACTGAGAAGGACATAGGCTATATATCACGCGGGCGAAGCCGCGGGTAACAGCTAGTAAATAAAGTATGTTTATTGTCTCCAAAATTATAACTACAACATGAACATTGGTGAAAAATTATTACAAAGAGGATAAGTTAAGAGCGTATCCTAGCAGTATGTTTTTCATAAGTACAAATGTATTTCTCCATTCTCCCGCCATAAACCTCAAACCTGAACAAATGTTAATACAGAATAACATCAAACCTAAACAAATTTTAATACAAAACACAATCATAATTCTCAATACATTAAATAAATACTTTTATCTATTTGCAGCAACGGACCCTACGCAAAAGAAGAAAGCGGCGGAAGTGCGAGAGAAGAAGAAAGACGGCGGCTTCAGGACGGCGCCTGACGGCAGACTCATCATCACTGACGACGCTTTCGACGGTGACGATGATGATGATGAGCCGAAGCCCAGTGGGGATATTGACAGCGATACTGACGATACGGGTAAGAATGATTTTCCTTCCCTCATATCTGTCTAGGGTTGACATCCGAAGATTCAGTAAGCTCTCTACACTTCTCGTCGTGTTGATGAGCTCAAACTATATTGTGTCTTTCCAGTAGGAGTTCTTGGCGGGAATTTTAGCGGACTACACGGTGTCTGTTTTGGATTGTTTCGCACATTGGTTCTAGTGGACTTTATAATGTGAAATTGGTGTTAATAAATGCCCATATTTAAGAACAATGTGTGGAATAACTAAAATAGACTGTCATTGTGCGGCTGTAGTGAGATTTACATAGCGGGCTGGTGGTTGGCCGCCTTGCTGCGTCGTCAATGATGAAACCAGTGGATTCGCGAAGAGTTATCGCCAGGGGCTCCGTGAAAACAACGAAATGAATTACACCATCATTTTGTTGACAACAATCAAGACAAGAATAACTCGCCAACTGGCGAAATAAATGAAGAAAGGCTCAAAAGGACTTGTATCCAGGGCCGTAAAACAATATTTTAAAAAAACAAGTCTTTCCAGTAGGTCGCCACTTTGAGACCCCTCTCAGACAACTTATAAAGGTTCGTTTTCATGCAGCTAAAGGGACATAAAGGGCACGAGAGGCAATGTGCCATGGTCTACTCATGACCATACTGATACTGTGACACTTTCTACACTGTATACAGTCTATTGATAAATTTTATTAAAATCTGTTACGTGAAAAATACAGGAAAACAATATATACCTACCTCAAGTACCTCATTTTATTTATTTATTTTTATATCAGCCTTCTGACAGATATTTTACATTTAGTTAGGTTCTTCAGCTATTTGTTATGTTGTCTGTTTCGTTGTAATATCTGTGTGCTTCTTTATAGCAAAGGCCTCCTCCAACTGAACTCCTCAAGTACCTCATAATCATCATCAATTTAAGATACTTACCTTCATATCTACCCTGGAAATAAGACGTGATATTCTAAAGCTTTTAATAAGAAATAAAAGTTAAAATAAAATCACGTTTACAGTCTTGTTTTCAGAACCGGATTAACTTTCAGTCAGGGTAGGTAACTATGGGCCCTAAGGGTTTATATAGGCGCCGCTCCTCTGTATCCGCAACCGCGCCCATCAGTCATTAGCTGACGTTGATCTTTGAAAATATTCGATGATTCCGCGACCACCATGTATATAAAACTAGATACACAGTCACATACAAAAATGAAACTTTATGCTGACAACAATTATTTATAAGTAAATATTTTTTTGTAGTAAACCTACATCCATGCAAAACCAACCTTAATTGTATGCCATAAAGTCGGATTTCTAAAGCCGACCGTCGTCATCTTTCGGGATTGAAATTCAAATTTTAACGGAAAATATGTACCGAAATGTCTACTTGTATGAGACGCCCAACTGTTTAATGTTTTCTCAGGCAATATAGACCATAGACAAATATTGGAGTAACATTATGGTAATTAAAAATAAAGTATGTGTATGAAATTAAAGTCAACTGATTTTAATTTGTATCCCCCACCGCGTGTTCTATATTATATTCATAATATGGCATACGGCAAACTAGAAACGAGTTCAAAAGTTTGGAATCCGCATGAGGCAAAATATACTCTACAAGTTGAAAAAGTTCAAAAAGCTTTTTTGAGATTTCTTTATAAAAACAGTTATGGGTATTACCCATATTTATACCCAACTAAATTTCTTTTGGGTACTTTGGGTTACAATTATTTAAGTACGCGACGTAATTGGCAGCTCATGCAATTTGTCAGTCGTTGCCTTCGCGGTGACTCTGACTGTATAGAACTAGTCTCTCGACTGTGTAAACTTTTTGTTGCCAATAATTATTTGCGTAGTCGGCGTCATAAGTTGCTTGCGGTACCAGAGGCGCGAACCAAATCTCACAAACAGTCGCCCTTTTACGCGGACTGGCAGAACTCAATGCTTTGGTGGCATCAGAGCGTGGCAGTGACTGTGATCTGTTTGCTGATGGGTTTGCGCGATTGAAGAATGAATTTTTATTGTTTTGTGAAAGGGAGGTATGAATTTGCTGTCCATATTTTAAGTTGTCCAGCGCATTAGTGTAAACTGTAATGCTGTACAATGTAAATAATAATAATAAATGAATAAACACAGATTTTTGGCACTGTCGCGGATTGTGTATCTAATTTTTTATACTTGATCGAAAAAAGTTAAGAGAAAGACCGAATTAATTCAATGGTTTCACTTTATAGATGACGAGAAAGACAGCAAGCCCTCGAAGTTGATGAAGTCCGGCAGCAAGCGCCGCTACGACGACATCCTCAGCATCAAGAGCGGCAGGACCGACCGCAGCCGAGCGTCCACCGCCGCCGTCACCAGCCAGTACCGAGCTGGCGGCAAGGGCATCCACAGGTATCATCATCATTACAGCCGGAAAAGTCCATTGCAGGTCTCCCCCAAGAAAGAACTTAGACAGAAAGACTTTCATCATCATCATCCGGTCTTTGTTAGTCTGCACTGCAGGAGCACGACCTCAGCCAGAGCAGTCAGAGGATTTGGCATACTCTCTCCACGCTGGCCAGATGGGTTTCTTCGCTGTTTATAAGCTTTCTTAAGCTTGTTTTTCCTAAGTCGCCTTCTACGACATCCACTGGAATACTTGGAGTGGTACTAGTCTACTCTGCCGGGAACCACACAGTATCTACAGGTATGGTCTAGTCTGATTGATGTGATGTTGGTCATTATGGCCAGTTTCAGAAGCATCATAGTGACGTCTACCTCAGCCGTCACCAGCCAGTACCGAGCTGGCGGCAAGGGCATCCACAGGTATCATCATCATCATTACAGCCGTAAAAGTCACTGCAGGACATAGGCCTCCCAATAATTTCTATCATTGGGGGAAAACATTATAGACGAGGATAAAGACAAGCCATCGAAGTTGATGAAGCATGGCTCCAAGCGCATCTACATGTATGTACCAGACAAGCCTTCTTCTTCTTCGTAAGCTGAGGATCCAGATCGCATTCATCATCAGGTCTTTTATAGTCTCCACAGCAGGAGCACGACCTTCTCTGTTCTACCAGAGCCATATATTAGCCAGAGCAGTCAAAGGATTTGGCCTACACTCTCCACGCTGGCCTGATGAGTAAGAAGGGTCTCTTCGATGTTTATAAGCTTTGTTTAGCTTGTGTTTCCTAAGTCGCCTTCTACGACATCCACTGGAATACTTGGAGTGGTACTATTCTACTCTGCCGGGAACGACACAATATCTACAGGTATGGTCTAGTCTGATTGATGTGATGTTGGTCATTATGGCGAATTCCTGAAAGCATTATAGACTCTCTATATTGTGTGTCTTAAACTTTTCATAGAATGTATCAATCTCAAAATCCGTTGTTGAATTTTCTTTTCTTCGTTAATAATCTAGATATTTTAATTGTGATCCGCAGGCCTATTGGATCAGCAGCGTCGGTGGCGTCGACGATAGGCACAGATTATAAATCCAAGAAGGCCAAAGGCGATATCAAGAAGAAAGGCAAGCACGACCCATACGCCTACCTACCGCTATCTAGGAAAAATCTCAACAAAAGGTAAATCCTACTTCTCTACTTATCCTCTCTCTCTCTCTTTCATCTTCAATCAATCATCATCATCATGAGGTAGTTTAGTATCCACTGCAGGAGCATGACCCTCGCTGTACTACCAGAGCTACGTATTAGCCAGAGAAATCAGAGGATTTGGGGTACTCTCCACGCTAGCCAAACGGATTACAAACGGATGTGTTTCCTAAGTCACTATTTACGACATCCAAGAAAGACTTGGAATGGTCCTATTCTTCTCTGCCGGGAACCACACGGCAATCACCATGTATTTGTAAAACATTGGTACAATAATACAGATGATTAATAAAAATAAACAGTGGTAGATCGTAATAATATTAAAACTTACGCGAGATAAATTCATTATGAAAACACGGCTTTACTCACGTTTTATTACGTCGGATCTGCCGACTAGTTTCGGTCTGTTACGAAGACCATCATCGGGGCGAATGAACAGATCCGACGTAATAAAACGTGAGTAAAGCCGTGTTTTCATAATGAGTGGTAGATCGATATGTTTTGCTTTATATAATAATAACGTTACGTAAGGAGCCCGGTAACCATTATTAGCGCTCACGCATGTTAAGCAGTCCTTACTTGGATGGGTAACCGCAAGTAGCATAAAGCCTATTTACCGCTGCCTAGGCAAAATGTCAACAAAGTTATATCCACTCTTTCTTCCCCGCTTGGATGGGTGACCACAAGGGGCATAAAAATATATCTAGCTCCTCCTACTGTGCTTCGGAAGGCACGTTAAACCGTTAGTCCCGGCTGTTATGGGCATATAGATGGAAAAGGAATCAAAACAGTAATGGATATTTAGCCGCAGGTCCTAACGACTTTATTCATTATATTTTCGCCCATTCCTTTACTCTGTTTCTACGATCTACGTGCGAAGTAACGCGGATTGTGAAAAATTACTTCAAAAGTTTTTCCTAAAAATAATTTTATTTTTCCAGGAAAAAGGCGATCACATCCAAACAGTTCAAGGGCGTCGTCAAGTCCAAAACGAAAGGAGGGAAAATCAAATCTAGGAAATAAATATTTAATATATGTAAGGTATATTTAATTTACGGAAAAAAACTGTGTACGTGCGGCCGTTGCCTCTATATATGAATTTGTAGCCTACAAAAAGTATGTTTTATTTTTTCTAAAAATTATACTAATTGCCAGTTTGAATGTCAATAGCGGTCATTGACTTCTTTCACTGTCGTTAAAATTTAATTCTTAGTGCCGTTAAGTTTTTCTAATTTCCATCAAAGTGTAATAAGTAAATCTAGTAAACGACTATTGACACATAGTTCACATTCTGTGTTTTTAATTTCCATCAAAGTGACCCGTAAATCACAGAGCACCAGAGATATATAAAGCGTAAAAATTGACCCCCAACATAACCTGAAAACAGCGACTCGGTCCGTCAATATAATTAATTTTTCCTATGGGGTCAATGCTGGGTACACGAGAAAATTTGATATTTTCATACAAGAGTTCAGTCGCCTGGGCTATTGGGAAAGTAAAAAAAAATGAGTTCCTAGAACTGGTCCTATAGGAAATGTTCATATTCGGTCCGAATCACCCCTTTGAGGAAATATGAACGAGCTCCGTGGCGCAGCGGTCAACACGCCTGCCTGCGACACGGAAGGTCCCGGGTGCGATCCCCGGTCAGGTCAAGATGAAAAATGATCTTTTTCAGATTGACCTGGGTCTTGGATGTTTATCTATATATAAGTATTTATTATAAAATATAGTATCGTTGACTTAGCATTCCATAACACAAGTCTCGAACTTACTTTGGGGCTAACTCAATCTGTGTGATTTGTCCGTATATATAATATGAAAGCTGTATAGTGTATACACAGTAACAGAGAATTGAAACATGTTCGTGGATCAATGACCCCTATTCACATATTACGTGTCATTTAGTATAAAACATAAATTAGTGATTTTCTTTCACAAAAGTAAATAAAAACTGTTACCTAGCAATTTATTTTCCTGTTCTCAGATACTGATGCTAAGTTGTATTTTGTGATAGTTGTACTATTTTATTTAATATAAGACTTGGACCGAAGATGATTAAAGTTATCGCTTGTTATAACATGAACTGTAACTAGTTTATTAATAAAGTTAATTTACTTAATAACACCATTTTTTTTTATAAATCCAGACTGAGCTTGCCTCACGGTAAGTTGGCAGCTTGATACTTATATAGATACACATCCAAGATCCAGGCCAATCTAAAAACATCGTTTTCCATCAAAATCAAAACGTTTATTCAGAAAATAGGCCTTTGCAGGCACTTTTTCACGTCATATCATATTTAAAATTATCTTATTAGATAATATGTATTTATTAATTGTTCAAAAGCTACAGACTACTAGCGTTTCGGAACCGACCACTGCAGAGAAAAAACGCCGAAAGAAACTCTTATCAACAGTTTTGGTCGCCTACTCGCCTGAAGGGCTTTATATGATTACGAATATTTATTCCTTATTGTCTTTTTCTTTCTTTTTTCTGTTTTCATGTTACAATTTCAATATACATAGATTTATTATTTTTGGAACATGTTTATGTTAACGATCGAGTGTGCAAAGATAATAAACAACATATGATAGGTACTTAAAGTAGTCTCAAAGAGGCCGAGCAGACCAGTCCCCCCTGACAGCACCCGTTCACGAGCCGACGTGTGGATCAGCCATCGCTGAGCTCAACCATATTAGAGGGAACTCAACGACCCGACACACAACGCTGCCACCAGGTTGAACATCATGACCGGCCGGCCGGGGATCGAACCCGGGTCCACCCGTGTCGCAGACTGGCGTGTTAACCACTGCGCCGCGGAGGTTTTCAATTCCTTTTTTAATATTTTCAACTTTAACCATACATATTTTTTTTAATTCAGATCTAAAGTTAAAGGTGGTATACGTGTGTTTCAAACCACGACGATTTTTTTTAAATCTATGTTCACACCTGTCTGTTTCATCATCAGGTCTTTTTTTTGTCTCCACTGCAGGAGGAGCACGATCCTCTCTGTACTATCAGAGTCATATATTAGACAGAGCAGTCAGACGATTTGGCCTACACTCCCCACGCTGGCCAGACGTGGTGGAGATGTCTCTTTGTTTAGCCTGTGTTTCCTAAGTCGCCTTCTACGACATCCACGGGAAGACTTGGAGTGGTCCTAATCTACTCTGCCGGGAACCACACGCAACCTGTCTATTGTCAGTAATCCTGACTTTCTACCTGGTATCGTTACTGCTGCATGGTTGGATAAATTGGATATATCATGATGAAACCAGGCATATAAATAAATAAATATATACGGACAAATCACACAGATTGAGCTAGCCCCAAAATAAGTTCTTGAGTAAGACTTGTATTATGGAATACTAACTCAAAGATACTATATTTTATAACAAATACATATATAGATAAACATCCAAGACCCAGCTCAATCTGAAAAAGATCATTTTTCCATCTTGACCTGACCGGGGATCGAACCCGGGACCATCCGTGTCACAGGCCGCTGCGCCACGGAGCTCGTCAGCATAGAAATCTACATTATTGTTGTCGCCCCCTTTTGTTATAGGGTTCAATTCCAATAATGCTTAAGGCTCATAAGTGGGTGTGATTACCATGCGATAAGGGCAACAAAATTGTCCACGATACTAATGGGGTGGAAAGATGAGTCAACTGCATTACTATCCTATGCTAGTTGTAGGATTTGATAAATAGACAGTATTAGATTTACGTCCAAGGGCCATCGGTAAGGCCGGCTAACACAGTCGACTCGCTCCGGTCTAAGCGTAACTAATCGCCCGGGTACGTTCCCGCTCAGGTCTCCGCTCTTCTAGGTGGCCCTTCGCCTTCCTAGTGTGCTTGCTGATCGTAGGTGCCTGGTCTCATCAGTTTACCTAGATCTTTACCTGGCCAGTACCCGCCGGACGTGAAAGCCGTGCTTCCACGAGAGCCTCCACCATCCCCTTATAGCTCTGCCTCGGTTTCTCCAACTAAGAGTCGACTGTCGCGGTGGGCGAGGGTTACTCGCTCCAGTCCAATTTATACGCACCATGTCTAAGACACTACTTCAGAGTACATTGTACTAGCGTTTATTGGACTCTATTATGGAAGCTACTATATGATTATTATACATACAGACTCGTCATCTTTCCACGCCATTAAAAGACAGTCAAAAATAGTGCATAAACACTTACCAGGGTCAGCTTTGAGCTCCACGTGGACACGTTTACTTTCTTACCACGGTCAACGTACCTTCCTGCCTTACTGCACATTTCATAATGGCGCCGTTTTCTGTGTCAGTGTGCCAACATACAAAAAACGTTAAAGCAAAAAACAAAATGAATCAGTGTTGTCACAACACAATAATAGATCTGCCATAAATGGTTTGACATTGACACTTACCGATTGTTTTACGACGACTCGCGTATGAAATGCGCGACACTCCCAACAGCGAAGAAGGTTAGCGCAGCAGGACGTGCAAGTGACGCGTCCATTCCAACATCTTTTGCCTTGCGCGAATGGCTGCGGCTCGCTCACTCCTCGTGCCTCGCCCGTCTCCTTGCTGCTCATTTGTTGGTAAGGCTTCCGTCTGACCAGACGGAGTATCTTCATCGACATCCTCTGGGGTATAAGGTGTCGAAGGTTCAACGCTAATAGGGTTGTCTGTTAGATCAGGCACGACCTCTAGGTGAGCCTCTACTTGTGGAGTGTCTTGATCACCAACCTCTGGTGCAGCATCTGCTGGTGGCTGCTCATTATTATCAACCGTTAGTGCAGCATCTGCTTGTGGCGGTGCTTCATCATCAACCTCTAAGGGGTAAAGGTGACCGATAGAGCGTATCAGTGTAGAATCGTTTACTTTAACTCGCGCAACTCTAATCTGACCATCACATCCCTCAATCAGTGTGTCGATCTTGCCTACTTTCCATTGATCTCTGTTCTTATGATCAGATTTGATCTGCACAAGGTCGCCAACTCGTGGTGCTCGATGGGACTTGACTCTGGGCTGGTTAGGCACATGGTTGTACCTTTCCCTGAGACTCGCCAGATATTGACTTATAAACATCCTTTTGAACTCTTCTAATACCTTTTGACCTCTTTTCCAGCCTGCAATTAAGTCAGCCTTGGTTGCCGTAATGTCTGCTGGAGCCTCAACTACAGTTGGTTCCATGGTTAGGCATTTGCCCAGACTTAAAAAATCGGAAGGTCGTAGGGTATGTTCCACTTCAGTACCGACTCTTGTCAGTGGCCTTGTGTTGAGTACTGACTCCACTTCCTTCACCACTGTCGACAGCCTGCTATCATTGAGAAGGTGTTTCTCTAAGGTTCGCTTAAGGCAGTGCTTTACTAAAGCCACAAGCCGCTCATAAAACCCTCCATGCCAGGGGGCTAGTTGTGGTATGAATTTCCATTGAATATTGTTCTGTATGCAGTATGGCTTCTGTACCACCTCAGATACCAACTTGAAGCATGTTGCATTATCTGAATATATTTTCTTTGGTTTGTACCTCGTTGCTGCAAATCGACGTAATGCGAGCAGGCATTCGTCAGCAGATAAGTCTTTCACGACTTCCAAATGTATCGCTCGAACTGTTAAACATGTGAACAGAGCTATCCACCTCTTCTCTTTGCCACTTGGGGTACTGACAAACACAGGGCCCATATAGTCGATTCCTGTATATGTATATGGCTCATTGTAGTTCACTCTTTCCGGTGGTAATGCTGGTGTAGCTGGTAGGCAGTATGGACCACCTCCATGCTTAATACATTGCGGGCACTTCCGAATGATCTTTGTTACTTGAGGCTTGCCTTGAGGTATCCAGTATCGTTCTCTGATTATGTTCAGAGTATGTGAAGCCCCAACATGATAATTGCTCTCATGTGTATTCTTTATAATCTTATTAGTGAACTCACTATTCTTCGGCAGTAATATTGGATACTTCCTATCGTAACTCCAATCTGTATTTGACATACGTCCTCGGCACCTTAGGAGACCATCCGTATCCACAAACAGGTCTAAATTCCTTGCCAGATGCGTGATTTTACCACTTAGTTCTTCTTTGAAGTGCTCACTCTGAACTTTTTTTATTTCAAGCAGCATATGACCTATAATGTCTCGCTGTTCTTCAGCCTCTGCTGGTATAGTCTGTGAACCGTCAAGTTCCATGGGTATATCAGTAGGATATTCACTATACTCCATGTCCTCGCTAACTCCTTGAGGTCCTCCATCAGAAAGTCCATCTTCAGGATGGCTCGGGCTGCCACTTATCTCTAGGGATTCTAACTGACATTCCTCATTAGATGTGGCCTGTGTCAACTTACCTAGGCTCTTGCCTAGGACCTCCCCAGAAGAAAAAAGGGTCTGATGTGTTTCATAATGTCGATTCTCAGGCCAGTGGGATTCATCCTGAAGTAGAAAATCAGGTCCATTATACCAAAGGTCCTTCTTCTCTGTGAATAACTCTGGACGGGTAGCAATGTCAGCAGGGTTAGATTTGGTGTTGATGTAACACATCTCAGTGTTTGGATGATTTTGCTTAATTTCTCTGACTCTGTTAGCAACAAAGGGTGGGAGTAGCTTGCTTGACCTCATCCAGCTAAGTACCACAAGACTATCTGACCATATGTATTCTTTTTGTATCTCAAGTTCTAGACTATTTCGTACATATTTTAGAAGTCTGCTTCCTATTAGAAATCCTAGTAGTTCTAGTCTTGGTATCTTCAGCTCATCTTTATCCTTGGCTTGAGATACATGCGATTTCGCAATGAGGAAGGAGACAGAACTGTGGTTCTCATCAAACACTTTAAGATATATAACAGCAGCGTAGGCATCCCTTGATGCATCTGTGAAGCAATGTAGCTGGTACTTAAGAGCGGTCTTAGATGTGTCTGATCCTATGTATCTAGGTATATCAATGTTCAATATTGATTTCAGATTTTCCATTGCTTCTTTTACTGACAAAGTCAGCTCAGTTGGTAGTTCACTATCCCACTTAATTTTCTTCTCGCATATCTGTTGGAAAATTATTTTCATTGATAATACGAGTGGGCAGAAAAATCCACATGGGTCATATATGCGTGCCAAAGCTCGAAGTACTTTCCTCTTGGTATTTGTTGGAGGTACCGTTTTGAAGTGATCCTCTGACAAATTCAATGATAGTTTATCCTCAGGTACATTCCAGTTCAGGCCAAGTACTTTGATATTATCACTGGATGATGACCGATGTTCTTGTGGTATAGTTTCTACAAATGTTTGATTATTTGAAACCCAGTCTCTGATGTTCATTGATAATTGGTCAAAGGCAGTTCTTGTCTGGGCATAAAGCTCTTTTGCCTCCTGCAGGGTGACTGCTCCCGTGACCAGATTGTCGACATAACATTTGTCTGCTACTGCTTTTAGCAAAGACTCATTTGACTGGCCCATATGGTGTCGTATTGTTGCAGTAAGCAGGAAGGGGCTTGATATTACTCCGAATGGAACTCGACAGAATCTTAGGTATAGTAGGTTTCCATCCGTTGCCTCATTCTTTATGTCTTTCAGCCACAAGAACCTGGTGACGTCGCGATCTTCTTCTTGAAGGGCTACTTGTAGAAAGGCCTTTTCCACATCAGCTAGAATGCCAAACCTTTTGGTACGGAACTTCAGAAGTAAAGCTGTCAGATCTTCAAGCATGGATGGGCCACTGTATAGACACTCGTTCAGACTCTTCTGTCCAGTTGTCTTAGCAGAGGCATCATACACAATCCTGCCAGATTTCCCCTTTTGCTTGACCATGTGATGGGCTAAATAATGAATTGGGTGGTCATTGTCTTTCACTTGCTCTTGGGTAACGATCTCTATGATGCCAAGTTCCAGCTGTTCTTTTAATATACGATCGTATTCATGTAGAGAGCTCGAGTCAAGCCTTTTAAGGACACTTCTCAACCGACCCAATGCCATGCCGAAATTTGAAGGTAGGTCCGGAGGGAACTCAATCCATGGCCATTTTACTTCGTATCGACCATTACGATACTGTACTGTCTCATTGAAGTGGCGGACTGCTTCTTCCTGTCTTGTAGCTTTAGGCGAGTCAGTGATCCCTATGCTTTCTAATGACCATAAGAACTTAATGTCTATGGTCTTCAAGGGCAGATCTGGTTCTGAGAAATATGGGCAGTTTGGTGTATGACATTTACAGTAGGTTGTCACTGACAAAATCTCATTATCATCACTTAAGTGGGCATTACCCGAGAAAATATATCCAAAATCAGTGTCAATAAGATATGAATTGTCATCAACTTGTATCCTTTTCTCCCGTATGAAAGTCCAATAGAAATCATTGCCAATAAGTAGGTCAATGTTCTCATTATCTGTGCCATCGTCAGCATATAGGTCAACATTACTGTTATTTAATTTTGGTACAGGAACCCGTTCTGTTATGTGCGGTACGACATTAACATTCACATTGCGGCTAACACCCCTTTTGGTTTGAATTGTAATCTCAACATGTGGGCTTGAGGTTTCATGCGGGGTCGAAGATCCAAATGTGTAGATCAATAGAAAATCCATCTTTGTTATCCGTAACTTAAGAGTGTTGGCTAGCCGTTGTGTAATATAGCTCCGCTGGCTACCGCAATCTAAAATAATCCTGCAGATGCTACTTATTCCTTCCTGAGGATTCTGAGCCCTTGCCACTGCCGTCTGCAAGAAAGTATAACTGTTAGATATGTTACAGACAGTTTCAGAATTTAGAGATTTTGTTTGTCCTATTATACCTTTGGGGTCTGGGCATAACAATTGGTAGTGTGGACCATTACACCGGTAACAAGCCACTTTACGCCGGCATTCATCAGTCCTATGGTTCTTAAGCAGGCACTTCAAACACCGTCCAATCAGCTTCTGTTTTCGAGCTTCAATGTTGGTGACTTCTCTGCAATTCTCACTCGTGTGGTTTGTCCTTTTACAGAAAAGACATGGACGTCTTGGTCTTTTCGGGTTCGAGTTGTTCGTAACCGACTCTTCTTTCCTCTTGCGATGGAAAGGTCTGAAAGGCTCGACTCTTGATTGAAGGGCCTCGGTAGTGGCTCCAGGTGAAGGCCCTGCACCCAATGGCATTGCCCCTTGAGGCAGTACCGCAGCTGACTTTTCCTTTGCAGTGATAATTTTGTCGAGGTTCTGCCTAATTGACGACATAGTATTCTCTGTGTCAATTAGGTGGAGTTCATGAACAACCTGTGCTGGGAATTTACGGAGAACCATTGCTCGCAGATGATTGCCGTTTGCTGGTTCACCTAGTTTCTCCAGAACTCTCAGATGTCTCTCAATTTCGTTGAGAGTTGACCTGCAGCTCTTGCTATCATCTGTAGCGAATTTAAGGTTGCACAATTCCATGTAGTGAGCATCCACAATTGTGTCTTTAGATCCAAACCTACACTGTAGGGCATCAACTGCAACCTCATAATTTTCATTAGTGGTACTCAAGCCTGAAACCGCTTCTAAAGCTTCACCTGTCAAGCACCCAAGAAGATACGAAAACTTGTCTGCCCCAGCAATATCTTTTATATGTATGTTCGCCTGGAACCGGTCCCAAAATTCCATCCATTTCAACCTATCGCCAGAGAATTTCGGTAGTTCCAATTTTGGTAGTTTCGTAGAACTGTAAGAAGTAGATGCTCGAGGTGGCGGTGCCGTCGGGTACTGTAAGTCGTCCTTCTGGAGGGTCACTATGAGATCTTCTGCCCTACACTGCTGATTCATGCAGTCACTTAGTGTCTCTTGATCCGGATTGGACACATTCCTGATATACAATGTTGTTTCACTCTCAAGCTTTTCCACCAAGACTTTCAATTCGAGTATGTGGCCGGCGATTGCACTGACCTCGACACCCGTAGCACAGACTCCTTCTACTGTGTCTACAACTGCAACCAATCTGTCGCGGCGCAGCCTTAGACGATGGACCAGAGCCTGTTCCATCTCAGAGACACACCGTTTCGTAATTGTGATTTAGACTAGAAAGATTAACGAATATTCGTGTTAATTTCAAGAAGCATTCAACAAAAAATATGTAGGTACTTTTCATGTTACTCACCGAAGTGTTTCACCGTAGGCTTTTCTACAATTATTACGTGTCCTCAACCCGAAATATGCAGTATAGGTACGTTTTGTACTACTTGTCTTGGCTGAAACGAATACAAGGACACCACGATAAGTTTAATCGTGAATGTGTATTGAAATAACACTCTAAGGCGTCCATGAGGTTTAATTCAACTCACCTGTATACGAACTGCAACTTTCCTTATTAACGATTCCCGACAGCTACACGACCGAATATGTTTGATTTCAATACACAAACATCACTTTTCAGACGATTCCACAAGTAATTCACTAAATAAATCTTTCGCAGCGCAGAACACAAACTTTCTTTCCAACAAGATTTGACTCGGAGAAAAGAAAACGCGGTTGTGAAAAAAATGTTGCCATTTCTATCTTACGTAAAAACCAATTTTGCGTTCCGATACACATCAATGTAATGAAAAGGAAAATAAACATTTAGTTTTTATTTCTTATTTCTATTCTTACAAATGTAACTTATTTCTAATTCCCATAGACCATTTTCCTTTTCTAGACCTTTTATAATTCTAAAACCACTAAATCTAACATTATTTCACAATAAACTTAGGTTACATTCAAGGGTACTATTTTCAAACGTGTGACCATTCGTCCTCGAACGATTTTTTGTATGGAAAAATCACTCGTTTGTACCCGCGATCAAAAAAAAAAAAAAGTTATGTACCGATTTGAACGTCTCCGGTCCACACGGGACCGGAAGTTGTGTCTGCTTGCATGTTGACCAACATGAATTTAACGCATAAGTAGCTGAAGTGAACATTTGGCACCACATAGTTACATATATTGAAGGTTAAAAAAAAACCACTGAAATTAAAGTATAATCATTTCTTCGTACTTACGTTACTTCTTTAGGATGCAACCTGTGTATATCATAAACACAATTATATGAAATGCAATAAAACAACTAAGGGTAGGATAATTTTTTTTTATTTTTATTTTTAATAACACATTATAAGCAGAACAAGTAAAAAATCAATGTTATAAATTATTCTTGATATCTAGGATAAATAAGATATATTCTCGAAAGTCCAAATTATCTGCACAACGAGAAATCGGAATTCAGAGTAGCCAGAGTTAATCTGGCTTCCGAACTTTCGATCCCAGCATCTCCACCATTTTGTCGCCCCCTTTTGTTATAGGGTTCAATTCCAATAATGCTTAAGGCTCATAAGTGGGTGTGATTACCATGCGATAAGGGCAACAAAATTGTCCACGATACTAATGGGGTGGAAAGATGAGTCAACTGCATTACTATCCTATGCTAGTTGTAGGATTTGATAAATAGACAGTATTAGATTTACGTCCAAGGGCCATCGGTAAGGCCGGCTAACACAGTCGACTCGCTCCGGTCTAAGCGTAACTAATCGCCCGGGTACGTTCCCGCTCAGGTCTCCGCTCTTCTAGGTGGCCCTTCGCCTTCCTAGTGTGCTTGCTGATCGTAGGTGCCTGGTCTCATCAGTTTACCTAGATCTTTACCTGGCCAGTACCCGCCGGACGTGAAAGCCGTGCTTCCACGAGAGCCTCCACCATCCCCTTATAGCTCTGCCTCGGTTTCTCCAACTAAGAGTCGACTGTCGCGGTGGGCGAGGGTTACTCGCTCCAGTCCAATTTATACGCACCATGTCTAAGACACTACTTCAGAGTACATTGTACTAGCGTTTATTGGACTCTATTATGGAAGCTACTATATGATTATTATACATACAGACTCGTCATCTTTCCACGCCATTAAAAGACAGTCAAAAATAGTGCATAAACACTTACCAGGGTCAGCTTTGAGCTCCACGTGGACACGTTTACTTTCTTACCACGGTCAACGTACCTTCCTGCCTTACTGCACATTTCATAATGGCGCCGTTTTCTGTGTCAGTGTGCCAACATACAAAAAACGTTAAAGCAAAAAACAAAATGAATCAGTGTTGTCACAACACAATAATAGATCTGCCATAAATGGTTTGACATTGACACTTACCGATTGTTTTACGACGACTCGCGTATGAAATGCGCGACAATTGTCTTTATGTGTGTAAGTGGCCTACACTGTTGTTAGATTTTTCAAGTTGCCTAAAGGCATCTGACATAGCTTTACGACTGCCGTCATTTAACTTTCGAAACAGTCTACGAAAAAGTCACTGGTGGATAGGTCTCCCTAGTCTCCCCAAGGATTCCCAAAATGAACCAGTTAACTGGCTTGCATCCAGCGTTTCCTTGCAACCTTGGTCATGCCGTTCGAATTACTGGTCGTGTCGGACGCTACGTTTGCGCTATGAGTCCCACCCACTGCCACTTAAAAGAGCTAATTCGCGTAATATATCGGTGACCTTTGTTCTACGGATTTCTTCATATGATTTGGCCTCGTAGAGAAATACAGATCATAGCCCTCTCCATAGATCTTTGAGCGACCTTGAGTTATCTTATAAGTCTCTTAATGGATTCTGCTTCATGGAAATTGAACACCAGGGTAAGCCTATCTCTAGCCAAATTGCTACCCAACATAGCAAAGCAAAGGTTCCTTTCTTTCTATCTTTTCAATACAGCTATTAATATGGTCCTTATGCCGTCGAAACTGGACTTGGCCCTTTTCTATACACCAATCAAAATTGCTCAATTTATTTTATGGTAAGTGTAAATGTATTCAAAAACGACGTATGATGCTCTAGTCAGTAAGCTGGCTATTTTAGTCAAGCCGAGTGCTATAATAAACCGATAACGTTTGTAGTGAGAGGAGGCGAGGGAGGATATCTTGAGCTTATATACTTTTTTTTAATAAATATATACGGACAAATCAAACAGATTGAGCTAGCCACTTGCATCGTATGTAATAAGTCGTAGTTATTAAGGGCTATCCACACATTACTGGATCCGACCGCCTTTGGGAAAATTTGCTTGCATACATTATGACCACTGACTATTATGAGCTCCGGGCGGGACATTGACGGACTGGACACGCCAGAAGTAGAACTTTGTGAATATGTAAGTATAAGTACAAACGGCATGTAACAATTTTTCCCGTCCCCAAAGAACACGGCCCTGAACGTTAAGAGGGTATACTAGCAGTGCGTTTTCCATACAAATGTATTTCTCTATATTCTCTCTGAAAACTGCTTCTAGAGGCACAATTCTTTTTACATACAATCGATTATTAAAATAGGTATGTCCCTATGTTTTATTTTTTTCTAAAAACCTGTTTAAAAGAAAAAAAAATTGTACAAAAACAGTTTTTTTGGAAAAAATAAAAAATAGGGGCATTCCTATTTTAGTACTAGATTTTATGAAAAAAGAATTGTGGCTCTAGAATCAGTTTTCAGCGAGAAAATAGAGAAATACATTTGTATGGAAACCATATAAAAAATATTGCTAGTATACGCTCTTAAGAATATGAAATTCCGTATCTGAGTTCGTATTTTATGCCTGAACCGGATATATTTCATTAGCGCTTAAAAATTTGTTTTAGTGAGTATCGAAAATTTTTGTCAACAATTTTTTTTCTTTGTATGTAAAAGCTCTTCCATGCTGGTCTGGGAGAAAAGAAAAACGTAGAATGTACCAGCTTCTCTTTCCGCGCAGGCCGTAGAAACCGGCTGAGGGAATGGGCGCAAACTCAAGGAATCATGTAAATAGGCGGTGCGGCTATCAACCCATCATTATTTTGATTCCGTAATCCATCTTCAAGCCCATCCACATGCTAAACGTGGCCTTTCGGCCTTAGGCTCTGTATGCCCCGTAAGTTATAAATACGTGATACTATGTATGTATGTTTGTTCATAAGATGGTATTATTAAAGCTGAAGAGTTTGTTTGGTTGAACGCGCCTTCTCAGGAACTACAGGACCGATTTCAAAAAATTTTTCACCTTTGTATAGGTACGTTATCCCTGAGTACCATAAGCCAATTAATTATGTACCTACCACGGGCAAAACTGGGGCAGGCTGCTAGTATTATTAAAAAGAGGAATGATCTAATTGTTTGTTCGTTTGATTTGAATAGGCTCCGTAACTACTGGACCGATTTTCAATGTTCTGTCACCTATATAGAAAGCTAGTTTATGTGCAAGTGACATAGGCTATAATTTACATGGATGAAGTCGCGGAAAATTACTAGTGTACCAATAGAATTACGAATCTTACAAGAGGAAATTTGGTGCATAGGTAACGTATTTGCGAGTAAGTACATGTTTGCTTTACTCCAAACTAGTAATCCTCCCCGACTGCGCCCAGGGATACATCCCAACTAATATTATAAATGCGAAAGTGAGTTTGTTTGTTTGTTACGCTTTCACACCGTATCTACTGAACCGATCATCATGAAATTTTGCATACACAGGTTAGGGTACCGAGAAGGACATAGGCTATATATTACGCGGGCGAAGCCGCGGGTAACAGCTAGTACTTATATAACCCTTCCTCATGAATCTTTTTACCCATTGGTGAAAACCATACCTATGAAAAATGTTTATCGCGAACAGACAGACAGACGCGGCGGAGGACTTGTTTTATAATATATAGTGAAGCCACGTGATTTAATCCCAACTAATATTATAAATGCGAAAGTGAGTTTGTTTGTTTATTTGTTTGTTTGTTACGCTTTCACGCTGTATCTACTGAACCGATCACCATGAAATTTTGCATACACATAGGTTAGGGTACTCAGAAGGACATAGGCTATTTATTACGCGGGCGAAGCCGCGGGTAACAGCTAGTACTTATATAACCCTTCCTCATGAATCTTTTTACCCATTGGTGAAAACCATACCTATGAAAAATGTTAATCGCGAACAGACAGAAAAACGCGGCGGAGGACCTGTTTTATAATAAGTATGTAGTGAAGCCACGTGATTTAATTATTAATAAGCCAAAATTCGACACCCTCCGTTGGTTATAACTAATTTACATAATAATTAGCGTAATCGCAGCGGCATTCTTGAAATACGTCGTGTTTCACAGCCACGTGGGAAATTCTCCTTGATATTACCTCTACGCACAATGGATCTTACGCAGTTCCACAAAAAAAGAGAATACAGAAAAGATCATGTAGCGAAGGTGACTATATACGGACTAGCAATTTCTCTGCGACTCCGTCCGTGTAAATTGTAGCATACATCATTATCATCATCAGGTCTTTCTAGTCTCCACTGCAGGAGCACGACCCTGTCTGTACTACCAGAGCCATATACTAGCCTGAGTAGTCAGAGGATTTGGCCTACACTCTCTTCGCTGGCCAGACGGGTTGGAGAGGTCTCGTTGATGTTAATAAGCTTTGTTTAGCTTGTGTTTCCTTAGTCGCCTTTTACGACATCCACGGGATGACTTGGAGTGGTCCTCTTCTACTCTGCCGGGAACCACACGGCCAATAGATACAAAAAAGCATACACCTTACAGATAATTATGCTTTCTAAAGGTGAAAGTGAAAATCGATGCAGTAATTTTGGAGCCTATTTGATGCAAACAAATTATCAAATCTATCCTCTTTATAATCTTAGTTGGTCTATTATGATGGCGATTACAGAATAAAGGTTTTAATGGCATATGCAAAAAGAAAAAAACATGGCACATTTGCTCTGTAATCTCAATACTTGGTATCCTGACTGTTGAAGAATGGACACAGTTACCCTCGGAAGTAAGGATTAATTTTGGACTTAGTAATCCTCGTGTATGCAGATGCACTCTACTGTAGAGAAACATGCACCCAGCATGCGCCCTTATATTGTGTAGAGCTGGCAAATTGTATGAAAGGCTTCTTCTCTAATCTGTTTATTTTGAGACAGTATGCTCGGAAAGGTGTGAAATTAATTAAAACAAGAGAATTTAGTTATTGAGGTATTTGCCTTTATTTTCAAAAGGAGGCGATTTACTATTACGGATAGACTTATCATAGTATTTATATTTTTACATGGAAATTTTCATCACATTAAACCATTATTAATTCTAGGCCATTTATTTATTCAGTATTCAATTCAGTATCAACAATGAGTAATATGTCATTTCGAAAAAATACAACCATTCTGTATAAGCTATTTTAATTCATTGACACATACCGACTTTCGCATCGGAGAGCGATTTAAAAAAATCTTATAAATAATATACAAAATAATACAAACATTAGTTCGCTTCTCGACGAAAAAAAATGAGATTTAACATTATCGTAACATTATAAACTCCGATCGGGATTAAAATTCGTGATTATTTTACATTTTACAGTCCGATTCGATTCTTTACAGAAAAATAAATATACAATTATGTGACTACACAACCGGTGATTGCTTATAGAGTGCTCAGCACTTTTCGTCTGCGAGGACGTCGAGCGAGAAGCCGAGGTCGAGCACGGCGGGCGCGGCGCGCTTGGCGTGCTTGGCGCCGGCGCGCCGCGGCGCCAGCGACGGCGCGTGCGCCACGTGCCCGTTCAGCGCGTGCCGCACCTCGCCCGCGCCGAACAGCTCGCTCAGCGTCTGCTGCACCTCACTCTTCCCCCCACTCGTCGCACTACACGTCACTATCAGTTTGCGCACCTCGGGCTTGTTCGTTTTACTAGCGTTCATATGTACACTTTTGGACAACGACAGCGCGTTTTGGTTGTAGTAGAAATTGTTCGACGCGCCCGTTGACTTGCATTGTGACCTCGTTAAGGACGACTTGATATTACTCCTTACTGTAGCGAATTTCTTGCCTAAGGTAATAGCACCGCCCGCGTGTGACGCGTTGAAGGTGCAGAGCGCGAGTGGCCGCGGACATGATGAGTACCAGCATACGTCGCTCGGCACCAGCGGCGGCGGCGTGTCGTCCGGCTTTTCGTCCAGTTTGACGGGCGGGCGCTCGGCCGGCGAGGGCACGCTCAGCACGGGCACCTCGGGCGCCAACTCCGCCTCGTCTGGCAGCAGAAACTGGTCGGCATTGAGCGGCGGGCCGAGCAGCGAGCTGATGTCCGCTGTGTCCGGCAACACCGCATTCGGATCTTCCACGCTGATGAGACTCGCGTAGATATCGTTGACCTGCTGCTCGGCCGTCATGCCGTTGAAGGCGTTGAAGTCTAACGACGTATTGACTAGGAGCGGTGGGAGGTTGAGGGGGACGGCCGCTGGCGCTGCGGCGGGCACGGGCGCCGGCGGATGGTGCGCGGGCGCGGGCGGGAGGAGGGCGGGCGCGGGCGCGTGTTGCTGCGCGGCGAGCTGCGCGCTGGCGTGAGCGGCGGCGGCGGCGGCAGCGGTGGCGGCGGCGTTAGCGTCTCGCGACGCGCGGTGCTCGGCGAGCAGCTGGTCGAAAGGCTTGGCGCGACCCTCGACCGTCCTGCGCAGAGACAACGCGTGCGCCTTGCACGTCAGCGAGCGCGTGCACGGCTTGGGGTTCTCCGCAGTCACGACGCCGCAGTGTTTGTTCGGATCGTATTCTCGTAGATTAAATTTCGTTTTACTCGGTTTCGACCTGGAGCCCTTTGTGGATGGTGTGGTGGGCGGCGTTGGCGTCGGCGTCGGCGCCGGTTTTAAAGCTATACTGCTCAGTACATTAGTGTCTATCACAGATGGTAGCATGGGGGAGGTGTTCGGGGCGGCAAACTGTATATTACTAATGTCTGCTTCAGGTAATGTGTATGCGGGTAATGATGGATATAAATCCTGTGGTGGAACGGGATCGGTGGTCTGTGGAAAGTTAATTTCTTGCATATTGCCTATATCTCTAATAATATTCTTCCAGTCAGCTGCATTGGTGATGTCATCGGCTTGAATACCTTCAGAATTCATTATAGCGAATATGTCATCAGTAATATTCTCTCCAAGAGGTAAATCATCTGTATCCTGTATACTGACAACCGGTAACTCCCCACTCTCCACACAGACTTGCACCTCCCCTGTGACCGCTGAGGATGTGCTTGGTTCTTCTAAGTATTGCATTTCTGGCTGCGGAGGTATGACTATACGAGAATGTGGGGCAGTGGCAGTGTGGACTGGGGAGGTTTCCATTTTCACTGGGAGTAGGTCTTGATGAGTAGATATAGGAGGAGGAGGAGGTTCTTTTTTATGTCGAGTTCGATTTCTGCCTGTGGTCACGGGCGGAGGCGGGGGGAGGATGGGTTCAGCTGATGAGTGAGAGTCCAATAAGTGTCTGTATGCCGCACTGCACTTAACTATAACACCACACATGTGACATATAGCTGCATTTAGATTGTCCATTTGGGGTAACAGTCCATGTAGGCTCATGCTCTCGAGCTTGAGCCTGTTGAGCCCTGCTCGGCGATATCGCGCGCGCTCGGCCAGCTTGTAAGGGTGAGAGTCGTGCAAGCGGCGCGCCGAGACGCCGCTCTTGCCGTCCGCCGGCGGCGGCGGCGTGAAGCCGTCATCGTCCCGCCGCGGCGACAGGTGGCCGATCTCGCTGACCCAGTGATCCCAAGGTTTCTCATTGCACTTCACGGGACTCACTATCTTCGCCGCGAACGGTTTCTCACCGGACATATTTCGGTTTTAGCACTCAACCAGGTGAAACACTCGCGCCCAGCGCTCACGGCAGCCCAGCCATAGCGGGTCCTCGGACCGCGGACCACCTCGCTCCAGTGATAGGTTATTATCCCATATCTGCCTCGATGTTTCGTCCCGTCGACCGCCCGCTCTGGGTCACATCGTAGCTCAATTGTTTACTTCATTATTTACACTCGTTCAACTAAAACGTGTTATGATTGTTTTAGCTTTTATATTTACAGGGACAGATGATCTATTTCACTGACAGCTGATTATGCAGATTGTAAGTTTTTCTCCACCATGAAACACTTCCATCTGTCGATGATCGTTTTAGCAGCACTCCTCGAGTTCAGAATGATATAACTCTGACTAATTAAGCTTTTTTAAGTGATATTAAACTCGTTCACACAAATAAAATATCCAAAATTTCTGTTTGGTTGGTTGAGAAAGCATCAACACTTTTTTGAGTATTTGTAAAGACCGAAACACTCTATGGTCATTCATTAGTGAATGACTGTGACGTGACGGGTTCACTGAATAAAATACGCGTTACTTGTCACAAGTATTTAAAAAAAACGAATGAATCGATCGATTTAAAACCAAAGCTCTGCCTATCTGAGCTGCCATGTCACTATCAAGAAAAAAAGAAAATATACACTTGTCAGTGTCAAATCACCAAAATAATTTAAAAATTCCAAAAATACGATTTACCTCCACAAAATCTGTATTTAAAATGCGATAAAAACATTTATATTTATTATGTTGTGACCCTGGCGTTCATTACCTGCCACAAATCAGTTGCAGGCGTCTTAATGTGGCTCAGAAGCCTCTGTAGGTCCATCCTCCTTGGTTTGCCTATCGGCGTAACCTTTCTTGACACCGTCGGTTATGTAGCAAGAGTTGAGGGGATCTCTATGCAGCCAGTGCTCAATCCTGGCCCGAAGAATACGGACTACGTGTTTCTGTCGCGATGGGCGGTCAGAGATTATGAAATACAACGGGGTGATATAGTTTCCTTGGTATCGCCCAAAGACCCAAATCAAAAGATAATAAAAAGAGTGGTGGCGCTTGAAGGTGACATTGTGAGCACGCTGGGTTACAAGAATCAATATGTAAAGGTGCCTGAAGGGCACTGCTGGGTGGAAGGAGACCACACTGGTCACACTCTGGACAGCAATACATTTGGACCTGTTTGTTTAGGTTTAGTCAATGCTAAAGCAGTAGCTATAGTATGGCCACCGGAACGATGGCAAAATCTAGAAACCAGGCTTCCTGAACACAGAAAACCTATAAGTAGGTCTTTTAGGTCTTCATAGTAAAATTTATGAATAATGTGTAGTTATAGGAGTCTCAAGTGCTTGAAGTTATTTACAATTTTGGTGTTGGTACAACAGGTATGAGACTGTTTCTTAAAATATGGCAATGTCTACATGAACTGCATTGTAAATAGCAACATACAATGCCAAATTATATTTTCCTGATATTATGGTAAGATCTCTTTCTAGTCTTATAATTTTATATAGATATTTGATGAGGGCAGCCACAGTTCATAATTTTGTACTTGTTGAAATAATTCAATGCAATAGATATGTTGATTCTACAAATTGGTAAATAAAGCGCTTATCAAAATTATATATAATTTATAAGTTACAAATGAAAAGTTCTGTTGTGAAAGTATAATAAAGTTTTGTTAAACAATATTTGGTTTTCAATTAAAACAATTTTTGCTTTCTTTTTGACAATTTATTTAGAAATAAATATAAGCTATCACAGGAGAATACAAACGGAAGAGGAATTAAATAACATGTTTGAAGCCTTGGCTTTCCAAAATCTTAACTACTCTTTCATATGAAATCCCCCTTCTAATGACTTCAAAATGGCCAACCTTAGACAAGTCTACTACGGTGGAGCCGGTCCTGTTTTGGTCAAGCCCCTGGCTCAAAAGTCCTCCATCAAAAACAGCACCCAACTGTTCAAATAAATGTTGGAACTCTCCTACCGACAGCGTAGATGGCTCATTGCTAAAATTAGCACTAGTGAGAGCAACAGGCATGTCAAATACTTTAGTCACTCTATTCATAAAATTGTGGTTTGGTATTCTAATACCAATCTTAGTTGTTTGCGGATTGAGGTATGGATTATTCAGGTGTTTTGTCTTCTCTAAAACCACTGTCACAGGGCCTGGTAGTAGTTTAAGAAGCAAGTCATCTGGCAAATGTTCTGCTTCACCCCATTTTCGAACATCACTTACATATGTAACACATATGGCTACAGGTTTAGCTGCATCTCTTCCTTTGATTGTGTAGAGTTTTTTTATTGCTTCTGGACAGTTGGCGCTGCATGCTAATCCATAAATGGTGTCTGTGGGTACTGCTATGACTTGACCTTTTGCTAGATACTCCGCAGCTCTAGCATAGGATGTCTCATCAGAGCAATTTATGATCGGGGCCATCTTTTCAATCTTCATCTTTGGAGGTGCACTTTTTCTCACTAAACTAAAACTCCTTTTAAATATTTGTAAACTCATAATCATTAAAATAACACTTAACTACACTTGAACTGAATATTCAATAAGCTTATAAGCACAGTACTCAAATGACTAAATAAATTAATACTTTTTCAATCGCGCCAATTATGGGCACACTTGTGGTTACAACAGCGGTAGAAGGTGGTCATAGGTTCATCAGCAGAACGAGTTTGGAGCTGCATGAAGAAAGCTCTTCCATGACCACATTTGGGGCAGACTGCATCAGTGGAATCTACGTTGTCCCAAGCAGCAGCGCCGCCCATAATATAATCCAGTTCCTGAAACGAAATATACACTCAATTTAGATTCAAGTCATTCAAATGCCACATAGCATGGGTGTGGCTGCGCAGGACTTTGAATTTTTTTTCCTGGGTGCCAATGTCATATTAATTTTCCAAAATTATTGAAAAAGTAATACACAAAAGTTTGCAATGCAACTGCTGCTCAAGGATGAGCAAAATGGAATTTATTAAAATCTTCCATGCTGGTTTGGGAGAAAAAAAAGACCAGCTACCTTTCATCCCATGCAGCCATGCAGATCATAAAAGCTGTCGAAAGGATTAGACGAAAAACTAAGTAATCACGACAATAAGTGATGCGGCTAGGATCCCATCGCTATTATGATTTCATTTTCCATCTTTATGACTAGTAAAATAACACACTAAACATGGCCTTTGGGTCTTATGACCTTATTTTAGTAACTTTCCCATGAAGAGCGCCTTTTGATAATGATAAGCATCGTCCATGCTTATCATTATCAAAAGGCGCTCTTAAAAAAATAATGATATTTCTTTTGGATGATGTAATGTTTAGTAAATATTTTACCTTCAATTTAGGGAATGTACGGGAGAGCACTCTCTTCCTGATATTGTATATGTACGGACACGTGTTACAAGCATATCTAAGCCCGCTTTCTGGGGCTTCTTCTACCATCAATATGTTCGCACAAGTAGGACAGAACAACATCTCTGGTAAACAATTTATGAAGCACCCGGCATGACCTAATGATACACATTAACAGCTACATGTCATTTTAAGCTTTAACTGAAGAGCATGATAATAAGAATCTTTTCTTTGATAAAATGCAGATTTAAATAAACAACCTAGGTTAGAATTCTTATAATATTTTTTATTCTGTCTGAATGTCCACATCACGCACACGTGTATTTGAATGAAATGTCAAAAAATTCAAAAATTTGACGTAATGACCTATTATGACATGCTAGACGTTTATGAAAATGATTGCCATACTAACATACTAATATTGTATTTTAATTTATTATTATTAATAGTTATTTATACGATACATAAAACTAATACTAATTAAAAACTTAAACTTAACTAAAACGAAATAAAACTATTAGATAAATACCTAACTAGATAAAAACAAAAAAAGCTATAAATAAAAAATGTCCTAAAATAACATACTAATTATGTGGTTGTGCAACTTTCTAACTTGGGATTCTCGACTAAACCTGGGAGAAAGCAAGATCATCACTGGGAGTCTGGGTCTGAGAGTTATAATTTTGGAGATTCAGAGGTGAGTGTCCATGCTAGATAGAAAGTGTGCTTCCTGGCTTGACCAATAAAACAGGTAATTTCTAAACTTCAGACCGACTATTTTTGACTAGATCTCGAATAATTTTTGTCATGGTCAGTATCATGGAGATATATATACTACGTACTGTCAGTATTAACAGCCTTTCACAAGACTGACGTGCCTAAAGTTGCGAACGAACGAAGGTGGACAAAGTAGTCGTCAACATAAAAATTTGCAACTTGAGGCACGTCAGTCCGGTGAAAGCCCCGGCTTCCGACCGTCAGTCACCGTTTTTATGAATGCCTTAATACTATACCAACATACAAAGTCTCTTTTGTCCGGGGTCAGTTTCGGCAGACAGACCCAAAGATGTGCCGTCAGTCTACGTAATAATCCTGATTTACCTTAATATGCAGAACGTTATGCTATAACGTATTTAAAGGATGATGATAGTTTACCAATATGGGTCCTCAACTTTAGGCGCGTCAGTCTTGGTTTGTTTGTTTTTCGTATGTGTAAGTGGCTAACACTGGTGTCAGATTTTTCAGGCTGCCTTAAGGCATCTGACATAGCTTAACGACTGCCATCAACGATGACAGCCGGGACCAACGGCTTAACGTGCCTTCCGAAGCACGGAGGAGCTCGAGATATTTTTATGCCACTTGCGGTCACCCATCCAAGTGGGGACTGCACCAGGGGTTGCTTAGCATACGTAAGCGCTCATAGAGCTCATACCCACTGGACCATCGGGCTCCTCGTCAGTCATCGTCAATCAGTCAGTCTTGGTGAAGGCCCCGGTTTCCGACCATCAGTCACCGTTATTATGAATGCTTAAATGCTACACTACCATATAAAAACAGTTTCAGCTGGATGCTCGATCGAATAGGTAGAACGAAAAAAGTACGTTTTGACTGGGGTCAGTTTCGGCAGGTTTCGGCACAGACCCAAAGATGTGACGTCAGTCTACCTAAGACCGATAATGCTAAATATGCAGAGCATTACATATTGAAAGTATGTTATGAAAAGATAGATAAAACGATTATAATTAAAAAAATAATAATTGACAACATATACTTTACCGGAAGTGGTACTTTTTATATATGCAATCAAAAGTACCTTGTATGTATATACTACCATATTTTTAATATTTTTTTTAAACCAGAATTTATTTTTTTATGTATTTTTGAAAATAGGGCACAAACGTAGGACTTATAAACAAATATCTGTGCCTTATTCCCTGTCATTGTCAATCTGACGTAAAGTAATGACATTGACAGGACTTTGACCGTCTGAGTTGCCAGATTGGGGAAATTTTACCCGGGAGTCTGAAAAATTTCTAAATCTGATTCTGAAAAAATCTTTTTTTAGCTACACTAAAAAAATTGTTTTTCAAGATTTTTTTCTACTTCTTTTTTGCCATGATTAATATACATGCCTATACCAAATTACAGCTTTCTAGTACTTATAGTCTCTGAGTAAAACCGCGGACGAACAGACAGACAGACAACGCGAAACTATAAGGGTTCCTAGTTTATTACGATACCCTAAAAACGTATTCGATGGATGTTCGTTCGAATAGATCACTGGCTGGCTATAGGCCTCCCGACCTCCCGACTAATACATTTTTTCGAGTGACGGATTAAACCCGGGTGGGCCCGGAATTTTTTCCGTCCCGGCCCGGCCCGACCCGGTGTCCGGTTCCAGTCGTTGCCATTTCTAAAAAAATATATGTCATAGTATGTAATGTCAAAACGACTGTCATTTGGTTGTATGTCAAAACGACTGTCATTTGGTTTCTGTCAGTAGACTGTCATTATCGGCTGACAGGTCAGGCTGTCAGCCTGTCAGGTCAGCAGTCAATCGTCAATCGGTCGACTATTGAATGGTCGTGCCGTTGCCCGTTAGATTTTTGGGTGTGTTATTGATGGAGTGATTGGACGGTCAAGTGATAAGAAACCGCGGATATTTTAACTTTTTGTGTTTACAATGTTGCGTTCTATGTTAGATGCGTTTTGGAGCGAAGATGTGTGGTTGCCGCCAAACACCACTTGGGAGGACATAGCTCCTGGGCCTGACAAAGCTGTGGTGTATACTGACTACAGACATCTGGTGTTTCCCTTGCCACTGGCATTGGTGCTGATACTCTTAAGACGTGTATTGGAGAAGTTAGTGTACCTCTTGTAATATCTACTATTCTTGTATGACTACTTCAGTATAATCTTCTTCAGGAATCAAAATATGCCTTATATTTATAGAAGTTTTAATTACTACAATTTTGTCATTTGAATGGCTATGACCATTGTAGTTTTATCATACTACTTCCCAATATAATCTGAAACTAATCAGGAGCCAAACATCAAAGCCTATATCAAGCTTCGAATTTTTTAAAAAAGTTTTTGCTCTTCTGGAACACGATTTAAAATTTAAATTATGCGCAATGTGTTGCAAAGAAATTCTCCTCACTTCACCACAGGTTTTGTTCATTGTATTGAAGCCAAGCAGTACAGTTATGTTTGTACTACTTACTGGCATTTTACAGTCTAATGAGTTCTAATTGCCATTGGCTGTGTGCTCAATAAATACCTCTTTGATATTGTAACACATCCTAAGTGGTTCTGTGTTCCTGGTAATTGATTAAAGAATGCATGTTTTTTTTTTATAGCTAGCTGGTAGCTGAGCAGACAGCCCAACTGATTGTATAATTGGAATTGGAAAGAAAGAAATATATTTATTTGGTGCATAAAATCAATATGAACACAGAAAAACACAAATTATGTACTAAGTTTAATTTTAAACAGTTTCATTTCTATGATATGCAACCACAAAGGTTTCAGCTCAGCATTAAGTTTTTTTTTTGTTGTTTTTCACTTGCACTTTTTTCAGTACAAGTATTTATAACGGTTCCCTCTTCTCTCTTCTTTAAAATAAATTTAAAAAGTCAAAAAATTTGTTCATTTTTCTCTTAGAGAAAATATTATTAAAGAATTCAAATAATATTTTTGTAGGTAATCAAGAAAGCCAGTTGCTAAAAAGAATTTTGTCAAAATAATATGCTTATAAGCATAATAAACTAAGTGCACACTTTTAGTAAAAAAAATTATATAAAAAAATACTTCTGTAAAAAAACAAAATTCTGCTGTAACTTCTATCCCACCAAAAACATAAATGTAAAAAAGGAGAGCCAAGTTCAATACAAAAATTATGCTTGGTTATGGGCTTCGCCGCAAAAAGGATGCAGATCTAAATGAGTGCAAAGTTCTATGCAAAATCCAAATATGTATTTATAGGAACAAAATAACATAATGTACAAGTATTAAACTCTATTTCTTTGCTTTATTGGATACCTACAACAATTGCTGTTATTTAAATAAAAATTGAGATCTCAAAGTAGGTTAGAATTGACTTGGCCAGTTTTCATTACATCAGTCATTTTATATATTTTAATTCTGATAAAAAACTGGCCAAGTCAATTCTAACCTACTTTGAGATCTCAATATTTTTTCATGTCATTTACATGACCTCACCATCAGATATGTCTGCACTTAAATTCTGTCCTGGGACAATATAATATGTGTTGGTGTAGAAAAATAGTTTTTCTAGGCTTTTAGTACAGTTGGTGTGACTATGCTAGAGTCATTATCAACTTGTATAAGAGGTACATAAATACATACTATCACATCGTTTTCCCTTGCGGGGTAGACAGAGCCCAGGTCCATAAAACCTAAAGGCCATGTTCAGCATGTGGGCTTATAGGTAGAAAACGGAAACAAAATAGCGATGGGTTGCTAGCCGCACCGCCTATTGACATGATACCTTACGCCCCTTCCCTCGATCGGCTTTTATGATCTGCGCGGAAAGAGAAATAGCTGGTACATTCTATGTTTTTTTTTTCTCCCAGACCAGCGTGGAAAACAATAAATATATAAATAAAATTGAATGCTTAACATTTTATCTTTTTGTTTCAGATATTGGTTTGCCCCTTTTGGAAAATCATTAGGAATTAAGAACACGAGACCAAAGAAAGCATTGTACAACGCACAACTAGAGGCTGCATATCAGAATTCATCAAAAATAAAACACAAACAGGTATGTTACAAAATGTTACTAACTTATTGTTTATTTAAAAAAAAAAGTACCCCTTGATTTATAATGACTTATTTTTTATGTTACATTTGTTTTATTTGAATTTGTAGCAATTAATTGTAACTATACATGTATCAGATAGGTGCTATGTACAGGGAAAATAACTTAAAAATAAAAAGAGGAGACTGAAAATTAATATCTATAGGGAAAAGTTTCTGAAAAACTAAATATTGCGAGAGATAATTATGTCAATAACACTGTAAAATAAATATTTAAGTTACTTATAAAAAGTTTAAATTTTATATACCTATATAAAGTATATATAAATTTTACAGAAGATCAAAATAATTTCGAAAATTTATATTTCTCTATATTACTTACATAAGATACTTTACCAGATTTATCATACAAAATATGAAGAAAACAATTGTGTTTACAAATAAAGTAAAAAATCTAAATAAAAAAAAAAGTAAAAAAAATATTTAACTGCTGAAATACAATGTTTAGCAATAGCAATATTTAATGAGATATGTGAAATGCATGTGTGTGTGATTTATGTGTGTATGTGTAGCTTAGTTTATGGGGCATGTGGTGCATTTTGCTAGAAAACAACAGGAGTTAAAATTTACCATACTTTTGAACTGATTTGAGGTATAGGTACTTTATAAGGTATATTGGTCATAAAATTTTAATGTCATTCACCTAAGTAATTTCTTTGACAACTGTGAATATGCAAGATTTAAAATTTAAAATTGTTTGTGAAACATAAAAAAAAACTACTCTAGGAATTTTATAAATAAAGAAATAAATAAATATATAAACATGTGTTTGTCACATTCATAGATCATAAACTTTAACAATGTCTTTTTGTCATGATTTTTATATAAAAATAACTAAATTTAAAATGTGAAAATATATAATAATACATATTTTAAGTAATTATACATATATTAAAATAATTTTAATCTTTCTTGCACTTATCTCCAAAGTAACCAAACAATATGCTTAATTAATATGTGGCAAGACTGCAAGACATACAAATATTACCTTAAAGAATTAAATAAATAAAAAACAAAGTGTGAGTTGCAACTTTAAGAAACAGATACTAATAAAAAAATAATAATTTACATTTTATTTCACCTGATCAATCATTATTCATTAAAGCGGGTGTTATGTCAATTACGAAATACCTGATAACTTGAGGTCAACACCCTCTGTATCAGTGTTATATTTATTTCAATCAAAGCACCCTTTTGTGCAGTGTGGAGGGGAGTCCGGTTATTGATTACGACCCTTTTACATTAATGGCATGGGATTGGCTCCTTTTGTTAATTTTTTTCGACAAAAATGTATTTTATACAGATATAATAATAAGTATAGATTGGTAAAAAGTTTTCATAGATAGAGCTTAAGTATTATAAAAAAAAAACAGATTGGTAAAACGAACTACATGAATCTGTTATAACGTATATAGTATGTACTATAAACAATATCTACATAAAACTAAAACAGAAATTTTAAATTTTGTAAGCTTGCTACCCAGTTTGTCACCCAGTCTTTTTACAATTTTATTGTTACAATCATTTTAACGTAATTTGTTTATGAAATTTAATTTGATTAACTATGTATTTAAATTTGGCATAATTTATAAAACTTAGGGTACTCTTAAAAAGGATAAAAAGACAATAGTTCATAATTCATAAAAATATATAAAAAGGTAAAGTAATAATAACGTTAAAAAATATTTCTTATGTTTTCGCGATTGTTACACATTTAAATATTTTTTTTTAAATAAATAATGTAATAAACGCGATAAAAACCGTATTAAAATAATTTTATTTAAATACTGTATAGTTTATTATATTTGAATATCATGGCGTAAGTAAAACATATAAACAAGGAAGATATTAGTATATTCTTTATTATACATAATATATTCCCGTAACAGACTTTTTACCTTATGATAAGCAATAGCTAAGCAACTAATATTTGGTAACTTCCTGTGCTAGATAATTTATATCTAATAAAGCGCTATACACACACATGTTCGCGTCCGGGCCATCCGGACTCCGTCTGTGTCTGTTTCTTGTCAGGGCCGGGCTGTCCAGGATTGGTGTTCGCATATATCTGGGAAATAGTATCGGCCGGGAATCGGAAATAGAAACCTGGAAAGTCACTGACTGGTCCCAGTCGGGACGAAGAAAAATCGAGTACATACTGTTTCTATGAACTCGATAACACAGTTCAGGGCCGGGCCGACATTGTCCGGATGACCTCGTACGTCCCGACTACGCCATCCAATTTTACTTACCGGGACGACATTTCTTGTGTTTTTGTAAAGTGTTTGTGAAAAGAACCGTTGGCAGACCGACACTATACATATAATGCCGTAAGTTAGTTAACAAGATTACACTGACTCGAACAACGGTACAATGGACACGGATGGCCCGGAGCCCGGATGGCCCTGACTCGGAGATGTGTGTACAGCGCTTCAAACAGTTCTATTGCTACGTACACCGTATTTCATGACAAATGTACCAAACTTTCAAGAGTTTGTGCAAGACTGTGGTCACCAATCCATATGTGAACGTCTGGGTTGCTTAACATGCTTTAGCGCTTGTGCATATACTGCCTGGCTATCGAGCTTCTTATAAAGAAGAACGCTTGCACAACTCTTTAAAAAAATAAGTAATGATATGTCAATCACCAATAAATAAATTGATTGGTAGCAATAGGACTGTTTTCGATGTATTAAATGTGCCCGCACCGGATCTAATACCTTTTACAGACGGGGCAAAAGTTCTAAATTGCGCCCCCGCCCGCATATACCTGCTTCCATCCCTGCTGTAACCGTTTCGGGGTAAAGGCACGGTTCATCAACTGTCGATTTGTTAAAAAATCTATTTTCTAAATCCTCGGGAAATATTTTTTATCTCGCTATCAGAATCACCGATGGAACACAAACACAAATATATAAATAACAATTCACCAATGACAGATTCGACCAGCTGGGTTGAATTCCTATTCTGTTTTCCCCCTTTTTTTCTTGCTATTTACAGAATAGCAAGAAATTGACAGGTAATATAAAGAACAATTCACCAATGACAGATTCGACCAGCTGGGTTGAATTCCTATTCTGTTTTCCCCCCTTTTTTTCTTGCTATTTACAGAATAGCAAGAAATTGACAGGTAATATAAAGAACAATTCACCAATGACAGATTCGACCAGCTGGGTTGAATTCCTATTCTGTTTTCCCCCTTTTTTTCTTGCTATTTACAGAATAGCAAGAAATTGACAGTTAAGAAATTCTATAAGCGATTCTGATTTCGATATCAAAAATATGATGCCAGAAGTTTCAGAATCGGCCTTTATGATTTTGACGCCACCCGAAACTGCTGCTCGGGGCTCCCCAATTTGACCCCTCCCCCTAGATCCGGTGCTAAAGTGTGCTATGAACATAGACTTCTATATAAACTGAGGTAGACCTGCCCTACTCCAAGAAACAGACATTCAAAAGCAATCGTGTCACGTGACGTGGAGCGTCTTTACGGTACAGACGTGAGCTAAGCGCAACGGTGTTAATTAGCTCCCCTTGAACGCTTCAGAGTTCGATACGTACGGCTCGTCTGCCTCGGTTTATATAGAAGTCTTTGGCTATGAATGATCCAAGCTTGACAAACCTATAACTGTGCTTCCTTTCTTTTCAGTTGTTTTTGAGCAAGGACGAGGTAACTAGCACGGTTTACGCACACCATGTAGATAAAGGCAGAGGTTACATGCTGATTCTTTTTTTACAGTTGAATAGAATGGAGCATAAATTATTTTAAATAGTTATGTCACGCCCACGACAAAGCATATTTGACTAACAAAGGAACAAAACGTCACCCTTTTTGTTGGGGGTAAAAAATTATCACGCTCATGAATAACGGTTATTCTAATGAGCATGTAACCTCTGTGGCTCTCTTTAATCTAAAGAAACGTACAGACCAGAGTTACTACATACAATATAGTAGTCGATTATCCGAACTAATTGGGGACATGGGTGTACGGTAAAACGATTTTTCGGATAAACGAAATACAGGGTGTAACATGACGCTCGACATATTCTTAAAGGGGTGAGAGATACCGTCAATATGAACAACTTTTCCTAAGGGGTCAACGCTGGGAACTCGAAAAAAATTTTTGCTTTCCCATACATTTCACTCGTGCGGCAAATTTTTTTGTATGAAATTGTCGATTTTTTTTGTGTTCCCAGCATTGATCACGTAGCAAAAGTTGTTCATATTGACGGTGTCACTCACCCCTTTAAGGATATGTCGAGGGTCATGCATGTTACAACTTGTATAGTTGAGGACTGGAATATGGTGGAGAAATTCGATGGGTTGGATTGAACCGCGTTGGCTAAATTGGTAAGGCGTTGTCGTATAAAGACAAAGACGCAGGTTCAAATCCTGCCCGCGTGATATATAGCCTATGTCCTACTCAATACCCTAACCTTTGTGTATGCAAAATTTCATGATGATCGGTTCAGTAGATACGGCGTGAAAGCGTAACAAACAAACTTACTTTCGCATTTATAATATTAGTTGGGATTTTCGGTTAAGCGGTCGCGTAGTTTGTATGTCAACGCTCCAACATCCATAATTTGGTAATATCACTCGTACATATTTTTACCATTGTCCCATTCTCTTGGGTTGAAGTATGAGTTGAGAAGGAACTTCAATTTGAAGTACCTTCTTAACTCATTTTTCTGTAATTCGCGTATATTTGAAGTCTTCAAATATACGCGAATTACAGAAAAATCTAGATATGGGTCAATATCCTCCATCCTAATCCTATCCTAACTAATATTAAAAATGCGAAAGTGAGTTTGTTTGTTACGCTTTCACGCCCTATCTACAGAACCAATCATAATGAAATTTTACATAAATACACATTGTCTGGAGTACGGAGAAGGAAATAGGCTACCTTTCAAGAAAAGTTAAGATAGTACAAAATATTCCATACTATCCCGTGAAAAATCAAAATATGTTCCTAAAATACATAGTTGTCGGGTTTCAGTCTTTTAACTTTATCTTGTTTGTTTGACAAGAGTTTCCTTCGTGCCACGTTAACGCCCCGTTTGCACAGCGTGTGCCGTAAAAGAGAATTCGCTGTCGTAAACTAATCTCCTGCAATTCACTTAGAGGGTGTTCTTAAATCAGATTAGTGTTGTTATCGCACTATTGAGCAATGGCCGCGTTCTTAATTGTTCTAATTTCAAATCTGAGTAGTACACAAAAAAAATGCCTTTTTCTTTTGTTAGTGGCCAGTTCTGATACGAAACTTTTCAAACTTCCAAGCAATTACTTAATCTCTTAATTGCTCCGCGACTAGGTACGTAAGCGTAAATGTTCAGTTGATTATCACAAACTCAATAAGTGCATAGTTTTCTATAGGTTAAAATTTTTTTAAATTGGTCCATTAGTTTTTGAGTTTATTCGTTACAAAAGAACAACCAAATATATCCGTTTTATATTAGCAGGTACAAATATAGATTATACCTTTCGTAAAAAGCAAATTCGTAGTCTCCTGCATTTCACAGGGTGCTCTAAAATGTTAGATTAGCGTTGTTATGGAACGAAAGCCATTGAGTAATTACCGCGTTTAAAATCGTTCTAATTTCAAAAGTACGCCAAAAGAAACATTGTTCTCTGGTCTGAACGTAGCTTTATTTGATAGTACACGCTTTTAAATATAATAAATACTTAATAATGATCTCTAAATTCTCTATCTATTCTCTAAAAATGAAAATCTTTGTATTTGAAGGTAAGTTTCGAAAGTAACATCCGTTTATTTAAAAAAAAAAATCACTTTGCTCAAGGCTTCCTCAACTCTACCTCAGTATTTTTTTTTATTTAATTAAAAACATCCTTACATCAAAGTGATGCAAAAAAAATTACGATCTGTTAACTTGAGGTGTGAGATTGAGTAGAGGAAAATTTAAGCAAATGACTTAATGTTTGTAGCGGCATAGGATAATTGGGTTTGGAAAATCAGCTTTTAGATTAGATTTTATTATAGCTTTCGCCATTCAGCTTGCTAATTGTGAAGAGGAAATAAACGTTTATTATTATAATGGTCTCATGCACGGTGAGTGGGTATCACGACTCCTTTTTTTAAAGCTAGCTCCTGACAGCAACTTTCTTCTTCTTCTTCTGTTTTATATTATGGCTTCCACCGAAATTTTAGTGATTCTGCCAATGTCCAGTATAATTGTGATTTGTCCGTATATATATATATTTATTTATTTAAATGAGATACTAAGTATTGGTGTTGTACGGTAAAGGTTTTCCAAGTAGCATCAAAGATGGCGTATGTTCTTTGATACCTCGCGGGAGCTTCTGGCGGCAAATCTATACGAGTCCATTTATCAGTCCACTTTTACTATGTCACAAATTGTTCATGAGCACGAACATTTATTACACCAAACTACACCAATTTCATATTATAAAGTCCACTATAATCAATTTGCAAAAATGTCTAAGGCAAACTTCAACTGTATCCCTTGTCTTCCCACCACAAAACCCGACAGCAACTTTGTTTGAGATAAAAGTTATTACTTATTATAAACAGGTCCCATCGAAATGGTAAAAAAATTACTAACACACGATCAAAAGTGTATTTTTCAAAATTAACAAGGTTCCAAACATCATTTCCATCTCTGGGTTTTTTATTTTTATTTATGCACGGTGAAATATTTATCGTGCCTTGCTGGGAACTATTTTTTTTTACTTTTCCATACAAAAATATTCAATCGCCCAGTGATTTTGAATATAGGTTCATATTTTGCAGCCTTGATGGCTAAACATTTTTGTACGGAAATTTATATTTTCGGAATCCATCATTGGTCTCATGCTCGGCTGGGAGGAAAGAAAAACACGTAGAATGTACCAGCTGCTACTCTTTCCGCGCAGATCGTAAACGCCGATCGAGAAAATGGGCGAAAATCTGAGGAATCATATTAAAAGGCGACGCGGCAAGCAACCCATCATCTATTTTGATTCCGTTTCCACCTACACGTCCACCAACAAGCTAAACGTGGCCTTTAGGTCTTTTAGACCTGCAGGCCTATTTGCTAACTTTTGACAACTACGGTGTACATCATTGTAACTTCAATATTCATTACGGCTTCGGTATGAATGACTATTTTTATTTAAGATATGAAAACCGTAATGGATGTTTAAGTGACAATCAAATCGTTGTACACCGAGTTAGCAAATCGGCCTGCTGGACTCTGTCTACCCCGCAAGAGAAAAAAAATATGTTTGGATCTGTAATTCCATACTGGACTTAGTTTATAATATGAAAAATACACTTTGAATCTTTCTATAGTTTATTAATTATAACATGTTTTGTTAGTTTGCGTACAATTACAATACACGATAAATAAATCACTAGATACATTAACTGCACTTAATAACTCGCATTTCCAATATTATATGTAAGTAACGTAGTGTTGCATTGGTTATTTTTAGATTAGTACTTTAATTATCAATTATCACTCGAACATTGTCAATGGTTTAAGTAAACTTTCATTATTCATACATATGTATATACATAAAAAGTATTTTCATAAAAAACCGTCAACGCTCTGGTCACACCCCTGTCGTTGTAGTTATCCATGGGCAGTGGTGATCATTTAGCATCAGGTGACCAGCTTGCTTAGAATAGAATAGAATAGAATAGAATAATATTTATTTGAAAAGGACACACAGTTACATATAGAAAAAAAAAACATTAAATAAAAGTGAATATGGGATTCCACTCGACAAAAATGGAACTCCACCGCAGCACTGTGTCCGTTTTCAAATAGGTCCCAACTCAGCATGTGCTGGCTTTAAGGCCAGCGCAGGTCTTCCGTTGGGACCCATGTTGACGTCACGGGTGTGCGCGATTACTTACTACTTAAATAGAAAAATTGACACCCAATGCTTGCTTATTGTCGTGTTAATCAATCATAAAAAAATATACATTAACAAGAATAATACCGGCCAAGTGCGTGTCGGGCCACGCGCAGTGTAGGGTTCCGTAGTTGCGAATGACAACTTTGAGTTCACACTCGCACCTTGTATGAAATTTTACATTTTCGAGTACATTTTATAAGTTGATTGCCTATAACTTTTTAGTTTGTACTTATTACTCAGCTCTGATAGTTTTCCTTTCAACTTCAGTATATATACCTACTACTGCTGTATATTTTTTCACGTATCTATATATAACCGTTTAGCAGATAGAGGGGGGGGGGGGGGACACGTACCTCTAACAAAAATTTGCACCAAATATTTCGTAAACGAATCCCTAAATAGAAAAATGGTGTTCTCAACCTCACAATATTTTTTAAAGACCTAGTTAACAATACCCAGCACGATGGGTTTGTATAGAAAAAAAAATATTACTCCCACTTTATTTGTATGGGAGCTACCCTAAAAAAAAATTTTTTTTCAATTTTTTTCTGCCACTTTTTTTGCCATAATTAATATACATACCCGTACCAAATTACAGCTTTCTAGTACTTATAGTCTCTGAGTAAAACCGTGGACGGACAAATAGACAGACATGGCGAAACTCTAAGGGTTCCCTGTTTACTACGGAACCCTACAAAAGGTAAAAATGAGAAAAACAGTGTCGTACTCCTACAGTGGAGACTAAAAAAGGACCTAATGATGATGATGCCTAACATCCAGTATGGTATGCGGGCATCAATTGAAGTGAAATCAGTTAAATCAGTGCCCTATATAATAAATTCCTTAATTGATAACCATTGCGTTTAATCAGTGAGATACATTCGTGATTGAGCTATGTGACCTTAATAGTTTTTTATCCGACTGTGTTTCGACGGCGACCGAAACAAGGAGGGTAATGTTTTCAAATTCATATATGTGCAGTCCGTATCAAACGTTCCGAGCCAACATGATTGGCTCGGAACATCGTGCGAGTCGATGCGCAGTACACAATATTAGGTTCAGCGGGGCGCGGGGAGTACTGCGCAGCTCACAGCTAATATCCGAGCCGCTTTAAAGTTTGATTCGGAATGTACTGGCAAGTATAAATGTGTCACTTTCCTTATGAGCGTATACTAGCAGTATTTTTTCAATATGGTTTCCATACAAATGTATTTCTCTTTCATAAAATCTAGTACTAAAATAGGAATGCCCCTATTTTTTATTTTTTACAAAAAAAACTGTTTTGTACAATTTTTTTTCTTTTAAAAAAAATTAAACATAGGGACATACCTCTTTTAGTAATAGATTGTATGTAAAAAGAATTGTGCCTCTAAAAGCAGTTTTCAGCGAGAAAATAGAGAAATACATTTGTATGGAAAACGCACTGCTAGTATACCCTCTTAATTCTACCATAACATTCAAACGACTAACCGGTTGGATGCAGGCCGCTTCCAACCTATGTCCAGCAGTGGACTTCCTGTGGCTGACATAATGATGATCCAAACGCCTAGAAAGATTTGGATGTGCAAGTCCTTGCGTTATCCAGAGGCTATAAAAAAATATTAGAATAAGTAGTAATCTAATAATTTAAAAAACAAAAAACCCGCCTGCATGGATAACTACAATTATTTTATATTTCACCTACCTAAGAACACTCGGGCTATTAAGACAAATCTAACGATACCTCAAATGTGAAAATCCATTCAACGGTTCTAGAGATACAAGGTAATAAAGAATATTACATACATACAAGATACGCGCTAAACACATAACCCTCCTGGCAGTCGGGTAAAAACAAGCTGTTCTCCAGAGACTTCGTCCGCGTAAATGGGGTACTTGCTGCCTTTACCTGAAATCTTTTTCAGGTAATAATAATAAGGGACAATTTTAATTCGGTTTCGCAGGAATTCGTTTTAAAATCAATTAAAATATGAAAATTTTGAACAATTTTACCATAATATAGCTGTATAATGAATGAGCAGAATAATGAAAAACCATGATATTGAAATTGAAGATAACTTTATCTATAACCTGAATGGTGAAAACGGACATCACAAATGACAAACCTCGTAAACATCCATAGTTCGTGAAATAAGAAGATAATCTCGGCCATGACGATTTAAACAAGTAATTACAACAAATGATTGCTCTCCGAGGCGTTACCGTCTCATCTAGGAGACCTTGAGTTAGCAATATATATTTAAAAAAAAGAAATTAAAAAATAATACCCAAGATCGACTTTTTCTATTCGAAGAGAAATCAGCTGCACTTAATTTCTAATGTTACATTTATTTTTTATTTTTAACACGCTTTTATTAGATTCATTTGTATGGAAGAAAATCTTGGCATCTCAATTTGACCCTTCCCGGTCTTCGATAAGGATGAAATTTTGCACACGTTCTGAGTTCTGATGACAATACATGACTAGCGTGCTAAAAGAGTGTTTTTTTAGTTTTTTAAACTCATTATAAATTATTCAAATAATTTTTGTCTCAAAGGAAGAGAAGGCTCACGCTCGCTAAACTCAATCAAAAAAAAAAACCGGCCAAGTGTGAGTCAAACTCGCGCAATGAGGGTTCCGTACAATATGCTTCGTGAACACACACACAATGTGCAAAAAATATTTTATTCAATTGACTAGCGCCATCTAGTGGTGTTTTAGTGAACTATTTCCCTAGATGAACTTATTATTGTGAGTTTACCACTTAATTTTCAAGTGATAGAATTCTTATTATTTTTCCTGTAATCTTCAAGGAATGAACTATATTTTGTAATTTTTTCAAAATTCTCGGCTCAGTAGTTTCGGAGATCAGGGGGGGGGAATGGTCAATTTTTGCCTTCTTTCGTGAATAAAATCAAAAGTATTTATTTTACCCGAACAAAAAAAAAATATTTTTGAGATCCTCATAATGAGCCCTTTCATTTGATATATGACACAGTAAGGTTTGCAAAACTTTTTTTTAAATTTTGTAATTGGGCCCCTCAAAATGACGTTTATTTAAAAAAAATCTTTATTTTCTAAGCACATCCGTGTTTGGGTTATAGGATTACACTATCTTACCAAATTTCATCCAATTTGGTTCAGTAGATTCGGAGAAAATCGGCTGTGACAGACGGACGGACGGACAGACAGACGCTCGAGTGATCCTATAAGGGTTCCGTTTTTCAACTTTTGTACGGAACCCTAATTGTATGACTTATGAGTTTGTCACGGACCCCAGATGGTAAACGCTACCGGCGGCATTCACAGTGCTATTCTGGTATACTCTTATTTAATTTAGAAATAAGTTTTGGTTCTTACCAAAGTTAAGTCTCTTTTATGCTGGTTTGGGAGAAAAAAAAATATAGATATAGCTGCTTTTCTTCCCGCGCAGGTCGTAAAAGCCGGTCATGGGATTGGGCGAAAATATAAGGAATCACGTCAACAGGCGATGCGGCTAGCAACCCATCACTATTTTGATTTCGCTTTCCACCTTCATCATCATCATCATCAGGTCTTTTTATTAGTCTCCACTGCTGAAGCACGACCCTCTCTGTACTACCAGAGGCGTATATTACCTTAATGTCCACTAACACGCTAAACGTGGCTTTTGGATTTTATGATCTTGGGCTTGGCAGAACCCTGCAAGGGAGAAACTCGTGATAATATGTATGTATGTACATATGTTTTGGTAAAAAAAAAACTGCCCGCATTTTTGTCCCATATCACATTTCTTAATTTTATAAGCTAGTACATAAATAAAATCTGAAAGCGTGACACAAACGTTTTGGACAGTCGTGTAAAAATGTGATTTCCACGCCGACCTTCGTGCCAATGACCTCTGGACTAATGGAAATCTATATTTCACGTAAATCGTTTCACTGTCATTTCATCGCTGACGTCATTGAACTTATGAACAGTGCTACGGGGTCTAAAATTTTTATGGAATTATTTTTGGGCAAGTTCAATACACACGTGTATAAAAAAACGAAGCAATCATTTCATTATTCATTAATTTTTTTGTGCCGTTTGGTTCCCGGCAGAGTAGAATAGGACCACTCCAAGTCTTCCCGTAGATGTCGTAGAAGGCGACTTAGGGAACACAAGCTTAATAAAGCTTATAAACATCCAAAGAGCCTTCCAACCCGTCTGGCTAGCATGGAGAGTATAGGCCAAATACTCTGACTGCTCTGGCCAATATACGGCTCTGGTAGTACAGAGAGGGTCGTGCTCCTGCAGTGGAGACTAAAAAAGATGATGATAGACCTGACGATGATGATGAAGTGGGCGTCTGGAATCATGTCAATAGGCGATGCGGCTAGCAACCTATCACTATTTTGATTCCGTTCTCACCTACAAGCCCACCAACATGCTAAACGTGGCCCTAAGGTTTTACAGACCTGGGCTCTGTGAGCTCTGTCTACCCCGTAAAGGAGAAAGACGTGACAGTATGTATGTAGTGTAGATTCCGAATCACATACAACACTGTTATCTTGGGGGTTGACTCATTGGGCATTATGTTGACTTTTCGCGCATGACTTCGCAGAACTTGTGATTTTATGATTCTGGGTTAACCTGGATTAAGCTTATAGATAAACGTTAGAGATTACAACAACTCCACAGTTTGAATGCTTGTAGTAAAGATTTTTAGGGCTCTGTAGTGAACAAGGAACTCTTATAGTTTCTCCGTGTCAGTCTGTTTGCCTGCGGATTAGCTCAGAGGTGGTACAAGAGTCAGGACAAATGATTTATAAGTATAGCCGTCAATTCGCGTATTGTATGTTAATATGGCTTTGTTTTATAACAATTCCGCACTAAATGTGACTAAATGAAACATCGAGACGTGATAAATGAAGTGTTTTGTTTTATAGTTTGTTTAGGACACCTATATAAAGACCTATTAGCACTATTTTTGAACGCGGAACTCGCTGAACGAGTGACTTAACAGTCGCCTGGAAGCGCATGTCTCCATACAAACGGAAAAAGGGAATTGTGGCAATATAAGATAATTTTGGGGCAAAATTAAGCATCCAATCAATTAATCTCATTATAATCTACGTACGTTCCTATACAGTTTGGTTAAATTATCAAATGTTTGAGAATTATACGCCTCTCAAGATTTCCATACAAATTTGAAAAGGCTTGTAATTCTCAAACCATTGTTATTTTAACCAAGCTGTATAGGAACGTACGTAGATTATAATGAGATTAATAGATTAAATGTTTAATTTTACTCCAAAATTATCAAATATTGCCACAATTCCCTTTTTCCGTTTGTATTGAGACATGCGCTTCCTGGCGACTCTTAAGCGAGCGTTTCCAAAACACCTAATTGTTGAATCGCTCTTTGACGAATGTTTGCAACAAGTGGTTTAGAATCCCGTATGTAGCAATTGCCAGGCGGCAAGTGTAGGTGCGAAGGGCAAGGGGTCCAATACAAATTACAATTTGAATTTATTTTGATTTTTTTTTATTTACGTTCTTTTATTTCTTGTTCCGCATGTGATGATTAGTACAATAAGTCTTCCTTCCAAATATACTATGTAGGTTTTTATTTTATTTAGGTTAGGTCCCATACAATTAAAGTGCGAGTAATTTTTATTTTTCTCTACTAGCTTATCGTGTGGGGTATTGTCGAATAGGTCTTTAAAAAGGTTTATTTAATTAAAACGATACAATGAATATAATAAAATATAAAATAAAATAATAATAAAACTATCTAGGTTGGTGTAAGTAACATAGATTCACAATATACCTTGAGTTAACCTTTTGACGCGCCCTTCCCATATCTTTACATCGCAAGATGGCGTAAGACTAAAGCAATACGGTAGTTGCCTAATGTTAAGATTTTATAAAATTTGTTTCTAATGAGACTAATTTCTATCTAAAAACACTATAAAGAACACTTTTAATTTGATATCGATTCGTTAAGTGATCTTAAAGCTTCTTTAAAGTTGGGTGAATAGGACCATTTTTTAAAGTATGAAAATCTTTAATTACAATTATACTGTATTTTAGTCTGCAAAATTTATAGCAACTTTTATCATGAAACCATTACCATAAACGAAATATTTCGTATAGCTACCAAACAAAGTTCTCACGCCACCCATACAAAATACAAGCTAGTGACGTCACAAATATGTAGGCATTTCAGCGGCGCGTTTTCACGTCAAAAAATTTACGTCTAAAAACATGTGTCTTTAAAACTTTTATAACTGAAAGAGTTTTTTGTTTAGAAATGTATCTGTCACTATTGTGTTTATTTTTGGCAGGTCTTTACATGGCAACATGAAAAAAATTTTAGTCAACATGCACATTGTGGAGTGAATCTTTTCGATCATTTATCATCATGTCGTGTGGGTTCTTGGATCAAAGAATGACCTGATATACTTGGTGTCAGAGTTTTTAAACCGGACACTGACATCATCTTCAGCTTTTCGCGGTCCACTGCTGGACATAAGCCTCCCTTTGTCTGCACCATTCCTTTCTGTCCCTTGCTATAGCGAGCCAGTTCTTCCCAGTAATGATCTTAATGTCCTCGACCCACCTAGCCGCCGCATGTCCCAAACTTCGTTTGCCATGTCTAAGATACCACTGACATGGTGTTGTGTAAATTGTCAAATACAGCAACCGGGAGCCGTTAAGTCGTAACGTGCCCTCCGAAGCAGGGATCATCTTTCTCATCAGACAATCAGGTGATCAGCCAGCAATGTCCTAATCGAACTAGAACAATAATACAAAGTTGTTATTCCCGCCATATAGAACTTACGCAGTAAGAGCAGAACGCTCTAACCACTACACCACGGAGGCAGTTCTTTTCGATGCTTATTAGGTATGCTATTAAATTGAACTGTGCAAGCGTCACAATCTATTTGGTCCTTTACCGTACGCTTCAGTTTACTTGGTATATAGTTTATTTTTGAAAACTCTGCAGAGGCGTTAATTATACGTCTCGGTTAATTTGCAGTTGGTTAGTTAGGGGTTTCTAAGTATGGCCTTGGGCTCTGTCTATCCCGTCAGAGATAAACACGTGATTGTACAGGGTGATTCTGAACAACCAGCCAACATTTTGGTGTAGGAATCAGACAGAATCCTTGATAGAATAGACCCCAAGAAAAAAAACCGGCCAAGTGCGTGTCGGGCCACGCGCAGTATAGGGTTCCGTAGTTGCGAATGACAACTTTGAGTTCACACTGTTTACACTCGCACCTCACAGTTTAAGAGTCGCCTGGAAGCGCATGTCTCCATACAAACGGAAAAAGGGAATTGTGGCAATATTTGATAATTTTGGAGTAAAATTAAGCATTTAATCAATTAATCTCTTTATAATCTACGTACGTTTCTATACAGCTTGGTTAAAATACCAATGGTTTGAGAATTACAAGCCTTTTTAAATTTGTATGGAAATCTTAAGAGGCGCATAATTCTCAAACTAATAATAATTTAACCAAACTGTATAGGAACGTACGTAGATTATAATGAGATTAATTGATTGGATGCTTAATTTTACTCCAAAATTATCAAATATTGCCACAATTCCCTTTTTCCGTTTGTATGGAGACATGCGCGTCCAGGCGAACCTTAACAACCAAAAACATCTAAGATAAAGATTGTATGAAATTTTACATTTTCCAGTACATTTTATAAGTTGGTTGCCTATAACTTTTTAGTTTGCACTTAGTACCCAGCTCTGATAGTTTTCCTTTCAATTTCAGTATATATACTACTGCTGTAATATTTTTCACGTATCTATATATAACCGTTTAGCAGATAGAGGGGGGGGGGGGAGGGGACACGTACCTCTAACAAAAATTTCGGAAACGGATCCCTAAATCGAAAACTGGTGTTCTCAACCTCACAATATTTTTCAAAGACCTATTTAACGATACCCCACACGATGGGTAAGTAGAGAAAAAAAAATGACTCCCCTACTTTACTTGTATGGGAGCTAACCACTCTACGACTTTTTTGCCATGATTAATATACATACTCATACCAAATTACAGCTTTCTAGTATTTATAGTATCTGAGTAAAACCGCGGACGGACAGACAGACAGACAGACAGACATGGCGAAACTATAAGGGTTCCTAGTTTACTACGGAACCCTAAAAAGGTGGAAGTCATCCTCATTTCGTGTAGGCGACACGGTCAGTCGACCATGCACACGCTGGTGTCACAGTTCTTCGGAACCGCCTCTCGGCCTCTGACGTGGATCCTTTAACGACTACCAGATGGCAGCCGGGACCACCGCCTTAACGTGCCCCCCGAAGCACGGAATCATCTTTCTTATCAGACAATCAGCTGATTCATGCCTGCAATATCTTAGCCAAACTGGAAACAATAAAGTATGCTTCCCGTGGGAATCGAACCCACGACCTCCGGGTCAACAAGGCAAACGCCTTAACCACTGGACTACGGAGGCAGTTAAGGTGAGTAAGTTAAAGTGGAAGTGATAAAAAATATTGCACCTTCCATACAAATTTCATTCAGCTAGTGTTTCTATGGGAAGTCCATTTTTTTTCTTTTCGTATTTGTTGATAACGTTTAGCACAATACAGACAATCTATTTGAAAATAACATTAAGTTGGAAAGAGGAACAAGAATTACAAATATATTTGTAGCGTCGAACGTTACAAAGTTAAACTATCCGCGTCGACGTAGGTACATGTAGTATATAGAATCAGCAAACGCCTTCCAAAATTTGCTTAACCTTATTTCGAAAATCGCAGATGAATGCGCAGGTAATGACGTAATTGTAAAATAGGTCATTCGAACTACGACTCAAGGCCTATTTTCGCGTTAGGCGTTAATTGTGGCGCTCAATGGACGCTGATTGTCTTAAATGGCCGTTGTGATTGTGTACCGGAGTACCAAGGATATTTATTAGAGATGGTTCGAGCATGGCTTTGGTCTAGCGACGCCAATAATTTTATTCCTATTATACTTTACAAATAGAAAGAAATTCAAGAATGTAAATCAAATAAGCCTTAGAAAATAACCTGAAGTATTTTTGGAATCATGTTTTAATATTATAAGAATTAGTGAGAATTATGAGAATCAGATTACCGCCAAAAACGACCGTTTTTGGCGGTAATCACTAGTTCTCTTAGTGACTGATTCTCATAATATTAAAACATGATTCCAAAAGTACTTCAGGTTATTGACTAAGGCTTTTATGATTTACATTCTTGAATTTCTTTCTATTTGTAAAGTATTAGGAATAAAATTATTGGCATCGGTAGTGTGCCTAGTGTGGGCCCTTAAATAAATAAATAAAGTCGAGCGACTAGTCGACTCAGGCCTGAAATATCTGTTTTCCCTAAATGTACAATTTGACTTCTATTTGGTCAGCTATCTCATAATGTCTACTATTTAAAATGTGTACAATTTCAAGAAGTCCTCTATTCATAATATTTACATTCCTACAGATAATATTAGCATTATCAGAAGTTTTGCTTTTCCGTTATGTTCCGTTATCTTCCATGCTGGTCTGGCAGAAAAGAAAAAACGTAGTATGTACCAGCTGCTTCTCTTCCCACGCAGATCGTAAAAGCCAATCGAGGGAATGGGCATCAGAAATCATGTATATGCGGCTAGCAACCCATCACTATTTTGATTCCGTTCTCACCTACAAGCCCACCAACATGCTAAACGTGGCTTCAAGTTTTTACAGACCTGGGCTCTGCCTACCCCGCAAGGGAAAAAGACGTGGTGTATGTATGTTTTTTTTATATAATAGGCTATCGTCTTATTATGTTTGTTTTCCCCAAGGACCTAGGGTTTTCCCATAATGTCTGTATATTTTCAAATCAATATTCTAAACGTAAAAGGCCTATTGCTTGCATACTTTTGTTTTTATCTATAGAATTAATGCAGGAATGTCAAAATTGTAAGAAGTCGGATATAATTAAGTTGCGGAAATCAATGTTCTAAACGTTTGTTTTTATGTATAGAATAAATGCTGAAGGCGGATATTTTGAGGTTGCAGACATTTTGGGAATAAGCACTTTCTTAAAAGTGAATATTATATGGAAACTATCATTCTCGGAGAAGTCGGAGACAGACATTTAATGGAGCTGACATTAATGCAAAATACGCAGACAGTATGGAAAAGCAGACATGAGAACTGACATTATTCAAAATATGTGCAAACATGGAAATGCTGTCATTTTTTCAGATTGACCTGGAGCTTGGATGTTTATCGATATATGTATTTGTAATAAAATATAGTATCGTTGAGTTAGTATTCCATAACACAAGTCTTGAACTTACTTTGGGGTTAGCTCAATCTGTGTGATTTGTTCGTATATATTTATTTATTTTGGGAAAAAAAACATATTTTAGGAAAATGGGAGGCCTGAGCTGACTAATCGGCCGACTAGTCGACTAATCCGATTATTGCTTTAAGCGATGTTCGGCGGTATCAGATGTTAATCGTATATCGATAGAGCGTATACTAGCAGTATTTTTTCAATATGGTTTTCATACAAATGTATTTCTCTATTTTCTCGCTGAAAACTGATTCTAGAGCCACAATTCTTTTTTCATAAAATCTAGTACTAAAATAGGAATGCCCCTATTTTTTATTTTTTCCAAAAAAACTGTTTTTGTACAATTTTTTTTCTTTTAAGCAGGTTTTTAGAAAAAAATAAAACATAGGGACATACCTATTTTAATAATAGATTGTATGTAAAAAGAATTGTGCCTCTAGAAGCAGTTTTCAGCGAGAAAATAGAGAAATACATTTGTATGGAAAACGCACTGCTAGTATACCCTCTTAAATATCTACCATTTCGTCCAACAAAGCCCAGTAAATAACAGTTAATGTTGTAACACGTCAAAGAAATCGCGTAGCTATCAGACAAGCCCTCCTGATGAATAAAAAGTAATGAAATTTAATCTTGTATATAATATTTTAATGCCCTGTAAGAAAAAATATGTGGACTTTCTTAGACGGACAGAACCATGATTTAATTTTTTCCATTGTTTCGTGTGAACTTTTGCCCGTGTGAGATCCCTCGTGTCATCTTTCTTACGGGATGAAAAGTATACACCCTTCTTCCCGGGCTGAGTCTAAAACTATCTCTAAACCAAATTTCACTTAAATCGGTTCAGTAGTTGAAACGTGGATATAGACAGACAGGCAGAGTTACTTTCACATTGCAGCATGCATTTTGAGCAGGGGTAAGCAACAAAGATCATATAGCCAATCATGGATCCGTTTAGTCGCCGACTATAAAAATAGTCGGATAGTAGGCTTTCCCGACTACTATTAGTCGGTATATCTCTAATATACTAACAATGTTCTACGATGAATGTTGAGAATAGAGAATATGCACGTAATTTTTTTATTTGCTTAGTATAATTCCTAATAACCACAGTAAAAAAATATAAAATAACTTTTTAAATATCTTAATTAGCGACAAAGATGTGATACTTTAAAGTTTCAATAAGAAAGAGAAGTCCGATATGGACTAGTGACGTCATAGTCTATATCATGTATACTTTTGCCATATAAAATAGTGTTTCCGCGAGTGAGATAGACATATTTTCGTAAAATCATTTTATCTAGTTCGCTTTTCAACCAAATTTTATTCTGTTTTCACTTTCAGTACTTTAGTATTGAATAGTTTTGGATAAACTGGTAAGGTAACACATGTTTTTTTCATGCATATTCATTCGACAAGCTTTTGATGGAAGGAGGCCTTTGCCCAGCAGTGGGACACATGGCTAGCAAAAAATAAAAGTTAGGACGGCTGTTTAGGACGGCCCGCATCGACGGCAGACAACGTCATAACTATTAAAATTACAGACCTCTGGGCCTTTTCGTAATAAAACATAAATGTGTAGGTACCTATTATATTATGTACATAAAAATCTGGGAAAATTAAAACTATCTAGGTATCACCGTTTATGAGATACAGATTGGTGACAGACGGACAGACACACTGACAGACAGACGGACGGATATTGAAGTCTTAGTAGTAGGGTCCCGTTTTTACCCTTTGGGTACAGAACCCTAGAACCATTTAATCTCAAAATCAATTGTTTGAGAGATAGACACTTCCAAAGTTTATGTAGAGCCAGAGTAGTAAGCAGAGGATTTGGCCTACACTCTCCACGCTGGCCAGGCATGGAGAGGGCTCCTTGATGTTTACAAGTTTTGTTTAGCTTGTGTTTCCTAAGTCGCCTTCTACGACATCCACGGAAAGATTTGGAGTGAATCCTATTCTACTCAGCCGGGAACCACACGGCATTTTATTTCTTTCTTTCTTAAAATGCCGTCCTTGATCTTGAATACTGGTTCTAACTGTAAATGTAATACAAATGTAATTAAACAACTATTCAATATCGTGAAATCAATTACGGTAGCATTACGATTGTAATTATTTGTCACTAAGTATAATACCATTTTGATAGAGTCATTTACTTTAATGTGATTTGATTCAAAGACTAAGATTGCTTTATTTGAAGAACAAAAAGTAAAAAAAAGTAAGAAAAATAAGAAAAAGTTTACTAAAAAAACCGGCCAAATGCGTGTCGGGCCACGCGCAGTGTAGGGTTCCGTAGTTGCGAACGACAATTTGAGTTCACACTGTTCGCACTCGCATCTCATAGTTTAACCACCAAAAACATTTAACAATGAAAATTGTATATTGTATTGTAGACATTTTCGAGTACATTTTAAGTTGGTTGCCTTTAACTTTTTAGTTCGTACTAAATACTCAGCTCTGATAGTTTTCCTTTCAACTATAAGTATATATACTACTGCTGTAATTTTTTCACGCATCCATATACTTAGTCAGGTCATAAGTTCTGTCAAAAACTTTTGATAAAATTAATGATACACTTTTTGATAATTATAAAGAAATTATATATGAAATTAAAGGTAATTTAATTTAGAATACAATTTTAATTACATTATTCAAAATGCCCTCCCCTATTTTGAATACATGCCCTTAATCGACGCGGCCAATCATCAATCGCAGCACGCACCACATTCATATCTATTTCTGTCGCTGCTTTAGCCAAAGATGCTCGTAGAGATTCCAAATTCTGATGAGGTTTAGCGCAGACTTTCTCCTCCAAATGTTGCCATATCTTGTAATCCAATGGGTTTAAATCTGGACTAGAAGAGGGCCAGTATTCATGTTCAATAAAGTCAATTCCACGGGCGGTCAACCAGTTTTGCGTGCTTCGTGTTCTATGAGCTGGTGCAGAGTCCTGTTGGAATATCCAATGTCTGTTTTTGAACCATGGATCTAAGAATAATCAGGATATGCCCTTGGAAAATGTAACAGTGACGCACATAAAAATCCCTACACTCGTGTCGCGACACTAGCGCACGCACACATCGGCACAAAAATCCCTACACTTTTCCCCGGTCGAACGAAATGTCAAATTTCCCAAATGTCAAATACATGCTGCACACATGTGACTTGATGTGACGTAAGTTATGCTTCACTTTTGATGTGTCTAATGCCGGGTCCATATTATTCCTAGGTCCATGTTTTGAACATTGTTTGAGAAAGAGGTTCTACTATGGTTGTTAGGACGGTATTTTGATACACCTCGGCACTGGTTTTTACACCTTTTTCACAGAAAAACACCTCAGTTAAGTCTGAATATGAGACTCCAAGCCAAACCATGAGTGACGAAGGATAATGTTCTCGTTGAACCCTAGGAATACGCGTGCTGGTTTCTTCACTGCTGGGGGCATACACCTTATCATTTTGTTTACTATAACTTTCTTCGATGTTAAAAATTTTTTCATCCGATAGCGAAATTTCGCGATATTTTTTTCCCGCGTACCGCCGTAACAAAGCGCGGGATCTATCCAGCCTAATTTTTGTCAAACGCTCGTTCAAAAATGTCCGGTCTTCTTACGATAAGCTCGTAGTCCTAGGTCTTCATTTATCACTCTTTTGACCGTGGTTCTGCATAGGCCCATCTGAAGAGCTAAGATTTTTTGTTTACGAACAGGATTTCGTTGGATTCGCGCCTTCACTGCTTTGATAATCGCTGCTGTCCTAACTGTACGAGGTCGGCCGGTCCTCTTACGATCTTCGAAGCTTGAATCTTCAGTGAATCGTTTAATAGTGCGATAAACAAATCGTAGGGTTATTTTCAATTTTTGTAGAATATTGAAAATTTCTTTTGGCGCGTAACCACAGCGGTGCAACGCGATAACCGCTACTCTATCTTCTTTCTTCGACCACTCCATATTTGAAAATAATTAAAAATTAATGTCTTTTCTATTTTCGGCAAACGCAAACGTTCTATTTTTAAAATTGGTGAAGTTCATCTAGCCAGTATTAAAAAAAAAAACAATAATAAGGTTTTGACAGAACTTATGACCCGACTAGGTGTATAATCGTTTAGCAGATAGAGAGAGGGGGGGGGGGACACTTACCTCTAACAAAAATTTGTACTTTAAAATCAAATATTACGGAAACGGATCCCTAAATTGAAAAATGGTGTTCTATACCTCACTATATTTTTCAAAGACCTATTCAACGATACCCAACACGATGGGTTTGTATAGAAAAAAAAAATATTACTCTCTCTTTACTTGTATGGGAGCTACCCTAAAAAATTTTTTTTTCAAGATTTTTATCTGCCACTTCTTTGGCATGATCAATATACATACCCATACCAAATTACAGCTTTCTAGTACCTCTAGTCTCTGAGTAAAACTGCGGACGGACAGACAGACAGACAGACATGGCGAAACTATAAGGGTTCCTAGTTTACTACGGAACCCTAAAAAGTAACATTTTACTACAATAAAAAAAATAAAACTATTTACAAATAATCGAGATGTAAGTTGACAAGGTTTCAGTTTTAATAACTTTTAGAGGTTCATAGATAATCTTTGAAGATACAGGTGGAAGAAGATTGCAGGTAGAACGATAGTGTAAAGGCTTATATTTTAAGGTGGACAGAAGTGTTTGTAATGGCCTAAAGATAAATTAGCTTTTTATGATATGGGACATTATTTTACTTAGATCTCACTTACTTCATGAAAGGAACCCCTGTACCTTTCAAGTTTCTAGATAGACTCAGTGTATAGTAGTTTGGGCTGTGAGTTGATATATAAGTCAGTACGTCGGTCAAGTTTGCCTTTTATATAAAATAATAATAAATTATAATATACTAGCAGCCCTACCCGGCTGCGCCCGGGCATGTATTATACCTTAAAACCTTCCTCGTGAATCACTCTATCTATTGGTGAAAACCGTATGAAAATCCGTGGAGTAGTTTTTGAGTTTATCGCGAACAGACAGACAGACGCGGCGGAGGACTTTGTTTTATAATATGTAGTGATATAATCGCCTGGCGGCGAACTAGGTTTAGGTTTTTAGAATGTTTTTATTATATTTTGTATGATATTTTTATGTTTTACTTTTTATACAAATATTGTAAAAACCTACACCTATGATTAAAAATAAATAAAGAGATAATAAATATATATATATATACGGACAAATCACACATATTGAGCTAGTCCCAAAGTAAGTTCGAGACTTGTGTTATGGGATACTAACTCAAGGATACAATACTTTATAATAGGTCAATCTGAAAAAGATAATTTTCCATTTTGACCTGACCGCGGATCGAACCATCCGTGTCGCAGGCTGGCGTGTTGACTTCTGCGCCACGGAGCTCGTCGTTGTTGGTCCCATTGCTGAAAACCTCACTGAGAGATTTACTGTTTTTTAGGGTTCCGTACAAAAATTGAAAAACGGAACCCTTATAGGATCACTCGTGCGTCTGTCTGTCCGTCCGTCCGTCTGTCACAGCGGATTTTCTCCGAATCTACTGAACCAAATTAGGTGAAATTTGGTAAGATGGTGTAATCCTATGACCCAAACACGGATGTGCAGAGTAAATAAAGATTTTTTTGAAATAAGGGTCATTTACAGGGGCCCAACTACAAAATTAAAAAAAAAAGTTTTGCAAACCTTACTGTGTCATATATCAAATGAAAGGGCTTATTATGAGGATCTCAAAAATATTTTTTTTTGTTCGGGTAAAATCAATACTTTTGATTTTATTCACGAAAGAAGGCAAAAATTGACCATTCCCCCCCCCTGATCTCCGAAACTACTGGGCGGAAAATTTTGGAAAAAATACAAAATATAGTTCATTCCTTGAAGATTACAGGAAAAATAATAAGAATTCTATCACTTGAAAATAAAGTGGTAAACTCACTATAATAAGTTCATCTACGGAAATAGTTCACTAAAACACCACTAGATAGCGCTAGTCAATTGAATAAAACATTTTTGCACATTGTGTGTGTTTTCACGAAGTATATTGTACGGAACCCTCATTGCGCGAGTTTGACTCACACTTGGCCGGTTTTTAGGGTTCCGTAGTAAACAAGGAACCCTTATAGTTTCGCCATGTCTGTCTGTCTGTCTGTCTGTCTGTCTGTCTGTCTGTCTGTCTGTCCGTCCGCGGTTTTACGCAGAGACTATAAGTACTAGAAAGCTGTAATTTGGTATGAGTGTGTATATTAATCATGGCAAAAAAGTGGTAGAATAAAATCTTGAAAAAAATTTTTTTTAGGGTAGCTCCCATACAAGTAAAGTGGGGGAGTATTTTTTTTTCTCTATTTACCCCTCGTGTGGGGTATCGTTAAAAAGGTCTTTTAAAAATATTGTGAGGTTAATAACAACATTTTTCGATTTAGGGATCCGTTTCCGAAATATTTGGTTTTAAAGTGCGAATTTTTGTTAGACGTAAGTGTCCCCCCCCTCTATCTGCTAAACAGTTATATATAGACACGTGAAAAAAATTACAGCAGTAGTATAAATACTGAAGTTGAAAGGAAAACTATCAGAGCTGAGTACTAAGTACAAACTAAAAAGTTATAGGCAACCAACTTATAAACTGTAAAATTTCATACTATTTTCATTGTTAGATGTTGTTGGTCGTTAAACTGTAAAGTGCGAGTGTGAATAGTGTGAACTCAAAGTTGTCATTCGCAACTACGGAACCCTACACTGCGCGTGGCCTGACACGCACTTGGCCGGTTTTTTTTATCTGAAATCTGCAACGAAATACCGCAATCGCAGGCCATACTGATATCAGTACAGTATCAGATGTTCCTTACAGCGTACAGATAACATTGTGGGCACGTGCGTGGCTTTCGTAACCCGATTACAAGCACACGATAAAGTTCTTTATATAGGTCAAGTTGAATAAATAAATATATAGGGACCAATCACACATATTGAGCTAGGCCAACAGTAAGTTGTGAACTTGTAGTAGGACACTAACTCAAATGATTCTATATTTTATAATAGATACTTTTGTAGATAAAATCCAAGACCCAGGCCAATCTGAGAAATATATAGCCTAGATGTCTAAAAAATATGAAATAGGTTGACATTTCTGGCGAGCTCCGTGGCGCAGTGGTTACCACGCCAGCCTGCGACACGGGGGTCCCGGGTTCGATCCCCGGTCAGGTCATGATGGAAAACGATCTTTTTCAGATTGACCTGGGTCTTGGATGTTTATCTATATAAGTATATATTATAAAATATTGTATCGTTGAGTTAGTAACCTGCGACACAAGTTCACAACTTACTGTGGGGCTAGCTCAATTTGTGTGTTATGTCCGTATATATTTATTTATTTATATTTATATTTTTTATATGAAACTAGCAGTTACCCGCGACTTCGTCCGCGGTTACTTCAGGTTTGGAATGCCTGATGAATGTTTCGGGAAACTATTAAAAATGTTACTCATTATTTTTGCCGTTCTCAATTCACACGAAATTTCATACAAATATGTCCAAGGAATAAAAAGTTTCATATAAACTTTAATCCTCTATTTCACCCCCTTAGGGGATGACTTTTGAAAAACCCTTCCTTAGTGGATGCTTACGTCATAAGAGGAATACGTGAGCAAAATTTAAAATTTCTAGCTCTAAGGGTTTGGCCTGCGCGTGATCTTTGATAATTGCCCATTTTTTTAGTATTAAAATGAATATAGTATGTTGTCCTTAATATATAGACATATGTCATCGCGAACTTTTCAGTAGACCTAAATAAGATACACAATTCCGCCATACATTGTTTTGTTATATCTCAAAGGGTTTAGACAGCGTTTTCGTTGAAAGCTCCCAAACGGCTCATTTTTTACGACACCTCCAACAAATATCGTTGGTATATACAAAAATGTATACAAAAACTTAACAAACTATATACTAAAAACCTTCTTCGAGAACCACGCTATCCATTGGAGAAAACCGCATGAAAATCGGTTCGGTAGTTTTGGAGTTTATCGCGAACAGACAGACAGACAGACAGACAGACGCGGCGGGGAACTTTGTTTTATAATATGTAGTGATGACAACTTTACTGCCAGTTGTGCCACGCCAGCCTGCAACACTAGGGACCCGGTTTCGATCCCCTGGCCAAGGATCTAGACCGGGTCATGACGGAAAACGATCTTTTTCAGGTTTGCCTGGGTCTTGAATGTTTATCTATGTAGTATATTTAATACACCTGCCTGTGGGGCTAGCTCAATCTGTGTAATTTACCTATTTATTTATTTAATGGGTTTACTCTTGACTATCACCTTGCATAATAACAAATACTAAAAACAGAATAAAATAAATATTTAAGGGGGGCCTCCCAGATAACAAACATGATTATTTGCCGTATTTGGACGATAGTCTAATGTTGTTTATGTAGATAATGGAACAGAAGCCTTCATGTGCCAGCCCGACTCGCAGTTGGCCGATTTTTAATGGATGGCCCACATGTACAAGATAAAATCTTTAAAAAAAAATGGATTAGCTTAACGTCAGAATATTCAAACACTTGAATTAAAAATGTTTTCAAAATTTGTTCTGTCATTGTCTGGTTTAGTCTTTAAAAAATCGGGTTGCGCTCCGGGAGTGCCGGCAGCAGTGAAAACTTGAATATTAACGTTGTTTTTCGATCAGGTCACGTGTCCGTCTTACGAATGTTCAATTTGACAAATCTGTCGGTCACGTGACCTGCCGCAAATTTAACATTTTTCCCCATCACAAAAACTGCACAGCGCCTCTAAACAAGTTTTCACTTCAATAATTACTAAGCGAGACAAAGACAGCATAAGACTCAAGAATGTCATTAGTCAAGATTCTTCTGAGAATTGGGGGTAAGAGTTCTTGTGTTAGTGCATTGAAGGAAATTCTATACGAAGATTATTCCGAATTACATTCATACATATTATCACATCTTTATCTGTAATGAGGCAGACAGTGCCTAGGACCATAAAACCCAAAGGCCACGTTAAGCATGTTTGTGCGCGTAAAGGTGAGTGATAAGGCTCCCTTAGATTTTCGCCATTTCCCAATTTTTAGGGTTCCGTAGTAAACTAGGAACCCTTATAGTTTCGCCATGTCTGTCTGTCTGTCTGTCTGTCTGTCTGTCTGTCTGTCTGTCTGTCCGTCCGCGGTTTTACTCAGAGACCATAAGTACTAGAAAGCTGTAATTTGGTATGAGTATGTATATTAATCCGTGCGATCGAGCTCCGTGGCGCAGCGGTCAACACGCCGGCCTGTGACACGGATGGTCCCGGGTTCGATTCCCGGTCAGGTCAAGATGGAAAACGATCTTTTTCAGATTGACCTGGGTCTTGGATGTTTATCTATATATGTATTTGTTATAAAATATTCTATCGTTGAGTTAGTATCCCATAACACAAGTCTTTCATAAGAACTTACTTTGGGGCTAGCTCAATCTGTGTGATTTGTCCGTATATATTTATTTATTATTTATTAATCATGGCAAAAAAGTCGTAGAAAAAATCTTGAAAAAAAAATTTTTTTTTGGGTAGCTCCCATACAAGTTAAGTGGGGGAGTCATTTTTTTTTCTCTACTTACCCATCTTGTGGGGTATCGTTAAAAAGGTCTTTGAAAAATATTGTGAGGTTGAGAACACCATTTTTCGATTTAGGGATCCGTTTCCGAAATATTTGGTTTTAAAGTGCAAATTTTTGTTAGAGGTACGTGTCCCCCCCCCTCTATCTCCTAAACGGTTATATATAGATACGTGAAAAAAATTACAGCAGTAGTATATATACTGAAGTTGAAAGGAAAACTATCAGAGCTAAGTACTAAGTACAATCTAAAAAGTTATAGGCAACCAACTTATAAAATGTACTGGAAAATGTAAAATTTCATACAATCTTTATTGTTAGATGTTTTTGGTCGTTAAACTGTGAGGTGCGAGTGTAAACAGTGTGTACTCAAAGTTGTCATTCGCAACTACGGAACCCTATACTGCGCGTGGCCCGACACGCACTTGGCCGGTTTTTTTTAAAATATTTTTTTAGTATTTGCCCGTGCTGGCTAAACAGTTTTGTTTGGGGATGTAATTTTATTTTTCGAATTTCCATCATTAGTCTCATAGGAAAAGTTGTTCATATCGACGGGTTGAGTCGCCCGTTTAAAGATCGAACAGGGTTTATAATATTGTCAAACTTAAGTGTGTTAGCCATAGAGCAGAGAATTTCAACGTAGCTCGCGCGCCGAGCGACGAGATATTGCTTGTTCTGTTAGCACGTTACTTATTAAAATTTTACATAAATACCAATTACACATTAGCTTTATAAGCTGTTACAATATGTAAGTATAATCCTTCCTTTGTAGCATTTACCATAACAACTTGTTCGGGGAAACATATCAGTTCATCCTTTGTATTTCACGCCCACCATAATTTCATTGTAAAAGGCACATTAATAATAACTCATTTGAACCATTATAGCTCTTACGTAGGTATGATCGTATTTTACATAGAGCAAAGAATGAGACGTTTTTTCAACACATTTCATACGAAACAAACGTGTCAGGGGGCAGTCCCGTTTATTGAGGTTTCAAAGTAATTTTTATATTTACTTGTGATATCAGGTTGTATCAGGCTATATCAGAATTTTGTTTATTAACATTTTTACTGTAATCCTGATATCAATCACAGTGCATTGGGGTATTTTTACATTTTTTGAGCACAAACTGGCAGGCGGAGTAGGCGACTTTCGCCTACTAGTCGGACGGGCTGAAATGTGTTATTATTTTATTAAATTTCGTCTCTAGTGGCGCGCGAGCAAGACACATTCAATGCTCTATGGTATTTTCATGTTCAGTCAGTGTATTAGGGGTATTACATCTTCCGATATTCAGTCTCTGACGAGAAGGACGCCGCTATACGTAAGAAGTGTAAAGCGAAGGACACATAGAAAATACGTAGGGCGAGGACTCGCGCGTCGCTGTCTCATCACCCACAACTACCGAGCGCCAAGCGTCACGTCTGTGCCCCGTCTTTTCAATGTGTTTTCAAAAGTCGCGACGGCGCCCCGTCTGCTGCGCCCTGCCCGCGCCCCGTCTGCGCCCTGCCCGCGCCCCGTCCGCATCTTTCGCCTTTTCTATGTGTCCCGCTCTTTTATCATCAGATATCGCTATGCGTGTCGTATTGCGGCGTCCCTCTCGTCAGAGACTGAATGTCGGAAGATGTAATAAGCGCTTATGTTCGGTTTTTATGTAAGTGTTACTCAGCCCGTTTGTTGTAATGGGAAACACGTGTACTACTAACAAAATGAACATGCAAACACTTGCTGAGAATACGTATCAAAGAAGTAGTTTGTTTATGTTAACAGTCGTTGAAAAGCATGAAATAGCAATAAATTATCATACTGACACAGGGTAAAAAGGTACTTCGAATTTCCAAATCAGAAAACCGACGTGACTTTCAGGTAAAGTTGCCGATTTGTTTCGACTTGTCGATCTGATCGGAAGGTTATATATATCGCGTCGTCCATAACATACTTTATCAGAAAATTACTACATTTTTTATCAGTATTCAATTTTTGAATGGACTTCGTCTCGAAAGCTTTTATACTAAAGTAAATATGTATCCTTGCCATTTGCCACAATGTCGAACGTACCTATACTGATCGTACTGAACAACTTTCCCAAGGAAACATACGTCAATATGTATAAAAATGGGCTTAACATTTTAAGTAGATCATCTGACCGAGTAACAGTTTTGTATGGGGAACCCATTTTTTTTTTCATTTTCGACCTTTAGACCTTGAGGAAAGTATTTCGGTATGATCAATATAGGCACATTCGAGTATACGGCAAGGTTACAGTTTTACACCTTGTATAAAATCGAACAGTAGTTATCGTTGCGAGTGGCATCTTAATAAGTAGAGACTAGTCGGCAACGTTGAAACTAGTGATGATGATGATGAATATTATACCTAACAGAGGTTTATTTTCAGATTACAGCGCTAGCAAAGCAGTTAGACTTGAGCGAGCGGCAAGTAGAACGATGGTGGCGCCACCGTCGTAGCCAGGACAAGCCGTCCACACTAGTGAAGTTCTGCGAAAACGCGTGGCGATGCACCTTCTACCTGTACAACTTCTCCTACGGCCTGTTCATACTGTGGGACAAGGAGTGGCTGTGGGACATAGACCACTGCTACTTCGGCTACCCGCATCAAGTGAGTTTTTTTTTGTTGTTTGAACAGTCCAATGATTCTTCAGGAACTCTCTCTCTTGTTTGCGACGGATTCTCCTGGTACTGTACATAGAAACGTTTTGAAAAGACCTCCCCCTCTCTCGCCTGGTGTTTGGGCTGGCATCATATCGACCATTGCGTGTGTCTCCCACCGACCGACTGACTGATCTATCAATACACATCACCCTTACGGCCTGTTCATACTGTGGGACAAGAAGTGGCTGTGGGACCTAGACCACTGCAACATCGGCTACCCGGTGAGTGTTTTTGTTTGTTTACTTGTTTGTAAGTTGCTAGCTCTTTTGAAATGTTACTTCTAAAAGTGACCCCCATTTTTATTTACTAGATACAAGATTGAGGTCACTTTTAGAAGTGAGCCCATTCTTGTATCCGGGATCATCATCATCAGCTCTTTTTTAGTCTCCACTGTAGGAGCACGACCGTCTCTGTACTACTACTGTATTTGGCCTACACTGTCCACGCTGGCCAGATGGGTTGGAGAAATGGAGAGGTCTCCTTGATGTTTATAAGCTTTGTTTAGCTTGTGCTTTCTAAGTCGCCATCTACGACATCCACGGGAAGACTAGGAGTAGTCCTATTCTACTCTGCCGGGAACCACACGGCGGTATCCGGGATAGATAGATGGTATGAAGAACGAGTGTGATAAGTTTGGCTGCTCTGTGTATGTACATCTGTCTGTGACAACGTAGCCCTAAAACAGATGAATCGATTTCGACGCGGTTGTTTTTATTTGACAGCAGGTTTCTTAGCGATGGTCTTAGACAACCATCACCAAGAGAAATCAGCCGTTAACAATATAAAGGGATTGTCGTGTCGGAGTCAGGGTTAGTTTAAAATTTTCAATTTTAGGTATATATAACTTTTATGAACGTGGTTAAGACGGCCTTGAACGCGCATGTCTCCATACAGATGGAAAAAGGGAATTGTAGCAATATTTGATAATTTTGCCATATAGCTTGGTAAAATGATCAATTGTTTGAAAAATATAAGGCTCTCAACATTTTTATACAAATTTTGAGTGGCTTATAATTTAGAAACCATTTATATTTTAAATAAACTATATAGGAACGTACTTAGATTAAAATGAGATTAATGGATTGAATGCTTAATTTAACACCAGAATCGTGGTGTAAAATGGTTCCTTTTTCCGTTTGTATGGAGACTTGCGCGTTCAGGGCCCTCTTAAGTACGGACTTATTGCGAGCTTATTATAAGTAGAATATTCTTTTTCTTGTTGTAAAAGGCAATGAAGTTATTGTGACACAATTTTGGGACCTTGCCTACATAATTAGTATTCGACACTCGTCACTTGAAGATGATGAGTTTCAAGATGTTAGGTGTCTGACCTTCCCATTGTTTAGTCCTGAAATTAAAGATGATTGTCGACTGTTAACCTTTAACGCAAAGTCAATAATTATTAAGAAAATTATAACCTATCTCTCTGATCTTTTACATTTAAGGTGAATGCAGACATGGCCGCGCACGCGCCCCATCGCTGCATTCATCATCAGCAGGCCTATTTGCTAACTTTTGACAGCTGCGGTGTACATCATTTTCATGGTAACTTCAATATTCATTACGGCTTCGGTATGAATGACCATTTTTATTTAAGATATGAAAACCGTAATGGATGCTAAAGTGACAATCAAATACACACAGCGAGTACACCGAGTTAGCAAATCGGCCTGCAGATCTTTTTTAGGCTCCACTGCAGGCAGGAACACGACCCTCTCTGTACCACCAAAGCTATAATAACCAGAGCAGTCAGAGGATTTAGCCTACACTCTCCACGCTGGCCAGACGGGTTGGAGAGGTATCTTGAATAGCTTTGTTTAGCTTGTGTTTCCTAAGTTGCCTTCTACGACATCCACGGGAAGACTTGGAGTGGCAATTTTTCTCTGCCGGGAACCACACGGCGACTATCGCTGCATTAGAATTCTTTAATTTGGTGTTGTTATAATGTTCTGTGGTGTACACGAACAGCCCAAAGTATCTTAAATTAACTAAAAGAATTTGATGAATCGTAATTCCGGGGCTACTCCTTTAAGCTATTTAAATAGCCGGTGGTATAATAATAGCTTTATAGCTTTTTAATTGTACCTCGTTATGCATCTGCAGCGCTTCGTGACACTCGCTCGTCAATCGACCTAACATGCGACACTAACTGTAATAACTGGATGCGTACAGTCCAAAGAATCTTCAAATAACTAATCGAATTTGATGCAACGAATTACCTAGGGACTATTCAATAGTTAATGGTATGATAATATTTTTAAAGCTTTTTAACGCGACACTGCCTATGATAATAATTACATACGCGAACAGTCGGCACTGGGCCATACGCGAACAGTCCAATAACTAAAAGAATTTGATGCAACAAATTCCTGGGACACTATCCATTTAAGCTATTTAAATAGTCGGTGGTATGATAATAGCTTTATATCTTTTTAATTGTACCTCGTTAGGCATCCGCAGCGCTTCGTGACAGTCACTCGTCAAGCGTCTTATATCATGCGATACTACCAGTGATATCTACACCTGAACAGTCCAAAGAATCTTTAATTAATAAAAAGAATTTGATGAACTGAATTCTCGGGGTACTGTCCATTATAGCTATTTAAATAGTCGATGATATGATAATAGTTTTATAGCTTTTTAATGCTCGGCAAGCGACTTATATCATGCGATACTACCAGTGATATCTACACCTGAACAGTCCAAAGAATCTTCAATGAATTAAAAGAATTTGATGAACTGAATTCTCGGGGCACTGTTTATTATAGCTATTTAAATAGTCGATGATATGATAATAGTTTTATAGCTTTTTAATTGTACTTCGTTAGGCATTCGCAGCGCTTCGTGACAGTGGCTCGTCAATAGATGTTTAATTATCATGATATCTATACGCGAACAGTCCAAAGAATTTTTAAATAACTAAACGAATTTGATGCAGCGAATCGATAGTAGGTGGTGTGATCATAGTTTTATGGCTTTTAATGCTCGTCAAGGGATGTATATCATTCGACACTGCCTGTGATAACTTTACGCGAACAGTACAAAGAATCTTCAATTAACTAAAACAATTTGATTCAATAAATTCTCGGGGCACTGTTCATTAAAGCTATTTAAATAGTCAGTAGTAAGATAATAGTTTTGTAGGTTTTTAATGCTCGGCAAGCGACTTATGTCATGCGATACTACCAGTGATATCTACACCTGAACAGTCCAAATATTCTTCAATTAATTAAAAGAAGTTATTTAAATAAAATTATTTTAATACGGTTTTTATCGCGTTTATTACATTATTTATACACCTAACGTTTCGAGCACTTTACAGTGTTCGTTTTTTGATTTGATTCAATAAATTCTCGGGGCACTACTCTTTTAAGCTATTTAAATAGTCGGTGGTATGATAATAGTTTTATAGCTTTTTAATTGTACCTCGTTAAGCATCCGCAGCGCTTCGTGACAGTGGCTCGTCAAGCGACCTAACATGCGACACTGGCTATGTGATCATGCACGATTTACATACATACTGTCACGTCTTTTTCCCTTGCGGGGCAGACAGAGCTCGGGTCTATAAGATTTAAAGCCACGTTTAGCATGGTGGTGGCCGTGGAGGTGGAAAACGGAATCAAAATAGTGATGGGTTGCTAGCCGCATCGCCAATTACGTGATTCCTTAGATGCCTTATCCCTTAAACGGCTTTTACAGTCTGTGCAGGAAGAAAAGCAGCTGGTATATTCTATGTTTTTCCTTTTCTACCAAACTATTTTCCCCTTTTATAACTAGAAAACATTTAAGAATTTGCGAAAACAGTCTCCGATCAATGTTCGAGGGCGCAGATTAAAAAAAAAAAGGAATTCCGTTCTCATCTACAAGCTCACCAACATGCTAAACGTGGCCTTAAGGGGGCACACTAGGCACAGTAGCGACGCCAATCATTTTATTCCTAATACTTTAAAAATAGATAGAAATTCAAGAATGTAAATCATATAAGCACTAGTAAACAACCTGAAGTATTTTTGGAATCATGTTTAATATTATCAGAATCAGTGAGAATTATGAGAATCAGATTACCGCCGAAAACGGCCGTTTTTGGCGGTAATCACGTTTTCTCTTCATGACTGATTCTCATACTATTAAAACATGATTCCAAAAATACTTCAAGTTATTTACTAATGCTTATATGATTTACATTCTTGAATTTCTTTGTATTTGTAAAGTATTAGGAATAAAATGATTGGCGTCGCTACTGTGCCTAGTGTGCCCCCTTAAGGTTTACAGACCTGTCCTCTGTCTACCCTGCAAGGGAAAAAGACGTGTTAGTATGTGTGTATGTAAATGACCTAAGCCTTACGTGTTAAAATCAAACTTGTCAAAGACTGCTTACAGTCACTAATTTTATACAAACATTTTAAATTATTATAATACCTATTGAAGTTATTCAAATTACAAAATAATTCGAATTAGTGATTCTGAGAAATACTCCTAGTCATAATAACACGTCAATCACCTATATGGTGGTAACCTCTCTATATGACATTTCTTTATTTTTAGAGTTCCGTACCGAAAGGGTAACAACGGCACCCTATTCAAGAGACTTCGATGTTTGTCTGTCACCAGGCTGTAACTATTTTTTTGAACGCCCGAATCGCGACTAATTTACTTGTTTACAAAATTATGTTTACAAAAAGTCAACGACGCACGAAACGCGCCCAGTTCACTCATAAACCGTGATAGCTAGACAGTTTAAATTTTCACAGATGATGTATTTCTGTTGGCGCTATAAGATCAAATACATAATAAAAATAGAATAAAATAAATATTTCAGGGGGCTCCCATACAACAAACGTGATATTTTGCCGTATTTTGCTCGATATAATTAACGGCAACAGATAGACGCTTGAAATCCCAATCCCAACTAATATTATAAATGCGAAAGTGAGTTAGTTTGTTTGTTTGTTTGTTACGCTTTCACGTTCTACCTACTGAACCGATCATCATGAAATTTGGCATACACATAAGTTAGGGTACTGAGAAGGACATAGGTTATATATCACGCGGGCGAAGCCGCGGGAAATAGCTAGTATTCACATAAATATTAGTTGTATATTCACTATGAAAAAATAACGAATTAAATCAAAATTAAATAAATATTTAGGGGGGGCTGCCATACAACAAACATGTTTATTTGCCGTTTTTGCTCGATAATCTAATATTGTATACATGGTATAGAACACTTCATGCGTGAGTCCGACTCGCCGACTTGGCAGATTCTTTATTTAAGGTTCGGTGGCTAAACTTGTCGGATTGCCAACTAAGTAAGGCCCAGATTAGGAGCCTCAGACTATACTTATTTTCCTGCTATCATGGTTCGGCCAAATTTCATACCGAGATCATTTTCGTTTAGGTATATCGGTAGCCTATATCCTTCTTCGTACTCCAGACAATGTGTATGCAAAATTTTATGATGGTTGGTTCAGCAGATAGGGCGTGAAAGCGTAACAAACAAATAAAGAAAAAACTCACTTTCGCATTTATAATATTACTTGGGATTGGGATATAGTTGGGATAATCGGGGGTAAGTATCGTTTCAAAGAGTGCTGCCTACGTATCAGAGACTGCGTTTTGTTTCATGTTATCCGGCTCGAAGGACCAAAAATGTAACGATATTTCTATGGCTACATTTTATTATTTGTCGGTATGATTATATAAACCTATTTGTATACACTTAGTTGGCAAATAAATGATTATGATTAATCCATTTGCGTCATTGAAATCATCATCATTTCGTGTAGGTGACACGGTCAGTCGACCATGCACACCATGGTGTCAGAGTTCTTCGGAACCGCCTCTCGGCCTCAGACGTGGTTCCGAATAAATATCTACCGTACCGAAATCTTTCATCATTGAAATAGAAAGTGCTGTGCTGAATAAAATATGATTTATAAAGTAAAATTAAATATTGATTAAAAATTATGCCCCAAAATTATATTGATGAAAATTAAATATTTATTGTTTACGTACGGAAATAATCCGTACATCAGGGAAATCTAGTTTGTACTGAAGTAGCGATTTTCAGAATTGACTCTAAATATTCAGGAATTTTTTGTCACGGAATGTTTGGAGACGTCGACCTCGACTTAGCAATTGTTTGCTCGAGTTAATCCACCAGTTATCCTTCAAGAGATAAATTTCCATCTTGGCCTGTCTGGCGATCGAACCTGGTGCCGATATGAACAAAGATATTGGTAGGATACTATAATTATAAGAGGACAGATTTAATTGTTTGTTTGCTTGCATTGAATAAGCTCCTTAACTACTGTACTTGCTGGCTTTACCGATTTTTAAGTGTGAGGTGTCTTTAAATTGTAAAATGTTCCCGGAAGTGTCATCACTGCATATTATAAAATAAAATCCTATGCCGCTTCTGGCTGTTTGTCTGTTCGCGATAAATTCAAAAAATGCTGCACGGATTTTCATGTGATTTTCACGAATATATAGAGTGATACATGAGGAATGTTTATAGGTATAATTCTTTCTTTCTTTCTTCTTTTTAATTATGACTTCCACCTAGATTTCAGTGCTTCTGCCAATGTCCAGTATAATAAGATACTAAGTATCTGTGTTGTACGGTATGTGGCATCAAAAATGGCGTATGTTCTTTGGCAGCCTAGTGGGAGATTTTGGCGACAAATCTATACGAGTCCATTTAACAGTCTACTTTAACTATTTCACAAATTGTTCTCGAGCACGAGCATTTATAACACCAAACTACACCAATTTCATATTATAAAGTCCACTTAAATCAATTTGCAAATTTGTATAAGGCAAACGACAACTGAACCCCTTGACTTCCCACCAAAAAAAAACCTAGGTATAATTCATTCCGAGGAGGGCTGCTAGTAGTCTATATGACATCGGCAAAAATCAATATGGAAGTCGTAAACTATCAAAAACGGCAGATGAGTTTTTTTTATTTTTGTGAAAATGAATTTATTTGTTTAAAACTATAACCCTTCGTACCTTGATCTTCGAAATAAGAGTTAACCTCTTGGTTGCTTAAGCACTGATCAGTGCTCTATGAAAATCGCCTAATTGCCAGGCGAGCGAATTTTCAAAGTTTTCTTTAAAATATTATGTCATTAGGTATAAAATTTCGAATTTTCCGCAAGTTCAAATTTTCGCTGTTTTCCCGCACGTGTGTACTTGTGTCACAGAATGTTGCAAACGTCAACTTGCAATTACCAACTGTTTGCACGAGGTAATCCGCTGGTAATCTGGCTCTTTTACAATTTTACGACTGTACACGTTATTTCTTTCTCAGTTAAAGATCTATGTCAGCACGTACATTTCAGACATAGTGTAGAATAAAAAATACCTGATGATGATGAAGTATTAAGAAGTCGACTACCTGTAATTTTCATACAAAAAGCGATAACTCTTCCACCCCCCTAAACCTTTACGAAATCATTCGATTAAGCACACCTTAATCTAGGGCTAACCGTTTTTCTTTTTAGGGTTCCGTACGAAAGTTGAAAAACGGAACCCTTATAGGATCACTCGAGCGTCTGTCTGTCCGTCCGTCCGTCTGTCACAGCCGATTTTCTCCGAATCTACTGAACCAAATTAGATGAAATTTGGTAAGATAGTGTAATCCTATGACCCAAACACGGATGTGCAAAGTGAATAAAGATTTTTTTTTGAAATAAGGTTCATTTTGAGGGGCCCAATTACAAAATTTTAAAAGAAAGTTTTGCAAACCTTACTGTGTCATATATCAAATGAAAGGGCTCATCATGAGGATCTCAAAAATAATTTTTTTTGTTCGGGTAAAATCAATACTTTTGATTTTATTCACGAAAGAAGGCAAAAATTGACCATTCCCCCCCCCCCCCCCTGATCTCCGAAACTATTGTTCTCCGAAATTTTGAATAAATTACAAAATGTAGTTCATTCCTTGAAGATTACAGGAAAAATAATAAGAATTCTATCACTTGAAAATTAAGTGGTAAACTCACAATAATAAGTCATCTAGGGAAATAGTTCACTAAAACACCACTAGATGGCGCTAGTCAATTAAATAAAACATTTTTTGCACATTGTGTGTGTGTTCACGAAGCATATTGTACGGAACCCTCATTGCGTGAGTTTGACTCACACTTGGCCGGTTTTTTTATTGATTCGGTTTAGATTAATTTTAATAAATCAAAACGCCCCGGGTATTTTTATGTAAAACATGGATATTTACTTAGAAAAGGAGGATTAAGGGGTGGGAAGCGTTATCGCTTTTTGTAAGTAAATTACTACCTCATATTTGCTTATATTGACGCACTATATATATTTTTCTCGGGTCAATCGCACCACCCATTAATTTTGTCAATATATTCCTATCACCCAAAGTTAGCCTGGAAATATAATGTTATGAAATTGTTGTGTTGCTAGGGTATTACATCATAAAATTGCCTTGGCGATAACGTCCCATATTGCGCTATTGTTTCTTTTTATTTAGGCATAAAATTCGCAGAAAAGCAACCGGTTTAGGCACGGCGCAGAATAGGTTACTATGATGGGATTATTTAACATAAAGATGGGATTTACCTTATTGTCATTCTCAAAACGACTGAAGCTCGAGCCCCTCGGCCATGGGACCCCCCCATCATGTATACCTTTCCTAACAGCAGTCACCATCCATGGATGTGCGTAGCACGCTGTAACTCAAACACACAAGCACTTTCGCGCAAGCGCCCTGCGCCATCTACGATTTATTCTGATGAATCTGACGGTCACGTGACTTGACGCGAGTTTAACAATATTCCCCATCACAAAACTGCACAGCGCCTAACGAAGTTTTCACTTTTACAATTCGGTAGTTGCCTAATGCTCAGATTATATAAAATTTGTTTCCAATTATACTAATTTCTATCTAAAAACACCGTAAGGAACACTTTTTATTTGATATCGATTTGTTAAGTGATGTTAAAGCTTCTTTAAAGTTGGGTGAATATAGGAGCATTTTTAAAAGTATGATAATGTTTCATTAAAATTATGCTGTATTGTAGTCCGCTAAATTTATAGCAACTTTTATTATGAAACCATTACCACAAACGAAATATTTCGTATAGCTACCAAACAAAGTTCTCACTCCACTCATACTAAATACAAAGTTGTGACGTCACAAATATGTAGGCAAATCTGCAGTGCGTTTTCACGTCTAAAAATTAACGTCTAAAAACATGTGTATTTAAAACTTTTATATCTGAAAGAGTTTTGTGCTTAGAAATGTATTACTGTCACTATTGTGTTTATTTTAGGCAGTTCTTTACATAGCAACACGAAAAAATTTTTATTCAACTAGCCAATTGTTTCCAGGGCGTAACGCCGGACATCTGGTGGTACTACATGGTCTCCTGCGCTTTCTACTGGTCCCTAACCCTGTCCCAGTTCTGGGACGTGCGCCGCAAGGACTTCTGGCAGATGTTCATACACCACATCGCGGCCATTGTGCTGCTGTCGTTCAGCTGGGTCTGCAATCTGCATCGGATCGGCTCGCTCGTGCTGTTGTCCCACGACTGCGCTGATATAGCTTTAGAGGTGAGTTTGTTTGTTTGTTTTTCGTGTGTGTAAGTGGCCAAGTGTAGAAAGAGGGGAATGGAAGAAGCTTCACCGACCAGAGCCCAGCTCTTAAATTTGATGATGATGATGTAAGTGGCCCTGGAACACTGGTGTCAGATTTTTCAAGCTGCCTCAAGGCATCTGACATAGCTTTACGACTGTCTTCAATGATGGCAGCCGAGACCAACTGCTTAACGTGCCTTCCGAAGCACGGAGGAGTTCGAGAAATTATTATGCCACTTGTGGTCACCCATCCAAGTGGGGACCGCGCCCGGGGTTGCTTTACATGCGGAAGCGCTTCTAGTGCTTACACCCATTGGGCCATCGAGAGGTGAGTAATTTATACATACATACATACTATTACGTCTATCTCCCTTGCGGTGTAGACAGAGCCGCATTGCGGCCATCGTGCTGCTGTCGTTCAGCTGGGTCTGCAATCTGCACCGGATCGGCTCGCTCGTACTGTTGTCCCATGACTGTGCTGATATAGCTTTAGAGGTGAGTCATCATCATCATCATCAGGTACTACCAAAGCTATATTAGCCAGAGCAGTCAGAGGTGAGTAATTTATATACATACATAACATACATACTATCACGTCTATCTCCCTTGCCAACTGGTTTCATTGTCTCATTGTAGAAAGATAGATAGATAGATACGTTTATTTGTAGCTGAAGTCACACACATACAAAAAAGTTAAGAACAAAACATAATAATATATACTTAATATATACGGACATATCACACAAATTGAGCTAGCCCCACAGTAAGTTGTGAACTTGTGTCAACAACAAAAACAACATCTCTATTGCAACACATGGTCTTTGTACCTGTGTGCCATAGCAATCCAAAAAGGTCATAGCTCAGCGCTGGTGCTGCACAGAGAGCAGCTCACTGATTTTCAGCTACGGCCTGTCAAGTGCGAGTGCGCATCTATGAATTTTTAAACAAAAACGGTAAAAGAGCTCTTTCGGTATTATTAACATATATGTATATATAACTGTATTTTAGGTTTATTTAGTTTAAATAAATCATATTCTTAAGTATGCTATATGACATATAAAAATATATACTTTTAATAAATATACATACGTGAAAGTAAAGTAAATAATATTAGTGGCAGCAATAGCTACCGGCGACTTGTTGGATTGTTGGTTTTCTGTTTTTCTAACAAGTAGGTTCGGAATAGTTTTTTAAAAGATGTAATTGACATAGTAAGCCTTACTGGTGGTGGTATGTTATTCCAACATTTGGTGTACAACTGGTCTCATTGAAAAATCCTTGAAGGAGACCTAAGCAGTGTACTTCTTGCAACCGTGATAATAATGATGAGTTTCTTTAACCCATTGAGATATAAGTACTACGTACTAGAGGAGCTACGTTGAATATTGGCATTTTTCCATTTTTCGGAACTCAAAATTTTAGCGCTGCAGCGCTTAAACAATAACGAAGTGCTGAAGTATTGACTACATATGTATGATTGGATCATACATACTCAATACTTCAGCACTATATTTGCTACAATCACGCGTTTCCATAGCAACATGTCAACATAATGCAAAATGGCGGGAGGTAATAATATTGATTTTCTTTTTGGAAAAACTGAAATTAGTTTAAGTACTTGCTGATGGAAATTTATTCCTTTGCACTGTGCAGTGCTCGATAAGTATGCAATAACTCAATACACACCAAGGCATTTTTTAAAGTTTTTTACCATGTTTTTGTTTATTAATTGTGGGAAGTACCTCAAGCAAAAGAGGTAAAAAAGGACAGAGTCAGTTGCGGCCCGATCGCCGCAGCTGAACGGGACAAAGTAAGGATTTGCGTTGTCTTCTCTAGTAGTTATATCTCAATGCTTTAAACCATATCTTTTCGTATTTCAGGCCGCAAAAGCTGCCAAGTACGCCAACTACCAAAGACTTTGCGATGGGATGTTCGCCGTGTTCACCGTTTTGTGGATTGTCACGCGACTAGGAGTATTCCCCTTCCATATCCTTTGGAGGTAATTGTGTTATTTACTATCTTAGAAGCAACTGACGCTTTGAAAAAGAAGAATAGCATAAAAATTAGTAAAAGTATAACTGGCGCCCAACGTGGTTTTAGAGCTTCCATAGAGTTTGTGATTATCTGTTCCCTGTGTTCACCTTCTATACGGGCTGATTTTGAACTTATGAGCTTATATTAAAATCTAGGAATCAGAATCCCTAATGGAAAACAGAATTATAAGAAAAAAAGGTGAAAATCCAAAAATAAACTTAGACTTCCCATAGAAATTCGTTTTATATCTTTTTTTGCATTTCTGTATTCCATTGAGGATTCTCATCAAGAGATTTTTATATAGCTCATAGGTTCAAAGTGAGCCTGTATTATTTAGAAATTAGACGTTGAGACAGCTGGCCCATAGTACCGTGAGACAAAGAAAGTCATTAGTGAGATAGGGCGCCGTCTAAGGGTCCACGGTTATGACCGCCGCTCCGGATGGTACCTGACTCAAAGGATATCTATTGCTATTCAGTGAGGCAACACTAGCCAGTGCAATGAGGACCTTTGAGCCGGGTTCTATTCTGGACTACATTTTTGAGAAATTAAATTTGTATGTTTTTAGAGATAATACTCCATGTAAAAAAAAGTTATGAAGAGAAGGTGTTCTTGGTTTTGATAACCACTGTCGACGGTGAAATAAGCTTATCTAATTAAGGTCGGTGAGCGCTTTAACCATACGGACAGACAGACAGACATGGCGAAACTATAGAGGTTCCTTGTTTACTACGGAACCCTCAAAATGAGTACAAGATAGTTTAGCAAGCTTTTAGTTACAAACTCCTGTATGGATTTTGTCTTGCCTCATTTGCTCAAGTTAGCACCACGTTGGGCGCCAAATGTATTTTATTTATTTTATTGTTTTTGACCAACCAAAAATTATTTATAAATTTTTATTTTTCTTTAAAAAAATAAGTAATAGAAAGCTGTTATTTGGTATATTAATCATGCCAAAAATGTGGTAGAAAAAAATCTTTTTTTTTTAGTATCACCCATACTGGTCGAAAGTCTTGTAATTAAAGAAAAAAAAATTGACAGTGGACTCGCAAAGAAGCAGACCAATGAAATAATTTTTTTTTTAAATAAATATATTTATTTTCAGTACGTTATTCCGGACTGCCATGCTACTGCCGACGTTCCCGGCGTACTACATCTTCAACTCGCTGCTGTGTCTCCTCCTTTGTCTACATTTCTTGTGGACGTGGCTCATTCTGCAGGTCGCGTATAAGGCGATCAATAGTGGACAGGTTTGTCTGTTTGTTCATCCCTACTTCATCATCAGGTCATTTAGTCTCCATTGCGAGAGCACGACCCTCTGTTTTTTGGTATATGGGACGGCAAACGAGCAAGCGGGTCACCTGTTGGTAAGTGATCACCGCTGGCCATGGATTTATGCAGCACCAGTTGTGTGACATGAGCATTGCCGGCCTTTTGTTTTTCCCTCCCAGGGGAGGGATGGGCTTCCGGCTCTCTCACTCACTTGTTGTTTGTTTGTTTTTCGTATGTGTAAGTGGCCAACACTGGTGTCAGATTTTTCAAGCTGCCTTAAGGCATCTGACATATCTTAACGACTGCCATCAACGATGACAGCCGGGACCAACGGCTTAACGTGCCTTCCGAAGCACGGAGAAGCTCGAGATATTTATATGCCACTTGCGGTCACCCATCCAAGTAGGGACTGCATCAGGGGTTGCTTAACATACGTAAGCGCTCATAGAGCTCACACCCACTGGACCATCGGGCTCCTCCGTCCTCCTCTCACTCACTGAACGAAGCATAGTAGCGGTAATGCTACTACTCGACGTTGGTCTTCTGGTAGTGTGGCTCTACCACAACTAAAACTTATTAAAATTAACTAAACTTCATCATCATCATCAACAGCCTTCTGCATTGCGGGGAATAGGCCTCTCTCAATGCATGCCATTCATTTCGATCTTGTGCCTTACGTAGCCAGTTTCGACCTGCGATTTTCCTAAAGCCCGCTCCACACTCTCGTCGAGAGGTTTCGTTCCCGGTATTCGCCGAAACAAGACGAGATCGAGAACTGCTCTCTACACTCTCGCTTAGCGCAGTTGTCTGTTTGAGGACGTTGAAGATGGACGTTCAAACTGCTGCGGCCTTATAGCATTATGTCTTGTAGCGTATTATACTTCTAACAACGAGAAAAATAGTTATTAAAAGGTGTTAAAAAAGACGAAATACCGCCACCATGGAGACTACACGAATATAGCCGAGACTTGCGGAATACTCTCGTATTCGCCACCACACTCTCGTATTCGCCTATTCTCGTGTAGTTTTGCCGAGAGTGTGGAGCGGGCTTAACATCATCAACCCACATAATGTTTTCTTATGTTTTCGCGATTGTTACACATTTAAATAAAATTATTTTAATACGGTTTTTATCGCGTTCCGCATCCGGAACGTTATCAATAAATATTTTAGGCGGTAGATTTTGCAGTTCTTATAAAATACTAGGCAAATGTCAACTTAGTCTGCCTGCGACCACGAACACTGTAAAGTGCTCGAAACGTTAGGTGTATAAATAATGTAATAAACGCGATAAAAACCGTATTAAAATAATTTTATTTAAATCATCAACCCACCTCGCTCTCGGACGAACTACGCTTCGCCTGCCATTTATTGGCCACCATACCAACCGAATCTTACCTTAATTTGTTGCCTTTCAGATGGAGCGAGACATCAGGAGCTCCAGCTCTGAAATCAGTGACAGCTCGCACTCGCACCACTCCAACCACAGCACGCCGAACCGCGTCAACAATAAGAAGTATAAATAAATTATATTTATTTTGCTTCGCATTAGTTTACCTTACAATATAAATAAATATGTAGGGACATCCCAAGATAGGATATTCTAGTTTATATTTACCGAAAACTTAGCCTCTGCGGTCCAGTGGTTAAGGCGTTTGCCTTGTTGACCCGGGGGTCGTGGGTTCGATTCCCACGGGAAGCATACTTTGTTAAGTTATTTCCAGTTTGGTTGGGATTTTACAGGCATGACTCACCTGATTGTCTGATAAGAAAGATGATTATGTGCTTGGGAAGGCACGTTAAGCCGTTGGTCCTGGTTGTCATCTGGTAGTCGTTGAAGGAACCGCGTCATACGTCGAGAGGCGGTTCCGAAGAACTCTGACACCAGGGTGTGCATGGTCGACTGACCGTGTCGCCTACACGAAATGATGATGTTAACCGAAAACTTCGAGGAAGTACATAACAAATAGTGGATAATACCACCTCTAAAATATTAAATAAAATTTTATGGTACCTACAGTTATATAAAATTTGTGTAGGTATGTATTTGAAGCAGACGTTTAAAATAACCTAATATTAATTTAACCTCATATTAACTTTAGAAATAAAAAAACATAGAAGTTAATCAAATAAACAATAGGATATACTAACTAGTACCTACTCCTACGATTTCACTTTGTAAAATAAGGCACTGATTTATAAACTTGCACATTCACAACAGTAAAAAAACATTTATAGTTATACAGGTAAGTATCTTACAATTAAGATTTTTTATAGAATCATATATATTTAGGCGCTTATGGTTACTTCACTCTTACGTGTACCTGCTGTCAAGCAACAATGAGGGTTTTTTAATTGATTTTCCCCTAGGTGGCGGCACTGTGTCGAGAGTAAGCTGTCAAAATCCACCAATCATAAAATTGATGGGTTTTCGGTGGGAAGTCAAGGGGTTCAGTTGTCGTTTGCCTTCTACTATTTTGCAAATTGATTTAAGTGGACTTTATAATATGAAATTGGTGTAGTTTGGTGTTATAAATGCTCGTGCTCGAGAACAATTTGTGAAATAGTTAAAGTAGACTGTTAAATGGACTCGTATAGATTTGTCGCCAAAAGCACCCACGAGGCTGCCAAAGAATATACGCCATCTTTGATGCCACATACCGTACAACACCGATACTTAGTATCTCATTTCACTGGACATTGGCAGAATCACTGAAATCTCGGTGGAAGCCATAATTAAAAAGAAGAAAGAAAATTGATGATTCTTCTTCTGTTTTATAAAATGGCTTCCACCGAGATTTCAGTGATTCTGCCAATGTCCAGTAAATTGAGATACTGAGTATCGGTGTTGTACGGTAAAGTTGTAACAAGTAGCATCAAAGATGGCGTATGTTCTTTGATGTCTCGTGGTCGGGAGGTGACAAGTCTATACGAGTCCATTTAACAGTCCACTTTAACTATATCACAAATTGTTTCATGAGCACGAGCATTTATAAAGCCAAACTACGCCAATTTCATATTATAAAGTCCACCAAAATCAATTTGAAAAATCGTCCAAGGTAGACCCCAACTGCAGCCCTTGACTTCCCACCACAAACTCCAAATTGATGATTAAACATGATCGGTGGATTTTGACAGTAGCTGTCAAAAATACTTCTGGACATAGTGTCGCCACCTGGGGGAAAAAATCAATTCTGAAACCCTCATTTTTAACCAGCATTTTTTCAGTGATAAAAGGTAACATTTCCAGTAGTTTACAATAGACATCATTTGGTTGGGGTTTTTTAACTCTCACACCAAAGCTACACAGTTTGAGCTGTTAAACAGCTAAATATATACGGACAAATCACACAGATTGAGCTAGCCCCAAAGTAAATTCGAGACTTGTGTTATGGTATACTAACTCAACGATACTATATTTTATAATAGATACTTATACTTATATAGATAAACATCCAAGACCCAGGTCAATCTGAAGAAGACCATTTTCCATCTTGAACTGACCGGGGATCGAACCCGGGACCATCCGTGTCGCAGGCAGGCGTGTTGACCGCTGCGCCACGGAGCTCGTCATCTCCTCACAGCTCAAACTGTGCAACTTTTGTACTCCCTCGTAATCAGTATTCGTAGGGCACGTACTCGTTAATATGCAACGCGCAATAAATACATACAATAAACAGGTAATTGGGCAATAAAAAGGTGGTCAAAGATATGCTCAGAATTTATATATGCAAAATCGCAAAAGAGGCCACCCACGGACAAGATGGCCTGATGATCTAGCGGCTTCTGACCCAAATTGGTCATCAATCGCAGGAGATAGAGATGAGTGGCGGAAGAGAGGGGAGGCCTTTGCCCAGCTGTGGGACGTATAGGCTATTTAAAAAAAATTAAATAAGTCTTTCCTTATTACTATTTACTACGATGAATACATAAATACTATCACGTTTCCCTTGCGGGGTACACAGAGCCCAGTTCTATAAAACCTCAAGGCCACGTTTAGCATGTTGGTGGGCTTGTAGGTGGAGAACGGAATGAAAATAGTGATGGGATGCGGGGGTTGCTAGCCGCATCGCCTATTGACATGATTCCTCACGCCCATTCCCTTGATCAACTTTTACGATCAGCGTGGGAAGAGAAGTAGACCAGCGTGGAAGTGATGATATAATGAATAGCTTATAAAAATGTAGAAAATTACCATATTTTTTAATTTTCCAGGGAAATATAGGGTCCGGCCTCGTCAGCAGGCTCCCCGCGCCGTGCGCACGCGTCTCGCGCCGTCTCGCTCGCACACACGTCGCCGCTGAGCGCCAGACAAGGATAGCCTGCTTTCTCTCGCCGACCACACACCACACAACTGCTGGCCAGAATGATGCCTTGTAGCAGTCGAATGGTTTCACATTCACTGCTGGCTGGGCACCGTCGAACGAACCAATTTAAATTAAGACGAGCAATGCATCGAAAACTGGTCGCGCGGGTTTGGTGTACCGCTAAAAAGCCTCAACACTTGAAAATAGTAGTGCAAGCCTTTGTAATACACGCATATTGTTTTAAACTTTATTCCTGTGATGTAAGGTTCAAATTTACATGGCTTAGCCCTGCCTTATAGAGAGTTAAATTGCAAGAGACGTTGATCAAAGTCTGGCAAAAACAATACAGCATGGAACAAAATACTGATTAAATCCGAGCGTTCATATCAAAGAGATGTTTCAACATTGAAAACGTGTGAAAATTCTACTAATACAGTTGTGGAATGGTGTATCTACACAACAAATGAATGTGTGTGTGTTCAAGTAGGCGCTAGTAGCGTCATCTGTCTGAATTTCATCAAATTCTGTGATCACGTGAGAAGTGATAGTGCGTCTTCAAATATTTTAGTGAAGAAGTGATTTCTACTTTTTTTTTTGTGCGGGCACTTGTTGGTATTGTGATTCGAGGATTGTGTTCAGGTTGGTGACGAGATGGATCCGGTAAGCTAGTTAACGAATTAAATTTACTATTTCTATTCTATCTACAAGCTGCATTAGTTTATTTATTAGTTATGGTTGAATGAGAAAGCCTAAAACTGACTTGCTATTTTAGTCTATTAGTGATTGGTGGTACAAAAAAAATATTTGACTTGATTCCATTAAAAACATAAGTGACAGTCAAAATCCTTGATTAAACTAAAGATTTATAATGACTCGAAGACGTCGAAACTAGTTGAGAGGCCATCCGTAAATTATATCACGTGAGAAGAACATGTCAAAGGGAAGGGGTTCAATGACGTGTGACGTAGTGTGACAGCAGGGGGAGGGGTGATAAGCTTTGTTACGTCACACGCAAAAAGTCGACCACCGGTGCCTTTCGTAGTTGAAAAAGAAAAATGTGACCGACTGTGACAAGGATGGGGGACAAAAATGTGACAAGGATGGGGAAGGGGTCAAAATATCATAAAATTAGTGTGTCGTAATTTATGGATAACCCCTTGGCTTGGTAACCCTTGGCATTAATATCAAACGGGTGCCTTCATAGTGCGCAGCAGGCATGTGAGAGGCAAGTATGAGGTGTCGTCACTATGGCTCAATGGAATATCTGAAAAAAAAAATAATGCAAGTAATTTTAAGGTTCTTCACGTAATGGGTTTTCGTAATCGCACTGTTTCAAGAGTTATTTTTGACAGCAGCTCACCAATCATAAAAATTATGATGAAACATGATTGGCGGTTTTGACGGCAACTGCCAAAAATACATCTTTTAACAGTGGCGCCACCTGGGGAAAAAATCCTTTCCGAAAACTCTCATTAATTGAGGATTGCAAGATATTCCGCTTCATCATCATCATCATCATCAGGTCTTGTCTAGTCACCACTGCAGGAGCACGACCCTCTCTGACTACCAGAGCCATATTAAAAGCCAGGGTAGTCAGAGGATTTGGCCTACACTCTCCACGCTGGCCAGACGGGTTGGAGAGGTCTCTTTGATGTTTATCAGCTTTGTTTAGCTTCTGTTCCCTAAGTCGCCTTTTACGACATCCACGGGAAGACTTGGAGTGGTCCTATTCTACTCTGCCGGGAATCACACGGCAATTCCGCTTACTATAACCCTACTCTCGTCATGGCCCCCTATTCTCCCTCAGTATGCCCCTAGGGGCAATTTGTAAGCCAAGTCATCAGTGCCTAATGTAGCAAGTTAGTGTATTTGGCTAGACGGTATTGAAATCTACAATTTGGTTGTGGACAAATCTGTGAATGTAAATTGCCAGATTTAAATAATTTTTTTATTAAATACTATTTCTAATCGTCCTTTAATCTCTCTCTATCTCAGTAATTTTATTATTATTATTAAAATCACCATCAGTATCTTGATAATAATCTACTTAACATTTCTGACATTAATTATTATTACACTAATGTGACTATTATTACATAAGGATGACTTTTTAAAGTTAATACAGATTGTATGACATGGTTTTTTCATATACATATGTTGCATTTAAAATTATGTAAGTACATTTGAAAAGTACACTTTTTGGGACCATTTTTGTTTCAAAATCTTAGTATTGATTGTTTTAAAAATGGGTATTTTTATTTACTTAATGTTTGACACTAATGTCTTAGAACAAAACTATTTATTTTAAGTACTTAAGTACAATTTTATTTTTAAGACAAAAATTCTTAGTACACTTAGTAGGAACAACATTTCTTAGTACACTATACACACACTTAATATGTTGATCAAATTTTCATACCATTTTTTTCAATAGAGATATGTACTTCATTAGACTATATTATTTAGTTCTCAGTATTCTAACAAGAGATAATTCGAAATGCAGAGATTAATGATAATTTTATTATTATTTTACTCTTCCTAGGTATTTAGTCTGGTATGGCAGTTCAAACAGAATTGTGCATAGTCTTGCCCAAAGCCCGGCCTCGTTTTTAATAACATTGCCTAGACAATTATGTTCTTGTGGTTGAGGTGTCTACTTAAGATGATACACGGGGTCCAGTTCTGCTCCCATTCTAAATTAAATCATTTGAAAAAAAAAGATAAAGGGTTGCACTCCGGGAGTGCCGGACCGAAAACTTGAATATTAACGTTGTTTTTCGATCAGGTCACGGTGTCCGTCTTACGAATTTTCAATCTGACGAATCGGTCGGACACGTGACCAGTCGCGAGTTTAAAAATTTTCCCCATCACAAAAAGTGCAAACGCCGCTAAGAAGTTTTTACTTCAATAACCGAGGCTTAAGATACGCTAAATAAAGCCTCATGTTCACACTTAAACTGTAAACAGTAGTTCATAATAGTAAATTATGATACAAGTACGGCAAGCTGGATATTATAGTCGAGGTGTCTATGGCCACGAGGCGAAGCCGAGTGCTTTGAATACATTTGCGATTACCATAAACTAAAACAAGATTGCAATTCAGCAAATAAGGAATTTATAAAAGTTTGGAACTAAAGCAGTTTGTAAAAATACATTTATCTGGTACATTTACTCAGGTTTATTTTCTCCAAAAAAGTACATTGATAACCTTCTCCTTTTCGAAGTCGGTTAAAAAATCACATCTCACGAATCAGGAAAGGTTTCATGCTGAACTTGAAACTCTTTGCTCGGATTCTATGAAAAAGTTTAAATTTTGCATCTGTGGCATTGGATTTTGCGGATTTGGATGAGCGATTATAATTGGTGTAAAGTAAAAAGCACTAGTGCGGGAAATACATCATTACGATACAGATTTCGATGTCATAAGAACCATATTATTTGCAAATGTATTGATAAATAGATTTAAGGGTTATCTAGGGCCTCCTAGATCACAATTATAAATGATGTCTCCGTTTTCGTTCTAATGTTTTTTTTTTTTAAATGAGGCCCTGGACCTCGTGTATCATCTTAAGAAAATATTAACTGACAAGACTTGGGCAATACTGACAATTCTGTTTCTAGTTGCGTAGTAAAATAGTTACCCTCTATTATTTCACACAAACTACTATTGCTTATTTTAAGCTGAACAAATCCAAGGCGCCATATCAACTAAACATATTCAAAGAATAATTAATATTATTAATTTATATTCAAAAAAATTTTGATTCGTTCTCAAGAAGGAACAATTAATTCCATTACAAAATTCTAAATTTTAAGGCTAAGCCTATTAATTTAATCTAACTACTTAATATTTACTTATCTAACTTAATGGTTCGGCTAAATGTAGACTATATACTGCCTTTTTATTAAAGGTTAATCATTTTGATGTCGAATTACTATTGTAATGGCATTTTGTAAAGGTTTTTCAAGCATTCGCAAGCTAACATTGATTATCTTATTAAATAAAGAAATAAGATATTGGAAAGAAAATCCACCTATGACGTAGAAATTAGGTGAGGCAAGCCCTAAAGCCCGCTCCACACTCTCGGCAAAACTACACGAGAATAGGCGAATACGAGAGTGTGGGGGGATAATATTAAAACATGATTCAAAAAATACTTCAAGTTATTAACTAGTGGTTATATGATTTATATTCTTGACTTTCTTTCTATTTGTAAAGTATTAGGAATAAAATGATTGAAGTCGCTACTGTGCCAAGGGTGCCCCCTTAATGGTACCTCCCCCAGACACGCTTGTTTCGTATGAAATGTGTTGTAAAGGCGCCTTTTCTCTGGTAGTGCGCGAGCGACAGTCTCATTCCCTCTTTGCTTTGTGGGGCAGGCGATCTTCATCATATCATATGACATAGTACTGCAAGAATTATACTTAGTTTCACAATAAATTATTTAATGGAAAAGTCGACTGAAAAAATTTACTATTATTTTGGATAAAAATTTGGAGCCAAAGGGCCTTGATCACTTTGTTGCCCTGATGCCTCCAGATCCCTAAATCCGGCATTGGGCCTAGTCACAGGTTCAAGCCATGCTTGCGTGGAATTTTTCAATCTTATTTCTTTATTTAATTAGAGCATTGTAATGGTGACACTAAAAGAACTCGACTCTAACTTATTCATTGGGCAATTTTGGGAATTGAAGGAGTTTTGGTGTGCATGCATTTATACATTGAGTGTTCTATGAATGTTTGTTAAAGCATATTTTACCATATCCTGACGGTCTCTGCTTTGTGGGCCTTTTATACAAGGCCAGTATAGAGCCAGGCTAGAAAGCCATTCCAGTAATTTCTATAGTTTAGTCAATTACTGGCATATCTAAATGTCTTCGTTTATACGCAGGCAGTCAACTGGCTAACGGGCCTGACTCGACTACTGGCAGATTTGCCAATAGGTTGAAGCCCATGCCATATTTGGAGGGCAACAAAATAATATTTTGAGCTAGAAAAATATATAAGCGCGCTGGTTATACTCTACTTGTATTACATCCATTGTGCAAACAAACGGTATGATCGTCAGGACAAGACTAAATATGACTTTAGAACAAAATGAATAAATCACAAATAATTAGGATAGTATTATTGGTAATTAGAACAAAACAAAGTACCATATCATTCATATACTGTATGTTATATGTTGCACATAATATATTGTACGATAATTTAATTTTATACGCTAAATTATCGAAACACCCAAAGATGCTTTTATTAGGATAATATTTAATAGTTAAGGTGTACATAATAGTATAGACAGCAATGTTAATTGGTATGCAGACAAATATATCAGGTACAGAAGTTACTATGGCATCGTAAGGACTTTTTTAATCTCCGCTACAGGAGCACGACCCTCTCTGTACTACCAGAGCCATATATTAGCCAGAGCAGTCAGAGAATTTGGCCTACACTCGCCACGTTGGCCAAAAGAGTTGGAGAGGTCCCTGATGCATACCAATAATTTTGTTGATTGTACTACTTATGCTAAAGGTCAAAAGTAATTGTTTTACTCGATTACTATTAAGCTAGATTTAATACGGTTAAATATTATTAAATTTTATGAGTAACAATAGTCAATGTTATTAACATGGTTTAAGGGATGTTTGAAGTACAGTTCATATTATTTGTTCATTTCTTTTAAAGATTTAGGCAACTTAAAACTTGCCGATTAAGGCAAGTTTTTGTATCGATAATAATCAAGTTGAGTTAGCCTCAGCGTAAGTTCACAATTTTCTGTGGGGCTAGCTCATTTGTGTGATTAAAAAAAAAACATTAACGTGGAAGTGTAGTTAACACAATAAAGGTACTTACAATATTTGAAAATTGGGAGTGGGGTTCTTCAGAAAGGGCGGCAAAAGATTTCTTCAGAGTCCGCAACGCGCGAGTGACACCCCTGGTGTTCCAGGCGTCCATAGGCTACGGAAACCGCTTTCCATCAAGTGGCCGTATGCCTGTTTGCCAACTTAGGTATAAAAAATCGCTTCTATCCAGTTTGTATGTTGCCTAAGTCTTAAAAATGTTGGTTTGGTTTAAAAATGCATTTAATTAGGTTCCTAATAAACAAAAAAATATGAATAAATGACTATGGACTAATTTCGTAAGTTGTTGCTGTTAAATCCAAAGGTGCATAAGTTTTAAGAGTTGTCATCCTATTTTACATTAAGCTTTATTTTCGGTTAGGTATGTCTAAAATATGCTATTAGGGCTGTGTCGATGAGGCCTCGAATATATTATAGAAAAGTAAAAATAAATGTAAGTTCTTATATTGGCCTTTTAGAGAATCTATAGCTACAGCTTGCATCTTGAGTCTTAGATTAAGATTTGTGAAATAAATTATTTTTGTCATAATTAAGTACTGATTTAAAGTCAAAGTTGGTAATGGAGATTATTTATGTTTGTTAAGAAATTTGTTTTATTCCAATAAAAACTTAATGACAGTTTTGATTTATAAAAAAAAATAAAGTTTTATTTTTTCTTTACAAAAAAATTCACATACAAAACTCCCAATCATCGAAACATGTAAAATATGTTTATATTATTGGGAATTAACTAAGTGGTAGGGGTCTATCATAAATTTTCATTGTAACTTATTACTTCTAAATCTGTTAAATAGCACAATAACTTTACTAACATTGCATTTAACAGTTTTATGTATTATCAAGGTACATTCTTAGGTATAAAGTACCTATTTGTATTATACATCACATTTCCCCCCTGTTTTTTCACTGGTTTTAGTGAAGTTACTTGCTCCCGCTTATTTCAAGATTACAAGTGTTTAATATAAATATAGGACATGTGTTGACTGAATAGTATTTGGTGGTCATGCACTTAAGGGGGAACACTAGGCACAGTAGCGACGCCAATCATTTTATTCCTAATACTTTACAAATAGAAAGAAATTCAAGAATATAAACAATACAAGCCTTAGTAAATAACCTGAAGTATTTTTGGAATCATGTTTTGATATTATGAGAATCAGTCATTGAGAGAAAAAGTGATAACCGCCAAAAACGGCCGTTTTTGGCGGTAATCAGATTCTCATAATTCTCACTGATTCCGATAGTAATAAACATGATTCAAAAAATACTTCAGGTTATTTACTAAGGCTTGTATTGTTTATATTCTTGAATTCCTTTCTATTTGTAAAGTATTAGGAATAAAATGATTGGCGTCGCTACTGTGCCTAGTGTTCCCCCTTAACGGTTGTAATGTATGAAAATCTATGAAGTGGGTCACACATATTTGAGGTAATGCTGCCTAAGCTTTTTTAATTGAGCATATGAAAATCTTAATGTAACGAAGCGGAATTTTGTGGCTGCCGCGAATCCGTAGGGGAGCGATAAGAATACTACTCACATAATACCTAACTTTGCCTTTGAATTGTTGTGTAAGTGTTATATTACTTATAGTATATGCAAATATTTATATTACATCAATGCATCGACTCGATTACCTTGTAGAATTATTTTTATATGTTACTAGAGTTCCCAATTATATACTTGAATATATGAGACATAATACAAATTGTTTAAGAAATACGCATATCTTCACATCGTTACCCGGAGGTTCAAGGGGTGTTTTAGTCGTGCAAGGAAACTTAGATCTGTAGTTCGGGGATGACTCGTTCCAAAAAAGAAAAAAATCCCTTAATTTCTTTGCATCCTCCTTGGGTATGATTTTGTAAGGTCTGTGAGTTGCTAAAGCGCAGTATGTTTTGTATTATATCTATAAGTATGTAATTTGTACAGAGTGGTTTGAATTTCCAATTATTTAGTGTTTTCTTTGTTGAATATTTTATTACTGTTATGGTACTATTTATATTTCTACTATTATAGCCGCTATGCTGGCTTTGCGCAATTTTTGAGAGGATTTGTGCAGAAGGACAAACTTCATACAAATGTAGTACTATCACAAAATCATGAGTATCGTACTGCGAGTTGAGTCCATGAAAAACTCACGCCAAAAAAATGTAAAGCAACATTCAAGCTATTTGAGACCGATGCTTGAACAGAAACTGATTTGTCTGTTAATAAAATTATAACTTACAAACTTAAAATAAAAACTAAAAATAATATTATAATAAGAATTTAAAAGAAACGAACTAAATCATTAAAAGAACAACTAATGAAATAATAAAAAGTGGGACATGCTTTAGTTCGTATGAGAACTAATACATTTTCGTATTCTGCAATGTACCCATAACTTAAGATTATTGTTAACTATAGCATCTCTCCCCGGCTGCACCCGGGCATGTATTATAGCAAATAAACCGTCCTCATGGATCACTCTATTTATTGATGGAAACCACATTAAAATCCGTGCAGTACTTTTTGAGTTTCTCGCGAATAGACAGACAGACAGACGCGGCGGGGGACTTTTTTTATAACATGTACTGATAGTGATAGTGAAGTGCGCCTTCTGCACAAAATCTAGAAAAAATAAGTTATATTTCTCCCTTACTGTCTACAAATAATTTATATACTCACATAGAGCCGTCACAAACCTACTTAACTAGTTCGTTCCTAATGTGCATTTTACTAATAATATGTTGTAAAGGGGATGATTTATATAGTTTATTGCAATAATAATGCGTAGAATTTGTATTTATTTATTAATAGAATTATTTGCCAGTATCTTTAACAATCTAAAAGTAATTAAATTATTAAATGTTACGCGAGACATAATTATTATTATTAAAAACGGTTGCACTCACGTTATATTGCTCAAGTGCTCAAGGAACGGCCGTGTCGCGACGACCTTAATACTCGCCCTGAAGATGGCCATCTGAATTGGCCGAAACCCGGTCGGCAATACCGACTAAATATAACGTGAGTGCAACCGTTTTAATCTAAAAGGTACGACTGTCATACTTTTTATAATCTGTGTTCTAAGTATTTTTTGTTTTTGGTCTGGTACATACTTCTTTCATTCACCTTTTTTAACCCTCTCTAACCGCAGACGTCGGATATATCTAACAAACATTTGCATGAAAATGTGTGCCTGGTCGATTGACCGTGTCACCTTCACGAAATGATGATGATGATGATGAAAATGTTCGTCGGATATATCCGACGTTAATTACTCAAGATAAATATAGCTCATATGTGGACTTTACTTTCTAAATATAATAATAAAATAAATATAGTTCTATGCGTTATTATTCTAAGTAATTGATGTATGTTGTTGTTAGTTGCTTTTTGTAACTGTCTTAACAAAATATTAGAAATCTAAGTTTCAAAATAACGACAAGGTCAATTCATTCATTCGGTCATTTTTTCGTTGTTCACGTTAATAATAGACAAATGTTGTGTAAAGTTTAATAAATAAAATTGTTAAATATTGACCGATTTATGTTATTTTTTTTCAAGTAAGAGCTTTTATTTGTTTTAGTTTACACAATCTGCACTTCTTTATATGACGGAAAGCGTTGTAAGAAAGAATTTAAAATATTTTAATAATATAGTAAATACCACTTAGCGAGTTTAAAATTGTATCTACATTGAGTTGTAATTTAGTCTGTTAATAAATGTGAGTGTTTTGAAATGCTTACTATTGCGACCTTAGGAATACGAACGTGATGTACCTGCAGGAAGTGTTTAAATATTGTTAACTTAGCAAGACACGTACATCACGTAAGAATATACACGTATTCCTAAATCAGCGATCTTCCCTACCAATGCGATATATATATTTATTTCCTTAGTATATAAGTTAGCGTTTCTAATAAAGACTTCACTTTATTCCTGGTATCAGTCTCAATGGTTTAATTTACGCACTCGCCATAATTGGTGACCCCGACGTGATCAAGCCGTCGTGATGTAGTCTGACATGATGGATACGCGCCTCAACACCGAAGACCCAGACGACGTAAGCCTGAAGAACGGAAAAACCAACGTGCACATTTTCACTGGCTTCCCACAAGCGGGTCTCACCGGTTTGAAAATCCAAGAGGCACTCCGGCAGTAACCAGAACCACAAGGACAACAAGGACCATCAAAAATGGCTCCAACCACGTTGAAAAAAGGAATCAACACCGGCTCACACGATTCATTGATCGAATCCTGCACCATGGCTGAACGGTCATAAAACAGGAGGCACAGGAACTACCAGGCAACCACAATGGACAACCCCGAGGCAAAGAAAAATCCGCGCAATATCAGCGCAACCGCAAGCTCTAGCCGTCAACTTCAAGAAAAAGAAGAGAGCGCATGCACAGAGATATAACAGAGGATCAACGAAATTATTAAATACAATAGAAACAATTACGCAACGTGAACAGCTGATATCTATATGATGACGCATTTGACGTCACAAATTGCATCACTTCACATGGAAACAACAACGAACGAAAGTGCAACTGCAACAAATAATTGAACGATGTCAAGATCGCAAGGCCGCAGATGGCCGTATGTTGTTCAAAAAAGGCGTAATGAGAAATAATATAAATATTTGCCTATTATTTGAATAAGAATTTGTTTGGCAACAAAGAATCTTGCACCGCATTTCGTGATATCATTAAGTTCTAATGCCTAATTGCTACCGACTTACACAGTGGTATATATTTCATGGCAAACAAGGACAATAAATTGATAACTTTGAAGCCTGCAAGCAAAAGAGCGAACAACTTTAAGATGGAACAGCGATCAACATATTGACAAGAAAACATTAAAGTAAAATGACGATCACAGAAGCACTACTCTGAACTGAAAATTACGTCTCTCAAGATGCAGCAAATGGTTCACAGCAAGCAGTCTCAAGAGCAAGCCAGCAAACGGGTCATACTCCAGGGCCACAGCAGCCGACGCACCGAGCTCCTGGTCCTAAGCACCCAAAATGTTTATTTTCGACAATTATAGCGTCCGACACAGCCGCCGAGCTCACGACTAGAATTTTATAGAGTGGCCACTCTTCAGCGGAGCATTTCGGCAGGACTTCCATCGGCGCTAGTCGACATCGCTCTCTACAGTCTCACAAAAGACTACGAGCAAGCAGAAATTATCTCCCGACTCACTGGGATTGAAGCAACTGGCAAGTGAAAACGTATCTCTACGAGAAGCTCAGACTGTCATCAAGACCATATTGAGAACATAAGAGATATTTCAATATCTACCAACTATAAGGAAGAAATACCCATACACAGGGTCAATGTCAATGCATAAACGCATAATTTGCCGCGCAGAAATATTTGCCTACACAGCGTTTTTCAGCACGTGCACTATGCAATTGATGGATATATTTAGTATATTTGCGTTCGCTACAGTTTTTACATTTTTGTTATTTTATTGTTGTTACAGTTTATGAATTTTTCGTTAATTTTATTGTTAATTGTTTTTATTTTTTACAAAAGGGGGAGTACTATTGCGACCTTAGGAATACGAACGTGATGTACCTGCAGGAAGTGTTTAAATATTGTTAACTTAGCAAGACACGTACATCACGTAAGAATATACACGTATTCCTAAATCAGCGATCTTGTTTGCATAACTGAAAAGCTTCTTCAGAGACTGGATTCCACTTGATCGGTGTGACGTCATTCTTCTTTGAGTTCCTCAAATATATATTAAGTGGGGCTTGATGCTTAGCGGCACGGGGAATTAAATGCCTGTAGAAATTGACCATGCCCAGAAAACGACGTAGTTCCTTGACCGTCTTTGGTTTAGGAAAATCAATAATTGCCTGTGATTTTTCTTGAGTCGGTTTCATCCCTTGGCTCGTTATATGATAACCAAGAAAGTCTAACTCGCTCTTGAGAAACTCACATTTGCTCAGATTAATCGTAATGCCATTATCACTCAGTCGTTTGAACACTATATCCAGATGCTTGAGATTCTCTTCTTCGTCCCGTGAGGCAATCAAAATATCGTCAACAAATATGTATATAAAATCCAGATCTCGGAAAATGGAATCCATAAATCTTTGGAAAGTTTGTCCAGCGTTGCGCAATCCAAACGGCATAAACCGGAACTGCACCAACGAAAAAGGCAATATTACGGCAGTTTTTTCAGGTTCAGCAACTGGTATACAGTAGTAGGCCTTCCTGATATCAATTTTGCTAAATACGCTCTTTCCACTCGTAATATACGAAAAATCCAATAGCCTGGGAAGAGGATATCTGTCTGGAACTGTGATTTTATTCAACGCACGATAATCACCGCAAGGACGCCATTCGCCATTTTTCTTCTTAACCATGTGTAAAGGACTGGCCCATGGGCTGTTAGAAGGTTCACAAATACCCATATTAATCAATTCCTGGAATTCCTTTTTGGCTGCTTTATACTTGTCTGGCGGCAGCGGGCGAGCGCGGGCGAATACTGGTGGGCCTTTTGTAATGATGTGATGTTGAACGTTGTGTTTAACGGGTTTTCTGATTGACATCGGCCGAGTAATATCTTCGTATTTTTCCAACAGTTGTTTTACGTTGTCTTGTAAACCGCCATCAATGGAGCGAACAGAAGGGAAATTTGATTTATCCAAGTTTGCAGGCGTCTTCAGCTCTGTAATCTTGTCTACTAATCTTCTTCCAGATATGTCCACCAGTAAACGATAGTGCTCCAAAAAATCAGCTCCTAAAATTGGCATCTTGACATCGGCAATGATAAATGTCCACGTAAAATTACGTCGTAAACCCAAATTTAACGTCATCGTTTTCTCGCCATAAGTATCGATAATTGTTCCATTCGCAGCATAAAGTTTAAAATCACTTGCTTTCTCTTTGCCCTGTGCGTCTTTGGTTAATACTGAACAATTTGCTCCCGTGTCCACTAAAAATCTATAACCACTGTTTGAGTCGGTAATAGTTAGGCGTTTGGAGGGTTGAAGAGCACAGAGATCCGCCTCATTCTGTGCAAATTTTAGTTTTCCGACGGCTGCTCCTCGTTTTTCCAAGCACAAGGTTGGATGCATCTATGAGCCCTCTTCTTAAAACGCTGGTGATAAAAACACAACCTTGATGACGAACGTCCATGCGACCGTGACCTAGACCGGCCATACCGCTGATACCTAAAGTTGTCCCGTCGGCTAAAACGGCGCTCGTTACGTAGCTCAGCGATCTCCAGTTTCAATGACGCTAACTGTGATGTCATATGTGTTATTAAATTGACATCGGTGGCGTAGGTACTTTGAACGTTTTTATTAAACTGCATGTTTTCGTTTATCCGATCGGCCATTTCGCTTAACTTTTCCAGCGATAATTGTTCTGTGACCGCCAAAACAGTGGTAACCGAGGGAGGAAGTTGTCTCAGCCATAGCAGTCTAATAGTATCTTCGTTTATCTTGCCGTTTCCTGCTTCCCTCATTCGCCGTAATAATTGCGAAGGCTTCTGATCGCCCAAATCCATCTCCGCAAGTAACTTATGAAATCGGCGGTGCTCGCTTTCTTCATAGCAATTAATAAGCCGATCTCTTATTGCAGCATACTTGTTTTCAGATGGTGGATTAACTAAAATATCGCTGACCTGGTGTATTACATCTTTTGGAAGCTTGGACACCACTGCGTTGAATTTGTAGTCGTCTCCTTGTTTCTGGGGTGCTACGATGGCTTCGAACTGTGAAAACCATAGCCGAGGCGAATCCTTCCAAAATTCCGGCAACCGTTCAGCTATGGTGATAGAGGCCACGACATCTGTGCAGGAGTCAAACGATGTGTCTTGAGAGGCGGCGATGTTGATTCCTTTTACCGGTGTGACTGGAGCCATTTCGACGGTATCTTCAATGGAGATAAATGTGCTTCTTGAATTTTCAAACCGGTGAGACCCGCTTGTGGGAAGCCGGTGAAAATATGCACGTTCGATTCGCGTACTCGAAGAACTTCGTCGACCGTCGGATTACTGTGGCAGAATCACGTTGATCACGTCGGGGTCACCAATTATGGCGAGAAGTTTTATTTAAAACCACAGTGACCGGTAAAATAGGAATAATTTATTTAAGAATATCAATAACTTATATACAAAAGTAATAATACAGTAGTAGGGGTGAACGTGCCATTTAACATAAAGACAGCAAAATCATTGGCACGTACCCTTAAGACGTGATGTGCTTAATTGACATAATACAAATTAAATAATTATATTTCCTAGTTAATATCACGTCGCAATAGTATTCCCCCTTTTAGAAAAAAAACAAAAATAATGTAACAAAAAATATTAAACTTAGACAAAATTATAACAATCACAAAACAAAGAATGAATATCTATAAATAGAAATAACAAATGAACATAAATATCTTAATCAGCAATAAAAATGATACTTGATACTTCATGACTTGTGTGTGGCACGAGTCGCACGCACTAGATGGCAGCATTAGATCGTAGGGTCTGTAGGTCTGATGAGCCGGTGTCTTTAGATAATATTTGACAAGCAGCAACAACTGACACATTCTGGACCCGACGCCTCAGTGCTGACGGCTCGTATTTCAGAAAACTACAGAACTAAAACCCTCAACTTACTTACCCATCAACACAAATATGTGCATGTGTACCACTATACACCCTTATTTTAAATTCAATACACAAACTTTAAGAGGTGACAGCCCATCAACATTAAGGGGTCACACTAGGCACAGTAGCGACGCCAATCATTTTATTCCTAATACTTTACGAATAGAAAGAAATTCAAGAATTTCAACAATATAAGCCTTAGTAAATAACCTGAAGTATTTTTGGAATCATGTTTTAATATTATGAGAATCAGTCAATGCGAGAAAAAGTGATAATCGCCAAAAACGGCCGTTTTTGGCGGTAATCAGATTCTCATAATTCTCACTGATTCCGATAATAATAAACATGATTCCAAAAATACTTCAGGTTGTTTACTAAGGCTTATATTGTTTATATTCTTGAATTTCTTTCTATTTGTAAAGTATTAGGAATAAAATGATTGGCGTCGCTACTGTGCCTAGTGTGCCCCCTTAACAACTTTTGTTATGAGACCAATGTTGAAAATTCAATATTATTTTTACCTTTGCCATACATTTGGTCCGATCAGCCCCCGTAGCATGGCTCCCGCGACGCCGTTTATATCGTGCGATAAACTATCTACTTCTCGCTCTTCAGTACTGCGAAAAACAAGATGGCGATAGTCGATAAACGTTGTCGCGCGTGCCATGCTACGGGGGCAGCTGGACACTTGTATTAGCTATGTCATTTTTTTTGAGCTCCCATATCAAAAGTTGTTCATGTTGATGGGCTGAGTCACCTCTTAAAGTTTGTGTATTGAATTTAAAATAAGGGTGTATTATATCAACAATACTCGCTAACTGGTATTTGCTATACCTACTTAAATTTTTTATTGGATTTAGAGTTTCTATAAAGGTGATAAGGTGCAATACGTATATAAAGCAGCATTTATTTTGCAAAAATATATAATGTATTTGACTATAAACAAAGATTACAGTTTTGACCAAACTATAGTAATTCTTAGGGTACGGATACACATGCTACTGAGTAGCGTGCTCAAAATCGATCGCGGATCGATTATTGTTGCTAAATCTGTTATTGAGCAACAGAAGCTGTTGTGAAGATCGATTATTGAGCATGCTACTTGAGTAGGTAGTGGAAGGGGGAAGGGAATTCATTGAGTACATACCGCTGAGTACCACAAACAAGCATGCTTATGTGTGTGTGTGTGTTAGGTCGCGTGCGGGACACACAAGCATGCTCATTAGTAGCATGCTCAAAACAAGCATGTGTATCTGTAACTTTACAAGTGATTGGTTTCTTGTTAGAATAGGGTGTATGCACGTAATTTTTTTATTTGCTTAGTATAATCCTTAGTAACCACAGTAAAAAAATATGAAAGAACTTTTAAAATATCTTAATTAACGACGAAGATGTGAAACTTTAAAGTTTGATTAAGAAAGAGAAGTCCGATATGGACTAGTGACGTCATAGTCTATGTCATGCATACATTTGCCATACAAAATGGTGTTTTCGCGAGTGAGATAGACATATTTTCGTAAAATCATTTTATCTCGTTCGTTTTTCTACCAAATTTTATTCTGCTTTCACTTTCAGTACTTTACTATTGAATATTTTTTGATAAACTGGTAAGATAACAGATATTTTTTTCATGCATATTCCCTATTTCTATAGGTACAGTCCGAATCAAACTTTATGGCTGCTCGGATAATACGCGTCCCGCCTCCCCCCGCGCCCCGCTGACCCTAATATTGTGTTCTGCGCATCGACTCGCGCGCTGTTCCGAGCCGGCATAAAATTTGATTAGGACTGTATTGAATTTCTAAATGGACAGGATGTGTAAAATATATATAAAAATAAAAAGGTTAGGTACATTATTTGTAAATGTTACTCGTGGTTTGTTATAAAATGGCCTTATATGTTACTAAATATGTTGTGTACAGTGGTGTGTGAGACCAATGTGTATGTGAGCGTTGTTTTGCGAATATTCTTTTGTATGCGGACAAAATGATAAAATATTAAATACCTACTACATTACAAAACTGTTTATTTTCCTTATGTTACTCCAAAATTCTTATTATGGACAACATGGATGTCAATTGTCATGTCATGGATGTAGGGTATAGTTGAACATAATATGAATATCGAGGGGGTAGGGGGATAAGTTCGTAATTTAGAATATCATATCTAGAAAGGTTTTATAATCTCTATTTGAGTTTATGATTTTAAACTATATGATAGTCCTACATAGGTAGGTACATTAAATTCTTACTATAATGTTAATAATTAAAAAAAAAACAAAATGAACAGAATGAAGTAACTCTTTCAGTGAAGTATTTTTATTTTTTCCTTCTCTATCAAGTAAATAAAAACTTCATAATTTTCTTTGACTAATTTAAGTCCATAATTTAATTCGTGAAATAACTGTTTTTATATTTTTAACTTCTTGTTTTTATATTGTTGAACATTTTTATATTCGGTCAATTTTAGTGCGGGACATTGTAATAGTTCAACATTTTAACTTAGGTACGCTGAACATTTATAAAGGTCGGACAAAAGTCGTGTTATCGTGTTCGATTTAAGATATTCTTAACAATCTTTTTAGCTATCGATATGCTTTGAAATTCAGAAACATTTTTCAACATCTGCTCTTCGAGCAAATTCCAATTTCCTAATCTCCATTTTTATTCAAATGCCTTTTCGCATAAATAATAGTACTTTTAGTCAGGCATAGAGATCCTATAGTCACTCATAACGTATACAAGTATGTCAAGGTACGTATCATTCACACACAATTTAGCATAAATCTATATTAGCAATACTGCGAACAATAACTTAATTTGTTTTCAGATGTTACGTGGGAGGCTGCCATTACTAAGGCTGTGGCTGAGGTCAAGTTGTGAGGTAAGCCCTATTCAGTAGCAAAGACAATATAATACTTACGTAATAGACATCCTCACATAAAAACTAAGGACCAAATTAAGGTGGCGGAAAGTAGGCGAATGTATGGCGCTGCTGAATGTATGCAGAGTTACTTGCCACTCGATACTAGATGGCGGTAATCTGCGTTAGCCTGAACTTACTAAAACTAGGGTGTGTGAAAAGTAGGTATTTTATGTATGTAGTACTTAATGTATTTAAAAATACATATATTTAAATGGCGGCGCAGTGAAATTCAAATTTTCGATACGTTCGTTACCGAATAATGCGTTTGCCATTATACAAAATATTATGCTAAATCAAGAATAAGATTTTATGTACTTAAGCATATTTAATATTAGGTGCTTACATAAAATCTATATTGTGACAAAAAATATTTAAAAACACTATGTTTAAACAATTTTAATTAGTGATCCACCTAGGTCCTGGCTCCAGTCCAGGGCGGGATCATGACCCCATGACCCCTCCCTTGGATCCACTCTTGGTGTACTGTGGTGTAGTAGGAATGCTGTGGGGCCGTTTCTCCGTTTGTCTTATTGCTAAAATCAATATTAGCTAGGCAACCGGTGATTCCGGTAAAAAATAAATATAGTATGCTACCTTAATAATATACTTAAAAATACTCCACCGACAAGAACAACGTTCTTGATTGATTGATGATTACCTTAATAAAATAAATAATACTTAAATAAATATATACGGACAAATCACACAGATTTAGCCCCAAGGTAACTTCTTGACTTGTGTTATGGAGTACTAACTCAAGGATACGATATTTTATAACAAATACATATGTAGATATACATCCAAGACCCATGTCAATCTGAAAAAGATCATTTTTCATCTTGACCTGACTGGGTATCGAACTCAGGACCTGATGATGATCTATGATGGATGACCTTAATAATATCAAAAGAAACTGTGCCAGCTAGGTACAATATCATTCACCCGCCTAATGACTATCAAACCATAATAAATACTTTACAATACAAAAATCATGAGGCAAAGGATAGGTGCCATTGCCATGCATCATAAATAATAAATCACAATTGACTTGGCGAAACGAAACATTTCTTTATAAATGGAATATTATAATGAATGTAGTGATGTCATAAATTGCCATACGAGTGAAGTGAAGCAATCAACCAGAGACCCGCGGCCATAAACGGTAGAGCTCACCTATTGTTTTTCTGAGAAACCAAGTAATTATGTTAAAATATTTTATGGGTATTTCTTATGCATTCACAATGGTATAGGCATATATAAATTGTATATAATAGGCACTCCTATTAAAATAAGAAATAAGATAAATGGGAAAAAATATTCAAGCGGGCAAGATTTGAACTGCAGTTCACATACAGTAGGTACTTGTTACAAAATAAGTAACTGTTAAAATAAATTTAACCATGTAAGTACTGAGAAATTAAGTATTCTTTACTAATTACAAAAAAATATCGCACGTACTTCCCTCTCTCTGCTCTCAATGAGAAAGCTAACGGAACTTCGATCACATTGATGTGATCTAAGTAACAGACAGACAGATATCCGCCGGCTAGCCGCCGGCACACTCTTGCAAAGGCTATGGCAAGCTTAGTTCCAAAAGTCTTCGATAGATGTCAGCTTAGTAAGTCCACCGCTACTCACCGAGACTATTTAAGCACAAAAAGAAATAACGCATTATTATAAATACCTAATAAAAACCGGCCAAGTGCGTGTCGGGCCACGCGCAGTGTAGGATTCCGTGGTTGCGAATGACAACTTTGAGTTTACACTGTTTACACTCGCACCTCACAGTTTAACGACCAAAAACATCTAACAATGAAAATTGTATGAAATTTTACATTTTCCAGTCATTTTATAAGTTGGTTGCCTATAACTTTTTAGTTTGCACTTAGTACTCAGCTCTGATAGTTTTCCTTTCAATTTCAGCACTACTGCTGCAATTTTTTCACGTATCCATATATAACCGTTTAGTAGATAGAGGGGGGGGGGGGGGGGACACTTACCTCTAACAAAAATTTGCACTTTAAAACCAAATATTTCGGAAACGGATCCGTAAATCGAAAAATGGTGTTCTCAACCTCACAATATTTTTCAAAGACCTTTTTAACGATACCCCACACGATGGGTCAGTAGAGAAAAAAAAATTACTCACCCACATTACTTGTAACTTGTATGGGACCCTAAAAAAAATTTTTTAAAGATTTTTTTCTACCACTTTTTTGCTATGATTAATATACATACCCATACCAAATTTTAATATAGTCTCTGAGTAAAACCGCGGACGGACAGACAGACAGACATGGCGAAACTATGAGGGTTCCTAGTTTACTACGGAACCGTAAAAATGTTATCTAAATATTTTTTTATCGAAAATGGTTGTTATTGTAAGTTGTAGCATAATATATGTTAAATGTAGATTCAAAGATTCAAATCGTTTATTCAGAAAATAGGCCCTAGCAGGCACTTTTTCACGTCAAATCACATTTAAAATTATCTTATTAAATATTATGCATTTACTCATTATTGTTCAAAAGCTACAGACTACTAGCATTTCGGAACCGACCACTGCAGAGAAGAAATGCCGAAAGAAACTCTTTTCAACAGTATAGGTCGCCTACTCGCCTGAAGGGCTTTGTATGATTAATGATTATATTATATTTCTTTCTTTTTTACTTTTCTTTTTTTTATCTGTTTTCATTTAACAATATTATTATACATTCATTATTTTTGGAACATGTTTATGTTTACGATCGAGTGAGCAAAGCAAAAAAACAACAGAACATGAAGTAGTCTCAAAGAGGCCGACCAGACCAGTCCCCGTCCCATGTAGCACGTAGCGCCATCTGCGTATAGTTGCAGCGAAACTCTAGTTAGTATAAATGTGAAAATATCAAAGATGATCTCAGTTGGGCCCCTCAGGCTTTCCAAGCCTTGCGCACGACGAGGTTTGTCCTTCCTGGGGGCCCTTTGGTTATGTTTGCCTTACAAGTTGAGGGCACTACGACCTCACCTCAAACGCCCGGTGAAGTAGCGAAAGCCTGGTGAGCTGGCGCTAGGTTTTCGCTACTTTTTTAAATGGAATAAAAATGAATATGGTACCCGTACCACTAAGACTTTTTTAACCATTTACAAGGCAGTAGGTATATCCAAAAGTCATTGTTTTTGGACCTTATCGCCAGGGCGTAAGGGTTAATTTTTGGTGGCTATATATTTGCCGCTGCCTTGAAAAGGTTTAAGTGCCTGTGGGTGTTGTATGACAGAAATAATCTGACAAAAGTGACTTACCTGCTACTGTGGAATATTAATAAGTAATCTGTGGTAAATTGGTAATACACTCGGTTCTACATCATAGTTTGGAAATGTACCTTAGTTAGTTTTTTATTTTCATTTTTTATAGTCTACTTTGTGTCCCACTGCAAGGCAAAGGCCTCCCCTCCTTTCTTCCATTCGTCCCTATCTGATGCGATCTGCTGCCAGCCATTACAAACCTGTCGAGGTTATACCGCCATCTTGTTCGTGGTCTGCCCCTACGCCGAGGTCCATCGGGTTTCAGGGTGACCTTCCGATCCAATCCCACTTGAGTTTGCTGACTTCTACAACCTTAGTTACTACTATTATTAATTCTTTGCCTTAGCTTAGTATTAAAAAAAATAATTTTGTTATACCATGTACAATAATATACATACTTATGTAGTCTAACTTAACTAGGTACTTAGAAATATCGTTTTGTCTACCCGCGGTCTTGAGACGGCAGTAAAGGTACCTATTGTCTTGCGAGGAAGAGCCAGTCTTCGTTGAAACCATAGCACAATGATTCAAACATTTGTTTTATTGACAGGTGGCCTTTAGTTTATTCCTTGACCTACTTCGAACTAAAGCTGTAATAACCAATCTTTTACATATTAGAATGTCATTTCTAGTTTTAGGCTAAGGAAACACAAGCTAAACAAAGCTTATTAACATCAAAGAGACCTCTCCAACCCGTCTGGCCAGCGTGGAGAGTGTAGGCTAAATCCTCTGAATACTCAGGCTAGTATATGACTCTGGTAGTACAGACAGGGTCGTGCTCCTGCAGTGGAGACTGGAAAGACCTGATGATGATGATGATGAGTTTTAGGCTAGCTCTCCAGGGACGTTTTTTTATGTCATAGTACGGCAAACGAGCAAGCGGGTCAACTTATGGTAAGTGATCACCGCTGCCCATGGACAACTGCAACACCAGGGGTGTCAGTGTCACAGGAGCGTTACCGGCCTTTTATTTTTCGCTCCCCAGAGGGGAGAGGGAGATGGGCCTCCAGCTCTCTCACTCACAGAACGAAGCATAGCCAGTGGTTAAGCTACTCAAACGTCGATTTTCTGTCCCTTACAATCAAACTATGTAGGCAACATCGCCAAAGATAATAAATAAATAAAATAATAAATAAATATAATATAATATATAAATATATACGGACAAATCACACAGATTGAGTTACCCACAAAGTAAGTTCGAGACTTGTGTTATGGGATACTAACTCAACGATACTATATTTTATAATGGATACATATATAGATAAACATCCAAGACCCAGGTCAATCTGAAAAAGATCATTTTTCTAGATGGATGCAAGGAATGGACTTTGGCTTGAGGCATTGCTTGCGCATAACTTGGAGAGGTCACTCGAGACCGCTGAGCGGTCACCATCACCAGTAATCGGAGAGCTAAATTCCGGTGCTGAGGGTGTCGCAGTCACCTTCACGTTAAAAGTCGTCCTCATCATCATCATCGTCGGGTCTTTGTTAGTCACCACAGCAGGAGCACATCCCTCTCTGTACTACCATATATTAGCCAGAGCAGACGAAGGATCTGGCCTACACTACCCACGCTAGCCGAAGGGGTTGGAGAGGTCTCTTTTATGCATATAAACGTTATATAGCTTGTGTTTCTGAGATTAGCGCATTCAACCAAACAAAGAAGCAAACTAGCTTTTTATTGTCAGTAAAGATAAAAATGTAAACTCTACATTATGGAGAATATTGCATTAGAATCACTTCCATGAGTGTTTGAGATTGGTCTGTCTGACGGAGAGACGACAGACTTAAAGCGATGAGGGGACTTTAATAATATCATAATACGTAATTGATTGGATTACCATTCATGATTTAATCTGAAAGAGAAATATAAATACGATCATCAGAATTTAATTCCGTTCCCCGCCCCACAAAGTGCCATGCGGGTTTTTGGATTTTTTGAAATAATATACATTATTAATATATTTCAAGCGTCTACCTAATGCCGTTTTTATTGTTTTATTGAAGCCCCCTTAAATCTATTTAATTCGGCTTTGTGTAACATTATCTGTAAAAATTTCAACTGTCTAGGTATCACGGCTCGATACAGTCTGGTTACTGAGCGTGGAAGAAGGTGGATATTAACGAAGGGGAAAACCAAAAAAGATGGGAAGAATGCGTAGGTAAGTCAAGACATGAGGGTGGTGGAAGTGGGCTTGTGTAACGTTAGTTGTGGTAGGGTCACGCTACCGGTGAAATTCACTTTTGCTAGCAGCATGAACTGATTGGGCTCTTCTGGGGAAGTACGTACCATACTCTCACAAAAAATCGAGGTTTGAGTAGTATCTTTACCGCTTCTATGCTTCGTTCGGTGAGTGAGAGCGCCGGAGGCCCATTTCCCTCGCCCCTCCGGGGAGTGAAAAATAAAACACGGCAACGCTCTTGTCATACCCCTGGTGTTGCAGTTGTCCATGGGCAGCGGTGATCACTTACCTTTAGGCGGCCTGCGAACACAGAAATATGGAAGGAAAGGCCATACTGCGGCGACGTTAGATAATGGGATAAGTTGAAGAAGATGACTTTACTGTGGACATCAATTCCAAAAGTGAGATAGGTATAGTGTTGCCAACTCTTGAAAGGATACCCGGGGCCCGGGAGACAATTTATGGATGCTGAAAGTGGGGTGTTATGTTAAGAAAAACTCAAATTTGAAACCTATGTTTATTTTGCTTTGTAGGTTTTTCATCACAAAAACAAGAGCGATACCTGTATAATTTTTAGAAAAACCGGAGAAATGATTGTTCCCGGGAGAGTTGGGAACCCTAGTCTGGGTTTGCGTAAACCCATCGCGCCATCAAGCTTCTCGAGTAATTCATACGGAGTTTATAATAATTTGGCTTTCGTAAACAATGTGAACTATCTGCTTCAAGTATAAACGAAACCCTTCATGAAGATAGCTATTTTTAAACAGATGTGGTTCTATTTTGAACTAGTACCTATAAACATACCAGACATCGGACCACCCATCCATAAGTAAATGTATCAATACTATATCTACGAGCTGGGTCTTAATGTTTCATACATCATACATAATATAATTTAATAATTCCGTGCAAGCATTCTCCAAAACAGTATTCATTTATTATCTAATTAAGTAATAATGATTCAAAAAAAGAATATATAGGTAGATTGTTGAGGATACGGGCTCTTAATTAAGAAATTCGTTGGGTGGGTTGGAATTTGAATAAGTACATAATTAATTTACTATTGCTGACGGAATTCAATCACTTTTGAAAGAACCCTAAAATCACTAGAAACACGGCCTATCAAAATCCATCGTAGTGTTGCTACTTAATACTCGGTATTCTAATCTGGTAGTAAAAGTTTATTGAGTGAGGTGAGAGCTTAGTTATCTTAAAACAATTAATTGATAACTAGCAATAGAGAATATGCACGATTTTTTTTATTTGCTTAGTATAATCCCTAATAACCATAGGAAAAAAAATTAAAGAACTTTTAAAATATCATAATTAGCGACGAAGATGTGATACTTTAAAGTTTAAATAAGAAAGAGAAGTCCGATATGGACTAGTGACGTCAAAGTCTATATCATGTATACATTTGCCATATAAAATAGTGTTTTCGCGAGTGAGATAGACATATTTTCGTAAAATCATTTTATCTCGTTCGTTTTTCAACCAAATTTTATTCTGTTTTCACGTTCAGTACTTTACTATTGTATATTTTTGGATAAACTGGTAAGATAGCATATATTTTTTTCATGCATATTCCCTATTCTCGTCTCGCGCGACTACGCGTAAATTATATCCTTTGTCACCCACAGATAAATAGATTTCTATAGGTCAAAGAATTTTTAAAATCGATGTAGTATGTACGATCGATTCGGATCGGAACCTATTCAATGGCAAACAAACAAACAATCAAACTTTTCCTGTTTATATTATTATTTTGTACAATATATTGCGCTTAATTACGCTTATAGTCACAGTACGTACGATATAATACTCTATTATTTTGGAGATAATCGTATAGAAAAAATTTATTAGTTTAGGTTATTAAGGTTTTAGAGTCTTATAACTAAACGTATTAAATGAAGAATCTAATACCGTCACGTCGCCCTTCATAATACATTTTTTTTACATTAATAATAACTAATTAAACAATGATAGTTATTGCGCAAATGTTTATGGCAACACACACCCTCACATCTGTCAAAGTGTCAAATAATAATTTCATTCATGAACGGCAGTCGAATTTACGGTTCCTATCGTAATTAGTGTGTATCAGTGCTGAAAAGTGAAAATTAACTGTTAATTAAAGAAATAGAACTGTGCGAAAGATGCTGAAGGCAGTGCTCGATGCATTTTGGACCGAAAAAGTGTGGTTGCCGCCAAATACAACGTGGGACGACCTCGCGCCAGGTCCTGAAAAGGCAGTGGCGTACACCGATTCCAATCACGTTTTTTTCCCTATACCGTTAGCACTCGTGTTCATAACGGTCAGATATGTGCTTGAGAAGTGAGTATTTACATAGCGCAAGTTATTTTTGTTAGATAAACAGCGGGGCACTAGTGATAACCTATCAGGTGGGTGACCGTGATTCATCCTATCGCCGGTTGTGCTCGGATGAACATATGAATAGTTGTTCACCGCTCTTGCGTTGCAAAATTGTTATTAACTACTCATAAAATTTCTAATAACATTTATGATCGATTTTATTGCCTATAAATTGAAGTTTGTAGCCGTTTCCCTAACGTAATATTACAGTTTCCTACTATGTATAAGTTTTTATGACTTTTATGAAATTTATCACATCTGTTTTATGTCTTGTATAATAGTTATATAAATATATTGAATATCATATATTATATTCTCTCTCTGACTGCTTTGCTCATATTTGGTTCTGGTACTAATGAGAGGGTCATGCAGCAGACACTCAAAAAGGGACCTGTTTATGATGATGATATTTGATGGGCCCATCTAGTGGGTGGCAAGCCACCACCTGGCACTTTATATATATACATATATATACGGACAAATCACACAGATTGAGCTAGCCCCAAAGTAAGTTCTAATGAAAGACTTGTGTTATGGGATACTAACTCAACGATACTATATTTTATAACAAATACATATAAAGATAAACATCCAAGACCCAGGTCAATCTGAAAAAGATCGTTTTCCATCTTGACCTGACCGGGGATCGAACCCGGGACCATCCGTGTCGCAGGCAGGCGTGATGACGGCTGCGCCACGGAGCTCGTCAAACTTTAAATCTAAAAACTTTAGTCAGTTATCATGATTATGGCAGGTGTCCGATCTTTTGCAATAACCCAGCACAAGTCCACACACATTCCAACAGCCCTCAATTAAAAAAAAATAAGTTGGAGATGCTTACTCTGATTTGTTCACAAGGAAACAAATGAACCTAACCTACCTTCTGTGTCCTACTTGCTTTTGTTGTGGCTGGGGCATTGCCCGCAAGCCCCTTTGAAGGGGGCTGTTAATAATTATGTTCAAGGTATACTTAAATGCTTGATTGGATGATTGATTAGTCAATCGCAGAATGAATTCTTATTATCATGTATTACTATGTTTTTATAGGTGCCAGTTGTGTCAAGGTCAGTAGGTAAAAAGAGCTAAATGGTTTTTGTTTATTTAACACATCATCATCATCAGGTCTTGTTTTAGTCTCCACTGCAGGAGTATGACCCTCTCTGTAGTACCTGACCCCTTATATTAGCCCGAGCAGTCAGAGGATTTGGCCTACTCTCTCCACGCTGGCCAGACAGGTAAGAGAGATCTCTTTAATGTTTATAAGTTTTGTTTAGCTTGTGTTTCTTTCTACAACATCCACGGGAAGACTTGGGCGCAGTCCTATTCTGCTCTGTCGGGTACCACGCCTCATACATACTAACAACAACACTCTTGTTTGTTGTTTTTGATTTGGGCAAGTGGCCAACACTAGTATCAGATTTTTCCAGCTGCCTAAAAGCATTGACATAGCTTAACAATGCCAAAAATGATGACAATGGGTCCAACAGCTTCACTGTCTTCCACATCAAGCACGGAAGAGAGCGAAATATTTTTATGTCACTTGTGGTCACCCATCTAATTGGGAACTGCGCCTTGAGTTGCTTAACATGCGTAACTTCTAATAATGCCTTCGCCCACTTTGCCATCGGGCTCTTAAAAGACACCCTAAGCAAACACCCATGAGTAATATGTGGCGCCTATAAGCAGAGTACCCACAAATATAGCCTTTCGACCCAATTGGTGCATGAGCTGAACAACTATTCAATTTAACACTTTCACGGACACTATTCAAGACATAACATGACTTATTTTTGTTACTACTCCATAGACATGTAGTTAGTTGTGCAGTGTCTATCAATGAGTAAAAAATACTTCCCTGCTCTCAGTTCCATTTATACTTGAAAGCAGTAAGAACCAGCATTGAAGAATTATGTTTAATGAATTAAACATTATAAGCTTTATTTTTTACGTTTTTTTATTTTGTGGCTTAGTTTATCTGATATGACTTTGCCAGCCTCGAATCTCGTTTATTGAAATTCGCCTTTACGTCATTAATATCATATAACATATATTTACCATAAGACGATTTTTTTAAATCTATGAGATTTACAGTAACAAATGACATTCATTTTGTATGAGATTCCGCATGAGACAATGAATGTGGAATGTATTTGCAAAAATAAGTATTGAGCAGTCAATATTTATTTTTGCAAATACATTCCACATGGGCACCGTGGCTAATAATTTGTCCCATAGTAATGACCATATTCAAGCAGCATAATGAATAAATAATAAATATTTAGAGACAAATATATAATAATCACACAAAATAAGCTAGCCCCCAGTAAGTTGTGAACTTGTGTCGTAAGATACTAACTCAACAATACAATATTTTATAATAGATACTTATATAGATAAACATCCGAGACTTAGGCCTATCTGAAAAAAAAAAACCTGACCCTGAACCTGACCGGGAATCGAACTTGGAACCGCTTGTGTAACAGGCTGGCCTGTTAACCTCTGCATCTCAGAGGTTAGCAAGATGTTTAACAACTCTTCTTATTACATCTCTCTCGTCTCTTTATTTTCCCTGTTGTATCTGCAGCTGTGAAACGGGGGAGTCCAGGGTCCACCATTATAATGACAGTATTCATGCACGAGCTCCGTGGCGCAGCGATCAACACGCCGGCCTGTGACACGGAAGGTCCCGGGTTCGATCCCCGGTCAGACGAAAAATGATCTTTTTCAGATTGTCCTGGGTCTTGGATGTTTATCTATATATGTATTTGTTATAAAATATAGTATCGTTGAGTTAGTATCCCATAACACAAGTCTTACTTAAGAACTTACTTTGGGGCTAGCTCAATCTGTGTGATTTGTCCATATATATTTATTTATTTATTTACATAATATGATTTCACATGATTTTTTTTTGGGTCAGCCACTTGCCTGACCCCAACCCTCTTTGGGTAGCTCCAGAACGATAGTCGAAAATCTATAGAAACGGGTACTACATTTCTATAGGTTTTTGACTGTGGTTCTGGATTATTAGCCCACACCGGGAATCGAACCTAACGCCCTTTGTGTAGCAGGCTGGCGATTTCTACTTCGCCACGGAGGTCTTTTTCCTTATTACTTTTTCATCATCAGAAGTCCATTGCTGGATATCAGCATTGAACTCGGTGGAGCGTCGTGCCCTGAAACTTATAGGCAACGAAAAGCTAAAGTTCAAAAGTCTTGAGCATCGACGTAGAGTGGCTTGTCTGTCAGTTTTCTACAGGTTGCATTTCGAGGAGTGTTCACAGGAACTCCGTGGTCGCCATTCGAGAACCTTTCTGACCCATCGTTGTTACATACCATGAGGTTAGTCGTGAAATGATTAACCTCATGATGTAATGACGATTATCCTGCATGGTACACATTGAACAGGAAAATAACTCGCAGTTGGTGCTATATCCTTTTATTTTATATTGGGCTTTCCTCTGACTATTATTAGTATCGTCAAGCAAGTATTCAGTAGTGTAGTTTCTAACCACAACAGGAAACAATCTATGTTTATCTGCAAACCATACGAGTACATTCCTTACGTAGCAATAATATTAATATTTACGCGATATAGATTCATTTTTGAAACCCGGTCTTTATTCGTCGGATTCGCCGACTAATTTTAGTGAGTAACGAAGACCATCAACGGGGCGAGTGTTCAGTCAGGGTGGCGAAACTTCTTGAGTAGTTACAGAAACACAGACATATTACCTGTGAAAATTAAGGGCCCACACTAGGCACACTAGCGACGCCAATAGTTTTATTCCTAATACTTTATAATTATAATGAAATTCAAGCATGTAAATCATATAAGCCTTAGTAAATAACCTGAAGTATTTTTGGAATCATGTTTTAATCTAATGAGAATTAGTCATTTAGAGAACTACTGATTACCGCCTAAAACGGCCGTTTTTGGCGGTAATCTGATTCTGATAATATTAAAACATGATTCCAAAAATACTTCAGGTTATTTACTAGTGCTTATATGATTTACATTCTTGATTTACTTTCTATTTGTAAAGTATTAGGAATAAAATGATTGGTGTCGCTACTGTGCCTAGTGTGCCCCCTTAACCACTGCGCCACAGAGGCCATCATTAATGTAAACAAACGTAAAAAAGTCGTAACTGCAGTGAGTGACATATATTTCCATATCATTGGTGCTTTAAAATTTTTATGATTATGTAAATTAGTTCTAAACTTCTAAATATCCTAATAACCACTTGCTTCCTGGTTGTTTTAAATATAAATTATTCTATTAGCCTTCAAGGTTTATTATATCCACTGTTACATGACAGTGTTATTTTTAAGTTTTAGTTAAGTAACAAACGACATAGCAATATTTTTTTATCAAAAGGGTTTTTTTTTTTGTCCCAGAAAGTTACGCCACTTTCCAGGTGAGTGTATTGCACAAGAAAGGTTTACAAAAAAAATCTTAGTTGTAATTTACAGGGTCATTTAAAAATATGGTACAATATTTCAATTTTTACCTGCTATTGGATATTGTCAAAAGGGTTTCAATATTTTTATGAATTTTAGATAAGGTTTACTAAAAAATAAAAACAGGTACGTCTCACGGGAACCGGCTTTATCAGGACAGACATCGAAGACAGAAATTGAAGTCTCGGGTCCTGATTTTACCCTTTGGGTGCGGAACCCTTAAAATATCTCGCGAATGTTTAACTACATCATCAATCATCATCATCGACAGGACTTTGTTAATCTCCACTGCAGGAGCATGACCCTCTCTGTACTACCAGAGCCATGTATTAGGCAGGGCAGTCAGAGGATTTGGCCTACACTCTCCACGCTGGCCAGACGGGTTGGAGAGGTCTCTTAGATGTTTATAGCTTTGTGTAGCTTGTCTTTCCTTAGTCGACTTCTACGACATCCACGGGGAGACTTGGAGTGGTCCTATTCTACTCTGCCGGAGACCACACGGCAAATTTTATACGATTAACGATAAAAGGCTAAATTAATCATTATTTTTCCTGATGCTTGAAATCATATGAAAACCCTGCATCGGGACGTGGTTCAGTGTAGAACAATGTTTCACAGAGGTTACACATCAACACTGCTGGGAAAACACTTGAAATAATTTTAACACATTAGCACCTATATGTTTGATAACAATGACAAGGTAAACTGCAACTGGTCGCATCAACTTGCCACTGACAAATCGATCGAGCGATAGCCTAGACAAGGCGAGCGCGGGTCGTGGGTTGTTTGTTTTGTTTTTCGTGTGTGTAAGTAGCCAACACTGCTGTCAGATTTTTCAAGCTACCTCTGACTTCCATCAATTATGACATCCGGGACCAACGGAAAGTGAAGACCAAGTGCCTTCCGAAGCACGGAGGAGCTCGAGATATATTTTACGGGTCACGGTGCGGAGGCAGGAGGGGTTATCACTGGTTAAGTTGACGCGACAACCAATTCGTCATCATCATCAGGTCGAGCTCCGTGGCGCAGTGGTCAACACGCCAGATTGGCCTGGGTCTTGGGTGTTTATCTATATCCTATATAAGTATATGTTATAAAATATAGTATCGTTGAGTTAGTATCCCACGACACAAGTTCACAACTTACTGTGGGGCTAGCTCAATTTGTGTGATATGTCCCTATATATTTATTTATTATTTATTTATTTTTGGTCTCCACTACAGGAGCACGATCTTCTCTGTACTGTCAGAGCCATATATTAGCCAGAGCAATTGGCCAGACGGGTTTGACAGGTCTCTTTGATTTTAATAAGCTTTGTTCAGCTTGTGTTTCCTAAGTCGCCTACGACATCCACGCGAAGACTTGGAGTGGTCCTATTTGTGACGGTACCCACATTAGATTAATATCGGATTGTCATTGTGCAGTGAATGAGATGTCGAACTTTAGTTCAATAAACGAGTCTATATCTAGCACCGTGTTTCCTTGACGTTACATTATTCTTCTCTGCCGAGACCACACGGCTAACGACTAAGTCACCAATTCCTCTTTATCATTTACCCCTACTCTTCCTCTCTCTAGTGGTTGACATCATTTGCATTTATCCTTATATTTTTACCCATCTTGAACCCAAATTATGGCCGTATGCCGACCTATGATACGAATCTATACCTTTGTGGAGACCTTCCACCGAACGTCGGCTTCCTGGAAGACCACGGCGTAGATGGCGAGAAGATTAAATTACATGGCGAAACTATAAGTTTTATTGTTTACTACGGAACCCTAAAAATGGAAACGGCACTGGACCCAATAAAATTCACGTATGCTCTCATGTCGGCTAACTATGTGTGAAGTACCCCGTGAAGGCTACTGCAGTACTGCTTGAAAACAAAATGGGCAAATATCTCATATGCAGTATGCACTTGTGCAGGTGTGAAGCCTTTTTGTTGTAGTTTTCATTGACTGGTTTGTACAGTCAACCAGAAAAGTTGATGGTCGAAATGGAATTTACACTTATGTAAACCACGGCTAGAGGGTAGCGCTCCTGCAGTGGATATAAAAAAAGACCATGATGATGAAACCATGTAAAAGTTGGGTAAATAACGATCGCTAAGCATACGTCTTTAGCTTTAATGTTCTCATATTATTAATTCTGTGGTTCTGATATACTTATTACTTGAATGTTAGACACTAACACAAGCGTAAGACAGTAAGTAACACGCATTACTTATGCGTTATACTTGTAAAATTTGCACACGTACCTATTGTTACATGTAACAGTTTGCCACCCAAGGAGGGTTGGTGTCAGGCAGGCAGTGGGTCGTTAAAATTTTTCTCCAAATTATATCATCGAAGCTCAGCTGAGGATGCAACCGGAAAAAAAAACACAGAGGAGGAGTAACGCACAAAAACAAGAAGACTACATCATCATCACACGAGGTCATCAACCAAAGTGATTTGACGAGGTTACTGGTTTTTACGCAGAATAACCGTCGTCTGGCCTCCATAACCCTATATCCCTTGATTGACTTTTAAGATCTGCCCGGGAAGATAAGCAGCTGGCACGTTCAATTTTGTTCTTTCGCTCCCAGACCAGCAGTGCCGATTTGCTAACTCGGTGTACAACGATTTGATTTTCACTTTAGCATCCATTACGGTTTTCATATCTTGAATAAAAATAGTCATTCATACCGAAGCCGTAATGAATATTAAAGTTACCATGAAAAGGATGTACACCGTAGTTGTCAAAAGTTAGCAAATAAGCCCGCAGGATGGAAGCACAAAAACAAGAGAACTATCATGAAGATAATGATCATTCAGTTTTTGTCGATGACTGTATGCGTGTGAGATACGCCATTCTAAGCTTAAGGTCGCATACATTTGGGTCAGTTAGCTCAGGCATTTAAGTCCATATAATATTCATTCAGCCAATGAAAGAAGCTATAAAACTACAGTTAAAGTAATTGAAACTACTTTTTGATTAGTAATGTGCTTTTCTTATATTCCCCTTTTTACCCTACTCCATGGGAAACGTGCAAACCTAATTTGCTTGCTTGTTTGCTTTTACATATTAATCTACGAATAAGTGACTTATTACTTACTAGCTGTAACCCGCGGCTTCTCCCGCGTTATATATTTCCTATGTCCTTCTCAATACCCTAACCTATGTGTATGCAAAATTTCTTGATGATCGGTTCAGTTCTTCGTGAAAGCGTAACAAACAAACTCACTTTCTTTATTTATTAGGATTCGTAGATAATTATGACCGAAATTAGCAGAATGCATACTCTATGACATATTGACTGTATTGGATTGTTAAAGGCGATTCAGCAGGCCCATATAAACGACTTTCTGTATGGGATCAAAGCTGAAACAAAAAAAAATCGTTTTCCCACAAAAATATTTAGCCGCCACGTCAATTTGTATGGAAATGTCAAAAAAAAATGAGTTTTCAGCTTTGGTCCCAAGGAAAATTAGTTCAAATTGACAGGCTGAAACACGCATCACGCCAGGGCCCAAAACACTTATTTCACCGTGTATAAAGGATTTGGTACATGAATGCACGATGGTTTCCGTGATGCAGTGGTTACCAGTTTACCACGCTAGCCTGCTACACGAGGGGCACTCACTGGGTTCGATATCCGGCGCGGGCAAATACTTTTACTTTATTTTCACAAGTGGTTCTAGAGCAATAAAGGTATTCCGCGCGAAATCTATAAGTAATAACCTTCATAGAAAGAAATGGGTAAAAAATGGCGCATAGGCAAAATTCACGAGCGCGGGCGTGTTCGTTCGTTAATGAGTTTAAATGTACTTTTGTAGTTTCTCTTATCTTTCCATCGATGACGTGGTTCCATAAATTCTTTAGTAGTTAGTAGTAAGCATTAACGTAGGCTATAAACTAATCTTGAAACGGTTCGGAGCTTATTCGGTTCCATTCTGAGGAAGATTTACCACCCGAGGAAGTCTGACGCGGGCGAATGGGATTGGTCTCTCTCTATTTTCCAATACTGATTCTTCGAAATCAGAATCAAAACGTTTCTCTAAAGAATATATAGGCTTTTTTGCAGGTACTTAAGAGTCGCCTGGACGCGCATGTCTCCATACAAACGGAAAAAGGGTATTGTGGCAATATTTGATAATTTTAGGGCAAAATTAAGCATCCAATCAATTAATCTCATTATAATCTACGTACGTTCCTATACAGTTTGGTTAAATTATCAAATGTTTGAGAATTGTACGCCTCTCAAGATTTCAATACAAATTTAAAAGGCTTGTAAGTAATTCTCAAACCATTGTTATTTTAACCAAGCTGTATATCATAAAAAATTCTAACTCGCGTTCAAACCGACCTTAACTAGGCCACTTTTTTGATTTGAATGCAGCAAAATCGGTTCAGCCATTTATAAAATAGAGGGATTTTGTAGTCATGGCATTGTTTTTTAAAATTTTAACATTAATCATTAATTTTATTCTTATACTAGCTTTTGCCCGCGGCTTCGCTCGCGTTAAGAAGTAGAATTGATCAAAATCCTTTCTTAGCGGATGCCTACGTCATAACATCTACCTGCATGCCAAATTTCAGCCCGATCCGTCCAGTGGTTTGGGCTGTGCGTTGATAGATCACTATGTCAGTCAGTCAGTCACTTTTGAGTTATATATATTAAGATATCGAATTCCGAGTTCGGGATCCACCGCCGCGCGTCCCGCACCCGCCTTGAAAATGGGCTCCTGACGAGTCCGAAACTATAGTCGGCAATCCCGACAAATAGCACGTGAGTGACCCGTTGATATAATAGTAATAATAATAATTTCTTTATTGAGCCATAAAATACATACAGTAAAGATGGTAAATACAGGTAGTAGCAGTTTTCGTTAGTTGCATTATACTGAGTACCTTGATCCAGCCAGTTACAACCCATCTCTGAACTAGATAATCTGTATCTCAGAGACAGCTGGCATATATATAATGTCTTTATCTAACGATAGTTTTAATGCTATAGTTTTATTCTTGTTCCAGGTATATATTCGCGCCGTTCGGCCGGTCGCTTGGCATCAAAGACACGCGGCCTAGGAAGACGCCCAGCTACCCCAAGCTGGAGGCGGCGTACAAAAAGTCTGCCAACCGGATAAAAGATGTAAGTTATCGCCATCCATACTATCCATACTGATAATCTAATTGCGAAAGCAACTCTGTCTGTTCGTCTGTCTGTACCGCTTTCACGCCAGAACTACTGAACCGATTTAAATTATATTTGGTACACAGACAGTCTAGAGCCTGAGAAAGCACATAGGCTATTTATTCGAAAAAAGCCTTTTTTTGTCTCCTGCCTTTCGAAATATAGCCGCCTTCCACGCGGAGTAAGTCGCGGCACAGCTAGTATTATATGAATCTTCAATTTTTCATAAGTTTATTTTACGATAACATTGCTTTACTGATATAACTCTTAATTAAAAGGAATAAGATATGATCTCCCGGAGGCCCATCTCCCTCTTCCCTCTGGGGAGGGAAAAATAAAAGGCCGGCAACGCTCCTGTGACACTCCTGGTGATGCAGTTGTCCATGGGCAGCGGTGATCACTTCCCATCAGGTGACAAGCGGGTCACCTGATGGGAAGTGATTACCGCTGCCGTTTGCCGTCCTACGACATAAAAAAAAAGATCTACAAAGCTAAAGACTGTCAGTTGAAATTTTGTCCGCGTGGTTTTTTTTTTTCCCTATATCTCATTCTTAATTTAAATAGAGAAGATATGTGATGAGAGAATTCGACGCGGTAATTTGAAGCCACGGTGGTGTAGTCTGTAGCACACTTAGGGCGTAGACCTAAGAGCTGTGGGTTCGAATCCTACCTTTGGCGAGTTTCTTTTCATCACATATTTTCAATTTTAATTAATTAGAGAAGTTTCAATTTACCGAAACTGTGTTACCAGTTATGACTTAAGGCTCAGATCCGTCTTACGTGTATGTATGTTTTTGTGGGTTTTTGTTATGGATAAACTTGAAAACTACCATATAGAAAGATCCTTATCCTAACTTCCTGACTAATATTATAAATGCGAAAGTTAGTTTGTTTGTTACGCTTTCACGCCCTGTCTACTGAACTGATCATCATGAAATTTTGCATACACAATACACATAGGTTAGGGTACTGAGAAGGACATATGCTATATATCACGCGGAAGAAGCCGCGGGTAACTGCTAGTAAACTATAATTTACGCGGAAGAAGCCACGAGAAATCTATAAAAATTAAAACAACGGATGCCGATTTAAAAAAAAAACGATATAAAAGGTTTATATCGTTATTTTTTTTATTCTCAATTTCTATATCTGTTCAAACATTTTTAAGTTATGATAGAATAAATAATCTCAGTCTCACATAGTATGAAACGTACATAAACCCAACAAAACATTTCAGTCCTAATCTTGGTAGCGGGGTAAATCCATAGGCTGAGTTTCCTGTGGTTATTCCGACAGTAGGTGATCAAATAATATGGTATAAAAAATACAAAACATATGTAATGAAATAACATCACAACCTGAAAAGTGTAGCAAACTGTGACTCACTTTTAAAAGGGGATTGCCCATTTCTGGGCCCACCCCTTATATACCGTGTGTGAGCTTGAAATAAAGTTTATTCTGTTCAGTAACATTGGTCCATTGTAACAATATTGAATTTCTGTTTTTATTGTACATATTGCAATGATGTACCAAGTGATTCTGTATAGTTTTGGTAATCATACAATTTAGTATTTTTTTTAAAATACGGGACGGGGATCTATATATCTGTGGGCATTCTCCTTTATTAAAATTTTAACGGCCTATACTTTTATATTTTTTTGTTTAATTCACAAAATAATAAATAGGTTTCCATTATTTTTTGAAGATTTTTCACTGTAGACATCTTTCTGTGTTCTGTGGACATACTTGTTATATTTATTATGGTAACTAGCCTTTTATACCATCATCATTTTATTTAAACGAAGCAATCCAGCAACATTGTACCAATTAAATTGTTTATTTTTTTCGTTTTGTTATTGTTTTTCTTTACTCTGCAACAAAGATATCGCATTGAGAAAATAACGCTCTACTTATCTACTCACCCTTGACCGATCTCAATCACAATAAATGACTTATAAAAAGACAAACAGCATATTTTTTACTGATAGGTATAAAGATTATTGTAATTTTTCTTTTCCATTGTTTGTTTTCGTCTGTGTAAGTGGCCAACACTGTTGTCAGATTTTTGAAGCTGCCTAGAGGCATCTGATATAGCTTAACGACTGCCACCATTAATGACAGCCGGGCGGGACCAACGGCTTAACGTGCTTTCCGAAGCACAGAGCTCAAGATAGTTTTATACCTCTTGCGGTCACCCATCCAAATGGGGAGTGCGCCCGGGGTTGCTTTACATGCGTAAGCGCTTACAGTGCTTGTACCCACTGGGCCATTGAGCTCCTACGAGCTCTGCTCTCGAGCTCCGTGGCGCAGCGGTCAACACGCTAGCCTGCGACACGGGGGTTCGATCCCCGGTCAGGTCAAGATGGAAAAAGATCTTTTTCATATTGACCTGGGTCTTGGATGTTTATCTATATAAGTATATATTATAAAATATAGTATCGTTGAGTTAGTATCCTGCGACACAAGTTCACAACTTACTGTGGGCTAGCTCAATTTGTGTGATATGATATATATTTATTTATTTATGTAAATGTGAAATTTAGTGTTGCCAGGTCCGAAAGGCTCAAAATCGGGACGGAAGGTAAAACAAATCGGGATTTAGGGTAAACGATCGGGATAAACAAAAAAAAATACTTTGGGTAAGCTTTAGAAAAGCTTAGCACGAATATGGAATTTCTGAGTTATATTGAAGGCAGTTCATAAATGAAGGCATTACGGCACAGTAAGGCGAAACAAATAAACATACAAATAAAAAAGCATAGTAGAATAAAATAAGAACATTCTTTATTCAATTCGGTTGAAAACACAACACAGTAGAATTAATAACGGTTGAAAACAAAAAAAATTATAAAAGTTATTGTCAATAAATTTGCTTCAATAAAAGAAACGACTGTGCCCACCAGCGACCAAGAAAACGATGAAAGAAGACATGCTAAACGACTAAACGTGGCCTTTAGGTATTATTTACCCGGGCTCTGCCTACCTCGCAAGAGAAAAAGACGTCATAGTGTGTATGTATGTATTAATTAACCGTCATCACCAGGTACTAGTTAGTCTTCACTGCAGGAGCACGAACCTCCCTCTACTAGTTACCACAGCCATATATTAGCCAGAGCAGAAGTTAGCATACACTCTCTACGCTGGCCAAACGGGTTGGAGACCTCTTTGATGTTAGCTTGTGTTTCCTAAGCCTTCTATGACATCCACGGTAAGACTTGGAGTAGTCCTATTCTACTCTACCGGTAACCATACGGCAACATTAACCGTATGAGCCCGTAAATCTATTTTAGGTATACCCGTTTCAAAATATAACAGTACAGTAATATGTATGTTTTTATTGAATAAATATATTTGTATGGAGCGAATAATTTTTCGAGCGATGTAAATTGCCTTAACTCTTTGGAATGTGCCTATTTTTTTTTGTTTGTGCTCATGCAAAACCAAATATTCACATTGTATGCATCGACGCGAACAAATGATAACCGAACTGTAAAAACTTGCAAAACAATAACTAAGATATGGGCATCAGTCAAAGGTAAAAGTAACAGATCTGAAAATCGAAACAAATTTTTAACATTGCATCAATCAATTGAAAGAATATTTATTTCATGTCGAAACTAGGCGGCACAACAAGGACGCTTTTTATGTTTCGCACACAGGCGCTGCCGAGGATCGGCGCGGCCCTGCATGAGAGGTCTTCTAATTTATAATAGCTTCATCATCATCTGGTCATTTTAGTCTCTACTGCAGGAGCATGTCCCTCTCTGTACTACCAGAGCAATATATTAGCCAGAGCGGATTCGGCCTCATCATCATCATCGGCAGCTTTTCGTGGTCCACTGCTGGACATAAGCCTCCCTTTGTCTGCGCCATTCCGTTCTGTCCCTTGCTATCGCGAGCCAGTTCTTCCCAGTTATGGTCTTTTTTTTTTTTTTTTTTTTCTTTATTTATATTTTAAGAGGGTTTTGTCTACATAGACTATGCCACCCTCATAGATACAGCAGAAAGTTATGGTCTTAATGTCGTCGACCCACCTAGCCGCCGGATGTCTGTCCCACACTTCGTTTGCCATATCTAGGATACCATTCAGTGACAGCCTTACTTCACCTACCATCGTTTCTTTTAGCCGGGCCCAATTCCATTTTAGATTCGCAACCCTCGAGACCACGTCATGAAATTTCGGCATACAGTATTTGTTTAGATTGTTTCCTAAATGCCTTCTACGACATCCACGGGGAGACTTGGAGAGGTCCTATCAAAGAACTATTCTGTGGGTCCTATTCTATTCTGCCTGCTAATAGCTTACATTGTATTAACCTGTAACCTCTTCAGGCACGTAGCAATAACTTCCAACTATTGGCAAATGGTCATTTTAACATACTTATGTTAGTACAATAGACCACTAATGTGCAGATTTCATCGCAATGAGGAGCCCGATGGTCCAGTGGGTGTGAGCTCTGTGAGCGCTTACGTATGTTAAGCAACCCCTGGTGCAGTCCCTACTTGGATGGGTGACCGCAAGTGGCATAAAAATATCTCGAGCTCCTCCGTGCTTCGGAAGGCACGTTAAGCCGTTGGTCCCGGCTGGCATCGTTGATGGCAGTCGTTAAGCTATGTCAGATGCCTTAAGGCAGCTTGAAAAATCTGACACCAGTATTAGCCACTTACACATACGAAAAACAAAACATCGCAATGTTCTACAGGTACTGGTTGATAAAAATTACCGTCAGTTTAATGATTAAGAGGGCCCTTCCCCAACCGACTATCGTCAACGTGAGCATGGTCGAAAAGCTTGTTCCGTCCAGCGCAATGTCAGATAAAGAGGCAAAGCGAAAAGAGCCCCTTGCCCTCGCCTTCCGCACACCTCTTACTGCCACATGGTAACAAGCTACTGAGTACGCGAAGACATTGAACAGAAAATAGTGTGCGGAAATTTCATAAAACTTGTTTCAAGAAATACGTGTTTATTAGTTGGATGTTTATCTATATATGTATTTGTTATAAAATATAGTATCGTTGAGTTAGTATCCCTTAACACAAGTCTTTCATAAGAACTTACTTTGGGGCTAGCTCAATCTGTGTGATTTGTCCTTGTATATTTATATATTTATAGTAAGCCTTACAAGTTTATGAAAAAACGTTGTACATCTAGAATATCCATTACATTTGCAAGGTTTCTAAATAAATATTTATTAAGCACATTATAAACGCCCAAAGTTCACATAAAATTTGTGCAAATAAGCGAATTTTTGGAGGCTGATACTGAAGTTATTTCTCCAAATTTTGATTTTTCGTTTTGGTAGAAACCTAGATATAGCGCACAAGATACCTATTAGTTGAAAAGCTTCAAAGAAAGATTTGTTACACCGCCATAATCACGTACGAGCGTTTGTATGAAAAGATAGTCGGGTTGGCCGCCCTTAAGGATCCACCTCCACGAACGAGAGAATCGCGACGAGTCCGCGCTCCTATCTTATATTATAATACATACGCATATACTATCACGTTTTTTTCCTTCCGGGGTAGACAGAGTCCAGGTCTATAAAAAAAACCTTAAGGCCGCGTTAAGCATGTTGGTGGGCTTGTAGATGGAGAACGGAATCAAAATAGTGATTTGCTAGCGGCAGCGCCTACTACCATGATTCCTTAAGAGTCCCACGTAAAGCCGCAATCCCATACAAACGTAGTTTCGTTTTAGTTTTACAACAGTTAAGTCAATCTCAACCAAATTTCGTATCATACTACCGGATAAGGCATATTGATGTTTATAATCAGATTTCAATTTTAAAAACAATACCTGCGAGTTGAAGTTTCGTATCGAAAACTTGTACTCGCTGTAATTTTGTATAGGTATTGTTTTTAAAATTGAAATCTGATTATAAACATCAATATGCCTTATCCGGTCGTATGATACGAAATTTGGTTGAGATTGGCTTAACTGTTGTAAAACTAAAACGAATCTACGTTTGTATGGGATTGCGGCTTTACGTGGGACTCTTAATTTTCGCCCATGATTTCGATCGGCTCTTACGATCTGTGTGTGAAGAGAAGCAGCTGGTACATTCTACGTTTTTTTCTTTTCTCCCAGACCCGAGAATAGTAGAATCCTAACTAATATTATAAATGCGAAAGTGAGTTTGTTTGTTTATTTGTTTGTTTGTTATGCTTTCACGGCGTATCTAATGAACCAATCATGAAATTTTGCATACACATAGGTTAGGGTACCGAAAAGGACATAGGCTATATATATCGCGGGTGAAGCCGCGGGTAACAGCTAGTATTATTATATATTCTACTATTCAGTAGGCAATACGAGTGTGGAGAGGAGACAATAAATAGTCTATGGAAATAGGTGGCACGAAGATAAAATCGTCGCGATTCTCTCGCTCGTGCAGGTGATGCCTAAGACAAGCGTCCAATGTACAAAGTCTCCTATCAGCAACTGTTAAGGGGGAACACTAGGCACAGTAGCGACGCCAATCATTTTATTCCTAATACTTTACAAATAGAAAGAAATTCAAGAATATAAACAATACAAGCCTTAGTAAATAACCTGAAGTATTTTTGGAATCATGTTTTGATATTTTGAGAATCAGTCATTGAGAGAAAAAGTGATAACCGCCAAAAACGGCCGTTTTTGGCGGTAATCAGATTCTCATAATTCTCACTGATTCCGATAGTAATAAACATGATTCAAAAAATACTTCAGGTTATTTACTAAGGCTTGTATTGTTTATATTCTTGAATTCCTTTCTATTTGTAAAGTATTAGGAATAAAATGATTGGCGTCGCTACTGTGCCTAGTGTTCCCCCTTAAGGAAGCACCCGCTTGTCACACCTGCATAATACCAGCGATAGCGGTTATCACTACTATTTGCGTTACCAGTAATCCACTCGTATTTACAAACTCGTATCGTATCATTCGTAAAATAATGAGTCAATGATAACTACGTCCTTGGCCCCATAGCCACTAAACAACCGGCTATAGTTTCCTCCTTGTCCGAGCTCCCGGTTAATTCCTCAAAAGTAAAGAAATATTTATTATTTGATTTTATTAGATAAGTAAGGCACGCTTACCACATTACTTATCGTTATCTGTTACAAATATAGTAAAGGCATGTGCTCTCAAATCGTACGATTTGTTCTCAGAGACTCGCATAGGTGGCGCCACTCGAAACTACACAACATTGTATCTACGGTATTATGAGAATATAAAAACATGATTCACAAAATATATCTTATTCAAAATCAAAACATTATTTTTAGGCATAATATTTAAAATGATACCGTTTATTTAGTAAGTTAAAGGCCAACGCAGATTACCGCCATCTAGTATCGAGTAGCAAGCAACTCTCCTGCGCCATACATTCGCCTGCTTTTCGCAACCTTAATTTGGTCCAATATTTTTGTATTTGGTGGGCAGTCTATTACGTTAGTATTATATTGTCTTTGGTAAAGGTTTGATTATATGTTTGATGGCATTGAATAGGCTCCGAAATTGCTTTATATGTGATCGAAGGCTCCGAAACATTTTTCATGGCTGCGTCTATATTCTGACAAGTACAGTCCCGGGTCATAAAGTAAAATAAATGGGTATCTCTTGGATAGACATGTAACATCCTCGTCATTCGTCGCTTACCATCAGGTCAAATGCCTAATTCAATAATTAATAAAAAAAAGAAGAAACTACTGGAGCTATATTCTAAACTCTTTTATCTATAGAAAGCTAATTTATCTGCGGGTGACATAGGCTATAATTTACGTGGACGAAGTCGCGGGAAAATTGCTTATAAATATATAGAGACAAGTCACACTGATTCGGGAGACAAAGAAATCCTTTTAAGCCAGTTTTTCGCCTTTTCCGTGCACTGATCGAATGCCACTTTGTCATATATTCATAAAACAATGGTCTGCGCCCTTGGACCGTAGTCATTGTAATAGCCGGTCACCATGCCGGTCACAGGGTTAATTCTGACGTGATGGATATAAGCTGTCCGCAAAAGAGTATTAATGGACTCAGGGCGAACGGAGTGTTTGGTGATTGAACCCTAATCATAGGGTGTCATCCGTCCGGTGGTTGGTTGGAGGTATTGCATTGTAAAAGCCGGTCACAGGGTTGGTAAGGGTGTTTGGTACCGTGATTTCGAGTATCGTGAATCGATTTTTACCCCAAATCCACCAATCAGAAAAATTATGTATATACATGTTTGGTGGATTTTGACAGCTGCTGTCAAAAATACTTCTCGACAGAGTGCCGCCATCTTGGGTAAAAATCGATTCCGAACACCCTCATTCTAACGTGATAGCTATATGAGATGACCGCAAAAGAGCATGTAATGCACTCAGGATGGACCGAGGGTCTGAGAAGCCCTAATGAGGGTTCACCTCTGGTCGAAGGTGTCACCCTTAACTGCCTGTCCGGTGGTTGCAGGTATGGCATCGAGTACGGGCGCTCGGCTTCTCGAGCTGCTACTTTTTTGTCCCCAATCCATCCGAGCAAATAGATAATACCTTTGGGGATCCTAAATACCTTTGGGGTCCCCCCGCCATATAGGAGAAATCACCGCAAAAAAATCATGTTTGCTGTATGGAAGAACCTTTTAATTTTTTTTTTCATAATTCGTCATCTTTGTAAATTTTAACTGTCTTGCTATCATGGTTTATGAGATACAGCCTAGTGACAGATGGACATCGAAGTCTCAGAATTAAGGTCCCGTTTTTACCCTTTGGGTGCGGAACCCTAAAAATTGCCACTGGCATATAATCCGGCGTGGCATATAATCATTATTGCCTTGGCTCCTGTGTGCGCCGCAAACTTCGCCTGCCCTTTTGCTGTACCAAAAATACTAAAATACTTTGAACATCTGGCGTAACGTAACCTAAGTTGTGGTAGAGCCACGCTACCGGCAAAAATCACTTCAGCTGGTAGCATGAATGGGCCGGCTCGTCCGGGGAAGTACCACACTCTCACAGAAAATCGACGTTTGAGTAGTAGTTTTACAGCTTCTTTGCTTCGTTCGGTGAGTGAGAGAGCCGGAGGCCCATCCCCCCTCCCCTCTGGGGAGGGAAAACAAAAGGCCGGCAACGCTCTTGTCATACCCCTGGTGTTACATTAGTCCATGGGCAGCGGTGATCACTTACCATCAGGTGACCCGCTTGCTCGTTTGCCGTCTTCTGACATAAAAAAAAAAAAAAAGTTCTCTACATATCTTGTCAGACCTTGTTAGGGAATCAATATTAATAAAATATCAATATTTGGTCTTGAATTATTCTAAAATTACATATGTGTATATTGACATTAAATTAGTAGGTACTTCTTAACGCCTACTAAGGCGTTTTACATTGATAATACAAGGTCTTACAGAAGTATTGAAACTATTTCCAGCACTGATTTTTCCCAAACAAAACAAATATTTTTGAGATCCTCATAACAAGCCCTTTCATTTGATATATAACAAGGTAAGGTTTGCAAAACTTTTTTTTAACATTTTCTATTTGGACCCCTTAAACTGACCCTTATTTAAAAAAAAATATTTACTTTGCATATCCGTGTTTGGGTCATAGATTAACACCATCTTACCAAATTTCATTTAATTTGGTTCAGTAGATTTGATTTTTGAGATTTGGACAGACGGACGGACGGACAGACAGACGCTCGAGTGATCCTATAAGGGTTCCGTTTTTCATTTTTTGTACGGAACCCTAAAAAATAAACATAAATAAAATAAGACAGTCGGAGTTAGGTACAAGTCCGAATCAAACTTTATAGCGGATATTAGCTGCGAGTCCCCGTGCGCGTCCCGCTGAACCTAATATTGTGTACTGCGCATCGACTCGCGCGATGTCCGACCCGCCATAATTCAGACTGTACTAGTAAGTTAAAATCTTCGTAGTTTGTGCTTTCTTGCGTGTATTTCTAATATTAGTTAGGTTAGCATCTAGTAAATATTCTGATATCTATGGTTAGCATTATAATTTTGGCGTATCGGTGTTAATATTAAAATACCATGTAATTGGTGGGCGTAGTTCTGAGTGACGTCGACAGATAATATATTGTATGTCGAGGTCGACGTATTCATGTAACAGGCACTGATAAGTTCGAGATACATTTTATAAATTTTTCTTGCTACCTGAATCCCAACTAATATTATAAATGCGAAAGTGTGTTAGTTTGTTTGTTTGTTACGCTTTCACGCCGTATCTACTGAACCGATCATCATGAAATATTGCATATAGGGTACCGAGAAGGACATAGGCTATATATTACGCGGGCGAAGCCGCGGGTAACAGCTAGTTGAAACTAAAATTCAAAGATTCTTTATAGAGAACTAGCTGTTACCCGCGGCTTCGCCCGCGTAATATATAGCCTTTGTCCCTTTCGGTACCCTTACTTATGTGTATGCAAATTTTCATGATGATCGGTCCAGTAGATACGGCGTGAAAGCGTAACAAACAAACAAACAAATTCGCATTTATAATATTAGTTGGGATTGGGATTAGTTGGGATAGGCATGCTCAGGAACTTTACACGACAATATTCATATTCGTATTGAATTTAAATATGTAAATATTTGTAATAGCCGCGTGGTTGCCGGTAGAGTAGAATAATACCACTCCAAGTCATCCCGTGGGGACTTTGGAAACACAAGCTAAACAAAGCTTATAAACGTCAAAAGACCTCTCCAACCCGTCTGGCGCGGAGAGTGAAGGCCAAATCCTCTGACTGCTCTGGCTAATAAATGGCTCTGGTAGTACTTAGAGGGTCGTACTCCTGCTGTGGAGACTAAAGAAGACTTGATGATGATGATTGTTCAAAAGCTAAATTATTAGCGTTTCGGATCCGTCTGACTACTGCAGAGAAGAAACGCTGGGAACAGTTTCTTGGACGTTCAAATGGCATAATACAGCTACGTACAGGCGCGAGTAACAAAACATTTTTTTCGTGCATAAGTACTGCACAATTTTTCTCAAGAAATATATTTTTTTTGTTAGCCATTTTTGTCCTACTGCTGGGCAAAGGCCTTCCCTCGTTGTTTCCACACATTCATTTCCTTTGATATTATCTTCAAATCCTTTTCAAACTGATTAAGATCGTCTACCCATCTTTTTCGGTCTTCCTCTTTTTCTACACCCACTTGGAGTAATTATGTATAACAAGAAACATATTAATTTACTATTTTGTAATAATATATAAATATATACGGACAAATCACACAGGTTGAGCTAGCCCCAAATTTTTATTATGTAGTAAGTAAATACTACTACATAATAAAAAATAAACTAGCTGTTACCCGCGGCTTTGCCCGCGTGATATATGTATAGCCTTTGTCCTTCTCCGTACTCCAGACAACGTGTATGCAAAATTTCATGATGATCGGTTCTTGTAAACTGAGCTTTAAGTAATTTATTGACGTTAACAATAACATAACATTGTAAACCAATTGTAAATGTAAAGTGACGTTCAATAAATGATATTTAAAATATCTTAAGATGAATAAAATTTTTGACACAAATTTTTGAACAATAGTCAATACTATTGACTATTGACTATTGTTCATAAAGCGCAACAAACAAACTCACTTTCGCATTTAGGATTTCGGAGCCCGATGGCTCAGTGGGTGTGAGCATTATTAGCGTTCATCATCATCATTTCGTGTAGGTGACACGGTCAGTCGACCATGCACACCCTGCCGGAACCGCGTCTCGGCCTCTGACGTGGTGCCTTTAACGACTACTTTATTAGCGCTTATGCATGTCAAGCCACCCCGGTTGCAGTCCCCACTTAGCATTTTACAATATGAATCGCTCGTCATAAAATTTTTATTCAACAATATTTTCAATTGCAGGTGAAATTTTAATATGCATTGTAAAATACTTCGGCGGATATGATAATATATTATGTCGAGGTCGACGCATTTATGCAAACGAGCATTCAGGTCGTCTGATGATAAGCGGTCATAGCCGTGAAAAATATAGTGGGTGATATATTTTACAAGTTCTTACAGGCTGACGCCCTAATAAATAAATAGATATGGACAAACACACAGATTGAGCTAGCCCCAAAGTAAGTTCTTATCTAAGACTTTTGTTATGGGATACTAACTCAACAATACTTTATTTTATAACAAATACATTTATAGATAAACATCCAAGACCCAGGTCAATCTGGAAAAGATCATTTTCCATCTTGACCTGACCGGGGATCGAATCCGGGACCATCCGTATCACAGGCGTATGTTGACCACTGCGCCACGGAGCTCGCATAAATAATTATATAAGGACAAACACACAGATTTAGCTAGCCCCAAAGTAAGTTCTTAAGTAAGACTTGTGTTATATGATAACTTAACTAACTAACTAATAACGCTAAGTGTGATACTAACTCAACGATACTATATTTTATAGCATGTGGTCCCAACCTTTTATTTAACCTTTATCTTTTAACGTATGATTTTTTCTTGCTGTTGCACATAGATGGCATACTGGCAAATCTTTGTATCTACTATGTTATGACAAAATGAAAGCATCATTCACAAATTATATCCTACTAGCTGTTATCCGCGGCTTCGCCTGCATAATATATAGTCTATGTCTGTCTCAGTACCCTAACCTAAGTGTATGCAAAATTCATGATGATCAGTGCAATAGATACGGCGTGAAAGCGTAACAAACAAACGAACTCACTTTCGCAATTATAATATTAGTTAAGATAAGATAGGATTTAAAAGTAAAACAATAGTTTGTTATCATATTATATGCCGTATGGTTCCTGGCAGAGTAGAATAGGACCACTCCAAGTCTTCCCGTGGATGTCGTAAAAGGCGACTTAGGAAACACAAGCTAAACAAAGCTTACAAACATTTAAAAAAACCTCTTCAACACGTCTGGCCAGCGTGAAGAGTGTAGGCCAAATCCTCTGACTACTCTCGCTAATATATTGCTCTGGTAGTACAGAGAGGGTTGTGCTCCAGCAGTGGAGACTAGAAAGACCTGATGATGATGATGTCTTCGAAACATGTATCTATCTTTATTAGACAATCAAATGATCAGCCTACATAATATATAACTATAGAACTTACAGCAAAGTTGTTTTTCCTGCCAAGGCAGTTGAGTTTCATACTTTTTCGTTTATAATAATAGGATTCAGCTCACCAGAAGCTCCCACGAGGCATCAAAGAGCATACGCCATCTTTGATGCTACTTAAAAAAACTTTACCGTACAACACCTTATCTCTTTATACTGGACATTGGTAGAATCACTGAAATCTCGGTGGAAGCCATAATATAAAACAGAAGAAGCAGAAGGATTTAGCTGCTCTGATGAAAACTGCTGAAAACTCAACGATACTATATTTTATTACACATTACTTGTGATTTAAAAGTCTTTTGATTGAATGTCGAGAGGTCGTGTATTATTTATCGCATAATGCAAGGTCGGCCGTTAGCCATAACTATTTGACCGCGGCTAGGGTTGCTACGCGTCCGGATTAAGGCGCTTACACCAACCAACTAGCGCCACCCTTGGTTTTATTTCTTTTATTACTTAATAAGATCAAATTGACAAAATCGACGAAAGTACTTCACTAGTAAATGACTTGTAGTATTTTTGTATTGCTTTTCATTATTTTGCATTTGGTAATTCAAGAGAACTACTAATTACCGTCAAAAGCGGCCACTTTTGGCGGTAATTAATAGTTCTCTTAATCTGAAATGCTGATGTCGATCAAAAGTTGTACTAAAAATACTACAAGTAATTTACTAAGGAAATACTTACGTAGATTTTTTCAATTTGTTCTTATTTCGGAGAACAAGAATTAAATAACGGTTGTCGCTAGTTTCGGTGGTGTAAGCCTCTTGAGACGGACACCATGAATATATCAAAGTTATTTGTAGTTACAGATTAGGGTTGAGTTATGTGAGAAACGAAAAAGAAATAAATGCGTTACAGTTAGGCTTTTTCTTTGGTTAGGTTTTTTAAATTTTACCATTTTTATGAAGATTGATAGAATTTATGAAGATTTTATGGTAACAACCCTCTGTCTGATTTCCATTAAAATGACGTGTTATATAATACCACTAAATGTTTTAGATTTAAATACGTAACAACAGGTTAGTTACATCAATTACTGGCCGACATGTTGGCATTCCTATTTTAGTACTAGATTTTATGAAAAAAGAATTGTGGCTCTAGAATCAGTTTTCAGCGAGAAAATAGAGAAATACATTTGTATGGAAACCATATTGAAAAAATACTGCTAGTATACCCTCTTAAGACACTCCGGCATTTGCTGCCCAAATGCCCGGCTAAACTGGCTGCTCTGTCCGGCTATTCACTTGGAAGACCTGGCAACCATACCTGAATGAACACGGACTACTGTGGTGTGAGTGGGAGCCGATAAGGGAGTCGGAGTCATTACGAGGATCTCTTCCACCTAAACCTTAACGAAATGAGGAAATTTTGGTGTCATTCGATTTAGCACCCCTTAATCTAGTGCTAACGTAGGTTTTTCTTTTTTTGATGATTCGGTTTAGATTAATTTAAATAAATTAAAACGCCCCGGGTATTTTTATGTAAAAATATGGATATTTACTTAGATGCTCATAACTTTCGTTGTAAGCAATATATCTTAAATATCAAAACGTACAGCCCTACTTCTCCAATTAATCAATAATGTGTAAAAAAATTATTGAAATTGGACAATGTTTAAGTGGTGAGAAGCGTTATCGCTTTTTGTATGAAAATTTACAGGTAGTTAGTCGATTTTCTTAGAGGAGTCGGAACCGGATGCGGATTAAGATTCAGAGAGTCGAAACACGCCTCGGAGTCGAGATTACCCATGTTTACTGGCAACCCTAACCGTGTTTATGTCGACGCTCGCAATCGATAGAATTTTACTATGGTTACTGGAAATTCTACGCCACAGGGATTGTTTTAATGGCACCAACACACCCAACTAATGGTCAGGGCCTTTAAAAATATTTTATGAAGGATTATCTAGAGTCTCGCATAGCAAAATATTTAACGGTCTTTGTTTTCTTTTAAATAATTTATTACAAATGGAACTGGACACTTAACACTTTATCTATGGCCTTAACACAGGGGTGCAATGGCGCCGGGAAGTTAACCCCCGAAAGGTAGGAACACTGCAAAAAGCTGGCGCCGTGTGGTTCTCTGCAGAGTAGAATAGGACCACTCCAAGTCTTCCCATGGATGTCGTAGATGGTGACTTAGGAAACACAAGCTAAAATAAACGTAAAAACCATTTTTGCTCGTTATAACGGAACGGCCACAAGTTGACGCTTGAATTATTCATATAATACTTTTTTAGTTGTATATTTTAATTGATTTTGTAATAATAAAATCAAAATAAAATAATATTCAAGGTCAATTCCCATACAACAAACATGATATTTTTGCCATTTTTGCTCTACCTGTAGTCTAATATTGTAAATACCTAGATAATGGTGCGATTTTTTGACATTCGGCCACGGAACTCTATAAAATTACTAGAATTAGCGAGTAGTTAATGTGTAACATCTTATGTGGCTTATTATCCTCACGCACGACCGTATCGTAGGCATTAAGAGGGTATACTAGCAGCTTTTCCATACAAATGTATTTCTCTATTTTCTCGCTGAAAACTGCTTCTAGAGGCACAATTCTTTTTACATACAATCTATTACTAAAATAGGTATGACCCAATGTTTCATTTTTTTGTAAAAACCTGTTTAAAAGAAAAAAAATGCACAAAAACAGGTCTTTAGGAAAAAATAAAAAATAGGGGCAAGCATTAGGGCTATTTTAGTACTAGATTTTATGAAAAAAGAATTGTGGCTCTAGAATCAGTTTTCAGCGAGAAAATAGAGAAATACATTTGCATGGAAACCATATTGAAAAAATACTGCTAGTATACGCTCTTAAAAGTGCTAAATTCCTGATAGGCTCCACTCAAAGGTGAAGGTCGTTCACGCGTGTTATGTTATGTACATACATACAACGTAAAAGTTATACTATCGATTGTAGTTGCGACTGTGAAGCACCTACTCTAATATTTTATAAGAGTTCCAAACGAACGCGGTTGAACGTCCCCCTCCCACGTCGATATGAAATCTTTCATTTAATATAACTTTTTCAACTACAGAACCGTTTTTGATTTAAATTTAAATGGGACCAATTTTTGTATGGAAGCGCCCCGTAAATATTTATTATTAGGTAATTTAATTATTTATAATCAAAGTGAATAAACAATTAAATATTTTGTGAATTTTTAAAAGACTCCCAACTGGTAGACTTAAATTATTTTCGCCCGTATGCGTGAACGCCCTTCACCTTTTACTAACTTCCAATTAGGCATTTTCGTAGCCCTCCCACTAGTATTAACACCTAATTAGCACAAATCACTTATTAACGTTCCTCAGTAAAAGTCACTAACTAACGAGGAGAAATTCGGAAAACCATACTATATAATACTAGCTGTTACCCGCGGCTTCGCCCGCGTAATAGCCCATGTCCTTCTCAGTATCCTAACCTATGTGTATGCAAAATTTCATGATCATGTTCTGTAAGTTGGGCTTGAAAGCGTAACAAACTCGCTATCGCATTTATTACGACAATCCCATCCCAATCCCAACTAATCCCAATCCCAACTATCCCAATCCCAATTTCCCAACTAATATTATAAATGCGAAAGTGAGTTTGTTTATTTGTTTGTTTGTTACGCTTTCACGCCGTATCAACTGAACCGATCATCATGAAATTTTGCATACACATAGGTTAGGGTACTGAGAAGGACATGTCTATATTTTACGCGGGCGAAGCCGCGGGTAACAGCTAGTAATTAATTAATTCGCCGACCTCCCTGACTGTACCCGGGCATATGTTATACTTATAAATCTTCTCGGAAAATTGCTATACACGTTAGTTAAACGTCCATCAAAATAGCTGAAGTAGTTTCCAAGATTAGCCTTACAGACTGACGTACAGAGCTCGGAATGTTGCTTGCGCACTACTAGAGACGAAAGTACTAAACAGCGTGACAATCCGCGCTAGCAGGCGAAAGTCGCAAACTCGGCCTGTCAGTTCGTGCTCAAAAAATGTAAAAATGCGCCAGTGAGCTATGATATCTAAATATATAAAACTCAAAGGGAACTGACGGATCGGGCTGAAATTTGGCATGCAGGTAGATGTTATGACGTAGGCATCCGCTAAGAAAGGATTTTGATCAATTCTATCCCCAAGGGGATAAAATAGGGGATGAAAGTTTGTATGAAACTTTGTCAATTTTAAACCGATCGGTAATCTATCTAAATATATAAAACTCAAAGGTGACTGACTGACTGACATAGTGATCTATCAACGCACAGCCCACACCACTGGACGGATCGGGCTAAAATTTGGCATGCGGGTAAGATGTTATGTATGACGTAGGCATCGGCTAAGAAAAATAAAAAAAGAAGTTGAAGACTGTACTGTCGTCCTTATTGTTGCTGACGGTGCATGTTTGTTTCGTGCTCTCTCTTATTTAATTTATGGAACACAATATAGAGCGATGGAGGTGCGTTCAGAAATTGTCAGAATGTGGTTAATGACTGGAGCAAGTTTTCAATTACCCAATAGCTCGATAGTAGTAATCTGTCATAAGGCGCTTAGCCTTATGACAGATTAGTTAAGAATATTGTGTACAAAGAAGTTTTGTAGGCCCTAATTGTTTACACACGCTAAACAAAAGTAAAACCGCAAAAACTATACTTCTTAACGCGAGCGAAGCCGCGGGCAAAAGCTAGTGGTATCATAATTGCAGTAAAAAGGTTAAGGCGCTCTTTAGTAACACTAGCGCCACCCAGCAATTAATTCTTTTAATCCTAAATTATATCGAATTTTAAAAATCTAACAAGTAAAAAACTAGTAAATGACTTGTAGTATTTTGGTATTAATTTTCACTAATATTCGTTTGATAAATTAAGGGGGCACACTAGGCACAGTAGCGACGCCAATCATTTTATTCCTAATACTTAACAAATAGAAAGAAATTCAAGAATATAAACAATATTAATACAAAATATTTACTATAATAGCACTGCTTCTGTCAAAATGCAACAGCCCGGACCTGCATTTGATGTAGAGAGGGGGGTCAAACAGGGCGACCCGTTATCTCCTCAACTATTTACAAGCTGCCTAAAAGAGATTTTTAAAAATCTAGCGTTCTCGTGGGAATCAGTCGGTATAGACATGGATGGCGTAAAGTTGTCAAATCTCCGGTATGCCGATGACATAGTTCTTTTCTCCGAGTCAGCATCCGAACTGCAGAAAATGCTCGAAGAACTGAGCGTGGCGAGCCTTGAGGCTGGACTAGAAATGAACCGGTCAAAGACCAAAATTATGACGAATAGCACCAAACCTAAGATCATGGTAAGTGGACAGGAATTGCAATATGTCGAGGAGTACATATACTTGGGCCAGATAGCATCCTTTGTAAATAGGCAAGACAAAGAAATCGATCGTCGTATCTTCTGGTGTATGAAAGCGCAGATGAAGGGTAACCTTCCTCTCACTCTAAAGCGCAAACTCCTCGACACGTGCATCTTGCCCATTTTGACCTATGGTGCACAGACCTGGTCGCTGACGGAATCTCAAAAGTTCAGACTTAAGGTTTGCCAGCGGGCTATGGAGCGGAGCGTGCTAAGCGTTCGCCGAACGGACAGAATCAGGAACACAGATCTGCGCTCCAAAACCCAAGTCATTGACGTAGGTGTCAAAACAGCTGCTCTAAAGTGGATGTGGGCGGGTCATGTTATTCGCATGAAACCGGACAGATGGGCCCGAAAAGCTACTCTATGGTTACCGGAAGGACGTAGGAAGAGAGGAAGACCAAGGAGGAGATAGCGAGACGATATAGATGTCTTTTTAGGCGAAAATAGGCTAAAGAAAAACAAAAACAATATAAGGCTTATTAAATATCCTGAAGTATTTTTGGAATCATGTTTATTATTATCGGAATCAGTGAGAATTATGAGAATCTGATTACCGCCAAAAAAGGCCGTTTTTGGCGGTTATCACTTTTTCTCTCAATGACTGATTCTCATAATATTAAAACATGATTCCAAAAGTACTTCAGGTTATATACTAAGGCTTATATTATTTATATTCTTGAATTTCTTTCTATTTGTAAAGTATTAGGAATAAAAATGATTGGCGTCGCTACTGTGCCTAGTGTTCCCCCTTAAGAGAAAAACGAGTTAAAGCCAAAAGTGGCCACTTATGGCGTTAACCGATTGTTCTCTTTAAATATGGCACTAGTAAATTACTTGTAATAAATAAAAATACTACTTGTGATTTACAACTTTTGTACTTGTTCGATTTTTAAAATTCGATATAATTTAAGATTTAAAGAATTTAATTGCTGGGTGGCGCTAGTGTTACTATAAGAGCGCCTTAACAAACAAAATTCTGATGTAACCTATATTACAATTATGTAGAATGCATTCTACATTCTTTTTTTTGAGTATGTGTGTTTGATCATACTTTTTAAGCTATTGCATAGCTTTTATCGCGGGCTTTTTAAATATTGAACGCGCGCCCGGCATTCCAAGCTGTTACTTATCCCCAATACATACAACAGAGCAAGTAGAATCCAAAATACCTTTATCCAATCCCCAGCCTTATCCTTCCCACGCTTAAAAAACGGTTTCGATTGACGGCGGCGTCGGAACCGAGATAAGCTAAACAAACTGCGCACACCAACCCGCCTGCCAAGCGTGGTGAGCATGGCTAATCCCTCCTAATGTAAATTCTTTTGGATAGCCTGTGTCCAACAGTGGACTTTTAACAGCTGAGATGATTTATTTGCCGTGTGGTTCCCGGCAGAGTAAAATAGAACCACTTTAAATCTTCCCGTGGATGTCGTAATCTAAATATATATAACTCAAAGGTGACTGACTGACTGACATAGTGATCTATCAACGCACAGCCCAAACCACTGGACGGATCAAGCTGAAATTTGGCATGCAGGCAGATGTTATGACGTAGGCATCCGCTAAGAAAGGATTTTAATCAATTCTACTTATTAACGCGAGCGAAGCCGCGGGCAAAAGCTAGTAAATAAATATATACGGACAGATCACACAGATTGAGCTAGCCCCAAAGTAAGTTCAAGACTTTTGTTTCGGATACTAACTTAACGATACTATACCTTATAAAAGATACGTATATAAATAAACATCCAAGACCCAGGTCAATCTGAAAAGATCATTTTCCATCTGGACCTGACCGGGGATCGAACCCGGGACCATCCGTGTCGCAGACAGGCGTGTTGTCCGCTGCACCACAGAGCTCGTCAAAAGGCGACTTAGGAAATACAAAGCTTAAAAGCAACAAAGAGACCTTTCCAACCCGTCCAGCCAGCGTGAAGAGTGTGGCCAAATCCTCTGATTGCTCTGGATAATATATGGCTCTGGTAATACAGAGACGGTCGTGCTCCTGCAGTGGAGACTAAAAAAGACCGGATCATGATGTATTTATACTTTTTGAATTCCAGATAGCAGCACTAGCGAAAGCAACGGACTTGAGCGAGCGGCAAGTGGAGCGGTGGTTCCGGCTCCGCCGCAGCCTGCACAAGCCGTCGACGCTTACCAAGTTCTCTGAGAACATGTGGAAATGCACCTTCTACGTGTGCAACTTCTCGTTCGGCCTGTACGTGCTGTGGGACAAGGCCTGGCTATGGGACATCGACCAGTGCTACATAGGATTCCCTCATCAGGTCATTATCTTGAGACTGTTTTTAGCCTTCTAAATGAAGATGAATGAGACTTGAAGCAACTTCGGTCTAAGGTACGACATAGGATTTAGCTTGTGAACTGTCTCTTTTGGAATACTTTTCGGGCTGGTATTTATTTAAGAAGAAGTATTGTGGTTTACCCACAATATTATGCTGAAAAGAGACTGTGGCGACTTCTAACACAGAACTGTCAAAGTAGCAACCAGAAATAACTGCAAGTCTCCTCACAAGATGGCGCTGAACGATTCTGAAACGCGCAAGCAGAGTTTTTTCGATTTTGGCACATAAATAGAACCTCCAACAGGAGCCCTGTTGGAGTCGAAGCTATATGTGGTTCTCTGGGCGCACACCTTGCCCAGAGGGAAGATCTTCCCTTTGTTGCGGTCAAGCACACCACCTAGCTCCCAAAACAAAACAATTTTGATAAGACACAAATATGTTATTTAAGTTTTAGTTTACCTAAATTTCCTTGCTTTCAAAAGACCATTGCACAGGTTTCGATAAATTTAATATTTATTTCCAGGGTGTAACCAACGACATCTGGTGGTACTACATGGTCTCCTCCGCATTCTACTGGTCCCTGACCATATCCCAGTTCTGGGACGTGCGCCGCAAGGACTTCTGGCAGATGTTCGTGCACCACATCGCGACCATCGCTCTGCTGTCGTTCAGTTGGGTCTGCAATCTGCATCGAGTGGGAACCCTGGTGTTGCTCCTTCATGATTGCGCTGATATCTTCGTAGAGGTCAGTAAGAGTATAAGGTTGTATTGTTAAGTACCGTTGTCGTTTCTTTTCGCGTAGTGTATGTCATCATCAAAATTTGAGAGCGACGCTCTTGTCGGTGGAGCTCTCGCCATCTTTCTCTCTGTCTTCCGCCAACATTTTGACATCGTGGTACGACACCATTTTTACTTTTTCTTTTATTGGATTTTCAATGGTTGTCAAAATAGATCTTATGTAGTAGGTAGTGTATGTTTATAACTATATAATATCATTATATACTTTGCTAGTGATGTAGTTTGCTTTGACGAGCTCCGTGGCGCAGCGGTCAACATGCCAGCCTGTGACACGGATGGTCCCCGATCGATGATCCCCGGTCGGGTCAAAAGGAAAAATGATCTTTTTCAGATTGATCTATATATGTATTTGTTATAAAATATAGTATCGTTGAGTTAGTATCCCATAACACAAGTCTATAATATACTTTGGGGCTAGCTCATTTGTGTGATTTGTCCGTATATATTTATATTTATTTATAATAAGACAAAATGTCTTTATCTCACGGTAGTTTCAATGTTATTTAGTGATATTGTTGTTTTTACAGTCGGTGAAGGCGGCGAAGTACGCGAACTACCAAAAAACGTGTGACTCGCTGTTCATGATGCTGATCGTGGTGTGGATCAGCACGCGCGTCGGCATCTACCCCTTCTACATCATCTGGAGGTCAGTCATTATCATCATCATCAGGTCTTTTGCAGCCAGTGAAGTCCGCGAACTACTAGTCTCTTTTTATTTCATCTCTTTCATCTGAGCGTTTTCCCGGTTGCATTCTTAGCTGGAGTGCCTGGAGCCTGATAGTCTCTCTTCTTTTTTGAACGGTACCAAATGTTATGTCGTCTCATTCAGCTTCCTGGAGGAAGCCCATGTCCAGCAGTGGACTTCTTTCAACATTGTGACAATGTCTGTATTCCATTAAGGATTCTGATTCCGAGGTTTTAATATAGTTCATAGGTTCAAAATCAGCCTGTATTTTGAATGAAAGATTTTATAAACCTATATTTTTTCTCAGTACGTCGATCCGAGCACCAATGCTGTTGCCGATGTTCCCCGCGTACTTCATCTTCAACTCGCTGCTGTGCCTGCTTCTAGTCCTGCACATCGTGTGGACGTGGCTCATACTGCAGATGGCGTACAAAACCATCCGGGCCGGACAGGTAATATACGGGACTTTGTATGATATGTATTATAATTAGTAGTATGATGCGAATTTGGACCACGCAATATTATAATTACATAAATAATATACAATAATTTGTCCTTAGGTAGGCTCTAAAAAGTGGGGTGTTACCAGTTTGGAGTGTCTATTCTAAAACTTGCCTGTGGCACCGCGGCTGCCATTACGGTTCTTAATTTGTTTGTTAGAAATCGGTTCAGCCATTTATAAGATTGGGTGAAAGGTAGGATGAACAATAAAATGCATGTAACTTTACATATGAAATCGGTCGGGGCCTTGATTGATTCGAGTTTATAACAATAAGTAATTGTACATTATAAACAAGTTATATAACTTTTAAATTTTAAGCAACCCTTGACACGTAAATACCTCCATCTTGTTAACGGCTTAACTATTCCTGTAATTCCAGATGGAGGGTGACATCCGAAGTTCTAGCTCGGAGTGGAGCGACAGTCCCGACAACTCCAACCATGTGACGCCCAACCACGTCAACGATAAAAAGTGAGTGCGCCAGCTTATAGCCCCAACTATCGCGATCACATTCCATCCCAACTAATATTATAAATGCGAAAGTAATGCCACCTTTACACTCAGCCTTGTTGGGCAGGGACGTGAGCAGGGCAGTAGGCAGCACGAGTATGTAAATAGGTTACTCGCGCTGTCACCCTTTACCGTACTTTTGTGGTGAGGGTGCAGTGCCCTCAATCTGTAAGGCAAACATCACCTAAGGGATGGTCCACGGCTTTAGGCGTTGCCTGAGTGCGCAAGGCTTGGAGAGACAGCAAACTCTCATATGCCTGATGGGCTGTGATTTGCATGCATAACCTCAAAAGCCGAACTGAGAAACAATGGCAAGTCTTATGCCACATTTACACTCAGCCTTGTTGGACAGGGAAGTGAGCAGGGTAATAGGCGCGAGTATGTAAATAGGTTACTCAACACGCTAGCCTGCGACACGGGGGTCCCGGGTTCGATCCCCGGTCAGGTCAAGATGGAAAAAGATCTTTTTCATATTGACCTGGGTCTTGGATGTTTATCTATATAAGTATATGTTATAAAATATAGTATCGTTGAGTTAGTATCCTGCGACACAAGTTCACAACTTACTGTGGGGCTAGCTCAATTTGTGTGATATGTCCCTATATATTTATTTATTTATTATTTATACTCGCGCTGTCACTGCTCATGCCGCTGCCACTGCCGGCGCTCCCTTGATTGTCGGTTTTTCGCGCGGAAGTCCAAGGACGGGCAGCGGGAGTGAGCGTTTACATTCAGCATTCTCGCTCACTTACCACTGACGTTCGAATATATGTAATGACGTCGCTCTATTGCGATAAATTTCCTTTATCCACCATTTTTTTTGACGGCATTTTTTGTATACCTACAAAATTTGCATGTACTAGTTTAAAGTTGCATATACCGAGCAGACATTATGCTGTCGCCGCAACAACTTCTACGTCAGTCATTGTTGCGAGTTCAGCAGTAAAGAAGTAGGGAGGCTGAGTGTGAACAGTCACTAGCGTCGTTATTGCCGCAGAAGTATTTAGGGAAATATTTCCGGCAGCGGCAGGAGCAGTGGCAGTGGCTGAGTGTAAATGTGGGGTAAGTTTGTTTGTTACGGTTTCACGCCCTATCTACTGAACCGATCATCATGAAATTTTGTATACACATAGGTTAGGGTACCGGCTATATATTATGCGGGCGAAGCCGCGGGTAGCAGCTAGTATGTAAATAAATTAAAATGTTGACTGTAGCATGAGGTTCCTACCTCTATTTGGTGCACTTCCTTTGGTGGGGGAGGCTGCGTCCCCCACGTTAACAAAAACGAAGTAGGGATACTTCGTTTTTGTTAAATTCTGTTCCTTCTGATTGACCAAGCTTCTGTGAACGCTTTTTATTATATCCCTTATATAAATTTGGATCCCCTCCCTGAGTTGGATACCTAAATACATTATCATAATATGTATAGATTGTTATTAAAAGAACAAAATAATAATATAGTAAGTAAATATTAGTGTAAATGTGTATTATGGAAAATAACTACTCATAATAACATTTATAACATATGAAATCAGGTCATATGTAATTATGTAAATAAAGCGTCATATTATAAGATCGTTATATTAAACAAAATATATTAATATTAGGTTATATGTCGTAAGATTTAGAGTGCTCCACTGGTTGCGTCACAACTTAGTATCCACCATATTTTTGATGATAAAAACAGTATTCACGAAATGTATCTTTAAATTAATTTATTTGTATCTTTTCAGATCTAAATAAGACGTCTAGTGAAAGTGTTGTTGTGGTTAACATTGGATGAGCTGCAGTCTACTATAACTACGCGGTATCTGTATATTTTTACACGTTTCTACGAAATCTACCTTAAGTACACTCTACAGTTTCTATCTACAACCTTCGATCAAGTGTAAAAAAACTAGATACAAAATCCGCAATGAAAAGTGTCCTTACCAATGAGAATGTTTGACAGCAGCTGTCAAAATCCACCAACCATAAAAATTTATGATTCTTCTTCTTCTGTTTTATATTATGGCTTCCACCGAAATTTCAGTGATTCTGCCAATGTCCAGTATAATGAGATACTAAGTATCGGTGTTGTACGGTAAAGTTTTTCCAAGTAGCATCAAAGATGGCGTATGTTCTTTGACGCCTCGTGGCAGCTTGGGGCGGCAAATCTATACGAGTCCATTTATCAGTCCACTTTAACTATTTCACAAATTGTTCATGAGCACGAGCATTTATAACACCAAACTACACCAATTTCATATTATAAAGTCCACTAAAATCAATTTGCAAAATTGTCTAAGGCAAACTTCAACTGTACCCCTTGACTTCCCACCACAAACTTCAAAATTTATGATGAAAACTAATTAGTGTATTTTGACAGCTGCTGTCAAAAATACCTCTCGGCAGAGTACCGCCATCTTGCGGAAACGATTCCGAGCACCTTATTAATACCCACTAGACATTTGGCTGCATGTTTTCCGTTAATTTGAATTCAAAATGCTGACGACGGAATTCGACTTTATAGCATCCACGTAAAGTTGGTTTTGCATTGATGTAGGTTAATAACATAACAATAACTAATTTTAAATAATAGTGGACAGCATGAAGTATCATTTTTTGCATGTGAATGTGTATATATCTAGTTTTTTTAATACTTGATCGAAGCCTACACAAGTTATAAGTAGAAAAAGTTTAGTTAGAACCAAAATTTTGTGTTTCTCAGTTGGATGGAACGAAGTAGTAATTTTTAGATAAAGTATATGAAAATGGCAAAATAAAATGTGAAGTCCATTGGACTTCGCGATTTAGTCACATATAAGTGATATTTTTTATGATTTCGTTTCCATTATGATTGAATGAATGTAAGGTCACATCTACATCACTAGCGCATATCACAGACTGTCGGAAATAGTATATGTAAGTAACGATATACTGATCGAATCGAACAATTTTCATTATGCCATCAATTTGCTCGCGATAAAATATGGAGCGCCTTCATACAAAACTTAACAATATTTTTTCAAAAGAAAGATATCACTGTCTAAAAATTTATAGAAAATAACTGTTACCCGCGGCTTCGCCCGCGTGATATATAGCCTATGTTCTTCTCAGTACCCTTGCTTATCTGTATGCAAAATTTCACCATGCTCGGTAGATAGGGCGTGAAAGCGTAACAAACAAACTCACTTTCGCATTCATAATTTTAGATTTTGCAAAAGTGGTTCGTATTAATGGGTACTCTGACCCCATTTTTATATTTCGAATAATAAAAATAATTAAGTTTTTTATAACGCTTATCACCAAATAACAGAAATTAAACAGTTATACCTGCGCTTTTGATGTAGTGAAGGACAAGAAGGATTCTTAATGAATACTATTTTAATTTAAGAGAATATATTAAATAATAATGCTAGTATTTACGCACCAAATGATTTTAGTTTGAACAATTTCCAATGTTTTCACTAATATCCACAATAGATAATTTTGCAATATTAATAGGTAATTAATTAATGCAATTCTTTTTTTTATTTTTAAGTTGAAAATAAAATAAAAGAACTTACAGTTTATCTCAGAATTTCCAAGCAAAAGGATTTCTATATGTTAACTTTCAAAAAAGTTAGGCTTCAGCACGAAACTTTATTTAAAGTTAAACAAAATAGTTTTGGGCTTTATCAAAATTAGTAAAAACATTTTTGAAGCTAGATAGCTTATTTGTTAGATGTATTTAGTGATAATGGTTAAAATAATAGTTGTTAATTGAATTCGGCAAATGTAAGGCATTTTTAAGTGGCTATTTATTTTTTTGTAATTGTTTTTGAAACGCTGAAACCGTGTTTAATTTAGAACATAATAATCTTTCCATAATAATTTCAATTTTTCACATATTTGAGACATTTAATTTCATCGATTATTTCATTATTGTATAAGCCAACCTCTTATGAAAATGATACAAAGAGTTGTCATCAATTTTTTCATACATTTTTACTTTGAATTTGTGTACTCACAAATTCTTCCATATTTATTTTATTATTATTTTATTTTCTATTTAACGTGTAAAAGCGTAATTAATCTAACTATTGGTCTATAATACAATGAAATTTAAATAAGTCAAAAATCGATTTCCCCGAACAAAAGTGTACAGCCAAGTGGGCTATTTGTACGTAATGTTTTTTTTTTTTTTAAATATGATTTATTTTAATTCCATTACTATAGTCTCCTCCTCTATTATAGCCCGTGGTTAGATTTATTACGCATTTATCTTTAACAGTAGTATAATTTGCGTTCAAAGATAATTTTCTTTTATTTCTAAAAAATATAATAAATTTCGACTAGATGGCGAGACGCCATCTTGTCGAAATATATTTTTTAGCCTTTTTACAAATGTTATGAAAATTAACCCATTTCAGTTTTTCAAATTCAGTTGATTCAAACTTAGTGTAAGTAGCAGTGGTCGGAACGCGTGCACCATATTTATATAACCCTTTACAAGGCAGTAGGTATATTCAAAAGTCATTGTTTTTGGACCTTATCTCCGGGGCATAAGGTTCAATTTTTGGTGGCTATATATTACCATTACCTGAAAAGGTTTAAATATTGAATCAATAGTTGAAAAAATGAATAATACCACACCATATGGTCCCAACCTTTAAATCGCACGATTTTTTCTAACAATTGCGCAAAGATAGCTTGAGTAGATTTATTTATTTAGTAGGCACCCTTTTTCGTGTTGTATCAGGCGGCCATTAGTTTTGTATAGACTGTCGAGGCAAATGGTTTGCAGCACATACAAGAGATTTTGGAAAGTAATGAAAATATTTAATTTCGGAAATATTTTATATTAGTATCAACGTAACCACACATTTTTTAAATAAAAGTATAATAAATATAAACCCAAGCTCGAAAAAATAATTTTATTAGTGTACTCGCTGGGTAACAAAATTGAACAGCCGTTCCGCGCGATGTATCAACGTACTGCGTCTGTACAGCGCGTGTCGAGTCTTTGAAGCTGCCGATAGCGCCTTTGGCGGGCGCCGACACTTGTCGACTGCCGGCGCAGCCTTGTCAAAGCAAGCAAGTCATTTGAACAGACAGACTTTACCGAGGTTGGTAGTCTATACGTTTAGTTTTAGGAGCCCGATGGTCCAGTCGGTGTGAGCTCTATGAGCGCTTACGTATGTTAAGCAACCCCTGGTGCAGTCCCTACTTGGATGGGTGACCGCAAGTGGCATAAAAATATCTCGAGCTCCTCCGTGCTTCGGAAGGCACGTTAAGCCGTTGGTCCCGGCTGTCATCGTTGATGGCAGTCGTTAAGCTATGTCAGATGCCTTAAGGCAGCTTGAAAAATCTGACACCAGTGTTGGCCACTTACACATACGAAAAACAAAAACAAGTCTATACGTTAATATTATATTGTCTTTGGTAATACCCGCTTCCTAGATATGGTAAATACAACAAACTTTAAGGGTTGATTCAGCCCATCAACATGAACAACTTTTGATAAGGGACAAATGCTGGGAACTGAAAAAAATTGACATACCCATACCAAAGTGTTCAGCTGATCGAACCAAATGGAAAAAATACGGAAAAAGTAAAAATAATATTGAAATTTCAGCATTGGTCCCATAACTAAAGTCAGTGAGTCACCAATGTTTGTGTATTGAATTTAAAATAAGGGTGTATATTCTCAACAGGCGTTCCGACCTCTGGTAAGTAGTAATAAGCTCTTCGATGTCGTGTCTTATCCAGTGAACTGTTAGAATAAATACTGTCGCGTTTTTACTATGAGATATATAACCACTTTGTATTTAAAATGCAACCGTTTATACTGATGTGCAGTCTGAATCAAACCTTATGGCGATTCGGAACATCGCGCGAGTCTTAAGGCCGCACACTAGGCACAGTAGCGACGCCAATCATTTTATTCCTAATACTTTACAAATAGAAAGAAATTCAAGAATGTAAATCATACTCGTATAAGCCTTAGTTAACAACCTGAAGTATTTTTGGAATCATGCTTAATATTATCAGAATCACTTAAATGGTTTTTTAAATAGCATTACAATGCTCGGTATATTATTAAAATTGAATATATGTGATGAAAACGAATTCGCCACAGGTAGGATTCGAACCCAAGAGTTTTCATCACATATATTCAATTTTAATTATCAGAATCAGTGAGAATTATGAGAATCAGATTTCGGCCGTTTTTGGCGGTAATCACGTTTTCTCTTAATGACTGATTCTCATGATATTCAAACATGATTCCAAAAATACTTCAAGTTATTTACTAGTGCTTATATGATTTACATTCTTGAATTTCTTTCCATTTGTAAAGTATTAGGAATAAAATTATTGGCGTCGCTACTGTGCCTAGTGTGCGGCCTTAAGGGTACGCTAGTCAGGTGTCGCCATACAAAGTCTGTAGTGTGATGACTCCGTTGTTCGGTGCTAGGGTGCCCCCTTAACGCAGTACACAATATTAGGTCTGCGCGGGGAAGCGGGGCGCGTATCCGCGCAGCCATAAAGTTTTATTCGGATTATATGTAGCTGAAAGATATGAGAAAAAGAAGGATGTAAAGAAACATGTTTATTTTATTTCTATAAAAGGTACATTGCATATTTTTTTATATTATCCCGTTTACTTTAAACGATACTACCGACATACTTGTTAGAGATTTACAAAACCCTCGTAGTTGCTATTTTTACCCCCGACGCAACAAGAGGGGTGTTATAACTTTGACCGCTCTGTGTGGGAGACACCGTAGCTCTAAAATGGGTGAACCGATTTCGATGAGTTTTTGTACTTGAAAGCAGATTTCTTGGCAATGGTTCTTAGATATTGTTTTATCAAAATCGATTTAGCCGTTAACAAGATGGAGGTATTTTCGTGTCGGGGGTTTTTTATATACATATTTGTAATAAATATGTTTTCCAGTGTACAATCAGCCAAACAAGGAACATAATAAAAAGAGAAAAACACATAATCGCACTGTTAGTTTTGAAAAAATCATTTCATAAAAATGTGTGATGAAACCAATAACTTCCACATTCCACACATACAAAGAATCTTTAAATTTTACATTTTTTAGAGTTATAATAAGGATTATTTTTAGGAGATAAAATTGTATAGCAACAATCTATATTTTTGGCCTTATATCAAAATTGTGATTGGCACTATATATTTATTTGTATTAAAAGCACTTTTTTGGCTGACCGTACATCGAGACTAGTTTCTGAAAAGTTAATTGTACTGGGACCATGTAGTCTTATAACGTTTTGGCTCCATATAATTTACTGAAAATATACTCAAATATTTAGGGTCGAATAGGGTTTCTATATAAACTTATCAATCAGAACAACGTCATTAAGGGCGTATCCTAGCAGTAGTTTTTCACTATGTTTTCCATACAAATGTATTCCTCTATTTTCTCGCTGAAAACTGCTTCTAGATGCACAATTCTTTTTTCATAAGATCTAATACTAAAAAAGGTATGGCCTGTTTTATTTTTATTTAAAAAAAACTGGCCTGTTTTATTTTTATTTAAAAAAAAAAAATAAACCGTTTTTCGAAAAAATAAAACAACCTTTTTTAGTACTAGGTTTTATGAAAAAAGAATTGTGCCTCTAGAAGCAGTTTTCAGCGAAAAAAAAGAGGAATTCCTTTGTATGAAAAACATACTGCTAGGATACGCTCTTAAGGGGATACATGAGTCCAGTGCTACCCCAATTTGACAAAATAATTATTTGATAGAAATCGGGGAATTATTTAATATTTTGTTCGACGAGGCCCTATAGATAACTCTTCAAACTACTTTATGAACTATTGTTTACAGTTTAAAGTGTGAACATGAAGTTTGTGTTAGAGTTTTCGCCGAAAGCGTTTTTGAATGGGAGAACCTTTCAATTGTGAACAAAGTAGAAGAGTTGTCTAAGGTCTCGCAGAATAAAATTTCTAATGATTTCTCCGTTTTATTTCAAATGGGGACAGCACTGGACTCATATATCTCCTTATGTGACTAACTGGAAATAGCGAGAAAATTCAGCTGCTTCCATCTTGATAAAGTTTCCTTTACGTTGAACATTGTTTAATAGTGGCCTAGAATAGAGAAATCTCTAGTTGCCTTCAGTCATTTTGTGACAAAATTATTAAAATATTTCTCGTAACCTCTATGTCAGACGACTCAGCTATATTTTTCCTCAGTTTTATTCGCCACTAAGGATTCTTGAGATTTCTATATTCTGAGTGTAGTAGGTAAATAATTATGTAAAAAATACACACACATGCGCTTAGCAATCTTTAACACTAGTCACAAGAGACTAGTGTTAAAGATTGCTAAGCGCGTTAAATTCCTTAAAAACTTCTTTTATATTTCGAAAATACCGATCTTCACGAGATTTTGTACAGTTTTGACAGGGTTAGGCTACAGTGTTACCATAACAATATTGCCGGATATTTGTATGATGAAGCTTACGCGGTGTTCTTGTATGTATACATTTGATATTATATTAAAAGTATGTTAGAGTGTAAGGAAATGTATATATTTCGTATGTATGTATCGTCGTAAGTATGTGTCAAAATTCGAAGGAGGATGTATTTGTGTGTGTATTTCATTATAAACTTGAATTATAATTTCCTTGCGTATTAAATTTTCACATGAAAGGCAAGTTATAACAAATATGTCGAATCAAGTCGAAAAATATGATCAACATCTTTGGCTGAAACAAAATATGTCACAAAATCTTGTCTTTTAACTATTGTTGAAGTGATTATCTTTCCGTTTTTAAAAAGATATAGCTAAGTTGTTCATAGTTTCAGCCCAAGAAAAATAGAATTGCGGGTTTCGTTATTAAGATTTGAAATTATTTTGTTGCTTTATTTTTCTTAAGATCTTATGTATATTTTTTTTTAAATTTTCGTTTTACTTAAGTTTCTCGTAACTGTTCAAGATAAATGTATTTTCTTAACACTTTATTTCGCATTACATCACAAAATTGTCTCCAAAAAATATTTTTATATAACCAATGGCTAGTATGTTTGTATTATATGTATATCGCAATACTGTTAGTGCCAATATGTATGATATGCCTAATAGGATTTTAAATCCGTACGGACGGATACGGCTCAAGCGAAAAACTCTTTCTCAAAATGGTTACATGATACTTAAATTGTCCGTTTTCTTCCGTAATAAGTTTTCAAATAAAGTGAACATTTTACAAATAATAAAAAACACTGTGTTGTACATATTTGAAACAACCTTTTATTTAGATATGTATTTGTAATAAAATATAGTATCGTTGAGTTAGTATCCCATAACACAATTCTCGAACTTACTTTGGGGCTAGCTCAATCTGTGTATTGTCCGTATATATTTCATCATCATTAGGTCTTTCTAGTCTCCACTGCAGGAGCACGACCCTCTCTGTACTACCAGAGCCATATATAAGCTTGAGTAGTCAGAGGATTTGGCCTACACTATCCACGCTGGCCATATATTTATTTACTACTTATTGGCATTTTGAGAAACGGACATTTTGCGCTAAAGGCTACCTCCTATAAAGACTTGAAGTATGTATTGATATAGTTTTCGATGTCTGTATAGATCTCTAGCATAGATGAGAGGGACCGTGTACCTACATAAAAATGTGTAAATTTCGATTGCTTTTGCTCATAATTCTGAAATAAATGAGTTATTTGAAAATGTGCATTTTAAATCTTTCCATTTTTATTAGTGTTAGTGCTGTTGGAATTAAGTTGATCTATATTTTGTATATAGAATATAAGAGGCAGCTTCATTATTTATTTCTAGATTTAAGTTGCATATTCATGTTGATATAGAATAATTTCCAAATAATTTTATTTGTTTTTCTATAGGCGATAGTAATTATTTCAATACCAAATAATTGGGGCTAAAATTAAATGCTTTTGATTAGAATATTAATTCGGTTTTTTAATAAGATTGCTGTTATTTCATTGTGTATAAATGTTGGTAGGTTTAATTTGCAAAAGCTAATATTAAGAAAATGCAATTTTTGGCAAAAAATACTGCACGGCGCAGCGTTGTGCTAATAATTTCATGAATTAGCTCTCTTGTATAACATGAATGTTGTTGACATTGTGTTGGGTTTGTGAAATAAAAATACCGAATTGAATTACGAAAGTAATGACTTTTATTGAAAGTACCTTAACACTTTACATGATAATTCTAAATTTTAGTTTTAAAACTAATTAATTCTACAGTAGTGTAGTTTATTGCGATCGTAATCGCATTGAAATCGATTAAACGTCCCTAACGGTGGGTCCATAGTCTTTGAAAGTCACACATCTCATTGGAATATCACTATATTAAACATTGTCTTCTGAGTCGTAGTCGTCATGGTGGTGTCTTGGGCGCGGCGCGGGCTATAAGATAGTGAGGCTTATGCGTCGGTCGTTGATGGTGTCCATGTGTCGCGTCTTGACGGCGCGCTGCGCGTCGAACGGCGTGCGGAAGGCCACGCGCGCGTCGCCCGTCGGCTGCCCGCGCTCGTTGTAGCGCCGGATCACGTCATCTTGCGTCAGGTCGAACTCGCTAAAGAAGTTCATGATGTCGTCGATGGTGGCGCGGAACGGCACGTTCTCCATCGACACCACGCAGCCCGGCGCGCCGAAGTCCTCGAGCGCGGGGTCTTGCTCGTCATCCCGCGCCTCCCGGTCCCCGCGCCCGTTCTCGAAGCCCCCGCGGCCGCGCCCCCCGAAGCCCCGCCCCCCGCGGCCCCCGCGCTCGAACCCGCCCCGCCCCCCGCGCTCGAATCCCCCGCGACCGCGGAAGCCGCGAGAACTATCAAAGCCGCCTCTGTAGCCGCCCCTCTCGAAACCTCGACTAGAGTCGAAACCTCTGTTGGAGTCGAACCCTCCTCGTCCACCTCTGTACGGACCTCTACCCATGTAGCCTCCGCGGTGTGGCCCCTGCGGCACGTCGAAGAACTGCGGCATCCCGGGTCCGTTTCCTAGTAAGCCTCCTACGACAGGCTCCGGCTGTTTGGGGCCCTCAAGGGCCTCCTCGACGACACCTTTCGGCACGAGGTCCACTGTGACCCGACAGCCTTCTAAATTTGAGCCGTGTTTGGTGGCGGCCATTCTCGCTTCCTGAGGCGATCGGAACTCGCAGAAACAGTCTCCGGAGGGCAGGCCGTTTCCGTCTAACATTAAATGTATTCTTGAAGGAACGGCGCCAGTGTCGGACAAGAAGTTGACGATGGTGCGGTCGGTGGCCTCTCGAGGGAGACCCTTCATGAGAACGCAGTCCATGGGCTCGTCATCCATGTCGATGGGGCCGGCGCTGGGGTTGGCCATCTGCGCCGGTATCTGGTTCATCTGCGCGGGGAAGCCAGGTCGTGCGGCCCAGTTGGCGGCAGTCCTTGGGTCCATGGCAGCGGGCGCTTGGAACCCGGCGAACTGAGGAGGCACGAACCCAGCGGGGAAACTCTGTTGGTGGTGTACAAACGGCCCGGCGAAGAACTGCGGCGCTCCCGCTGTGGCCCCGGCTTGCATCTGAGGGTTCACTTTGGGACTCTTGTCCTCGAACTGCCGCCGCTGGCGCGGGTCGCGAGGCACCACGGGCTCCGGTTGCGGCTCCTCGATTATCTGAGGCTGCTCAGGAACCTTTTCGCCATTTTTCTCCTTCTCGAACTCTTCTACGGTCAAAGGTGTGATGGTGGGTTGACGTCTACCAAATATATATTTGTCTTTCTTTTCGAACGCCGCTTTAGCGTCCTCCGGTTTCACGAATTGGACGAAAGCTATCTTGGTCCGTGTTGCACGACAATCGTTTAAGGTAATAGACAGCAGGGAAAATTCGCTGAATGATTTGATGATATCGTGTTCTTTGACGAAGTTGGGAAGGTCAGCGAGTTTGAGGACGCTGCGCGGCGTGCGCACGTCGTTGTCGGTGATGACGAGAACTGGTTCTTCATCGTCGTTTTCCTCGCGGTAAGGAAGGAACGAATCGACGGCCGAATCGTACGCTTCATCGGGTAACGACTCTATGTTGACCTGAACGCCCTTCAACTCGTTATTTCTCCGTTGCAACGCGAGCTGTTTTGACCTAGGATCACAGAATCTGACGTATATGTTTCCGGTTCTTCGGCCCATATTGTCATTTATCATCTTGATGCCGTGTTTGTCGATCATGAACGGGAAGAATCGACGGACATCGCCATAGCTGGTGTGATTTGGAGCATTTCTGATTGCAACGCAAACATCGCGGGGGTTTTCACTGTTTTCGAAACGTGAGGGACGCTCTCGACGCCCAAAATTGTTTCCTCCACCGCGTCCTCCTTGGAACCGATTGCCATTCCCCATAGGCTGGTCGCCTTGGAACGCATTGGGATTGCGCTTCTTGCCAAGTTCTTGAAGTTTACTGAAGGTGTCAGCCATGCCGGGATCGCTGTACATTGGCTGCACGTCCTGTTGCATTTGGCCGTTAGGCATCATCGCGTTAAGCAAAGGCGACTGCTGCCCTGGTAAGGGGTTCATAATGTTGCTAATAGCGGGAGCAGGTGGCGCAACAGCGTTTTCAAACTGGTTCTCGTTGGTCTTCTCCTGCGATTCCCGCGGGGTGTTTTTGTCGCGCCTGTCGCGGGATCGCCTTGACGGCGAGCGGTCCCGGGAGCGGCTGCGGTCTTTCCTGTCTCTCTTGCGATCGCCGCGGTCGCGGCGGTCCCTGCTGCGGCTGCGATCGCGTCGCCGCCTGTCTCTCGACCTCGATCTATCTCTACGGTCTCTCTTCCTATCCTTCCTATCTCTAGACCTGGACCGCGTCCTGGATCGACGCCTGTCTTTCTCCCTGCCACGTTTTGCCTCCGCCTCATTACTGGTGTCCTCTTCCGTGAGTGCATTTGCTGTAGGGCTGACTAGAGGCGCAGGGGGTTCAATGACAGCGGGTTGGGGGATTTCTTGTGGGTTGCCAATGCCTGGTATGCCGAAGCCCAGAGGGTTGGTGCCTAGTGCGGCTGAGAAGGGGGTGATTGCGGGGACGACAGGGGTTTGTACGGGGGGTACGACGGGCGCAGGTGCGGGGGCGGGTGTGGGGGCCGGGGCGGTGAGGCTGAGGATGGGGACGCTTTGCCGCGCGGTCTCGATGACCTTGTGCATCTCGGAGCGCGAGCTGAGCAGCAGCTTCACTTGGATCTCCTTGATCTTGCCGCCGTCCAGCATCATCGCTTGGCGCGCGTCCTCGTCCGTACTGTAACAATGGAGAATTTGGTTTAGAATATAACTAGGTTGGCAATAAAAAATAAACAACAAATTCGTGACAATGCGTCTTTCGGTATTTTAAAAATGTAGAACAGAGAAGGTGTTAAGTAAAGAGCACAATGGCCCAGCGATAGAAATCTACGTTAAGCCATTGGACCCGTTTATCATCATTACTCATTCATTAAATAGCAGTTGTTGTCATAACCATAACAGATGCCAGTGCAGTGTGAAAAATCTTGATACAGCAGCCGAACAAGGTAACCTTTTATATACCCGGTACAATTACGGGTGGCAGCATTTTAAAGATAAGCTCTTTAGGGTCCATAGCTGAATGGAAAATAACGAAACCCTTTTAGATTCGTGAGTGTCCGTCTCTCTGTCCGTATGTTACAGCCATTTTATTACACTATTGAGACTACATAGTTGAATGAAACGGTATTATATCCCATTAGCCACCACTGGGAGGCGACTGCCACTGTATCTTCTAATTATGTGTGGTGGTATAAACACTACATGTTGGCACCAGTTTGAATTTTCAGATTTTCGATTTTTGGAGAAAAAATCATAACTCGTTAACCATAATAGTGATACTTATGAAACCTACGGCACAAAAGCCGTTCTTTACAAAAAAAGACAGTTCCTGCCGTTTCAGATATACAGCAAACGTTACTTCAGCCGAAAATTGAATACTTCTGAAACCGTAGGAGCACAAATTTGAAAATGAGCACAAATGAAGCTCTCCGTGTGTGTACTTAATTTCGACCTAGGTTGTCTGGATCAAAAAAATCGGCTGGAGTAACGTTACGCCAGCCAGCAACTGTTCTTTGAATATCTCTTAAAGGGCTGGCGGCACAAATTACCTAAAGACTTTCAGGCACTTTTTTACTACGTTAAGCTCTAATTATTTGTCATTGTCAATATACGAAAAGAAATACTTGTCGGCTGGAGTAACGCATACTATTTTGACTGGCCACACGGGACGCTGTGCTGTGACTCCTCGCCCACACGCGGCCGAAATGCCGTCAGCGCGGGTAGATCCGCGCGGTTTCTTTCACTATGTAACGATCCCTTGACACCATAGATATCAGAATATTTACTCGACACTCATAGCCCGTCCGCGCTGGCGAACGCGTCACTATAAAACCAGCCAATTTATCTTTGCTGGCGAAACATATAGAGGTTTTTGGCTAATCTAAGCTAGCTTCTACGGAACCCCTCAATGGGCACGCCCAACTCGCACTTAGCCATTTATTATTTGTAAAAATAAAATAATAAATAAACCTTTTTTATGAATCATTTAAGTTCTCTTGCATCTAACCAAGTAATGCCTATTCACTCTTGCCTTGAAAATACCTAAATTAAACGAGGCGGGAAACAGTGACGCGGGAGAGAGAGAGCTGCAGAGTTCTGAAGATTTATGAGTATCATCATCATCATTTCGTGTAGGTGACACGGTCAGTCGACCATGTATACCCTAGTGTCAGAGTTCTGCGGAACCGCCTCTCGGCCTCTGACGTGGTTCCTTTAACGACTACCAGATGAGTGAATGTCCGGTTGACGATGATCCAAAATACATACTTAGCCATTTCAAGTTACTCCGGCTAACAGATTGGTGACCATAGTAAAGCGACATAAAGTATATAACATAGCTGACGGACTCCATCGCCATGGAGGCCGTCAGATAACACGCCAGCCTGCGACACGGGGATCCCGGGTACGATCCCCGGCCAGGTCATGATAGAAAATGCCCATTTTCAGATTGGCCTGGATATTGGATGTTTATCTAGTAGGTACATTCCGAATCAAACTTTATGGTTGCTCGGACATTAGCTGCGAGCTACCATAAACTGCGTAATAAGCGGAGCACGTACTGCCCACGTGCTCCGCCTCCCCGCGCCCGGCCCGCTGAACCCGATATTGTGTACTGAAAAAAGTAAACCTCCCATACAAAGTCTCCGATCAGTTGGAAGAATGTCTCTCTCTTCTTTGTCGTTTCGCTCTTGACAGAGCGGTCGTGGTCACATTGAGGCGTCCACGTCGGTGGTAGAGGCGGACACAGCTTTCCGCACGATTTTTTTTGCACGCACGGAAGAATTTCTATAGGATGTCTAATTTTATTTTTGGTTTTTCACCTTTTTAGGATTCTGTAGTAAACTAGGAACCCTTATAGTTTCGCCATGTCTGTCTGTCTGTCCGTCCACGGTTTTACTCAGAGACTATAAGTACTAGAAAGCTGTAATTTGGTATGGGTATGTATATTAATCATGGCAAAAAAGTGGTAGAAAAAAATCTTGGTAAAATGCTTTTATGGTAGAGCTCCCATACAAGTAAAGTGCCTTTTTTTCTCTACTTACCCATTGTTCGATTTAGGGATCTGTTTCCGAAATATTTGGTTCTAAAGTAAATTTTTTTGTTAGAGGTACGTGTCCCCCCCCCCCCCCCTCTATTTGCTAAACGGTTATATATGGATACATGAAAAAAATTACAGCAGTAGAATATATACTGAAGTTGAAAGGAAAACTATCAGAGCTGAGTTCTAAGTGCAAACCAAAAAGTTATAGGCAACTAACTTATAAAATGTACTGGGAAATGTAAAATTTCATACAATTTTCATTGTTAGATGTTTTTGGTCGTTAAACTTCGAGGTGCGAGTGTAAACAGTGTGAACTCAAAGTTGTCATTCGCAACTACGGAACCCTACACTGCGCGTGGCCCAACACGCACTTGGCCGGTTTTTTTTTTCTTACAATTCTGTATTCCATTACGGATTCTGATTCCGAGATTTTAATATAAGTAGATTCCAAAAATACTTCAAGTTATTTGCTAGTGCTTATATGATTTACATTCTTGAATTTCTTTCTATTTGTAAAGTATTAGGAATAAAATGATTGGCGTCGCTACTGTGCCTAGTGTGCCCCCTTAAGGACACTTTCAGTCCGATATCGATACATTAAGAGTCCCATGTAAAGCCGAAATCCCATACAAACGTAGTTTGGTTTTAGTTTTACAGCAGTTAGGCTAAGCTCAACAAAATTTTGTACATACGACCGGATAAGGCATACTGAAGTTTATAATCAGATTTCAATTTTAAAAACAATACCAATACAAAATTACAGCGAGTAGAAGTTTTCGATAGGTAAAAAACTTCTACTCGCTGTAATTTTGTATAGGTAAAGCTAAAACCAAACTACGTTTATATGGGATTTCGGCTTTACGTGGGACTCTTAACTTTGGTTAAGATTGGTTAGAAAAGTTCGTTTCAAAAATACGAAAATTTCAAAAATCTTCTTTATCTATTTCCCTAAACGCAATATTTAACATAGCTGACAAACAAAGTCCTTACAACACGCATACAAATGGCTAAAGGAGTGACGTCACTAGTCAGTTGTTTTTTCTTAGGGACGTTTAGACCGAAACGAAAAATTGGAATTTTCAAATGTTTCAAACCCTTATATCTAAAAGAGTTTTTGGGTTATCAAGATGATTTTTTTACTTTTATTTCTTTTTTTGAGAGCTCTTTTCATAGGACAATGAAAAAAATAGTGTGCAAGTTCCGCATTGGTTAGCACGCCAGCCAGCGACACGAGGAACACCAGGTCCGATTGTATGCGCGGGCAAATATTTAAAATTAATTTAGAGGTTCTATAACGTCAGGCAGGCAGCTGGCTATAAAAATTTTTGCTAAATCATATAACTGACAAATTTTAGACCACTGTTTACCACCGATATTGTCCAGCCCCCGTAGTCCAGTGGTTAAGGCGTTTGCCTGTTGGCCCGGGGATGGTGGGTTCGATTCACACGGGAAGCATACTTTGTTAAGTTGTTTCCAGTTTAGTTAGGACATTGCAGGAATGAATCACCTGATTGTCTGATAATAAAGATGATTCCGTGCTTCGGAAGGCACGTTAAGCCGTTTGTCTCGGCTGCCATCTGGTAGTCTTTAAAGGAACCACGTCAGAGGCCGAGAGGCGGTTCCGAAGAACTCTGACACCAGGGTGTGCATTGGTCGACTGACCGTGTCACCTACACGAAATAATGATGATAGGGTAGTGGAACCAAAAGATGAAGGCCCCCCAAAAGATGAACAATCGTAATAAAAGAAGAAAAATAAAAATGTTTATTTACTTTTATGAGTACGTTTTTTTTTTCTCGCATATGGTAACATTTTCTCCGCCCGCCTCCATAAAACTATCTCCAGTCACACGTCAGGCGCGCTTGCGTTAAATCGTTTTGGGTACCGTTCCCGCCAAAACTCATCTTTCTATGGAAACCTACTTAAGGTAAGTACTCCTCGCATTTAAGGAAATCTTTAAGTTAAAAGAAGAAGTATTGATACAAGTAAAAGGTTTTTTGTCAAGGAAAATCTTGATTTACTAAGCGACTAAAATCAAACAACATTTTTACATTGCTTATTGTATTTAGTGTATAAAACACTGTTCAAGTAATGGTTTTTTTTTTTTACTTTAGCCATTAAATGAACGGCGTTCAGGTAATGGTGAAATGTGGAATATTTAAAATAATCATTATAATTTTCCTAGTGGTTAAAACTGAATATTATATCATTAAACACGATCCAAGTTTATTTAACTAACTAAAAACCAAAAGTTGAACGGGTATTCCTTTGCACTCATTACCAGATTTTTTGGTTTAATAAAGAATGGAATCTGAGGTGTTCATCTTTAGGATACCTATATCACCAAAAGTTGAACCAAAAAATATCCTTAGCATTATGTTCGTTCAACTTTTAGTTTTGTGTCCTAAAGGTGAACTAATGTTTAACATGAGTATGATAGTTTATCTGTGTGTCTTTTTGTTTGCAAGTATTTAGTAAATTTGTTATTATAGTACTTGACTGCTAAACCAGTTGATCATTTTAAACAAACTTAGCGTTCATGGTGCAAGTAGGCTAAAAACATAATCCTAGTCCTAATCATTTTAAGTTATGAGTAGAGATAAAATGATACAAGATCCTTACTTCCTATGTATGATCAAACGAATAAGAAACTCTATTTTTTATCAAACAAACAAACAAACAAACTCACTTTCACATTTATAATATTAGTTGGGATTATTCATGTAAAATAAATACCCTTATAATTTTTTAAATTAGCTTCCTGACGTCTGTTTAAATCGTCTCAAAATGTTAGTTCAACTATTGGGTATAAAACGTTCATAATTAGGGTTCAGTGTTCAACTATAGGGGGAAAACCCAATAATTTGTATAAATTGTTATTTTATACAAAACGTGGTACTCGTAGGTCAATTGTTTTATTTTTAAAATAATCTTATAGTATTCAGGCGTCAAAAACAAACATAAAATATGATTCTACTATTAAGGTAATTTAATTACAGGTATTCAAAGTTGGCGATTCAGCTTAATCGTTCAGCTTTTGGTTCCACTACCCTACGCCTTACCTACTGAACCAATCTTTTTGAAATTTGGCATACACGTAGGTTAGGGTACTGAGAAGGACAAAGGATACATTTCATACCACAAAAAAGTACTGATCCCACGGGATTTGTGGCAGACGACTCGGCAAATTTATAAAGCAAAAATATAGGTACCCGAGGGAAGCCGCAAGAATGACTAAAATTTGCACACTAGATGGTAAAACATGTTGAGCTATATTATTTGTATCCTACACCAGTCCTACACCTACTTTTGTAACTTACACATGTTTATGCAAATAAATGTATCTTATCTTAAAAAGCTAGTCTATTATACAATATATAAGTATGTATGTAGAATCGTTGGGTTAGTATCCCACAACTTACTTTAGGGCTAGCTCAGTTTGTGTTATATATTCCTATATATTCATTTATTTGCGCCGTGTGGTTCCCGGCAGACTAGAATAGGACCACTTCAAGTCTTTCCGTTGACGAAAGCTAAACAAAGCTTGCAAACATCAAAGAGACCTCTCCAACTCGTCTGGCCAGCGTGAACAGTGCAGGCCAAATTATCTGACAGCTCTGGCTAGTATATGATTCGGGTGGTACCTACAGAGAGGGTCGTGCTCCTGCAGTGGATTGTTACAAAGGCCTGATGGAGATGATGAGATCATCATATTTATTATTTGGCAACCCTCGACTCGACTCGTTCACCACTTCTCAATCACAAGAATGTGGATTGAAAGTTTACCACTTCTCAATCACAAGGATGTGATGGTGGAAAAAGCCTGCCGACCGATTTAAATTAGGAGACTTACATCAACGAAACTAGCGACACCCTTAATTTGGCTGATCTAAGCCCTTTAACTCTTAGATTATCATGGAATACTCATTTTCAAGAGTGACTCTGGCAATTAAAGGCCTATTGCCATTACTTTCTTGCTTCCAAAATATTGGAGTCCATTTATAAACCACCAGCTCCTCTTGTGTGCGCCTTGATCGCCAGTACGGATTTCGTCACGGACGGTCTGTTGGTGAACTCTTGGTATACCTTACACATAAATAGGAGGAAGCGGTTGAGAGTAGGGAGAGGCCTTGGCGGCTAGCTTTGACATGGTGAAAGCATTCGAGCGGGTATGGCATAAGGCTCTTATTATCGAAGATTCCTCCTTACTGGTTGACCAAGAAATTGTGCCACTGGGTTACCAGTTTTTCTCACAGGTCGCAGCATCAAAGTCGTAGTTGACAGTTCATGCTCAGAATACAAACCTGTAAACGCTGGTGTCCCACAGGGCTGTGTTCTGTCGTCTGCGCTATTTCGTCTGCATACCAATAATAGGCAGCAATCCAGCGGTATTCATTGCTATGCAGATGATAGCACGGTGGACACCCTTTACACCGGCCATGCTAATATTTCTCGGGCATTCGTTTTCGAGTGTTGAACAAAACTTGTGCCTGACATCAAAACTTCATTAAACCCAAGTTTTGAATTGGGTTCTTTTCAGCTTAGCCTGATTTAACCCCAATAACACATTTTGTGCGTTTACCGCAAAAAAAAGTCCTATTGTCGCATCTCCTTCATTCCAGAGTTAGTCTAGTGACTAGATACCCAGCCGAAGATCGGAATTTCGGGGGGTTGAGATTTGAAGCCTCGTTCAATTTCTCAGTCATCTAAATGACTAGGCTAAGTTGGTTTCTAATAAACTGGGTGCCCTCGGTAGAGCAAGGCGATATTTCACATCGGATTCAGCTGTACAAAAAGAGCTCATAAGGAATATTGTTCCCATCTATGGACCGCGTTCAAAGTCGAAGACGAGATTCTCGTCAGCCGTGTCGATCCTATGGTTCTGCGTAGGGATGCCGCATAGGAATGCTCCGAGGAATTGTTAGACCTTAATACCTGCCGCAATATTGCGGATCGGATGTTAGCTGCCAGCTGCGCAGTACGTGCCCCGCCTCCCCGCTTTACGTAATATTATGTACTGCACATCGACTCGCGCGATGTTCGGAGCCGGAATAAAGTTTGGCGCGAACTGTACCCGACATAAATTAAAGTTTCATCCCTACCCATAGATATCAGAATATTTACTAGGTTACCTACTACCACATAGCATGGATAACTGGCAGTATACCACCGTTTTAAAAGAAACTTCCTACCACGTTCGTCTGAACTGTGGAATGAAATTTCTGCGGCGGTATTCCCGAATCGGTACGACATTGGAACATTCAAAAATGAGTATGTTTCCTTAAAAGGCCAGCAACGGTCTTGTCACACCCCTGGTGTTGCAGTTGTCTATTTGCAGCTGTGGCCAGTGATTCACTTACCATCAGGTGTTCCGCTTGCTCGTTTGCCGTCCTATATACCTAATAAAAAATCAGCCAAGTGCAAGTCGGACCCGCGCATACAGGGTTTCTATATTGCTAGTTCCTATTATTTAAACAACATTAGAGTATCGGGAAAAACGGCAAAATAATATGTTTGTTGTATGGGACTCCATTTAATATATATATTTTTATTTAATTAATTATTTGAAAAGTCAATAGTCGACTCAATATTCTGTGAATGTTTCTACCTGTGAATGCTGCTATTATTAATATCATGCAAAAAACGGCAAAATATCATGTTTATTGTATGGGAGCCCTTAAATATTTAATTCATTGTTTTTAGTATTCGTTGTTATAACGGCAAAAGCATCATCTGTGAAAATTTCAACTGCTAGCTATCGCAGTTTATGAGATACAGCCTGGCAACAGACAGACAGACAGACTGACATCGAAGTACCCCACTAATAGGTACAAGTTTAGTGTGGTATCTGATTTAACTACATATTTTTTTTTTGCAATAAAGTCGAAAATCATATAATATGTAGGAAGTCATACAATATTTTATATGTTTTTTTACGCATTCATAATGCTATTCTGATGTGATAATACTCTTATTAATTTCATACATAACACATTAATTTCTTACAGACTTAGACTGATGGTTCAAATCCTGCGCATAAAGTAATTCTATAAGTAAGTTTGTAGATTTTGAATACTAATTAATAATTGAAAAATACTATGTATTATTTAAAAAAATATGATTTGACGTGGATCCTTGACTCGTGGTCCCACCAATTTCGTTCCAGCGCGTCTTACTAGTTATTACGCGAAAATCAATGTTTTTGCTGAATATTTTTAAGCCTCTGCACAGTCTGCACTTCACAGGTTCTCCTCTTACGCATATTCTTTACATATAGGTAGTGTCATTTCTAATTTCAGATTAATTAATATTACTTTATTATTTACATATATAAAAACCCTTTTATGTTTTGCATAGTGTGTGTGAATTACTAATATCCGTGAGAGCCTTAGGAAAAATAAAATCATGATAAAGATAAAAATCATCGTCTTCGGTGGTTCGGACACGTAGGGTTTGAATGGGTTTGGGAGAAAGTCTACCCGTAAGGAGACTATACTCGGGTAGACCGAATGGCCGTCGACCGGTCCGTCGGAGTACCGCTGGTTTGACGAGATCATGAAGGATCTACAGAACCTCTGGCAAGGGCTGGCACATGACAGCAAGAAAAAGCGCCTTCTAGTGTCAGAGGCCAAGATCCACTTCGGGTCACTGTCATTGCAGTAAGTAGGTAAGTGGCGGCCACAGGAGATGGCATCGGGCGATCTCCGATGGCCTCAAAGAAATGTCAATAAAGTATTGACGATATCTTGAAATCAGAAAGATTGATTTCAGATGTTGTCTTTGCCAAAACTATTGACACTCAAGTTATCTTTCAGATATCACTAATGCCATACACATCACAGTATTTTAAAAGACAACACAGTATTAGAGGATATTAAGAGTTCATAAAACATTTATGATGAACGTAAACCCAACTTAGTAACCCAATTCAACTTCAAGAGGCGCACAAGAGCGGAACTCACACCCACCACCCATCATTTTACTCCTAAATAAGATCAAATTGAAAAAAAAAAAAAAATACGAAATCTTCACCAGTAAATTACTTGTAGTATTTTTGGTATTAATTTTATATGCATTTGATAAATTGAAAGGATTAAGAAATGATTGATTGGTGATGGTTGATGAATGATTTGGCGGTAATGCAATTGTCTCAATTTTATAAGGATATGCCAATAAAGTATTACTAAAAATACTACAAGTATAATTAATTAGCGAAGTACAGATTTCGATTGTATAAATTTGATCTGATTTGAGGGTAAAATAATAAAATGATGGGCGGCGCTAGATTCGCCTATGTAAAAGAGAGTGAATTACTAAAAATCATTTTGCATTAGGCCAGGCTCACTGTGTGCCTCTAGTAGCTTCCATATCGTACTGAACGCAGTCAGCGGAGTATTAATATTAGTATCGCTTGCAGAGTGTGCGGCTGTGTCGCCGCAAACGTTGCTTGCGGTTTGCGGCTCAAATCAGCGGCACTACGGGGCGGCGCGCTGCGCAACAACGCGAGTTCGCCGCTCAGTCGACATGGAACTAACTACCGTGTGACACTCTCTGGCTCGGCCACCATGACCGATTTAAATTCTGGCCATGCTAAAACTAACTCAACTTAAGTCGCCAAATACGTATATTGCCATATACGTTGCGAATGACAATTTTGAGTTAACACTCGCACAGTTTAACGACCAAAAACATCTAACAATGAAAATTGTATGAAATTTTACAGTTTATAAGTTGGTAGCCTATAACTTTTTAGTTTGTACTTAGTATTCAGCTCTGATAGTTTTCCTTTCAACTTCAGTATATATACTACTGCTGTAATTTTTTTCACGTATCTATATATAACCGTTTAGCAGATAGAGGGGGGGGGGGGGACACTTACCTCTAACAAAAATTCGCACTTTAAAACCAAATATTTCGGAAACGGATCCCTAAATCGAAAAATGGTGTTCTCAACCTCTAAATATTTTTGAAAGACCCTATTTTTGATACCCCACACGATGGGTAAATAGAGAAAAAAAATTACTCCCCCACTTTACTTGTATGGGAGCTACCATAAAAAATTTTTTTTCAAGATTTTATTCTGCCTCTTTTTTGCCATGATTAATAAAAATACCCATACTAATACCATATTACATAAATTACAGCTTTCTAGTACTTATAGTCTGTAGAAGTTACCTACAAGAATATGTGTCCAAGCCAGGAAGCACACTTCCTGGTGTGGTAAACACCTTCGAATCTACAAAAGCATAACATCCATCAACGATGTATTTTCTTCGAGATTTACTCAAAAATTAGTCGCAATCTTCGATCAACAAATCACAGGATTGGTAGGTCTTTAGTTAAAAAGATATATAATACTTTCTTATAAACAATGGCTAGTTAGTCCAAGAGCTAAAAAGCACAGTCTGCCTTAAAATTTAAAATATTTTTCTACGAAACTTGTTTTATTAATTTACAGCAAATATGTTATGCTGATAGTGATAGTGATAGCAAATAGTGATCCGACAAAGAACGAAAGTTCAAGATGCTGGAAAACGTATTATGGAACTAAAGTGGAGTTGGGCAGGACACCTGGCAAGGCGAGGTGATGATAGGTGGAGTAAGGTTTTGACAGAATGGTGGCTAATAGATGGCAGGCGAAGCGTAGGTCGTCCAAGAGCTAGGTGGATTGATGATGTTAGGAAAATCGCAGGTCGAAACTGGCTACGTAAGGCACAAGATCGCAATGGATGGCATGCATTAAGAGAGGCCTATACCCAGCAGTGGGATGCAGAAGGCTGTTGATGATGATGATGTTATGCAAAGGAATACTCTGATTCAACTTTTGTTTTATACAAATATAAACCTGTATTGAAATTATCCAAATACTTACAGTTTTAAATAAAGATCGTCACTAGGTGTTATAGTTTCCGAGATACGGAGGTGTCCAGAGTGCATTTTGGCATGGCCACAGAAAAAAACTTGGAAAGTACGGCTCGGCATATATGGAACCTTTCCAGTACTCAGAACCAGAGCTGCGGGAGCCTTTAAGGGGCCACACTAGGCACACTAGCGACGCCAATCATTTTATTCCTAATACTTTACAAATAGAAAGAAATTCAAGAATGTCAATCATATAAGCCTTAGTAAATAACCTAAAGTATTTTTGGAATCATGTTTAATATTATCAGAATTAAGAGAAATACTTAGTGATTACTGCCAAAAACGGCCGTTTTTGGCGGCTCGCTCGCTACCGTGCCTAGTGTGCGGCCTTAAACATGCAGTATGGCAGTTTAAATCCTACCCTGCTTTTAGTTCTGTAATGCGGGAGGCTTAACAAATGCAATAGCAGAGTTCTGTATTTGAGTTCCTACCGCTACTCAGACGCAAATTAGGCTAAACCTATGTTTTACAGTATACGCTCAGTAAGCAATGATGAATATCATACTATCACGAAATAAAAATAAATGGAAATGTATAAACTTTATACAACGTGTTAATGAAATAACGCAAAACCTCTCAGGTTACCTACCTCAGTCCATGAAACTGAACAACTTTTTTTCTGCAACATTCCCAAAATGCCAAAAATAGAATTCGGATTTTCATATAAATTGACTCGGTAAGCTGAGCAGTTTGTATGAAAATTTTCAAATATTTTTTTGGGTTTCGTGAAAGTTGTAGAACAAAAGATTTTCAGTGTCATGGGCTGAGGTACCACCACAGAGGTTTTGCGTTATTTCATTAACACGTTGTATAACTACAAAATATTTAACAAAATATAATGATCGAGCGTTAGGCACATTCTTGCTTACGTTTTTAGACAGTGAATGCACGTTTTTAGGAGGCTTCCAAGCAGAGATGCGGTTTTTGGAGTATCTGCCCTTGACTTTATCTTTACGTCTGCTCACTGAAGTACGTTTTCAGTCTCAAATAATTTCGTCATCATTTTAATGCAGGTTAGAAGTAAATTTTTTTTGTTGTATAGAACATTGCTAAACTCACAAAACATGTTTTGTACTTAATTGCTAGAAAGATACGTCAAACTCCTTTTTAAAACTTTCATTTGTGTCGTCAGAATTGGAAACGGTGGCTAAATTCATTAGTACCTACATTGGAGTTCAAACCAGTCCTGGATTTATAAATAGGCTGCGGCCTAGGGGCGGCAGCGTCCTAGGGGCGGTAGATATCAGAGGATAAAAGTAAAAAAAATCTTGTTTCTTTTCTCCGCTCTCTTTCTTAATGACTAATTCATTCGTTTATTTAACTTTCATTCGTTTAATTAAATAATTTATTAAAGGAGGGCCCTTCTCTACAAATGGAAAATTATTCCATTTGTAGTAAAGGGGCCTCCAAAATCAAATCAAAATCAAAACGTTTATTCAGAAAATAGGCCTTTGCACTTTTTCACGTCATATCATATTCAAAATTATTTTATTAGATAATATGTATTTATTAATTGTTCAAAAGCTACAGACTACTAGCTTTACTACATATGGAAAATTATTATTTAAGAATGGTATGTACATGGGGCAGCGGTAATATGTTTCTGCAGAAATCTTTGAGATCATTGATAAAAGCCAGTTCTGAATAAGGGAAGCGTCTTTGTTATGAAGTCTTGAATACTACACCGGACACAATACCCGAATCTAGATCGTTCGCAACTCTGAATAGCGGAATGGTTTAAGGCAACTTTCTGTGAGTTAATGCTAGTAAGCCCTCCCGCAGCTCAGAAGTACTGAGGTTCTGAATACTGGAAGGGTTTCCATTCCATAAAGGTACACTAGGGCTCGACCAATTTTGAGATTTGGTGACTAACTGATTTCAACTAATTCTCGAGTAAATCTGGGTAAAAACTGATTGCTGCTGGGTGCTTTCGGGAATTCAGAATTGAGTAGGAGGACAAGGTACTAAACTTCTACATATTTTAAAGTTGCATAAAAGGTACACATGCGTAGATTTTGCAATGGGCAGCCATCCTGACGTCAGAATGGCTGCCCACTTTAAAATTATTTTTTTTATCATAATTATTGAGTACCAAATATTTAAACTAAGGTATCAAATAGTACTCGAAAGGTATTGTATCTTAGTCATACAGTACCCTGGATCTGTCATTTTGGCCAGTCATTCTGATGCACACTAATTTTTGGCATGGTTAGACTTTAAATCGGAGATAGTGGCCAAGCCAAAAAGTGTCTCACCTAACGACCGATATCCCCGCTCAGATTCAGTCAGCGGCCAGTCAGCTGCTCACTGTGAGCCTAACGGAGACGTGGCCTTAAGTAATAAAAGACTGTAAGTAATATGTAATGGTATGCATTGGATATTTAAAGCGCATGGGTGGTCCTAGTGTAAAATTAAAGAAGTCCACAGCTGGACATTAGAGTTATCCAATGATTTCCATACGACTGGTTGTAAGGTTACCTATATTCAGCGCCTTCTTTCGAATTTGATTAGATCTTCCCATCCACCATCACCTAGAGAGTGGGTGTCCAAACGCTGAGCTTACGATGACCACGTACCTGGTCGCGATTCGAGATCCTTTCTGCTACGTGGGCCATCGGTTCTGCATGCACTGCCACTTCAAACAGCTATATTTCTAAGGATTTTCTCATTTTTAATCTGGCATCCCGTAGAGAAACACCTAGCATTGCTCTCTCCGTAACGACATGCAGCTTTATGTACGCGGCAGTAGTAAGGGGCCATTTTGAGAACCCGTATTTTGGACGAGAAGACAGTGGGGAGTTTTCCCAATGCTACCCAACCGAGTCGAATTCGCCAAAAGACGTCGTCTTTGAAACTGGAACTTCTAACCAGAATCAACGAAAATTCAGGCACAGGTTTAAGGGAGGAGTTCCCAACAAACATTGGTGAAGGCGCAACATAGAATTTGACATTATTTTCGTATTATCTATGTTTATTAATCCACTAGTTGAGAAACCTCATTGAGGTCATTGAGCATGGTATTTACTAAAGTCCTCCGGCTAGAGGTGGACAAACGACTTTATCCTAAAAATAGTATCGACAATCGGTGGTACCTATGCTTTTATTTTCTATATACACACAAGACAAAATGTTTTATTGGCATATCACGGTAAAATGTTAGTTTTATCAAAGCATATAGAAGTCTTTCGAAAAATACCGAAAAACTACAAGCCTTTCGGAACGACCACTGTTGAGAAAAATAGTTACGCCGAAGGCCCTCTTACTCTGATTCTGTACAGGCTGACATTGTGACGTTGCTGTATAAGCACTGCAACTTCTAATACTGACCGATAAACGATGCGAGGGAATCGCTGCGCTGGTGAGACTGAAATGACGGCCTGTTTCGATCGAATGCAAGACTACGATCTCATAGTCCACAAACGCTATGCATGCCTATGGTCGGTTATAGGTAGCTACTCTGTGGTCTATGTTAATGGAGCCTTTTCGGAAACCAGAGAATGGAAAGTATCGAGCCTGTTTGGGAGACAATTTGTGAACAACCTCGAAAATAGCTTGTAGCTCAACCCTTCAGTAAGGTAGTTAGGTCGCCTTTTTTGTAGAACAGCACTACCACGTCCCTCTTCCATGCCTCTGGCGTCACGTCTTCGAGGAGAACGAATTGCAGAGTTTCTGAAGGACTTTCAGTGCCGACCTTCCTTTCTCTCTGCTCGCTTTCAAAAGCTCTATTGTGATTTCGCTGTTCAATTTATAAAAGATCTCTTCTTAATCATACAAAACAGTTTTAAGCATACTTAACCCGGCTTTCGTCACAACTACCCTTCCTACCTTTCTCTCAAGTAGCAGTAGTTAAAAGTGAAGTATTTATGGACTTATTTGTACCGGGCGCGCGGGGAACTAAGAAGTGACGCCTTTTTACGTTACATGTGTTTAGCATAAGTAGCTGTAAGAAAATCGGCCATATGCGAGTCGAACTCGCGCACAAAGGGTTCCGTACCATTAGCTATACAACATACGACTAAAATCATGTTTTGTATGGGATAAATCCATTTAAGGGTCTAAATGTCATTCAAACTCCTGATTACAACTTTCGCTTTTCAACTGAGCTACCAAATCGCTATCAATAAAGGTAAAATTATTTTTCGATTTATACACATTTGTATACACACACAAAGACAGCATTTTTTATGCGACATTCCTAGTTTCTTCCAAATCATACCTACTAGTTGTGACTGTTGTGAGCCACCTTGTGAAATTCAGAAAAGAGAAATTTATTTTCAAGATACAATTAAACGCTTGCGAATTTCTTTGATCCATTATAAAATTTAAACGCCTGTACAAATTCAGTCAGACAGTATCAGGTATCATTAGAATCCTTTCATTATCCCGAGCGACAATGGGTATAACTTTAGTATAAAAACGACACTGTCGATTATAAAATTTTAAACACTTAATAAGGAGGACGTCATATTTTTTTACGTTACCTTACCTCATAACTCCGCCATTCATCAGCCATTGAATATTTCAAAATCAGTTCAGTAATTACCAAAAGTTATGTAATCATCAAATCAAACAAATAGATTTCGTTATTAATATGTAAAATATGGGTCACTCACGTATGAAGTCAGTTACAGACCCACATGTTTCAACCTCATCCGAAGGTCTTCCTCAGGGCGAATGTGAACCGAGACGCGCGCACGAAGACGAAGTCGTCCCAGACTGGCGTATTTTACATATTAATAATGTTAATATCTCACGTTAGTTTTAATAACAAAAACCGGCCAAGTGCGTGTCGGGCCACGCGCAGTGTAGGGTTCCGTAGTTGCGAATGACAACTTTGAGTTCACACTATTCACACTCGCACCTTACAGTTTAACGACCAAAAACATCTAACAATGAAAATAGTATAAAATTTTACAGTTTATAAGTTGGTTGCCTATAACTTTTAGTTTGTACTTAGTACTCAGCTCTGATAGTTTTCCTTTAAACTTCAGTATATATACTACTGCTGTAATTTTTTTCACGTATCTATATATAACCGTTTAGCAGATAGTGGGGGGACACTTACCTCTAACAAAAATTCGCACGTTAAAACCAAATATTTCGGAAACGGATCCCTAAATCGAAAAATACTCAATTCATATAAATACTAAATTCTCAACCTCACAATATTTTTAAAAGACCTATTAACGATACCCCACAAGATGGGTAAATAGAGAAAAAAAATTACTCATCCACTTGTATGGGAGCTACCCTAAAAAAAATTTTTTTTTCAAGTTTGTATTCTACCACTTTTTGCCATGATTAATATACATACCCGTACCAAATTACAGCTTTCTAGTACTTATATTCTCTGCGTAAAACCGCGGACGGACAGACACGGCCTGGCCACGGGACATTCGCCGTGGCGAATTTTCGCGCGGCGCGAACGACGAGTCGACCGGCGAGTGAAACAAGAGAATAATAAATTACCGAGCATGCCACGCGCACCGGCGACCGGCGACGCGACCGACGAATTGTATCAGGCGAATCGCGCGGGCGACCAACGGCGCGGTGGGCGAATGAAACAAAATCGTGAATTCGTCGGCGCATGCCACGGGGTCGAGGCGGCAGTCGCGGCGAATAGTACAAGGAACAAATGTTTTTAGTCGGTTTTGAATGGATGACGAAATTTTATCGCGGATTAATGAGCTTGGCCAGCTGGCCAAGATAAATTTTAAAATACCTATTATAAAAAAAACATTGTCCGCATTAACTCTTTTCCACCGACTTCAAAAAAGAAGGTTTTAGATTGACCCGTTTGTATTTTACTTTTATTTTAGCTTCTAACACGTGTGCCAAATTTCACACGTGCTTTTTTGTATAATTTTAGTTTCTATGTTATCTGCTTGTATCTATGTTTTTGTATGATTTTGTATGTTATTTTATGTTTTTGTCAGTTTTTGTATGTTTTGAATGATTTTGTGTAATTTCGTATGTTTTATATGATTTTGTATGTTTTCGTATATTTTGTAAGTTCATGTATGTTTTTGTATGCTTTGTATGTTTCGTATGATTTTGTATGTTTGTCCATGCATATCTCGGAACTATAAGTCAGATGTTGAAATTATTTTTTTTGGTAGGTAAGGTACTGCAAGTTTTATCAAAATCGGTTGAGTAGTTTTTGAGATAGATGATATGATAGATATGTATCATCATCATCATCATCAGGTCTTTCTAGTCTCCACTGCAGGAGCACGACCCTCTCTGTACTACCAGAGCCATATACTAGCCTGAGTAGTCAGAGGGTTTGGCCTACACTCTCCACGCTGTATGTATACATACAGATTATATGTATACGAGATAAAAATTGAAGTCGGTTTTTTTAATAATTTTGTGTCCAATTCTAGTTGAATATTTTCGTTCGATTGTTCTCGAAATAAAATTTTTGGTAGTTACGTTCTATATTTTTTGTACTTCTTATGAATTTTCCATCTGCCTATACTCCGACTTCTATTCAAATCTTGTACTCCACAATCTCTTCCAAATAATATGTCTATAACTAAAAATGTTTTATTTCTTAGCCAAATCGATATAACTTTGTTAAAGACATTAGGCTCTCAGATCTCCGTCTATTCTGGTCGCCGCGGCGAACGCGACTGCCCCGTGGCCTGCAAATCGCGCCGCACAATTAGTCGCTTCGCCCGTCGTGCCGTCGTTCGCGTCGCCCGTCCCCGTGGCCAGGCTGACAGACAGACAGACATGGCGAAACTATAAGGGTTCCTTGTTTACTACGGAACCCTAAAAATGATTTCGTTTTAAAATCACAATTGTGATTCGTTCGAAAATGAATTTCGGATAACCTAATGAATACCTAGTGGTGAAATAAATGAATGTCGCGAGAACCAATGAATTTCAGGAAGGCAAGTGACGAAACGGATAAAAATAAATAACGAAAAATTTTGATTTATTTAGCGCTAATATTTCTAAATATACCTATAGCGTCTAAGCGATATTTATTTGTTTTTTAAATGTCCATTGGTATTGGTACTCACGACTTTTATTCATGTTTGTGATGTTCATTTGCTTCCGCACTCTTTGGTTTTTGCACACTTTGGTTTAGTAAATTCATATGTATTTTTTTAGAGATATTATGTACTTGTATTGTCCTTATGTTTACTGTACCAGTGTAGCGCGACCGATAGCAGTTCCCTGAACAACCACATCTGAGTTTGGATGCGGTATAAAATCTCTCATAGGAGCTTATTCAACATATTTAATTGGTTTTATAGAATAATTATCATCGTGGTATCAGATGGGTGAAAATCGAGCTCTTTTCAGATCTTAGACCATAAATAGTGCATATTAACGGCTGGCTACCTCCAGTTTGCCCCCAATAGATTCAACATTTTATAGTTCAATCTGATCTAATTTTTTGCGACGGGTGGCGTGTCGCTTACTGACTCTTTCCGTAAGCGGCCACATCGCAGCGAAATTATGTGAGCAGTGTATTGTAGTAAGCTCGTACTACCATCGCCAGCGAAGTAACTTTTCAAGTCAGTATACAAGTCTGCGGCGCGTTCTAATGCGATAAGGTTGCAGTTTGTCCGCGCAATGCCTCATGTCGTCTGGCGGACATACGCAGACTAAATGCAACTTTATTGTATTACTAATAAGAGCGCACCAAGGACTTAGACCGCCACTGTCCCTCGCCTGCATTGTGCCTAAAAGTGTAGTCGTAAAATTCGGCGGCAGCAAGTGTCACGCATTTGATATGAAAAAACAGTGTTTGTCATTTAAATGCTGCCGCCGAACTCAAAGGTGAAAAGACAAATTTCAAAACCTTTCATTCATTCATTACAATTAATTTTGTTTACTTTTCTATAGATATCGAGGGTCAGGGACAGCATACCTCTAAGATAGGAGAACATTCTACTATTGTGGTAAGGAATTTGGCATTTATGTATTTTTAAGGTTCCAAAAAGCCAATTTAAACCACGTCAGAGGCCGAAAAGCGGTTTCTAAGAACTCTGACACCAGGGTGTGCGTGATCGACTGACCGTGTCCTCCGAATTTACCTGTCCAATTCAGGTGAAATTTGGTTGGATGGTGTAATCCTATGACCCAAACAGTTATGCAAACTTTACTGTATCATTTATCAAATAAAAGGGCTTGTTATAAGGATCTCAAATATATTTTTTTGTTATTGTAAAACAAATTGTTCACGGAAGAAGACGAAAATTATAAAATTATTTTACGAGATTATGATATGTACTTTACATACAAAATGAAGGTACTAATTTCAATTATTTTATTTTAATTTGTTGACTCAGGAGCAGGGATTAACCGACCGGCTATTTTGAAAAAAAAAATTGGCTGATATAAGAGCCGACGTCCGATCAGATGTCAAAGAACGCATGTTGTTTACTCTGTTTCCATCTCTTCTCTCTGGACTAAGACATATATATCATCGGCTAAATCTACACCTATTCTAAAACAGCCGGTGTTCTTTCCAAGAAAATACCCATTTGATCCGTTTGTTGCCCGTGTTACTACCGGCCTTACTACTAATAGTCACACCGGTAATTGAATTACCCTACTTACTACTTTAGTTGAAATTTGTTAGAACAGCAATAGAAAATTGCTAGTATTACTACAGTAAAAAGAGAATTACAAAAACAAATAAAATGTGACGAATTTGTATTAAAAAAAAGACACTATGCTTATGAAAAAAAATAACCCAAAATGTAACGAAATGCAACAATGTCTGATCTTGAGGTATTAAAAAGGTTTGATATACCTATGTATTAGTATATTCTTCTTAGTTGGTGACATAAACTTGAGGAAAAATAAAGTGATTTGGCTGTCCAGAGAGGAGTCGTTAGAGCTGTTGCTCCAGGGGTGGAAGTGTTAAAGGGCATAACGCCGCGAGTAACTTCGAAGAAAGCGCAGCACACCTCTCGACACCCTTGAGTCGCCCACTCAGGGGTGTCGAGAGGTGTGCTGCGCTTGCACTGGTGTGGAACCTTTTTACCGGCAGTAATCGTCGGCTAGTTTGAGGGGGCCCATCTAGTGGGCGGCAAGCCACCCAGGGACCGGAACCACTTACCATAAGAGGGGTTTTCGTTGGGGTTTTTGATCGACTGGTTTTCGTAAACCCTAACGATTTGATAACCATATCATTTGCTTACCCTATCGAAAGGCTTACTAATATGATACAATTAAGTCGACTAAGCACTAACTCATATCTCAAAACCCTATGATAGGCTTACCCTATCAAGTGTTATTCACATGACGTCAAGCTTTTCTAACCTTTATTTTGCAAGTCATATAACTCATAATTGCTCACTCTAGAGAGTTGATAGGGTTAGCAGGGTGCGGGCCTCTCTGAGTTTTAAGAATCGGGGAATTAGGTACTCGTGTCTACTACTGTGTTGGTCACTTTCTACTGTTTGCTGCGTTGATTGATGGATCGGACTTGAAGTGTTTATTTTTATTAGGTAGGGGAAAAAGTTTTTTCGTATTTTGTATGAAGATTTTTTCCGGCCATACAAAAGAGATGTAACTATGACTTTAAAATTCTCAGACAAAAAAATTTAAACGAACTTTGTGTTATTTTTTTAAAATCATAAACACCAAAATTCACTTCCGGTTTAAATTGCATACATACCTTTTTTTTAACCCGTATGTGCTCAACTTTTTATTTCGCATATGTTGATACTTATTCTGTTTTATTCTAGGTCCAATTAACATAAAAAAAAGATTTCTGGAAAATTAAAATATTAAAATACCACCATTTTGGAAATTTTTACCGCCCCAATTTTGGGGCGCTGAGCACGGCAGGCCACGTCCAAAACAACTTCTTAATATTCCGAATTCTAAGTTATTTATATGGTTATTCAAATAAAACAACTGTTTTTAACACACAGTATAATGAAAATTTAATTATGAGTGGAAAAGTTCGAAACAATTGGTACCTATGACAGCCGACATCATTTACGGCATTTCTTCGTTGTAGTTTATGGCATTGGGCACAACGTATTTGAGTCGCCGTTGAAATAATTATATGGTCAGCCCTATCTAGACGTATTACATATATCGTCTGGCACCCTTCTTTTTCTCGAGGGCTTCATGTGACGTTCTAAAGAACGAGCTGACGCGTATTTTCCCAAATATGTCGTTACAACAGACCTAATAAAAGCAAGGTAATCAAGATGATGCTTCTACTTCTTCTTTAGAAGGGTCATCTTGATCTTGTCTGTGTAACTGAAACGCGTTATTCGCAGACGTGTTCAATGGCCACATCAAAAGTTGCCAATACCATTCTTGTTTTGTTTATACTTATGCGATAGTAGCCTACATTTTGGTCAAGACGATCAACTTCATCCATGCACCGATTATACTTTTGAAAACAAGAGGGTTGTTGAATCGAAATTTTCCTTTTTAGCGCTTGACCATCGTTTACGAATCCATTTGGAGAAACACCTTCAGAGGTGGAAGCTACAGTAACGATGTTATTGTTGTGGCATCGCACTAGACATACCACATGCCCCTGCATCTGTAAATTGTACCCTCAACAATGTCATTTTCTGTCTCCAACATGTCAATAATTTCTGCCAAACTGAACCTAAAATAACAAAATAAATATGAAAACTTAAAATTTTAAGTACCAATATAACTGATAGGTGCTAAAGGTAATGAAAATAAACTATAACACCTATACAAGCAACTTATATATCAACATGCAAGCACGCGCTCAGCGCTCCAATAATGGGGCGCTATAAATAATGCCTCATAAAAACTAAAATTCCTCAAAAATAATAGTTTTTTATTACAATACTAACTGAGTATAAACTAATATTTATAAAAAACTGCTTAATTTTTTTCAATTATACAAATAATAGTAATAAACTTACTTTTTACTCCTGGCCATCGTGAACACCCCACTTGCACTTTTTATTTTATCAAAAAATCTAAAAAAATGGCGCCAATACTTGACGGTTATTTTTTTATAAGATGCCAAAATGGTCAACAAACATATATAACCTTTCAGGAATCAAATTACAGTTTTCATGTGGGCACAGATAAAAAAAAACCTGCCGTTTTAAAAATGGGGCGGTGAGCACATACGGGTTAAATAAAATTTCAAAAATGTATAAATTTTTTCGTTGATTCCATAAATTTTTAATAGACAATAATACAGTTGAAGAATGGCGGGGAAATGTATTTTATCATTTTCATTATTTCTTAAAATGTACCTTTCATATGGTCTCAAATTCATCCATGTACATACAATATAACTGAAGAAATTTTATTACAACTTTACACATACAAAATACGAAATTACTTTTTCTCCGACCTAATATTTTATTACGCGCGGTATTTTTAATTTTTATTAGTTTGTTAGTAGCTCAGACTAATACGTACGTAGGATAAATATGCCTCCTACGGAAAAAAATGTAATTCAGATTAAAATTTTGAAAAATTATAAAAAAAATGGGTACATTTTTTATTGAAACGGACAAAGCTGAAGAAAGTTCTTTCTATGAGCATTATCCAATATTTAAATTCACAAAAACAAAAACTACTACTAACAAATATCGGGCTTGGCTGGTAACATATCCTAAGCAGATCAGAATGAACTAGTTTGCCCTAGGACAAACTATCTTCATTTCAGCCGTAAACTACTGGACATAGACTTCTTCTAAGTATTACAAAAATGACCTGTTGGAAGTGACTTTGCATCCAGCCTTTTTCTGGGACCATGGTCAGGTCGTCCGACCACGTGATCGCAATTTAACAACCTTTTTGCCCTATCAATCTTCGGTTCTACTCGCTATAGGCCCCGCCCACTGCCACTGCATAGAGCTAATCTGCTGAGCTATGTCGATGACTTTAGTTTTTATACGGATTTCCTTATTTCTGATTAGGTCTCGTGGAAAACCTTCGAGCACAGCTCTGTTCATAGCTCTTTGAGCGACCTTGACCTTTCTTATGAGAACTTCTTATAACACATTTTGGTCGAAGACTTTTGACTTAGCACCGAGGTATTTCGGACGAGGAGACACTAGGGAGCTTCCCGAACGCTGCCTAGCCGAGCCTTGAATTCGTTGAAGCACCTCATCTTTGAAGCTGGAACTGGATTAATTGACCCAGGTAGACATATTGGTCTACAATTTTAAGGTGAGAGTTCACACAACATGACATGTTTCAACATGAAACATGGATATTCGACATGATCTTCGTTTTATCCATGTTCATTTTAAGGTCCACCTGGGGCCAAATGAACATGGATAAATATTGGTTGGGACACCTTATTGAGCATTGTACTTAAGTCCTCCAGCGATTCCGCCATGACAACGATTTCATCAGCAAATCGAAGGTGAGTAATATACTCAACTTCGGTGTTGATGCCAAGTCCATCCCATTCCAATGGAAGACACCTTCTAAGTGTCTTCCATTGCAGCTGTGAACAGTTTCGGAGATATCACACCTCTCTGGAACGTGGAATAACCCTCGTACTTTGCTCCTGACTGACATGGTGACGTTGCTGTAAAATCACTTCAACACCACGATATACCGATGGTCAATGCGACACCACTGAAAAAAATGAAGCACGGCCCATGTTTCGATCGAATCGAAGGTTTTCTCATACTCCACAAACGCCAAGCATAGTGGCTAGTTATACTTTTGCGAGACGATTCGTGATCACCCTCGAAAACAGCTTATAGACGGCCACGTCTATAATCTGTTTTCGAGGGTGATGAGCCATCATTATCATCCTTTTTGAAAAACAAAACCACCACGCCCCTGTTCCACGCCTCTGGCATCACGCCCTCGAGCAAGACGGAATTAAAGAGGTTCTGAAGAGTGAAGTATTCCGCCCGCTTTCAGAAGCTCTGATGTGATTCCGTCCTCGCCCGGCGCCTTGCTGTTTTTGAGCTGTTTGAGGGCAATCCTAATCTCGTACAGATTGATATCCGGGATATCTTTGGTATAGTGTCGGGTTAACTTGGCTCTTGGATCATGGGTTAAGTTGACCTATACGGCAGTCCGTAAAACCTCTCAATCTCCCTCATTACCTCAGCCTTTGTCGACGTCACTTTGCCGTCCTTCGTCTTCAACTTAGTCAACCAGCTCTGCCTAATAGTCTCCACTCTTGCAAACACTTTGGAGCCCCTTTTCTGCTCTATCGTCTTCTTAATACGTTCAGTATTATAGGAGCGTATATCGTGCCCCAAAGTCTTTTGAGGTTTCTTTTTGGGGCCAGATTTAAAGATCTTGGATCCCACCGCCTGGACAGCTTCTACGAACCCATTGTTGAGCTCGTTCACAGAAATGCAGTCTGGAAGGCATTTGAAACGATTTGAGAGTTGGAAGATTTCGTGGTTCTGGATATGGGCTGGTCAAAGCGTAGACTTCATCAAGCGAACCCTCTCGAGGCCACTCGCGATTCTAGTTTGGGTACTCGGGTTTGGCCGGTAACATACATCATGTTTTACAAGAGCAACACCCGCGACTGTAGCTGATCTATCCTTTGTAAATCCGTACTGTTCACTATGAAAAAGACCATTTCTAGAAAAGATAGTACCTGATTAAAAAATAGGTTTTCAAATATTTTACTACCGTCCTATTTTTTTAACTTTAATAATACCTATTCTACATTGTTTTCACTTTGTCACTGGATTTCAAAATAGTTTGTCTGGTATATATTGATTTTGCACATATTCTGTTAAAGACTTTTGAATAAGTTTAAACAAATTTAACAAAGTCAGGATTCTGATTCATGATTATAAGCTTTGATAGCAAGTAATTCGTATAACCTACTAGCTGATGCCCGCGACTTCGTCCGCGTGGACTTTATGACGCCGGCATATTAATATACCTTAATACTAACTAAACATGCATAATAGAATACTTGTAGCAGTGTTATAAAATTGTATGGAATTGCATTGACTGTTGCTAAATACTGGAGGAATTAAATATAGAACTTTTTGAGCCACCGACACGATAAGAAGAAGACTATATAGCTAGCTCCAAGTGAGCTTGCGCTACTTCACCAAACTTTGAGGTATGGGCAGAGCGCCTTCAACCTATCGCACATCTCCAAAGGGCCTTCGGGAGAGACGGACCTCGGCTTTAGGTGTTGCCTGTGTACTCAAGGCTTGGAGAGACAGCAAACTCTTATGTTTTGCCGTATGGGCTTAAAACTACGTTGCCAAAAGGGGGACCGCTGGGCGGTCACCAGTAATTTGAGCTAATTGTACTCTACGCACTCAATCCCAGAGGAGAGTGTGACTCTGTAAAATTGTCGATATAAAATTTAACATGGTAGGTACTTAGTGTATCAGATGTTCTAAATCTTCGATTTTTTTCACGTCAACAAAAAATACTAATCAGGCTGAACAACTTTTGCTACAGCGTCATTTTTATATTTCCTATAATTTACCTGGACCGTTATAGTTCTGCGTCAGGTGTTCCAAATCTTCAAATAAAATACCTCAACAAATAATGCTCATCAGGTTGAATAACTTTTGCTAAGGCGTCATTTATACATGGCGAAATTTTGATCGTTCCGGACCATTAGAGGGGTGATTCAGCCCGTCAATATAAACAACTTTTCCTGTGGGACAAATGCTATAAACTCGAAAAAAAAATCGACATTCCTATACAAATTGCCCCTATGAAAATGTCGAAATAAAATTTGAGTTTCCAGCATTGGTCCCATAAAAAAATGGTTCATATCGACGGGCTAAATCACCCCTTTAAGGGTTCAAAACGATCAAAATTTCGCCATGTATATTTCTTATTGTTTACCTGGACCATTATGGTGTTGCATGAGGTGTTCCAAATCTCAGATTTTTTATACCTCAACAAAAATGCTCATTTTGCTAAGGCTCCACTCTTATATTTCTTATAGTTTAGCTGGATTATTGTGATGCTGCATCAGGTGTTCCATTTTTCAAAATTATTTCTAACTTATATGTTGCCCCGGCTTAATAGCTATATAGCAAAAAAAGTTTCATTCGAATCCGTCCAATATTTCCGGAGATAAACGTGATCATACATACAGACAGACAGACAGAAAAAAAATACAAAAAAATTTTTTTGCTTTCTATTATTCTTTTTAAGTGTCCCTCTATCCATTTCAGTCAAAAAAACTAAATGTACAGACAAAATATTTTTACTGTTTTATTATATGTATAGATGGACCATTATGGTTCTGCGTTAGGTGTTCCAAATCTTTAAATTAAATACCTTAACAAAAAATGCTCATCAGGTTGAATAACTTTTGCTAAGACGTCATTTATATATTTCTTACGATTTTACTTAGGTGTTCCAAATCTCAGATATGTTATACCTCAACAAAAATGCTCATCAGGCTTAACAACTTTTGCTAAGGCTCCTCTTTTATATTTCTTATAGTTCAGCTAGACCATTACAATGCTGCATCAGGTGTTCCAGTTTCCAAAACTATTTCTACTCTATATGTTGCGCCGGTTTAATAGCTATATAACAAAAAAGTTTCATTCAAATCCATCTAATATTTCCGGAGAAAAAACGTGATCATACATACAGACAGACAGACAAGAAATTATATTTTTTTTTTGCTTTCTTTTATTCTTTTTAAGTGTTCCTCTATCCATTTTAGTCAAAAATACAAAATGTACAGACAAAATATTTGTACTGTTTTACTATATGTATAGATTACAGATGTAAATATCTGGAATCTAACTTAATTTCTTAAGATTATATTTAGTGCTAGTTTTAATTTTGAACACATTTTTAAATTCTGATTCAAAGCATTTATTATACAGTATATCTCTAATTTCCTCAATTAAAAAATTTTCATTTTGCGTTTGGTAATAGATTACATACACTAAAATATACTAATAAAATAATACAAAAAGTAAAATTCCGATTGCTGTAACGATTTTCACAAAACTGATATTAGACGTTCGACAGGGATACAAATTCCGGATACAAAGAAATATCATAAAAAATTAAAATTACATATCTTGAATTAACACTCACGGAAAAAATTATATATCGGAATCGGAAGTAATAAGCGAATTTTTTTATCTTTATTTCATTCACATCAATTTCGAAGTACTTATTTGAGTGACCACTGTATTATATTGCATTGACATTCTTGATTGAAGTAGAAAGAGTCAGAATATACTGTAGAACGTGTAGAACAAAGAGAGCGATAGGGTAACAGTAACCGAATGCTAAGTGGTATAATCGACACTTTCAGGTTACTGGTAAGTCGAGTTACTATTAGTTAACTAGTTTGAAGGAGTTACCATAACGTTAGGGTAAGTCAATCGATAGGGTAACTCTAATAAAGGGTAGCCTTATGATAGAGTTACCCGATCGATAGACTTAATCAAATGAAGGGGTTTTCCGGTCCCTGAAGCCACCACCTGTCAATTGTAATCAGTAATCATGATTATGGCAGGTGTCAGACTCTTTGCAATAACCCAGCGCAAGTACACCCATATTTCAATCCCATAGCCCATTAATTTCCCTTTTAAAATACAATAGTTCCCCCTCCGGCCAAGACCTATTCAAGGGCATATCATACATTGGTATTTCCAGGAATGGGTTCTGGCTAGAAACCTACATTAAATCAACTTCTTAGGGCCTCTACGTGTTGGATCTATATCTCCCCACGCAAGCCTTCCAAAGGACCGGTAGTAACACGAGCAACAAACGATTTGATCACCTACCATTACCGTCCGTGATCAGTCACCTCGCAGCATCGGCTGGTATTGTAATACCAGCCAACATAGCATTCCATACCTAAGTCGAGTACAGGTTGCGCCAAACTTTACTGCGAGTCGGATATTAGATGCGAGCTGCGCAGTACGCGTCCCGCTTTCCCGCGCACGCACGGCTTAACATTATTGCGTAGTGCGCATCGACTCATCGACTCGCGCGATGTTCGGACTCGCAATAAAGTTTGGCGCGGCCTGTAGAGCAGTTTTGAGAATAACTTCCTACATTTTTTTCCGCGTATGCTTGAGGAATAAGTTTTCTTATCTTTGCGTCCTCAAGAGGTTTTTTTTTAATATTTTATAATTTTTTTAAAGTGCTGTTGTTGTACTGTTATCCTGGTCACTTCCGCTGTTCTTCTGTCAGATGCGCAGTTTTTTTTCGTGTTTGCGTACTTCTTGGGGATACATAACCTGAATAAGATGGCTGGTGCTGTTTGTTTTGAAGAAAAAGTTTATTTTTTATGTTCCTCCAATTAAGAAATAAATATATGTTATCAAGTAAATAACAATATCTATTACGTAAAGTAAAAGACATGCCGATTCGACTATGGAAAGTGGAGTCTTTTTTTTTCGCGCGGCCTCTAACTAAACCCTGTATTTCTAATAGGCAATAGCAATAAAAACAAAAGTTAGTATGACATATATACCTCTAAACTCAGGCAGAACTGAGTTATTTGGTTTAAAGTATTTAAACGTTTTTGAGGCAATTTTCGTCATGTAGGAGGAAGTTAAGTGAAAAAATACGTACCAAAATAATTATCTTTGGACATTTCAATTGCCACTTTTATCCTTTGGGGCCTTCCCCATCGTAACTCCCTCCCCGACAACGGCACAAATTGTTCGACGAGTTTGCAGGTATTGGTGAGTCATACATCGATATTTGTGTGAACAATGCAAATCCCGAAACTCCTTCTCCTGCACCCTCTAGACCAACCCAGTGCACCACTGAGTAAGTACATATTGCCCTCTCGCTTCCACAGGCGCAGATTCATATTCCTTTCTCTTACGAGCAAAAAATATCTGATCCCTGATTGAATTCTATTTGAATTTAGGTGCGCTACGTCAAAAAATCACCATGTCTGGTGAAGTCAAACCCCCAATAGGGTCAGTCGCCCTATACGACAAGCCCATTCCCTGGGATAAAAAGGTCTTGGAGTCGTATTCGATAGTGGTATGACCGTCAACACATCACCAAAGTCCGTAACCATGCCGCCTTCGTATTAGACCATCTCAGTCCCTACTAGAAAAGCAGGGTTTGAATTGTGGCCGCGCGGTAAAAAAAGACGCCAAAAACCGGCATTGTCCTTTAACTTATTACGTTTTAATCATTTTAACAAAAAACAGGACTAACATTGAAGCTTGTTTGATGCATTTTTCCTGACCTGGTCAGATAATGAATGCTACATTAAAGGGTTTTTCCTGTTAATCTATATGTAAGAGTTGGAATATCATTGCTATAATTTCACTACAAGTTCGGATTTTCGTTGAAGCGAGAGATCTCTTTCTTAAACAAGGTTTTCAGACCTGAAGCAGCCAACTAAGTAGCTATTTGCTATATCTTTTTTATTGAACACATTAAATTGCTCTAGGTATTCAGTAGTTTATTGAGTATGCGTTACTCCAGCCGAAAAGTATCTCTTTTCGAAAATTGACAATGGCAAATAATTAGAGCCTAACGTAGTATAAAAGTGCCTGAAAGTCTTGAATTTGTGCCGCCAGCCGTTTAAGAGATATTCGAAAAAACAATTTCTGGCTGGCGTAACGTTACTCCAGCCGAATTTTTTTGATCCAGACTACCTAGTTCTAAATGAAGTACACACACGGATAGCTTCAATTTGTGCTCAATAGTGCCTTATATTTTCAAATTTGTGCTCCATACGGTGTCAGAGGTATTCAATTTTCGGCTGGAGTAACATTTGCTCAGTTGCTGTATCTCTGAAACGGCAGGCCAATCAACCGTCGTTTTTTGTATAGATATAGAACGCTATTTGTGCCGATTTGTGCCATAGGTTTCATAATTATGGTTAACGAGTTATGATTTTTTCTCTAAAAATCGAAAATAGTCTTTAGCTCTTAAACAAAGAAACCTTACCTATTCAAACTGGTACCAACATGTAGTTCTTATATCACAACACATAATTAGAAGAAATCATCAGCCTATCTCACAAATTCGGTGAGTTATGACGATATTCCTTGTTTCGGATAATCAAATCCGGTCCTGTGATTTTGAATAAAGAATTCACTATTTTCCTGTGAGCTGACTGATTTCATATTTATACATTATTTAGAGCTTTCATTTGAGAATATACCCTCAAAAATGTAGATAGAAATACCTACGAATTAAATTAAAAATAATTGAAATCTATACTTAACCATTTTTACGCGATTACCCGACCAAATTCAAACGTATATTAAAAGCGGCAAACTCGGTAACCATAATAGTGATACTTATGAAACCTATGGCACAAATCGGCACAAACAGCGTTCTATATCTATACAAAAAACGACGGTTGATTGGCCTGCCGTTTCAGAGATACAGCAACTGAGCAAACGTTACTCCAGCCGAAAATTGAATACCTCTGAAACCATATGAAGCACAAATTTGAAAATATAAGGCACTCTTGAGCACAAATTGAAGCTATCCGTGTGTGTACTTCATTTAGACCTAGGTAGTCTGGATCAAAAAAATTCGGCTGGAGTAACGTTACGCCAGCCAGAAAATGTTTTTTCGAATATCTCTTAAACGGCTGGCGGCACAAATTCAAGACTTTCAGGCACTTTTATACTATGTTAGGCTCTAATTATTTGTCATTGTCAATTTTCGAAAAGAGATACTTTTCGGCTGGAGTAACGCATACGTTTATTGAAGCATTTTCACATGAAGTATGTAATTTTTGAATCTTCGCAATCATTAGAGAGGAATGACGAACCGCTGTGATCGCTTTGTTCGTTCAGAAAAAAATACTAACCGTCACACCAACTCGCACATGACCCTTGATTTAAATTTTAATCTGTCAACAAACTTAATAGAACAAATGAATGTCGAGAAAATAAAATAATAGCGATAATGTAGCATGTAGCGGCAAAACATAATAATGTCGGGAAAATAAAGGTACAGCCGACAATGTCAGTTAAACGAAAATTCGGAAGATAATAAGAATACGTTGGCCACTTGAAAAAAAAAACAGGCTATGTGCCTGGATGTTCATTTGTTCTGACGATGTTCATTTGTTCTGACGATGTTCATTTGTTCTCGCAATGTCCATTTGTTTCCGCGCTGGTCAGAATATTCATTTGTTTCATTTTATTTCACAACCTTCATTTATTTTCGCAATATACATTTGTTCTCGCGTTATTCATTTGTTTTTGCATTGAGCACTCATTAGTTTTCGTAATAGTGTTCCCTCGTGTTTGGTGTAGGTAACGGATTGCCGCTAGTACTAACCGGCACCCTACACGGGGGGGTTATATATAAGTATTTTGTTGGTTTAGAGTTAGTTGTTCCCCTCAGAAGAAGATCCGTGACAGGCTGTAGCTGTAGAAGATGATGAAGAGTTTTAGACGTCGATCCTTATCAGTTCATGAATTGCTCCAATAGAAAATACTAGAGTAGATGAGAATTGTCTAGATGTTAGGCCGTCTCCCTATTTGGCTAACAGTAAGTGGCTGACTGACTGCCACTTGTACGCCTCCCTACACAATATCTTAAATGGAGTGTCCATACAGTAAGTATTGTAGTAAGTTTAAAAAACACGCTTTTTGCACGCTGGTCATGTATTGTCATCTGAGCTCAGAGCGTCTGCAAAATTCATTTCGACCGGGAAGTGAGTCAAATTAGGATTCCAAGATTTTCTTATATACAAGTGAAGGTAATAAAAGCGTGTTAAAAATACATGAAGTTATCATAAACTTTCTTTGTTTGTACATGGTTTTCGTGTTATATACAGTACATATACTATGACTATAGTTCATCCGCTGAAATGATGTGCACGCTTTGTCAAGGCGACGCCGGCCGCCGACAAAGCAGTGTCGGCGCCCGTCAAAGGCGGTATCGGCGGCTTCAAAGACGCCACATAGACGCAGTGTGCGTTGGTGCGTCGCGCGGAACGGACGTTTTATTTTATTAGTAAATTACACGAATAAAAATGTTTTTTATTCGTGTAATTTACTAATCAAATTAACGAATAAAAAAAAAGTATGTAATTGACGAAATGGCGGCAAGGAATGGTTTCGAAGTTGTGCTTCTTCCGCCATATCATTGTATATTTAATCCAATAGAGCAAGTTTGGTCAAAAGTCAAACATGACATAAGGGCGCGCAATTGCAACCCGACTAACAGTAATGCCGTCAGGTTATGTCAAATGTGACACCCGATTTATGGAATAGATATGTTGAACATGCAAAATAGATATTTCTGTGCAGACCACGATGTTGATCTTCACCGAGAACCATTTATTATAAATACAGGAAGTGATTCGGAGGACTCTGATTAGGAAGCAATTTTTTTTAAATATTTCATCTTCTGATTTCGGACTAATAAAAATACTTTCCAAGTTAAATAATTCAATAATTATTTTTATTTACTTTCCAAAATCTCTTGTGGGTGTACTGCACATCATTTGCCGGGATACACTATAAATAAATGTGATCCATAAAAGAAACTAAATGATGATGAATAAATACTACAGATATACTTACACTTACGTACACACAGAAACAAATTAATGAAATGAAATTGCAAGAAGCAGAATAATAATTAGCCCAGTCAGTCTTTTAGCCAAAATAGAGGGTCAACTAAGAGATAAGGAAACTACAAGTTTTAACCTTTATTGTGATTAGACAAGTTAATTGTATCAAATAAAAATCTAGTATTGTTACAGTAACTGTAAAGGTCTATACCTACATGGTCAAAAGACGCAAAAAATGTTTATGATTTCTAATATTTCTCTATAAAAAGTTCCTACGTTTGACATCTAAAACTAAAATATAGGAATACATAACAATAAGTAAATATCTTATCTCGTACGTTTTTAATGCGAGCAATCGTTTTACATTTGTCAAAATAAAGGTTTATTCGTGTTTTCAGCTAGTATGAGTACGCCCATAATAAACCTTATTTGATAAATCTAAGGCGATTTATGCGATTATAATAGCAAGAAAAATATTCGTACAAAACCCAAAAGGAACACTTTGATCAGATTATAAGCAGTGCCGTCTTTAGCATTACATACAAAAAGCAAGTTGAATTATTAAAAAAAAAAATTTGACTGCCGTTTCAACCAATTATGTACTTCCGACATACTGATATTTTTTTCTGGTGACGCTAAAAGCCTGAGACTTCGAAGAAGAAGACGAATCTATTGACACCTCACATTTCAAAATCGATCAAGCAGTAGGTTACAGGAGGTAACAATGGAACAGACATACATACATTACATATACTCGCGAGAAACGTTTCCCTAAATTCTGGGTGGGTCAGCAAGGTAATTACAGTCGCCATTGCGATACGCTGGTGCGATTTTTGGCGCCTATGAATTACTAGACGCGGAGCGAAGACCTACGATACTACCCCTTGGGGCTAAAGCAGTTATTGAATTTGTGATCTGTGTGTGTCTTATTGACATGTCCTTCATCTCAATCGTTGCCTAAAATTAATCGCTCGATCAATCATTAAATCAGTACCTATTTCAAAGTTTATAAGCCATTAATTTCATAAGCCATTACCTATAATACGGCCATATTACCTAAAATAATTGTTTTGGTCCTCGATGTCGTTGACTAGAAGAGTTGATGACAGCAGAATAAGAAAGAATGCCTATAGTCATGACCAGATAAAAGGCGAAGCAGAACGTTCATTAGGTCCCAGGCACTGAAGCTTTACTATATACCTGATGATTTACTTATAAGAGAAAAAGATACCTTTCTTATCATTAACTGACTCAGCTGTGGTTGAGAACGTAGCCGCTGACCTATGCTCCTTGGCTATTGTGATAAATCAAGACAGACAAGAAGAAACGGATATAATGAGACAGTTTAAGCCTGAGGGAATGCCTTTCCCTCTTTCTCAGCAATAACACGAACAGTAAAGAAAAACAGCCTATAGATTCTAACATTTCATAAAAACATAATCAAGCAGACGACCCATGTGTATTTATGGCGTTAAAGTTAAATCTCAAATTCAGAAGGTCTTCGGAGAGTAGACATACCACACCATCAGGTCGAAATTGAGATTTACATCAAACGACATAAGATACACTACTGCGCTTAGCTTAGTTTGATAGCCGCTTTCTATTGAGACTCATGAAATATAAGACAAGAAATAGCGGTTTTAGTTACAAAACTAAGCAACTCTTCAGTCGTTACAATACAGAAATGCAAAATCTCTCTTAGAAATTCAATCTGTTAGAGATTGCATAATTTCTATAGATTTATTTTGTATTTCTTATGTGACTCTGAATTGTTGAACAGTTTTTTAAACATACGTCTAAGTTTATTTGTATTTTTTTTATTTATGCTTGTAATATGTAGTCGATAAGTTAACTGGGTTCTTGATGTTCGTAGCTAACAGATAAGGAGTAAAATAAGACATATTACGTTTTTCTTACGAAGTATTTTTAAGGATTACCTGATTGAAACCAGGTTCATAGTAATCGCAGAATTATTTACGATTTTGCCCCAACTACCTATTTATTATATACTATTATTTGCACTTAACCCATTTTAAACATTTCATTTTAAAGTTCATTCGTTCATATATTATATTTTGTAGGCAATAACGCTACAGTTCAAATTCATCCGCCTGTTTTGCTTCTGTGTTTGTTATTAGATTGTGCCTAATATCCCCTTGATCCTCCTGTGCATTGGCTTGTTACTTACTGCATCCATTTATTATAGTCAATTCGAATTTAAACAGGCCTTAACCTGGATAGAATAGGAGTAATATTGGAGTAACCTAACCAAATGTAAGTAAACTTCTCGTAATATTTATAATATAAAAAAATTGTAGAGCGTGCTGCGTAATAATTATTAATTAAATAATTGGTACAAATAATAAAAACCTAATTCCGGTAAAAACGATAATGAAAATAATTCGGCTTAAATAAGACTTTATGTCAAATATTCGTCAGTATTACGAATGTAGAGAGCGATAAAAAAAAAACAATCTAATCCTAATTTACTTACCCACTCACTTGATGTAACTAAGTAAGCGTAGTGTTTTGAAGATCCTTCAATAGTCTTCCAGGAACAAATTTTTTTAGTCTCAAATTAAGGTTCTGACTAACCACTACCGGAACTTTGAAGCGAATATTTGTAGTCATGCATACCTACACCTCGTAGCATCCATCCATGTAGAAGAATTTTCATAGTGATCCGAAATCATCTATAGACTAATCATTAGCCTAAAGTTTGTCACGATTTGAGTGGTCTTCCCTTATCAATGGTGCGAAATAACAACATTTTGTTTCATGAAAATGTTCCACATTTTATTTTCATAAAACAAACACAACAGACATACAATCATCATGCATAATCAGTCCCATCTCTATCTAGGGATTAACACGCTTAGCGCTTTTTATTGTCATTTAAAATATTATGATGTATACACTATTATTAACAATAACCTTAATTCTACTTATATAAATTACTGAAATCACGATACTGAGATATTTTCGGTGAAATTAGTCCAAAGAAAATACCGCAGTGGTCTTTTATCATTTAGGAAGTGTACGTATAGCTACCTGAACGCAATGAACGCATCGCCGAGCTCGCCGCCTACGATGTGTACCCCCCCTTCGGGTATGGAGAGGCCTCGAAAGAAATTCCTAATGTCCAGTGCATTGGCGGACCAAGGCAGGTTCTGCAGTCTAATGATGACACTCATGGCTGCTGATGTAACCTGTAAACAAAAGTTGTGACCTGTCCATTCCAAATGTTGAATATTTAACACAAACATAACATGTTGCAAGAGACCCAGTTGAATATCTTTTCCAACGGTTTAAATGCAAATGTATATTTGTCAGATCAATCTATGGCATTTGACTATGTAAATCAGCATATTTTTGAACTATTTTTATATTGCGACGACGATATCAATGCTTCCTATTTATTTGCTTGTAAAATGGATGTATAGCGAGAGATATTAACATTACCTCTTGCCCATACATAATATTCTCAAAAGAAAGTTGTTAAATGAAATGGATCCTATGATAGGTTTGCCTCAGGGAGCTCTACTAGGGCCAATTTAATTTAGAGTATATAATTTGAATAGCAAACTGTGTATTCGATTTTGCCCAATTTTCTATATAATTTCACGCAGACGCCCTATGGCTGAGAATTTTTCCTGCCGAGTAATACAAGCCATATACCAAGTCCTTCATATACAAAAAGCAGCTTCAGAGTTTTGAAAGATCATACCATATTTTTTGTCCTAGCATCAACTACATGTAGTTAATTTAGGAAGTTAAGCACTTGCATGCTTATTTAAATAAAATCATTTTTACAATGGATAGCTGAATGTATGTCAATGTTACTCTTCATTCATATTTAAATACCATTTTTTTACTGTGCAGTAATTCATGTGCAAGTGCAGTTATTGCCGGAGAAAGTAAACCAATTATTTAACCATTTTAGAATCAACCTAAGACATATGTTTTAATTCAGGGTAGTCTCCATGCAACTACCTTCACTTGTAGTAGATAGAAGGCGTGTTGATAGCGCCTAGATGAGACACTGGACTCAGGTTCATATAAATGGATAAGTGTCTCAATGTTGATTGAGACACTTATTCATCACTGAGAGGGCAAAAGACGTGAAAGTAGGTATGAAAGTATACCTATACATGCTCTCTAGGCTGAAACTTAAGGGGATCCATGCATTTTACGGGGTCTAGTGCTGCCCCCATTCATTTGAATAAAATCCTTTGAAAGAAAAAAGAGATTTAAAATTTTGTTCTGTGTGACCCTAGATAATCCTTCTTCAAACTATTTTATGAACTGCTGTTTACAGTTTAAAGTGTTAACATGAAGTATTGTGTAGCATTTCTGCCGTTTATGATAAAAAATCCTAAGAAAAGCTGCATATTATGAGTTTTAATTGTAAATAGTAGTTAAAAAAATAGTTTAGTTGGTTATCTAGGTCTTCCTAGAACCAAAATTAGAAATAATTTCTGTTTTCTTTCAAATGATTTACCTGTATCAAATGGGGGCAGCACAGAGGTCATATCATGCTTCCCCTTAAAAAGTAACATATTGTGTTATATGGCATGGTCTAAAATAAAGTTTATTATTATTGTTTCCAATAAAAACTAAGAATCAGATACTAAAAGAGAAGTAGCTTAGTTATGTCAGGATTTTTGTCCTTGTCAGGTTCATTTCGGCAGGCTTCAGAGAGTCACACCAAGAAAGCTAATAAAATTAGCCGCATGGAGAGAGCTGTTGGAAAATGATGAATAATCCATTCCATATTTTAGAACTGATGACCATACACAATCATCAAAACTCAGCATCAGCTAAGTTTTTATTTTTGGAGTCGTTTCTAAAATTTTAATGAAATCTTTCATACAGTAACTTTTGCAGGGCTCACTCAAAATTGATACCTAAGGTTAAAGTCCCTATTTCTTAGGATATAAAGCTTTTAGATAGTTTTATACTGGGTGAGGCCAGCAGAATTATTTTGAAACAAACTTGCTGGCAGCTAAGTCCCCAGGTTCATACTAGCAAGGCTGGGGATGGCTTTGGTAGGTTCATCACTGTCAGTATAACCTTTGTTACTCCCTGATAATATAGCTTTCTATTGGAAAAGGAGTTTTAACATCGGTCCAGTTGTTTAAGAGTTGTTTTGTACAAAGAAATCAAATCTCTTCTCTAATATTATTATTAGAAGTGTATAAGTTTACTTTCTTCTTTTTGGCGTTGAGTGAGAACTCGTCTATTGTAGTTTTCAGCATTCCTTTTGAACTTAGTAGTCAAGAAGAGATATGACTGCAAAGTATGTCACTCCTTCATCCATCAGAGAGTTAATGATTGCATTCTCATGCATCAAACCTGGGGCCATATTATGATACCCATTTTCTACTTATATGCCCACCCACGTGAAACTATGCTCAGTATAATGGCCTGAGGGTCTCCCTAACATAAACATACATATTTTTTTATGACCTAGGGCTCTCTCTACCATACAAGGAATAAAAACATGATTATACATATAATCACGTCTCTATTGCTTTGCTTGGTAGACAGAGTATACATCCATATGTATATATACATATTATAACGCCTCTTACTAATGGCAGTAGGCAGCTGATTACCACATTTTTTTTTATATATGGACAAATCACATAGATTGTGCTAGCCCCAAAGTAAGTTCGAGACTTGTTATGGGATACTAACTCAACGATACTAAATTTTATAATAGATACTTATATAGATAAACATCCAAGACCCAGGTCAATCTGAAAAAGATCATTTTCCATCTTGACTTGACTGGGGATCGAACCCGGGACCATCCGTGTCGCAGGCAGGCGTGTTGACCGCTGCGCCACGGAGCTCGTCAAATACATTAGTAATAAAGACATTAGAATGTTTGTATGACTGATTAAAATATTCATGCTTTAATATGTTTCAGAGGAAGAGGAGGATTTGGCCTATCCATGCTGAAGTCATATCAAATCAAATCCTCTGACTGCTCTGGCCAATATATGGCTTTGGTAGTACAGACAGAGAGGGTCATGCTCCTGCAGTGGAGATTAAAAAGGACCTGATGATGATTATGAATATGATTCAAGCTTTTACACTCGGCCACCTGCCTGACATCACCTTCCTAGGGTTGACTACAAAACAATGTCACTGCTTTATTTTTCTTCCTAAATTAAGTATTAATTATAATAATTATTTGATTGATCACAATATGAACATAAGTTAAATCTACCGATCCAACACATGCTTTGTACACTGTAAATATCCCAAAGTAACAATGTAAGCTTATGGATCATGGTATTATCTATCTACTAATTGCACTGTCTTTACTTCTATTATATATGCGAAGCATGTAAAGCTGGTGAAATCCTAAAAGATAGACCCAAGATAGCAGTTGTTTTTCGGGTGTAGGTGGCCAACACTGGTGTCAGATTTTTTCAAGCTGCCTAAAGGCATCTGGTATAGCTTATAGAGATAAGTAGCAGTCATCATCATCATTTCGTGTAGGTGAGTCGGTCAGTCGACCATGCACACCCTGGTATCAGAGTTCTTCGGAACCGCCTCTCGGCCTATGACGTGGTTCCTTTAACGACTACCAGATGGCAGCCGGGACCAACGGCTTAACGTTTAGCCAACAATTGGAATGTTTTATGACTCTCAATGATATAAGCACGACGAAAAGAGAGTACCACTCCTTATTACAAAATTAACGTCAAAGGTGTACGAAGTGTTGGTTCATTTATGTCCAGTGAGGCCCAATAATAAAGTAATTATAGTAGCAGTTACCTAAGCACATTGTTCTAGAACATTAAAAATCATGATTTTTGTAATTACGCTAAACCAAAAATTTCAATGATGAAAGTTTGTATGGGCTACGGAGTTACAATATTTTTTATTTTAGATAATTTTAGTTACGAGGATATTTACGATTTCCAGTTTAAAATACAGCCATGACTGCTCACAACCTATGCCTTCATTCAGTACATTCGAATACTTACCAAGACGAAGAAATTATTGTCACTAAGTTCAAGTCAGGCATCAAATATTAGCAATATGAATATAATAGAGCATTCTTCTTCTTTTTATGTTGAGAAACACTAAATTTTTGTACATAAAATAGCAACTTGAATACATAATCTACGACGCCATGGCACCGATTCACGAGGAGGACTTACCTACGATATTTATGGATATACAGTCACTAAAACACCTGCTTACAATACTAAAGACATCATTTACACAATAAAGTTCACACGTAGTTTAATTTTCACATCCGCAGCTACAAATAGGCATACAATTTATAGAAAATCAGATCACAGCAAAACATTCACGAGAAGTAGGAAACAAAATGGCGGCCGAACAAGAAAGAAAATTGGTTCGCGCGTCATCAGTGATGCATCATGACAGATCATGACATTGACAAGGCCTTGTGTTGCCGTTCCTTTAAATCAGAATGTTGCTAGTTGCTACATACACATGCTACATATGCTCCGGTTTCCTCCATTAACGAACGCACAAAGAACAACTCTACAGTGCAGCTGCCAGCTGCTATCCTCCCGTTGGTTCATCATAAGTCGATTGTATAAAACAGAATAGAATAGAAAAATCCTTATTCCGTGATTTAGAAGAAAGAAAGAAAGAAGAACAAAAATAATTTATTTGATAGTTACTTCAAACATTACAATCTTTTAAGTACAAAATTAAAAACTATATAATCACAGTATCAAAATGGTGCCACTCAGCGACTCAGCTATTTATACTCTAAGCACTCAGCATAAGGTAGTGATAACACCACCGCTGGTCTTTCGTGGAACCAGATATAAAAAGGTTGCGCCATCAGACTTTTAGGGTAAAAAGGATTTTTCAGCATGCCCATGAATTTGTAACAAGAAATGTAATATATACTACTATTTAAGTGTACTCGTAGTAAATAAAAAATAAATATTTAGTATTATATAGTAGTAATAAGATGTATCACTACATATTATAATACAAAGTCCTCCGCCGCGTCTGTCTGTCTGTCTGTTCGCGATAAACTCAAAAACTACTCCACGGATTTTCATACGGTTTTCACCAATAGATAGAGTGATTCACGAGGAAGGTTTTAAGGTATAATACATGCCTGGGCGCAGCCGGGTAGGGCTGCTAGTATATATTAAAACACAGAACGACTGCTTAGGTATTACAGATTTGAAAGTCTAAAAGATACTTTTTGAGATGTTTCATGTAACAACAGTTTTGCAAGATTTAGGAGGTAGATCGTTCCAACATTTCGTGGCAGCATATTTAAAGCTTCCGATCTGTGTTGGGGAGAAGTTTATTTATTCTTGTATTACGTTGTGAAAATGTCAATTTATCAAATAAATATGATGGTTCTTTTATACTAATGACACCATATAAAAGGGATGCAAAATGTAATTTCCTGCGACATGAAGTATTTAATAAACAATTGTTATTCAAAATTGGAGTTTCATGAGCACGATGTGGTATTAAAAAACAAAACCGGGCACATGCATTTTGTATGCGTTGCAAAACTCTGTTTGTCCGTTCCAATAGGCACTCACCAAAAATTGTATCAGCATAGTTTAATTTGGATAAGATTAATGATTCGCAAAGTTGGACTCTCATTTCTACAGTTAAATAGTCTCTTATATTATAAAGAACTTTAAGCCTATAAAAGCAATTACGCATAATATTCTAGATATGCTCCTCAAATTGTAATTTTTTATATATATATTGTAAATTAATAGTCATTTTTGGGTTCCGTACAAAAAATGAAAAACGGCACCCTTATAGGATTAGGGTAAATGCTCTAAGGATCACTCGTGTCTGTCTGTCCGTCCGTCCGTCTGTCACAGCCGATTTTCTCCGCATCTACTGAACCAAATTAGGTGAAATTTGGTAAGATGGTGTAATCCTATGACTCAAACACGGATGTGCAAAGTAAATAAAGTTTTTTTTTAAATAAGGGTCATGTTCAGGGGCCCAATTACAAAATTTTAAAAGAAAGTTTTGCAAACCTTACTGTGTTATATATCAAATGAAAGGGCTTATTATGAGAATCTCAAAAATATATTTTTTTTTTTGTTCGTGTAAAATCAATACTTTTGATTTTATTCACGAAAGAAAGCAAAAATTGACCATTCCCCCCCCCCCTGATCTTCGCAACTACTGGGCCGAAAATTTTGAAAAATTTACAAAATGTAGTTCATTCCTTGAAGATTACAGGAAAAATAAAAAGAATTCTATCACTTGAAAATAAAGTGGGAAACTAACTATAATAAGTTCATCTAGGGAAATAGTTCACTAAAACACCACTAGATAGCGCTAGTCAATTGAATAAAACATTTCTGCACATTGTGTGTGTGTTCACGAAGCATATTTTACGGAACCCTCATTGCGCGAGTTTGACTCACACTTGGCCGGTTTTTTATTACAGTAATCTTGTTTACAAGGTGATGATGGGAATGATGACTCGCTGCTTCGTTTAGGGGTATACAATAAGACTACAATTATAGTGTAAGTACAATTCAAGCAAAAAAAGAAAAAAGAACAGAAATTCCATGACGAGACCCAGGTTGCGAGCCTGTGAAACCTGCTCAATTCGATCACCAGATATATAAAGCTCTAGGGCTTGGGGAGTTACTAAATTTAAAACGTGATTGCCAAATATAATAAATTTTGACTTATCCGGGTTAATTACTAAACTATTATTCTCACACCAGTGCGAAATACGCTATAGGTCTCCATTAAGATGTTTTATAGCTAATTTGGTGTTATCTTTATCGGGTTGAAAAGATATGTAAATCTGTAAGTCATCTGCGTACATATGATAATTGCAGTTTTTAATTGAGCCTACTGTATCAGAAGTGTATAAAATAAACAGCATAGGACCTAATATCGAGCCCTGAGGTACTCCTCTACCAACATCACAATTTACAGATACAGATACATTGCCATTTTCATCACGATAATAACAACAAAGTTCGTAAATAATGATGATGATGTAATAAAATAAAAACGGAAAAAATAAGAATGCTATATACTTCTTTACTATTAAAAAAGCCTTGACTTTCGAACAAAGGACGTGTATTCCATGCTGACTTCTTGTTTATCTGTGCCTTCAATTCCTACAAAAAAAAAAGAATGTCAGAGTTTTTCAAATGTCAAGTCAAAGAAGAAGAAGACTGAGTGGTGAAGAATTTGTGGGTTTACTGAATTTCAGCAAAAGGATTTCCTAATTATTTCCAATTTCATTTAGTTATCCGTCATCGTTAATAATAAACGTAAGTCCTTTAATATTTATGAATATCAATTAATTCCCAAAATAATGGCTTATTGTGTTAGCGTCGACGCTGTTGTAAATATATATAATATCAATCATTTTTATTTTCTGTTTGTTATGGTGACTGTTCCTTTGTAATAAATCTAAATCTATAATAGTTAGAGATCTTCAGCGATACAATATCATTATGTTGGTTTTTAAAATGTCTGGCTATGTAATAAAATTGATTCTTGTATGGATTCCATAATTTGATCAAAATCAATACGATTTTCTGCTGACCGATAAAAACTACGTTATTACATATTTACTTACACACTTAAGTATTAAGTATAATTTCTTACCTTTCATATTATACTAATATAAGAAAATTGCAAAAAAAAAAAACTAATTAAGGCCATTGACCTAGACAATAAGGTCAATAAACCATATTCATGGCCTACAAGATTAATTCGAAATTTAAAATTTTCGCGGTTATGCAAAGTACTTAATCACCAGTGCAACTTTTCTATTTCAGGTTCTATCACATCTACATCCGTATAAAAAAAAGATTTAAAATTCAACTAATTAGAATAAGAAATGAAGTTTTAAAGTTATTGCTCAATATTACCTAGAGTTTAGATAGAGTAGTTTGCTGCGAGGTGTATGTGAAATTGTGATAAATGAGTGAACGGTACCCGGGATACCTTTTCGGCGGCACTCCTGTCAGCAGCTGGGACAGGAGTTTCAATTCTTTGGAGAATGTAAGTACTTTTTGGTATGTTTCTTGTAGGTGTGTGTGTTATATTGTAGATGTAAATGAGATGAACACACATACAATACCAAGTTTAACATTGTAACTTTCTTTAGGGCAACATATTGACATAATTCAAAACAAAATAAGATGCTAGGATTTTGGTGTTTTATCCTTAATCTATCTGTATTGATCTGGGGTCAAATGAGAGTGAATAACAATGTTTGTTTGTATATGTATACGTCACAAGGATTACCAGTATTGTTGAAATTAAACAAAAGATTTATTGTAAACTTGAGGATACTAAATAGTTCTAATATATTAGCAAAGCTTTCTGATTGCGCTTGGAGTGCGCATTTTGATTGCCTCTTATATCCTAATCCTAACTACCCTAACTAATATTATAAATGTGAAAGTGAGTTTGTTTGTTTGTTACGCTTTCATGCAGTTTCTACTGAACCGATCGCCATGAAAAGTTTGCATACACATAGGTTAGGGCACTGACAAGGACATAGGCTATATATCATGCAGATGGAGCCGCATATAGCAGCTAGTAATATTATAAATGCGAAAGTGAGTTTGATTGTTACTTTGTTTGTTTGTTAAGCTTTTAGGTCCTATCTACTGAAGCAACGATCATCATGAAATTTTGCATACACATAGGTTAGGGTACTGAGAAAGACATAGGCTATATATCAGGCGGGCGAAGCCGTGGGTAACAGCTAGTAGAACATAAATGCTGGATACATGGCAGCCATTCATGACTTGATTGGGGGGATATGAATTGGGCTCAGAATAAACCTGCAGGTGGTGCTTTAATTTTTTTGATTACCTACTTATCTGAGGAGATAGATAGTTCTATTTAGTTGATTGCATACTACACTTTGTTGATGCGAAACAATGTAAATTTTTTACAAATTCACCTCTTAAACTCAACACTGTAAAGCTCATTTTCCTCTGAGATGCGCGAAATTCGCGTGCAGACGCTCGTATTCACACGTAATATTTTCTATCCTAGATATTGCATTAAATTAAATATTTTCTATCCTAGATATTGCATTAAATTAATTCAAATCTGCACTAGTATAAATTGACCCTAACAAACAATTAAACAAGTTAATAATTTAAAAAACAAAAAACCCGCCTGCATGGATAACTACAATTATTTTATATTTCACCTACCTAAGAACACTCGGGCTATTAAGACAAATCTAACGATACCTCAAATGTGAAAATCCATTCAACGGTTCTAGAGATACAAGGTAATAAAGAATATTACATACATACAAGATACGCGCTAAACACATAACCCTCCTGGCAGTCGGGTAAAAATATTGTTATTATGACCTCTATGAGTCTTTTGAAAAAAAAAAAAAATCATTACATTAATTTCAGAACCTAAGCCACATAGATCTATCTTAACTCTAGTGAGCCATGTCTAAATTAATTAGTTTTTGTTATTTCTTTGAGTGGAGAGCACCTTTTTTCTTTATTCGCTTAATTTGTTCAATTAGTCTTGTTCAGCGGTTTGTTCTTGTTAATTAATTAATTTAAGAAGCATTGTGTTGGAGCTAATATTTTCTAAGAATGTAAGTCCTTACTTATTATATTTATACTAGCTCTGCCCTGCTTGCCTGGGAGAAAATAAAAAACTAAGAGTCCTACCGAAGGTTCAGTATTCGCAAGTATGGGCAAAAAAAAGTTCCAAAATCTAAATGTTTAATTGGTAAACAGGCCTTTGCAGGCACTCTTTCACGTATACCACATTTAAAATGATCTTCTTAAATATTATGTAATTTATTAATTTAAGGCTTTTGCCCAGCAGTGGGACACAAATAGCTAAGAAAAAAAAAAAAAATTACTAGCTATTACCCGCAGCTTCGCCCTCGTAATAAACAGCTATGTCCTTCTCAGTACCCTAACCTAAGTGTATACAAAATTTCATGGTCGGTTCAGTAAATAGTGCGTGAAAGCGTAACAAACAAACTGACTTTCGCATTTATAATATTAGTTAGGTAAGGATTGTACAAAAGCTACAGACTACTAGAGTTTCGGAACCGACCACAGCAGAGAAGAAACGCTGGAAGAAAGTCTTCAACAGAATTTTTAAGTTTCGGCTACAGTTTGTTTTGGTATGAAATCGGCTGAACCTTCGGCCTCCCGAAACTTCACCATTCGGCGTGGTGGCTCAACTCCGGGAACCGGCCGGGGGATGGCCCCGGTGCCTGGATAGACATAGTCTGCAGTGCTAAAACCGTAAATTACGCGGATGAAACACTCTAAGATATAGTTATATTATGATTGGTGAACCCCAAACTGACCGACTAAAGCTATTGTACTCTTGAATAGAACTCACGCACAATGAACCCATTCTGGTACATCGGGGCTCCTCTGACACTGACACGGTTGTATCTATGTTTAGTACGTCCGCGATTAGTTTGGGGACTGAAGATGTACCGTCTTTTGACGGAGCCATTCGAGGAGCGTAAGCACTGTAGGCGATTACGCATGTTAAGCAACCCTAAGCGCGGTCCCCACTTGGATGGGTGACCACAAGTGGCATAAAAATATCTCGATCTCCTCCGTGCTTCGGAAGGCACGATAAGCTGTTGGTCCCGGTTGCGAAAACGATGATAATAATGATGAATGATGTCTCTACTTTATATGGGATTTTATTTTGCATTCACAATGCTATTTTACCTTATTTATTAAATAAAGAAGTGACGCAAGCCTAGATGCGTGTAAGAGGAATGGGATATGGTGGAGAAATTCGGCGCCGGGGCTTGAAGCGCGGTGGCGTAATTGGCAACGCATAGATCGTACTGAGATCTAGACGCAGGTTCAAGTCCTGCCCGCGTGGAATTTTTTCTCCATTTCTTATTTTCTTTATTTAATAAATAAGAATGATATCTCTGTCATCTAAGCGTTACATCTTGAGACGCTTCGCAATCCGGGATCCGAAAGCCCGGATGGACTGGTGCTAAAACCGTAACTTACGCGGACGACGTCGTGAGAAACACCTACTAAGTTATAGTTACTTTATATGACTTGCAGCTCTCCCCGGCTGCGTCCCGGCATGTATTCATGAATCATTCTATCTTTTGGCGAAAACCACATGAAAATCCATGCAGTAGTGTTTGAGTTTATCATAACGAACATACAGACAGACGTACGCGGCAGAGGACTTTGATAATATGTAATATGTAGTGATGATTGATGAAGCCCAAACTAGCCAAGTAATATCAAGCTTGATGGCCCAGTGGGCGTAAGCACTGTAAGCGAATACGCATGTTAAGCAACCCTAAGCGCGGTCCCCACTTGGATGGGTGACCACAAGTGGCATAAAAATATCTAGAGCTCGTCCGTGCTTTGATTCAATGATGGCAAACGATAAGCTATATCCGATGCCTTTAGGCATTTTTTACGGCTGGCTGTCTACCTTACGCCCTCAAGCCCTCATTGTGTGGCCCTAGAAACGCAAATAGGGTTGCCAGGCGTCCGGATAAATTCGGAGACAGTTAGGCTCTTTGGTTGCATGTCCGGCTGAATACTTCGGAGTCCGGCCTGTTCGGTTTTGGTGAGGCTTTTTAAATTTGACCATATTTATGAAGATGATAGAATTTAAGACGATTTTATGCCAACAAACCCCTGCCTAATTTATATAAAAAATGTCGTGTTATTGGTATACTACGACTGAAATATTATATGACACCGGCCTTTTAATCCAAATGTCCTACTTAACTGGCGGCTCTATCCGACTATTCATTTCAAAGACCTGGAAACCCTAAACGCAGACATCATCATCATCAGGTCTTTCTAGTCTCCACTGCAGGAGCAAGACCCTCTCTGTACTACCGGAGCCATATACTAGCCTGAGTTGTCAGAGGATTTGGCCTACACTGTCCACGCTGGCCAGACATACCTGAAGAAATACCTGTTAAAATGGTGCGCCCGCGCCGGGTATCGAACCCGTCGTGTTGCAGACTGGCGTGTTAACCACTGCGTCACAGAGGCGTTAGTTTTTTCTGGCCTTACTAATGTTCTATAATCCATTAAGCCTAGCTTTGAGACTGGAACTGAGGAGTAGCGCCATTTACATTGGAGAGATGCCAGCTTCTGTAGATGTAGGATGACTATCGTAAATCGTTAGTTTGAATCCATTTTTTTGAACAAGACTATTAGATGAATGATATGTAGGTCAGGTCATGGCTAATTTTCGTAAGGAGGCCTCGAAGCACAACCTTTTTAAGCGCATCTAATGAAGCGCACCTAAATTATTCCTCGGAACGCATGTTTTAGTTGCGCTTTCGATAGCATTTAATATAATTTTATTTTATTTCTCGAAGAGCACCTACTTTTAAAAATATGGAGAGCATGAAGTTAACGTAATAAATGATATTGATGATCTTTTGAATCTCATGTGTAAATAACAGAGTTTATGCAAATTTTATAAAAATAACGTGCATTACTTGTTGTCCATATCCATAGTCTCAGTTAGTCCCCAACTCTTTTCAAAAGTTAAACATAGATGCGCTTCAAGGAATAAAATGTAAATATTTTTAATTGCTGTCGTAAGCGCTACTAAACGGTGCGCTCCAAGGACTAATTAAGGTGCGCTTCAAAATGGTTGCTTTTCGAAGAATAATTCTTCGTAAGAACCAAAGGTATCAAGTAAATCCTAGCTTTTGTCGAAGGTTTTAACCCGTCTACGGCGAAACAAAAGGAGTTTTACCCCTTTTTGGTTTCGCTATGTGCGTATGTTCGTTTGGTCTCCCTCCTCATATCTAAAAAATTACTAAACCTAATTTGGCAAATGGTAAAGGTATCGTAAGAAGCTTTATTGTCTTCTGGTTATAGTCTTTTATGTGTTTACTGTGTTATAGTCCTTGTGACGTCACAGAGAGCGTAAAAGCCGAAACTGATAAGTTTTAGTAATGTATTCTGTTTGTTGAAATAACAGTAGATTGTTGCACTGAGCAGAAACTAATTTATTATTGCACGAGCGCTTATGAAACGAAGGCTCTAAAAATAGTGTACCGACCGTAATAAAATATACGTACTTAAAATAAAATTTGGTACTTATTTGCTTCACTTATTATTATACTTATTATTCATACTTCTATGTTCGTCAATTATAACTTACTAGCAATTTTCCCGCGACTTCGTTCGCGTAAATTATAGCCTTGACTTAGGCTGTAGGCTACGCAGACAAAGGACAGATAGGTAAATAAGCTTTCAACAGATGACAGAATTTTGAATATCGATGTAGTTGTTTCGGAGCCTATTCAATGCTAACATAAAATCCAATATTTCCTCTTTATAATATTAGTATAGATAAGTTGGATGTCAGACAAATACGATTATTCAAAAACAGGTATGTCTAAACTGCTAATCCTATTAGTAAATTGTGCGTATATATTGCTTTGAATCATATTCTTTTAACGTTATTTGAGAAACTGTAATAAATTTCTTATGCGACAGGGTCTTCGGTATCGTTTCAATCTTCGGTATTATTTCATGATATTTTATAATAGCTTAGATAATCTTCGTCATTTTGAGATTCAACTCTGTGGGAAATGATAAATCAAGTTTTTGCATATTTAACATTTTGTTTTGACATTTATTACTAATTCAATTTTAATTCATAACATGACAATGTAAGCTCTAGTCCACTTAAGTGATTTTAAATAGGTATGTCAGCAGTTTGTTGCGGCTTCTTCTGCACTCCGCCTTGGAAGCGGTGTAAACTTAGCCGTAAGTAAATTATTGACGTCAACAATAATATATTTTTGTAAACTAATTGTAATTATCTAAAAAAATTACGTAGTGAACGTCAATTTTTTAGATAATTACAATTAGTTAATGACATTGAAATATATTACGATGAATAAAATGATTGACTTTGACTTTGCTTACCTTTTTATGCCTCAATTTTTTACGCTGTGCAAAGGCTCTTTCCGCTGCTAACATTTGCCACCCAGGCAAGAAATTATCCAGATCGTCCCGCCATCTTGTTGTTTAATCATCCTAAATACTAAATACTTTAGTAATGTTAGATTATTTATTACTAGTGTCTCAGTTTAGTTATGCTCGGAGATTGTCTGATCCACATTTGATATTGCCTGCAGCTATTCTGTTGTATACTATAATATTAATGTATTAATAGAGGTTTTCAGGTTAAGGGTGTTTCAGACGGCATAATAGATATATGAATGTTACATTGAACAAGGCGTGTCTAAGTAATAATTACTTGTGTTTGAATTATGATGTGCTATACAGTTACAGTACTACGTCTTCGTAATTTTTAGGGTTGCGTAGCCGAATGGCAAAAAACGGAACCCTTATTGATTCTTCTCAGCAGTGGTATTTCCGAAGTGCTAGTGGTTTGTCGATTCTGCAAATATACAAAAAATATGTCGTTCAAAAAGCGATACATGATATCAAAATTTGAATAAAATGATATTTCATTCCATTTCGTCATGATTGTCTGTTTAAGTTATATATAACTGGTAGGTTTTCTTTACTTTTCCGTATTCTATGTATCGACCTTAAAAGTCCTTGTCGCCTCCGTCTCCTTTAAATAATGCTATTAAATTGACATGCCACTAAGTCCGTATTGTATATCTGTTGTCAATACAAAGTTCTAGAAGCTTGTTTCCAAGCTTTTAAGGTAAAAGCTTGAAAATAAGCTTCAAGAAGTTATATGGTAAGTTGCGAATAGTTTGCAGAAGTCATTGCACTTTGGTCTCATTTTGTCAGCTATCTAGGACAAACCATGTCCCAATTTTATTACAAATATTAATATACTCAGATATTATCACGTCATGGCGTGGGTAGACCCCATCATCTTGGTGTTATAGTCCAAAAAGTCTTTATGATATAAACGTTAAGAGGGTATACTAGCAGTGCGTTTTCCATACAAATGTATTTCTCTATTTTCTCGCTGAAAACTTCTTCTAGGGGCACAATTCTTTTTACATACAATCTATTACTACAATAGGTATGTCCATATGTTTTATTTTATTCTAAAAACCTGTTTAGAAGAAAAAAAAATTGTACAAAAATAGTTTTTTTTTGGAAAAAATAAAAACAGGGGCATTCCTAGTTTAGTACCAGATTTTATGAAAAAAGAATTGTGGCTTTAGAATCAGTTTTCAGCGAGAAAATAGAGAAATACATTTGTATGGAAACCATATTGAAAAAATACTGCTAGTATACGCTCTTAATGTTAGATTATTAAACTTAGCCATAAGTAAATTTCTGACGTCAATAATTTTTAGTAGTCTAATTAAATATGTATGAGGAGTTTGTGGTGGGAAGTCAAGGGGTGCAGTTGGGGTCTACCTTGGACGATTTTGCAAATTGATCTTGGTGGACTTTATAATATGAAATTGGTGTAGTTTGGTGTTATAAATGCTCGTGCTCATGGAACAATTTGTGAAATAGTTAAAGTGGACTGTTGTATGGACTCGTATAGACTTGTCACCATAACCTCCCGACCACGAGGCACCAAAGAACATACGCCATCTTTGATGCTACTTGTAACAACTTTACCGTACAACACCGATACTTAGTATCTCAATTTACTGGACATTGGCAGAATCACTGAAATCTCGGTGTAAGCCATTGTATAAAACAGAAGAAGAAGAAATATGTATGACAAATTATAAGTGCTTTAGGAAACCTATCTTAAATAAATTATTTGAATTTATATTGTTGCAAAGTCACATTTTTGGACGAGTCTATTAACATTATGAAAACACGGCTTTACTTACGTTTTATTACGTTTTATAACGTGAGTAAAGCCGTGTTTTCATAATGAATTTATGTCGCGTAAGTTTTAATATTATTAGAGTCTATTAACGCCGTCGCCGTCCGCCTTGATATGTCCTGCTGTCACATGTGACGTCACACATGTCGCTTTGATTCATTTTATTATGTCCAAAGGACAGGCGAAAAACAAGCTACAAGTATACCTATGACAGTATTGCAAAAAAATCTCGTTGGCAACCGTGTCCGTAAGATCAGGTGGATCCTGCGTTTGCCAACTTGCCTTTAGAATAATTGTTCTAGAAATGCAGCATTTTTTCCATATAAATGGCGTCCTGAACTTGAACCTGTTTTTGGCTCGCGCTGCGCCCGCATTACGTGCTAACCTACTTTTTAAATGCAACTATTGCAGTGAGCTTGTCGTCGATTGCAGATCTTTACTCATATGTTTAGCCTTCAACCAAAAATAAAGCCTTCAGTACACGAGTAAAGTAAACGATACAGTAAATGATAGAGTAGACAGTAGAGTAAACGGTAGAGTAAACGATAGAGTAGACAGTAAACGGTAGAGTTAACGGTAGAATAAACGATAGAAACAGTAGAGTATTTTCTATGCTACTGACTATACTGTTGTAAACAGCATCGGCAGAGTAGAGTACCTCAAATTGGTAGAGTAGAGAGACTAGCTTGGGCAAGCTACTCTTCCACTTGCCTTCCTCCACCACTACCTTTACTCTACCATTCACTGCATTCTACCAATGTTTGGTTACTCTACCCATATAAAAGCTTAGTAGAGTAAAGATCGAGTACTAGTGATAGCCGCGGTATTCTAACACGACTAACAAAATTCAAATTTACGTGTAGCCATTACTTTACCAAAACTGGTAGCTTATCCCGAATTGGTAGAATATTTGACTAGTACTCTACTCTACCACATACTTTACGCGTATACCGGTTGCTGGGGTTTTTACGTTTCACATGCTTTATCTATCTGTGTGAATGGTCTTGAAAGGACGTCTTTACAAGTAGGGGTTTGGGTGTGATTGAGGTAGTGTTGATAGAACATAGATGAGTACTGTATAAAAATAAACAATACATAGCCTAAGTTTTGAGTAGAAATTCTGAGTAAGGCTGAGGCACAATTCGAGGAAAACACCTCCTTGTTCGACTGTGTTTCCGGTGGGTTCCTTAGCGATCGCTTGCGGTGATTAGATCTTGTCTCTCTAGTAAGAAGTAAGCAACTGCTACGCCGTTGTTTGATGCTGAGTGTAGATCTTCTTTGGTGCTGCTTGTCGCATGAAGGCATTAAAAATGCGTCATAGTTTGGTTATCATAACCGCATTGACATAATGGGATCCGCTACAAAGACATAATGTTAGTCTATACTATTCATGCTGTGATATTTGTTAAAATATATTTAAAGAAAACCATTTCTACTCAACGAGAAGAAAAGGTTTGCCAGTTGTAACAGTTGGCCCTCTTCAGGTGGCCCCATAACCGCAGGCAAATATGTACCTAGAAGGTACATAGTATTTTTCTCACCAAACCCTAGCTTCTTTGCAGAGTAGCGTGTTAAGTTAACCACTGCACTACGGAGGCCGTCCGTCAATTAAAACAATATTTTCTCAAAAACACATATTATCCAACGGAATATAAATTGAATTCAAAACTAAGCCAATCCAGAGCTATCATTTTACTGAAACTACGTTTCTTTCACCCTGTCCCATTTCGCGGTTCGAGTCGCGGCCGCCGTGCGGTTAATAGGTCACGGTCGCTCCCTCGCATTGATATGCATATCACTAGATAAAAGATATTATAGCGAAAAAAATTGGCGAAAAGAGAGGAAAGTAATCATGTCAAAAGTCAGTGTGGCTAGTAACTAATCACTTTTTGATTGCGTTTCTTATCTATTCACCCATCCAAAGCTAAATATGGCCTGAGGGTCTCATAGCCATAAGCTCTGTGTATTCTGGAAGTGACAGGTCACGGTCGCTCCCTCGCATTGATATGCATATCTCTAGATATGAGATTAGCGAGATAAAATGGGTTATAATAGAGAAAAGGAAATTATAATATTTATCTATATTAGTATGTATTATAAAGTAAAGTATAGTTGAGTTTGTCAAAAAAATTTCAAAAGGCAATTTGGCTAGTAACTCATCACTTTTTTGATTGCGTTTGCTATCTCTGTACTTACACCCACCAATAATAAATATGGCTTGCAGTGCGTGTCGTAGCCATAGGCTCTGTGTATTCCAGAAAAATGTGTGAAATGTTGATATATAATCGAACTGAGTAACACAATTTTGTAATAAAGTTATCCAATCCAGAGCTATAATTTTACTAAAACTACATTTCGAACAGCCGTTCCCATTTCCGCTCTCTTCAATTGATATAAATATTCCCTAGATAAAAGATCTTATAGAGGGCGAAAATCTGAATCAGAGGAATCATGTCAATAGCTTGGTCATAATACACAGAGAGAGAGATATTGTTGGTCGCCTATTCGTCCATGTTGAAGTAACTCTGTGCCCCTTTCCCCTTTTGCGGTTCATTGTAAACTTTGGGGTTTGTTTCAAATTGGCATCCATTGCGATCGCTAGATCGCGCGAAAGAGCTTAGTCCAAATTCTTTCGGCGCGTAGAGTACTTTTTCATGTTGTTTGTTTGTTTGTTTTTCGTATGTGTAAGTGGCCAACACTTTTTGCATGAAAAACAAGTTACTTAATTTTCTCTTCCGCGGCAGTGCCGTCCCCGTAAACGGCCCCGCATGTTTTCTTTGTGGAATTTAGAAAATTCATCGTAGGTCGCCTATTCGTTATCCATGTTGAAGTGCGTCAGTGATTCGTTCCACTTTTTCGGTTCATTGTAAACTTAGTGTTTGTTTCAAATTGGCATCCATTGCGATCGCTATGCGGTGTGCGTGGTTGTGAACTTTTGAGCTTAGTCCTTTTTCGGTCGCCGGTTTGCGATGTTGATTCAATTCACGCTCTTGACTCTTACATTTTATTTTTATTTTTTTTTCTGCTTGCGGTTTTTTTAAATATTTTTCGTATTTTTTGTGGAATTTAAATTATAATCATAAACCTGTGTTCTGTGGAACCCTCTCGAGTATAAATTTGTTTTTTACTCGAATATTATGTTATTCTTTATACTTATTTTTACTTTTATTGGAATTTAATTTTTATCGCTTTCAGTTGCGGTTCTTCTTCTTATTTAAGAGCTTTATAGCTCTTTCAGTTGCGGTTATGTGTTTTTAATTAAATATACGCTTTCTGTCTTATTATAAAACGTGAACTAACTTTAGTACCTGGTTTAAATCATTATCACAAAACGAATAGTCCTCATTTTATAATAAAACAATTTGAGATTTAACTACCTATGTTTTTTTTTTATTTGAATTATCGTGATATTTTTTCGGTTGTCATTTAAGATTTTATTTAAATCTTGATCCAATAATATTCTGGTTCAGTTTGTAGTAATGAATACGTAATCATTACCTATGTATAAAGTTATGATGGTTTTTCTTGATTTTTAGTGTTAAATTTAAATTTTGTTGTCAGGAAATGAGAGTTATCTGGAACTCGCCGCTTTGCCTACGTTAGTTTGAATTAGGGGGTTTTTAGGGACCTTGTCATAATTCCAGGATTAAAATGTAGTGATTTCACCCAGTGTCTTAAATGTTTCCATTCAAAAATTCAGTTCCCGTTGACAACAAAATAAAATATGGATCTGGAAATATCTAATGTTCTGAGACGTCTACGAAATCCAATCTATGATGATTCGCTATGGGTAATAAGATTTTCAAAAAAAAAAAATATTTTCGTCAATTTTTTATTAGCTGTCTTGTCACTGCTTGTCTTAAATCATCATCATCATCAGACCTTTTTAGTCTTCACTGCAGGAGCATGACCCTCTGTACTGCCATAATAAGCCATAATTAGCTTGAGCAGTCAGAGGATTTGTTTTTTGATTTGTTCGTCGTTTCATATTATTCAAGGATTCCTGAGATATTCAAGACATAAATATAGCGTTCTGTGTACGTCATTCGCAGATGTTTTTTTTTTTAATCCGGTTTCACCCTGTTTATATGTATAGATTTTTTCGTACAAACCTTTTTTTTTACTTATCAATAGATGTCATACATGATTCTATGTTACTAAGAATTTTGATTTTCTCTCTTATTCCAAAAATATTAAAGCGGCAATTAAAATGACGTAACTTGGAGAAATGAAACATGTTTATGAATGAAAATTTTGTTAAATCGCAAAAATACCGAAATTAGATTATTATAATAATGTTTTCTTTCACAAAAAAAAAACATAAAATCATGACCTACAGAAAACTTAGCATGCCCAATTGTCGTGAACAGTCTCCAATTCCTTCTTGCAAACTTTTACTAAGACGTTAACATTCAATACCTTTACAAATGTAGTTGTAATGTAGCTAAACAAAGCTTATAAATTGAATGTAGTTTGTTAAGCTTTTGTTTCCAAAATCGCCTTCTGCGTCCCACCCACGTCTATCCCCGGGAAGACTTGGAGTGGTCCTATTCTACTCTGCCGGGAACCACACGGCACGCAATTCGGTATTTGCCTAATGTTAAGATTATATAAAATTTGTTTCTAATAATACTAATTTCTATCTAAAAACACTATAAAGATCACTTTTAATTTGATATCGATTCGTTAAGTGTTCTTAAAGCTTCTTTAAAGTTGGGTGAATAGGACCATTTTTTAAAGTATGAAAATCTGAAATTACAATTATACTGTATTGTAGTCCGCTAAATTTTAAGCAACTTTTATTATGAAACCATTACCACAAACGTAATATTTCGTATAGCTACCAAACAAAGTTTTCACGCCGCCCATACAAAATACAAAGTTGTGACGTCACAAAAATGTAGGCATTTCAGCAGAGCGTTTTCACGTCTAAAAACTAACGTCTAAAAATATGTGTCTTTAAAACTTCTATATCTGAAAAAGTTTTTTGTTTAGAAATGAATTTCTGTCACTATTGTGTTTATTTTTGGCAGGTCTTTACATAGCGACACGAAAAAATTTTTAGTCAAGTAGCCAATTCTTAGATCATCTTATCATCTTCCAGCAAATCCAACAACAATACAGAGGCCGATCTGGGCAGCCGCGGTACTGGGGCAGCATGTCGGAGGGCGGCGGGGTGTCGGCCGCCGGCGGCGACTCCGCCAAGACAAACCTCATCGTCAACTACCTCCCCCAGACCATGACCGAGAAGGACCTGTACGCTATGTTCATGACCATAGGCCCCATTGAGAGCTGCAGGGTCATGAAGGATTTTAAGGTGAGCGGCTCTTTAAGTACCTTTAAAAATAAGTTTTTCTTGGCTTATTGACTGTTTAAGAGCGTTGGTTGAGGGCATTTTGACCTCACCTCAAAAGCCCTAAATTAGCTCAATTGGAGTTAGCTACTTATTCCATTTAGGTTTCCGTCCCGTCGGACGTAATAAGGTCTGGGGTGTCATCCTCAACTCCCTGTCCGGTGGTTGCAAGTATGACATTAGGTACGCGCTTCCAGTCTCTCGAGCTGCTATTTTCTTATCCCCAATCCATCGGAATACGTAGCATCCCAAATACCTTAATCCCGTTCCCCCAGTCCAAAATAACCCTGCCCGTCCTTCGCTTAAAAATCTGTTTCGATGGGAAGCAGCATCGGATCAGTGGCGGCCGCTCTTTCAGTGCACTCGTGCACTGCACTACCAGATTTATTGTATTTCCCAAATTTTTTTTTGACACAAATATTATTTATCCATCAGTAACTTAAATTACACACTGAAGAAATATTAAAAAATATTTTCAAACATGCTTGATCTTTATTACCTAAAATTTAAGACTCATTTTAGCTAAACCAAAAATTGGGCGAGCGCTTTCAAAGTGCGCACGAAATGTCTCCATACAAACTATATGCAATGAGACAGAAATGCTTCGGCAGGTGAAACGGAAGATGATCCGTACTCAATGTATGAGAAAAATTGAAAAATCCGGACGGCGCACGTTCATTTCAACCTGAATTAATTACCTATTTTAATATTCATTAGCGCGCAGCTCCTTTAACTAAACCAATGGTAAGTCAAGATGATGAGATATTTCACTGCATGTAGGTACATAAGTACCTGCCTACTATACTAAATGGTTTTACAACATGCAACAAGAATTGTACCTATTAACAAGAATTGTAAGTACCTAGAGGACAGATTATGTATACAAATATTATTAGGTCTATGCTAGGTGCATAGGGGTCGTTTTGCTTTTGAGAGACAGTAGGTAAGCAGGTGAACCACCACTCCTTGAAGTCACGAGCCGCCACTGCATCGGATAATATGCTTTGTTAAGCTTGTGTCTAAGTCGCTTTCTACGATCTCGTCTTCCCGTGGAGATCCACGGGAAGACTGAGTGGTCCTATTCTACTCTGCCGGAAACCACACGGTAGAGCAGAATAGGACCACTCCAAGTTACTCTGCCGGGAATCACACGGCGTGAGAAGATCTCTTTGATGTTTGTAAGCTTTGGTTCGCTTGGGTTTTCTAAGTCGTCTTCAAAGAGATCCACTGGAAGACTTGGAGTGGTCCTGTTCTACTCTGCCGGGAATCACACTGTAGAGTAGACTGAACCACTCCATGTTACTCTGTGGGAACCATCCGGCATGAGAAGATCAAGAGCGCCTCGCTTATGAATTACAGCAATCGCCTTTTGTGAAGATTATCTTCGGTCTCATTCTCATCCATTCCTTCACTGGATACTTATTATGTTCGTGGTCCAGTTCGAGGAGCCCGATGGTCCAGTGGGTGTGAGCTCTATGAGCGCTAACGTATGTTAAGCAACCACTGGTGCAGTCCCTACTTGGATGGGTGACCGCAAGTGACATAAAAATATCTCGAGCTCCTCCGTACTTCGGAAGGCACGTTAAACCGTTGGTCCCGGCTGTCATCGTTGATGGCAGTCGTTAAGCTATGTCAGATGCCTTAAGGCAGCTTGAAAAATCTGACACCAGTGTTGGCCACTTACACATACGAACAAAAAAAAAATGTTCGTGGTTAATTTCAGACTGGCTACAGCTACGGGTTCGGTTTCGTGAACTTCACGCGGGAGGAGGACGCGGCGCGGGCGATAGACACCTTCAACGGCTACCAGCTCCGGAATAAGCGGTTAAAGGTAGGAAGAACTCATTAAAAGGCTTCCGAATTTTCACAACTCTTTATTTTGAGGCTTTAACCCCTTGATTGATTAAGCACTGATCAGTGCTCTATAGAGACCGCCTAATTGCCAGGCGGGCGAATTTTAAAAGTTATCTTTAAATTATTATGAAATAAGGTATATAATTCCAAACTTCGAAATTTCCGCATATTCGAAATTTTCGCCGCTTTTTCGCAAGTCAAGAGTTAAGGAAATACATGAGTCCAGTGATGCCGCCATTGGAAATAAATGATTTGAAAGAAAACGGAGAGATCATTTGAAATTCAGTTCTGCGAGCCCCTCTTCAAACTACTTTATGAATCATTCAAAGTGAGATATTGCAGCTTTTCTCGGCGTTTTTGACAAAAACGACCACTTTGGCTGAAAACGCTACGTAAAATTTCAGACTTTAAACTGTAAACAGTACTTCATAAAGTAGTTCGAAGGTTTATCTAGGGCCTCACAGAAAAAACTTTCAAATGATTTCTCCGTTTTTGTTTCCTAATGGGGGTAGCACTAAACTCACGTATCCCCTTAATTTGGTCCTATATTTTTGTACAGTCTGAACCAAACTTTATGGCGATTCGGATATTAGTTGCGAATTGCGCAGTACGTGCCCCGCCTCCCCGCGCGCGCCCCGATAAATAAATAAATAAATAAATATATACGGACAAATCACACAGATTGAGCTAACCCCAAAGTAAGTTCTTAAGCAAGACTTGTGTTATGGGATACTAACTCAACGATACTATTATATTTTATAACAAATACATATATAGATAAACATCCAAGACCCAGGTCAATCTGAAAAAGATCATTTTCCATCTTGACCTGACCGGGGATCGAACCCGGGACCATCCGTGTCGCAGGCAGGCGTGTTGACCGCTGCGCCACGGAGCTCGTCAAACGATGAACCTAATATTGTATTCTGCGCATCACCCCGCGCGTTGTTCCGAGCCGCCAAAAAGTATTCAGGCTGAGGTTGGAAGTCTACACGTAAGTATTATTGTCTTAGAATCAAAGTGTGAGAGAGAGTTAGAATCCTTCTCTATTTGACATAGTGTTACACCTATGTTACACTTATTTATCTAATACAGAAAGTTTTTATTTCCAGGTATCATACGCGCGACCCTCTGGCGACGATATAAAGGAGACAAACCTGTACGTCACGAATCTACCGCGGGCCATCACGGAGGACCAGTTGGAGACCATATTCGGCAAATACGGCAGGATAGTTCAGAAACACATCCTAAGGGACAAGAGTAATGGGACGCCTAGAGGAGTAGCTTTTGTTAGGTAAGTTCATCATCATCATTATCAGGTCTTTAGTCTCCACTGCAAGAGCACGATCCTCTATTTGGCAAATACGGCAGGATAGTTCAGAAACACATCCTAAGGGACAAGAGTAACGGGACGACTAGAGGAGTAGCTTTTGTTAGGTAAGTTCATCATCATTATCAGGTCTTATTTAGTACCACTACTACGATATCCATGGGAAGAGTTGGAGTGGTTCTATTCTACTCTGCCGGGAACCGCACAGCCAACGTTCCTTGCCTCACTGGAAGCCTGATACTCCAGATTTAATTTTCAAATATAAACATGACTACAGTAAGATGTCCCTGTAGCCAGTCTACAATTATCTACATTGGTGTTCTAACTTCTACCGGGCAATATCAGCATCGCTTGCCTTACCAATTTTTAGTTCGCCAGTTTTTCGTTCCGGAATGCTTCCGTTCCGCATTCGCGGCTGTGCACTACAGGCTTAAGGGCTATCCATTAATTACGTGTGGGGATTTCCTCTCCCCTCCCTTTTCCTTAATCCCACGTAAGGTTCTTCAACATGCAATTTAATTTTTATAAATAAATAAACGAAATAAATACCTATATAGGGTCAAATCACACAGGATAGGATACTCATTCAAATATGAACATGACTACAGTAAGATGTCTCCAGCCAGTCTACAATTATCAACATTGGTGTTCTAACTTCTACCGGGCAATATAAGCATCGCTTGCCTTACCAATTTTATTGTAGTTTAAAATTCTTGATCCTCATTGACACTAACGACCCCAGCGGCGAATCAGGATACCGATTGCTTTACGTATTGGATATTCGACGTGTTGGAAGCCCAGTCGGTGTCAGTGTTGGGTTTTGTGGTGAATAAATTCCCTCCGAAAAATTTGGTCAAAGTCCTAAACCAGTATTCGCCAGAAGAAGAATTCCCTAAGTCTAACTCCATTCTGTGAGACTCTGTTGTGCATAAACGTAATATACAATGAGACTTTTAGATTCAGATTCATTTATTTTTTCAGAGATGGTTGTTGCGGTTAGTATAAATAAGGTTTTTTAATTTGGTTTTTACAGGTTCGACAAAAGAGAAGAGGCGCAAGAAGCGATAGCTGCCTTAAACAATGTGATACCAGAGGGCGGCACTGAGCCACTCAGTGTTAAGGTCAGTCAGTTTCTTAATGTGGCCGGTCCCATACATTTTCATGGATTTGATAGGCGTTAAACTAACAGAAAGGTATACGGCACTGGCGTGCGGCGATACTATGATAGGATTTTAAACCTTATTTTAATATATAAAATGACGAGAATCGCGAGAAAAAACTTAAACGCAAGATGCTGCGAGCAGCCACAGGAGGCATATTTTTTCTTGCGATATTGGTCGTTTTGTGTATGATAATAAGGCTTAAAATATCATACTGTCCCACCGTATCTGCGCCGTACTTTCGCCGTACGCCTTTTCTGTTATTTTTTTGCCATAGATACGCAAAACATGTTTATCGTCATTTTTGATAGCGTGTTGACGATTGTAGTGGCTATTGCTCGTAAGATGAAGTATATACGAAAATGAAAGATAAAGTATATATGAAAGCTATATAATTGGTAATTGAATTTAGATAACAGTTTTGTAGTATAGTGTATAACATAAGACTATAATCAAGCGTAACAGTTAAAAATGTGCTTATTTGTATTAAAAATCATATTTCACTCGGTCACAAAGTCACATGCTAGCACATTTTTCCATAATCGCCTTCAGTAAAAGGTTAGATGTATTCCTCTTATTAAATCTTAGCTTGCTTTTACAGTAAGCCCTCTTTAAGGGGGAACACTAGGCACAGTAGCGACGCCAATAATTTTATTCCTAATACTTTACAAATAGAAAGGAATTCAAGAATATAAACAATACAAGCCTTAGTAAATAACCTGAAGTATTTTTTGAATCATGTTTATTACTATCGGAATCAGTGAGAATTATGAGAATCTGATTACCGCCAAAAACGGCCGTTTTTGGCGGTTATCACTTTTTCTCTCAATGACTGATTCTCATAATATCAAAACATGATTCCAAAAATACTTCAGGTTATTTACTAAGGCTTGTATTGTTTATATTCTTGAATTCCTTTCTATTTGTAAAGTATTAGGAATAAAATTATTGGCGTCGCTACTGTGCCTAGTGTTCCCCCCACAAAGTGTTGGAATTATTGTCCAATGAGGGGTTTTCAAATTGACATTTAAAAAACTAAATCTTTAAGTTCGCTAGGATGGCGTTGATAAAAAGGCAAGTGACAATGTCAGTGATGACAAAGTTTTATAATGACTTTATTGGGGTTTTGTGGTGCGAAGTCAAGGGGTGCAGTTGGGGTTTGCCTTAGACGATTTTGCAAATTGATTTTGGTGGAATTTATAATATGAAATTGGTGTAGTTTGATGTTATAAATGTTTGTGCTCGTGAACAATTTGTGAGATAGTTAAAGTAGACTATTATATGCACTCATATAGATTGACACCAGAAGCTCCCACGAGGCAATCAAAGAACATACGCCATCTTTGATGAAAACTTTGATGCCACTAAATAAAGAAAGAAAGAATGATTTTATTTTGGCTACAGCCGTATTTGACAGTTGACTTGCAGCAACGCCATATATTTAGAAAGATAGTTTTTTTTTTAAATTTTACTTTGAGAACCCCTCTCAGTCCTAGAAGTAGCACTGCATACTGTCTCAATTTTCCTTATCGTAGTGAACTCTGTCATTTCTATAAAATCTTTCATCAGTAGAGATACTACTAACCTGAAGCTATGCAGACGTGAGTAGAGATTGTCGAATTTAAAACTGAACGTTTTTCCAGTACAATACAATATGTAATAAAGAGACTCTGTCCGATCCTTAAAAGGGCGATTCAGCCCCCGTAGCATGGCTCCCGCGACGCCGTTTATATCGCGCGATAAACTATCTACTTCTCGCTCTTCAGTATTGCGTAAAACAAGATGGCGATAGTCGATAAACGTTGTCGCGCGTGCCATGCTACGGGGGCAGCTCGTCAATATAAACAACTTTTCAAGGACTTATATTGGTGAATCGAAATTCATTCAGTTTTAAATTAGTCAATCAAAAACAAAAAAAACTTTGAGCTCACGTTTAATAATGCAAGCATAGTAAATATAAAGTCCTAAATCAGGAATAACTAATAATAACACGACATAACCAGTGCTCACGCACTAAAAGATCAACTCGTACAAAACACACTTGTCTCTCTCGCACAATAGTTGCACGTAGTGGGGATAGCAAGCACGATTGGCGGGGAGCGGGTCTAAATTTGTCATTTGCATTCCGACAGCCGACCGGAACGGACGCGGTCTACAAACGGTCCACGGCGGCCGTGTGGCGCGCGAGCAGCCGGCTGCGGTTGCACAGTGACACGATGGTGCGGGTTCAGTCTAGCTGATCAAATACAGAGAGGATGTCTTGTCGTTGATGTTATTAGGGTCGAATTAAAACTATTGTGGGCGTGGTTTTCGTCAGATACTAGCAGCCCTCCCCGGCTGCGCCCTGCCATGTTTTATACCTTAAAACCTTCCTCATGAATCACTCTATCTATTAGTAAAAACTAAATGAAAATCCCTGCAGTAGTTTGAGTTTATCGCAAACAAACAGACAGACAGACGCGGTGGAGGACTTTGTTTTACAATATGTAGTGATTGTGTATGAGGCTGAAACGTTATTTTTCAAAAAAATATATTAAAATTTAAAATGCATTATTAAGAGCCAATCGATATTGATTGATTGACAAATGAATTGATACGCGTCCATCTTTTTAACTTTGTTTGTTCATTCACTTCATTCGATTCATACGTACGTTAGCTCAGTTGCGACGTCAAAGAGATGGGCGCGTATCGATTTATTTGTCAATCAATCGTTATCGATTCGCGCTATGCTATGCATATTTAGCTAAATACTAAAAGATTCGGTTTTAAAGCTTGGCATAAATGACATTAATATTTCGATTGTAATTTCCCTTGGCGAGTAGGAGAAATACTTTCCAATATTCAAAGTATTAAGGGGTTTCCACTAATTACGTGAGGTGATAATAGCGATTTATGTACCCCCTGTTTGGCCATGGTGATGTGCTGCGAAATTTTGGGTTCAGCCTCTCCCTCTCTCTTCGGTTCTTGAACATACATTTTAGTTGTAATAAGTAGAATCATCATCATTTAACCGTTAATAAAGTATGGAAATACTTGTAATATACACGGTAAAATATTGATCATTTTGGACCCTTTATGAAGTGATTCAGCCTGTCAATTTAAAGAACTTTTAATATGGGACCAATGCTGGGACCGCAAATCTTTAAACATTTCCATACAAAAATATCTAGTCGCTCGGTCAATTTGTATGCAAATGTCAAGTAAAAAACCATCAATATTTCACCGTGTATGCGAACAACGCGTCTTAGGCGTGGCTATGCCAATTTTTAGGTATTAAAACACTTAAGGTTTGTAAGGATCGTAGCAAGTGGAGATCCATAGTCTCTGCCTACCCCTATGGGAGAGAGGCGTGATAATATGTATGTATGTATGTAAACACTTAACGGAAAAAGGGAATTTACTGTTATTATACTTTTCGAGTATTAATAATCTTTTGTACCCCTGAATCCACTAAAATCCTCTGTTCGCATTATGCAATGCGTTGATATTAGTATTTCACATATTTACAGAGAGCGTTCTACAGCACCACGGTAAGTAATTATATTAATCGAAAAAAAAATAAACAAATATGCATATTTTGATAGGTTTGATATAGGTAGATGACTTTTTATTGGTTTGTCTCATGGGTTTATCATGACCGTTGATTTTCAGTTAACCGCGCTTTAATTCAGCTTTCTCGTTTTAATATTTACAGATGGTACATAGATATTATTTAACAGATGAATTAAGGGATATAACCCAGTAAAAATACGATTTATTTGTCCCCTTTTCCGAGAGATTGGCTGAGGTTCGGCTCAACCCCTTTCACTTTCGAAACGCCTCATGTAATTTATGGACGCCTCCTTTTTACTATATTATAAAGCAATTTACTAGACGATAAACATCCTTCACTTTTTGTTAGATAATAGTTTATCTACTTGCATATTAACCCTCGACAAAGCCTTTAAGGAGTGACTCGGCTTGTCAATATGATCATTTTTTCTACGAGACCAATAATGAGAACTTTTGAATGGGATTGAAATAAATATAGAATCCAGCTTAGGCGATGAGATGTAGAGGGTAAATAATTCATAGACGTTATGCATAGTAACACATGACAGTCATGGAAAATGACCCCCACATCAGCTTGGTGGGATTTCTGAAATGCTTCAATGCACATGCCATAGAAGAAAATTGGACAAGCAGCGACAATTTACACATTGTTGCACAATAACCATAGACCTTAAATATTGGTAGGAATGAGTACCCATACCAACTTATGGCATAGAAAGAGACGGAAGTATTACAGGTTGGTGTCCCGCTCGCACATTTATGCAATTGTATATAAACTATAGATATAGGTCGTGCATATTATATACAAATTCATATGTGTACAAACCACCAACCTGTAATATTTTCGTTTCTTTTTATGCCAAAAATCTTTGCACAGAATTATGCTCTCTATGTTAGGAACAATATGGGTAAATAATATACTTATATAAAAAAATTAACTGCCGCGACGCCTCAATCAATGCTTCTGCTACTTATATATTTAAAAAAAAACCTCATTGACATGTTACATGTTTACAAAAGGGTAGACAATCGGGGTTAAAATACAAAGTATTTCAAACTCCACATCGTATTAGTTTCTGTTAGCATCCTTCTAGTAACATGACTTGACATCATTCTCTTCTCTCTGTATTTGGTCTTTTGCGATTATTTGCCTGCTCATTTATTTGCTAGACTTTTTAATTCGCCGATGTTTTGTCGTTGGTTTTGCGAAAGCGTTTCATTTTAGGTTTAAATCGTTCAAGATAATTTTTTTTTTGCGTTTAGATTAATTTGCTGGATTATGTGTGGGTGCGCAAATCGTAAAGTTAACTTGAGTTCGTTTTAGGTATTTTGACCGAAGTAACAATGTCTCAAGTTTACTTATTTTGATTCTTTTGGTTTAATAATGCTTTAATAGTATGCACAGTATTTTATAATTGTGACAGCTTGGAAATTTGAGGAAACGTCATGCCGTCGCTTCTAGCTGTTAATCAATTAAACGCATTGATTGGAAAGAGTAGATTTGCGTAAACTTAAAGCGATTAATTGCTTGAGAAAATAAAGGTGGCCCACACCGCCAGCGTGCAAGCGAGGTGAGAGAGGCGAGAAAGGCAAATGAAACTATAAGCTAAGCGATGTGATTCACATAGCTACACTGAGCTAGCTCTCTCGGATATCTTCGGGCGCATCGCTCATATAGTTCGTTGTGTGATACAAAGTATGAGAAGGCATGAAACAATGTTCGCCGTTCTCGTTCGCCTCGTTCGCTCGCTCGCTCTCTCTCTATTGGCCGTATCGTTCATATATTTCGCTTTGTTAAGAGCGTATACTAGCAGTATTTTTTCAATATGGTTTCCATGCAAATGTATTTCTCTATTTTCTCGCTGAAAACTGATTCTAGAGCCGGAATTCTTTTTTTCATAAAATCTGGTACTAAAATAGGAATGCCCCTATTTTTTATTTTTTCCAAAAAACAGTTTTTGTACAATTTTTTTTTCTTTTAAACAGGTTTTTAACAAAAAATGAAACATAGGGACATACCTATTTTAGTAATAGATTGTATGTAAAAAGAATTGTGCCTCTAGAAGCAGTTTTCAGCGAGAAAATAGAGAAATACATTTGTATGGAAAACGCACCGCTAGTATACCCTCTTAATCAAAGTTTGAAAAGCGATGACTATGCTCGCCGGCCTCGCTCGCCCGCTGACGGTGTGAATCGCCTTGATACCTTTGCCCAAAACCGAAGAAAAGTTCTCATGGCTAGGTATAATCTACTCTTTGCTTCATCATCAGGTCTTTCTACTCTTCATTGCAGAAGATGATCCTCTCTGTACCACCAGAGCCATACTCTTTGATTAACCTTGTTTTAAATAAATCTACTAGTTCGTTCCGATAAATGATCATCATTCATCATTTCTGCCACACTAATATTAAATTGATCGTGTCACGAGATCGAACTATGTTTTCACCACACTATTGTCTTTCTCGTTCAGAATTAACCGCAGTTTGAAAGCGATGGCGTGTTGCCTCGTTGGGAGCACTTTTCCAAGCTGTCGTCTACTACAGCGTGTAACTTGACTTTCGATATACCTTTACAGGGGTGACTCAGCCCGTCAATATGAACAACTTTTCCTATGGGATCAATGCTGGGAAAGTCTTCAGCTGCTCGGGCAATCAGTATGAGAAAATCACCGTGCTTCGGAAGGCACGTCAAGCCGTTGGTCCCGGCTGTCATCATTGATTAGTCGTTAAGCTATGTCAGATGCCTTAAGGAAGCTTGAAAAATATGACACTAGTGTTGGCCACTTACACACACGAAAAACAAACACAAGTCATAAAATTTTTGAGGTTTTAGCATTGATCCCATAAGAGAAGTTGTTCATATTGGCGGTCTGATTAACCCCTTAAGGGGATGTCGTGAGTCAAGTTACACCCTGTATTGGACGGTTATTAAAAACTAAATAATATATTCCAGGTGGCCGAAGAGCATGGGAAGCAAAAGGCGGCGTACTATGCTGGATGGGCGGCGGGGTTCCATCATAACAGAGGTTAGTTAAGATAATCGATATTAGAAAATACATCTATAACACGTCGAAGTGTTGATATACTACTCGCCAGTTAACTAGTCAATAAGGGGTCATTAACCTAAATCATTGATTTGTATCTTTATGATGGTTGACTCTATTTTCTACCTCAATTGGCATTTTTCATACATACAATTGCATTATATTACACTAGCTATAACCCGCGGCTTCGCCCGCGTGATATAGCCTATGTCCTTCTCAGTACCCTAACCTATGTGGATGCAAAATTTCATGATGATCGGTTCAGTAGATACGGTGTGAAAGCGTAACAAACAAACAAACAAACTCACTTTTGCATTTATAATATTAGTTGGGATTTTTGTTTTGTTGAGAAACTTGTGATTAGCTATGTTAATTTAGATATTCCACTGTCTTAGCTGTATGTATTCCTAAAAAATAAAATACATTTAGTCTTCAAGTTTTGGCACGGTAAATGTGTAAACTATATCAATGCACTATACTTATAATTACTTATCCAAAAATGTATCCTTAGCGGTTCGAAACTCAGAGTTATCACAGTATTTTATTTTATTCTTTATGGATGATCTAAAACGCGTTAAATAAATATGTAAAGATTTGTAAAAATAATTCCTATTGCGCACGCTGCTCGGAACAGCTTCAATACCGCACGTGCCGCAACGGCACCACAGCCTCGACCAACTCGACATGCTGCACCGACAAGAATACACGACCAACTATGGCACGTACAGCGGCGCTTCCAACCGCTTCCTCCGCCGCGACTTCTACAATCAGCCGTCTTATATGAGCCACCATCGCCCGTTTTGAAAAGGGCTTTACTGCAAGAAGTTCCGCCTTTCCGATACGAGGATATAGGCGTGATGGACTTTTCGTTTGGTAGTGTAATATAGTGTAAGGCTTCGGGTGTTGCGGGGTACTTCGTGGAGGAGATCAAAATTACTATTTTTTTCCAACTATTTTTTTATATTTACAATGTTATAGTTTATGCTTGAATTGGCCGATTTTAAATGAAATAAAAAAGTTTGAACGATGAAAAATTAGGGTGGCCATAATTTTGCGGATTTGATCAAATTCAGTATACTTATGGGGCTTAACACAAACTCTTATTTAACCGAATTTCGAAATTTTTACTACAAATTTTGTATCAAGAAGTGGTTTGCCGCAACACCACAAGTGATATTCGAGTTGTTTTGCGCTTAGTTCCCTCTCCACTGTTATTCTCCGACGCTTCTTTGTACGATAAGATATTCTAGAAGACTCGAACGTTCGGAAATGATACGGTGTTGCAAGTTTTGTGGTCAATTTTCGTAAGAAAATATTAAATCACCACGATATAATTGTATTGAGGCCGTTGACCCTTTCACTCGCGAACAAGCATGCAGTTCACATAGTTTACTTGTTAGCTCAAAAGAATGACGCTAAAAGAAACAAAAGCATTATAGAAGCGAACAAGGGTTAATGGCCGTCAGTGATACCATAACTGGCATCTACTATAATATCTAAGCCACTTTTTTACGTTAATTTCTATGTGGTTACTCGACTGTGATTAGAAAACGATACTTTGAAACTTAAGTGATTATTGACCACAAAAAATAGGTTTTGACTGAGGCGGAATAAATAAAATTGTAATTGTTAAAAATTGCTATGTTTAAATTTGAAAATAAAAAAAAAGTGATTTAATAACTCGTGCTGAGTAAATGTTACCTACATTTGTTCTGTTATTATATGATTACGTATATTAAAAATTGTATAACATATTTATCTACCATAGAAAATTAAACTTTATCAATTCAGAATTTCACCATGTCTTTCAAAACTTTTGACAAATTCATCAAGTTTCATCTGTTATACGAAGCGCCAGTAAGCTAGTGAAAAAGTATAGATTATTTTTGTTTTACTTTTCGAAAACAAAGGTCCGTATATGAGACTAACTGTTACCCGCGGTTTCGCCCGCGTAATTTATAGCCTATGTCCTTCTCGCTATGTGTATGCAAAATTTCATGATGATCGGTTCAGTAGATACGGCGTGAAAGCGTAACAAACAAACTCACTTTCGCATTTATAATATTAGTTGGGATTTGGATGGGATTAAAGTCTAGTTCTACCAATTTGATGGCATAAGCTAACATGACGCATGTGGTAACACAAAGCTCTCTCGCACACAGGCATTGAAAACTGTATGACGGCGTCCAGAAAGTTATAATCAAAGGTCTAAATGGATATGATAGATATAATATTAACATGTTGAATAAGTATCAATGCGTAATAAGTAAAAATATGGTTGTGTTCCTTACATAGAAAACCATGGCACAGACATTTGAGACAGGTGTTTGAAATTTAAATTTTTGTGTGTCTGGTATATGTAAAGGACAGATGGCTAATATAGGTTAATGTACTTTTTTACTTGCAAACTGGTGCTCAGTATACCACAAGTAATGATAAAAAAAAAACACTCAGCACGAAATAACTTTTATCTATCATAAAAAAATACAACTAAGGGACCCTGTCTCAGCACAAAGCCCACTGTTATTGACTTCTAGAATCTAGAAATCTCTTAGACGTTTTAGTCTGCACTTAAGATCATAGACAAATGTGTATATAGAATCAATAGACTCGACCTGAATCGATATTTGTACTCTGTGAGTTATTTGACAGCTTTGCGGTCATTTAGACTGTGACTTTGAAAAGAGTACATATCACGTATTTCTCTTTGAGAATTAGTATATGAAAAAAGTATGTCCTCTTGGTTTTATGGAAATTAAGCAAAAAAATAATTTGCACATCAAAACACTATTACAGAAGCTTAGGTTAATTTATGTCTAGATTTTATTTCATTTAAATTAAAAATGTGAAGTTTGGAGAATACCTTTTAATTATAAACTTGAATTTTATTTACATATGAAAATTCACAGTCTAAAATCGCGAGTAAATAAATTGTTTTTCTAACGTAAGTTGTGCTAAGGTCAATTCATTAATTTTATCACTACGTACCGTCGGCCACACAAGTGTAATATTTTTTCTCTTAGTTACAACCAGTTTTTTGGTTCTTCCAATACATTATGATCATTGAATAAAATAGAAACAATATTATTTTAGGGATCAAGAAGCGAATTTATTGAATTGCGAATTATTTTGAATTATAACTACTTTTAAACTTTCGCGTTGCATGATTATTGAATGCAAGGATCCAGTGACCACGGTCGGTGTACCCCGGCCAAAACGTCTGGAGAAAAACGGTATGTTTCGCGTTAATTCCCGATATTGCATTAAATATTTTGAATTAATCCCATATTTAAAGTTGCATTTATCAAGTCTATTTGAATCACAGTTAATGCAAATTGACTTGATATTTTCTGTTGTGCTCATATTTTATGTCTTACAACTGGGATTACAGGTTCGGGTGAGTAAAATATCAGGTCAAAATTTAGAAAAATCGGGTTTTGCGACTGTAAATGGAAAAAAAGTTATTTTTTATCATCAAAATTAAAGTTATCACAACAAAATACTCTTTTTTTTTGCAAATTTTGACCAATTTTGCACCCCTACAACTAGTAGTTAGACTACCTATTCAAAAAGGTAAAAAATCTTTATTTGTATTTTGCTCTGAACATAATATGAAATGTCCGAACAATCTTGATGAATCTTGCTTGTCTGTCGAAACTACTTACAACTACGTACTATTTATTTATTTATTTTATTTATAACTCACAAAATTGTGCTCTTTCGCTCAACCTGATAGTGTATTTACATATGTCATGAATTGGAATTTATCTTTTATATTTTTGAATTCACCATAAAGCTGCATGTTTAGTTTTGATTGTCATAACACTATTACATCAGTTAATAATACTACCTAACGTAAAAAATTGGTTAATTTGAAATAACAGAAAACTTATTATATTGGAAATGTGTGTGCGACGGTACCCCAGTATCGGCTTATGAAAGATATATGTGCTCAATAGTTATATGATCTGTTAAACAGCTATATAAATTAGTTATTTGTAAATCGCTTTGTTGAATATTGTATGTAATTGTATATTGACACATTCTACTGACCAGTGAAATAGGACTTAACATAATCTAAAAATTAGTTGTAAAAAACCATTTTTAAGTTGATGTTAAGTTTTATGCAATCTCTTTACGTCTTCCTTGGTTAGAAAGAGACTGTTTGAGACTTGGGCTTAATTTATACCGGAACGGCAACTATGGGGCAAGTTATTTCACTGTGACAATTTAAAACCTTGATGCCTTGGATATTGCACACGATAATGGGCCTTTTGCTTTTGTTGATAAGGTTTTAAAATGTTTCAAACTAAAAATGGCCCCCGCGTCGCTGCCGATCCGGTGTAGATTGAGCTTTAAAATATCATTTCCTTAAAAATGGCTTTGTACAACCCATGATATGTCTTAAATCTTGCAAAAATAAAATAAGAAAAAATGTGTATATTATATATTCATATAATCGCTGGTCAGTCCATAAAATTAGTTGCAATGTATATAAAGTCGTATTCCGAATAGTGAAATAACTATTTAATGCATTATTAGTAATTTGAAACGATTTAATAGACACATTCACTTGCACAGATTCAAAAATATAGTCAATAGATTCTTTTAGAATCTGTCTCGTAAAAGTATATTTTTCATATTTTGATGGTTCAGCGTGTGATCTTTGTGGCGGGGTCTGACATCAGATAAGGGTTAAAGTATATACAAGCTGTTTTTGAAAAATCTAGCAATAATTTAATGTCGGAATCCGTATTTCTAATAGAACAAGTATAGTTAAACCTTCACAACTGTTCAATTTCTATGGGCATTCCAAATAAGATTAACTCTCTACGAAAAGGTGAAAAATTTAAAAAAAAACCTCCAAAGCTGGCCAAATTTTTTTTCAACTTTTTTTTTTCTTGCCCATGTATATCCTGTTAGAGATTCTAATTACATCTTTTAAATGTTGCTACGTTGTTTAGTTATAATCGCCCAACTTTGACAAATACTGGAACACATTATCATAGAAAACAGTTTATCTTTATAAATTTCTATTTCTGTAAATACCAGCACAAAGAAATTATGTGAAAGTTGCTACATTTTGCGCGTCTGTTCGATTTTAAAAAGCAGACTGTAATAATGTTATTGCAATATTTTGTATGAAGGTAGAAGTAGACAAAGTAACAAAAAATACGAGTGGTTTCTAAGATTGCCTGATTTATTGATAGACTGACATAAAAAAAATGCGCTGTAGACTTTCAAAAACACTTTCAAAGACGTAACCAATTTTTTTTTAATTTAATTTTTTGCGTATTGTAATAAGAAAACCTGAGTTTTGTATTAAGAAGTCAATGTTAAGTAATAATTACAATAGTAGTAATTATGTACAGCCAACTGCAAACTTATGGAAAAAAAGAAGCTGACACAAGACCCCGCTACATTGCCACAAAGATTATGACTCGACAACATGAAACATTTCGTCTATGTCTTAAATATATCTCCTGGTTGTCTTTTTTATCTGTGTATTCCTTAATATACGTAATTAGTTGATTTCAATGTATCGGTGTTAGTTTCATAACTTGTTAGACTCGAAGCATATTGAATGCGTGTTTCCGAACATCACTTGGATAACATAACATTTGAAAAAAAAAGGAATGTCACTCGCATCTATAACCAAATAGAGTATTCACGTTGAAATAAGTACTCAACCTTAACGGATAAAAGTAATATATACAATATAAGGAATTTACTTACTATTTATCCTGAGTCTAAAAAACGTAGCGTTCATATAACTTTCCGCAAATAGTTCTTATAATAAAGCACTCCTTTGTCTCTTATGAACATAGTAAACTCTAACAGTCTTATTATAAAACGAGAACTAACTTTAATACCTGGCTTAAACCAAAATCCACTCAATCCAAAGCGAATTGATAATAACAGTTGTGGAAACGTCAAAGTGATAGATGTTGACTTATTTTGGTCGGATAATGGTTTAAACCAGGTACTAAAGTTAGTCCTCGTTTTATAATAAGGCGGTAAGAGTGCATCAATTATATAAGGGTATAGGTTATAGTTAGGTACTTTGACGCCCAAACTGGCGCCTATAGTAAAGTACAAATTATATGCAGAGGGCGCTAGTTTAGTCATTATTGAGTTTCATCTTATCTTACTCGCATTTCTATTGACGCGAAAACTGGTGGCCTTTGTTGACTTCAAATAGTCTATAGTGGGCGTCAATTTAATGCCAAATAATCAGTTTGTAAAAACACACATTCAAAGAAAGAATACTATTTTATTTTTACAAATGTGATATTCAACATTTTTCAGTTTTAATAAAATAAATCGGGTAAGTAAGTACAAAAATGGCACCCTATTTTAGTTACTCACATATCACAGTTACAACGCCATCTAGTATGATTTCTTTATTGACGCGCAAACTGGCGCCCGCTGTACACTTCAAATTATAGCAGGCGCCAGTTCGAACACTATTTCAAGTTGCATAATAACCGCATTTAGTATGGTTCGAGTCGTCACAGTGACAATATATGGCGGTGATGAATGTTCAGTAGTTGTTCGGAGTCTAAGAGTGTTGTTCTTGTTCCCCGTATCTCGGTACCTGCGTATTACATTGTGTAGTGGGCACGATAGAACATTATATACGCTTATGTGAGATATTACTCCTTTTCATAAAAAATATACATAGAAATTACAATTATTGAATATTTTTATTTATTATTATTTTTAAGTTTGTTGTACTCGAAGATTTAGTTCACGCTACTTAGCAACCTTACCCATTAAAGATGTACCGAAATAATATTAAAAAAATAAACCAAATAAAAAATCAGACAGTCCTTTTAAAATTTATTTTATTATTTGCTTCATTTTTTGAAAAAAAAAATATGTTTCTTAGTCTTTGAAATTCAGTAATTATAAGACACAAAAACATGTTTTAATAGATTCATTTGCGTTTTCTTACCAAGAGTTTAGAGGATTATCAAGTTGTAGGGTTTTTTTTTAAATATATGTATATTTGTACAATATTAAAATTGACCCTCGTGCCCATTACACCTTTTCGTCCCTTCTTAGGATAGTGTTAAACTATTATTGTATATTAACTACGAGTGTAGCAATTTTACCTTAAAACGAAAGAATTTACTGGGGGTATTCGTTATTTAAAATCTATGAAACTGTAGCCTCTTTGTTCAAAAATAATGTATTCTATTGTAAATATTTTTATACTATGTAATTAATTAAAAAAATAATGTTCAACATTTTCCAAGGTTCTTGTATCATGCTGCAGGGGCAGTTTTTATTGATTGCAAGTGTTAACAACACTTGCAATCAATAAAAACTGCCCGATCGAATCTGAGTTGGACGCCATTTTTTAAGCGCGCTCGTTGATGTCTTTTTGTCTATATAAATTTTTCTTGCCTTCAGCGCTCTATATACTTTGTGTTAGCATTTGTCAAAGGGATTATTTTCCTCTCTCAGTCTTTAATGATCACCTGCCCGGTGAAATGACACAGTTATAAAAATAGTTACGTGAAATCCTATGGGAAAAGTCAGAGACAATTAAAATCCTCTGACTGCTTTGGCTAATATATGGCTTTGGTAGTACAGAGAGGGTCGTGCTCGTGCTCCTTCAGTGAAGACTAATAAAAACCTGATGATGCTGAATTAAAATTCATGAAAATGCTTGACTACACTTTATCTCACTAAGATGAAAAGAAGGCTTTTACATACATCTAAATACACACGTACTGTTTAAGCCAATTTGATTTCAAATCGGGCAAAGCATTGACTATTAATTATTTTTAACACAATTTTATACGAATTATTATATATAATTCCGAATTCACGTATTCATTAATAACATACGTTCACATATTAATTTAAACTATAATTGTTCCGTTCTTTCCTCCCATGAACGTTGACAAAAGGACATAACTACTACTGTTTTATGTACTACTACTTATGTTGTAAACATATAAAGTTTATCCGGGTATCCCCAGTAAACTAGGAATGTAGGTCTAGAATGCTAGAACTAGTTTCCAATGTGAATTGTGCCTAAATAAAGTGTAAAATGTAAGCAATCGGATCATACTATTGAAAGTTAAAAATGTTGTTAAAATACAATTTTAAAGATAAATGTGGTGGTATTGTGCTGATAATATTCTCGTCAAGAATTTAGATATTGAGTAATGTAAAAGTAAATTTACACGAAACAAATTATAAAAAAAATGTAACTATAATAAAAGAATATCGTTAAGATTACGGGATGACATATTTGTTATTTGCATTATTACTACGTATTATATGATCATTTTTACTACTTAGTGATTATATAATGAACTCGACAAATTTGGTAGTTAGATATGCATTTTTTTTCTATTACAATAACAAGTCAAATAAAACCATTACGGAAATATTTTTTATTTATTTGCTAATTCTTTCACTTTATTTTATGTCATAATGTGATTTTCTTTTTTTTTTAATTAATTAGTAACAAACATTCAATAACTAATCTTGGCGGGAATAACTATGCGGCTGTGTCACTTGTAAAAACACGTGACATTTGAGGCTTGCAAAAGTTGATTTAGCAAAAATCAACTTCTATATCTAATATTTTACATTTGTTGATTTTCTAGCCTTATAATATTGCTCTTTGATTCGGTATAATTTCAAAAGTATTAATTTTTAATAGTTTATTTTCCTTATTGTTCATTATTTAATATGTAGATAAGATTTGGCGTAGATTTAGTATTTTTTTTTAAATAAATAAATTTCTTGCTAGTTATGATAAGTAAACGAATAATTTCTTGCAGTCAATCGGTATAGAAACTTTAGTTAAGAAATTAGATTATATTTCGCCTTATGATATGTAAATGTAATTTTAAAACATTTTAGAGATTTTAATTTATGTTAAAGTGAAAAACTTGATTGTGCTTTACGGCATAGTTATAAGTAAAAAAAAAAAATTGGATAAAAATAAACAAATAGTATGAAACAGCAGATTCTTTTTAGCACTTACTGAGGAGGCATGATAAAAAGCGTAATCATTAAAAAATGCCTTTTTTAATGAACTTAAATTTTTGTTAAATCTTTTTTTGCGTATATTTTTAAAATTTTTGAATTATCAAGTTTTTCACTTTCTCTTATAATAAAAAAAAAACGAGTTTGTGCTATTGAACAATATTTTAGAGAACTCATATATTAGAATTTTATCCATGTTATTATTACAACCTTTAGTAATTCTTTAAAATAATTATATTAATATCGTTTTACGAGTTATGCATTTGGCTTGTGCAGTTTTAACCACAATACATTTTGTTGATTGTTAAAGCTAGAAATTTAATTGTTTCGCAAATGATACAACGTTTGGCATAGATTTTATATCAAGGCTAAAAATATAGTATTAATGAATGATATTATCAATATGAATGTAACTTGGGAGTGCGCATTCGTCGCGATTCTAACGCTTGTGGAGACATCCCCGAAGGGTTTACTTCAACAATAAATTGGTTCATATTGAGAAACATGCAAGTATCTACATATATCTGAAAGATATTTTTAGGCTTGCTATAACACTACTCAACAATGTTGTATGGTTAAATTGATGACGATGGTCAGTTTCACTATCTTTTTACAAATATAGATTTGATTTGCAATTATATGAAGCATAGTCTGTGACATATATTTGGATCATAATATTATATTTTGTAACTGTATTTGAAGTGTACGTAACGATAGGGGCGAACGAAAGCAAAGGTATTCTTCCAAATTCTGGCCAAACGATAGAGATGTATAAATAAATATTATTCATGAAGAAGGCATTTTATTAAATGACGAATATTTTTGTTAAGATTGTGATTAGTGTACGGAACACATGAAGTATATTTATCTAATGTAGTCCATACCTCGAGAAATAAATCGCAAGGGAAAATAGTACCAAACTGAAAAGCGTGGTCGTTCGCAAGTCTTAGGCATATAATTAATAATAGTGCTATTGTACAATATCGGAAACTCGCAGCGTCCCTCGCAATATGGCGCCCTCGCACCCCTCCCCCGTGCTAAGGATTTCAGTTTTCGAAAAACAGGGTTAAGTTGCTACTGTTCTCAGACACGTTACCGCCGTCTATTATACGTACGTTAGTATTTAAATTCATTCTGCGATAATTCACACAGACGTGTTCACAGATGTAAAGGTTCGTTTAGCTTTAGGCATAATTATAACTCTGCTTGTATGAATGGTCATTCCTGTGTGTTAGGTTAAGTATAATCTGTTGTTTTTATTCGCTTCCTTCTAGTTTAAGTATGTAAATTTACTTCATGCGTTCCGAGCACTCGTTACAATACGTACCCATTTTCTTTTGAGTTTTTTTGTGTTAGTTTAGATTTTTGTTTTACATCACTGATATACTCGTACTTTTGATTCCATACACGCTGTCTGGATATTTCAGGTATTGATACTTTAGATGTGTTATTTTGATCTTAGTAACAGGTCGAAACTGGTTTCAAAAGACTAAAGACCGAAATGGATGGCATGCATTGAGAGAGGCGTATACCCAGCAGTGGGATACAGAAGGCTGTTGATGATGATGATGAACAGTGGAAAATATATAATTAAAATTATTGTCAGGGATTTACAGATTCTTAAAGAAAACTTCAAAAGTCGACGTTGATAACAAACATGTCGCTTGATCTTGGATAGGATTATTAACTAATAATATATTTAAAAAATCCTGTTCAAATATTTCCATTTAAACAGAAAAAATAATAATTTGTAAGATGTTTTCTATGCAACAATTTTTTGTCTGTCATCCGTAGCTAAAAAGTTAAAAACGTCTTTCGAAACAAAGAATGTAACTGTTTTAACTTCGTTAAAAGATACGTTATCTTCCAGGTGACTACGCTTGGGGCTGCGGCAGTTGCATGATGCCAGAACCTTGGGAAAGGTTCGCATCCCCACCACTAGGAGGCAGTCACCCCTCCACTCCCCGAAACGGCTGTCGACCTGGCGCCTGTCCTAACAGAGTGTACCCTAACTACCTCCCTGGCAAAGGCAG